>CM055610.1:22987329-24386599 GCA_029379385.1 Quillaja saponaria
GCTCTTACCTGCCAGAGTTACGTGTTCTCCGTCTCAGCAACAACAGCTTCCGTGGTGACTTTCTTGATAGCGTAGTTAACTGCTCTGCCTTGGAGGAGCTTAACATGAATCATATGTTTCACCGTGGAACACTTCCAGATTTCTCATCAATGAAGTCTCTTCGGATCCTTGATTTGTCAAACAACTTCTTCACTGGAGGGTTCCCCATGTCAGTGTTTAATCTTACTGATATTGAAGTTCTTAACTTCAATGAGAATGCTGGTTTCAACTTATGGAAACTGCCAGAGAATATTTCCAGGCTGAAAAAGATCAAAACTATGTTGTTGATGACATGCATGATTCATGGCCAAATCCCAGCATCCATCGGAAACATGACATCTCTTGTTGATCTTGAACTGACTGGGAATTTCCTCATGGGCCAGATTCCTGCAGAAATTGGATTACTGAAAAACTTGGAACAGCTTGAGCTTTACTACAACTACCATCTTGTTGGCAACATACCTGAAGAGCTTGGAAATCTTACAGAGCTAAGAGATTTGGACATGTCAGTCAACAAGTTATCAGGAAATATACCAGAATCTATATGGCGCCTTCCCAAGCTCAAGGTCTTGCAGCTTTACAACAATAGCATTACAGGAGAGATCCCAAGTGTGATAGAAAACTCAACGACCTTGAGAATATTATCACTTTATGACAATCTCCTAACAGGGGAAGTTCCAACAAATCTGGGCCAATCATCACCAATGGGTGTTCTAGACTTGTCCGAAAATTATCTATCTGGTCCATTGCCAACAAAGGTTTGCAACGGAGGTAAGTTGCAATATTATCTTCTTCTGGATAATATGTTTTCTGGAGAGTTACCTAATTATGCGAAATGCATGTCTCTTATACGGTTTCGAGTTAGTAATAATCGTTTGGAGGGATCAATACCTGAAGGACTTCTTGGCCTACCACACGTTTCAATCATTGACTTGGGTTACAACAACCTGACTGGACCAATTGGTAATTCAATTGGAAATGCAAGAAACTTGTCAGAACTGTTCATACAGAAGAACAGAATTTCAGGCACTATACCACCTGGAATTTCTCGAGCTATCAATCTTGTGAAAATTGATCTCAGTAATAATCTTCTGTCTGGTCCAATACCTTGGGAAATTGGAAAACTTAAGAAGATTAATTTACTCATGTTGCAAAGCAACAAGCTCAATTCATCCATCCCCAGTTCACTTTCCTCACTTAAGTCTCTCAACGTGCTTGATCTCTCCAACAACTTATTGACAGGGGTTATACCTGAAAGTCTATCCCAACTGCTACCAAACTCTATCAACTTCTCGAACAATTTGCTTTCTGGTCCAATTCCACCCTTATTGATAAAGGGAGGGTTGGTAGAAAGCTTTGCGGGCAATCCAGGTCTCTGTCTTTCAGTCTATGTTAATTCATCAGATCAGAGTTTTCCCACATGTTCACAGACTTACAAGCAGAGAAGGCTGAATTCCATCTGGGCAATTGGGATTTCATTGATTATTATCATTGTGGGAGCTGTCTTGTTTCTAAGACGTAGGTTCAACAAAGATAGAGCTATGGTAGAACATGATGAGACACTATCTTCATCATTCTTCTCTTATGATGTAAAGAGCTTTCACAGAATAACTTTTGACCGACGGGAGATCATTGAGTCCATGGTTGATAAGAATATAGTGGGGCATGGAGGATCTGGAACAGTGTATAAGATTGAGTTGAAAAATGGTGAATTTGTTGCCGTGAAGAGGCTGTGGAGTCAGATATCAAAGGAATCATCTCCAGAAGAGCAGTTGGTTATGAATAAGGAGTTGAAAACTGAGGTTGAAACCCTGGGAAGTATAAGACACAAGAACATAGTCAAATTATACTGCTACTTCTCAAGTTTGGACTGCAACTTGTTAGTTTATGAGTATATGCCAAATGGTAACCTTTGGGACGCCCTCCATAAAGGGTGGATCCATTTGGATTGGCCAACTCGCCATCAGATTGCACTTGGTATTGCACAGGGTTTGGCATACCTCCACCATGATTTAGCTCCTGCCATCATTCACAGAGACATTAAATCTACAAATATCCTACTGGATGTCAATTACCACCCCAAAGTTGCAGATTTCGGCATAGCCAAGGTTTTACAAGCAAGAGGGGGAAAGGATTCCACCACTACAGTTATTGCAGGAACATATGGCTACTTAGCCCCAGGTAAATTTCTGGAACAACTCGAACAAAAGTTGATCATCTCATTAAGCCATCAAGAAAATATTTATGACAGTTATAGTTTCCTTTGTTACTTTCGCTTAAGTCTTGATTTCATGTTGCATCTTCGTATATTCAATAAATGCCATTATTAAATGCATGCCATAATTTTCATTTTTACAAGAGTGTATGGCAAAGTGACATCTCCATGTTCTTTTTATATTAAATATTAGTACCAGATATATAACAATTAGTATAAGAAAGTGTCTTGAGTAGTCTTTTATTTGATCATGGTATCTTCTCACTTCTTATTTAATTTAATATGGTCATTTATAAAGACTGCCTCAGTACAAGAATTTGTAATTAGTTTAATTGATGGTGTGACAGAATATGCGTATTCATCTAAAGCAACAACGAAGTGTGATGTCTACAGTTTTGGAGTGATTCTAATGGAACTCGTTACTGGCAAGAAACCAGTAGAGGCAGAGTTTGGGGAGAACAGGAATATTGTATATTGGGTTTCAAACAAAGTCGATACCAAGGAAGGAGCTATAGAAGTTTTAGACAAGCGATTATCAGGTTCATTCAAAGATGAAATGGTTCAGGTACTCCGGGTTGCCATCCGCTGTACCTACAAGGCCCCATCCCTTCGTCCAACCATGAAAGAGGTTGTTCAGCTGCTGATTGAGGCTGACCGATGCAGAGTTGATTCTTGCAAGTCGTGGAGTAAGACCAAAGAGACATCAAATATCACTAAAATAAAGGAACACATTTGAATTATGACCAGATAGGAGATTAAAGGGGTTCAAGGTGAAACAGCATGACATCCAGGCTTTTAGCCTCTCTCAAACTAATTGAGAGACTCATTACAGAGAACAACATACTGTTCTCCTTTTCTATGACAAGTAACTTGTAGATTCTATCTTTGTCTCTGACTCTCTCCCTCACTCTTCTATTTACCCACTTTCTTATTTTTATTTTTTGGATCCTATAAAAATCTGATAATTCAATTAGTGTAATGGTTAGAATAATGCACAATATCTATATTGCAAAGACCCACAAATGAAACCACTTTCCATTCTCCAACTTGCTTTGAGAAAATTTGTTTTTTTCCTCTTTTATCTCTTTCTCTTTATTTCATGAATGATGAAAAAAGAGTCTCAAATAATGCCATATTGTTGGTGAGGGTTAGAATGTTGTGATTCACAAGGGGCTTCCTTTGCATCAAAGTGGGTTCCTGATTCTTCATTTAATATCAAAGCATGACTGTAAGTGGGGGGCCCTTAACGAAGCTATCCACTGGAAAAAGATGAATGGGATGATTGATTCATGATCACCTTTGCCTCCATTTCAGTTAGGGACAAGGGAAAAAGCAGTAGGCTTTGATTTTCTTTTCTTTTGCTCATCTCCTTTTTGTGAGTTTGATAGTTTTGTCAGAGAGGAAAGAATGGAAAAGAAACCATGTTGCACCGTAGATAGTGAAACATGAACCTCCACTTACAAGTTGGATAGTTGGAATACTCTTTATTTAATAAAGGCGCTCCAAGTGAGACACCGATTGTCCTAAACAGCAACTAGTTGAAATATTGTAGTCTTATGCTGGTCTAATTGCTAGGATAATGATCAAAATAAGGTCTAACCAGATTTTGATAAAGTTGAAGGTATTTTACAGTCGTTATCAAAAGGAAAGAGAGGACACCATTTGACATCAGAATTTTGTGTACTCAAAACTTAAAACATTCATTTCCTAGGGATGACTGGTAATGTTATATGATCAGATTAATGGAAAAACCAATAACACTGCAATTGTCAGTTTTCAAAATTCATCGAAGGCAACTTGTGAGAAGCACAAATCAAAAAAGGCATGAGCATATGTTGTTCTTGTGTTTGAACCTGTGCATGGTTGTACATGCGTGACTCTGTGTTTGTATGTGCCTTTTGGTGCATTTACCTGCTTTATGAGTGGTTTTCTGGGCCATACTAGAAGAATAAGATTCACAAAAGAGCAATATATCTTTTGGCATGGTGGAGAGCC
The DNA here is from genome assembly GCA_029379385.1 of Quillaja saponaria. Classification (NCBI taxonomy): domain Eukaryota; kingdom Viridiplantae; phylum Streptophyta; class Magnoliopsida; order Fabales; family Quillajaceae; genus Quillaja; species Quillaja saponaria. The sequence continues at coordinate 22,991,579 of CM055610.1, forward strand.
CATAAAGAAAAAAAAGAAGCTACAATAAGAGGAATTGTTCTTCAATGAAAAGACAGGGTATCAAAGCATGGTTTGCTGTGATATGGAGCTCTGTCAGGACAGATATGTCCTCCACATGCAAAGAAGTAAAAGGAAAAGAACAACAACAGAAACACGGTAGATTTTGCAAATCAGTGCATATTCTATACAATCTACGAACATAAAAGTCAGAAAGTATATTAAATTTTATTTTTTCCAACTTTGTTTCATTTCCTCAACAACATTGCTAAAATGGGTGTAACGGATAACTCAACTAGATAACAAAACAGTGGAATCAATTAAAAGACATCAGTGTATATTTGAACTTACCAGTTTGTACGGGAATGAATTGTTAATTCCATTTCAACTCCACTGCCTGATCAATTAATCATAAATTAGCAATTGTAGGACAGGCATTTAGACAACCAGACAAATCAGAATTATGCACGATACTGATAATAATTGCCAACTTGACCACTGACACAAAAAAAATACATTATTTAGAAACAATGAATGCAAGTCACTATTTGATAGTATACTAATTTTGTACCCCACAGGGATTCAACCCAGTTCAGATAGTTAAATTTGGGTGGTAATAAATCCCAGTTCTAATATGTAATCACAACAATTCATATTAAATTTACTTCATGTTGGCAGGGGAAACAAAGCCAATGAAGCACTTAAAAGATTGTAAGCACCAATTATTCCATGTTGTTTCGAGTGAGTGAGTGTGTTTGGAGAGTAAGAAAATTAGTGGCGCACCAATGAAGCACTCAGAAGATTGAAAATGGTCGTAACTATTTTCTTTTAGGCAATGTCTCAAACATGTGACATGCGTTATAATGAAATTCATCATAGTAACTATAACTGTAACAACAACAGAATAACAAACCTTAAACCCAAATTATTAGTCAACCACACAAATCCTCACAACTAGATGGTATCCTATTTTCCTCTGTTTGTTCATTCATTCCTGTAACAGCCGCTGCGAGGAAGGAAACATTTTCTTAGGCCTTTTGCTTTGCTGCTTCACACGTGCCCTGAAATGGAAACAAGTCCTACCTGAAGGCAGTCCAAGCTCTCTGGGCCGAGTCAATTTGTCTTAGCCCAATTAGATTTTGAGAGTTTTCATCCAAGCCCATGTAATTTTATTTTTTTGCCCCCTCACACATGGAAAAGTTTGTTATAATTTATTTGATAAAATTAAATTGTTATCCTTTTTGTTCAGGCTGAAAGTTAAAAGGCCAACCCAATAAGGAACTATTGAAATCCTAAATGCACTTTCTTCCCTTAAAGTAAAAATGAGTAACAATGTTCTATATTTTTTTTATAAAATTAAGTACATTATACCTATATTTTCAATCATAATTTGTAAATAACTTAATCGGTTAATCTAATCATTAACTTTCACATTTTTTAAAATTTGGGAAAAAAGAAAAGAAAAGCTAAACATAAAAGACACAATTATCTTTTTAATTTTAATATGTATGTTTAATCTTTTAATAACTTTGCCTACAGCTTTTAAGACTTAGTTTGGTAATATTGTTATTTTTTTAAAAGTGTTGTGCTATTTTTATTATCTTATAATCGTTTTTAAAAAATCAGAAATAACGTTTAATAAAATAATATAAAAACTACTTTCAATAAGTATAAACTACAAAATTATAATTGGTTTGATAATGTTGTGATTTTTTTTAATTAAAATATAAGGTTATATTAATTTTTAAAATTTTGGAGAGTAGAAGTCAAAATTTAAAAACATCATTTGAAGTATTTTTAAAAGTATGCCCAACTTTTAAAAGCCTATATCATAAACTTCCCAATTTTTATTTTTATTTTTGTTTACCAAAGATAAAATAAAAAATAAAAAATTAATTTATGCTTTTCATAAGCATAAGTACTCTCTCAAATAACATTATCAAACAAAGCCTAAGTCTTGTTGACAAATGTTTTTATGTCTTTCTCACTTTCTTTATTGAAATTTCAAATTCAATTGATTAGATAAGGTTTCCAAAAGGCAACTCACAGAAACCCTAAGTCTAAAAGATTTAAAGATATATTTTTTATTTTTATGAATTTATTTTATTTATTAATAAATGAAAAGGATAATGATGTTTTTTCAAATATTTAACTTTTTTTTCTTCTCCAATTCCATTTAAAAATAAAATAATTATTAATTTTAACAAATTGAATTATATATAAATTGTGATTGAGATTATAGGTGTAATGTGTTTAGTTTTTATAGAATGGGAAGGATATTTCTATTTATATGTTAGTTCAAAGAGAACAATACAATTGACCAATTATTTTTTGGATTTAAATTACAAGTTTAAATCAAATGGCTCATATAGGATTGAGAGTCACTTTAATAACAAAAAAAGAAATTAAAAAGAAATTTGACTAAATCAAAGTTAAATAGTCATATTTGCTCCAATCTTATTAACTAAGGGGCAAGGGGTAAGTAAATTTGGTTACTCTATACCAATTGAAAAATAAGTCTGGTTACTCTATTCCCTACTTCCAATAACAAAAGAAAAACAATACGAGAAAAGAAAGATTACATAAGAGAGGGACAAAACGGCGAGTCTTACCAGAAGAGGAACAGAGAGAAAGTTGAAAACGGCCTTTCACCGGCCTCCCCCAAATCCAAAAAGCTTGATGTCTGTCAAAACTACCTTCCCCGACCAATCAAAGATGACATTTTAGACAAGGAAGAAGGAACCTCTTTCTCTCTCTCTCTCTCTTCCCACCCATTATCTTTACTCTTTTATATAACCCTCAGAATCCAGACAACACCCAGAGACCGAGAGCGGCAGGGCTTTGCTGCCCTTTCTGCTTAAAATGGCTGTCAAGGACATGGCTCCCTTCTTCAATTTTTGCAATGACGAGTACGCCCTTGATTCCAAAGAGGTACATTCTGACCATGCCTTTGTAAATCGAGGGTCGTTTTCTTCCATTCACGGATGAGAGAAAGCAGTACAATGTAGCTCTGTGTGTGTGCAAAACCCCCCATTGTTGCGTGGAAAAAGGCAGACAGGATGGAGCCAGGCAAAATATAAATGATTTAGCTGTATAGTTTTTTTCATCAAAAGCTGTTACACATGTTTGTTGTTGTTGTTGTTTTTTGGATATTATCCAAGATTTTTATGGAAGAGGAGAATCATATTGTTCATCATCGATCATGGGTTTTCTTTATCATACACTGTAATGCCAAGAAGTAAACAGTGTGTGAAGAATTTTGATGACTTTCACATGTATGTATGTCTAACGTTGTACCCTTTTACACGGCTAATGATCATGAGGATGATGTTTGTATCTTTTTAATAGATAGCATTCTTTTAGTTTCATGAGTTAGAATCTTCTTTTTTTCTTTTCCTGCTTGTGTGTTTAGCATTGGATGCTTCATTATTTGTACTCGGTACATATTATCTTACGTTTATCTGTGCCTTTAGTTGTCAGATTGGACTCTGTTGTTATCTTCTTATCCCTTTCACTTATTTCATTATCATAGAGAATGTGTCCTTGAAGCAATTGGGTGTCTCTGAAGTTTTAAAATTGGAACCACCTGAAAACACCACAACTCAGTATTGCTTGTTCGCATTTTGAATTTAGTAACTTTCACTTTTTGTATCATCTCAGTTGGTTCTATTTGTTTTAGATTGTTCTACGGGAAATAGATGGATGGAAATAAGGTAAAGAAAAATGATTCTAGGATGTGTTGTAGGAAGTAAATGAAATTGGAAAATTTTTCCAGTATACAACTATCAATGCAGCTTAAGTTACACTTATGACGATATGTATGCCTGGGGGTTCGTTAATATGTGAGGAAGGAATAATCATTAGAGCAGTTTCAACATTGTTTAACTTACATGACATGGTTATTGGTCAATTATGTCTTACATAGGTTATAACTGAGCATCTTCTTCATGATCGTTTATTGAATATAACTATGTCTAATGACACCTCTTCCTTTGAGAACTAGTATTGTCGATCAAATATCATTTGTTGAATATAACTTGTGTCTAGTGACACCTCTCCTTTTGAGAATGAGGATTGTGGATAAGATGTTCTAGACTCACTTCTAAACCAAAGAATAAAAATTGAAGGACATGGAGTTACCATTTTCTGACTACAAATGTTGAGGCTGACCTATGCCTATTACTTCCACATCCCACAATTTTTTGTGTTATTTTTTTTATTATTCTTTTATCTTCTGTGGATGTATTGTTCATGGACCTTTCAGAAAAGATAAAAGAGATCATCAGAAATCAAATGCACCTCCACCATGGTACATGTCACTACAAAACCATTGTCGTACTAAAGGAAACAACATGAAGCTGGTAGATCATCCTCATTAAACATTCTCTGTACTCAATTAATTAATAACATTCCTCATTGATGCAGTTGCTATCTCTTTATGATTGGGTTGCAAAATCTTTCTGTTTTAGCAAAGTATCTTCTAAACTTTATAAGCAGTTCCGCTATCCCCTCTTGTACTTGAAGACTTATCCCTATTCACATTTCATAGTCTTTATACCAATAGGTGTTTATATTCAGGAACTTCCGCAATTTGTTCTGCACTCAATGAATTGTGGATCCACTTGTTAGTCATCATATTTTTCCTTTAATTATGTTATTATACATAGACATGAGACTATTAAGTATCTTGATTTAAGACTAAGATTGTTCCTACAATGATTGCTTTCCTTATATCCAATTGTTAGGCATGTGATTTTTAAAATTATCACCAGTGGATGGGTTGTTCATGTTTATATTATTCCACAGATACTTGTTGTGCTTATTGTTTCTCTTCAGAGTTGACTTTCTAGTTAATGATATGGATTGAACAACTCAATTTGATTTCTTTACACATAAAGGGAGCAGAAATTTCCTTGACCTCATTGTTACAGCTTCAACTAACAGAAGAGGATTTACATTAGATTTTAAAACTGCTTTTGTTTACCATAGTTAGTGTATCATGAATAAATTGACCCATATCAGTTTACCAACTGGTTTAGTGAGTGGTCTTCAAGGCTCCTTGTGAATCTTGTAGAAGGTATGATGTATTTTGAAACATTCAGTTCTGGAGCTCTTAGGTTTTTCCAATGCTCTCAGCATTCATAATAACTAATTGTTGCATGCTGTACTACAGTTTATCCATGTCTTTTACATCGTCTCGAACTCTTCTTACCACCAAGCTTTATTTCATATTTAAGAATCTTATTATGCTGGACTTCTCTGTGTTCCAACTTAACTGTGCATAGATTACTTGTTTGCATCCTCTTTTTGATTGGTTAAGATTTGCCACAAATCCAAATCTGTCTTCCGCGCACCTTTCAAAATGTTTATTCGTCTCAAATCAAACTTAAATGATTCATGGACAATGTCAGTGTGTTATGGTGGATTTGAACTTTTAGGTGTCTGGTTTTGGTGTTGATTCATATTCCTCAGCCCTTCAGGTGCTTCTACATGTCTCCTTGTCTTATACTTAGTCTATGGCTCTATGCATTTTCTGGTTGCTGCCATGTTCAAGATAGGTGTCTGACTTTCTGTTACTGCATTTTGCCTTTTGATTATTGTGAGTGTATTTCTGATGGTGGTTATAAAGTCTTGCGTATTTTTTTTTTCACCGGAAAATTATTCCCTTGCTTTCTTAAACTTGAACATTTATTTTTGGTGTCATGGCAGTGCAGTAGTGCACAAATCACCATCTTTTTCCGCCCCTTTTCTCTTGATAATCTTCAACAGAATATCAAATGTTGTATATGGCAATGTCTTCTACCTACAATTTTCGGGTTTACTTTTCAATATCTTGAAGCTGTCATTGTTGCTCCAGGAAAAGCATATGATTTTGTTGTATTTGCAAACACATATTAGTATATCTTATTAAGATGGAAAAAAGGTATTATGTCATCCTTCTTTCTTTGATAACAGTGGCAATCCATGAATATTGTTGAAAAAATAAAAATTTTGGATGTAAAAACAATTGATAGATAGCTCTAGTCTTTTGCAGTGCCAATCTTGTGGGGTTTCTGGGGTTTGACCGTTTGCGTGCATAAGGGGAATGTAATTTATAAGCCCACAAATCAGCTAGAAAATTGGTATGCTTTAGGAGATCAGTGTGGGCTTGGAAATTCTTACAGCTTTTAGAAAAGCTGGCGGCCTGGTTTGTTGTCCTTGTCCTCACAACATACCTTTGTTAGCGTGGCTGTTAAAACTCCTTTATTCTTAGTATAACTTTGTGTTTGTACAACAATTTGTCAGCGCTGACTTTTGAGTTGAATCAAAATCTTTTTAATTTTGCCTTTGTCAATATGGGACTTGATTGAATTGAAGGATTTCAAGTTTTTGGTTATTGGTTATTTGGAATATTGATCTTAATGAGAGAGACTGAGAACAATACAAAATGAGATTGTGAACCACGGAATCAATGGGGTTGGCTATCGGAATGACGGGTGACGGGTGTTTACCAAAGCTGTTGGAGGTGGTGGTTATGGATGTGAACAACAAGGAAAGAATGTTGATTTTTTTTTGAGATCCCTTCATATAAAGAGTTATAATGTAGATCTTATCTCTGGATTCAAATTATTTCATGTTTAAGTAAGAACAATATTTGATATTGTATAAGAATGTAAAATTTGAATTTTTTTTGTTAAGTAGATATGTTTTAAGAAGATAATATGTATATCTATCAATATAGAATAACTTATGATTAAGCACTATATTAAACCGAATTAGATTTAAATCTTATTTAATTTAAAATTGAGTAATTCAAATTTATTTATTTGAATCAATTTAAAATTATATAATTCAAATTAGTAAAAATTCAATTTGATTTAAATGTACTATTTTTATTTGCTGCAAAACATAAAAATAAACCCACCAAACTAACAACCCCACTACCACCACCAATCATAAAGTGACCCAATTGCTGCCCATAAATCAATAAAGTTGTTCCCCATAGCAACCTCACATCCTGAAATCAGTCAAAAACATCTTTACAGTGTCCTAAAATTTTAGTTTTTCTTTTTTATCATACATTTTTTCATAATATCTAATATTTATTATTTTTCATAATTATAAGATATTTTGTCACAATAAATATTAAGTCTATTCTCTTTTATGTATGAAACTCGTACTCATACAATAGTAAAAATTCATCAAAATACATTTACGGTTAGACGCACACTTAATAAATTTCAATCTAATTCATACTTCTTGGAATTCAATATAATTAATTAGTCGTTTCGAATTTAATACCATCTAGGGTTAGATCTTATATAAGTTTCCCTTCGCCATTACTGACAGATAATAACACGGCATCTCACATGTATATCACAGCGACACTCCACGTCTGGGACCTTAATCACTTATTTAAATTTGGGCCCAATATTTCTGCAAAAATATAAGAAACCGGGGCCTTGGGCCCAGTAATAGAAATGTGGGACCTACCATACTTTGATTGCCCAACGGTTTACAACAACCCAAAGCCTGAATTTATTATTTAAGAAGAAAAACAAGAAATTTGTTAATAAAACGAAATGACATTTCTATCCATTAACAAAAATACCGTTCATTAGAATATTTTCTTCCGAGCAATGGCATCTGTTGAAAATTTCATGAAAATTCAGCCTATTGTTGGAACAGAAATCAAAAATAAAAATTGAGCGGGCAACTAACCATGGTTAAATGGCTTGTCAAAACAGGCTGTCAGACTGGGGAATCACGAGCTTTATTGGTTGGCAAACCCTTATTTAACCACGGTTAACTAACACCAGTTAAATAACCAGATATTTGCGTTTGTCCTCCCATATATATTTCAGATGCAAGAAATCTGAGATTCATATTCACAGGCGTCTTGATAAACGCCGCTCAAACTATAGTTTTCCTCTTTCTTCAGCTTCCTAAGTTTTTCATTTTCCTGCCTCGGATTTTCTCCTGCTTTCCCGAGAAAATGAGAGAGTGCATTTCCATCCACATCGGTCAGGCTGGAATTCAGGTCGGAAATGCCTGCTGGGAACTTTACTGCCTCGAGCATGGGATTCAGGTATCAACTTCTCTCTTCTCCCATCAGTGATTTCTTTGTGATACCTTTTAACCCGATTCAGATCTCGTAGCTGCTGGTTGATTTTAAATATGTTTGATTGGATTTCAATTTGGTAGCTTGGCTGTGAATTGTGTTGTTTGTGGTTTCTGAAGATGGGTTGAGATCTTTTGGATTCGAGTTGAGAGAGTTTGATTGATGTAGTAATGCGTTAGCTTCTCCATTGATAGATTGTCGTTTTGTTTTTTCTATTCAGCCTGATGGCCAAATGCCGAGTGACAAGACAGTCGGTGGAGGAGACGATGCCTTCAACACCTTTTTCAGTGAAACTGGTGCCGGAAAGCATGTCCCTCGTGCCGTGTTTCTTGATCTTGAACCAACTGTTATTGATGAAGTAAGGACTGGAACTTATCGTCAACTCTTCCACCCTGAGCAACTCATCAGCGGCAAAGAAGATGCTGCCAACAATTTCGCCCGTGGCCATTATACCAGTAATTATAACGAACCTTCACCTTCCATGGTTAATTTGTATGTGTTTTATATTTTCAGTTAAATTCTGACTGTTGGGTATTCTATATGCCAGTTGGGAAGGAAATTGTTGATCTTTGCTTGGATCGTATCCGGAAGCTTGCAGACAATTGCACAGGTCTTCAAGGTTTCTTGGTTTTTAATGCGGTTGGTGGGGGTACTGGATCTGGGCTTGGTTCGCTTCTTCTGGAGCGTCTTTCTGTTGATTATGGGAAGAAATCCAAACTTGGGTTCACTGTCTATCCATCACCACAGGTTTCAACCTCAGTTGTAGAGCCTTATAACAGCGTCCTTTCAACTCATTCCCTCCTTGAGCACACTGATGTTTCTGTGCTTCTTGACAATGAGGCCATCTATGACATATGCAGGCGTTCTCTTGACATTGAGCGCCCAACCTATACCAACCTTAATCGTCTTGTCTCACAGGTAAACTTGGCCTCTTGCATGTGCTTTGTTTCAATTAAAACAGCATTCCTTACTAGATGGATACTGACCATGTGGTTATTGATTTGTATTTTTGATTCAGGTGATCTCATCCCTCACTGCCTCATTGAGGTTTGATGGAGCCCTGAATGTTGATGTTACAGAGTTCCAGACCAATTTGGTTCCCTACCCAAGGATCCATTTCATGCTTTCCTCTTATGCCCCTGTCATATCAGCTGAGAAGGCATACCATGAGCAACTTTCCGTGGCTGAGATTACTAACAGTGCTTTTGAGCCGTCCTCCATGATGGCAAAGTGTGACCCACGTCATGGTAAGTACATGGCTTGTTGCTTGATGTACCGAGGTGATGTTGTGCCCAAGGATGTCAATGCAGCTGTGGCCACCATCAAGACCAAGCGCACAATACAGTTTGTTGACTGGTGCCCAACTGGATTTAAGTGTGGTATCAATTATCAGCCACCAACTGTGGTTCCTGGAGGAGACCTGGCTAAGGTGCAGAGGGCTGTGTGCATGATCTCCAACTCTACCAGTGTTGCTGAAGTGTTTTCTCGCATTGATCACAAGTTTGATCTTATGTATGCTAAACGTGCCTTTGTGCATTGGTATGTTGGTGAGGGAATGGAAGAAGGGGAGTTTTCTGAGGCGCGTGAGGATCTTGCTGCTCTTGAGAAGGATTATGAGGAGGTTGGTGCGGAGTCTGGTGAGGGAGAGGATGGTGATGAAGGAGATGAGTACTAGTACCTAGTATGGGAGTGCTAATATGCAATTATATGTACTCTATGATGTGTCTTTTTTATTTGAAAATGTTGTTAATGACTATGTCTGTTCTCGGACAAATTTGGTTAATATGATGTTTTCTGTTTTCTAATGCTTGTTGAAGCCTAGTAGGGGAGTGCTAATATGCAATTATATGTACTCTATGATGTGTCTTTTTTATTTGAAATGTTGTTAATGACTAGTGTCTGTTCTCTCGGACAAATTTGGTTAATATGATGTTTTCTGTTTTCTAATGATTGTTGAAGCCTTATGGAGTCGTACTTGCCAATCCAATTCATTGATTGCCATAGAGATATTCTGAGTACAACATAGTTTACAACTTTGTTCTATAAGTTACAAGTGTATGCAATTTCACCATTCTAAGCAAATATAACAATTCTAAAATAATTATAATAGCTAGAGATAGCCATTTGTATGACCTAACAACCCTTTCTCAAGTTCTACTATAATACTATGATAATTTTCCAATTCATTAAAAAACACGGCAAAAGTTGTAGTTAGAGAAGAGAATCATGCTTGCAAATATTACAATACAAATCTGTCTTCTCAATTTTTTTCGGAGCATCCTATTTTTATTTTCTAATACTCAAGTCTAATCAACTTCAAAGAGTGATCTTCTAAATATTCAGTGAGGTAGATATAAAATACTTAATAAAGCACGAGATAGTGCCACTCCTGATCTTATTCCAAAAAACAAAAGATAGTTTACCCCTCTTTATTTGAGAATACAGTGAAAGTTTTACGAAAAAACTATCAACAATGACGCTAGGCAGTATGTCCATTAGAATCCTTGAAAAATGATACTTTATTTTATATCAAACATAACTCTTTATTTCATTAGTTAAATTCATTGTGACCAACTATATTGACAGGCAACAAGAAGCTAAATAAAGCACCTTTGAGAACTCACAAAATTGAAGAGATCTTAGCACCGCCCTAGCTTTTCAACAAGACGATTCTCTAGATCAATTCTCTTCTTCATTAACAAAGCATACTTGGAAGCCAGTTGCTGATCTCCAGCAGACACTGAAAGTTTGCAGCTGAGAGATGTTGTCTCCAATTTGTCTGTGTACATACTGGAGATGGGCACAAACCTGCCCTTTTTGTAACATAGCCAGCCATGTGCAGCCCTCAATGCAGCTCCCAGCGAAGCTGAATCTGTTACCAAAGTTCAAGAGGTTTCTCTAGAAGGCATATGATGTAGCACTTACAGATTATGCGTTATAAGGAAAATCATGTTTGCTTACTTACACAAAGTCTATCAGACTTATTACATATCTTCTTTACATTGATCTAGTTCATTCAAACTTAAATGTGGCTGTATTGCTCACTTAATAGTATCATATATTTAACACCTGAAATCTATAATCAGGATATGAAGTAGCAGTGAAAAAGTTTATTAGTAAAAAGTGAAGAAATAGTAAGATGTAAGCTTTTCTGAAAAGAAAAACACAAGTAAGCTGCTTGTGACGCCTGTGAACTGTGTGAAGTGTGAACCATGGCCAAAATTGTGTAGCCATTTGACTTGTGATCAGGTAACTGTATATAGTGTGGTTGACAATAACATCAGATTTTCTTCAAACAATTTTAGCCAAAATTTGAGACTAAATGCTGCTGATTTCTTACCAGGCCTTTGAACTGTATAGATATCACAACCAAATATAGAAGCAACTGAGCTAAGGATGCTATTATTTTCTGACGCTCCCCCAGTGGCTATTAGTCGTTTTGGAGGAGTAGGCATGCCAAATCTTTCAGCATGAGCCCGCATCGAGAGAAATTGCCCCTCAATCAATGCCCGTACCTGCAAACAAGAATTGAAGTTCACTGCAAACTTTCGTGTAAGGTTTCAATTAGTCTATTAAGTAGCTAACCTCAGAAGGAGGATCAAATTCCTCCACTTCATGTTCTTTCAGGCCATCAAGGGTGTCACCCGTGAAATTTTCTATAACATAACGATGGAAACCAACTGGGAGCATAAAAAGTTGCCAGTGAATCATTGGTTAAAGCTCAAAGCATTTATGTTCTTTTACGTGCAAGTAATCGAGTCAGAAAGCCAAACACCAACCTGGTAGGGGAGGCAGAATTTCATGCTCCTTGTAGTAGAAACCTATCTTTCCACCTATTAACAAATGGATGTGAAAATGGAAACAGATGGCAATTGCTACATCATAACTAAAAAGAGAACATTACAAACCATTCAGGGGGGGTGTTTGCTGCAGGAATTTGTTGAAAATTTCCCAAGATTTTTCAGCATAATGGTTGCGAATATCTAACATTTAAGATAGTGACAGAGTGAGAAGCTACTAATACTGTTGAATGGATCCATATATATACATTCAACAGATGACAACAGTACCTTCACGGGTTAGAGAGCCATTTTTATAAACTAACATCACCATGTAACCTTCTGTGTCCACAGGATTAGGGAAAACATGTCCTTCCAATCTCGGTTGTGGTTCTTTAGTGATCCCAAATAACTAAATAGGTGTGAAGGACCATTTAACAAACGACTAAAAGTAAGAAATCACATAAAAAGTAGCTTTTTCAAAATAAAAATTATATAGTAAGATATTACTCATAGCTTTGAAACTCAATTAAGAAGTTTTACAAGTAGGAACTTAATGATAGCTGAAAATAACTCCTTACAAAAGGGTAACTGCTGTTATCATTTCCTACAGTTTACACTGAACAAGATAACATATTTGACTGATGTAGGCAAGACAACTAAGAGCGTGGAACTTACAGTGTCACTAGTACCAAGACTGATTGCCAGATCTCCTGGAGTATTTAGGGATAAACCTGAAGATCCAAAAGTAAAATAATTTTCAGAGGAAAAGGAAGAAATAGAGAATATGATGCTATTCAGAAGCTGCGTCTGTGCAAAATTAAACACTACTTAAAAAAGAGGGACGGAAGTACACAATTGAAATTTATAGACAACAGGAATAATAAAAAGCAAGGAAAAACTAAATTTAGTGAAGTCATCATTTGCTCACACTTTCTCAAAGCCTAACGACAATAACTGCATAATTGTTTATATGCATTACTCCACAAGTCTCTTCTAATGTTTCTTGCAAATCAAAATGCTATATTAGCACTATAGAACACATCAATGACATGTGAGTACATGCTGTGGACTAATCAGTCACTAAGCAAGCAATGCTCAGAGATTTAAGTTTAGAATTACAGATCAGAGAAGTTGCAATAAAGAAAATGAGGCACCTGCCAGGCTGTTAGGGTTGTCTCCTGACCACTGAACAACCAAGCAGATCTTGTCAAAGCAATACCTGAAAGCAAACAAGTGGAGGCTTTAGCTGTCAATCTACACATATTTACATAGAAGAAATACAAGAGGAAGGCTATAGTTATATAATGGTGTTCACAATAAAAACTTTGTCCTGCAAGCTGACATCACAAGGCCTCATTAAACACTTTCAGCCAGCGACTATATATTTCCCTTTTTTCGGAAAAAAAGAAGAAAAAAGTATGCAAATTATTACACAGAGACAAATGTCTTATGTAAGTTTGTTAGAATTAGCACACACAAGTTTCGATGCAGGTAAGCAACTAAGGTAAAAGCGGTTCATAGATAAGAAATCCTCTTAGAATCAAAGCTAAGGAGAAATTGATAGGAAAGCTCGAGTAAGAAAATGGTATGCTTGTGAATTTTATGGGCCACACACATTATTATGAGTCAAGAATGCAACTAACCTCTCCACAAAATAGGGAGCAATAAGTCCAGCAACAGCATGTGCGGGGGCTAGCTTTCCAAGTTTTGATTCCAAACCAGGGGCAGTTGCCTATGACAACTAGAAAGTTAATAGAATATAAATTGAATAGGAAACAAGGAATTGATTTTGAAACCCCATGTCTAAGTTTCGAGACATCTCTAAATCAATTCAATGAGCAAAACACAAGTCACCATCAACTTCACAACAGACCTCTAATGCTGTTTTAGACCATGCCCTTTCCTTTAGATCCATCAAATTCATGCCAGCACCGTCAGTTTGATCAATACAAGCATAAGCACCAATGAAAAGACATGCCATGAAAGAGCTAACAAGGGAGATCCTCTCAGTATTGTGATAATCTTGTGGCTGTGTCTCAAATATCTTTCTAATTTGTGGGCCAGTGAATCTTTCATGTGCGCGGGACCCTGTCAACTGAGCTAACTCCAGTCCTCCCCCACAGGCCCTCTCTATCTCCCTACACTGCATTGTGGTGCTACTGTCCATCCATACTGGGGATTCCTTAATAGAAAAGGCATTGCCAAACTGATCCGCCAAGGGTTTCTTTGAATCTAATGATGATAATACCTGAGAACCACCAGCCTTCCAATAGACACTACCATGTTGCTGTCCACTACCAGAAACTGCAGCAATCTTCCCAAAGTCCAAATTGGATTTTGAGAGCTTTTGAAGCATGAGATCCAAAGCTTCCACCCACATTATTGTGGGTGAAACAATTCTTCCATTACCAGAGGGGTCCCGGTATACCCCATCTTTAGTTTTGTAATGGGGCAATTCAGAGTCAAAATGTACCAACTCTGACAGAACAACGTTGAGATTGCAATCCAATACGGTTGCCTTTAGGGACCTTTGAACAAAAAAATTAAACTTTCAATCAAAATTCAGATTACAATCCAGGATCCTAATTTCATATATACTTCTCAATAAAACGTTAATGCAGAAAAAACCCACTTGGGCGAACATCAATTAAAATCATTACGTGAAATTCTAATTCAAACTCTAAACATGTTAATTTCTGAAAACCAACAATAAGCAACACAAAGTACTGATCTTGTTCAGGAACGTGGACTTACTGGGTGGAACTATCAAACCCAAGGTAATAAGAATCAGAAGGGAGAGATGAGGCATCCATTAGAGCAAGCACCAATCCCTTAGTCTCCCGGCTCTACTCGTCCTGCTTCTTGTTTGCTGATAATAGTAGAAGCAGGAATTAGTTATATATAGAAGATAGACGAGCGTTACTAGATAAGGACACGGGATTATGATAAAGATAAGAACATTGAATCAAATTAGTATTTGATTTTTTTTCAGGGTTTTTTCCTTTTTTATGCGGAAGCCTATATAGTAACTAGTAAGTTTACAAGCGCCAGCTAACCTTTCTTTCCGCTAATTCAAACGAACTATGTCAGCGTTTTGGGATCTGGTCTATCCGTTCCTTACCAACAGCTGAAACTTTTTCTTTCCCTCCTCTAATGGGACCTCTGTTATGGTTATACTTTCTAATTACCTAAGAGCAGATTCTGCATGTTGGTTATGATCATACTTTTTCCTGTCCTTCTCGTGTTATCGTAAAACTAAAATACTTTACTAATTAAATCAATTGAAAATTTTCATAACATAACCTGAACTAGTTAGCAACAAAAAGTGGTTTTTGTTTTCGGTATTGCTGAAACTCATGAACCATCCATCAAAAGAAAAAAAATGAAGTTATGAACAACACCTTCTGATTTGGAAAGGAAAATGGTTCAAGAACAGTTGCCTAAAAGAGTACCCAAAACTTAAACAGAAAGAGAAAAGCAGAAAGAAAAAAATAATTTTTATTACCAAATACATGATGGCTTCTGATAAAGACTACTTAGAAGTATAAACATAACTAGGTAGAAATCGACCTAACCTACATTACTTACATCACTATTTTTCACTGAAGCTGTATGTATACAAATTTTCTTCCATTAATAAAATATACAGGGTCAGGTAGATATGCACATTCCCAAATCCAAACGGATGCATATACAGGTGGTTGGCATTCTTGAGAGACCTTCACAACGTAAAAGTGGGCATTTTTGGTTCTCTGAAACTAAGGATTAAAGTTTTAATGCCTGAGACAAGATAGAGAACCTGAATGACACCAATGCAGATCACCAACACATTTATCTAAAAAGGTCCGGGAAAGACCATAGTATAAACCTTGCAAAAATGTCAGACTCTAGGAAATCTATATGAGCAGCCCGTCCAATGAAGGAGTTAAAATTCTTTCCATAGGCGGAGGTATCAAAGTTGACATCACATCGTATGAATACTCGGCGCTCAGAGGGATTCGGCCGAATCTGGTCCAAGCAATTATTCAGCATCTCCAGGAACACTCTACTCTTTTTTGAAGTGTCACGTGAAGCAGTCTGGCATGATTCAATTCTGGCAGAGTGATATGGGACATAACCGTCCTGAAAACACATGTTTTCAGTTAATAGCAATGAAAAATAACTTGAGATCATTAAATTCAGAACTAAGCATGAAAATCCAAAAAAGAAAGTAAAGAAAAATGAAACTTAGATGAATTAACTCAACAAGAGTCCAGAAACGAATGCCACCGAGTCGGTGAGCTCAACTATTAGTACCTTGGGCTCAGGACCAAAAATCTTGCCACCTACCAAGGTTCGATCCCCTGGGTCTTATCTTTCAATCCCTTCCCATACAGCCCTCAAGTCTGTTCTCCCTCTTAACATTTGGGTAAAAAAAAAAAAAAAAAAAAAAAAAAAAAAAAAGAGTCCAGAAACAAATGCTTTGCATGCCATTTCATTGGCAAGTCTGTGAACTTTAAATATTTTTTGGTCCCCAATTCTTTTAAGTAAGAAAGGATAGAATACTGCTGTAATCCTTCAAAATTTGCCTGAAGTCAAAATTAAAAACTGATAAATAACGAAGAAATAGAATTTAGTAGTTATAATTTAATTGTATTTAAATTATGTAGTATTAAAACTAAGGATAAAATTAGTAGTATTTTAGTATAAGTCAAGTTAGAAGTTATTAGTTTTGTTTTATTAGAAATCTAGCTTTATTTTTACGTTAGTAGAATTTCATTTTTATTAGGACTTTATATTATTAGGATTTTCTTTTTTGTTAGGACTCTAGATATTTATCTTTTAGATTTTTTGAGAGTCTATATAATGACCACTATTTTCATATTATTATGAAGTTTTTGATGAATTTATAAAAATCATCCATTTTTGAGTGTCCAGTGTCCCTTCAATTGTCCCTTTTTGAAGAAAATACCTATTAAAAACCTTGTAGTGATAATTAATTTCACCTGCCAGCAGGTAAAGCCACTTACTATGCTATGCAACATTAAAAATATAGAACAAATATGCCTGCTATGCCTTCGGTTTCTATTTTGGTGAAGGAACAAATATGACTCTAACATAGGAGAAGACATATTAAGAATAGGAAGGTCTGAATCCAGGCACACTTGCATACATCTGGTATAAACAAAATATGTTGAGTAGATTCCTGTCCAGATCATCTATTTTACTCAGCCCTTTCGTATTACGCATAAATGATAACCTGATATATTTCTACCAAAAAAAAATTATTATTATTTCATCTCTAACAGCAAAGGATGCAACCTTTTTTATTTTAAAGAGTCAAAAGAGAGGGAAATACCTGGGGAGAAGATAACAATATAATATGCTTGAAACTGTCCAAAGTCTTTTGCTGAAAGAAGGAAAACAAACTATTTCAGAACCTCGACAATAAAGGAAGCATAGAATACAAGCTTACTTTATTTTTTCTTAAAAAGAAAAAAATGAATGGCTTTCTTTTTCAGCCGAACTTCCTTTGAAATTTGGCAAATTATCTTCACCATGCATAAGAGGTAGATGAGACAGCAGCTGCATATATTTTCCCACATGGAAATAAGGGGAAATAAAATGGCGAAAAAGCATTGATATTTAAGGGACAGAACAGTTATAGTTTTATACATTCTACTTTGTATTGAGTCCCTCTCGTTCTCTCCCTGTTAGAGGCTGGGGTGAGGCAAGGGGAAGGAAAGAATGACTCTTTAGAAGAATTAAAACTTCCTTTCCCTACCTTACATAGATTGTAGAGGAATGTATTTTGGAGATCTGGTTCATCTGTGAAAGTGAGCTGATGAATGCATTGTGTTCCCTTTAGTTTCTTCAAAATCCATAGTCCAGAATTAAATAAAGAATTCGAACTATAAAGATACCCCAAGTGTGGACCAGATATAGAAACATAAGTATGTAGATATCTCAGAAATGGCTCCATACTGCTGTCTGGGAAACATAGGGAAGAATTTAGCTTAACAGTTCAAACGTATTCACAAAACATGGCATCCAAATTGAAAACCTACCTGTTAATGCTGTCCTTATAATGAGGTTGCCAATAGAATGTCCAACAAAACTAAGCTTGATATCTCCTAAGCGTCTGGATCTTGACACTTTGTCCATTTTCTTTTTAAGAAATGAAATAATTTCCTGAGCCAGCCTTTGTCCCATTTCTCTGAAGTCCCCAGATGTTTTATCCTCGTTAGCCTCAGACATCAGAAATTCCATCTTGGGATCTAACAAAAGCCACTGATTCTTAACAAGTCGTAAATCCAGATGATGACCCTAGATTTTTTTGAGAGGTGACAATTAGAATTAATAAACCAGCATCTATTTAAAGCAGAAATGCTGAATCAAACTTTGACAAAAAAGAGTCCATAATATTGATCTGACAGACTGACACTCAAACTCAAACAGGTATACAGTCTTGCTATTTACATATTTATTATCATAAAAGCTACAGTTATTTTAGGGGTGTCAAGTAATGGAGCCAATTCTCTTCTAAACTGCTTGAAGTTGCTTGTTTATGAGAGAAGCTGACACCTAGGCTTCGTCATGCTTGGCTCATGAAATCAGCAGCTTTCATAAAGTAAATTTTATATCTTTCGTATTTTGCAGATACACACACACACACATATGTAGTTGATATATAAGCAAATCTTATTTTATCCTTTATATTTGAGCTTTAAAGTGCAAAGGTAATTTAAGGTGGAAATAACCCTTGCATTAGTCAAGTGTATGAGGAAGACTCGACAGGAAGAAAGAAAAAGAAAAACAGTTCTAGTGTTTTTCACTTATGTATAGATTTACATAATTCCAAAAAATATTGTGCAGTTTAACAAGTAGTGTAACTGTTAGTGCTAAAAACAACTTTTTCAAAACCTTAAACTTTTAGCATCTTCCGGGTTAGAAACTCTGCAGAGTAAGCTTGAGCTTCAACAATCAAGCAAGGAGCCTGAGCTCTCCAAAGCTTGGCTAGTTAGACCCTTATTTGAACTCCCACCAGGAAGAATAACTTGAAAAATGTGCAACAGACTAAATGGTAAATGCCTTGCAACTGAGCTTTAAAGTAGTTGCCTATTATTACCTAGATCTAAACCTACCAACAGAAAGGAAAAAAAATAAAGTAGGTATTATTTTGCAATAATTTCCATTCTAGCAAACTTGCCTGAAAACCATGCACAAAGATGGCAATCCTTAATATATGAGTATTACGTTGAGTAGATAGCTTGCTTGCAGCCTCAGAGCTGGATCCAGTCAGTAAGCCATATGAATCTACAAGTTCAACATGTCTCAAGTACGAATTTTCACTGATAGTACGCCGTGGCGCATTCATGACACGTTCCACAATTAAAATTGGAATACGTGAAGGATCTCCAAATATATGCATGTCTTGAATTGACCGATTATTTATCTGTATGTTAGCAATAATTAATTAGAGCTTATATGTAAACTTAGAGTAGGATGATAAAAGTCCACAAACAATAGGAAACACCTTACCCTCATTTGGGCAATACTCCGTCGATGAAGCTCGGCACGCATTTCTGCAGCCTGGGCAGGCTGTATAGATTACAAAAAGTTTCAGATTTAAAGGCTATGCAATTGAAGGATTTGCCAGTGCTCACACATAAAATTAACAGAACTCGGTTTGTGTTGTGTTATTGTGTATACATAATCCTATCTCCTTTTTCAGTTTTCCTTTTCGGAAGTATGCCATACAGGGTGATAATAAGATATGAACAAGGGAAAATGCTAGGGACAGTCACAACTGGCACGATTCTCCAATCTGATCCATGAATGCATTGCATGTGCTGCTCTCACATTGAGCGTGCAACGCACGCATGGGCGGGATTGGACAGTCACACCAGTCGCAGCTGTCCATAGCACCCCTCTATGAACCAAGATATGATTTGATTCTTTTTTCTTTTTCTCATCTTGCAAGTATGCCAGACAGGGTGAGAATAGGACATACACAAACAGATGATTACTTTCATCATCAACTGGCTTCCACAAATTGGAAATCCTTCTATGGGCACCGTGGTGGGAACTCTTCCATTATTTATAACATACATATATACACCTTTCTGTTTTTTCTTTTGAAAGCAACCCATACAGGGTAAAAGTAAGACATGCGCAAAAATACAAGCACTTACATCACCTAACTTCAATAAACTGGAAACTCTTCTGTGGACACCATTGTGCGAAGAGTTATCACCACCACTATTTATATAATGATGAGGCATCTCAACCTTAGAGTGCACCATCCAGATTGACCACTCAGCTCTCCTATCCTTTGCTGACGCATCACGCAGAAACTCCAGAATCTTTGATTTGTTTGCCCTAAAAGAGAAGTAGATGTCAGCTCATAAACAACCATGATATAAGTTTTAAGCATTATATAGTGACCACAAAGTATCTCCCTAACAAAATTGTACTTGACTACTCACGTGAACCCTGTTAACCACTCACAGGCTAGCTACAGCTATGGCAGTTAATTGCCATATAAGTATCCTCAGAAGAATGCCAAAACAGATGCAGCAATTGCTAAATCCAATTTGCATTATATACTAACTGAAACCCATCTAGAAAAGATGCCAAATATATATATATACATAATTTGAGACTCCTAGAAACTGTTCTATCAAATTCTGACAAGCTTTTTAAACTACGTTTTTAAATGCCTTCTATGTGAAAGGCAAAGAAGAATGAAAACAGATCTTATCATTATAAATTAATTAAAATCAACTAACATACTCATTATAAAAACTAGTTTCAACACTAAATATCCAAGAAATTTGAAGAAACAGTTTGATGTCTATTATCAAAATCAGTGATTTAGATAGATGCAAACCTGTGGAACTTAAGAAAAATGTTCCATAAGCACAAAACTTGATCACCGACTGAATGGAAACAGTTCACCAGGTCACTCCTTGACAAGGAACTGAGCTTCTGATCACTTTGAAAAACCAGAGTACCATTTGCTTTCTGTTCAAGAATGGACGAAAAATGTCAAGGAGTAGGAGAACAAAAAATTGATTTAAAGATCATAAAAAAATAAAGATAAAACAAAACAAGGCATTCTCTCATCGTGAAATAAAGTAAGGACCTCAAGACCATTTTGTGGCTTGCCTTGTCCTGAAACTTCTGCAAAAACCTGACTTGCTAAGGGTACAGAGTTCAACAACTTCATATCACCCATCTCGGCTACAAATTCAGTAAGATCAATATCCTGGTCAACTACTTTGCTTAATTTTTGTAGCTCTTCAAGAAATATATCACGGGCAGTTAATAATGCTTTAAGAAGCATGACATCTTTCATATCTACTGAGGAAACCTGATCTAGTCCCTGTCAGTCACACCATACATTTGTCAATACATAAATAAAAAAGAAGCAGTAGTAAATAAGAAAAACAAACATGTACCTTAAAAAGAGCACGCGTAACCCCTATTTCATAGACATACAAATAACGCAAAAAAGACAATATTCCACCAGGTTGTCAGGTTCTCATTTATGAATTTTCTTTGCCTCATTTATTTTCTAGATGTTAGCGACAAAGCTTTTGGCAGGCATAATAATTTGTCAACCTTCACTTTTTTGTTTGGCCAGCTGTTTATACTGAAGATGATGCATTATGCATATGCTGCTTCATCTTGTGGTGCTATATTAAGCTATTAAATAACATAATATGTGGGTTTTAGAAAAAGCATTTCCAAGTAGATCTTGTTTTTTTGTTTTTTTTTTTTTACTTTTTGTTATACAACATTGTGGCCATAAACAAGTTGTAAAATATATATAAATAAGAAGAAAGAGTAGTAGCTTGGATGATTCCAAGATTACACCAAGACCTTATATTTATAATAGAGCGATTACATAAGACTTACTTATCTAAACAATGTGAGACTTAACACCTAACATAACTTAATATTAAATATATTCTACCACTCCCCCTCAAGCTGGAGCATATTATATATATGCTCAAGCTTGTACAAGTATAATCCCAAGTCTCAAAACTCTCAACACTCACATATAACTGAAAATTTCATCAAGTTCACTCTATTGATTCCGTGCCTAAGAGAATGAGAATGGCACAAACAATATGTGCCTAAAAGAGAATGACACAGACAACATGTGTCTCAAAGAAAATTGTTGGTTCACAACCAGCAATGCCAAATTGGCAACAAATTCTGCCGAGAACTTCTCTAGTTAGACAACAAGATAAGGCTACTCTAGAATTGGTGATAACAAGCAGGGAGCATTGAAAACTCTTCAATCTTGAATGGGGGTTGTGTCAAAAGACTAAACAACCAACAAATATAATGATGAACTTCTACCAAAACTTCAAACTAACACTATCAAAAACTTCAAAACTATTCAGGGCTGCCACCAAAGATAAGAGGCGGCAGCCCCAAGATTAAACTTGGGTTTAGATCAAACCTGCTCTGATACTATGTAAAATATATATAAATAAGAAGAAAGAGTAGTAGCTTTGAGGATTCAAAGACTACACCAGTACCTTATATTTATAATAGAGTAATTACATAAGACTTACTTATCTAAACAATATGGGACTTAACACCCAACATAACTTAATATTAAATATCCTCTAACACTCCCCCTTAGGTTAGAGCATATATATGTTCAAGCTTGTACAAGTATAATCTAAAGTATCAAAACTCTCAACAAAAGTATTTCTCATGACATCTAATTGCACCATCTACACACTTAGAGATAAATTGCAAAGAGAACAAAAAGAAAATATTATTGCAATTTCTATAGAAATTTATTACATGCATGTAAAGATGTGAACATACACATGAAAAACATGTTAAACAATGAATTAGAGTTAGTGCAAAATAGGCATGCAAGAGTATGATTCAAATACACATGCTTGTCATGTTACTGTGGTGCAAAGTGCTACAGGCCTAGTTTAAACAGAGAACAAAGCAAAGGAATCTATCAAGAAACAACACAGAAAATGCAAACACTAATAAGTATTGACAAAACCACAATCATCAACAGGTATTGGAAGTAAAAGAATATTTAATGTTTTAGAACGTACTTGATACAATGTGTCATATCTTTTACCAGAAACATCATCTGCATTGCCAGAATCGCTGTAACAATTCAAATGAACAAGTCATTTTCATGATAACATGTCTTCAACCAAATCTACAGTCAATAAATTTCCAACAAGTCTAAAATAAATAATTCCTAAATGATAGCAGCCAGCTAATTGATAGTAGAAATAGAATATGTGACAAACCAGGATATCTGTGGTGCATGGGGTGAAGAAGCAGCTTTCAGCAGACTCATATGAACACTTACATCAACAAGCACTGAATGGAATGCATCAAAATGCACAGGACAGTATGAATGCAACCCTAAAAGTGCTTTAGGAGGAATACGAAATTCATGGAAAGCAGCAGGGCAAGCATCCAGAGAATCCTGCAAGTTAGCACTGCAAACGGTGCTCTATAATCAGTATGTTACTGATTTCATTTGGAAAATACCAATCAAAGATGGAAACAATTATATAGTTGACCTAATGAATCAGCCAACAAATGGTTTTTCAACTCACCCATTTTCGTGTGTGGGAGCATACATAAGCTCAAACTTCATAATTACAGCAGACTTAGACGGTCCCTACAAATAAGGTGCCACATCAATAGCTCAGACATAATATGGACATTGGATGGTATGATGTTTTCTCCAGATACAGTTCAAGAGGTCTCCCATCTTTCTTTCTTTTTCTTTTTTTTTTTAAGCTCCTCGTGGCCTTAAAAGATCATTGTTACGCATGTGTCCAATACTTGGTAGGACATAAAGACTCGAATTTAAACAGGTCTCTTAGCAGAGCAAATCATATGTGAGAATCAGCATCTATGAGTTAGGGGCACGCAAAAACCCAGATGACCAGTCTATTACAGGTTAGTTCATGTAAAAAATAAAATAAAAATTCCCCCCTCAAAAGCCGCAGTTTCCATTTCTTTCTCTATCCTTGGTGGAACAAAAATTGTGTCTCCATAATTTGACAAACAAACTTGAAGGATTTGACAGTTTTGTATGTGGGATCATGGGATACTTGGGTTGGAGGTTTCAGCTCGAAATTGGTATGTAAGAACATGGATATGCTTACAGATGTTTTGCATACTTGAAGCATATTTTGCTTGTGTTGATGTTCAGCTTACCAACAGAATTAAACCATTTGTGGTTGTAGCAAAGACTTGATATCAGTACCATGGATGATTGCATTTAAATGGCCTAGATGATTGTTATTTTATATATTTTGCAAAATGACTTGGCATTTTAGATAAAAAGTGATACTTTGATGACCTTAACCTTGTTTATTGTAGCTATAGTAATCATAACATCAATATGTTGAGTATTCGAAAGCCCAACTGACAACTGACTGGTATAATGAAACACGTCAACAAACAATGTCCATATAGTGTATTTACATCTCAAAATTGCCTAAAAAACGACCAGGAAAAGCCTAACAAGGCAATATATTCTAATATGTACACAATTACATCAGACCAGTCAGTTTACCACTCCAATTTTATCAAAAGAGGTGGTAAAACGAATCAACTCTTTGGATTGGATTCAAGTTATTGGAACTGGATCCAGTTCATGTCCAGTCAGGCTGAGCTCATAATGCAAATCGTCTGCATTAAAATCTACTTTAAGTATAGATATACATATGCAGTAAATCTCAGAGAGCATATAACTACCTCAAATTCACCAAGAGCTAAGTTGAACGAGATCATGATACATAAGTGGACATCCTGCCTAGCATATTTTATCCGAAAGGGCTGTGTCGAGAAACTGTTGTTTGAATTATCAATCCTCCACATTCCATATATATTGTCAGAGTCCAGATCAGGAGCTGCAGCACAGAAGATTTTCCTACTCCTTTTTGTTAATTCATTGTATAAGAACAAAAGTCATGACGGAGATTTAAATCATCTGAAGCAAAATATGTACACCGCGGAAGATACAGCATATTGTAGATGAAATATCCGCAAAAGCTACTTTTTAAAAACCTTGAGGCAACTATTTATGTCATCCCAGGAAATATGTTTGTTTTCAACAGACAGAAGAGGACTAGCTCTGGTGCTACAGCCCATGAATCCACTGATCATCCAGTGGACAAAAAAAGAACCATATGCATCATTTTTGTTCTATCAATTCAATCTAAAAAATATGATGGCGGGCATCAGTCAAACCTACTGATGTTCATAAAGGATATGTTCTGGGATACAGTGAGAAAAGCTAACTCCACAAATTCTTTAATGATTAGAAAATTCACTATTTTCCTCTTCTACAGTATCAAAATGTCATTATAAAACAGTGAAGGGCCACTAGTGAATTCATGAACTAGAAAATTTACATAATTACATCAGCTTAAGTTATCATCGTGAAGCTAGATTACTACATCAGAAAATTATAGGTTAATCATCGACTCAAAAGCAAGATATGCTCATAATCAAAACTTGAAGGTATAGTAGGGAAGCTTTTTTACTTATTGACAAATTTGACAGATGAAGCTTTCATATCATCAACTCTGCAAGTATAAAATATTCTAAAAAATGAACAAGATGATGCAGCAACAGTCATAAAAAGAAAATAGACACTAGAGATTCAACACACTTACCTTCATATTGGACAACTCTAGTTGGAGTTCCCAAAGATTTGTATTCACTGTCCTCCCATCTCATGGTAATCTTAATTTGATACCATCTGTGTAAAACACATGCTATTAATTGGATTTGCCTCAGATATTATAGAGAAAGAAAAATTAGAGAAAATAACAAAGTGACACAACAGATTTGGCAGACTTACCCCTGTCGAAAAAGGTCAAGATTATGAAACCTATGAATGTAGATGGCAATCTCTTGTACAGTGTCCAACATAGCCACCTACCCAACTTTAGCAGGGTGTGGCAGTGGCTTCACAGCAGGAAACCTCTTTGCCAGCCGGATTTTATAATTAATATCAATGATTCATCCTAGTTGCTGCCACATGTGTAAACCAAAATCACCAGAATTCCCATCCCTTCTTTTTCAATCAACAATAGTAACAAGTTATTTACCCATTCAAAATTTTATATATCTATTAATGATATTAAATTCTTGACCCAATCAAACCAACTGCTGAAAACAGGCCATAAACAATTTTCTCGCTGAAATCCACTCAAGTTTCTCCTCTTGTCAAACAAAAGGCAGTGGAAGTATTTACACCTACAAAGGAGGATATAGTAGATACAAAATTGTAAGAGAAAGGACCTCAAGATGCAAAGATAGCTTTTGCCAACACAACAGCAAAAAAAAAAAAAAAAAAACACAAAATATAGGTGTATCAAACTAATTGGGGGCCTTATTAGCGAAATAATAAGCTAACGCATGTAAAGTTATAGTCTTTACAAAGCAATAAGCACGTCTGGTAGCATAGCATGTAGTTAGTACGAGGAACAAAAAAATAATTTGATTAAGATTAACATAGCACGTAGTTAGTACAAGGGGGAAAAAAAAAAAAAAGAGTTTGATTAAGATACTAACTGTCCCAAACCGAACTCCACTGCCACTACACAGGATTTTAAGGTCAATGTTCAGAAATTTTCTTATCCCTGGTGACATTAAAAATCGTCAGAGATGGCTATAGCATAAGCCTCATAGAGCTGTATAGTGATAAAAATGACAAAATTTCTGCATTTTCTATGAAAAGGTTAAATCAAACTCATTCATGCATAAGGAACTTGTAAGGATTTTACTGGGTACCATCATTTATTAACTTCGAAGACCGGCTAATTACAACTAGGACAATACCAATCAGCTATTACAGTTGCCATACTAATTTGGAATTGTAAAATTTTCCTCAAACAGTTTACGATCAAACCCAATTGGCAAGTAATTTTGATAATGAAGTTCATACAAATGAAAATTAAGATTGGAAAAGTTTAAATTTTATTAACAACAGCGACAACAATGAGAATGCAGAAATGGAATGGCAGAATGGTGGCATAAGAAAGAGGAGACGAACAAACCTGGTGGAGATCTGATACACTGAAAGGCTTCTTTGCGGGTTTAGCTAAGGTTTGCAGATTCTGGAGAAAACCGAAAAGGTGGTACTATTTCTCAGAGAAGGAAAGGAAGCGATCTCGGAGCTGTACAATAAGCTGGATTTCCATGTTCGTAGAGGGAGGGACCAACAGCCATAAGCATGAATGACATGGCGTATCTGTTTGCTTTGATTAGTTTTCGCCCTAACGTCCAAACTGCCACGCAGGCATCCCGCTGTCAATTGTGAACTCCAATGTATAAAAACTAAAAAGGTGAGGAAGTGAAGATGATGGTTAATAGTGGGCCAGCCCATCCCCATCTTATCCCATATATGGGCTCCATTACTGTCTTGGTTAGCTTGGACTTCTGAAAGCTCTCTTTTTGGGCCAGGACCCATGCAGACCCTCCCTGTTATATACCATCAGTTTTTCAAAAAATAAAAAATAAAAAAGAAAAAGAAAAAGAAAAAGAAAAATATAATATAATAGATGTAAAAAAGTAGAGCAATTCATCATTTTCAAATTCTAGCAAAAAAAATCATCATTTCCAAACAGAGTCCAATTGTTGGAATCGGCCAAAATAAAAGGTTTTGACGCTGTATCAATTCATGGAAAACGAAGTTTGTTTTGCAAAGAAAAGACAACCGAAGCAGGCCTGATCAAGATCATGATTCTCTTCATTGTTTCTTAAAGAGGCCTGCCTTTGTGTCCCCCCTTATGACTAAGGTAGGAGAACACAAATAAAATTTTATTTTTAATAGTAATTTAACATATTTCATGTGTGATTTATTTAAGAATGTAAATATATATTAATAGACGAACTGTATTTTCAAATTAAGTTACTAATTAAGCCATGAGCCTCGAGCCTCTAGATCTTGGGAAACAAGCACTAGCTAGCTAGACTGTGCCTAAACAGTTATTGTCCACACCTATTCTTTTGGACCGCGGTCTTGAACAAGACAGGAACAAATTTAATGTGGTCCAAGACAGTGAAAAGGGGGAAAAATAAAAATAAACAAGTTGTCTTGTTTGGGCATGGTGGTGGGTGTGTGTATGGGGGCGGTGGAGAATAGATGGAATGTAATAATGGGGCTTGCGGAGAGGGGCTCGAGGCAGACTTGCGATGACTTCAAATTTAATGTTTCAGTCACAATCCAAATACTTAGGCCAACCTGCTCAATTACTCTCCAACCTTTTGTTTTGTCACGGTTTCTAAAAATAGCCATAAATTTGACCATTTACCAAATGGTGAGTATTCTTGCTGTTTGGGAAATAGGAATATGACACAATTGACAATATAATCAAAGGTCTTCATGTATTGAGTATGCTAATTATATAGTAAAATAATAATTTCAATATGATTGTTATCTTTTATTAGAATAATTATCATTTAATATGAGTATATATATCTTTTATTAAATTTTTTTTGTTACATTTTTTAAGTATAAATCTAATCTTATTTACAATTGTCTCTCTTTATACAAACCTTCATGCATCTTGAATTATTAATATTACAAAAAATTTCAATTACTAAATTCAAACTTATTTATCATTCCAATTATATGCTCGGGAGTATACTTTATTGAATTTTTTTTTTAACTATCATTCATCAACTCATCGATATACGTATTTGTGGGTGCTTTCTCTATCTTATTCATTGTGATATTTGTCACATTTCAGCCTGCAACATATTTGCATATTTCTATGGCTAATTACATGTCATGCATGTGTGATGCCATGCGGTATACATATAGAACTAGCTAGTCATTCACTTATCTTTGGGTTCTCTCTCATATCCTTATTTCCATCTCGTGATACCATGTGCTACCCGACGCTTGCAAACAAAAAGGGCTGCCAAAATATAGAATGACATGACGTTATACGGTGTCCAAATGAAACACCAACAATAATTGATCCAATTATTGATACAAGAAATGTTTTGGATAAGTATGATTAATTACTAGTACTTATTATGTCAGAGTGAGGTGCGTATTACACTCCTATATGAGACTTAATGAGAGAAGATAGAATATATATATATTTATACATATTTCAACAGAAAATTTTGGCAGTTAAGGAAATACTATCAATTAGCTAAGGTGCACTAGCCAAATTCAAATGTATAAATTTTAGTGCCATTCAATTAATAAATTAAAACTAACATTTTATTAGTTAACTAACAAAAATATCAGATTTAACTCATTTAAATTAAATTTTGTTAATGACTACGTGGAGAGTCCAAGAGTCTCTCTCCCCATTTATCTTAGATAAATCTTCAAAGACTTACATTTTATATAAAAAAAAAACCAATTACCCTACCGATTCGATTCATATTTATATTTTATATGTCAATAGCTAATAACTAAGTCTATGAATTCACTTACTAATTAACTATTCTAATTTGTATTTATATATGTAAATCGTCAAAAACTTAATTGATTTACATACTAACTATTCTAATTTGTATTTTTAGATTGAATCACCAAAAATCTCATGCGACTTGCTTACTAAATTTTATTATTAGTAGCACTTTTGCATGAAAGTTGATAATTAATCTAATGAATTTCGTACTAACTATTTTCATGTGTATTTTAGACGTTCAAGTTTAAGAGATTATACATTTTCCTCATTCATTGTTTCATTTTGTATTTTTACATTACAATAGTCAGTTACGGAGACAAATTGCTTACTAAAATTCATATTTGTATTTTACATATATATCATTATTATCTACCGGTTTGATTACGAACTATTTAAGAGTTTAGATAAGTTTATTACTAACTAATGTATTTTATATTTGTAACATGAATATCCTCAAGTGCTTATACAATTTGTTTACTAATTACTTTTACATTAGTATGTTATATGTAAATCGTCAAACAATATGTAGATTTGCTTACAAATTTTTTTTCATTTGTGATTTATATGTAAATCTTTAAGATCAACTTAGTACAATTTACTTATTAACTGGTTTGTTTATTTGTATTTTTACATAACAATTGTTTGACTAAATTGTATATTTGTATTTTATACATAAATCGCTAGAAACTCAGACTATTTTCATACTTGTATTCTAAAATAGAAACTTTAAGAGCTTAAACAATTTACTTATTAAGTGATTTATTTTGTATTTTTATTTATTTATTTATGAAAATAAAAAATTTAAGTATCGACCAATAATTGGTATCACAAATAATTATTAGTTCAATTGACAAAAAACATCACAATCTGATTCAAGTTTTCAATTATCAAGAGATCAAATCCCCCCTCCCCTATAGTCTCATGGACAGCATGCCTGTATTTACCTTAGGCTAAAAAACATTTACAAAG
This sequence comes from Quillaja saponaria, assembly GCA_029379385.1. NCBI lineage: Eukaryota > Viridiplantae > Streptophyta > Magnoliopsida > Fabales > Quillajaceae > Quillaja > Quillaja saponaria. Next base: position 23,021,869 of record CM055610.1, read on the forward strand.
ATGTCTCGATCGGTTTATTCTCACAACTCATTTTTCCACTCCTAGATTATGTACCCACTTTCTATTTTTGCTTTAAAAAAAAAAATTAAAAAAAAATGAACTGTTCTAATGAATGATCATCTCATTCAAAATTTAAATTTATTAAAACATATGTATTTAATTTATATATAGTAATAATATATATATGGAGTATGTTTTACGCATGAGTTTGATGATTTTAACATATGCTTTCCATGGTAGGTTTACCTAAATATGTCGAGAAAGAATAAAGAGAAAGCTTCAAATATAAGAAAAATACTTTAAAAGTATTTATGATTATGCTTTCGTGCTAAACATGCTCTCAATTTTATTAATCATCAAATCAAAACTTTAATAATAGAAAAATATTCTAAAATCAGAATATAGAAAAGACATTGGGTACATCTGAATGGAATATTGAACTTTGACTGTGCATTATTATCAAAGCTTTTACCAACCACTAGCTAATGAGGTAGCAACATTATTGCATATTGCAATCAGTCTATTTAATTTCAACTGGTTTGCTATTGGTCAAAAAGGGTATGCAGGTGGTCTTCATTTTCCTTTGGGGTTGTTACTAATAAGCTTTGAAATTACATGTTGATGTTTGAAAGAGAATAAAAACTTTTATAATTAATTATATCTTACAAGAATACTTGACTGCTTGAAGAAAACGTTGTTATCTTTAAGACATAATAGTTTAAAGTATTACATTACTAAGTTCTGATCACTCTTTGACTTATAGTCTACTATTTGATTGATGGAATTATAAGAAACAATATTGATGAGAAAAATAGAGAGAGATAATCACAAATGATATTAAATTCACATATAAAAAATACAAGAATACTGAAAGAAAAAAAAACCAAAAATTGCAATATGACTTTTCCATTAAAAAACATCTTAATGATGGATATGTGTTATAATAATTACTCAAACCCTCCATGGCCAAACATATTAAAAAGAGAACCGACCACCCCCCCAATTAGCAAATTAAAGGCCACGCAGGGTGCCATAGTCATAGTGAGGGGTTAATTTCTCACTGACTTTCTTAATTCTCTCTCTCTCTCACACACACATACACAAAAACACTTTCAAAATCCCATAACCAGTGGTTCCCATAAAAACTCAACAAATGGATGGACCAAACACAAAAACACCAAAAACTGTGGGACCTTATTTTGTTCTATATGACCAAAATCTCCCACCTTCAATGGTGTATAGATTCCTCTCAAAAATTCCTTCCTTCTTCAACCAACCAACCTATTTCTTTTTTTTATAATGTCGGTCCTTAATTTACTCCTCTAACCCATTAACTAAGAGCTTTAATTTTCACTTCTTTAATTTATAATTTATTCTGTAAAAGAAAAGTTTCCTAGTTAACTTATAAACGAAAGATAATATTCCGGAGTTCTACGTACTTACATCATAACTTATTTTGTAAGTGATTTTCATTGCTCATAAAATTTTACATGCACATAAAACTATAAAAAGAATTAGGTATGTGATGTTTAAATATCACTCAATTTAAAAACTTAAAAGTACTAAGTGAATTTTTAAGAATAAGGATCCGTTCGGCTTGTGTCATTTGGATGTGCGTTCATGGGTCGTGAATCACTTGGAACGTCCGGGTCACGTACGGAACCATGTAGCACGCCAGGGTCAAGGTCCTGATGGGTGGCGCATCTAAGAAGGTGGTCCAGGCGTGCTTTTTAGATGCACATCCCAAGGCTTCAGTCCCAATATTTTTTATGCTTTTTATCCTTTAATTTTTTTGTCCCTTCACCAATTAAATATGTAAACAACTCAATAATACTAAAAATAAATAATTATAATTTACTCTCAAATTAAATTTTCTGATCATGTTCACATTTAGACAATCTAAGCACACACCATAAATACAGCAACAAAAACTAAAATCTCAAATCATGGTTATTGTTTTTCTGCTAATCCAAATAGACCTTTATACATTGAAACACAAATAATTTTAACTTGTAAGCATAGAAAATGCGTAGAACTTCACAATATTTTATACTGTGTATTATAATAGGTGGCCTTGATCAAAGAGTGAACTCTGATCATTCATCTCATACCATATTAAAAAAACTAATTAATTATAAATTTTACTTTGTTTGGAGATATTCTAGATTTTGATCCCGTCAATTTGGTCACACATAATTCAATTCTTTATTTTTCCCTTTGACTTTGGTTCTATACTTTTTACAAGCAACTACTATTTATTTAGCCCCACCACCGTACTCTTTCTACTTGTAGTCTCTTGCCTTGCTACTAATTCTATATAACTCAAACACACACACACATACAACACATACAAAGAAATACGTAAATTAAGCTATGGAGTTCCAGAAGAACAGCATGTACATAGAAACCCCAGAAAACGGTGGTGATGTTCAGAAAAACATTGATGACGACGGCCGAAGCAAAAGAACTGGTATTTTCTTCTTCTTCTTCTTTATTAATAAACAATAATCTTTATCTTTCATTTTCTTAACGAAATATGATTGAAATCAATCTCTTTGGTTTTGCTTTTTAAAGGAACATGGATAACTGCTAGTGCTCATATTATAACGGCTGTGATTGGTTCGGGTGTGTTATCACTGGCATGGGCTATAGCTCAACTAGGTTGGGTAGTTGGTCCTGCTGTTCTTTTTGCTTTCTCTTTCATCACCTATTTCACCTCCACTCTTCTCGCCGATTGTTATCGGTCACCTGACCCCGTCACCGGTCACCGAAACTACACCTACATGGATGTCGTACGAAGCATCTTAGGTAAGTAGTATTTTTGTAGTTTGCAGTTTGCACTATATATTTAATTATGAATTTCGGTGTAGTCGAATTTAAGAAAGACTGGAAACTTGGATAAGGCGTGGTCGGTCATGATCACCACCGTTTATTTTTTGAGCTGAATTATTTTCACGTTAAAAATAGATTTTATGTTTTTTTTTTCTTTTTGGTATAACTAAGTGTAGTCTCAACGTATAATTAATTAATCACACTATGTTTTTGTAAGAATTTTTCAAGTTGGTACGTAGTCTGAAATATTCTTCCATTGTTGTCGATAAAATGTTTTATTATAATTTCTCTGAGTATTTTTGAAAAACTTATTTTTTTCACAATTTAATTTTACAATAATGTAGCGGTTTGTGTTGCTTAAATTATTGATTTATTAAAACTATAATTGGACTGAGTACTTACCTGTTTGAGTTCCGAGAGAGTAAATTAGTATCATTTCACGAGAATATCAATCCCAAAGTTTTCATTTACTTTTCTTATGAAGAAAGCTCCAGTAATCAATGGATACTGAGGATACATTGTTCGTTTTTCCCAACAGGAGGCAAGAAAGTTCAATTATGTGGATTGGCTCAGTATATAAATCTTGTAGGTGTAACCATTGGTTACACAATAACTGCTTCAATAAGTATGGTGTAAGTTTTCATATCAATTTGACTACCAATTTAATACAATATTAATACACTGATACAGACACAACTAGTGGCACACAAAGATATTCGAGAGGTGAGACGAGTTGGTTTAAATCCGTTCTATAATCATTATTTTTGCCTTCAATTCATTAGAGGATCCTATATACCCATCTCCTATTAAAAAAAAGTTTTAAATTTTTATCTCCCTTTCAATACTTAATTAATATTTCGTTTAGACGTATAGTATGAAAATAAAATAAAAATATAATATTATCTAATTTATTTTTATATAATGGCTGACATGACAACAGTTAGTATAAACCTCTTATATTATGTTTGAAACTATAGAATCATATAATATGAAAAAAAATAATAAGACAATAATATAATTATATTATATATTATACAATTTTGTATTATGCTTCAAAAAATCTTAAGGATGGAATTGAATAATTAAAATAGATAAAAATACTAATTTTTAACATATAAGTTGGGTGAGTACGGAAATGCATATGGTGATTACTCATACATCATTAAAATATATCTTATTTATTAAAATACTCATAATTCAAATGTTATATATGATATGATAATATATTATTAATCAAAAATTTTGAAAGTTTATTTTTTTAATTATTTTCAGGGCAGTGAAACGATCGGATTGCTTTCACAAATATGGACATGATGCCAAGTGTTATATATCCAATTATCCATACATGATCATATTTGCTTGTATTCAACTTGTACTTAGCCAAATACCAAACTTTCATAAGCTTTCATGGCTTTCAATTGTAGCAGCTATCATGTCTTTTACTTACGCTTCTATTGGACTTGGACTTTCCATAGCCAAAGTTGCAGGTAATTAATTCATTATTATAAACAAATATGCTTTTGGTAGCAAATTATTTTTGTCTTTCTTTTGTTATTTTATTTAAATTTAATTGAAGGTTGGTCTATTCACACTATATAGATGGGGACCATCCATGTACGCACATCATTGACGGGAGTGACAGTTGGCGTCGACGTGTCAGGATCAGAGAAAGTTTGGAGGACCTTTCAAGCTATAGGAGACATTGCCTTTGCATATGCTTTTTCAAATGTGCTAATTGAAATACAGGCAAGCCATACATATGTATCATCTTAATTAATATTCTTACTATAATAAACTAACCCTTTAATATATTTCATATTTTATCTTTGAAATATTAAATATGATAGATTAAAAATTCAAATTTAGAACTTTTGGTCTAAGATTCTGACTATGTCTTACAATTAAGTTTGTTCGGAAAAAAAATATTTATTTTTAATTATTCCAACCACTTTAGTCACTCTCAAAATAATTAATGAATCTATTATTATTTAATCACGTAATATAAATTATTAAATTCATTGCACAAATTACATGACGAAGTAACTCTAAATAATATTTTTTATACTTGTATCATGTTATGAGCTTATCGGGTTTAAATTGGTAGGTGTGGGCCCACCCTATGGGCATGAATTGAGATTGAAATGTGTGCCTCAGTGCATACATGATTCAATATGGGCATGTATGACAAGGCATGCATTAAATGCAAATGCAACATTAGCACATTATTTAAGTTCATGATAGCATATGCATTAATTGAATCTTATAGCTCAAATAGGCTACTCTTTTTTTGCCTCTGTAATGAGGTTCTTGGAATTTTGGGCCCACTTGTCCAGTTGATAAAGGTGGGCCTGGAGGCCTAGTTAACAAAATCGTACTGATTGGGCTTATGGGTCCTGTGTCAGATGATTAATAATTTAATAAGGAAAGTGTTTGTTAATAATTCAATAGCTGTAGTTGGTAAAATGATTGTTAAGATCTGACCAAAAAAAGAAAAAAATTGATTGATAAGATTCCTTGTGGACCATCATTTGGATGGACCTTAAGTTCAAAATATTTTAGGCCACTGAATGTGTGAGTAGGCTTTTTCAAAAAGTTTTAAGCACAAAACTCTTCAGCGACCTTTTCTTTTGTCAAGTACTATTATCAGCCATCCTTTCTTTTTGGTTCATTTTATCAAACACCTACTCCACTAAACCTTTTAGCCGATTCCCCTCATCTCTGAGTTGTCACTTCATTTTTGAATGACAATGATTTTTGGTAGCTTGTGGAGCTTCCTATGACGTCCAAAAAGAAGCGTGGAATATTCTTTCTTTTTTTTCTTATTCTTTCTTTTTTTACAAAGAATATGGAACCTTCTTTACAATGAAGCTGTATGGTTTGAAATGGATGCAATAGGTTTGTAAGAATTACATAGTCACATACTATTTAGTTTGATAAGAATTTATACCTTGCTATCTTATAAGCATCGCATTTTATATTATTTGATTTGTGAAATCTTAAAATACTGTGTGTATAAAAAACTCACTAATAAGATAAAGATTTTAAGTTTATCTTTTATATATTTATTATTCATATGGGATTGGAATACATCTAAACGAAGAATGACTATGTTAAAGTATTGAATTCATATGGTTTGCAGGATACATTGAAATCAACTCCTTCAGAAAATAAAGTAATGAAGAGAGCAAGTATGATCGGCGTCTCAACCACAACTATTTTCTATGTCCTTATGTGGATGTATTGGTTATGCAGCATTTGGAAATGACGCACCAGGGAATTTTCTCACCGGGTTTCGGTTTCTATGACCCATTTTGGTTAATTGACTTCGCTAATGTGTGCATAGCGATTCATTTGGTTGGAGCATATCAGGTTCATCACAATCACAAAAACTTTTAATGAATAACATATTATTGTATACTCTTTTTTTCCTTGACAATTATGTATGTAAATCTTTAATGGACAGGTCTTCTGCCAACCCATATTTGGGTTTGTAGAGAGATGGTGCAGTGAACATTGGCCTGAAAGCCAATTCATAAAACGTGAGTATGCCATTAATGTTCCATTTTATGGAGTGTACTACTTGAACCTCTTCAGATTGGTGTGGAGGAGTGCATACGTTATTGTGACGGCTGTAGTAGCAATGATATTTCCATTCTTCAATGACTTCTTGGGTCTGATTGGGTCATTGTCATTTTGGCCATTGACTGTTTTCTTTCCCATAGAGATGTACATTAAGCAGACCCAGATGAAAAAGTATTCTTTCACTTGGACCTGGCTGAAAATATTGAGTTGGGCATGTTTGATAGTTTCCATTGTTGCAGCTGCTGGATCCATCCAAGGCCTGACACAAGATCTCAAGAAATTCAAGCCTTTCCAAACTCAGCAATAATAGTTAGTGGCATAGGTTGTATTTTTCTTTTATTTAATAAGAATTTACCGCAAGTCTATGAATGTAGTTCACTTCACTTCATTGTGAAAGAACAAAAAAAAGTCATAACAGCTGAAGATATATGCATGTGACAACCTATCCTAGATTAATCAAACAATGTGGTATTATTTCAGAGTGCCATTGATCAATTCCAGTATGTGGAGCTTAAAGTGTTGACACATAAATATGGAGTCTAAAAGAGTTCAGTATTCCAATTGCTCTACATCAAAATTTGGACAATTTCAGATTTAGAATCAAATGCTATTAGCTTTTCCACAAACGTTTAATCCTTCAACTGTTACACTAATAACAGGGAGCTAAGGCACCATTGCTTGGTGGGCTGCGAGCTCACCTTTGGCACGTCATCGAAATATGGCAAAAACAAATGCATATTTCCAACAAAAGAACTTTGATCTTGATCAGTACATGGTTGCCAAAGCAGAAAGTAAGGTACCAAAAAGGCACGGCCTTCTTGCATGCAGAAATGCCCCTTCATCTAATTAGTCATCGAGTCCTGTAATGGTACAAGAATGATGAGGGGATAAACTCAAGGGAGTCAACTGAGTATCACCAAACTAAATTACTTATTACGTTATTTTTAACACACATATATATACACAAAATAGAAAAAAAATTAATAATATTAAACGATTCATTCTTGTGAGTTCACAATTCTATCATTGAAAAGATTGAAATCAACTCACATATTAAACAAGATAAAAGAATAATGTTCAAAATCAACTATTTTGTAAATAAGTTGAGCTAAAATTTTATAAAACTAGACATGTAAGTTGATTGACTTATTTGATATAAGTTTAATATGATAAAAAATAAAATAGCCCTTTCACTTTCGGTCACTTTTGTTTGTACCCCATCAAATTTCAACTGCATTAATCACACCCTTCAACTAACTAGGTTCATAAATCAAGAATAATAAATAAATAATTAAAAGAAACTAACTAATCCACGAGTATGCATCTCAACCCATTTTTTTTTTAAGGAAAACTATTACTAATTTTAAAATATTTTTTAACAAATCTTAAAAAATATACTCACACATATTCAATTTTTTTACAAAAAATCTTAAGGGCATGCAATAAGACTAGTATATTAAATGCTTATAAAAAATTTAGATCAAGGAATTTCAAATTAAAGAATTTAAATTAATAAATATCAAATTTGGACATTTCAAATACCTTATTCAAACAAATTTTAAAATTTAATCCTCAATTGTCACCTTAATCTTGAATAAGAGATGTTCAATTAATAATCTAGTTGGACCCAAGCCTCTTCCGTAATGAAATCATGGGTCAATATCAAATTCATCCATTTCAAATAACCAGGATCGTTTAATCACGGGTCAATCCAGGTCCTAGCCTAAAAGTAAGGTCTAGCCCAAGATCTTATGTTCAAGTTTGGCATATCACGTCCAAGTACCAAGTTCCTACTAAATTTGGAATGGTTCTTCTTCTGACACTAACCATTGCTTAGTCACTTCATTTGAGAACTTACACGAAAACCAAATTACAGGCATAACATGATTTGGTCCCTTAGTTAATGCTCTTTTGTTCATCATTTTTACTACTAAGATAAAATAAATTAAATTAAGATAAAAAATAAATTTTACTCTGCTTTATTATTTATTTAAAATGTTTCACATATACTTGTAAAATTTCAATTGACTAAGTTTTATTTTTTAATTATTTTTACTTATTACTCATTACTACATTTGTAACTTTGTATTATTAAAAATAAATATTTATAGAAAAAATAAAAACTCATCACGCTACCGTTTATCAATCCTTATTATTTTTGTTCTCTATGATGTGTTTTTCATGTCTTTTATCTTTTTATTTAAGAAACAATAACACATGCACTTAGGCTAGTAGTTGTAAAAGGAGGAGTTTTGGAGAAATATTAGATGTTTATAAAAAAAATTAATATGTATAAGTTTTATAGTGTTATAGTAGTATGTAATTTGTCATTTCATTCAATCTATGATCCTTAATGTATAATTTAGATCAAGAAATTTATAAATAAAACTACCCTACACCATAAAAAAAATTAATTAATTAATTTATTAATTACATGTCAACAAGTATTATTACATATTAAAAACACTCCAATAATATGCATTCATTTATCTATTAAAATTTCTAGCTACTAATATGACTATATATATATATTAGAATTAATATCATGCAGTTTGCTTACACACAATGACAAATAGAATAATCATAACATTAATTAAATTGCATATGACATTTTCATTAAAAAACTTGTTAGTGATGGTGGACAGATATTCATTGTGGAAGTAGGTCATATATATTAAAGTTATAGGTAGCCGTAACAATTAAGAGCTTTTAAGGTGAAAGTTATTGAAAAGTCTGCTAATTAATTATGTGTTATAATAATTACTCAAACCCTCCATTTCCCCAATTAGCCTCGTAGGGAAGGGAGGGATTAATTATTTCTCTCTGATTTTCTAATTAGTTGTGAATAATATTCTACAAGCTAAGTATCCCAATTAATAAATTATATGTAAAAACTAAAAACCATTAAAAATGTATTATAGATAATTCTTCAAGTCTTAATAATTTAGTCTCTAACATTTACACTTATTAGCGATCAATTTGTAATTAATTAAATTGTGTGTATAAACTGAAAATTTATATTAATATTATATAGTTTGCTTACACACTGCATGATATAAATAAGTAGGAGCTAAATCATAACATTAATTATATTGCATATGACATTTCTATAAAAACTTGTTAGTGATAGTCGATGGATATCAATTTATGGAAATAGTTCATAATTTATATATTAAAGTTATAGCTAGCTATAACAATAGCTTTTAAGGTGGAAGTTTTTGAAACTCAAACCTCCATGCTATTGAAAAGAGAACCGATGGACCACTTCCCAAATTAGCAAATTAATTTAAGGAAGTAGGTGATAATATAGTAAGGAGGGATTTATTGTTTCTCTCTGATTTTCTCTTTTTTTTTTTTTTTCACGCACATACGGTTTTAAAACCCCATGAACAGTGGTTCCCATAAAAAGACCAACAAATGAATGGACCAAACCTAAAAACAGCCAAAATTGTAGGGACTTTTATTTTGTTCTATAGGACCAAAATCTCATGCCGAAGTCGGAACTAGGTAGATCATTTAAACCCTGACCAGCATTTAATTTTTATATTTTGACGAAATTCAGTTTTACCTTAAAGTTTTATTCGTTTATCACTTAGGCCCATAGATAATTACTATAAATTTTATTTTGGCTCTTCAAAGTTACAAATTTTTCATTCTGACCCTAATTTTTTTATTTTATTTTTAATATACAATTGTGATTCTTATAAAATATATTTGTTTAGTTTTATTATGGAATTGCACTTAGTTGAAAAATAAAAGGACAAAAAATATAATAAAGTGAAAATGAAACTCATGTTAATCAATTTAATATATATAAAATAAAGGTATTTATATATATTTTTTTATTTCTTCATATTTATGTTTTTTTAATGAACTGTGTATTCTTGTTTATAGTAATTAATCTTAATATCTATACTCAAATTCTATCTTAATATCCAAGTTAAACTCAAAATGGTTATTCATTTAACGAACCTTGATATTATATTTTTAATTAAAAAAATAATAATAATCTCAAAAATTCCATCATTCTCCAATCAACCAACTTAAGTTTTTATTATTATGTTGGTCCTTAATTGATCCATTAATTATGAGTTTTCATTTTCACTTAATTTATAATTTAATCAAAAAAAGAAAAGTAGTTTCCTAATTAGGGGTGTGTTAATTAATTTGGAATAGTAGGGATTTCACATTTAATAGCAAGTCAAAGATTTTTTGGTTAGATTCAAATAGATTCTAAATAATATTTGGTGGGAAATTACTATAATTTCTTAATTGTGAAAATTCTTAAGAAATTGTGTGTAAAAACTAAAAATCATGAAAAATGCATTATATATAATTTTTCAAGTCTTAATTATTCAGACTCTAACATTTACACTTATTACCTGTCAATTTGTAATTAATTATACAAAGGTAGTTTCTTTTAATACTATATAATTAAAACACACAACACACAAAGAAAGAAAGACACAAATTTCATCAAAGATAATATTTTGTGCACAAAAGTGTAAGATCATTCTTTAATTATTATTTTTACGTGCACATACGATATTAGAATTAGAGAATTATATATGTCAGGTTGAAAGATCAATATTTCATTTAAGAAGTTAAACTATAAATTAAAATCTAAAAATAAATTTTAATTTCTTACACTCTTAGTACAAATATTATCTCGCCAACAAAAATAATCAAAGACTCTTTCCTCCTATCTTCGAATTTGTCTCTTTTCATATCACTCATAAGTGTGAAAGTAGAAGACCTCCACATATAGAATTTGTCTCATTAGATGAACCTCTCTGCTTTTCAAGTGGATGGATGGCAATGCCAGCTTGGTGTTGAATGATCGGAAACATCTATACCATAACGCAATATATTGCCAACCCAAATGTGGAATAAAATTGAAATATTATGAATATTTGGCGGCATAAAATTTTCAACTGTCACATAGACTGCTTCAATTTACGTTTATGATCTTTACAATTAATGCATTATGCTTCTTACAGCAGCTTGCTGTTGAATGATGGAGACACCTTTTTTTGGCTGCCTGTGCAGCGCCGGTATTATAAATTCAAGGTGCTTATGGCACATACTGATATGAAAAATCAATTATCTTTCCCTCTGAAAAAGCTTTTCAAGCTCTTGACAATTTCACGTTACAACCACTCCTAAATCCTAAAATCATCGCAGGCTGCCTGAAGACCGACGACCGACGCTCTACCTCGGCCTTTTGTTCTTGGTCGGAATATCATTTCATTTTCCCTTTGACAGTTTTCATCCACCAACATGTACTCTGACAACATTTCCCACTCTCCTAGCCCTCAAGCTATGGACGTCTCCATTGATATTTCTCAAGGTGGCTCCAACTGTTTTGATGAAGATGGTCGTCTCAAACGAACTGGTAAGTTCTGTAATTTCAAATACTCTGTTTTTCTCTAACATGGTTAGCTTTAGCAGCAATTTTACTTATAATAACTCTGTTTTTGTGTTCAAAACAGGGACTGTTTGGACTGCTAGTGCTCATATTATAACTGCTGTGATTGGTTCGGGTGTGTTAACACTGGCATGGGCCATAGCTCAGCTGGGTTGGGTGGTTGGTCCTGCCGTTCTCTTTGCTTTCTCTATCATCACCTATGTCACCTCCACCCTTCTCGCTGATTGTTACCGGTCACCTGACCCCATCACCGGCAACCGAAACTACACCTATATGGGTGTCGTACGAAGCATTTTAGGTAAATAGTACTTTGTAGTATGCACTATATATTATTCTTGTAACAATAATTTTGTTACTATTAATTCCAAAGTTTTCATAAAGAGCTCCAATTTTTAATTGCAGGAGGTAGAAATGTTCAGCTCTGTGGACTAGCGCAATTTATAAATCTAATAGGTGTAACTATTGGTTACACAATAACAGCTTCACAAAGCATAATGTAAGTTTTCATATTAATTCTCACTATTAATTTAATATAATATTAATTAACGCAATAACAATATGCTATTAAATTTAATTTTGTTTATAACTTTTAAGGCAGTGAAACAATCTATTTGTCATCACAAGTATGGACATGATGCCAATTGTCCTACATCACACTATCAATACATGATCATCTTTGCTTGTGTCCAACTCCTATTAAGCCAAGTACCAAACTTTCACAAGCTTTCATGGCTTTCAATTGTTAGCCGCTATCACGTCATTGGCTTATTCTTCTATATGCCTTGGACTTTCTATAGCCATAGTTGCAGGTAATTTTATTACAAACAGAGATTATTTTGGTTGCAATTTTTTGTTTTGTTTTTCTATTATTCAAGGGAACTGCTACGTAAATAATTTTAAATTTATAGGTGCATGGGGAGTGGGTTCCTTTTCTACTAAAAACCAAAAAGCCTGCTCTTTTTATTTCTGTCAATTTTCATTTTATTTTTTTTGAATTTTTATAAAAATTTTTGGTTCTAACAGTTGAACTATGTTACTTTTAAGATTTAACATTTACCTCAAAAAGATGACTGAAACAAAATTGATCCATAAGCTTCACCAATATCATTCCAAAAAATAAAAACCAAACAAATGTATGCCTACCACCATATTTACAAAAAGAATTTTAGCCAAAGGAATGAAGAGAAAAGTGATAAATCATGAGTTTTTTATTTTTTTGGCCTGAATCAAATCCTAGTTGATTAAATGGAAGGAAAAGAAGATTGACTGGCATGTTGAAAATTGAGAGATTTCTTATTTTCAAATAAAGTTAATTTTTTCTTCTAAGATACCTAAGAGGCTTGGTGGGTGAGATGCAAATGATAATTACATGAGTTCTTTTGAAAGACCACTCCAATTTTATTTTCCTCCTTAAAATCGCTTTCACCGTCAAAGCAGTGGCTTCTACTTGAAGAATTTATTCACAAATTCGAACCCATGAAAAATATTGTTATTAAATTTTTAAAACATTATTGTGATCATCGTATGTAGTTTTATCTTTGGCGACCAATATGGTATATGAAAGTATTTAATGGTTAAGTTGGAGTTTTCCGATCAGGAAAGACATGCATTTTCCTCCATATCAGGGCTACTACCACCATCATCACTGCCTGACAATTACTATAAACGGCACTACCCAAGTTGGCTCTTCAAGTCAGATACTGCTAGCCATTTCATTTAATATGCAAATCTTATATTTAATTCTGCTTCTTTGACAGGCTGAAGAAAAGATAAAAAAGAGAAATTGACCAAAGAAGCAGAGAGAGAAGAGAGATAGAAAGCGTAAAAAATTGATAAAAAATAATTTTAAAAATAAAAACAATAAAGTAGTTATTTTTTAGCATGGAAGGTCCCACCTCCATTTATATAACAATTACATTCTCTACGTATCAATATCCTTATTTATAGCCTAATTAAATGTTGGTTCATATACAAACATAGGTGGGGACCATCATGTACGGACATCATTTATGGGAGTGACAGTTGGCGTTGACGTGTCAAGATCAGAAAAAATATGAAAGAGTTTCCAAGCAATAGGAGACATTGCCTTTGCATATGCTTATCAAATTTGCTCATCGAAATACAGACAATTTATATAAATCATATATTTTCTTTAATTATAATTATGACTCTATTATTATGATTACTGAATTGATATATTGTTACAGGATACACTAAAATCAAGCCCTCCAGAAAGCAAAATAATGAAAAGAGCAAACTTGGTCGGTATCTCAATCACGACTATTTTTTATGCTCTTTGTAGGTGTATTGGATATGCTGTAATTGGAAATCGTGTACCCTCAAACTTTCTCGCTGGGTTCAATTTATATGAACCATTTTGGGTAATCGACTTTGCTAATGTGTCTATAGTGATTCATTTGATTGGAGCATATCAAGTAATCATAAATACTCCTCATTAGTGACATTATCTTATTTTATTATTTTATTTGACTATTATTTATGTAATTTTTTCATGGACAGGTCTTTTGTCAACCAATATTTGGATTTGTAGAAAAATGGTGCGCTCAACAGTGGTCAGGAAGCCAAGTCATAACAAGTGAGCATGCGATTAATATTCCATTTTATGGAGTGTATTACTTGAATCTCTTGCGGTTAGTGTGGAGGAGTGCATATGTTATTCTGACGGCTGTAATAGCAATGATATTCCCATTCTTCAATGACTTCTTGAGTCTGATTGGGTCATTATCATTTTGGCCTTTAACTGTCTTTTTCCCCATAGAGATGTACATCAAGCGGACCCAGTTGATAAAATATTCTTTCACTTGGACCAAGCTGAAAATATTAAGTTGGGGATGTTTGATAATTTCCATTATCGCAGCTGCTGGATCCATCCAAGGCCTGGCACACGATATCAAGAAATAGTTAGTAGCAAAAATAGTTGTATTTTTTATTTATTTAAGAATTTACCAATCTATGAATGTAATTTACTTCACTTTATTGCGAAGGAATAACACATGAGTTGTGAATTTATGATATCTGTTTTGCTGCCACGTCCACGGGAGGACAAGATACACACTTGCATAGACAACCAAAGATTCCCCTACAGGCGTATTTAGCATTGCAGCTAATTAAGAGACAAGGCCAATTTCGTCATTTCGATAATATTTAATAAATAAAATACTAGAGCGAACTGGTCTATCAGACACCGTCAACAACAGTTCCCTTGCAACTAACGACAGCCTGTAACCAGCTGCATCCCAGCCTCAGCCTCTGTATCTTCAACTAATCCTAAAGAGAGGGAGACACACACACACACAGCTTTTTCAGTTACCGAAGACTCAGAGAGTGATAGCCTTATCCCTCATCTCCTTTAATTCTTCTTCTTCTTCCTGATAAGACTGAAGCAGATGAAGGTAGCAGCAGTATGATATAAAGGTTTTGGTGCTGTGGTGGGTATGGTGGTAGTGGCACTTCGGGCAACAGCTGACACTGTCTCCGTCCTCGCATTCCAAAGCCCATTAGTCTTTTTTGTTTTCAAGCTCAACTGTTTGTTTAGTACCATGGATCCGTGCCCCTTTGTTCGTCTCGCTATTGGCAATCTCGCTCTGAAGATTCCGGTTGCTTCTGAGCCTGCTGGCTCTGTGGTTCATTCGTCGTCGTCTCCTTTTGTTTATGTAAAATCAAGCTTAAGAACTTTTCTGTGCAATCTGCTGTTGTTCCTTTCATTTCACCGGAGAATCATCCTGATTCTCAAATTCAAACCATAGCTGCTACGTTCCACCTTAGTAAGTCTCATCTCGACAAACTCGTCGGGAATTCTATCTTCGCCTGGAAAGGGAAAGTCTTTCTTAAAATCTTGATCTATACGGGCTGGAGAGGTACTACCTGTGGAGTTAAATTCCGAGAGGCTGCTAGGCAAAGTGTCAGTGCCGTTAGATCGTGCGGGAACAAATCTAAATCTAGTGTGCTCCACAATGGGAGGATTCCAGTAGGGATAGAAGCCAAACATCATCAGCACAGTTCCATTCAAATGTAAAAGCAGAACCCAATCCGAGTTTTGTGTTTCAGTTCGACGGTGAACCTGAGTGGCCCACAAGTGTTTCAGATCCAAGGCAACATTAGCCAACCGGTATTCATCTGCAAGTTCTGTTTCAGAAACACCAGTGACCAGAACCAGCGTTCCCGGTTAGATCTTCTCAGATCATTAATTTGCTTTTTAGGATTTAGTGTTTGAAAATTTTCAAATGCAATTCTTTTTGGTATTCAAGTAAAGCAACATTTGAAACACATTTGGTGATTTGGTCATGTACTTTGAATTCTTGGCGACTCTGATCCCCATTGAAGCTAGATCTCCCAGGCTTTGAATAGTTCGCTTTTGAATGTAATTTTGAGGATTCCAACCTTTTAGAAAGTTTGAGATTGTGTTGTCAGCTTTGATTGTTCCTTTCGTCATGCGAAGAAGACTCTTGCTTCGGCATATAGGGTATTTACTATCTTTCAGCGAATACGATGCTCTTCTACGACAATACGACAATGCAGCTATCCCCTGTGTAAGCCCTTTCCAAGGGGATACTTTCTCAGTGCACGCCTGGAGCCAGGCCACCCGATCTCTCTTTGTTAATGACATAGGAATAGTGTCTTATTTTTCTTCAGTGATGCTATTAGTTATTGCCTATTGGCGGGTAACCCTTAATTCTTACACCTGTCATAGGAATTAAGTAATTATATGAGTACATATTGTCAATATCATTAATTTTGTAATATTTAAATATCATTAATGACCGAATGAGGATTTGCTGGATAGAGAGGTAGGAGGGCATTGTTAAGCAAATCAACCTAATCAAGTTGGAAACCACTGGGAGTCTGGGACCAAAACAAAAAAACGGTGTCCAGGCTGTATTTGATTTTCTGTTGAGCAATTGGTTTAGAGGGGACCAACTGCAACCAGATCCTACCCTCTCTTGCTTTTGGGCTAGTGCACCAACCTAGCCTTCTGAATTCTGATCCCAAATTTTATTTTATTTTTTTTAAAATCCAAAAATAAGAAATAGAAAATTAAAAATCTGAAGTCAGAAGACTTTGAGGTTGTGGTGGACAGGTGGTACGGGGTCTGTGCACAATGGACTCAAATTGGATTGGGACCAATTTCCTTTAAACATTTTACAATGACAAAGCCCAAAAATGGCCAGAATCATGTCTTGTGTGGACTGATGGAGGAGTTGCGGTAGTCCAGTCAGACCATGAATTACAGGTCCGAAAAGGATGAGACTTCAACAACCAGAACCAGCATATGGTTTTCTCTTTCATATCTGATTTTTATTTTTCAAATAACATAAGATGATGGAACATGTTTGGATGAGTTGGGATTCTTTATTAAAATCTTCATTCAACATAAAAAAATTTAAATTACTCTGTTTGTGGATGGATTTCTTTTTTTTTTTTTTTTTTTTCAATTTCAGTTATTCTTTTTTTCTCTGTTAAACGAAAAGGTAAATATATTTTTTATTATGTAATTACAAAATAACCTTTCATCCAATCTCCATCTCACCCCTTGGATTATAAAATTTTGTATTTTTATGTTTGAATTTTTTGACCTATAATTGTATATATATTTTTTTTCATTTATTGGGCTTAGGAATAACAAATTGGGCCTGGAAGCCCAACTCAAGCCCAATAACCTAAAATTAAATTGAACCAAACTAACTCAATTTGTTGGTTTTGTTTCGTTATAAACACTGAATGTGGTTAAGTTAGGTATAGTAGGTTGATTTTTATTTTATTTTTTTCTCTCCAAATTCAAACCATGAATATCTTTATATTATTTTCAAACACTTGGGTGTTACATATCATCGACTTTGTTTTATTGTTTATTAAGTTGTAAAAATTCAAAATCAAATCTAGGACTCATTTGATTATCTTTTAATATATTTTAAAATGATCTTTATTATATCTTTTAACCGCACATAATTGATACAAGAACTAATTTTTTTCCCAATTGATCTAATATGTTATTTTTATTTTACAATCTAAACATTTGGGTTAAATTGATCTTAAAAAAAATTTCTATTCTAAAAAATATTTATAACATCTATCAAGTGTTGTTTACATTAAGTTTTAAGAGTTAATTATTAAATTATTTTATGTCTTAGTCTTAATTCAAATGAGAAATTGTTGGGTATTTACACATTATAGTAAATATTAGATAGATATTATCTAATATTTTCTTATCAAATGATGGTCCTTGACCAATTTTTGTTACGTGATGTTATTTTATTGGTCAAAATATCATCAATAATTTCGTAAACTGTACATACTTACAACTATTTTCGCTATGATATAATCATATCTCGTTAACAAAATTCAAAGTCAATATGCTCACAATCGTGTATATATTGAACCAATCTCATAATTTTTGGAACACTAATTATTTTATAATTTATCGATCAACATAAAATTCAATACATAATTGATTATATATGTTCCTTCACCAAATAAACCATAGACTTGAATCACATTGTGTGTGTACAACAAGTAAGCATTGATCAACAATCATAAGAACAATTACACTCTCTCCGAGTAAATGGTGCAAAAGGCCAAAGGCATTCTCCTATTCCATTTTTGTATTTTTGTGCACAATCTTGCTTGCACTTGTCCGCATCATGACAATCCCATTAAGTGAAGCAGTATTTTCCTTCTGTCGTGCGGACAATTTCAGCTAGAAAAATTAATTACAAATTAGTATTATAAATTCAATTAAATATATATTTATTATCAATAAAGTAAAGCTAGCTTATGCAATATGAACATTATACTAACACCATGATATAATAACTAAATGTTAAACGTTGAAAGAAAATTATTTACCGGTGAAGAAGAGAGCGATTACGAAGAAAATTAGTGTAAGTTTTGCCATCTTAGAGATAGTGATAATATGATATATTTTATGCAAATTTGTACATAGGATCTTAAGGACTTAAATAATTTAAATACTAATGAATCTATTTGCTAGAGATGGATAAGAATTTGTTAGAGATGGATAAGGATTTGTTAGATATGATACATGAATCATATTCTTACTTATTTCTTCTTTTGCTTTACAGTTATATTACATTAAATTTATTCCTTTTTGCATATATTTTTAATTATATGTCATTAATTCTATCCATTTCAAATAAATTTATCAATAATTCTTCTTTTGCTTTATAGCTATATTAATGAAAATTATTCTTCTTTTTTTGTGTACATATTTTTTAAATTATAATTAAAATATAACTCGAAATAGGAAAATAAGAACTATTTTTTTTTATTTTTTAAAAAACCTAAAAAATTAAAAATTAAAAATTTGAAGTCAGAAGGCTTTGAGGTTGTGGTGGACTAATGATACTGCAGGTACAGGGTCTGCGATCAATGGACTCAAATTGGATAGAGACCAATTTCTTTAAAACATTTTACAATGACAAAGCCCAGAAATGGCCATGTGGACTGATGGAGGAGTTGGGCATCCAGTCAGACCATAAATTAGAGGTCTAAAAAGGACGAGAATCCAGTACTACAAGTCAGCTCTCTCTCGCACGTTACTGATTAGTTTGAGGGTATGCGGATATTAAGAGTTTGTTAATATCTTTGTTAGATTCAAAGTTTCAATTTTGAAGGACACTAATCAAGTGAATAAAGTTAAGGTAAATCTATATTTAAGGTACTCAGAGCTTTTAGAAATAGGTAAATCTAATAAAAACATTAATTCATAATATAAATATTTTATAAAAGAATGTTAAAAATGAAATAAAAATAAAAATATAATAAATCAGTAATTAGTATTTAAATATTATCAATTAGTTAAACATAATTACATTTTGTCATTAAATAATAATCAACTATTGCATTACAATATTTTATGTTTCTTTACCATGATATATAAATCATATACTTGAAGCACGTTGTGTGTGTTCTTTTGTCATGGACAATTTCAGCTACAAAAATTAATTATAAGGTAGTATTGTAAATTAAATTAATCTATATTTATTATGGATAAAATAAAAAAAGGCTTATGCAAAAAAATATTTACCAGTGAAGAAGAGGGCAATTAAGAAATAAATTTGAGCAAGTTTAGTCATCTTAGTGATAATATGATATGTTTTATGCCAATTTTTAAATAGCATCTTAAGGAATTAATCAATTTATAGCTTCTTAAATATTTATTTTTTAGGGTAGTGTGTACACTACCTAAATATGTTAACTGTATAGATGGGTTTAATTTGTATTAGAAATATATTTCATTAGGGTGTGCATGGGTTGGATAAACCAAAATAATTAAACCGAAACACATGACATACTAGTTTAAAAATGATTTTATTTAATAAATATTATTAGAATTTCTTCATTTTAATTTCGATTATTATTTCTTTATCAGTTAACCAAAACATGACCAAAAATTTAAATTTTTATTTTTATTAATAACCTTTTATTCAAACTCATCTCACCCCTTAATTTCTTGTAATTTTTTTTTTTTTAATATTTGAATTTTTTGGACCTAAAATTGTTTTTTTTTTTGTTGAGTACAACCTAACAGCCTAACCCAAGCTCAATAATTTAAAAATAACCCTAATCAAACCAACCCATTTCGTTGAGTTAGTTTCAGATATATTATTTGTAAAAACCAAACGTGATTATTTTAATATAATAACCAAATATTTGGATTGGTTATTTTTTATTCCAAAATCAAACCATGTACACCTCTATAATTTATTTTTCACTAGACTAAGGTCCGGTTGATCCAGTATGTTATTTTCATAGTACAATATCTGGGTTAAGTTGGTCTTAAAACAAATTTCTATTCTCAAAAATATTTATAACATCTATAAAGTTCAGAGTTCAACAAAAGTACCAAAGTAACTGTAGAATTACAATTTTAGAAACTCCAATTTTCAAGCCTAGATGAACGGGCATATTTAGAACCATATACCGAACCCAGAAATCCTACCTAGAAATTGCAACACAAAGAAGGGCCCTCAACTTTACAAAAAATAGTCACTTGCCGATTACAATAACCAAATAAAAAAAGCTACAAGTATTACCCAAGGAAAGAGATCAACTAGACTCTGTCTCACTCATGACAAATGCTTGAATAAGACTCTGAGCAGCATGGGTTTGTTCTGGTGTTCCAGCTATTATAATTACAGTTTCCACCGCTCCAGGCTTTGGGTCAGTAATAGTGACTTTTGCATCAGAAATCTGGAAGTCCAGGTCAACTTCTAAGCGCTAAGTACAATCATTAATTTCAACTTCATGAAAATTTATAAGGGAGAATGTGTACACCATCCAGCCTATAATTCATTGACTAATCTTTCAAATTAAATACTGATTTTACTCTAGATGTGTTAAATATGACCTTCAAAACCATATAACATAAAGTGTCTATGTGACAGAACTTGGACTCCACATGACAGGAATCATGTTTCCAGTATTTAGAAATACAATGAAGAGATCGTGACAATGCATGTTAATATTGTTAGCCATATCAATCTCCTGCTGCTCTGGATATAGCAGTTATAGTTCAGGACAGATAATTTTAACTTAAACTGCCACCCATATGAGTGCCACTTTTCATTCCCTTCCTTCTTCTCACTACATTATTATCCTGTTCCAGTTGTAAACAACTGCCAAATAAATATCTGAATCATGTCATGCTTGGCCAAATGCAGTGGCGTCTTGCATATTTGCAAAGTTGGTAGTCCATAAAAACCCAGTGATGTTTAATATCTAATAAAAAAAATAAATCTATAAGATAAAAGAGTACCTGGCGAATTTGTTTCAAGCATTCACCATCTTCCCCATAAATTACAGGAACTACAGAACGGGGCACAACTACTTCCACATTGGTACTTGTGATGATCGGTTGGTGACTCCCTCTATACAGACAAACAAAACTGTAATTATTGAAAACCTCAGTGAGTAATCAAAAAACAATTTCAAAAATAAAAAGGGCATACCCTGCAAATCCTCCAAATCTTCTTGGTGGAGCTCCTGCAAAGTCTGGCATGCCTAAAGGTCCTCCACCTTCAATTAGCCCCTACAATCCGGTCATCCAATACAGTAGATCAACAGATCATGTATGCATATGAAGTAATTTTTTTTTTTTGCTAAGGTATGAAGTCAACAATTTAATGTGATAGTATTATCAGATAAGCCAAACTTGGCACCAAAAGGGCCAGAAACAAAAGTATAAACCTGAGGACCCCATGACTTCCTTTCCGACATTTAAGGGGGAACACCTGGTCTATAAACACCATGCATATAAGGAGGACGATCATCACAGGGAGGAAAACCACCATGTGGAGGACGGGAGCCAACAGCATCAAACTTGTGAAATGGTGGACCTATAGAATATATTCCTGGAGGTGACAATTCCCTCCTTCCCATGTATGGAGGGTAAGGAGGAAGTTGGTCTAGAAAGACAGGATTTGAAGGATAAATGATAGAAGGAAAAGCATCACGAAAGAAATGATGTCGCAATCTAGTGGTTATTTGCAAAAGAGCATCTTGAACTGCCTCATATTCACCATTTATCTGTCCGAAAATAAACAGAGTAAGCAACAAGAACCAAAGTTAAATTAGAAAGTTAAGTTGTTAAAATGACACTGCCATATACCCTGAGTGGAAGCAGAAATTTTATGCCAATTAATATAATTGCTAGTTCAATAACATCTACATAAATATTATTTTTGATGCTCAATTAGTGACATTAGCGCTTCATGGAACATTTGAAGTTTCCATCCTTATCACCCGAACTCACCTGAACTACTTCTTCATCTTCTGAAGCAAACTTTGGGACTTGATCTTTTCCTAGTATATGGATATGGGCCCCTGATAACTTTCTCATTTCAGTGATAATGGAACCCCCCTTTCCAAGAAGACAACCAATTTGATTGGAGGAAACCAGCACCCTTGCTAACACACTTTGCTCTTTGCTATCAGGTATAGCCCTGACTATTCTAGTTTGAACACGAAGTATGGCATCTTGTACAGGTGATATCCTATCCTCTGGGTCCTGCAAGTATTAGACACTATAAGCAAAGTAACAAATTGAACCCTTCTAAAAATATTCTAATGTGTGAAAAAAAAAGAAGGACGAAGAAATGCAAGCTCATAGAGTCAAACCATACTGCTGGACCAGATACAACAACAATACGGTCCTCTGAGTCAGATATTGCTTCTACAACTTTGATTTCGCACCCGGTCTCTTGTTGAAGTGTTCTTATTATTGCTCCTCCCTTTCCAATAATACCTCCAACTCTTTCGTCATGGCACAACAAATGGAAAGTTAAAATTTCCTCTGAAGGCCTAAGGCGCCCAGGATTAGCACCTTCATGAAATTTGGGAATCCAACGAGGAGGAGCAGAATGAAAATCATGAAGATCACGAGACCCAGGAGGGTAAGGTCCTCCTTGACCAGTAAAGGAACGGTTGGGTGGCAGGACATGCTCAAATGAAAGAGATGATGGCCCAGTAGGATTGGCAGAAAGAGAATCATTTTCATGAGGAGAATTCTCCAAAAGCTGCTGAGAAACAGATTGAAGTGCTTTTCTGACAGCTTCAACTCCTCCTGTGATCTGCAGCATAATTAGGGAAAGTAATAGGGAAGTACAAATTCATGCATCACAAATATTAGTTAAAGATAACAGCCAAATAAGACTTTGAAAATATCTTCACCTTGATGAAGAAAATAGTTAATGATATTGTTCAAGTTCAAACTCCCATGTAACTATGAGACTAAAGATGCTAAACATGTTTACAAGTAATGCACTACAATAATGATGATGGAAAGTGATAAGCTTAGAAGGATGAATACGCAATCAAGTATAATTTCCTTTCAGGAGGTAAAGGCTTCACACAAAATCACATTCTATGTGGAGTTAAAGTATATACAGACTTAGGAGGAAATGAAATATAATGGCAAACCAGGGAAGAAGAGAATGGGAGATAATCAAAAGGATAACCAAAGGGACAAGGGAATAAATTCATGACTCAAAATCTCATCAATAATTCATCAAAACTGTCTTTTAGACTACATAATAGGCCTTTACATAGGCAAACCCCAAAAACACTAAGAGGCTATGACTTGAAATCCTAACTTAATGCCAAAGTAATCCTAAGACATGAAACAGCATAACATAAGAATAATTCATAATCAAGCTCAGTTCCCAATTTAATAAATCACTTAACTCTAATTACATAATTGAAAACCTAAATGTATCCTCCCATTACAGATATTCCTCTCATATCATATATCAAAATGTCTTCCCCATACATGTAATTTTTCCTCTTTCGAGTTTTGAGCACAAGTCGTAGTTAGAGGAAAATACGCAAGTGCACTTTTCTTACTTTCATTAGCATAACACACATGTTTCCAATCAAAAGTGGACTTTTCCTGCGTAATGATAGAGGGAGATAGAGAGATAATCTGATGCCAACTAGAATTCTGGAATGGACTCAACTTCTACGACTTAGTAGCTCTAACATGTCAAACCTCCTCGGAGAATCTATTCCATAGGCTTACTAAGTTGATTCTTGAGATAACTGGTGCCAATTAAAATTTTGGAATGATCTCAAGTTCTTCGACTTAGCAGATCTAACATGTCAAACCTCCTTGGACTATCTATTCCCTAGGCTTACTAAGTTGTTTCTTATCGGAAATGCTGCTTTGCAAAAAGATTTGGGAAGTGAATGCTTGTATCCTCCCTCTTCCTAAAGTGGGAGCTGAAAAATATGAATCACTATAAGGAAGGGATGGGAGGAAGGAGAAGTAAAAATTCCTAGAACTTTTCCATTGTCTTCTTCCGTATTCTTTTTTCTTCTTAGGTGGTTTTCTTTGATAGTTTTTCAGAAAGACAAAGTACAAAAGATACTTTGTGATGTCCAAGTAGCCATGGAATTATGAAAATAATATTTACCCATTAAAGTTAAGGAATAAGGACTGCTCTATCTGTGCAAGAATTAAATTCTATGGAAATTGAATCTCTACAAAGAGAAAGAGCAATATATATTCCACAATCACAAATGAAAAAACATCTTACATACTCTCTCACATCACCGAATAAAAGTCAACATCCACTTTTTATTCACCAATAAAGTTTAGCAAAAGGTACCAACATTTTTTTGTGTTCATAACAGAGTTATACATAGTGCCTTTCTGTAAATAACATTGGCCAGTGGTAAAAAATAAATTGTGGATTAATATGAACTAAGCACCCAATTTGCTTAACAGACAATTTGGATTAAAGCCAAGTAGCCAACAGCATAACTATAACATACAATTACAAGTCCAAACTAGCATTAAGACCAGTTATATTAAGCTTTATATATTATCAGGTGAATGAAAATGAGCAACGTTTGAGATTGTCCAATGTGTGCATTGGTGTGGTGACCAGTAATGGCCAATGAATGTCAATGGAATTGTGGCGCACAATGTTATATACGCAATCTTAAAGAATAAATTCAAAGTATACCTGAACAAGCTCATCAGAAGTCGATGCACATGGAGGTAGTTTGTCTCGAGGAAGAATCCGAATCTGTGTGCCACTTTCAGATGACATTTGTTTGATAACACTACCACCTTTCCCCAGAATGCAGCCCACTTGGCTAGAAAGGACAAGTAACATAAGAACAAATGAAGAAGATTTATTATTTTCTTCGTCTCCATCATCTGTCTCCTCTTCCCCTTCAAGCATCCTCTCGAAAACAAGAAACAGAGCCCTCTGCACAGATGAGGTTGCCTTCTTGGATTTTGTAGTTTCCACAGGTGCCTTATCGTCATCATTATCACTGTGATCTTTATGTTCATCATCCTCCCTCTTTTCTTTGTCAATTATCTCTTCATTGCTGGCCTCCTTGCTATGCTCAGTATCTCCCTTGGTCTCTTTATCAGAGCCTACAATGACAATTACTATTTCATCACATCCAGAAACAGTTTCTTCAACTCTAACCTTTGCACCGGTTAATTGACGGATTTGTGAAATCTTTCCAATAACACTTCCGGTTTTGGAACCGGGACAGAGTAAGCAGACCACATTACTACCAGGAGATTTCAAGGGTTGACTATTGCTTCCCAACTTTTGCCACTTCCCTCTTCCACTGGGTTCTACAAGGCATCCGATCATTTGATCTCTTGGAAGGAGTCAGTGGAACTGACATACCTATGAAATAATGTTGCACCTATTCTCACTGCAGTTTCACACATTCAAATAAATCTAATTAGAAAATTAATTTGAAGCATAAACTAAGATCAGGAACCCAAAATCAACCAACATATTTACAGAAAATCAGAGACTTTACCGTTTGGAATTAATACTTGTTTCTGTAAAGCTATAGCATTGAACAATGAACCATACTATACACTTAGAAGTTAGAATGCTTCATCCCATAAAGGTACTTTGATGAGTTTCATAAAATCCACAAGATTCAACCCCTTCCCTCATAAATAATAATTTTGGTTTTCATTGTCACGAACAATCACTACCTCATGCTGCATGAAGGTAGCTTACTAGAAGCAACTTCATGGCTGAATAGTCAGTTTCATCACCTCTGCTTTCTTTTCTTCGGTTATAAAATTGTTTTCCCACACCCTACATCATACTTTTTGGTGTTTGACAAGAAAACTAGGGGTTCTTGGTGCCCGTATTTAAAAATAAAAATAAAAATTTTAATTCCATAAAAACATCCTTTTCTCACTTGTGGTTTTGTCCTATATTAGCCTAAAGGCAATTGTATTCTTGCGCAATTAACTGAAACAATGTTCATGACCAAGCTACTACCAATTTACAACAATTAGCGTCAGAGATAATGTCAGTGTCCCACACCAAAAAGAAACGAATAACTGAATAAACGAAAGACATAAAACACAGTTTGGTCACTAAAAATATAGAGGGTACCTACCAAAATTCCAAATACTATATATATATTTTTTTTCCAAACATAATCTGTGAATTTTGTAGGTACCCAATTTCTGTGAGGTTAGCTTTCTGAAAAGAAAAAAATAAATAAAAAATTAGGATCAAAACAAGAAAAATGACGAAGAATAAAGAGAAGTTGCACTGAGAAAATCTAGGTATAGCGTGGCTTTTTGTTCTTCAACAGACGGCAAACTGTAAGATTGAGAGACGGCTTACTGTGAATGAAGGTAATATCCGTGTACACCGGGCGTTCGAAAATCGAGGGAGGAGAATGGACGTAACTGAAGGAGACGACTATGTTTGTGAAGTTAAAACGGTACGTGGCCAAAAACCCAGCTACCAAGCCCCTCCCTGACCCGAATACTCTATAGCTAAATATATATATATATATATTTTTAAATAATGCTAACCTACACAAATGTTTCATATAATTTTTTCTCACGTAAGTGTAACTACACACATATTTTATATAATTTTTTTTCACATAAGTAATTATTGTAAAATTTATAAATTAGTCAAGTAGTATTAAATCTAAATATTAATATTTATAGCTAATAAATAATAAAATAAATATAATTAATAGTAATTAAATAAATAATATTTAAAAATTTTCAATTATTTAATAAACTTAAGAACTATATAAATATCATAAATTGTATTATATTTTTACTATTTTACCTATTTAAAGATATTTTTATTATTTTAATAAAAAAATTTATAAATTATTTTGAATAAATAAATAAAATAAAATAACTATTTTTTACTAACCTATCAAACAATAAAAATAAATTATCATTTTATGTCTATTATCAATTGAATTCTGCAAAAATATTTCACAAGGGTTATGGGTTAGAGTTAAATTTAATATGTAAAATAGAAATAATGGACATTTTATAATATAATACTTATTAATTTATTAAATAAATAAAATAAAAATTTTAAATTAAATTATTTAGACAGTCGAGATTTTGAAAGAATTATAGGGGAGAGAAATTGGACCATTCATGCAAATAGTCAAATACCATAATAAAAGTTGAATTACTAATACAACTTTTGTATTTAGTTGACTAAAAGTTTTGGAAGGTTATTTCTGTAATTGGATTTATCCTGGAGTCGGTCCCTTGTATAAATTAAAAACCCTGAACGAATGGCTTTTTTTGATTCTACCGGCTGTATTGTGAAAGTTCCGCATCCTATTTCGCTTTCAATACACAAATCGTAGAATCCATGGCGTCTTCTGATACGACGACCCAGAAGAAAATGGTGGAATCTGTTATGGTTAGGGTTCCCCAGAATTCAATTTCATCGTCAACTGCAAAAGTGAACCCTAAGGTTCGGTTCAATCGTCGGTCGGATTGTTGCTCTTCGAAGTTGATGATCCAGAATCATTCGAACTTTAAGAGCAGTGCTGCTCCGGTTAGGTTCATGTTTTACCAGGGCGGATCGTGGGTTGATTTTCAAAGCCAAGTGCTTGAATCTATTCGCGTGGGGTTCTCAGAAGGAAAGGCGGTGCTTGAAGTGACGATTGCAGGGGCAACGTATTTGTTTGATTTTTTGTATATGGTGCAGATTGATTGTGGGACTGGGAAACAGAGGTCAATTGCTTGGATTGATGAAACTGGTAAGTGTTTTTTTCCCAAAGTCTTTGTTGGAGAGGAACTTGTAGATGGTTTGGAGAATTCTGAAATTCCGGAAATTGAAATTAGAATTCGGATTGATGGGGATGCGGGTAAGAGAAAGAGTGAGCATTTTGATTTGAAAGGAAAAGAGGCTGAGGTGAGTTCCTCCAGTAAGAACAATAGCCAAGAAGAAGGTTCCAAAAGGCGGAGGTTGATCTCAACTGACTTAGAAACGCTTAGATGGCCAGATGCTAAGTTCTTGACTCGGGAAGACAAAGCATATTCAGTGGTGAGCAACTTTTTCCTGTCTGGGATTATGTTCGTTGACAGTGGAGCTACAATTACTGCAATACATCAATGCCTACGCTCACAACCAATGAACAAAGCCCGTTACCAAGTTTTCAAAAAGCAGAATGAGATTACCAAGGCTAGTCGTGGTTCGTCTAATATGGTTTATGCTTGGTATGGAGCATCAGCAGAAGCAGTGGCGTTAATTTTGACTCATGGGTTTGGGTTGCCTAGCACTATTGCTGGGTCTCCAACTTATGGAGTTGGTATATACTTGTCCCCTGTTGGCTTACCCCATCAGAGGTAACTTTGCGATTCACTCATAGGTATGACTATCAAGATGTCACATTTTGATAATTGTCGTTAAATGGTTGAATTTTGTTGTAGTGCTATGCAGTCAGAGGCGGATGATAAGGGCGAGAAGCATGTTGTACTATGCCGTGTTATATTGGGAAATGTTGAAAAGGTAGAGGCAGGGTCTCAGCAGCGTTATCCTTCCAGTGTGGAATTTGATACTGGTGCCGACGATCCTAATGATCCTAAGTGGCTCGTGGTGTGGTGCGCCATAATGAACAGGCACATACTTCCCGTGTGTGTTGTGAGTTACAAAGTATCTGCTCATTTACCAGGTAATCATTGTTCCTTCTCATTGGACTATATTTAAAATTTTATCACTTCTTTCTTCAAGCATCTGAAACCTGTATTTATCTATCACTTTTTAGGTCATTTGGAAGAATCTAACTGTACAAAAAATTCATTTTCAAAATTGTTTTCGAAGATGATAAGTTCTCTTCCTTCCTTCAAAGTGCAGGAAGTGATAACTCTGTACGATACATTCAAGGTAAGCTTCTTATTGTTGCTTGTTTGTTGTGGCTGCTCTTGGTTCTAATTTTAATGAAAATAATGCATCATCTAGAGAAAAAGTTGAGTATAGCAATGACATGTTTCTTGTCTTTCCTTTTTTTTCTTGTGTGTGGGGCATATTTTCCAGGCTGGAAATCTGGGCACAGGAACTTTTGTAAAACAGTTGCAAGCAGTTGTAGGCAATGAATTGTTTTCATCTGCAATTCAGGAGATTCAAAGCTCAGGATGAGGTTCTTGCAAGATTTTGTTTCACTTGGAAGTATTTGGAAATATGTTTTTATGGGCTATACCAGTTGAATGAGGCGATGTCATGTTAGCTTACTATTAGATTAGCAAAAAAAAATCTACCATTTAAATAACAGGTGTACCTTTTAGTCTTTTTCTTTTTTAAGGTTTACTATTTTCTCATCTCCAATGTATGTAGCATGTTAGCAACACTTTTTTAGTTCACTGGATAGTGGTATTTTTAATGTATCTTTGGTAAGTGTTAGTTCTTGCTCTTGAATCTTGATCATGTTTGTGATATTTTTTGTATTTTGGCTTTTTAACATTTTTTTCTAGTGTCCCCACAAATGTGATGAAAAACTGAGTGTTAAGTTGATACTAATTTTTATTTATTTATTAATTTTTTTTTTTCAATTACGAAAGAGTTATCTCATTGAGGAAGAAAGATGTAACAATACTGAGTTTGCCTATCACAGTGGACTGCTTCTTCTGCAGACTGCATTATAATGAATAATATGGAGATTGCTAGGCACAGTGCATGTGTTGTAGTCTATGGTGGAGTGTCTCCTTTGTTGCTAATAGAAATTGCATTTTTGGAAAGAAAGAAATTTAGGTTTGGAACAATGTTATTAAAGGCGCACCTAAGGCCAGGCCCGGGGCCTCTGCACCTCTAAAGGCGGGCGCTGACACTAAGGTACTGCCTAGGCTCACTAGGCGCTTGCCTTTTCCATGTTATGAGGTGCCATGAGGCACACTCAAGGCACTGCAAGTAATTTTTTTTTTTTTTCTTGAAAAGGCCTCTTCAGTTTTTTCTTTTTGAGGAAAACTCTTCAATTTTTTAGTTTCCTCATTGATAGGAAAAGTCAAATATTGGGAAGAGTCCTAATAGAAACCTGAAAAGTCCCTCAAACATTAAAAAAAACCTTAACACAACAGTATAACCAAAATCCTGATTCTAAGCAGCCTACGAAGTCTTGAGTTTCCTTGTTACCTGGCCAAAAAGCAGAGCATATTTTTAGTGTAAGTCTGCCTATTATCTATCATGTTATATAGTTACTTTCTAAGTCTTCTTCATCTTCTGCTTATACTAATCCTTGCTTAGTCTAATCTCTGCTATTGTACACTAAAAGCAAAGCATTTGTGTGGCTTAAACCTTAACTATCGCTGTCCTGTTTTGTACCTGAAAAACAGAGGATACTCTGCAGTAAACATTAGCTATCTTTGCCCTGTTTAAGAAAGAAGAAGCATGAATTCAATTTTTACTTGCTAGTTTAGTGCTACTTGCTTGACATATTTACTTTATCCTAGATTGTTTTTATCAACCTTTACTTTCTACATACTGGAATTCTTGCCTATGGATACTGTTTTCTATGTCATGACTTAATGATATTAGATTTTACTTGTTGTAAGCTTGGAATTATTGTTGTAGATTTTTTTCATTAGATGTGCGCCTAACTTTGCTAAGGCGCGTGTCTGTGCCTTGTGGCGTCTTGCACCTAGGCTCCAGGGACCCTTGGTGCCTGGGTGCGCCTAGAGCCTTTGATAACACTGGTTTGGAATATAACATGTTTCATAAGTTATATACAGTTCTATTTTAGTGTCTGAATTGTGTTGTGTTATCCTACTGTTGAAACTTTAATATGTTATGCTGTTGAACCTTTCGAAGAGAAATACAGAAATCTAAATTTAATGTAGCAGGATCAGTTTTCTTATTTTAGTTCTGTACTTCCTCTCTTGGAGGTATCAGATCCTATCATTTTCGCAGAGTCTGGTAAGTGGGAATTGAATTTCCATTTCTTGCAATTGTAATATTGTATAATGATTATTTTATCCCTCTTTTCCACATAATCAGAGAAACTGATCTAAATATAGACCACAAGAAGTGGTTCAGTTATGCTCACTTCTAAAGCTGGTATGAATTATGATTTGACTTATTACTCAATGTAAAGTTTGTTAACCATAATTTTTAGCAGCATTAAATACATCTTATACTCACATGGTTTTTTATCTCATATTTAGCACGGCGGTGTTAATATATCTCTGTTAGTTAATTAGTTATTTTATTGGCCGTTTGATCGCGTAAAAGTGTGGCAGCATTTTCTAGTGAGTGTTGTTGGCTGAAAATGTGTAAGAATATCTTCTTGAAACATTTTTGATCTGCTGCTTGTGGACACTCTGGGACATGGGTGAAAAAAAGAGATTTTCTTGCCTCTTCATTTGGTAGAGTCTGGAATATATCTTTCTTGTGCGCTCTTCTTATGATGGATCCTAAGTAAAATGTAACCCTAAGTGGCAAAGATTTTTCAAACTGAATGTGCTGGTCTTCAGTGTAAGCTTTAATTTTCTTTGACTATCTAGGTTGTTTCTCCTTACAACCTGGTAATAACAGTTTTAATAGTTGTTATGTGGTCATTTTGCATCTTGTTAATTGACCTCTTACTTTTTCTCTTGACAGTTGGTGAAGAGATATAAATGCCAAGAGACAAATGTTGTTCTGATTATAAGGGGCAATTTAGGGAAAAGAAGTGATGGTGTGCTCTCCTGCTTCTGGCAATTTGAGATTTAAAATGGAGAAGATATAGATTTACAATGATGTGTGTGTGTGTGGGCACGCGTGCAAATTTCTGTAAGGGTTTGTATTTTTGGTTCATGAATGGTCTTGATTCCTTGCTTCACATTACAACTAAAATATGGAGGTTCTCCTTTCAGAACCCGATGGTTGGTAGAGGATGAGGGTCCATGCAGAGTTTCAAGGCATCTGGATCGATATTTTGCTCATGGAAAGTTATGATTGCGGTTGCATTGCTGTATAGAATTTATCATAATGAGTATATGAAGAGTCTAAACATGTTCTCTCGTTGACCATGCTGGAGAGGTTTAATATGTTTGAGTGTATTCCATGTGTTTTATTTGTATTGATCGATGTTGTTTCTGTTAATGCCTGTATGTATTACGCTTTCCAAGTTTACAACATTTACAAAATGTGTTTCAGAAGGAAGCGGGAGTAATTGGTTTTCTTTTACTGTTTGCTTTTTGCCTATGTAAGAGCACCACAAAGACACAAATTATGTGGTAGTGAAACCAGATGTGTTAAGAAAGTGGAAACGCTGGCTTTTTAGATTTAGAATTTATGAAGCTGGAAGAATGTATCATATTAATAGGACTGAGTAAAACTGGGCTAGGTTTTCTGTGACTTTGTTGCTTGAGTATCATTCCCATGGTGCATGAAACCTCTACAAGTTTTCAGATGGTTGAATGATTTAACGGAAGCTGCTCAGGGTATGCAAGATGCTAGTTGTGCATGGCATTCATGGCCCATCAATTTGCGTAGAAGGGTTAGGGCTGTTTTTATTCGAGTCTTTGAGGTTGAGTAGGAATCTTTTGTAGGTTGTCTACTTTTATTGTTTCATGCAGGCTTACCCAATACAGGGATTTCATGTGTTTATTTGGATGCACTTGTACAGTCAAGTTTCTTTTGCTATTTTGATTTTTAAAATAGTAACGAATCTGAGTCTTTTTTACATCAATGATTTGCAAGGCAAATAACGATGAGGAGTGTCTTGGACTATATCGGGGAAGACTGAAATACATGAACTAGTGAACAAGGTCGCTGCTGTTTCTTCCTCCAGTTTTTGAATGTGATGCAGGTATCATCTTTCTCTCTTTTATTTTCCCCTTGAAAAATTCCAAGGACACATTGTATGGTGCCAGCTACTGTGTGCTTTCACAATATTCCCAAAATAGTTAGGCCTGTAGTTGTCTAAAATGTATATGAGATATAAGACAGCTTTTATGCTTTTTCCAAATTGACGAGTTAATCAGTGAAGATGAAGCTAGCTTTTGGGAGGAGAGTGTTCATTTCCTTACAAATTCATATTAAGTTGATCCTGCAACAAATGTGAGATTATTTTCCATATCACTAATGCCTCGTAACAAACCCCCGAGTAATCGTTTCCACCTTGTGACGGCAGCTTCATTCTATTCCATTTCATTTGATCAAACTTGTTAAGATTAAACTTGTTAAGATTGGGTTGGCTTCATTATATTCCTTTCCATTTGGTCAAATTCATTAGGATAGGGTTGGCTCTGATACCCTAGAATTCACTCACAAAAACTAGATATTGTGAGGAGGGTGTTATTTTATTTATAAATCTACATTTGTCCATACTCCATAATGCTAATATATACAAGAAAGTCTTTGCATATTCCTATCAATATGGTGCACCTCTCAGTAGAGGAGCGTAAAAAACTCTTCATACAACCAGTGAAGAGAATTCAGGATGACTGTTTTTTTTTTTTTTTTGTTTGCTGATTGGATGAGTACTCCCGTGATCGATCGATGGACGAGGAATTGCTTGAATGACAGGGCCGGCCTAACACTAAAGTGAAGACTCTTCCCTCTTTTGATGACTGACGCTAGGAATCGAATTTGGAGAAACAATACTATTTTTCATACAACCAGGTGGACCGTAGCAAACACTTAAAAAGGGTCCACTTGGGGGTTTATATAAACCCAGATGATTAAAATCTTTGAATCATCAAGGAGAAATAAAAAGTAAGAGCAGGGCCTCATCTCTTCTTCACAATATCTGAAATATTAACTTAGTGGCTACTACCACTGAACCTGGTGAGTCTCAATAAAGTGCGTCAAAGTACTGAGTTCAACTATTAGTAGATGAAAAGTCCTCTATCTCAGTCTGACTTGTGGTTGTAGGTTCTTTTGGGCGGTATTTTTGCTCATATTTCTAAATAATAAAAGTATTATCTTTTTTTTTTTTTTGGGTGGTGTTGTGGAAGAATCATATCACGAGGCCTTATGACTTAGTAGCAGTGATGTCCACAAATGTCTAATCATGTCCGTATTGATATTACTTCACGTTTCAGTCATTCCCATTACCCCCTATGTGGTTGAAGTTTGTCTCAACTCAAAGGTCCCAATCCAAGCTAGCCCACCATTTTGGCCATCAGGTGTTAAATTCTATATTAATTATATTTTATAAGAAAAATATGATAAATTCTATATTAATTTTATCCGACCTAATTCATTTCACTTTTAAAAGGAAGACACGTGAAAAATAGGAAGTACATGCTCACATTGTAAATTAGAAAATGACATAACCATCTGAAAGGAGTTGCAGAAGAGAAGATAACTAGAGAGAGAGATGCCATGCAGAAGAAAGAAAATACTTGGAAATGATTTTGTGTACTCATTAACAGAACAGAAACTTAAAATGAAGTATGGCAAGTTGCCACCTGACCTCAGACCCTGCCAAAAACAAAATACCAATGAAAATTGAAAGGGACACAATAAGTATTTTGGTTTTCTACTAGTATTTTTAGTTTTTTTTTTGTAAGTGTTCTCACATTATTTAGATTTTTGATGTAGGACCTAATTTTGTTCAGGATTTACAGTTACCTAATCTCATAAATTATGGCTCAAACACTTAACATTGACAGAGATCATTTTTAACCACTGGAAAAACATAAATCTTATCATTTGAATCACGACTTGTAAATCAATAAATAAATATATATATAAAAACTAGTCAATTCTCACACTTCTCTTGTAGGGGACATGATAGCTATTTCCTTCTTAATTATTCTCTTTCTTGATGACATTTTACTGTTTATTTTATTAATTGATTTAGTTTTCCAGTTTCGAATTATTAATTGATTCAGTTTTCTAATTTCTAAATATATAAAGTTATTCTATATTTATATATTGATTATAATTACTTAAATTGTCTTTTTTATTTTCAAGTCGTAGACTTTGTAGTCCTTGAATAATATTCATGACATTCATAAGCTTGTGATTCAGATGTATCAAGATTAATTTATATATAAAGTTTATACAAGATAATGCTTAGAAACATGTCCACAACCTAAATGGACGTAAAAAAGTATTTTAACAAATTATAAGATAGATACACCATATCTAACACCACTCTTTAGATATGCACTTTATTTATATATATATATATATATATATATATATATATATATATGCTCAGAACTAAAAGAAGAATATCTTATATACTTACTCGATATAATTAATAATATGTACCAATATGCACGAGCAATGCTTATCCATTATCCAATTGGTTATATTATATATTGTATAAAGATAGTTTCTTTTAGTCGTGGAATGTGTTATATATATCTTGATTAAATATATTTAAGATATAATTTAATTATAATATTTGTACTTATATATAAAAATATATTGTTATGTATACAAAATAATATTCTATTACAATAAGTCACTTCTACACTAATTAGTTTTCATATATATATATATACATACTAGTAGCTTGCACATATATATACGTGCTATTGTATTTATTTTATACTGGAAGAGCATGGGTGTGAGAGTGAGAGAGCAAGAAAGTGAGAAAGTTATTGTTATTGGTTATTGTAAATAATAAATTGATCATATTAAATTTTTTTTATTCCTATTTAAAAGAAAAAAAAAAGATTTAGCTTGTGAGTGAGTAGTTATTTTAAAGTTAAATATTTTTAAAAAATAAAAATGTATAAATATTTATACTATAAGATAGGAGACTATAAGAGTCTTCTTCCTTTTATAATAGTATAGATATATATTATGTTTTGAATTTTTGTGAAATGTAAAGGAGAAGGAAAGAGAAAGGGAAAATATGAGACAGAAAAGAAGAGAAGAGAAGTGGGTGGGAAGCAAAACTTAGTGGCGCATTTAGAAAAATTGATCGCTGATCAATATATAATATAACTTTTTTTTATGTATACATAAATTAATTGTTTATTAATTTTATATATATGTACATTAATCGAAGTTAAATATGTCTCTTTATAGTAAGAACTTTTTTTTTGATTGATTAACTTTTCTTTTTATAATAAGAAATATCTATACTTACTATTTTTAAAATCATAATACCCTTATGGTAGTGTCATTTGGTTTTAACTATTCTTTTCATCATAAATTTTAAGTTACAGGATATTCTTATCGAACTACTATATTTAAAAAAAAAAAAAAAACTAACTTAAAAAAATCTCTTCATGTAACTTCTTTAATTTTTATCTATTTTTAATTTTTATTTACTCTATCCACAACAAATTAAAAGATTTTAAAAATTAACTAATTAAATCTATTTATTCATAATAAATTTTTTTAAACAATTATTTTATAATTATAAAAAAAATATATAAAATGAAAGCCTATGAGCTTACAAGCATGTGATAAGACTAGTATATATACGATGTATATACTAGTAAAACAAAATTCTTATTAATATTTACAATAGGTACAATAATATTAGTATTTTATGTCATTATAAATATAACTAATATATATATATATTATACACGATTTCATAATAGGAACTGAAATAGTGGAAATGATATTGATTAAAATGGGTAGAAAACTATAGTTTTTCATAAATAAATAAAATATTATGCAATTGCTAAGATGAAAAAAAAAAAAAAAGATACTTTTCTTTTTCAAATTACTTCTCCAAAGATAGAGAATTAGGGTATATAAAAAGATTTTTTGATTAACCAAATAAAGATTGTGATAAAAATTAGAGACATTGTTTTTTTCCTTGACCATTGAGACGTTCAAATTATGTATTGCAACTTGAAAGCGTAAATTAATTTAACTAACAAGTTGTATATGAAGAACATGTGATTGAATAATGTCTTTATGTGAGATGAAAAGTTTATGATATATAAGAGAGAAACATCCTGTTATATAACCATAAGTTCAATAAATTTCTAATGAGTAAAAAAAAAATTACTAAAATTAGAGAGTGGTGAAAAAATTACGAGATGTTTATATTCTAACTCCTACAATTTTATGGGAAGATAGTTAGCTTTTACAAAAATTATTAATTTAATGGAGATTCCTTATTAGACACACCCTCCCAATAAGCTGATGTGCTGGATACATTTATTAATTCAAGTACAAGTTATTTATAGCTTCTTTTTTTTTTTTTTTGTCTAGATTTGTGAGGGTAAGAATGTTAAATTCAAGAATCAATAGGGTTAAACAAACAAATTTATTATAAATATTATATTGTTTTTCTTATAGTGTTTATTAAATTTCAGTGGAACAGTTACCCCCTACAGTACAATACATGGATCCTTCTACTTGTCTAAAATTAAAGGTGGTATTAATAACTTATGTAACTATTTTATTATAAAAGTCTAATACAATATTAATATATTAAATATTAATTTTTAATTAAATGTCATCTCTTATTTTCCTACTATTTCCTCCTCCCATTTCTTTATTATATTCCGTTCCATTCCTTCCCTCATATCAAATATCAAACAGAACATAAGTTGTTGTCGTTTTATCCTTTTACATGCAGCGTGTAGTACCTCTGTTTTTTCTTATGGCATATTCAGACAAATGCCGTGGTGTCATACTCCTATCGGTTCACATGGTCTGTTATTATAGGACCACGTGTCTTCCATTCAATTGTCTTTCCATAATATTTCTCCGGTTCACAACAATGAAGCTAAGCACATCTCCTTGCATTGTCATCTACTCATAGATTAGGATCACCATGTTCGTTTAGATTTGTGGCTTAGGACTAGCCTCTTATTCTTAAGATCAAGATTCTCACATGTTGAAAAATAAAAATTCAACAAATAAAAGAGAATTGGAATTTATTTATCTCTTTAACATACTTACAAGTCAAGCCCAATTTAAAAAAATAAAAAATAAAATAAGACTTGGCTATCATGACAGTAGTGTTTTTTAGGCACGAGCACAACACAAATTTTGAGACCGTAGTGCCCAAAATTAGGCGTGATAACAACGCTTGAAATGGACTTCTCGTTTTTGTTCTATTATAAAAATCAGTGTATCTATAACTCTCTACAGCTCAGCATCCGATATAATCCCCAATCCCTCCAAGTCGCTCCTCCACCTTCTTTATATATAACCCTACGCCCACCACAAACCAAAGCGCAAATCTTTTTGTGTTGTTATATTTCACTTACCCGTCTCTGTTCTCTGCCATCACTCTCTCCCTCTGTGATAACAGCTTCTCCTTCTCTCTCGTTCTCCATTTCAGCTCTTCCAGATCTAGCGGATCTTCGAAACCTACCTGTAGACTTATTCAGTTTTCTTATAGAGTTAGGGCTTCCGAGCTACTCGCCTCTTCTCTCTCAGTAAATTTTCTTTTGCGCTTTCTGATAGGGCTCTTCAACTGTAGAATTTGTCAAACAAATCGGTTAGGGTTTGATTTTGTTTGTGGAAGTGGATTCATGAGGTTGAAGGAAGAAATGCCTTGTAGGATTATGAGTAGAGAGGAGAAGGAGGAAGATGAGGAGGTAAAAATGGCTCAACAACAATGGTGTACTGTAGTAAATGGTGCTTTTTCTTTGCAGAAGAAAGTTGTTGTGGTTGGTTATGCTCTTACATCGAAAAAGACTAAGAGCTTCTTGCAACCAAAGCTGGAAGGCTTAGCTAGGTAATAATCCATTTAACAAGGAAAAAAAAAAAAACAAAATTTAGAAGAAGAACAACAACAATTTGATGTAATGCTGAATCCCATTCAGATTGTTGGTTGGTTGCATATACCTTAAATTTGATAGTTAAAATTGCATACTATGTGTATCTTCATGTTCTAAGCTATCCAAAATTGATTCTTTCTTTAAGTGATTTCCTTTAGAACAAATAAGAAGATTAAAAATGGTTACTTCCTCTGCTTTTTAGAGAATGTTCTGCCCGAATATGCTACCGTGTATGTCCTTTTTCTTTTGGCTAGCAGGAAAGTGAAAGCAGATAATGGAAGCTTCAAAAAATAATCTCTTTGCTAACTTCTGAAGATATTTTACCAGTGTTTATTATTCTATAAAACGTATATGGATATAAAAGAGATAATTTAATGAACTGTTCTTACTTAGGAAATTATTTTTTAAGGCCTTTTCTTTATCGCGTTCTAAATAGTCAGTGACTTGTGACTCTGAATTTACATGGAAAGTCATGGAATTCTTCTCTTTTGGCACTCTCCATATTTACTTGCTACTTATTGCTTACATGTCTTGAGTATCTGCCTATTTCCCATGCTGTATTGTGAATCTGTTCAATATCTTTTCCCCCCATCTTGGACATAGATTATGAGATCTAATACTTGGCTGTGGAAAGTTCAGTAATTGTCCTGATTTAGCTTTTGAAAGTTTGTTTTCTATTTATGTAATTATTACAAAATTTATTTTGCAGGAATAAGGGGATTCTATTTGTTGCTATTGATCAAAATAGGCCCCTCTCTGATCAAGGTCCTTTTGATATTGTGTTGCATAAGGTTATTGACTCTCAACTTGAATTTGGACCTTTGTTACTTTCTTGTAATAAAGTTTTATGTGGGATTTCAATATTTTTTCTTCATCATGCTTCCCATCGCCCACACCCTATGCATACAGTTGCACAGATGAAATACACCAAACTGCAATACATTTTGCTCACTAACTGCAACTGCATAATGTGTTTAACAACTTTAAGTGCTCAGCATCATCTTATCTGACAAATTTCTTTCATTTGTTTCTTCTAAAAATACAGTTATTAGGGAAAGACTGGCGCCAAATTCTTGAGGTTGGTCCAATTAAACTTCACCATATCTACTTTGTTTGAGAACTTATCACTTGCTTCATTATTCGATACCACTTTTGTATGGTGTCAGGAATGGGACGAGAGGAACAGTTGGTCACTGATCATTTTTTTAATTTAAGACTCATCAATGTCTAACATAAATCATGAAACAATGGTTGAGGTCAAGGCCTCAGGTTTGGGCGAGTGTAGATGTTTCTACTTGCATTGCCATGTGGCTGATATGATCAGGTTTTAGTGTATCTTCGAAAGTATTTGGTTAATTCTTGTGAACAGTTTCATTTTAACTCTGAGCCTGTTAACTCATTTTTCTGGTTGAATAATAGATGGCTCACCACATTTTTTTATTTATGAAAATCTATAGGTACTTCTTACTAATTGCTACACTTCTAGGATTAGGTTCTGTAGATTAGTCTTCTGCCAACATTAGCTTTGGATTTCTGGTCCTGTGGCTGTACTTATAAGCTGAAATATCTCCTAGAATCAATTTATGGGACCATGTCTGCTCACTTTTCTGTAACAAATGGTTACTGAGTTTTAATAATCCCATACAAAAAATCGTATTTGAAGGAAACTGTTTATACAGAGTATGTAATAGAGACACTGTTGAACGGCTAATGGAACTTAGATTTATTCCTTGTTGTCATTGTTTTGTTAAGAACATACACGGATCATTCTTTAAAGTCTTAATCTTAGTAGATTAGCTAGGTGTATCTTCCCTGAAATCATTGTTGCATAGTGATGCAGTCCTTTGACAGTTGGCATCCCTACTGTTTCTCGCATCTACTGTGCATTCCATACCAATGTTTAGTGTTCAAATGGATTTTACAGATCTCACATCGGTATACAATTTCCTCTTTAATACCGTTGGTATAATTGTCAGTATACTTTGTTTCTGGGCAAACACCTGTATGTGCCTATTTCAACTTTTTCTCTTGCTTCTTGATCAACCATCTTGGAATAATTTTTGTAACATTTTGAATCAGTTCATAATTCAATATGTTGTCCAGTTAGGTTTCTGAGTACGTTACATCATCTCATTCTGACATTGTTTTCAGTTTTGAATTTCAAATGGGATTTTCAATTTAGCTATCATGTTCTCTGTTCTGGATGTTGGAGTCAAACATGTCTGTTTTTATTTCTAATAAGTTATCTAAAAGAAAACAGAAGAAGTATGTTGCTTGCTAGCTGGTGAGTTTTTGGAAAAAGAAATTATGAACCGAACTAAAGTATGAACTTGTAATGGGAAGCAACTTTGAAATGTTAGAATAGGAAATGTTTCGTGAAAATATAATTTGGAGATGTTCAAACATTTTTTGGGTTTTTGCTATTTGTGTTGTTTTTGCTTGTCTTAGGCTCAATTTGTTACTGCACATATAATTTTTATGTAAACGTAAAACCAATGGTTCTCCATTCTCACTTACATTTGGCTATGTCTGTAGGATTATAGGCAAACACACCCAGAAGTTACTGTTCTTGATCCGCCTGATGCCATACAACATCTACGCAATCGTCAGTACATGCTTCAGGCTGTTGCTGATATGAACTTTTCTGATTCCTATGGTACTCTTTTTTCCTTGTTTCCTACATGTTTGGATCCTTAGAAATTCTCTGTCTCCTCCCCCTCTCTTCCTTTGGTTGAAGTTTGTCTGCCCAGATATTACCCGTTTAGTGTTTAGGGAAGGTCTTCTTCTGCTCTGAGGTGCTGACAAATGAAACTGGCTAACCTGCAGGCAAAGTTGATGTTCCTAAGCAATTGGTTATCAAGAGAGATGCATCATCTATTCCAGATTTGGTTGACAGAGCTGGGCTGAGGTTACCACTTGGTATGCATGTATTATGTAATAGCAGTTTTGTAGATTATGCTATTATGCATTCTGTAGATGGCATAGACTGGTAATAGCTATATTGGTAAAGTATGAGACATATTTCGCAAACTATTAATTATGTCATTACAATCATAAGTTTGAGGCAAGTGGTTAGAATTAGATTAATAAGAATTGTACGGTAGTTCTGTTATTTTCTGTCTCAACTCAGATTTAATAAGTTTATGAAAATTGTCAGTTGTGAAGTTGTAATGAATATGTTGGTTATTCTTTGTTATATCTGAAATTTCATAATAATCTTAGTTGCAAAGCCACTGGTAGCTGATGGAAGTGCAAAGTCCCATGAATTATCACTTGCTTATGAGCAGTATTCTCTTCAAAAACTTGAACCTCCCCTCGTTCTTCAGGAGTTTGTTAACCATGGTAAGCAATGGCTGATTGTGCGTGTTTTATACCCTTGTTGTTGCATAAAGCATCTCTAGAATACAGATTTACTATTTCTTTACCTGGATGTAGGAGGTGTTCTGTTTAAGGTTTATATTGTTGGTGATGCTATTAAGGTAGTCAGACGGTTTTCTCTACCTGATGTCAGCAAATGGGAGCTCTCCACAAATGCTGGTATTTATCATTTTCCAAGGGTTTCTTGTGCTGCAGCTTCTGCAGATGATGCAGATCTGGACCCTAATGTTGCTGGTAACTTGTCCTGCCCTTGAGTATTCTTACCTTTTTAAATTTGTTTGCTAATATATGTTTGTTCTATTGTGGGGTTAAGCTCACTCTTAAATCCACAAGTATAGAAACCTTTGTCTTCACCAGTGGGGGAGAATTTGACAGTTCAAAATTCAGCCATTTTAGCTTTCTTGTTAGGGTTTATAGACGTGCAATTTTGGGAAGAATATAGGAAGGGTTGCACTTGAGGGTCAAGGCATCCAAGCGACAATGTATAGTGTTGCAGTCTTGAAATCTTTTTTAAGGCTACAACTTCTTGTTTTTTACAGCCCCCTCTGATATTCTTGATCATTTCTCCCTGTAGAGCTTCCTCCAAGACCATTACTTGAGAGACTTGCAAAGGAACTTCGCTGTCGAC
This sequence comes from Quillaja saponaria, assembly GCA_029379385.1. Taxonomy (NCBI): domain Eukaryota; kingdom Viridiplantae; phylum Streptophyta; class Magnoliopsida; order Fabales; family Quillajaceae; genus Quillaja; species Quillaja saponaria. Next base: position 23,065,162 of record CM055610.1, read on the forward strand.
TGGTAAGCTTTTTCATCTTTTGTTATTTGTAGCAGAAAAAATTGTTTCTCCAATGATTGTATAGCTAATTATATATCCTTTGTCGTTGTTATTCCCTGGCAGGGTCTTCATTTGTTCAACCTGGATATTATTCGAGAGCATGGGACCAGAGATCAATTTTATGTCATTGACATAAACTACTTCCCTGGCAAGTGAAAAGCTTTAATATGATCCAAGTTTGTCTCTCTCATGGGGTTTAGAAACTGTGTTGAATTGTTTTTGGCATAATTTTCTTCAAACCCTTCTTGTACTACTGCTTTTCACCCAAAAGTTTTATTCTTTAATAAGAAGAATTTTCTCACAACCTGGAAGACTGATGTGATCTAATAATGTTTACTTAAAATCTTAAAATCCTTCTCTAGAACCCTTAAAATATGTTATTATGACCTTAAACTAGAGTGTTTCGTATTCCTGTCAAAATGATTATAATCTTTATTCCGCTATATATGTATTAATTAGTTGATGGGTTTGAAATTCTTGCAGGTTATGGGAAGATGCCAGAATATGAACATATATTTACGGACTTCCTCTTAAGCCTGGTGCACGGAAACTACATGAAAAGATCTCGTTGATAACTTTACTGCTCTTGTGATAGAACAAAAAGTGCTCCAATGTAAATACAGTTTCCATGTCTTCTGGTTCAAAATCCTAAGTTTGTTCTGTTATGGTGGTAAATAGGTTTGAAACTTGTTGCATCCTATTGGAAACACTAATGTTTCCGGATTTGCTCTTTCGCCTGGTGCAGGACAATTGCAAGAGAATGTCGCTCTAGAAACTGTTTGGAACCTTTCCATCAGAAAAAAAAAGATATTTCCACTCTGATGCAAAACTGTTGCAGTCATCAAACTCTCAGGAATACAAGGTTCTGTGAGAGCAACTTGTAATAACATAAAAGGTGCAATACTAACAGATGTAAAGATCAAGGAAGAAATGGTGGCAGTGTTGAAATTGAGATTCTGATGGTCTAGGAAAGATTTATGTATACGATGGATTTTTGTTCAGAGGAGGACATGTAGATGAGACTGTAACAAGTACAATTACACGTGTGTGTATAAAATCAATAAGATGTTTCCTGCTTCTTTCAGGAACTTTACAGTACAATCAAGAAATGTGTTATTTTTTTCATTTTGATGAGACATATTTTCTATCCAAGCTCTGGTAAATTGGACTTTTTCTTTTTTTGCAGTTGCCTTGTATTGGTCCATATATTATGTTAGAGAGAGACAGAGCAACATAATGATATCCAAACAAATATCGATATGGGTTCTGAAGCCAATTTGTATATGTATAATGTATTCAATATTTATAGTACATTTTCAAATTGACAAGAGATTATGTATTGTGGATTGTCTGCCTCGAATGATCTTCTTTTATCTTGTAACTTTGTTCATTTGAGGTTAATAAATTCGAGTCGCATTTTATCTGAATTCTGTAATTTTAGGTATCACTTGGCTGTATCAGAAAATTTAACCAATTTAACAGCTTAATTCAACAGCCATGACCTCATGGCTGTGAATTTCAATAATTTTGGGAGTTTCTTTTCAGTGCAATTATCTTATATTCCTAAAAACACCAAACAGGTCATAAAGCATTTCATTCATAGATTAAAGCCCAACAAGAACAAGAGCAAGAACAAGAACAAGAGCATCATTAAGATTTAAAAGAAAAATTCCAAATTTCAACAAGCAGAAGTAAAGCAATTGGATATACCACAAATCACTCGGTGGGTGTTTCTTGTGGAGAAGGGGAAGAGGGTTCAATTTCAACATCAACAGTTGCTTCAGAAACCAAAGTCCAATCAGGAGGCAGAGGAGGCAATGGAGGATACACAGTGGGTTTGCGCTTTATATCCCATGGCTGTGACTTACGCGGCCTGGTCTTCCTGTGGTGCGCCGTTGCCTTCTTGGTCGGTCTCGACGAGCACTCTATCATCAATCCACATCCACTGCCGCCGATTCTTGGAACTGCCTTGGTTCCGCCAACGATTCCAAACGAAGACGGAGCTGAGTAATTAGGCACCATAACCATCCTTGAGCCGAATATAGCTGAAGCCATCATGGTTCTCACTCACTGCTTCACTTTGAAGAAGAAAGTCCCTGCCTGTCTCTGAATTCTGATCCTTTCCGCTTGGAATTTCACACATGCATACATTATCTGTTCAATTCGACGTTTGCTTTATTGGGCCTCAATCTAATTGGGCCATCTTCATTTTTACATCAGATATACAGTCCCACTAATCTTACATATTTTCTTTTGGGCTTTGCATTCAGTACAGAACACAAATCTATTTGTGTCATAATTTGTTTCCTTTTGTTAAAAAAAAAAAAAATCATGATTAAAATGTAAAATAAAATAAAATTAACCCTACTAATTTTTTATTTAACAGTCTCTGAATCAACTCATGCTTGATCATTTCTTTGAATAGATAAAAAAAAATGCCATTCGGACTAAAAAAATACTAACTTATTTTGTCCATCTTGATTGATAATCAATGTTTTCCAATCTAACTGTAAGAATTTTCTAGAAGCAACTTCAGTTCATTTTGAGATTACTCATCAGTGACCTCATCATAACATATGCTATTCTTTTTGTCTTTTTGCACTTGAAGGGGCGCTTTAAAATATTATTTAATTTATATGAAGTGGTTAGTTGTTAAAATATTAAATCTTTTTAATTTATAAATTGTAAAAATTATTTAATTGATATGAGTGAATAGAATAATTAAGGTTATTAAGAGAAAGAAACTAAATTATATATTTTTTAATTAATTTAAATGATTTAATTTATATTTACTTTAAAATTGGAGATTATAAGTATTTTTTATTTTTACAATAGTATAAGAGATAAATTAATTATTTGTTTGAATTTTCTAACATAATTTTAAATAAATAATAAAGGAATGGATCCAACTCAGGTTTGGAAAGCAAATGACTTTATCCACAGCTGGACACAACCCATGATCCCGATCCAAATGATTTGCATACTATTTACTATAAAATAAAATTTTGGTTTTGTAACAAAAAATAAAAATAAAAATAAAAATTGGTTTAGGAGGTGTAAGTTTCGTAAGTCCAGTGTCCATATAGTGTGTGCTAGTATGCAGTGCTGCTATTCTTATCCAAATTTTGGTCATTCATTCATCCCCATGTGCCTAACCTACAATTTTATTTTATTTATACCAAAATCATTTATAATTTTTAAAGAACCTGTAAAAAGTGTTTGGAAAAATACTTAAATTCTCTCTTTCTTTCATTATTAAATTGAAGAATTTGTGAATAATAAACCAAATATAAAACACACACAATTCCAATTAGATAAGAAAAAAAAAAAAAAAGTCATAAAACAAGCATGGCATCATATATATATATATAGCCTTTTAAGTCTTAAGTTAAATTACATTTAATAATTCGTTTCAATTCTCAAGAACTTAATTAGTCTTAGCCATTCAAATACAAATAATGATCATGGCTCAAGATTCATCAATTTAATTTAATTTTTTTTAAATTATGTCTTTTCCTAACTAAACAATTATACCAAAAGTTATATGACTACTATATCTAAATAATTCAATAACAACAAACACCCTAAGTCTAAAGGACTAATAGAGGGGAAAAAAAAAAATACCATCTCACTTAAAAACAATTATATTTTAAGGTTTATCACAAATACCTATTGATTCGGTTACAGGATCATTAAGCCAAAATTTAAACTTGAAAATGTTTAATAATTAAAATACTGATTTTATTTATTTATTTCTAAAATCTGTATCATTTTAAAAACATCATAATGACATTTTCAGTTGAAATTATCAATGCCAGATCACGGGATACCAAAAGCATTACGCCAGCCAGACGGACCATTCAAAATATTATTCACCGTTGATTGTCCTCTTTCAAAAAACTGATCAAACGGCCAAAAATCATAAAAATAAATAATTAAATAATAGCGCATGAATTTATGACATCTGTTTTGGTGCCCCTATCCTCTAGATAAGTCCACGTGAGGACAAGATACACACACTTGCATAGACAACCAAAGATTCCAGTCTATAGGCAGATATAGCATTGCAGGCTTGTAGCTATTTAAGAGACAAGGTCAATTTCGTCAATTCGTTAATATTAGATAAATGAAAAATTAGAGCCAACTGGCCTATTAGAGAGAGAGAGAGTTTGGGTCAGGTGAGGGACCTCAGATACCGTCAACTACGGTTCCACTGGCACTAACGACAGCCTGTAACCAGCTGTACTCCAACCTTAGCCTCTGTATCTTCAACTAATCCTAGAGAGAGAGACAGACAGACAGCTTTTTCAGTTACCGAAGAGAGATAGAGTGAAAGCTTTATCCCTCTTCTCCTTTAATTCTTATTCTTCTTCTTCCAGATAAGACTGAAGCAGATGAATGTAGCAGCAGTATTACAAAAAGATTGTGGTGCTGTGGTGGGTATGGTGGTAGTGACACTGTCTACGTTCTCGCATTCCAAAGCACACTAGTCTTTTTTGTTTTCAAGCTCAACTGTTTGTTTACTACCATGGATCCGTGCCCTTTTGTTCGTCTCACTGTTGGCAATCTCGCTCTGAAGATTCCGGTTGCTTCTAAGCCGGCCCGCTCTGTGGTTCATCCATCGTCGTCTCCTTGTTTCTGTAAAATCAAGCTTAAAAACTTTTCCGTGCAATCTGCTGTTGTTCCTTTCATTCCACCGGAGAATCATCTTGATTCTCAAATTCAAACCATAGCTGCTATTTTTCACCTGAGTAAGTGTGATCTCGACAAACTCGTCGGGAAATCTATATTCGCCGGGAAGGGGAAAGTCTTTCTTAAAATCTCGATCTATACCGGCCGGAGAGGTACTACCTGTGGAGTAAACTCCGGGAGGCTGCTAGGCAAAGTGTCAGTGCCGTTGAATCTTGCGGGAACGGAATCTAAATCTAGTGTGTTCCACAATGGGTGGATTACAGTAGGGAAAGACGCCAAAGGATCGTCAGCACAGTTCCATTTGAATGTAAAAGCAGAACCCGATCCCAGATTTGTGTTTCAGTTCGACGGTGAACCTGAGTGTAGCCCACAAGTGTTTCAGATCCAAGGCAACATTAGGCAACCAGTATTCACCTGCAAGTTCAGTTTCAGAAACGCCGGTGACCGGAACCAGCATTCTCGGTTAGTTCTTCTCAATTCATTTAGTTAATTCGCTTTTTAGGGTTTAGTATTTGAAAATTTTCAAATGCAATTCTTTTTAAATTTCAGTTACAGCCACATTTGAGACGCATTTGGTGAATTGGTTATGTACTTTGAATTCTTGGTGTTTCGCTTTACTCTTTCTCAACTTTGGTTTAAATTTTGTAAAAGCTTGCTATTGACTCTGATCCCCATTGAAGCTAGATCTCCCAAACTTTGAATAGTGAGCTTTTGAATGTAATTTTGAGGATTCCAACCTTTTAGAAAGTTTGAGATTGTGATGTCAGCTTTGATTGTTCCTTTCGTGCCGTTTAGTTTGTTCTAATTGAATCTTCCAATTTTGTTTTCAGGTCGTTACCGTCAGAATCAACTAGCTCTAGAAGTTGGTTAAGCTCGTTTGGAAGCGAGCGAGAGCGACCGGGGAAAGAGCGAAAAGGATGGTCGATTACAGTTCATGATCTTTCTGGCTCACCAGTTGCTATGGCGTCTATGGTAACTCCGTTCGTTGCTTCACCCGGTTCTGACCGAGTTAGCCGGTCGAATCCTGGTTCATGGCTCATTCTCCGACCGGGTGATGGCACTTGGAAACCGTGGGGAAGACTTGAGGCTTGGCGGGAACGAGGAAGCTCCGATGGACTCGGGTACCGTTTCGAACTGGTACCCGATACAAACGGAGGAATGAGCGCCGCCGGAATTGTGCTAGCTGAGTCAACACTAAGTTTAAACAAAGGCGGGAAATTCGAGATCGACTTGGGCGCGAACTCCAATGGGCGCGCCACGCCTGTTAATTCATTGTCGCCGGTATGCAGCCCGAGGAGTAGCGGGGATTTTGGATACGGTTTATGGCCTTACTGCATGTACAGGGGGTTCGTGATGTCTGCAAGCGTGGAGGGTGAGGGAAGGTGCAGCAAACCTACGGTGGAAGTTAGCTTGCAGCACGTGACTTGCACAGAGGATGCCGCTGCATACGTGGCATTGGCAGCAGCCATTGATCTTAGTATGGATGCTTGCAGGCTTTTCTGTCAACGGTTGAGAAAAGAGCTATGCCAGCAGCTGGATGTGCTTGGCTAATTCGGAATATTCGTTTTGTTTTTTTATTATTTTGTTTTGGCCCAATGGGTGGGTGAGTGGCGTTTACTGACACAAATTTTACACAGTTGTGTACAGTGGGAGAGATTAGACAGGGCACGCTTTTGTTTTTACTTGTGTGGCTTGTGTTAATTTTCCCTCTCTGTTTTTTTATTGTGGAAATTGATGAAGAGTTGCCTTTTCTCATGTGACTATTTTTGCTTTGTTTAAATTAGAAAGTACGGACTAGTTTGCTTTTGTAACGTTTTAAATTGTTTATTTTCGGTGCTTTATTTATTTAATAATTGGATTATACTATTGGTATGAGAACAGAAAAGTAGGAGAGGAGGTTGTTGGGGAATGGGTAGTGACCAATGTGCGTGCACGTTATTATTAATTAATGTGGATGATGGCTGTAATGCTGAGTTTGGTATTTTATTAGAGTGCGTTTAGGAATACTATATGATTACATTTAATGTAGAAGAGTCATGCTTTGGGTATGAATGAATGGGTAGGGCTATATTTATTATGACATAGGAATAGTGTCTTATTTTTCTTCAGTGATACTATTAGTTATTGCCTATTGGTGGGTAACCCTTTAATTCTTACACCTCACTTAGGAATTAAGCAATAGTAAGTGTACATTGATTTTGTAATATTAAATATGATTAATGACAACTGGGGATTCGTTGGAGAGAGAGGTAGGTGGCAATGTTAACCAAAATCATCTTAACCAAGTTGGAAGTCACCGGAACCAAAAGCAAAAATGGTGTCCACCCTCCAGGCTGTATTTGATTTTCTGTTGTGCAATTGGATTAGAGGGGACCAACTGCAACCAGACCCTACCCTCTCTTGCTTTTGGACTGTGGACCAATCTAGCCTTCTGAATTCTGCTCCCAAATTTTATTTTATTTAAAAAAAAACCCAAAAATAAGAAATAAGAAATTAGAGCTGAGTGTGGTAATATTTTTCAATAGAGTGTTTTAGATAGATATTTTTATAAGTATTTCAAGTGATATTTTTAACAGTTAACTGTAATTTTTTAGAATTAAAATTATTAAAATTGTTTTATTAATTTTAAAAATTATTAAATATATCTTCAATTAATTTATAAATGATTAATTTTTTTAAAATATATTTTTAATTAATGATATATATTTTTATTATTTTATATATTTATAATAGTTTATAATTTATATTACCAAACACCTTGTTGATTACTATGACAATTTTTATAAAAATTTTACTAAACAGAGTTACTATATTTTCTAATAATTATTTTTCATAACATAAAAATCACATTATTATCAAATTAAACTTGAAAAAAGTTGAAGTTAAAAGACTTGAGATTGTGGTGGTACTACAGGTAGGGTCCATACACAATGGACTCAAAATTGGATTGGGACCAATTTGTCTAAAACATTTTTCAAGGGCAAAGCCCAGAAATGGCTAGAATCATGTCTCATGTGGACTGATGGAGGAGTTGGAGCGTCCAGTCAGACCATAAATTATAGGTCCGAAAAGGACGAGAATCCAACAACCACAACCAGCTTATGGTTGGCTCTTTCAGATCCGGTTTTTATTTTTCAAATAACGTAAGAAGATGGAACATGTTTAGATCAGTTGGGATTCTTTATTAAATCCTTTATCAACCAAAAAAAAGAAAGGGAACTAGAGGGTACTCATTGGCCCTTGACCCTTTGACTGCTATTAGTGTATGTGAACCCTGAAACGACGGAGAAAAATAGAAAGGGAAGCGAGTTTCACATAAGGGAAGGGTAATGAAGCCGTTAGGATGGTGGCTGATGCTGGTGGGTTCGCTTCGATTAGCCTCCGTTTGGTTCGGTTTCTTCGACATTTGGGCTCTTAGACTCGCTGTATTCTCCCATACTACAAGTCAGCTCTCTCTCTCTCTCTTGCACAGGCACTTATCTGCAATTTCGTAGTATTGAGTGTTGCTTTCTTACTGTTCAAACGTTTTCAATTGGAATTACATGACCCATTGTTGATTAGTTTGGGGGTTTGGGGATAAGAGTTTGTTAGTGTCTTATTAGATTCAAAGTTTCAATTTTGAAGGACACTAATCATGTGAATAAACCTGGGTCAACAATCTTAAGGATGGGTACAATGTTTTAAGTGTTGAGTAAAATGGTGGATTTGTTCTAAATAAACTTGGAGACTGGTTGCTTTGTATGTGCTTGTGTTTTTAGAGCAAGAGATCTTGTGCTACGAGAGGACGAAATAAAAATATATGGAAGATCCGAAGATTTTGGCGATCCTTATTTATGCTATCACCAATGAAGATATGTCAAGGTTAATTTTATGGTATTCTTGGTGCTTTTAGAAGCCATATCAATGTACCTTTTATTTATTATACAAAGAAAAAAGCAAGGTGTTTCCTAATTACTTTCTGCAAACACAGACTTCCAAATAGAACGTTTGAGCAGACTATACTATGATTTGGAGGGATTTTGAAAGTTTATTTGGACAATTTTCGTGTTTTTCTCATTCCTTATTCCTTTTTATTCTACCGATTTGCATACTTTATAGCATTGAGTATGCTGGCTAAAAGGAAAACAAACTAACCGTTTGTGTAGAGTTTGTACTCTGAATTCCTATCAACTTGCAGGTCAACCAAGGCTATTGTGTTGAAACAAAGTTGATAGTTACAATGTAGAAGGTTGGGTAGAATGTCCACAAGTTTGTTGCTTTTCTTTGACAGACAGTTATTAGGCTGATGAGGCTCTCCTTGATATCGTTCATTGTGTATTTCAAACATAGCAAGAATCTAGCGATCGCAAGGACTACTAAATAAACTACAAGTATAATAGTGTGTATACCTATTGTGAAGTATGATGAAATAATATGTACCACACACAGGGGACTTGATATTTCCACCTCTATCATTAGGCTTGTTTTCTTATTTCTGGTAATTCCTTTTACTTTCTTTTAGAGGGTTTTTTAATCTTACAATGTCTTGCTTAAAGTTTCTTTCTAATATAATCTTGTTAGATGGAAGGGTGGTGCAGTATTGAATTTGAGACTGCTAAATACCAATCTTTAGGAGCAAAGTGGCAAAACCTAGAAAGAATACAGACAAATGAATGTGCAAAAGCAAGAAATAATACAGAAGTTGAATATTAATTTCAAACTAAAAAACTAGGAAAAGAGGTTGGTTTTGAGTGGTTTATTAAATACAAGCTTTTAACTGGGGATTAGACAGTGTATATAAGTCATCTGCCGCTGAAGAATAGACAGTGCTAGATGATGGTACAAGTAAGTACAATTAATTTGCTAAGCAGAACATTGATATGTACCCAAACCTGCCTGCATACTTCCTCGGGATGCATGCAAGAGTGATTGTGTATTTGATGTGGAGGATGGCTAAGTAGCAACCGGACCTAATTGATTGGTGTTTTCAATCATGGAAGTTTTATCATATTGGTAGACACTTAACACGTGGACCAATGGATAACTGGTCTGCTTGTCACCTACATGCTTTTTGCATGCATATCTATGAGGAGACACTAAGTTTAAGCACAGTTTGCTCCATCGGTGTTGTAGTATCAGAGTTTGTTCAACATATAGGTATCTTATGCCCTTTTGGTACCTGAAATTCAGCAGATTGAAATTGATATACTTTTGCATATCATCTTGAAAAGACCTGTTCCTGGTCAAATATGGAAAAACAGTAGTATCCCATTTCCCCTTAACCTTGCAGGAAGCGGCACATGCTTAGGTCATTCCTGTTGAGGGAACATAAGAGAAAAGATAAGGAGAATGTTCAAAATAATAAGCAAAACTAGACAAGTATCCTTCTTCTCAGTCTAGCTGAGGTAGGGGGTGCATATGTTGATCATGTTTAGGTTTTAGGCTTTGAGCTCATCTGAACCAAACCTGATTTTGATCTGGTTGATGATCTTGAATGAACAGGTGAGAAGGGGAAATAATGGTGTTTAACTCCATCTTACCCCTACCTTTCTGGTATAATGGTATTGTTTTCGGGTTTATGACCTGCATACAATAGGGGAGTGGGTGTAGAAGGATGCATAGGTGAAAAATGCTCAACAATTAATTCATCGACTTGTGGCTAAGGAAAAAGTAATTTTGTAAATCAATATTTGATCAGCTTGGTTTTAGTCAGGTGTCATCTGTCTAATATGATATTTTATTTTTGCCATACACTAACTTCCTTATAAGGTGATAGAACCTTCCTTGACTTAATTTGTCTTACATTCATCTGTTTTTATTACCACAAAAAGTGTCTTGGATGCATTTTCAGTTGAAGTATAAATTTTAACCATCATGCTAAAAGATCATATGACAATCAGAACTGATAAATTCTTTATATATTGTTTTTCAGTGACTGAAGTTCATGGCCGGACATTTGGCATTTGGACACTTTTGACCTGCACTCTTTGCTTTCTTTGTGCATTTAACCTTGAGAATAAACCTCTATATCTGGCTACTTTCTTATCATTCATCTATGCCTTTGGTCATTTCTTGACTGAATACCTAATTTATCAGACAATGGCAATTGCAAATCTTACTACTGTCGGCATTTTTGCAGGTAAAGATATCCTAATCATTATTGCCACCAGATTGATAGAAGTTAACTAAGAGAGCCTGCATTCTTTTTGTAATTTGCTCTTTTACTTTATTTTTCTTTTGGACTCAAAATCTGGTTAATCTGAGGATTAGATCATAGTGCACTGGACACTCATGCATGTACGTCAAAATCTGGTTAATCTGAGTATTAGATGCATCAAGTTGAACTGATCATTGGTCGGGCCCTTGATACTCAGATAATTTTAATCATTTTGATAAAGTTCAGGCCGTGCTCAGGTGTCTCATTGACCTTGTTTTATACCTATTAAACAAGAGGGGCACTTTGTTTTGATTGCTAATTAGATTAGTTGTTAATGAAAGGCATTTGCAGAGAGAGAAAGAGAGACTGAATTAGAAGGAAAGAGTAGTGAAATGTGAAATATATGTCCTGCTGAATAATTCGTACATACTTTTGAACTCGAAAAATTGTTATCTGTCTGGTGCCTTTTTTTCTACTTGGTAGTATATTCATTTCTCTTACCCCTTATTTTAGGTTGTTTTACTTAACTGAAGGATTCGTCTTAAATTCAGTCAAATTGTTAATTTTGTTAGGCACATCAATAATATGGATGCTGTTGCAGTGGAACAAACACCAACCGATTCATGCCAAGAATTCATGAAAGATGTTGCCCATTCCTTTATTATTTTTACTGGAAGTAGAATCCAATCTTGCTCAGTTTTCTTTTTCCGTTTCCTTTTTCTTAAAAAAGTTTTTTATATGCTGGATGTTGTTTCATTATGCTGAATGTAAAAGATGTGACTTTTGTAGCTCTAATCCCCTCCTAATTGATATTTGGAAGCAATTCCAAGTTCCATCTGTAGTTCAACATGCTGCTTACCTTTTATTCTGGAAAGCTTTGCCAACTCTTTCATGGAAAGCCACGGCCCAAAGTAATTGTTGGGGGAACTATTGACTTTTTAAAACTATGTTTATGAATCCACTTCTCTGACTTTTTAATTACCTTTTAGTTCAGCAGTATAAGAAGTAAAAAACATTTGGTACAAAATTGACAACAAGGTTAATATTTTAAGGATGGCAAATGTAATTTCATCAATTTTTGCATTAATTTGTCATTTATAGTAAACTGTGATATGAATAATGCAAGTGTACTAGGAAAGTTTCACCAAATGAAGCTGTATAATAACATGATTAAATAGACTATTTATTTTTATCTTCTACTAATCACCAAGGGGCCTTCGGCCTAACATACTTCTGATTTTCCCTCAATCTTGCAAACCCAACAGCAATCAGGCTCCCATTTGCAACTCAAGGTAGTCGTATGCACTCCTCATCAGTTGCCTTATCTTGCTCCTATTCAGACAACCAGAGGGTTTCCTTAAAGCACCAATGCCCAATTATGGTATTTACACTTCCAAGAAGTTGTTCAATCATCATTTCCATTATAACTAGGGAAAATGTGAAACGGGGCTCATTACCTTATACTTTATCGTGCAAGGCACTGAATATATATATTCATCTGTAACATTTATAGGGACAATAACTTCTTTCGTGCCATTTTGTTCAATTCTGCTGCTCTATGATTTCAGTTGTTTCTAAATTGTCTACTCACTTCATCTTTGACAAACCTCCAATTTCAAATTTGGTGCCTATACTGTTTATCCAAACACCGGAGGCATCGTTATTCTTGTAATGTTTCTCGGTTGCTTCCTTTGTGATCTTTTCATCTTCACCTGAGCTAGCATCTTCAATAGCTTTTTCCATCTCTTCTTCTTCACTTTCCTCTTCCCTCTCCTTGTCTTCTTCGTCAATAAGGTCCTCCACTTCCTCGGATTCTTCTTCCTCTTCTCTATCTTGATCATGCCCGCCTATCTCATTGTCTCCACCTTCTAATGTTTTTACTCCTCCATGCCTTTCAATACCCAAACCCGTTGTCGTCATTGGAGGATGCAAGCCTTTCCTCCCAAATTTTATTTCATGCCCAACGTCTACTTTTTCTGATATCTTTGCAGAAGCTTTCTCATATGTCTTGTTGTCATGGTATTGTTTGAGTTGGTAAAGCAACCAGATACAAATGGCAATCGAAACACATATTTGAAGAGTATGTTTGACCTTAAAACCTTTTGACCTCTGATTTCTGCTAGACATTTGCTTCAACATGAATTATTCTTCAACTTCATATATCCCTATTCCCTACCCATTGTCATCATCTGAGTCTCTGACTCAATCTGTATGCAGGCATGTAAATTAAAAGCATAAACACATGAAAAAGCAGCAAAAGTGAAGCAGAGTCTGGTAAATAGTAAACCAAAATCCCAACAAACTAATACAGTACTACAGTTACAGTCTCTTATAATTATAACCAATTCCCAATCTTCCAAAAACAACAAAAACTTGAGCATAAACAGGAAAATAAAACAAGAAATAAAAGAAGCATACCTCTAAGAAAGTTGGGTGACAAATTTGTTGATGATAATAGATGGATCCAAGCTTATGAGAAGAAGTTAATAGTAGGAGAAAAATTCTTAGTACATTTTTCTCATTCCCTGTCTCACTCTCTTAAGTACAAACTCCATGACCACAAGCAGAAGAAAAGGAGAGGGAAAGCAATAGAGATGATAAGCAATTAGCAAAAGCTGGAAATGGACAAATTTGGCATTGGCAACAATGAATCAGCCTAGAAATATATGACCTTGGATTCATTGTCCTTTTCAGGCCTTCTACTTAGTTCTGTTTGATGAGACAGTGTACGGTGCACCGACACCCGACGGCATTAATATTAGCCACATTAAATTCATTTTGCCACGTCAAGGTTATAATTACATTTTGCAGGCCCAACGACCTGATTTACTTTTACTTTAAATGGTAGGATGCCGGCTATTCACGTTGAAAAATTAAAAAAATTAGATTTAAAGTTTTATACGATGCTTAAGAATGTGATTGTTCCTTTTTATTTTTATTTTAGAATTTAGGAATCTAAATAATAAGAGTATAGAGTAATTTTTATTTATTTATTTATAAATATCTTAATTTGTCTATTGTAAGCTAATTACCCTTTTCTCCTTTTTGTCTTATTTTCCTTTTCCAAATGAAACAAGAATTAATGAGAAGTTAGAAGAAGAAACTAGTGCAACTCAATCCTCCTCTTAGAAACCTTTATAGATACCCTAGTGATTGAAAATAAAAACCTTCAAATTATCAGACAATGGAATGATTTTTTGATAATATATAAGAAAAAGGATGAGAATAAATAATTTATAATATAAAGTGTTTAGGAATTTGTTAAAGGACACTCGTTAAAGATTAATTATGTATATTAAAAATGTAGTAAATTTGAAATTTCAATAACAATTAATTGTTAGTATTGGAAACCTAATAACTTAGAAATCTCATTATATATAATTAATGACAAGATAATAATTAATAATTATTTATATTTTTTATTTGATAGAAAAAATTATTTATAGAATTAAGATAAGATTAGGATTAAAATTAGAAAAAAGTTAGAGTTAGGATTATGAGTAGAGTTAAAAATAATTTTGTTTATAACAAATAAAAAAAATAAAAATAGAATTAATTATTAATTTTTAATTAATTAGAATGTAATTTATAATTTATTAAACTTTCAAAACTAACAATTAATTATTATCGAGATTTATAATTATTACATTTTTAATACTCATATTAATCTTTTAAGAGGGCACTCGTTAGCAATATCTAATTGTTTATTAAAATTAAATCTTAATCAATGTCATATAATTAAAAGTTGTTCATTTATAGCTTTGGTTAGTTAAAAGTGAAAGAGCACAGTACAAACATCAAAATCAGGAATTACAAGTAAGAAGAAAAAAAAAAAAAAAAAAAACAAACAAACAAACAAAGAAGAAGAAGAAGAGTGGCAGAAAATATCCTATTAATCACTTTGGTTATTTACAAGAGAAAGAAAGGCATAAGAATTGAGCTAGGAATTAGAGCTTCATAAATGATGTTGATGACGATGAAGCCTGCGTGTACCTGACGATCGCTGTACCTTTACTTTCCTTTCACAAACTGAAGGTTATCTTTTCAGACAGACAGACAGACATAATAATAAGTGCCATTTAATGTTACAGGCTCCACCACCAACAACGAGAAAAAAAAGAAATGTAAGAGTAGTATTTTTTTTTTTTTTGGTAAAGACAAACATGGAAATTTAGTAGTAAGAGCATAAATTTTATAAATTTTTTTATATTTGACGCTTGTTAATATATAATAATATAGTTAACAGTCAATTTACATATTTAATACCAACAATTTAGATCACATGATATTACATGCAACGAGTAAAAATAATATTAACTATAATTATATAGATATTATAATTTGAACTGAAATGGAGTAGAGTACGTCAAAACTTAGCTTTGATTCAACTTATATTCAATTCAAAACAAAATTACAAACACAAACTTGAATACATATCTATAACAACACACAATCACAGATCCAAAATTTACAGTAGCATAACAGGTGTGTTGATGATGAAACTGTATATCATCATAAACTAAAAACAGAGCCATACGGTCATCGTACACGACGGCTGTTAAGTGTAAAGAAAGGCCTCATTCATTCATAGTCGAAAATGGAACAGTAAGCAGGTCTCACTCTTAAGCACCATGAGATCATTAGCTACGTGTGGTGTCGTTGGTATGCCCCATTTAATATCCCTTCTAGGTGTGCTCTCTCTGTCTAGATGCACAGACTTTCTGATTTACATATCTTGTAAGATACGAAAACAGAACCTTCTGACATGGTTTTCATTTTTGACACATAACCTCACTCATCTTTCAATTCTTATTTCATTTGGTAAGACAACGTAAATATCAATATTTTAGGTTTCAGCTTCCACACAAAAATTAGACGTCTTTAATAATATTATTATTGTTATTTAACTTAGCTACGAATAATATGATGATTGAGGAATTTGTAAACTTTTATTTCTGACTGTTTTTGTTTTGATTTATAAAATCAAGAAAGAAAACATATCAAAAACAATAAGATGGATGTGATATACAACAGAAAATATCATCCAGAAGAAAAAGCACATTAATAAAGTACATATAAGTCTAGCAAAATTTGTGTTTAAATACAAAATGAAGCACATCAGGGGAATTTGCTAAAGAGGGGTATGATTGAGGACACGAGGACCTACATTCTCAAATACAGAACATGGGTGTGCCTCAATGTAATCAATCAGGGGTTGAAAAACAAGTCCCCACACTTGCATTTCCAGCTTATGGGCTTATAATTGGAATAATCGTTGCCTCCAGAATATGCAATTGTGGGTATATCTCTTTCTCTTCTGTCAAAGTGAACTTGAGGAGCAACGGGGACCTGAACTGCTTCACAATGCTCACAAGCACTGCACCTTCTCTCACACCTTGGAGGCCTTGACCCTATTTGAATTCTTGACACTGCTGCAACTCTTTGCTCTCTCATGCTTTTCTGCACACGTATATAATTCTCTGTTTATTACCAACCATTTTTCACTCTAGCAAAAGAGGAAGATTAAGCAGCTCATAAGAAAAGAAAAACTTGGAGCTTTAATAGCTGTGTGCGCTTCAAATTTTAAATTTTTTTACCTGGGCAGCTTCAATTACCTTGGAAATTGCTCTACCTGCATGCAAAATTGCAAACCAAGTCAAGCTCAATTCTTTCTCACAGACAAAAAGAAAAGGCAGAGCTCAATTATAAAACTTTTTTCAGTTAGCAACCTTCAGCAAAGAACCGGACTTGGGTCAAGCTTGAAGTGGAAGCAAAGAGAATGAGTAAGTATATGACTGTATGTCTATATTTCTGGCAGCAATTGCAATTTTGAGAGCTGCCCATCTTCTGAGAAAGGAATACAGAGGGAAAGGAAGTAGTTGAAACTTTGATAGGAGAAAAAAAGGGAAGGAGACAAGATCAATGTATAAGGGAGAGAAGGGGGTGGATAGGTCGTTGGCAGCATAGAAAGGAAGGAAATGATAACTGAAATTCTGAAAAAGTGTCCCTTGGATGGGGTCAGGGATTGATTGCCACCTCTATAATGCAAAAACTATCACTTGTATGCTCCTCATAAAATTTCTCTACCAATTTGAGAAACGTGGAAGGCAAAAGGAGAACTACAATGAACGTTTAAAGCAAGAAAGGGGAAGGACCTCAGCCTCGTTTCCTGAGCCTCCAAAACACCAAAGAAAAAAAATAAGAGAGGATGGAGAGCAGTAAGGTACGAAAATAATACCAAATTACACTGTCCAAGAGAGTTATGAAGCCATCAAATTAATGAACATAGCCCATGAAGGTCACAGGTGGGGACTGAGGATGAGGAGTTCATGGGTGTGTTCGTTTTCAATGATTTTTGTCCACTGTCATTCTGTCTCAAAGCACGTGCTTCCTGGTTTTTTTGGTAAAAATTTGGGCAAACCCATTTCATCACGCCAATTCCTTCTTTCTTTCAACTCCTGAAAGAGTGAGTAGAGACTATTTCCCAAGGAAAATACTGAGGTCTGAGGGGGTGCGTATGCAGGAGTTAGATTGTGTATTAGAAGTGTGTGCTAGTGGAGATTTGTTAGTCATGAAGTGTACAGGAGAAAAGTATTGCTTTTGTCACACTGAAGTAGATAGCAGAACTTGAATAACATACTACATACATTGTATTTTCTTATAGAAAGTGTGCACTTCTCATTTCCTTTAACTAACATTCAGAACAAAATAACGCCTGTAATCATCGGGTAAACAAAATTTTATAGTAGATGAAATTTTACAGAACGACAATATTGAACGAATAAATACACGTGGCTTGTGAGAGTTACCCCTTTCTTTCCAAAAGGAGGAGAATACAGCATCTGACTTTACCGCTAAGTGTGCTCTAAGTCCTAACCCTCTGGGAGCTTTTTACTTCTCAACTCTCTTGCCTAAAGAGGTCGCCTGCGGCTGGAATGTCAATGAATCCAAGCTCCTCTATTCCCCCTTTTCAAATTGTAGCCATTAAGCATGTATGTCTCTCAGGACGACTCCCAAATAGAATTCATGAGTGGGAAAATTTATGAGAGAAAATTGTCAACCATATGTTGGACGACATCAGCCCCGTCCGAATTGATACAGTAGGTTTTCACCTGAACACACATACAAAAGAAAATTAACGACACAAAATTTTAGGAAGTAGAATCTATACAAAACCCATGAATACACTGGGGATATGATATGTAGACAGAAAACAATATCTAGCAAAAAGACATGAATAGAAGAGATAAAAAGGCTTGTGGTCTATATGATACATTTCAAGGGAAAGCATGAACTTTACCTGAATGGTACTATGTGCTAGATATTTCTGTTTACTGCCACTGAAACTAACATCAATACGGCCCCAGCTCACTTTTGTTAAACCTCGGATCATTTCCTCTGCAAATGTTTTTAGATTGGAGTCATTGTGTAGAATACATAATTATCATTCCTTTTCTTCAGCAAGAACCAATTACATGTAGATGTAGCCATGAAAATGAATAAGTTCACACTCACCAAAAAGGCATGGTTTTCCAAAATTCATTAAAGTCAGTTGAATTTCTGTTCTTAAAGTTTCCCAAGTACAAAAGTGGAACCATGAGAGCTGTTGCCTCCACAACACCAACTTTTACCTCATGTGCTCACCATACAGAAAGTTTCTAAACAGACTGCTGTTCGAGGAACAAACTGACAGATGGCAATTTCATCATTTATAAAGAATCATATATTTATTCATTTTAAGTTCTCAAGCAAAGCAGAACAAAAGGATTTACAAAATATCTATCATTTACCTTTTCCGGTTTTATTTTCTAATTTTTTCTGGGATAGAGGGGGTTGAGGTTGGGAATGAATGGCATGGGTTGGGGATGAAAGGCAAACCATTGGATTATTCTTCCTATTTCAAGTGAGAACTAGTTCAGTGGCCTCAGATGTTCACGGCTGCAGACAATGTCTGAGATTGGCATTATCGGTTTTGCTCTCTGGCCTCCTTGCTGTTTAGTTCATTAAAACCTCACCTTTGGAGCTCCTTCAGACTAGTATGGATCCCTATGAAACCTCCACAAACTCAGGCCATGCCTTATAATTGTGATCATAGTAGATACCGGAGAGGAAGTCTCTCATAATTATGAGTCACAAATGATTTGTGTCACCCCAGAAATGAAAGACTGACAAATTAACTGTACTTTTATATTCAATTTTTTTATTTACAAGTAAGAAATACACTTGCAAATCCCATTTGGCCGGGCAGAGAATTCATGAATAATAATCTTTTGTACAAATCACCCATTCTAGATTGGTTAATTCTCAAAAGCACCAAATTTCCCACTTCAATAGGCTCCATCATTTTGATATTAAGATAGTCATTATAACATTATAGTATTGCAAGTGACTTTGTCTATAACTTTCTTTCATTTGTCATTGCTCCTAACAGTTGTTCCTCATAAATTTCTTTAGAGATGACTAACATATCAAAGGCATAAAACAAGAAGGCTAAGTATGACAGAACAATGTGACTCAACAAAACCTAAAAAACTCAAAACAATTGGCTCTTTGTTAGCAAGTTCAAAGTGGAGACCAAGTAGAATGAAATCAATGAATACCTTCAATGTTAATAGTCTTGCATGCACTGACTCCAGCCTCATCAGGGACTTCTACTTGAACAAATGGAACTTTTGCAGACTCTACATTTACTATATGTGGGTATCTCTCATGTCTTGACAGTTGTTGACGCTGAAAGAACATGAGTGAGATATAACTCAAGAAGGATGATTCATAATTTACTTAAAAAGGCTGCATGGTTACCTTTGGGAGTTCATTTCTACGCCTTATAGATGATGTACTCCATCCCACAAGGTCTACGTCAAGAGTTAAGTTGTTTCATATAAACAGTAAGATCTATAACAGATAAATTATGATAGAGTAGCAGTTCACTCATCAAGTTCTTAACCAACATTAGGTTAGAGTCTGTAGATGTCCATCTGGATTCTGACTGCCGACTGTTTTCTTGAAAAAATTAAAATAATGAGACAAAAGGATACGGTCATGACGAACATTTGCATAGGCAACACGACGTCTGAAGGACTGCAAAGCAGACCTGCAGAAACACGAGATGTGACAAATTGTTTGGCATACACTATCCAAATTAAAAATAATCAGTCAAGAGTCAAGGTTCTTGCAAGAACTTAAGATCTTCACAATCACGAACCATCTGAAGAAGAAGAGGAGGTTTTCCATCATCACTGTCAGTTAAAAATAGATGTTTCCCAGTTCTGCCAAGAAACCATGACGATCGTGATGCAACTTTCTCCAGAGTGTAAAATCCACAGAACACTGGGATCTGAGATAAAAAAACATTCATATTAAAAACTAATATTGAAAGGTGACAGCCATTATTTTAATGAATACAGTATGTCCGTATTAATAATTTTCAGTTATCAACTACTAGCCGATATTACCATCACATAAAAGGTGAACTTTTTTTCTTTTCTTTTTTTCCTAAAAAAACCAGACAATATTGTTAAAACGGTGCGGGGCAGGGCGTTAGAAATTAATTCAACTGAATTTGGTATCTAGAGATCTCTAAGAGAGTCCAAAAACTTATTGATAATTATAGGGAAAAAATGAAAATAGTCTAGCTCACAAAATAATTGGCAGAAACATACAAAATTATTAGTCTTAATTCCAGTGAACAGATCAAAATAAACTATCACCAAGTGGCACCAGATCAACTAGGGGAGAAAAAAGGGTCTCTGGTTAAACAAGGCAATTATTGTTAGTAGATCAGAATGAATTTGTGAGGTCCAACCACCTGTTTATGCCCTCTTGAACCGAGGTGTGGGGTTGCAAAGGTTATAAAATTTATAGGCTCCAGTCCTGCAATTTTGCCTTCATACTTCTCTTTGAGGGAACCACCATTCTCACATTGTCCATTTTCCTGAGGTAAATCCTTGGAAACATCGTGCACATAAAGCCTGGCTATAGCATACCTTGCTACCAGGCCACCTAAAGAATGACCGACAAAGGAAATTTTCTGGAGGCCTTGATGGCGTTTTATCACTGCTAAAACCTGGAAGAAAACCAAAAATAAAAAGAACCCTTTTATCTTTCTAAATTGACACTGCTGGATCAAATTCAATTTTTTTTTAAGGAGGACTCATAAGAATGTGTTAAAGAGAAACAGAGGAAGTATGTAGCACTACAAGTTAATACAAACAATAGATACAATTAGAGCTGGAAATAAGGAAGGAAGAAAACTAGTTGTTGAATGAAAAAAAACCACAACCCACCTCTTCTGCTAATCTCTCTCCCATTACATCAACACCATCAAAAGTCAACATTGCAGAATTACATTCGCTGCCTGCATTGGACATTAATATATGCATTTCATTATCACTATCTTGCACCATAAGTGCTTCTTTTGTTCTTTAAACCCATTTCACATAATGATGAACTCAAGACTGAAAAACAAAAGGAAGAAAAATTAATGATTTTAGGACCTTGTCCAATCGGGGTTATCCAGCATACTGGAAATTAGTGTTGTATTATGAATATAGGTAAAGAGTCCCAAAAGCAAAAGAACTACTTCTTCCATTCATAATAATTTATCAACGAGAAGCAGTTTAATTCAGATAAGGGGGTCAATACAGTATCAGTCTATGATTTACTCTAGGAAAGCTTAATAAAAGTATGATTAAATTAGAGTTCTTTCAGAATGCAAATGAAGCATAACTTGTTGCAATATGGCATCATAATTAAGGCTCTCTTTTTATTAAAACTATTCTTGAGTGTATTTAGATCAGTAACTGCTGGAGACTGTAGTTTTCTCCCTTCTAAACTCTTACTATTATGCACATCTTTTGATACAATCTTCTAAATTAAAAAGATTTCATAATCAGATATCTACATCACAACATATGAAGTAGAAATTAAGTGAGTATTAAGACAATTAAACTACCTCGCTCAAGGATCCCTCGTTATCTTAAAATGACAAGCATGAGAAATAAATTTTCCAAGATCATTAGGAGAGGAGCTACCACAAGGCCTGGAAGCTTTAGAGTCCAGTGATAACACAATTCAGCGTAAAAGAGGGGCTTATTTTTCTAGAATGACAAGGGTGAAAACCAAAAAGATGCAACACCTTAATATCACCATTTGCATTGCATAATTAACCTTGTACCTTTCCCAAGTTGCAGATTGCTAATTTAAGGGTCAGGTTCAGCCATGTACATAATGAATTTGTAGTACTAATCTTCAAATTGATGTACATTTGCTGTTAGCACGGAACAACTGTTAGCTACTCACAGATATCCCTATAGTAAACTTCCAAGTATCAACTGCTATTGTAAAATTTAAGAATGCTCTAAATTAGTTGAAGAGCTAATTTCCAGTTTGCCTTTTACTTTCTCAGATGTTACAGTAAGAAGCACGTTTGGTGATCTGTATCAATAACAATGGGCTGTAGATCATCATTTCTCTGACCAGGCCTCTCTCTTTCTGATGCAGGGTTATGGTCTAGAAGATAGGGACATCACTTTCCCCCCCCTTGATGGTGGGAAGGTTATTAAGGAGGAGCCTCCAAAAACTACTATAAATGGAAGATTATTTTCATGATATGGCTAAATAATAAAACTAAATTGACAAAAGGTAGTTATGTATACGGTTGGAACAATAAGAAGAATAAAAGCAAGCGCACAATACCCTCCGAGCTGAAACTTGCACACGCACACACACATACACATGCAAAATCATTTGAGGGATCACCGCCGAAAAACATAAAAGCAAGACAGAAACTAGCAAGGACCAACTTCAGCATCATCAAATGCTAACAACGGGGGTCATGCAAAGACTAAAAAGAAGGTCCAAGGATGTATGAACTCACAATGAGCAATCACGTCCTTCGGATACTTTCTGAGAAACTGTTTTGCAGCAAATTTCCAATTTTGAGCACTGCACATGTGATATAGATACATCAAGAGGGGAAACAGAATAAAAATGTAAGCACATAAATGTAGCAATTCCCGTGCCACTCACAACACAGTGTGTAAAGGCAAGTCATCAACCCCTAGAATTATAACAGAAAAATAAAAAAATACACAAAGCTTGTTGTAGTAATCATATTAATATAGAAAGAATAAGAAAATGAAGAAGAAGAAGAAAGAGAAGTCAAACTTCAAAACTAAAAACCCAGTTGGACTCACCTGCCTATAAGCCCATTAACCATTATAACTAAATGAGTACCATCGAGACGATTCCCAAAACCATCAATAACCTCCATATCGAAATTAGTATCCACACCATCAGGTTCGGTTCTGAAACAACCAAACCTGGGCATGTAAGATCTCTTCTTGCTCTTCTTCCTCCTCCTCATATTCCCTCCTCCATTATTCCTCATTTCATCCAACTCCTTCAACTTCGACCCCCCATCTTCTTGATCAACTTGTACCCTTTCATGATTCATTACCAAATCCACAGAACCCATGTGAATCCAATATAAAAAGGAAGACTTTTTCTGTGTATAAGTTTGGTCTTTATTAGTTGTTGAACTGATACAGAGAGAAACGGAGCTTCAGGTCAAATGGGGCTCGTGGAAGCGGTTTAAGTAGTTAAAAATTTCGTGGTTTTGGTGGATAAAAATACGAATTTGATGGGACCCGGAACCGGTACCGACAGCCACCGCAGGTCCCCACTCTCATACTCACAGACGAAGCTCGCTATGATGGTACTGACCCTCCTGACTCTGACCAATTTGTTTTGAATCGTTCTTCATACGAGGAATGAAATAAGACTATATTGTTGCCATTTCTTAAGCCACAACCCAATTAGTTTCCACTTCTATTATGACTGGATGCCCAGATGAATTTAATGTAGCTAATGACTTAATTAATTAATTATTATTCATTAACCCTCTTGTTTGATAGAATTAAGATTAAATTATTAATAAAATATTACTTTTTGAGGTAAGGACTTGTTTGGTCTGGCTCGCTTTCTGGTAGATCTTCCTTTCTTTTCCATTTTTTAAGGGTTCTAGAAAGACACTTTCTCTTTTTTCTTTTTTTACTTCTAGAAATAGATTTTTATTAATTTTTTTTTATATGAATCTAGAAAGAGATAGTTGACACGCACACGCATTTTTTCCATCTTTGACCCACTTAATGAACATCACAGGCAGAATTTTCTAACTCGGCTGCTTTGGACATTTTGGTCTGGGCCCATTTGGTTTTATTTTTCTTCATTGTTCATATTTATTCATCAACACAAATAAATAAATAACTATATTAATTTGTCTTTCAAAAACCTTTGACATTCATTTTTACTCCTTCAACCTTTGTTATGATTTTTTTTCAATAATAAAATCAAGTTAAGATGTTCTTGTTGTTGGGGTCAGAATACAAGTATTAACTAAGACTTTTTAGCCCTATTATCTTGTATTAACTAAATAAATTAAAATCTCATCAATATTTAAGTGGGTTGTGTGATTTTATCAATGATGACATCTTATATTATTAGAGATAACTTATAGGTTGAAAATAAAATGTAAAGCCCAATAGTAACTATGGGTAATTATAAAGGCTTTCAGTGTGCTCTAGATAATTGGACATTCAACAAGAAAATAAAAGAAAAACACGCTGATGGATATGAAGGAAGGATAATAAACCTTTCTCCCATAAATTTCAAAATATTTATAACTTTTTCTCTCATTTTAATATATTATAATTAAATTTAGATAAAAATTACAAATTTAGATTAAAATATTATATTTAGTGTCATATGCAAAAGTTGAGTTGATAAAAAATAATACTATAAAATATTTTGTTAGTCAACTTCATACTAAATGTATTATATTTTGTTAATTCATTCTAAAAAAATAACATTTTTTTATTAATTTAGTCCTAAAATTTACAAATCAACACAAGTTCTAAATTTATGGTTCTTCAAAATAATTGATGAAGTTGAGTGAGAAATTTATTTTATTTTATTTTTATCCAATTAACATATATTTATCAAGAATATTATATTTTAAGTCATATCAATGATTTATATTCAAATTATTTAAAAGTTATGGGAAGCTTGGAGCTCCACAGTTTTTCAATGCTCGTCTACCAAGGTCTCTTAAATCCTCAAATATTCTGGAATTTTCTGATGCACATCTTGAGAATGTTGGAGAACATAAGACAAACAGCAAAATGGATGATCACCTGTCTAAAGTTATCATTTGCTCTGGTAAAAAGGAAAGGAAAAAAAAATTAAGAAGAGAGAGTGCATTGAATGCAAATGAAGCTCCTTCTCAGTCATTGCTTTCAAAAAATACTCGGGAAGGTCTTTTACCTTTCCCTGCTTCATCTTTAGAAAGAGTATCAAATAGTAAAATTAGAAGACGGATGGTTGCTAAAAATGTGGCAGAGATGTCAAAAGCAATAAAGGTTGTATTAAATTTCTATAAAACTGAGTGAAATTTGTATACTGTTTTGACGTTTGAGATATTGAACATCTATGTTCTATTACTATAGGAGTTAGCAAAGTTGGATGAAAAGGATGCAAAGTGAGTAGTAAGGTTGAGTGGCTGAGCAGAAGCATGTGGAGTCCATGAGAAGGTGCTACAATACATAATCATCATCAATTAAAGACCTCCTCACTTTCAACCTGGACCATTAGCATGTAAGGCAGTTTCTAAGCTTTCAGAAGATATCTTGGTTACTTTGGATACATTGAACTGGAATAATTGTGTGTTTGTTTTCTTTGCTGACTGTGGATCCAGGGATGAAAGTGAATGGTGGATTTTCCAGCTGGACTAGTTGTGTGTAAAATTTTCCAAGCCCAACTCATCAATGGGCATGTTGCAAATCTGGAGATCCAAGATCGTTCATTGTAAAGTAATGATTTTGAGCTTTTCTGGGAGTATGATTCTTTGCGTCGGCACTGGGCATTATGTATTCCACATCAACATACATTTGTTCTTTATTTTTTTTTTGTCTTGTTCTTGCAAGAGGATGTTCAATTAGAATAAGCGAGATTGACAGAGATGTAGAGAAATGCAAGGCAGAAGGAAAAAAGATAATGTAATAGGACAAATTTCAAAGGAAAAATATAGATTCATTCATAACTGTAATGCTAGTCAATGAGCAGCTGAATTTTTTATTGACAATGCATATATAAATTGGTTATGCCCATGCTATAATTGAGGTATTTATAGCTCTACATTATTATTATGTCTTACTTTCTAGATCTTCTCATGTTCCAATAGAACAAAATTTAATTATATATGAGAAAGACAAACTAAAATAAAATAAAATAAATTCAAAATTTGAATCTGATTTTTAGATACAAGGAAATTGATGTATTTTGTCATAACTCGTGTACAATATGAGAAGAAGATTCAAATCTTAAGTGCATATATGTAAACGTAATAGTTATTTATTTGATATATTTCTCAATATGAGTTTAAATTATGTTAAGTTTTTTTTAAGAATTTTAAAACTCAATTGTAACAATATTGTTGGAAACTAAAGAAGAGTTTCTATGGGATTTTTCGAGTACCATGCGATGTTAATAAAAGTTGCTTGGTTAGAATTTTGTTTCAGTTTATCTGTTGAAAAATTAATCTTTAAGAAATTATCTGTGTTTTCTCTCCAACTTTTTTCAGAAGGGAGTTAAACTAGCTCTGAAGAACACTTGGTGAGAACAAATGCATCTCTTAAAACAAGAAATAATGAATGAACAATTTATGGTTCGTGAGATGTCTAATATACAAGTCGTAAGTGGTTCGGAAGAAATTTCAGGTTTTTTACATCTTGCTCACTTGTTTTTAAATCAGGAACAAAAGAATCCCAAAATGCAAAATGGTAGTCTTTATGTGAAACCTTAGCCCACACGTCTCAGCCAAAAAAATTCACTCCTTGTTCAAGACCCTTGGAACTTTAATATATGGCTCCTCATAGCCCGGAACAGCAGCAATCATAGCATCCCTGTCGACCAAAAGAATTTTGATTGCACCATTACTTGAACTGCTGGGATTATGAAAAAAGAACCCATCTTTCTTACCTGTGCTCGAATGGCTCAGGAGCATCATCACGCAAATTGTTTTCAGTACCTGTGAATAGCATAATCAAAATTAAGAAGTTGCATTTGCCACTCATACCAATTGCTTTCAACTTACTTTGACATTAAATCACAAACTGCAAAAAAGCTGGATAGAATTTTGACACTAAGTAGACTAAAAATATAAATTATACTTTATAGGATTTAGGCACGTAGATGTAGAACTCGGTAATGATAAAAAAGGAGCATGATAAGTTGATAATTCCATTCCCTAATCCCCTTTCATTTTTTCCAGTCTTAGGTGTAAATAGCAAAGAGCAAGCCCACCACTACTGTAGATGCCGTCACGCAAGACAGAATCTTATAATCTTCTTCTACATCATATAGCATTAATTTGATAAATTGGCTCAGCCCAGGTCGAGATAGGAAAACAATGACTACAAAGAGGAGAACACAATTGACTAGGCAGATGTTTTAAAAGCCATGAGAATGTATTTTCAAAAATGGAGGTGATGGGGTATTTTAATAAAATCCCGATATTAACTTCTGATACTCGTAGCAAGATGAGTATTTCTGATTGACTATGCAGGAAACCAACCAAAAGAAAAGCTTGAGGTTGCTCTCTCTTTTTCAGAGATAGCTTGCTTTAGCTTTGCTACCTAGATATATGCAAAAAGAACAACTATAAACAAACAAAGAGAACATAATCAATAGATATCAGCTATGCTAAAGGTCATAAACCACCTGCTCTGATAGAGGGCTCAACAGTATGCAGATCAACAGCCTGCAGTTGTCCAAACCTGCCACAAATCAATTGAAAAAGATATAGTCAACGAAATGATCCCAAAGAGCATGAGATCCACAAATGAACCAAGTAACTAAATTCTGAAACAAGAATCTAAACCAAGTAATACAGCTAAGTCACACCACTATTAGCAGTGCAGCTTATCATTTGGTTTGTATATATGATCTTGAATAACTTGCTTTAAGAATCTGACTAGAAAGTTGAACAATTACTCAGGTTCTAAAGTAAACTTCCGTCCCTGTACCTCTTGAGATTAGGTTTAGAAAATCTTATCATAACAGTACTTCGTAATTTTGTATAAAAAAATTTTAAACCCTGTTGTAGAAAAATAAAAATAAAGACTTATAACAATGACCTGTTTTAACATTCAAATTTATTTATTTATTTTTTTCATTTGTGAAGTTCCTAGAAGCCCACAAAAAGATTCCCAAAATTCTAGAGTTGGAAGTCAGAAAAATGAGACAATCCTAATTTCTAATCAAAAACTCATCCAAAACAAAATTAAATAAATATCAGTTTGACAATCAATCATTCACATAATTTCTTCATTAGTTCCCCTTCCACAAACACAACCTACCTATACACAAATCAATAACCTTCATAAATGCACACTGTCTGCTTTCTACTCTAACATCTAAATGTATATTTGGGGAAAGAGAAAGAGAAAGATTTACCAATCTATCACCTGTCGAATTTTAGGTTCAAATTCTTCAATCTGCAACAACAAAAAAATGAAAAAGAAAAAATAACTCACAAAAAGTAATCAAATTTGAACTAGCAATTGCATATCATATAAATACAAAAACCTCATTCGGGGTGAGAGCGATTCGAGCTTTTTCGGCCAAACGGGGCACATCGGGAGGTTGAAGAGAGAACTTGGTCGTTGTGGATGAGAAGCTTCGGACCTTCTTGTACTGGGTTTTCAATACTTTCGAAAAGTTAAAGCAGTAGCTAGTGCTGCTCCGGTTGTAATGGGAAATGAGGCCATGGTCGCCTTTGAGCAGGAGCAAGCCTCTGCTTCCCATTTGCTTCGAGAAAGGCTAATTGAGTTTTAAGATCACACGAAGCGCCTTATAACTCCGTGACCGCGCCGCTTAAAATAAGTATCTACGAATATGTCGGGAAAAACCAGGGCCCTTTCTTAAAACAAAAATTTAAAATAGATTATTTTAAAAATTAATATTAAAATATATCACTTTTATCAACTCAACTATCACATTAGCTGTACATTCTCAAGTCTGAAAGAAAAAATAATAATAATAAGAAACAATAATTTTCTGAGCCTAGCTCATAAAGTTATTTTTTATTTTTTTTCATCATGAACACCCACATAGTTATTATCTAATTTTTGTCTTTTTTGTCATGAACAGTAATTTTATGAGCCTATCCCAAGAAATTATTTTTATTTTCTTTTTTTGTCAATAGTTTTGTTCATTTGTTAGTCGTTGTAAATTTTTTTTTGTTAGTCGTTGTAATTTTTTTTATTTATCCAGGTAGGTGAACAATTTTACCCAAAAAAAAAAATGAAACAAGTAACTTCGTGCATGTTTTATTCATTTATTCCCATAAATACATGCTTTTAATTTATTGTTTTAAATTTCTTCCTTGTAAATTTATTTATTGTCTTCATTCAATTTTTTAAACAAATTCTTTCTAAC
Organism: Quillaja saponaria; assembly: GCA_029379385.1. NCBI lineage: Eukaryota > Viridiplantae > Streptophyta > Magnoliopsida > Fabales > Quillajaceae > Quillaja > Quillaja saponaria. The sequence goes on from CM055610.1 coordinate 23,094,527, forward strand.
AAAAAAATAAATAAACTATAACCTAAAATAAAATAAAAATTAATACTTAAAAATAATAAATGATAAAGAAATATTATAACAAATCTAGAACTTGAAATTATTGAATACCTATAATTATTAATCATAGGGAATACAGTTGAAAGGCTTAAGGAATTCAACCTGCCATTCAAAGACTGTAAACAAAATAGTAACTATATGTATGAAAACACTGCAAGCAATGTTAATTTCACATTGCCAATATGCATGGTACAAGAAATATAATTGAGAAATTTTTTTGTTAAAATTTAAATAAAAACATGTATTTACAAGGAAAAAAAATGAAAACATACATTTACAAGGAATAAGTGAACAAATGAAAAAAAAAAATTACAAAGAGAAAATGAACAAAACAAAACATGTAATTAAAGAAAAAGACAAAAAAAAAAAAACAGTAACTTTGTGGGTTGGGCTCACGAATTTACTGTTTATTATTTTATTTTTTTTGGGTTGAAGATATTACAGGTGAGTTGTTAAATTTGGATCTATTTTCAATATTAGTTTCAAAAATAATCTATTCTAAATTATTGTTTAGAAAAAAGGACCACTAGATGGATTTTTTCAATATGTCGGATAAGGATCGAATGAAGGAGGACAGAAAAAAAAATCAAAAAGATACGTGTCCTTCTTCAATTTATATTTTAAAATAAACTTTTTGCTTAAGCTTTTTAATAAATGAAAAAATTACACTAATTGACAATAATTGAATTTTATTTCATTATGGCAAAAATGTTTAACTTTATCCCCACTTAAAAAATTATACTATGTGACTTTCTCTTCTTTCTTTTTTTTCAAGTCCCTTGGATGACTACACAAAATGACAGATTCAATCATTCAATTTAGTAATTTCAAGTGTTTTATCTTATTTTACTTATTATCCCTCGTTTAAGTCAAGGTTAATGCAACCCCAAACAAAAAAATGATTGGTTCATAGAGATTACTACACAAAGAAAGGAGATAACTAGACTAAGAAACTTGAGCACTTGTCATAAAACCTCATCTATAGCACTATTATTTACAGCCATCTTTTCAAAATGCCAACAGCTTTAGTTTTCAGCTTCAAGCTCTCGACTAGAAAATTACATTAAATGGCTACCATAATTTTCAACAACACAACATTTACATTATTCATTTGTTGTTCCCGTTACAGAAATATGCTACATGTAATGTGCAAGGAAACAGTTTCTACAACATCAATTAAATGGGTCCTGGTAAGATGAATTTAACTTTTGTCTGGCCCTCCTTCATGTGCCATCAAATCGGTTCTCTCTGCAACAGTGTTGTTACATTGATGCAATTGAGGAGACGCAAAATAATTCTTTTGAGTCTCACCAGAAGAAGGAAGTGAATTCACAATTTGAGTGTTGTTTCCCCCCGGCAATGAAGCAGAAGCCACTGTGGCCATGGGAGTTGCTTCCATATCTACGTCTTTTGCACTACCTACAACCAGCAGTACATTAAACAATTGTATAGGGAGAGAAAAGTGAAGCTAACTGGTGAATAGAAGATGACTTGAGGGTTGGGTTTGGGTACCACTCGCACCAGTAAAATGACGAATCATTTGGAATAAGGAAAGAACAAAAGCAGGATAACTAACTTGTATGAGAAGCAGCTGCACAGGATGGATTTGAGGATACAGATGATGTTCCACTTCCTCTCTTCACCTTTGACTGCAAAAGAAATCGAAATCCATAAGTATTACTGAGCTGCTTTCTTCCTAGTTACTCCCAGATCATGTAGGTCACCATCCTTTACATTGGCAGAGAATGTAACAAAGAAAACTTTTTTTCTTGCTTAAGATTTGTTAAAGTGAGATTGACGAAAGTTGCTTACTGCATCAGTAACCCCCAGAAGCTTCTATGGAAAAGGCTAGAAGATTAAGGATAGATGTCACTCTTAAAGGAGAAAAGCTAAGGACTAAACAAATTTAGAAAGTGAATTGCCTTCTTAAGTCTGTTATTGCTTACAGCTATTATGGTCCAGCAAGAAATGTTGGTCTACGTACCTTTACATTCTCTTCACAATGCTTTACAACAACTGAGATATTTGTGTAACGGCCATGCAACAGTGTGTAGGCCCACAAGAGAAGCTTCCTTGGGATGCTTAAATCAAGGGTTTCAACCCCATTCATGCTTGGATGAAACTGTGTATCCAATGCTAACCGAGATGAAACCAAATAAAGGTTGACACCAGATGTCAGTAATACACAGGAGCTCTCCCTATAAAAATTATAAGAAGATCTAAGCAAAGCGTTTGCTGTCTCCAAGTTCTCATCAGAAGCTTTCTTGATCATTATATTCTTGATTTTTGACAAAACTGGGCTCCATTTTGTTTTAAGATTTTTTGAATTGGTTGAGTCTTCAAATGCCGTGTTCCATAATTCACGTGTCTGCAAATCAACACAAAGCAGCTGGAGAGTGTCCATCCCACCATCTGTTGAATTAAGATCTCGAATTTCACTCAAGAATCCAGGCTGCAATGGAGTAATCGATGCCAAGCTATTTATAAGAGATCGACACCAGGCAACAGAAGCATGCCTGCAAACTTTTGCACAATTACTATTTGACAACTTTGGATTCTTAAAACGCTTTCGAATCTTCTCATTTATTGCTTCAAGAGTTTCCAGCTTGCCATCTCTCTCTAATGAAACAATATGTTCATGGAGATATCTGCAAAAATTGCAGGTTTGCCTTACATTTAGAAGATGCAAATTACCACATTAAATGTCAAACGCATACATTATTGAAAAACATTTTGATTCATTCATTATTAGCATTCTCTGAATCCAGTAATTAATGGAAGCGAGAAATATTTGAAAATTTTGATGACTCAACAAATAGATTTGTGAATTCAGGATTTCTTGAAAATCAATGTGGCATAAACTTGTTCAGAAGATAATTACCCATATAAACCATTATCAGATACATCTGGGCTCTTGATTTCAGGCAAACTACATATCTCAGGCCATAAGTTCCCGTGCTCCATGAACAAACCAAACATCTTCTCCAGCACTTGCTCAGTACTGCTTGCTGCATCAGAACTTATATTCTGAGGTTGATGCATGGATGAAATTAGGGCTTTCAAGTGCCTCCCAAGTGCTACTGGTACAATATCTTCAATGCATAATGAAAACTGCTCACAGTCGAAATTATAGAGTTAATAAAGTAAAAACCAGGTAATGAATATTTTTTTAGTAAGTAAAAATTCACTGAAACACAGGCAGAGGAGGTGAACCCAACAAGAGATATTACCAGATAAGTAGATGAGTGTAATATCACTACCTGAAAATAGGTAGTGATATGATGAGCCACCCGAAATTTAAGGATAAAACGATGCAGGTTCTAGTCGAGGGATGATCAATTTGTAATATAGATTATTGGAGGGTTTCTGGATGTTCTCCACCCCACCCCAGCACAGTTTATATTATATACATCAAGCTCCAATAGGTTTATGGAACAACTGAATTCCCATATCTTTTTATTTTCCTTCGGCCAGGGGGAGGGGAGGAAAGAAAAAAGAATGATATAATATTGCCGTTGCAACCTAGATAAAAAACTGTATCTACTTATTTACATGACATCCAATTGAGGAACAATTTTCCCTTTCAAAAAGGTTGATCCAAAGAACAATAGATGCACCAATTTATGAATAAATTCATGCTAAAGCAGCAATCAGATTTACCCGTTTATCTGCGCGAAGAGATATATAAGCACGGTCAAGGGTACATATGTCTCCAGTTTCCTCCAACAGTTTCAGATAAAGTAGCACGTACTTCCGAATGCAAGTAATGAATTTTCGAGAACTTTCCGGCAAATTAACCTCGAGCACCTTTTTGTTTCCTGAAGAACCTGGAGTTTTGCGCCTGACAGCATCAAAGACAAATTATATCACCCAAAAGCAGAAAAATGTAGGATTTAAAGGATATTGTCCTAATAACAAACTTTTTACATATAGTTGTACTTCAAAGGCCAGTCTTTGACTTTCCCTTTGATAATAGATATTTTGGAAAGAACAAAAAAGGGAAAAAGTTCATATAACATATTCGTGTTTATGTATACAAGTGAAAATCCTCAAGTTCTTACATCAAATTATTTAGATTATTTTCATTCAACAAGAATTGAAACAAGACACTGCAAGATTTGAAGAGATGATATGTTCCAAATATTAATCTGATTATGTGATGACACTTATCTCTAGTTCACATCAATAAAAAGAACTTAACTTTTGATCTATAGTTATTGCAAATTATAACTACTCAGACTACAAGTCTAAATTATTTTATCTTCTGTCTATTCCTAATCAACTCAAAAAGAATGATTCAGAAAAAGCAATGGAATTTTACCTCCCTTTTTTAACCATGCTATCGATTTCCCACATGTTTATTGTAAAGGACGAACGTGATGACTTGAAGCAGAAAGAGAGTTCATCTTTCGCCCTCTCCAGATCACCATTCCCACCCCTTTTATACAGCCCCTGAGCCAGCATATATCTGGCCTTGTGAAAATGTTTTAGATCGCCCTCCACACAAGTTTCAAGGCCAGAAAGGCAATCATTGTAAAGCATGTGCCACACTTCCTCCAATTTAACCAATCCTTCACACTTTTTCTCCTCAAAATTGGCTTGAACAATTCTGTCCTTTGTATTGAGTGAGGAATCAATTTCACAAAATATATTTGTGACCGCTTCCCCTACGGATTGATTAAATGAATATGCTGAAAGAATCTGTTGAGGACCAAAGTATGTTATGTATGTGAAACGGTTAACCATCAAAATTGAAGTGATGCAATCACTACTTTGTAAAGAAAAATAACGAAAAAATTTGGCTAGTTAATGAAACTAGAACCAATTGCAGAGAAATATCAGGCATGTCTCTTCTTTTAATTTTTCATGAGAAATGACGTATCAGGTGTAGTGAATAAGGAAGCGAGGAAAGAGAGACCTTTAGAGCCTCCGAATTGTGTTTTCCGCATGTATAAAGTAGCTTCAAGCGCGAAGCATGCATCCTGTAGACAGGATCCACAGCTGATGGATTCAAAGCAATAGCTCTATCGTAATATGATAGTGCTGCGTCGTGTGAGCATCCAAGCTTTTCACTGAGTTTTCCCAAATAGAAAGCGTACAGCCAATCTTGCCTGCGACCCACATAGCATCAAGGAATTCAGTCAACCCAAATTATAGTACAAAAGAAATAGTAAATGAGGAAAGGAATATACTTGTGTGTGTAGGCTTTCTTAAAATGCTTCATAGAATTCTCACAAAACATCATCCATGCAGCATCTTTTGTGGGCACAGCAGATCTCTGATCATAAAAAGGGACTACATTCTGAAGGCTGTCATAGTATACCAGTGCCAATAACTCGTGTATCTCACACTGGAAGTTCAGTACAAAGGTTAATAAGATATGCTTAAATTCTTAATCCACACAGATATGACCTGCATCTATTCCCAGACTCTTTAAGTAGATTAGGGGGGGCACAAGAAGTATATAATGGTGCTGGTCGAACCACTTCAGATTTCCTAGCATCAGAATAATCCTATTGCACTTTGGATAGCCCTCTTATGTAAAATTGTAACGAGCATTTAAAAAAAAATGAACAATCAAAGTTAATATCTGACATATCCAAAGTTATTTTATCATCCGAAGTTACTGGATATTGGTTATCTAGGAGAGATTTTATCTTTCAAGAAAAATGCTTTAACAAGTAGAAGAGTAGAAGAGTGAGGTTCTCGTATTTAAAGGCTAACATTCATGATGAACCCAATCAACCCACCTATAAAGGACTGCCAACTGGTCCAAGAAAAGGAAATTGAATTATAACCGCCCTTTACTAATAATTCAAAACAGACTTGTAGATAAGGAGAAACCTGCTGCGCTGATGTGTTTGCCAAAGCCAAACTCATCAATAGGCACCGTCTACTCCTCCTTCGACTTGTCTCCACCCTTTGAGGTAAAGTAGCATTCTTCCTCCATCCTACTACATTTATGTGCTTGCTACCATCATTTAGCAACAAGTCTACTTCCTGGTTTAGTACAACCAAGACAAATTCGTTAAGAAATCAAACCAATGATCATAACAAGTTTGGAACTAAGACATATGGTATTGTTTTCTGGATTAAAGCATGCACAATTAAACATTCAGACAACACTATAACTTACCTCATCATAAATGTTTGCAAGTCGCTGCCAACTCTGAAAACGCAGAGGGTTGTAGAGGAGATCGAATTTGAAGAGCTTTGCATTTTGCTGAACAAATTCTTCCCCTTCTTTGGTGAGTACAAATCCAGGCCATTTATCCGTTGCACTCATTTCCTCAGACAAAGCTAGGAAATAATACAAGTTACAGTAGACCTCCAAGTATGGCTCAGAGCTGCAATACATACAGTTGCGGGTACAAAGAAAAAGCATGCATTTAAACAAAATGTAATTTAGCCGTAAACTAGAAGAGGTGAAATACAAAGTTTATAAACAGGAGCACTAGACACGTGTACCTTACAAATGTTGATGCCTTATAATGTGTGAGACCTCCCGCATCAGGAAATATTGTCTTACTTATGGTTTCAAGAAATTCATCTGATCCAGCCTCTTCCGAGAGTTGGTCTTCACATAAACCAAGATCATCTAAGAACTTATCTATAGGGTTTCCAGTCAAAACATCTTCTGGTGGTTGCGGAAAGTGTTTCCTTATAGCTCTTAATACTCTACGAAGTTTGATTAATCCAGTCCTCTGACATAAGATCCAAAATTATAAGTTATAACTATTTACATGTTTGGAATCAAAGTTTATGTATTAGGTCTATAAAATAGGAATCACAAAAAAAGATAGAGAGACTAACAGAAGAAGCCTTTGCATAGGGGAGTATATACTGAAAAACATCAGCGCACTGTTCCTTAGTCTGATAATCTCCACGGCTAGTATTCCTGTGCATCACTAGATCATCTTCATAAGATGAATCAGATCTTAGATTTAGACCATATAGGCAGAAAAAGCATTGGTCCAAGGCATTATCAATTTTTGACTCAAGTTGCTCCTTTTCATCTTCATTAAGTTCACTTCCACATTCAATCAGTTGATTAGTCGAGTTTTCACCTCTGTTGAACTTGCAATTAGACACAGCCCTACCTTCGTTTCCATATTCTACTCCAGCGGTGTCCTTATTGTGGGCCTTATGAGATGAGGTCCCCTTGGATGATAGCTCTTCAGAAGCATCCTTCTCCACACCACTAGCCTCATCTATTTTGGTCCTCTCCATCTGGACATCTAATGTATCTGACTTTGACTCATTTAGAGAAGTTTTGACCAGACTATTTTGGGAGATCTTTTCCTCATATCGAGTTCTTTCCCTGTTAAAAGGGTTAAAGTTGGATTTAAACTTCACGTCCAATGCTAAGAGATGCTTTATTGCAAATCTAAGAAAAGCTCCTTCCTCGCCTGCACCTCCTTCCCCCGCACAGCAAAGCCCATACTCAGCAAGCAAGTCATGCATTGCAACAATTAAGTCAACCTACGAAGACAATTCAGAAAGAAAAACCAAAAATTAACAAAGGGTAAGTTATTTATTACATGACTAATTATTCTAAGCAGCATATTCTTCACAAGACGGTGTATACTTGTACTTGAGTTTTAACAGGTACAGTGGGGTTAAGGTGCTGAAGTTTGCAGAACACTATAGCCGCATCAACAAAGCAGCAGCTTTCAACTTGATCAGAAACTTCTGGCACGGATTTCCTGCAGAGAAGTGTGTTTGCAGCATTGCTTATGATTGATAAAAGCAAAGTTTGAATATCAACCAAACTGCTCACTGGAACAATATTGTCATTCTGCAAGAATAAGAATTAATATGAATTTTTATAACAAAATATATTCCAGAGTAAGAAAAACAACTCAGTTCAATCCATCCGCCAAAAAGACTATGACCAAACTAGTCTAAGTAGAGGTGAGTTTATCTACCATAACTGAAGTTAAATTAAAATGATATAGTCAAGCTCAATGAAAAGGGAAAAAAATGGAAAATAAAATAGGCAAACACCGAACATCACCAGTAAACACTAAAGCTCACTCTCCCTCCTATTTCAGTGAGCTCTCTTGTTTAATCATGCAGCAAGGAGAAACGTTGACCATTAGATATGACACATGAAAAATTATACAGTCAAGCACAATTAGAACATATATCTCTAAAATGTTATATAATTAGAGATCGCTTCTACTCTTTACATCATTAGAAGATTGATATAAGTCACCTTAAAAGGATAGACCGATAAATTTGTGGTTTAAGTTTAACACAATTAAACATTAGGGACATCAATATGTATTGCTCTGTGAACTGAAGAATGACTAAAAAGATATTGCACTTCCATGTTTATCATGGCCATAAAATGTGAATATTTACTTACAAAATCACCAGAACTGTCAATGAAGGTCTTCACTTGTGAAACACACTGAGAGAGTGCCTTCACTTCCTTAGCAATCAAGTGATTATAGTTCTTACTTGAACTTTCTTTTGAGTCAATATCAGAACTAGAAAGTGTGTATACTCCCTGATTCTGATGAGAGGGTTTGCATGATGAAAGATATTCATCAAACCCACTTGCAGCCATAAGGATTTGGAGTTTCCTTCGATGACAATTCAAATACACCTCAATGTCCATTGGCTTTGTCTTCTGACATGCTTTTACTAGAATGTCCAAAGCTGAGATTTCAATCGAATTAATCATTTCATCTTTTCTGTCTGCAATGTTGAAAGATAAGGCATCAATGTAGACATCTTTCGTAGCAAATAGAAGTGGAGAAAGCAAAGTCACACACTCCAAGTACATTTCTTTTTCAATTGTCTCAGCAACAGACTTCTCCATCAAGAAATCTACCTTTAACATATTCACTTCATACAGAATTCTATCAATGCTTAATACTTTAGTAGCCTTGCAGTGTGGAAGGTGGAGTGCGCATATAGAACCATCTGCATCTTCCTTTTTTGCCAGAAGTGACAAGGAAATACAAAATTCTTCATGAGCTTTTCCCTTCTTGCCATCCAGAATAGACAACCTCCCACTTAACCAAAAAAATCGAATCCAGAATGAGCAGTTAGAAGTCAATAGAGAACTTTCTGCATGTGAACCATGATAAGTGGAGTTTTTGGTTGTTCCACTGGTTTCTTGAAAACTCTTACCTGAGGAACAACTTCCATTCCCCTGGAAACAATTCAAGTGAAAAGGATAATCTAAAGCTACTGACTCAACGATCTTACAAAGATGATAAGATGCCTCTGACATAAATTTGGACCGTTTCGAAGCACTGGAAGAGCACAATCCAAAGTCATAATACAGCTCAGCCAGAAAAAGACTACATTCACAGGTTCTATCCTTACCCCAATGCCTTGTCACCTTCTCCAACTCCAGGAATTTGACAAAAGCAGCCTGATGTGTAAGGCCTCGTCTTGCAATCTCTTCTAAAAGCAAGTGACCCACATGGTAAGCACCAAAATTTTTTGAAGCTTCTCTCACAAATCTAGACACATAACTGTATTCGGTATCCAATGAATTGGAAGAAGTAGTGGCACCGACAGTGTCTCCAATATGCTGTGCACCAGCAATAAAAGTTTCTAGAAATCGGCTTACAACCTTGGATGGATCCTTGCCACAAGCATCTGATTCTTCCTTCCCTGGTTTACGACTCCTTAGCCTTTCGAGACGAGAACTCCGCCTCTCATGTGGTTGTTCTTCTAGAATGTTTGCTTCTCTGTCTCTAATGTTACTTGCCCTTTCAGTATCACCAAAAGTCAGATGTTCACCATTGTCACTTTTCCCTTCTGGAGGGTCCACAACATTTTCCAGACTAGAAGGTAAGTGTATGCTCAATTTAACATCCCCAGATTTGTATACTTTTTCAGGCCCCATCTCAGAACTTTTCACATTCCCTGGAAGTAAGATCTCCAGCAGTGCATCTGTAAGAGCCGACCAGGAAACTTCTGTCAGGCGCAATTCTATGGTCTGGTTCAGCTTCTTGATTGCAACATTCTCATCTAGACTCTTATTTGTTGCTTTTCTCTTGTTAGGAAATTCAAGCCGCACATGTTTAGGTTCCAGCTTATCTATACCTCTAGGAGAAAACGAAACTGGTTCTGACTCTTCAATTGTATTTTTGACAAGCAATGCACGAGAATGTGATGGCCAGTGCCTCAAAATCAGCTCAGCAACTAAGAGGCACGCAACCTCGTCACCTATAGCAATAAGAACTTCCAAAAGTTTTTCCATGCAGTTCCCTGCATACAAAGCCCAGGACAGAAAATTTTAATAAATTAAAAAGAAAAATGGAAAGTGAAATTACCAAGAGAGGAAGCAAACTGAGCATAAGACACATCAGCATCATCTTAAGAATCAAGTAAAGAATATCATCAGTTGAGAATTTACAAGATGCCTACAGTTATTAGGGCTGCACAAAAGGCCTTGCTCAAATGCCCACCGTGAGATACTCAGTGAGCCCATTGAACATGACAATGTCCCCAGCTGGTTCCAAACAACTGAATCTTTTGAATCAATCTCCACAGCTTGAAGATAACAGTGCAGAGCATTTTCATAATATGCAGAACCTTGTTGGAGGAAGACTGTGGCAAGGTTCTTCAGTGCCAAAAATCTGCAATAACCATTTTAAGTAACAAACAGATGATACTTATCTGAATAGTAAAATTGAATTACCTATGTCTAAACACTAGAGCATTGTACAGAAAATTGACAATGTAAAAAGTCTAAATCATCTTAATATAAAGCAACTCATTCACTGATATAACCATGCAGGATATGTCATGCATGCTTCAAATATGTTGGATCAACTATTTCCGGACTTAAAAGCATTATCCAGAAATTCAGCAGTTTTGCAGATGCAAGGATTTTAGATGGCCCTACATTTACATTTCCCTCATTTTATAGGGAAGGGAAGGGAACATTGCATAAAACGATTTACAATGAAAACCTCTAGAAAAAAAAAAATTATTTTGAAACATTTTGGCTACACATTAAAGAACTTGCAATGTGGAAAAACATCACTGAGCCTCTAAAAGTCAAAGGAGTTTATACTACTGATTATGCTCCCCAATTTTATAGGTAACAAAGTAAAGATCCAATGGGCCCAAACAGAAGTTTAGACAAAGACACACACACAAATATATTGCTCTGGGGCAGGGGGTGTTATGTAACCAAAAATAAGTTAGTGTTGTCTATCAAGACCTGAGCTGCAAGAGATGCCCATCACTGGCACTACTTTCCACCTGAACAACAAAAAATACATCAGGCTAAATATTAACCAATAAATAAAAAATATAAACTGCCATTGTTTATAAAGAAAGCAATACCTGAGCATTAACTACAAGAGGATCGTCAAGGACAGATTCTAGGAACTTGCGAGCCATTTCATAATCTTTAGATTGTAATTTGAGAAGTCCTTCATGATAAGTTTGTGAAATATGAAATTCCTGAAACAACAACGTGTAAATGGTTTCGGAATACTCCTTATGCCACCCAGAAACGGAGAAACATAAAACGGGGCTGGGGCTGGTGGGGCTGTGGGATAAAATCTAAAATTTACAAAAAAATAATAACAATCCTAACAAAAGTCGCATTAAATAAAACATGATAAGTACATTTTACTAACAAGACCGTGAGAATTACAAAACATTTACATAGAGCTTATCGTTAACAGTATCACCAGAAAACCCAAGAGAGAGGGAGGGTGGAAGAGAAACATGCCTGGGCTTCTTTAGTCGGAGCTAAGGGTTCCCACTGACTTTTGGAGTCCGTGTCATTGATAGCTGCAATTGAGAACTGCAACAAAGATTGGAACTTTCAATTTTCTTTTGTATAATATGGCAAGAAATGAAAAATCGTGTTCTCTAGGAGAGAAGGGTGAATCAATTTTTTAGTAAATAATGGTGGAAAAAGAGGAGTAACCAACACATTGATGGAATAATCAAACCTAAGAATATCGTACCATGTTCAATCTTTTCGAATGTAGTCTCCAATTCCAAGGTCTGACTGTTGTTCCTCCAACGAAACCTTGTAATAAACACAAAAAGCTTCCTAACAACTAATTAAATTGGGGTTTTTCTTAGGGTTTTCAGTTCGCCTTTGATTGGCACGTAGAGTAAGCGAGGAGAGTCTTGCTCAGAACTGAGCAGAACTGGGAAAAAGTGCGTATGTCTGCAGCAGGAATAGAATCACCGAGGAGTTGGGTTTGGGACAACAGAGCAGAAGGTGGTAGGAGCAAGCTCATAAACGACGTCGTAATCAGTCGGTTAGCTATACATTTCTACAACACGTCAGCATCTGGTCCAGATGTTTCTTCCTACGGTGTCGTTTAAGGTCACTAAATATAGGGCACTACCCCAAAATGTGAACTAAAAATAAAAGTAATGATGTTTTATTCTTTGTTTGTAGTGCACTTAATATTTTTTTTATAGTTCACGTATCAAATACCCTAAATATGTTCAGTCTGCACCTGCCCAATTCCTCGATTCCCATCCAGACCCAGTTTACACTTTACAGCCCTATTCAACTACCAAGCTCCGGCGCCACCACAAACCACCGCAACTATCGGCGTCTCTCAGAAACAAGCAACGCAGGATAGGGCTCTTCTTCCTCTTTGCGGATATTTCGAGCATTGGAGCCGCCTTTCTCTCTCTATATTAGCATCACCGCCATATATAACAACTCCGGTATTCTTCTCTGGCGCCGATAGATTCATGTACGGGCGTTTTTTTTTTATTCACTCTGTGAACTTTGATTCTTCAAACCTGGAACCGCGAAAGGAGCTGCAATTTGGTAAATATGTAGTATGGGAAATTATCTATCTATCTGAGTCTGACCTTATTATTAGAAAAAAAGAATTAAAAAAGAAAAGAAAAGGGATCTTTATTGGGGACTGCAGGAAAGTTGGTTATGAATTTCTTCTAAATCCACTTCACTTATAATTGCTAATTTATCCTTGACTGTTGGAGCGCTATGTACTGTGTTTGGGGAGTCTATAGTTATGGGGGAATGAACACAATGTGCCTTCTGGAATTAGTTGGATTAATAAATATCTCATGCAGCAAATGACTATAGTCTTGGACATAGGTAATTAACAAATGGCTGCTTCCCTCAGTGTCAGTCTTGTAACATTTCAAATACAGTTCTCTATATGTTCAAACACACCAAAAAAAATAAAAATGAAACTCTCTATTGGGCCATTGACTAACACTATGCAGTGTGTTTGTCCTCCTTAAGTCAATGGTCTAATCAAACAATTAGGCCATTGAATTAAACTTGTGTAAAAAGTGCGAAATCAGTCTCAATTTTCTTATCTTCTATCGTTGAGTTTCTGCATATTCCATCAGAAAGATCAAAAGTTTTGCTTCTGGTGTGTAGGTTCCAGAAGGCAGAAGTAGATGCAGAGTTAGGCGTGTCCTTGACTTAAAATGCATCACTGTTTGGTGTGGAATTTGTTTATTCTTATTTCCAGTCTCTACATCATCATCATCATCATCAATGGGCCAGCTCTCTGCTTTGGGAATATGTCAGTGTAGCTAAAACAACTCAATCAATTCTGAATTGTTCTAAAATTATCTTTACAAATTAATAATCTTATTTTGTCAATTTTTTTACAGGGTTGGCAACAAAATTTTGATTGTTGGGGAGGAGCTATGGAGAGAAACTATGCCATTAAAAGGGGGTTCTCGATATTACCAGCTACAAGGACTGAAATCTAATTCGTGTTATGAAGTGAAGATATCATATCCAGCTTCTGTATGTATTTCATGTCTTTTATTAGTTGGATGCTATGCATTCTCCTTCTGGAAAATAAGCATATTCTCATATAATAAACAGATACCTGCTAGCTTTTCCTTACAACTCAGAAGAGGCAAGTTGGACTTGGCGAAGAACAGTAACAGGAGATTACTCAACACTGAGAAGCTTGTTTTCAAGACTGAGAGTCTTGATTTGGTGAGTGATCACGTTAAGTATTGCTACTTATTATTGAATGCATTACCATATCCCTATAAATATAGTATTTATCCCTGAAACTATATTATATTTTCTATTCAGGGTGAATTATATGTTTTGGTAACTGTGGAACCTGAGGGAATTGTTGCAATTACAAATGTAACTGAGAGGCAGTTCATCAGTTTCAATATAGGTATTTCTGCTGAGCATATTTTACCTTCATCTGTTTGAAATAAGTGATCTGTCATGGTTATTGTTTTACATACTTTTGTCTCAATTAAACAAGGCTACATGAGAGATTATGATTCACATTACTTCATTTATGTTATGCCTTTCCTTTTTCTTACATGTCCTCTTGTAGTCTGAGTAGTACATAATGTTTAACATAAGAACATGCCACTTTAAATCATAATGACAACCACTAATATTCCGACTGTTTCCACTAATGGCAGTATGTGATGAACTATTGCTGGGTGTACCCTACAAAGCTTGGTGGGTTGTAGTACTTGGGTTACTCTGTCTTGGATTGGCATTCATCATTCCTTCTTTCCTTCCATCTTATCTGCTACCTAGCTCAAGGGCCGCTGATCATAGTGTTTCAAAGGACTCCTAATGGTCCACTGGAAAATTATGTATTCAATTGACTGGATTAGTTAGAGATGATAATTGTCTCAAAATCGGGTTTTCAAGTAGAGTTTATGACTTAGTCATCCAATGTTTGTTATGTCATATTAATACTAACGTTTTCTATAGTTAGTTCATTTTCCTGTCTTTTACTTCCCCTGAGATGTAGAAACAAATGATTGGGCTGCATATACAGTGAAAGGATTTCTTCCCTCCTTTTGCTTGTGATGACCATTTGTATCTGCAGTCCTTGATGGCATACGTACCTCCCCTCTCCAACACCCAAATTTCAGATACTTGAATGTTCGATCTCTGTGAGGGTTTTTGATAATTGATGTTGACAACAAAAAAGTGTTTTATATAACTTGCTTCAAACACTTGACAAAATACAATCCCATCTCCTTACAACATGTAGTTAATAAACCCAAACCACGCTACCTTTATACAAAAACCATACCCGTACCAAGTCCCTAATCATATGCACTCCGCCACAAATGCAATCAAGCTCTATGAGGGGCATCTTGAGCAGTACCTCAATGCATGTTGCACATACCCTTTAGCCATATCCTTCACATCCACAATCTTTCATCCTAGCATATTCGGGCAAGTCTGCTCCTGGAGGGTGCTTGTGTGCCCCGTAATTATATATCCATGACAATGCAGCTATTGCTGCCACACCGCAGCCATCGTAGAACACAAACCCAGTTATAGCAAGGAATAAAACTATCCCAGCTCGAATTAGGATCGTTAAATTAACAATCAACAATGCTCGTGGTGCATTGATTAAGTATCTGTTGAAGTAACAAAAAAATTTAAATTCAAATAGTAACAAAGATAATATTAATTTTAACTATTAATTTTTGGCTTTGTTTACATCTCAAGAGGGTTAGGTGGCAGTATTGGGTTCAAATCTTATTGGAATGAATAAAATCTCTATAAATTTGCATGAATGACTCAAACACATTTGGTCAACACAGTTGGCTGCTAAATTTTTTTTTTAAAATAAATAAACATTTTAAGCTACAAATTGTCAATATTCACTGCTTGTATGATGTTAACAGCTTGGCACTATGTTACTCTACTGGTAGCATTACTGTAGTAATGCGAGATCTCAAAGACGCTCGTCTCTTTGAAAAATGCCCAAAGCATTTGAAAAGCGTTTTGAGCGGCATTGGACCACGTGGCTGTCCGTGCAAACTCGACCGTTGCAAAGTGAATTATCCAAGCACCCCTCAACACCCCCCTTCCCTTCCTTGTTGGGTTGTCTTCATCATTTCCGTCTCTCTCTCTCTCTCCCTGTTGCTTTCTCTCACTAACAGTTCTTTGCGTCTCTCTGTTATACGTGCTCTCATGGCGTTCGCTGCAGAGACCCAACCACAAGAAAAGGTGAAGTTCAAAAACAAAATGATTCCAAAATTATTCATTTGTAATAATCGCTGTTCTTGAATTCTTAATTTGGAAATCTAGGGTTTCCGCCTTAAGATTTTAAGGAAAGAAAGACCATTTCTCTGATTATTCCAACAAAATTATTTGGAAATCTAGGGTTTTTAGATTTTAACAAAATGATTCTAATACTTTGTGCTTTTCGTTTCTTCGATGTAATATTATGGCATCTGGACCTAAGAATTTTTTGGTGGGAATTCTAATTTTTAGTTTCATTATTCTTCTGTCTTTATCCAACTTCAAGAAATTAGCTAAAATTGCTTACCTTACAACTTACATCTAAGATCACGGTAGGGCTTTCAATCGAAATGATCAGAGTTCTCTGATTAGATTCCCCGAAAGGTTTTTTTTTCTTTTTCTTTTCAGAAATCTGGTATTACGCTATGTTCTGAAGAGGTGCTTGTCTTTAAGTATCTTAGTTTTTGCCTTAATACGTGCTTCATTTTCTCAGACTTCTTCAGAAGTTTCAGCTGCGGAGAAAAGAAGGTGGACTCTTAACGACTTCGACATTGGAAAACCTCTAGGACGAGGAAAGTTTGGTCACGTCTATTTGGCTAGAGAAAAGAGGGTCAGTTTCTCTTCTTGAGTGTGATATGATATCTGGTAACTTGTTAAGAAGTGTGAAGTTAGCTTGAACAAGTCTGAATGCGCCATTCATTCTTGGTTGTTGCTTTTGTATTTTGTTTAGTTTTTGGCCAAATTCTGGAAGTTATATAATTTGATTTCATACTCTATAAATGCTTTTCTCATGGCTTTGCCCCAAGAATTTTCTTATCAGATTTAGCTTTAGTATTAGTTTGCAAGTTAGATTTATATGTTTCTCTGCATTTGATTATCCAAGTTTAGTCTTGGAATGAAAATGGGTATTAAAAAAAATATATATATATTTGTTGCCACGTCTTGGCTAACTGTTCAGTACCTAACCATATATATATCTCGTGTACTTTTGAAACAGAGCAATCATATTGTTGCACTCAAGGTCCTTTTCAAGAGCCAACTGCAACAGTCCCAGGTTGAGCATCAGCTTCGTCGTGAAGTTGAAATACAGAGTCATTTGAGACATCCAAATATTTTACGCCTGTATGGATACTTTTATGATCAGGTATGCTGCTTGTTCTTACGGTTTTTTATGGATACTTCTGCTGAAATTACTTCACTGGTTTTGAAATTTCTTTTATTAATTTTATTGCAGAAACGAGTTTATTTGATTTTGGAATATGCTGCCAAAGGTGAACTCTACAAGGAGCTACAGAAGTGTAAATATTTCAGTGAAAGGCGTGCAGCCACTGTGAGTACTATTTTGGTGTGACTATACTGGTCCACCTCCTATTAATAACAACAACCATTTATAATCTTACATGTTTGAGGCCATTTACATAAATTATTGCAAAAACTAATTGGAGTGCTCCACATTTTCTCCAATCAGTCATAATCCCATTAATTTACACCAACAACCAGCCATAATCCCACATTTTTGAGTCCATTTATATAAAACAAAAACTAACTGGACTGCTCCACATTTTCACCAATCAATTCAGTTGTGCTGCATTCTCCTCTACCATTATTGACCCACATGGTACACCACTCATCCTGCACCATCATTGATCTCCCTTGTCCTCTCCTATGTGAATATCCTCACTATTACACATGGAGGCATTTCCATCTTCAATCAATTCTATTGGTGATAATGTTTCCACAAACTTTTAAATTAAATCACCCATTTGAGTATATTTATTCACATAAAACTTTAAACAGAATTCTGAAAGGATATAGCAGAAATTGGTCTATTAGTATATAAGGTTGTTCTGTCATATAGTCATGTGGTAGGGTGAGGCAAGAAGTGCTGTTTTTATCAGGTTACATAATTAGCCTTTTCATCATATATTGCTATGTAACTGATTTTTAGTTGGGCTTGTTTTCATGTTGTTGACTGAGGCAGTATGTTGCATCCTTAGCACGAGCACTCATATATTGCCATGGAAAGCATGTAATACACCGAGACATCAAGCCAGAGAACCTTCTCATTGGTGCACAGGTGATTAGAAACATATAGGCCACCTTATGTTGGTCTTTTTCTGTTGGATTACCTTGTGCTTATCATTTTATATTGGTTTTCTATATCAGGGTGAACTCAAGATAGCAGATTTTGGGTGGTCAGTGCACACATTCAATCGCAGGCGGACAATGTGTGGTACACTGGATTACCTCCCCCCCGAAATGGGTATGTGTCCATGATATAAAAGGCAAAAGTGATGACCCATAACTTCAAGCACTATTATCTGTTTTGTTTTATCTCTTTGAAGCAATCCTAGTTCCAAATTGGTTCTAGCTTTTGTAAGTTTCTCTGATTTTTGAGTTTCTCAACAGTGGAGAGTGTAGAGCATGATGCAAGTGTGGATATATGGAGCCTTGGTGTCCTGTGCTATGAGTTTCTCTATGGAGTTCCTCCTTTTGAGGCTAAAGAACATTCTGATACATATAGAAGGTAAGCAAGAGCTACAGATTGAATGGACATTATCTAACTTAGCATTTTGTATATTTGAAAGAGAATGAAAACATTGTTATGGTTTTGATGTTTTACCGTGTTGAGTCACCTGTGATTGAGAACGTGACCCTAGAGGAACTTAGTGTAATGTCCTATTTTATACATTAATGAACTCCTTTCTTTTATTCTGTTTGGTAAAGCTTCTGGCTATATGTACAGGATAGTGCAAGTGGATCTTAATGTCCTATGTTATTCATTAATGAACTCCTTTCTTTTATTCTGTTTGGTAAAGCTTCTGGCTATATGTACAGGATAGTGCAAGTGGATCTTAATGTCCTATGTTATTCATTAATGAACTCCTTTCTTTTATGCTGTTTGGTAAAAGCTTCTGGCTATATCTACAGGATAGTGCAAGTGGATCTTAAGTTCCCTCCTAAACCAATCGTCTCTTCTGCAGCAAAGGACCTGATCGCTCAGGTTCACTCCTTTTGCTTACACACTTGCTTTCACAATATTTTCAGCCTTTCTCTTTTACTGGATATTTGTCAAGCATTGGCCTCGGTAATTTTTTGGCCTTCTCTATAACAGATGCTTGTCAAGGATTCCTCTCAACGTTTGCCATTACACAAACTTCTCGAGCATCCATGGATTGTTCAGAATGCTGAGCCCTCTGGTCTATATAAGTGCTAACTTGTCAATCATCCATTTTCTAATTCAGGATGGCATCCCATCACAAGTAAATTTTCAAAAGTATTTGAAGAACTTTTAGTTCCTCTTTGGTGAATATGTAATGAAAACTATTCTTTGAACAAATTGTCTATTTTTTTCTAATAAATGCCTGTGTCAACATTTTCATTTCTCACTTTGTGATTCTTCTATGGCAGTTCATTAAATTGTCATCCGTGGAACAGAAAATTCAAAATAGTTGATTTGTTGGATCCCCATCCATATTCCATAGTTGCCCTCGTTTCTCTCATGTTACATTATATAACTTCAAGAAGACAAGCAAAGTCCCCTACCCAACTGTCTCCTTGCCTAAAATCCTTTGGTTAAGAGGTACATTCAAATCTTAAAAAAAATATATATATATAAATAAAATCAAATAGCCACTTGCAATAATTTTTTTTAGTAAGTCCCCTGCCCAACGTTCTCCTTGCCTAGAATCCTCTGGTTAGAGGAACATTCTAATCTTAACAATAAAATAAAATAAAAACTCAAATAGCCATATTTTTTTTAGCAAGTCCCCTACCCAACGGTCTTCTTGCCCAAAATCTTTTGGTTTGAAAGGGGTGGATCCATAATTTTTGGACAATCAGGGTAGACCTAATATTAATATTTTAATTAAATTAAAAAATTTATTTATATATAATTTATTTAAAAGTGATTATTTTAAAAATAAAACCAATTTCATATTTATTTTTTATAGAAAAATATTTTTTTATTTTAAAAAATAAACATTAATATCTAAAGAGGTAAAATTATTTTAAAAATCAATTAAACTCATATGCTCCGTTTCTTTTTAATCTCACCTAGCCATAGCAATAGAAATTTTGAACATGTAATTTATAATTTTCATAAAAACGAGGTGAAAATATAAAATTAAAATAAATAATTTATAACTTTGTACTAATGGAATAGGAAATTCAAATAAAATATTAAGAAAAACCTCAACCTCAACCTCAATCTCAAATTCAAAAAGTAAGATTAATAATAGTTTGTCGCTTATATCACTACTAATTTTTTATTTGGCAGCAAAACAGTAGATTAGAGATGAAGTCACAAAGACATTAGGTAATTGGCAAAAATTTTGCCCTTTACTTTTTAATAGACAAATGGTAATGAAAGTATCAGACCTGGTGTTAGATTTTTCTTTTATTAAAGATTTTTACTTTGTATTTGAATTTTACACATTGATTTGTATTGTATTTGGGTTTAGATATTGGCAAATTTTTGAGGGAGGCCATACTAAGTTGAGTTGAAAAAAAAAAAAATTAAATATAGGCCCGGTAATTTGTTTTTTAAAAGATTGAGCATTGGCCCCGGCTAGCGCATTGGGTCTGCCGCTGTTTGAGGAACATTCAAATCTTAACAAAAATAAATAAATAAAAAATCAAATAACCATTATTTTAGTAAAGATTTTTCTAGAAAAAAATATTTGTTCAGATAATAAAAATAAAGAAATTTATAATATTTATTATAATTTGAATGATGTAAATTATTAAATAATATTAAATAATAACTTTCAATAATTTTTTAATAATTTTTTTTTAACAAGGATCTTAAATATACTTGTTAAAATTATATATATATAAATTTTATAATAATTAATATGGTTTTGATGTTATATTTATTACATTTTAATAAGTATTCTTACGACATTAACTTGTTAAATAATATTTACAATAAATATTTTATTTAATTTATTTTAAGAAATACATTAGGAAAAATATTTCAGAGCATGTACCTACAGAAATTAATCAATTATTTCCAGAAGAAGAAAAAAAATAGACACTCTCCACGTTACAAGAGGCAAAACGCATATAATGTTTGTCTTAAGGCCACACAAAAAAGTTGACTTTTTACCGGAATTCCAAGTACCGCACTCGCTTACTCCTTTTTCTTACGTAACATTCATTCTTTGTTATCTAGAGGCTTCCAGTTTCCCCTTCGAACAAGAACCAGCGAAACCCAGAAGCTCAATTGAAGTCGAAAATGTCGTGGCAACAGTACGTGGATGAGCACTTACTGTGTGATATTGAAGGCAATCGTCTCACTGCTGCGGCAATCATTGGACAAGACGGCACCAGTTTGGGCTCAGAGCTCCAGCTTCCCTCAGGTTCTGATTTCTTCCTATATCTTTGTCTTTAAGACTCTATGTTGATTTAGATCCAGTTCATTATGCACAAGTATAGCCCAAGTTTTCAGGTCCAGATGGGTCTATGGGTATTCCTCAAGTTTTTTTTTTTTTTTTGGCTTTGTTCTTGTTTGTATGATAATCAAGCGGATAGGATAATTGATTATCAGTTTAATGTAATTGACGAATTTTTTTTTGTTTGTAAAATATTACTTTAGAAGTATGTATCTTTGATTGTTTGTTTGTCTGTTTTTTTTTTTTTTTTTAATTACTTCAGAAGAGGAATCAGTAGTTGAGTTTGATGTCAATGATAGAGGCTTTTGTGCTTATGGGTTTATACGTCTCAATTTTGAATTACTGTTACTTCTATGATTTTCATGGATCATATATAATGTATCTTTCAATGATAAATGTATGGAATAACACTCTGCGTGTGTCCTGTGTTCGAGAGAGAGTGAGATACTTCTGAATTTGTGACTGCATATGTTTTAGTATAAAGCCAGTCATCTAATTCTATGGTATGGTGCGTTAATGGTGCCAATATTGTGTATTTGTCTCACCTAATTATAAGCTTTAATTATAAATGCTGTACTGCTTGTTGGTGTTATAGTTTAAGCCTGAAGAAATAAGTGGCGTTATGAATGATTTTGCTGAACCTGGATCCCTTGCTCCAACTGGCTTATTCGTTGGTGGAACTAAGTACATGGTGATCCAAGGTGAACCTGGCACTGTGATACGAGGAAAGAAGGTGATGATTTGACATCCTGCCCCTTATACTTACAGTTCAGTTGTGTTAGTATTGGTCATATGTTAGAAAAACTTGAATAAATATGTCTTTGTGATGGCCTTCGTCTTTACCCGAGTCCGGGGCTTAGTTCTGTGAGATTGGAAAAATATTAGAATGGTAAATTGTTACTGAAGATTCTAAAAAGGAATCCAATTAATTCCACTACTATTAGGACATTTTTGCTTAACTTCTACTGTGTATTGATATATGATGGACATTTACATCTTCACAATTCCATGTTCCTTTACAGTTTGTTGATGTTGATATTTCACCGCCATTTATTTAGGGCTCTGGTGGGATTACTATCAAGAAGACCAATCAGGCCTTGATCATTGGCATCTACAGCGAACCTATGAATGCTGGTCAATGCAATATGATTGTCGAAAGACTTGGTGATTACCTAATTGACCAGGGTCTTTAGTTGCTTGGGTAGGTTTCCTCGATTCCTTTTCAGCTTGAATTTCTTGTCTTTGTTTTGAAATTTTATCTTTTCAAGTTGTTGGAAACTTGAAATTAATGGAATTGCAATTGCTTTGCAGTTAAAGTATGTCCTAAGTTCTGGACAATCCAGTGTGAGAATAGTATAGTGATTGCTGCTTTGAAAGTGATAATTATATGTATAAACTGTTTGGGTCTGTCTTCTCAAACTGCGGATTATATTGTCTTTGTAATTGATAGTATGTTTTAGTTAGCCAATTATTTCGGTCATGCTCCTTAAATTCGCAGTTCTCAAGGGTTTTGACCAGGGAAAGGCATTTTGGTACTTTCATCAGCCTGGAACCATGGGAATTCCCCGAACTCCACAAGAGGAAGATAAGAGTTTTCCCTGTTCAGTTGTGAATTCTTGGCCTTAATTTGACTCTTATTTTCTTCCTAGTATCCCATACAGTCATACTGAAGTATCTTATATTTCTTTTGAAGTCTCTGGAACGCTTGCTCAGCTGGTAGTTTTCGTCCTTGTGCAGTTGCTTTCCTAGCTTTGCTAATTGTTTAACAAAGTAATTCATGTTTTACTGCAACTCAAACAGTCAAGAGTGCATCCAACTCTGCAAATCGCACTAAATGAAACATCGATATCAATAGTGATTCCACTTTTGAAATAAAAATTTGTAATGGAATTTGTAGGGTTGTGTTGCATATGAAATCTTACCTCAAGTAATAAATAGCAAAATTGGCCCAAAAAAATAACAAAAATAGCGCGAATTATAACATATACACGGCATATTTGTTGCACTGCGAGCTCAATACAGAATGGGAAATGGGGTTTTTGAAGTTTCCATGCTACGTCTCCAAGCATGGTCGATGTATTCCTAAAATTTCCTTTCGGTAGCTATATGGAATAATCTTCTACATCGTTGAAAGAAACTCCTCAGTTGAGATTTGAGAAGCACAACAAGAACCTGTGGTGTGGGTCTATCAGTCTTCTGTCTCAAAACAGATTTCCACCCCTGGTTTCCCATTGTTGCCCTAAGATGATTAAATGACCTTGAACTATGAACATCCGACATAAAAAGTCCCGAAAAGATGAATCAAAGATACAGATAACATTCATTCCTTCATTAACCAGCTTAAAATCTTTGTGCCAGTAATGCGCACGAACATAAAAAGGCGTTTATTGCATACTGATGGCATAGACAATGATTCTCAGTAGCTTCATTTTTCCCATAAACATGGGATAATCTGATTCATACTTTTCAGGAAATGGGGAGAATTGGTTGCTCATTATTGCTGCCATCACCAGTCTTACCTTATAGAGATAGTTTGAATAGACATATATAACCTGATAGAGACTAGTTATGGTTCAGCTGAAAAAACTGAGAAATCACCACTTCTCTGCTCCATTCCATCTCCCACACTTGGCTACACTATTTCTACCAATAGTCATTACAAGAACATGTCCCATTTTTGAAATGATGGAAGCGATTGCGGTCCCGCACAATAATCTCTCGCTCAACAAGTTTAGAGATTATCTTAATTGCGTCATGACAATCATTACAAACTCGCAAGTTCTTCACAATTCTAATTGTAGTTCCTTGATTAGTACTAATTAACCCAAATGCAATCGCCAACTTCTCACTATGAGTGGATAAAGCATCCTCCTTCTCTTCTTCATCTACATTATGCACCACGATATCTGTTTTTGGTCTGTACCCAGCTAGCTTCATTTTCCATCTCAATTCTTTGACCATTGAATATATCTTATCTGTCAGAGGGTGTGAGAGGTCTCCCATAAAGAACTCATGAACTGTGTTATCCACCTCCATCCAACTACATCCTGGTGTTCTTATGCCATTATCCCGCAGTCTCAACCTACATGTTGCTGCATCATCTAGCCTACCCATTGAAGCATAAAGATTAGCAAGATAAACATAGCTTCCAGAGTGTTCAGGATCCAGTTCAAGGATGTGCTGGACAACACGCTCTCCTCTCTTTGCATCTTTGTATATTCGACAGCCACCAAGCAATGCACCCCAAACTATGACATTAGGTGCTATAGGCATTGAATTAATCAAATTCTCTGCTTCATCAAGGCGGCCAGCACGGCTAAGAAGATCAACCACACATCCATAATGCTCGATTTTGGGGGAAATTCCATATGTTTGATCCATCATAGTAAAATACTCAAGTCCCTTATCAACCAGTCCTGCATGAGTACAAGCTGTTAATATCCCCATAAAAGTTACAGCACTTGGGCTCACTCCATGTTCAAGCATTTCACTAAAGCACATGAAAGCATTATTTGCATGCCCATGCATGGCAAGTCCAGTAATAATAATAGTCCAAGAGATCACGTCTTTCTCCCGCATATTGTCAAAAACCCGCCTTGCATCCAGAATGCAACCACACTTTCCATACATATCAGCAAGTGCATTCCCCAAGAACACATCTAACTCCTGTCTTCTCCGTCTTATAGACCTGTGGATCCACATCCCCAAATCAAGGGCACCAAGATGTGCACAAGCGGACAATACACTAACAAGTGTAACATCATTT
The DNA here is from genome assembly GCA_029379385.1 of Quillaja saponaria. Taxonomy (NCBI): domain Eukaryota; kingdom Viridiplantae; phylum Streptophyta; class Magnoliopsida; order Fabales; family Quillajaceae; genus Quillaja; species Quillaja saponaria. Next base: position 23,119,719 of record CM055610.1, read on the forward strand.
GGCACTAGACCACTTTCTTGTTGCATTTGGCGAAATAGCTTGATAGCCTCTGCATACTTCTCATTCTGGCCATACCCAGCAATCATTGCATTCCAAGATACCACATTCCTCTTTGGCATCACTTCAAAAAGCTGTCTAGCTTCCTGCAACTTACCTATTCTTGCATACCCACTAATCATTGTTGACCAGGTAACCAAGTTTTTCTCTTCCATCCCATCAAAAATCACCCTAGCCTTATTTACATTCCCTCTTAAACAATAACCGGATAGTAAAGTGTTCCAAGACACGATATCTCTAACCCACATTTCATCAAACAACTTCAGAGCACTTCCAAAGTATCCCACTTTAAAATACAAATCAACAAGCGAGTTTCTGACAAAAAGATTGGATTCACACCCATATTTAGTAACATAACAATGAATTTTCTCACCCTCGACAGATTGGACAAGTCCTGCGCAGGCCTTGAGCACAGAAGTGAAAGTGTACTCATCCGGGTTTAGAGCATCAGATGATAATGATACCAGTTGGTTGAAGTAATCTATAGTACCATACCAGTTATTATTTTGTGCAAATGCTTTGAGAAGCGCATTGTAAGCAAAAACATTTGGGCTTGCAAGGTGGTGTGTGAAGAAGAGAACTCCATGGCGCACATTAGCGTGGGCGCCACATACGCCAATGAGTTTAACCCCTATAATGTTTGGGTCTATGGATTTGGAAGGAACAGGAAACGTGACAAGCTGCGCCTGGATTTGATAAAGGTGACGCATGGTCATCTGGGCAGCGCATGTCAGCACAGCGTGAATGAGCTTGGAGTGGTTGTGGGTATGAATAAGAGCCAGGGTGGGTGGTTTATCAGAGAAACCAGTTTTGTGTGCCTCAATGGATTCTTTCGCTGACTTCGTGAATCCGGCTTGAAGCAAACTATTACCGCAAACAGTTTGTCGCCGGTTTCGGTCATCGGAGAGTAGGTCGGTTGCAGAGCCTAGTCCGGCATAATATTTTCATCTCTTCTCTCTGAACTCTAATTCACAACTCACAGGAAAGGAAACGCGTTGTCGTTTACTTCCCTATAGAAAAGGAAAACGCGGTGCGTTTGTTTGAGGAGCACTCTGTTTAGGCTCTGTTTGGTTTGTGTTTTCTCATTTTGCTCGCCTAGTCCTTACAAATACAGAGGCTGCCAGCCAGCAGTACACAAATTCAGAAAGTCATCATTCATAAAAAGGAAAATTCAACACGTCTCTCTCTCTCTCTAACAGTTTTTGCAGAGAAGGTATCAATTTTTTTGGGAGGGAAAATAATGGGGATCCCGTCGGATATGAGGGACGTTTGGGTGTCAAAAACAAGAGGTTTGGTGATTGCTTCTCCAGCTGAAGAGCGGAAGATTTTGAGAACTAAGAAATGCACTGATGGTAGGATCTATTTAATTGCAATTAATTTGATAAGGGTTTGATTTGAATTTAATCAATTTTCTATTATATAGTTGCTCCGTTTGTTTGCTGAGAAATGGTGGGAAACTAAGTAAAAGGATGGGAAAGTATTAATTCATGTCATATGGACGTGTTTCAAATTTTATTTTGTGATCTGTTTTCCTTATTAACTGGTTTGTCTGCGATAAATCGGATTGTCTGATTTAATTTTATTTTTTTTGTCTTGGGTTGGTTTTACAGAATTTGATTCGATTGTCTTAAAGTTCGGAAACTGAAACTATCCTCTGATTGTGGTTGATGGAAGTACTAACCTCTTGGCAGTTTAATGTGCTTCATTTTGTTGCTGGGACTTCTATTTTCGTTTTTCTGTTTTCTTTCTTTCTTTTCTTTTGGGGGGAGGGGGTGTTAAGACATGAGACCCATTTATACAGAACGGTTTATGAACCTCTGCGGGCTTCGTCAGTGTTAGTTGCTTCTTTCTATATGTTTAACTTAGCTCATTCAATTGCTTGACTTAGTTGAGACAATCTGTTTTATGTTTTTAATAACCAAACGTAACATGACTTCTTGTTTAAAATATGAACCCCTAGTTTTGATTGAGCTTGATCAGAGGCTTTGATTGCAGCTGAACCTCATTAGAATTTGAGCCAACGGATGGTGTTCATGACATAATAATACAGTGCCTAGAATATTACATTGCCTATTGTTGCATGTAACTTAAGTGAAATGTTCTCAAGTTGTCGGGCATGTAGTTCTATCGTGAAGTTTTCTCTTCTTTCCTATTCTCTTCAGTTTTTTCCGTTAATGAAACCAACATTTGATTTTGCATGTATTCATTGCATGTTGTGATTATAGTATCTTGTCATTGTACTCTGAACGTTGGATCTAAGTTCCTTATTTTAGTTGACCTCTCAATAATTTGCAGAAGGTGTCCGTGCCGGATTTAAGGCAGCTTCCATTGCATGTGTTGCAAGTGCCGTGCCTACAGTATGTAAATTCCTCAGTTTTACCATGGATATCAATATCATGCTAGATGATTCCTTTTCTTCTAAATGTTCAATTTGGATGTTGTATTCTCTAGTAATCAAATCCTAGATTTTTTCAACCTGATAAGTTTCTGCACTCGAAAATGATGAATCAAATCAGAAAAGTTTTCTGATCAGGCTCTTTAGCCTCTTTCGTTGAATGAAATTTCACTGTCCTTGGGTACGAGGCTAAGGTGATAGCAGACTTCAAAAATGTAAATATAAAAGCATTCCGTCTTACTGAACAAACTAGTGACTTGAACTTGAGGTGTCCTAGGACTTCAGTGGAGCCATGTTTCTTTCTTGATGTTCATATCCTCCAATAAATGGAGCACTCAATTACCGGCTTGTGCTGAATTAATCTTTTCCTCTTTTGCCAAAAGATTGTTCCATAAAAGCAGTAGGCGATTGTGAAGTAGTGACCAAATTGGATCCAAGGGCATACAATCCTCTGTTTTTCCTTATTATCTTCCCTCTGGCTATTTGATAACCTTCTGCTACTGGCATTACCCTCTGCCTAGCATAATGATATACTTATCAAATGCCCTCAGTCCAATAATAGCTATATAATAAAAAAATTGGAGTATCTTAATATCCCTTTGAGCTATGAAAAAGGGATTGTCTTGTTGCAAAATGATGTCTAGGGATTTGATATTTCATATGATAGGCTTCAATTTACTACAGACAAAGTTCTTATATTTCTTGAGGGCGTGATTCAGCAATTTGGTGATCACGGAAACATCATTCTCCGTTTCCTGTCAATAACAGGTGACCTGTGTTGAAAGTTGAAACCAGCTAACGGTATTTAAGGAAAGTAGCTGTTACTTGCTTTTATCAGTATCTTAACCTATTTTGGAAAACAAGATGATAGAGTATTTAATAATACTAGTAGAAAAGTAGAAACTTCTCTTCCTAATAAAGGATAGTTAGGAGAACATAAACATATTGTTCTAGTATTGCTCTGGAAATATCTGGGCTATCAGGAACTATACACAATTATGCCACTTCGCTGTTTTAGTTCACTAACATTCTCGTGCTTGAATGGTGTAATGGCAGATAAAGTTTTTTTTTGTTTAGGGTGTCCACGTTTTTCATAGTAATCTTGACGTTTTCTTCTTAATTTCAGTTGGTTGCTGTTCGCAAGATTCCATGGGCAAAGGCAAACCTCAATTATACTGCTCAGGCACTCATCATATCTGCAGGTATCATCTCAGTTTAAAGTATATTGTAAGAATGTGATTCATATAGAAAGTAAACACTCTGTTCTTTAAGTTATCAATATCATAATGAACAATTAGCTTGATTGCAGAAAGCTCTAGATCTTGAAATGAGCTTATATATGTACTAATTGCAAACAGTAGGCCTTCTCTCATTACCCTGCAAAGAAGAATTCATGTTGTGTTGTGGTTCCCATATATCAAGATACTTAATTCCTTTAGTTTGCCTCATTCTCGAAAGAAAAAGTACTAAACATATATATTAACATGCAATTCTTTTGGTGAACAGCAACGATTGCTGCATATTTTATCACTGCTGATAAAACTATCTTAGAGTGTGCAAGAAGAAATTCTCAGCTTGAAGATTCCTTGAGACGTCAGACTTGATGTAGTTTTGACTTTGTAAGTGAACTTTAATGTGTACAATTCTATGCTTTTTGTTGGAACATGAAGATGCGGTTTGTTCTGATGCTAGATTGGAGCAAGCCTAGTACAGATTATAACCTCTCTCTCTCTCTGTGCATGTGTGCATGGGTGCGCTTGAAGGTTTTAACTGGCAGAATATGGCTATTTTGTTTAGCTGGGTCCCTGAAATACCATCTGTCATATTGCTCTGCAGACTGCAGTGAGGAGCTTTTATTCTTAGCTAGCCACTTTGCAGTGAGATTCCTACTGTAATAAAAATTACATATTTTCTTCCAGCGCCAGGAAAAAGGTGAAAACCGCTACACGCACCAAAAAGAAAGGTCAAACCAATGCACTGTGAACAACTTTCGTGTTATTTGATTTTGAATGTAGGTGTTTTGCAGCTCAAAACTGCATAGCCACCCCTTCCTTTTGGATTAGGTTGGGGGAGTTGTGGAAAAGATAATTTTGTGCTGCTAGTAATTTTTGTTGAACCATTCTCTTTCTTTCCTTTTCTGTTTTTCTTATCAAAGACATAGCAGAATTGTGTGTATGTGACAGCTTAATCTGATCTACTGTAAGTAGATCAGTTTCCCTCTAAGCCTTTGTCATGACATGACAAATAATCTGAAAGTCATGGCTATTGATGATATACTTCATGTCCCTTTCCTAGTCTCTTTACATTAAACATTTTCAATCTACAAAAGGAAGTGGCGATTAGTGTAATTAAGAAATGACATAGAAATCTTAGCAACCATTTTGCAGGTTTGTACTCTCTTCAGGATACCGAATATGTGTTGGTTCATCTCTGATTTTGTCCTACTGGTTAAAAGAAAAAGTGTTTGCATGCATCTGGAATTTATTTTACTACAGGTGTAATTTTTCATAAACATGTCCCTGTCTCCCTTTGTTACAGAGGAATACGATTTGGAATTGGTGCCTGACCTGCTCAAACAATTTTGGTTTTTAGTTTTTGATGAAGTAGGAGCCAAAAACTTGGGTTTAGTATCTAGCTGTTATCACCATGCACAATTAGCAGTCTAGTTTTACTCTCACTAAATTGGACGTAAGAGGATCCTAGGCAACTTGGTTAATAAAAATTCCCCAGTTTGATAGAAAGAAGAATACCTATATGATGCTTTGATGCTAAGGAATATGGACAATGTAGATCACAAGGGAAAAACCCATTAACTAAGGCAAGTTTTTGAACATACATTAAAAATGGTGTGTTTTAAAAATTAATTTCAAGAAGACAAGAACGGTATAAACTCGTGAAACGCTGCCTCCGCCTTAGCTCCATTGTGCCTGCAAAGAAATCGTGCCACCGCACCTACCAGTAAATATTTTAACAAAAAAAGAGTTCGGGGTTTGAACTTAGTTTAGTTAAAAAAAATATATTAGCAGAGGTTTAGTTCGTGATTAAGGTTTGTAGTTAAAGATCCAAACTAAAACAAAGTTGGAATCGCATGAAACCATAATAATTGATGCGCGATAGTTATATTCAATTCCGGGTCAATCTCATTTTACCATTTCCAAAACACAAAAGGTTGTTACCCATATTTACCATAAAAAGACTAATTGTCACAAAAATATAATTATTATAAATTATTAACTATACTAATTTCAAAAAAAATTACTAATTATAATAAAATTCTTAATTTCAATAAAATCACTAATTATAATAAACTCTCTAATTTCAACAAAATCACTAATTTAAAAAAAATTATCATAAATTTACTAATTATAATAAAAAAATTAATTTTAACACATTCATTAATTATCATAAAAATCTATAATTTCAACAAAATTACTAATTAACATAAAATCACTCACTATTTATTAAATTTGATATTTACTGTAAAAACACTAATTATCATAAAATTCATTTTAAAATATATCCATAATTTCAATACTCCCTAATTGAGTTGAAATCATTTGCTTGGCCTTCAATAATTGAATTAAAAAAATATAATTGACTAGAATAAATTAAATGCACTAATTAAAAAAAAAACTCATATTATTCTGAAAAAGTATAGATGCTTTCTTGAGAAATTTTTTATTTTTTGATTTTTTTTTAACTGAGTTCCGGGCATCTATTATTTAATTTATTTTTTTAGTTACTGTTGGGTGCAGTGCCACAATAGAGCTGAGGCGTCAATCCACAAACTCTGCCTTTTAGATCATTCTTAAAATTAATTTTTAAAACAAACCATTTCTAATATATTTAAAAAAAAAAAAATTGTCCTTAACAGGGTCCCTGCGAGGCAGCCAAGCCCGTGAGAAAAAAAACAAAAAATTCTTTTGTCAAGACCTAATATACCCACAAACTAATGTGACTTTTCTAATCACAAACTTCCAAGATCCCATTTGGACATGTCCTCTGTTGCTAATGATACCTCAAAATGAAGACAAAAAATGCAATTGGATTTATAGATAATTGGCTATTACCCATTTGCCTCTGACCTATAAGGCTCCAAACCTCACCCTTGGAATCTCACAATGGTTAATATAAACGCAATAGATGTTCTCAACGGACTACAAAAAGGAAACTAAGAACAATATAAAAACAAGAACTTGTCAAATCCAACTTCATCATCATCATTTAAAAAAGACTTGGATAACATTCTGTCAGCAATTGTATATATCCTCCCATTCCATATCTTTATCTCACTAGATGCTTTCTGTGGTCTTCTTCATTAAATAGATAACCACAATGCTTAAAGACAGAGAGACCACTTGGTAATGCTAGTGCTAATGTAACTTATGCAGAGAAAACCCCACGTGACAATCAGAATTTGAAAAACCTCCAACCTGAGTCCACAGTATCTTGTTCTGAAAGTTCAAGCAGCTCGATTAGATCCATGTCTTCATCCGATGAGCTGATAGATGATGCATCATCATCTTCCTCCTCCTCATCATCATTGTTCACACATGAACCTATGTTTGAATTTACTGGGTTATTGGCTCAACTTCCTATCAAGTAAGTGCCTTCAATAAAAGTTACTTCATTCATTATACATTTTAAACCCTGTTAGGTTCATTTCTGGTACTCACGGCTGCTTTCTTGTTTACTTGTAGGAGAGGGCTTTCTATGTACTATCAAGGAAAGTCAAGAACTGTTACATCCCTATCAGATGTAAGGTTCATAGAAGACTTAGCAAAGAGAGAGATTCCATATAAAAAGAGAGCCAATAAACAACCACACAGCCCTAAGGCCTTCATATCAAAAAAAGCTGGAAAGTGCCCTTTAAGGTCTCTCATGGCCGAAGGGAAGGTAGTAATTTCAAACCACCTCCCATCTGATATTCAATGATTAGCTAGGGAGCAAATTAAACTGCCGATGTCTTACAATGTAACCCTCTTGATTGTAGAAAACCAGTGCGTCAAGCAATTAGAGAGCACAGGTGACAGAATATCATCATGGATTGGGGATATAACAGAAGTTCTTTGCCCTTATCCATAGGATGCATATTGGATATGAAGAACCGTAGCAATTAAAATGAATAGGGAACGGTGGCTTCTGCCCCTTAATTTCTATGCTCAACCAGACTCTCAAAAAGCATATCTGTAGATGGCTTCTGCCACACCGTCTTCATCATTGCTGGAACCAATTACATTAGCTACAGATTTTGCTTTGTTTGATCCATTACTAAGAGCAACGCCTAGAGAAGCCAGCTCAAGCATCTCGACGTCATTTTCCCCATCACCAATAGCCATTATCTGAAAGAAAAGTGATTAAAAGAATTCAAGATATATAATCAATAAACTCACATCTTCAATACCAGATAACTAATAAGATTGAAACCTCAGATCTGCACATATAAGTTATTCATATACAAAAGTTAACAGTAAAATTAATTAGAACACTATGCTTATATTACTTACTTTTACCCTTAGTTTTATACCAAAAATTTATTAGGTTGCTCACATGTATATATATAATCAATTAATCCTTAAATCCCAAACTAATTAGGGTATGAGTCAAGATGATATATATCAAGGGAACATTGCGGGCATTCATGATTCAACCAGTTCATGTAATAACTGCTTTCTTAATTGAATTGCACAACCTCTAAAATTAATATTTATGCTACACATCACACGTGTGAAATGAAATTGCAAAACTAAGCCCAGGGAAGGTTTCACCACAATATAGTCGGACACTGTTGAAAGTAACCACAACTCTGTAATAGTCATTCAAGTCCAATTTACAGGATATCCCTAAATTTCATATTGGAAGATACAGATTAAGATATTTCCGGGAAAAGACAAACCTAATAAGGAGTAACATATTTTGCAGGCTCATACCTCCTTTGCAGTGATTCCCAAATGATCAAGCAGCATTTTTACTCCACTTCCTTTCGAGGTGCCTGGGGGAACAATTTCAAGCATATCTGGGACAGCTTGAACAACATTGGCACGATTTCTTGTTGCGTCTGACCAGTACGGTCGCAGTGTATTAGCCACTCCTTCTGCAGTGTCCACGAAAATCATTTTCTGTAGATGCAAAAGACAAGTGTCACAGTAAGAACCAAGATTGACCAGAGTTCTTTGATGAATAGCTGCTAGTAGAATCAAAAGCAAAGGCTAGCCAAGGGCTTCTTGAATAAGTTTCCCTTCTACATAGACCATGTTAATCGTAAGAAATTCAGAGCAGGGTTCGCAGTCAGAAAATTGACAGGAAAAGCAAAAGAACCATCGTGTCTACATAACGGCAGAAACACTAGGAATGATCATTCTATTTCATGTATAATTACATGGAATGAACATTATTTTGTTTAATATATTTTTAGTCTTAGAATACTCATTCCATTCTGATCATTTTATTCCATAGAAGTAGTAATCCTCAAACCCACATAAGAGGGTGGAATTGCTCATTCCTACTTCTATTAAATTGGTTTAGTTTAATTAAATGACAAAAAAATCATTCTATCATATAAAATAAAAAGTTGAATGTTAAAAAATATTATTATTATTTATGAATAAAAAAATATTTATTATTTAATTTAGTTAAATGACAAAAATACTCTTTATATTATAGTATATAATATAATTATAAATAAATAAATTAGTTAAGTAATTTTAAACTAAAATATTAGTATTAATAAATAATAAATATAAGAATAATAATAATTAATTAATTAATTAAAAATTAATAAATATATATATTTCATAATTATGTTACATTTTTATTACTTTATCTATAAAGGGATTTTTTTGTCATTTTAACATAATTTTTATATTATTTCTTAGCTAATAACTGCATAGAAAATAAATAAATAAAATATAATGTTTATTCTTTACTGGTGCTACCAAACAATAGAATGGAATAATCATTCCATTCCACCTGCATTCCATTCCATTTTCGCAAAAATCATTCATGCTTACCAACCAACCCTAAAGGATTTCAATGCAACCAAAACTTCAATTAGTTCATACAATAAAAAAAATATATATATCACTAGTCACCTTCATGCCAAAGGCTCACTCTTATTTAATCTAAAGTTCCAACATTAAATCTTTTTGGTCCAGTACCAAGAGAAAGAATTTGATGTTTGGCATTGGATATAGTTGTAAATATTGAACAAATTTGGCATCACTAAGAAGTTAGAAAATGGAGAGAGGAAAAATTTAACCTGTGCTGATAATGATTGTATACCTGTATGTCCACAGACGCCAGGAGATGCTCAACAGAGGGTACGATCTCAGCCTATTAAGATCATATGTGTAAGCTTTATACATAAGGCATGACAGAAATGAATACCGCAAAGTAGATCGAATATTATCTATCAGGCACCTTTGGCTCGTGGTATATCGTATGTACTGAGTCAACAAGTGGGTGATCAAAAAGGGTTAAGCAACGATCCTCACTGAATGCAATAATTGGAACTTTATTCTCTGAAGAGTAAACACATGCCTGCAAATTTTGAAACATATATCTTTGTTTCATACAACCACAACAATAATCTCACAAAGTCGATGAAAATCTTGTACAACTTGTTTGGAATTTAGATTTCAAAAGCTTCAGTTCTTTTGCACTTTGATAAGAATATCAATTCTCCTAGATTTGCCTAACTGCATATGGATTTCCTCATAAATATATCTCCACCCATTTAAGTTAAGATGAACCCTGGACCATCTTTTGTTATAAATAAAACCAACCAAGACATAGAAAGTGCAGCACAATCCCTTTCTTTTTATCTCTTTCCACACACATGAACAATTCAGTTAGGCCAAATTCACAGCTAGGCAAGACTAATACAAACCCTATAAAATATTTAGCACAATTGAGTCAAAGAAAACATCATATTCATATTCAAAAGCCAAACTATTAGTGACAACTTAGCGTTTGTAGCAATTTCCACCAAATGGTCAGGCAGCAGCAGCGTAGGAACAACTTCATGAGGATGGGCCTTACGACACTATCATCTCCCAGTTTCATCGGTTATAATAGATAGCACTGGTAATGAGTCACGTGGGATCAAGATCTCCACTGCCCAGCTCAAGTAACAACATCACATGGTATATTTTGCAAGAAATGTGGAATAGTACTCAGTAGAGAAGAGCAATGAGTAGCCACAGCTCACTGCTCAATGCAGTAAAACTTTAAGTGCCCAAAGGGCCAAAGGCAAGAAACCGCAACCCATATATATATATATATATATATATATAAACTATACATGGACATAGTATTTATTTTTCATATATATAAAAATTATACATGGACATATTATTTATATTTCAGCTGGGGTTAATGTTACCTCTCTACAGATATCTGGATCTAAATTCCTTCGAAAAATTTCCCGACCTTGTCTACCGTAAACAAGCAATCCCTGAAACCAAATGGCTTACACGATGTCAGAACAAGATGATAAAGTCAACAAGTTGAAAGCAGTGGTGAATACAAAATTATTAGTCTGAATAAAAATAGTAAAATTTAAAGAACGCAAAAGTTTTTTAATTATCAACATTAAGGTTTTTGTGTCATGGAGTGTAAAATTGAGCAATAAGTTTTTACTATACATTATTCAGAACAAATTCAGATCTACTAATTTAAGTTGCTTAATCTAAGACCAACTTTTTTCTCTTATTAGCATTGATGACAGAGAAAAAATGTGCTTAACAGTATGCTTTCCCAAGAGTGACATAATACTTACACAATTTAATAGAAAGATACATGGCTGGTCAAGACGCATAAATGTGTTGCGAGAAAATAAAATCATTATCAACAGTAAATACTTCCTGAAGATTATGTAGGAAAGATTCTCATATTTTATGAGCAACAGTTGCTTGGGGATATTTGCACATCAGTCTCCTAAGTTCCTACTAGATCACAAATAAGTTCAAATCTCAAGCACACCAATTCTCTTTTCCCCTCTTTGTGCCCATAATACACGTATGGGTACTGGAGAAGCTAATATTCTATTAGATTGAATAACAATGTGAACTAAAAGGATAGAGAAGAACAGAGTCCTAGCATATACTTTAAAGAAAATCTATCTAAAAAGGGTATCATGAGCAAAGTATTGACGTATAGTCAAAATGTCAAATATTCATTTACAATATAGGAAGAAGAATATATTATTACAGCATGTCTGCAACAGACTTTCTCATCTCCCAATGAAATATTTGATCTGAGCATCTCCACCCAGTTAGAATCCCCAAGGGCATCAGGAATAAGATATCTATTAGCCACAACATTTCTGGACTCAAATTGTATAAAAACTCTAAAGCAATCCAACTCTTTCCATGAAAAAGGGCACTGAAACACTTTTTCTTTGTCAGACTTGAATAATTAGACAGTGAACGCCAGAAAAATAGGCATTACATCTGAGTAGAACATGCATGTGTAAACAAGAAACGAGCAGCTGTATAAACTCAAGACTTATAACTTCCAGATTAGTTTCTCTGACAATACATGGCTTCCAAACTAGCCTCTAACAAATCATTACATTGTTAATACTGCCCCAGACTAGCTTATAACAATACATTAAATTGTTAATACTGCCCTTTTTGAATCATATAACAGTGTGAAGATGAAAACAGCATTGGAAATAATAACCTGTACGAAAACCCCAGGAGAAAGTTCTGAAGCAATGCCATCTTTTCCAGCTAAATCTACCATCTTCAGAGCACTTATGACAGCTGGACGAGTCTGTAAATATTAAAGTATGTCAGCCAATGTGGAAAAATCTGAAAATAAACTTCCACCATAAATTTTTGTAAGTTAATCAAATTGATAATTCTTACTTTTCCAGTGGCTATCACAATTTTGACACCCCTTAAGGATGCCTCTCTCAAAGCTTTCGCAGTTGTCGAAGAAATTTGACCTTGGCTGTTCAGCAGTGTACCTTTATATACAACTCTGTTATAAGCAAGAAGCAGAATCAGAGATCAGTTAGGACAGTTCTGAGTGTGATTATACCGTCCATATCGCAGAAGATATAGCTGAATTTTGGCTTATAAAATCGAAGACTGCCTTCTTTTTTCCTGTCTTTTGACAAAAACAACTTTAAGATCATCTCAGAAGTCAGAACATACTCATATGCAGACAAAAGTGAACAAGGCTGGAGCAATTAACAAAGAGATTACCATCTGAACTTTTTGTATTAGAATTAGCAGTGGTTTCGGCATCATATGCACTCTGAATTAATCCTTTCCCTTTCCAACCCAGACTCTTCAAAAGGAGTTTTTCCTCTTTTTCCATTTCAGCTTCGGCCTCTTCACTAATCTCGTGATCAAATCCCAAAAGATGTAACAAGCCATGAACCTGCCAGGGATGAAGTAATTATGGTCCTCTTTATGATACAGTTTTGATTGGAAAATAATCTCTGAAAATACACACTGCTTAATTCCTTCTTCCTTTCCCCTCCAATCTAGCAGCAAATGAGAAACAATCACCTTCCTAAAGAAGGGAAACAAAGATAAAACTTTTGTTTCAGGAAGTATACAACCAAGTAACCCCAGATTATCTTTCTCTAACCAGAAGCTAAAAAACCCTTTTTCACTCAAATTGGAAATGATAATACTTCAATAAGTAAAATAAACCTTGCATATTACACTTTCAGCAATATGATGCTTTAAATAAGAGGGTGAGAATAATATCATTGGAAAATAATGAATTTAGTACAAAAACTAAAATGAGAAAATCATCTACCAACCATGAGGATGCGTATCTCATCAAGAAGAGTGTGACCTCTTTCCTCTGCTTGTCTTGCAGCTGTCTCAACAGAAACGACAATGTCACCCAACATAAGCTGCAACAAGGAAGTTGTTTGTCAATCTTCTATAATAGTTCCATCAATTAGGATATCTGTGTTCTTACAATTGGAAGCTTGAGCTCAGGGACATGTTGTGACATGGAAAGAACATCAGTAGCATGATCCTCATCCCTCCACTCCTTATTAAGTTTACGAATAAATCCATCATTGCAAAGAAGCACAGACAACTCAACACTTTCAAATTCGCCAACGTCACTTATAGCTGTCTCCCTTGTTTTATAGCCTGAATCTTTTAACCCATCAAATGCCAACTTCATTGCCAATGGAACATTTAGACGTAACATCTCTGCTATGCTCTGCAGCACAAGCAAGACAACAAAAATGACATGCTAATTAGTCAGTCATCAGGGAAAGAATTTCTGTTTGTAACATGTTTCCTCTGATTTATGAAGACCACTTGCTTTTTCTCCCTTCAAAAGAAGAACTATGAAATATCCTAGGCTTGAAATTTATGACATTATTGAATTCCTGCGAGTTCAAACTCTAGCAAAGGAACTTAAGATAGCTGTGCCAACTTCAAAGTGTAATAAAAGGATATAGACATATTAAAGGATAAGGACCTATGATTCTAAGGCATTTATAAATAACCAATCACACTATATCAGTGGTTTGCAAAGCAGTGAAGTAAAGGAGTCAAATGAGATGGAAAACTCAAGAAAGCCATCAATTTTCATCCAAGTCTCTTCCATATCAGCTGTACCATGCACAGCCTATATGCTAATGAAAACTACATTGGATACACCATGTAGTCATGTCTCGCATGGATAAACTGATGCACTGGACTTAAATGTTGTGCTTGGTATAGTTAAAAATAGAGAGGAGTTGAGTCAGACTAAGATGAAGACTTAAGAAAATCATCATTTTCACCCAAATCTATTCCTTTTCAGGTATACCAACCATAACTAGGTGGTAATTAAAACTGTATTGGATACTCCACGTAGTCATATCAGGCTTTCCAGAATTTTGAAGACCCAATAACCTCAAGTTTAGTAGAAATCATTAATATTAGTAGTAGAATCAAACAATCGCAAGTTACAAGTCAATGATCGTCACCTCGTCTGCATCACTAGAGCAAACCAAAATAACGATTATTTCTACTTTGTATAACTGATTCATTAAATCCTTCTTAACAGTCTCGTCGTCAAAATCTAGATCAAAGATGCAGAAAACACATAATCACACTCGCATCATGACACTATGTATTATCTTTGATTTTGAACTTCAATCTAATATCATTCTGAGCAACTAAAGAATGCAAATTTGGGATTTTTTTTTTTTGGGGGGTGGGGGAGGGGTATACCAAAATCTCAGGATCGTCAGGCAATTCTTCTTCAATGCAAATATCAACACTGAGTTGCAACTCCTTCTCTTTGCTCTTCGCAGCTCGCCTCCTCACCTTCCGATAATCTCTCTGTGATCCACGAACTATCCCCAATGTTCTCGGATGCCTGCCGTCGTTTCGACACATAGCGTGAAATCTCCGAACAAGCAACGGAGTATTTAAAGGCAAAGAGACATCGAAACGATTCGTAAACCGAATGAATCCTAAATGGGAGGAGGAGAGTCCGGGAGTGACCGCGTTCGGAGTGGAACTGAGAGGAACCTGGTTGGCACATGTGAAAACAAGCGCCATGGCAGGTGGAGAAGATGAAGGAGGACAGTGGAGGCTGCGGAGGAGATAGGAGAGACGAGTGAGCATGTGGGGTTGGTGAAGCTACGAAGAAACGTAAGTTACTTGATCCGCAGTCCCCTACAGTGCTACGAAGAAATGTGAGTCTTGTGATAGTGACAACTGACATTAATTAAGCTATAGATAGGCTTAGGTATTCCCCCTTCGCCGAAGAAGGCATTGTTTGTTTCAATGGAAAATAACGAACTATAACATTTTGGCACTCAGAAAAAAAACATTTTCTGAAAAAACAAAAAAAAAATTAACCACAAACAAGTACTTCAAAAATTAATATCCTTTGTTATTAATCTAAAAATTAACATACGATTTTAAGAAAATCTTGTTTTGATTATTTGAGTGCGTTTGAAAATTGGAATTCTACAACTTAGTTTACTTGAGAGATAAATTTTTATCTTAAAAATATGTAATTATAAAATTCAATTAATTTTTTTAAATTCTATGAATATTTTATTTTATTAATAAAAGTACTAACATATAATTCTTTTGGATGTATATATTTTGTTTAAGAGAAAATGGAAAAAATAATATCAAATCACAAATAATACTGTAAAACATAAATAAACTCATTCATATTTATATATTTAAATTCTAATACAATATATTCCTCTCCATTTGACCGAGTAAGTTAATAATTCTCTTAATGTTAGTCAATTAAGATATAGCCCTTGGTTTTTAAAATAGATTTTTGGTATAAATTGTTTTACAAAGTTGTTTGATTACAGAGATTTTATTTTTTAACCTTTACAAAATAAAGTATTTTTGAATTTTTAAATTCCTAAAAGCTAAAGATAGAAAATATGAGAAGCATAAATAAATTTTAATAATTATTTTATTTAGACAAATATGACGATAATATTTGTTAAATTAACTTTTTTAGTAATTTTAATATTTAATATTATTATTTTTAAATAAAATCAAATAAAATTTTTTATCTTGCACAATTTTTATGTTAACTGATTCAAATAATTTTTAAATTTTTAAACAATTATACTTGCAAATTACTTTTACACGTAGTACTTTTACACACAACTTAATTAATGGCCATAGCACAACAATCTATAAAGCTAATTAATATTATATTTTGGAATATAAATAGTTTAAATGTAGAAAATTGATTTAAAACATAGGAATTGATAAAAGTAAAAGTTAGACTACCAATGAATTGATCTCATATTAAGAAATTAAAAAGATTAGTAAATATTCAGCTTAAATTAATCACACATTTATCGATAGTGAAACTTGAATTAAAACAACATCCATCTTAGTTTATTAGCTAATTGAACTAAAATTTTATCAATGAGTAATGTCACATTTGTCATAAATATTTGATATTTTTTTCATTATTTAAGATTTTTTTTTTTTTTGAAAATGAACATTTACAATTTTCTTTGCCTAAACATTTTTATTTTTAATTTTTATAAATAAGAAACACATGCTCAATAAATGAAAAGGAGTGATAAATGTTTATATAAGACATATCCTCGAGCTTGAGATATTCGTTACTTGAAACAAATTTGAATTTTTTATTAGTCTCAAGTTTGGAAGAAAAATGTGAATTGTGTTCTGTCATATGTGACAATTATTGTAGAAATTCATCAAACATTCTGAGACATTTTTCTTTTGCCAACAAAGTTTTTTTCTTGTTTGGTAAGAGTTTTGCCAACAAAGTTAAGTCATGAAGTTTTATTTCTAGAAGAATGTCGTTATCCCACTAGTATTTTCCTAGTGAGCCCTTCTTATTTTTCCTCATCCACATTTGATTTTCTTAGTGTTTGCAAAAGGTTCGTTTTTCTAATATTAATTCTCTCTCTTTAAAAAACAAAAAAAATTTAGTTGTGTTAACATGTGCTATTATAACACTTACTAAAATATAATAAATATTTTTAAAAAGTAATTTTTTTACTAAGTGTCTTACGAGTATTGCCTTGAGATACTTGTTAATATTTTATAAATAAAATTTTTGTAATATTAATTAATAATTGATTATAATTTTAATTATATTTAATGCATAGGATGCTATATTTGGAAAATTTTAATTTTAAAAAAATAATATTTATTACACTTAACAAGTTATCTTAGGGCAAAAAACCCTTTATTATTAATTTTTTTTTATCTTAATAACTATAACAAATTTCACCTATGTTTAATGCATAAGTTGCTACAATAATATTACAATTTGTTTGTATTTTAATAAATGCCTTAAATACACCTAAAGCTAGAAATTCCCTAAAATTGACTCTCTTGAAGTATCGATGTAAGAGAATGATAAATAATTACAAATTAATAATAATAATTTTTTTAGGAATTTGATGTTATTGTAATAATAGTTAAATTTATACTTCTTAGTTGATGTTGGTTTTGGTTGTAATGTATCACTTTGAGACTCGCGTGGTCTCATGTTTTTCTTATACTTTTTGTAATTTGAATCGTGTAATTCTGTTATTGATCAATGATACTTATATAGAAAATAAATAAATAATATTAAAATTAAATAATTGTTTGTATTTTCATTATTAATGTAATATGTTAATCAACTAAATTAAATCTTATATCTTAAAATAATAAAAATCAGTTACATAAATTTTTTTATTCATTCACATCAATTTAAGACATTAAAAGCAATCATACAATTCTCAATAACTTAATTACCTCTATATAATTATTGGTATGGACTAGGATTATTCCATCTAATATGTCTATACCTGTAATAAGTCAACTTAACTACGACATTAACGTATGTTGAATATATTCAAATCACCGCAAATGATTTTCTTTTTAATACATACGAACGTCATTTTGTTTCATATTTTCTCATCTCATATTATATAATATTTTTTATATCATTTATTTCAATATCCATATACCAAACATTTCTATTTTATGCTACTATTACTTTTAACTTTTAAACATTTAGAATCATATTACATATAATATAGTGAATCTTATGATCGTTCTATAAACCTCATAGAGATTATCTAATTTTATACTAACCTTCAACGCTCAATTTTTTACCTAATCTTGTCATGGTGGAGTTAGGTCTTACCATTATTAGAAAAAAAATTAGGAAGAGATGAAAAGTAGAAAATAAGTTGGGAAAGCAGAGCGAACTGGTAATAATTAACAGAAAAGACAAAAAAGAAAAAGGAAAACCAATTTGGATAGTTGGCCGGAATGCAACGGGCACCAAGCACGGTGCACTCACAAGCCACACCTCATTCAATCATCAATAATTTAATATTTTAGTCTGCATATATATTATAGTCCACCGAAACCCCGAGAACCCAAACCTTCTTCTCTCTTGGCCATCCTTTCTGGCTTTCTGTCATTGATCTCCAAGATTTGCTCTTTCTCCACCCTCTCTGTGTTCTGCTTCTGCTTCTGCCCCTCACTGTCTTTCTCTGACCAATTGCTCTCAGTCTGCAAAGACCCAATTGAAATCTCCTTTTTTTTTTTTTTTTTTAATTTCGTTTGCCTTTGCAATTCTGTGTTACATGATCTGCTCAGATGCATTCCTTCTCAATCTTCTATGCTAGGAATTATTCAAATCAGCTTAGGTACTAACTTTGTTTGGCTTTAGGTTTCCTTTGCGTTAGTACAAAATGGTGGGTTCAGAGAGTCCAAATGGTTCTTCAATGGGGCCACATCACCCAGCAAAGAATTATGGGATCACAAAACCCATTTCTCTGGCTGGCCCTACCGAGGCAGATTTACAGCGTAACATGGAATTGGAAAAGGTGTGCCTTTTTTTAGTCCTTGAGTTTCAAAATTTTGATAGATTTTAGCTTGTTTTCTGATATATTTCTGCTGATTTTTTTATTTTTTATTTTTGATGTAGTTGTTGGTTGATTCTGGGCTTTACGAGAGTAAAGAAGAAGCTGCAAAGAGAGAAGATGTTCTTAGCCGACTCAATCAGGTACATAATTTGACTGCTTCTTATGTTGCTTACCCATTTGGCCCTGGAATTCTTATTTGGACTTTTAGACATTAATTTTACTGGGATCCGGAGGCTTTTTACTTAGTTATACCCTGCCTTTTGCCATTTTAAACTGATATCCTGCCTTCTTCGTAATTTCATATTTGTCGGTCTCGCTAGCAATATAAGGTTGTTGCACTCATATGTGCATTGATAACCAATGCAGTACTGGTTGAAATTACTCTTATTTATGTTAGTTATGTGGATATAGCTGGAAATTATCAGTACATTTGTTTCTCAACTGGCATTAACGCATTGTAATGTTTGAAAGAGTAAATAGACAATTATCTTGTGCTTGCATTTTTTCGTCACGGTGTTGATGATAAATATGGAGTTGACAGGACTTGAAGGTTACCACCATTTCTGGATGTGTTCTTTAATCTTTAGTTATGATAAGCACTACCGTTGTTTGCTATCATTAGGAGAGTCCTGATTACTCCTGAACAATGTGAGGGCTTTCTGCTCATGCTAAGTTATCTATCCTGTGTTAGGCTGCATGCAATGCCCCAGAAATCCTATGCCTAGGGTTTCCATTTAAAGAATCAATATGGAAAGGAGAATTTCCCACGGCGGCCAATATTTTGGTCTGGTTGTCATAACAAGGCCACCACACAGCCTGTAATGTGGCCTGAATTAGCTATATATCTACGAGCATCCATTCCTGTTATTTCTTAAACAGAATGTAATTGTTTTTCCTCGAAGCAAAATGTTTTAGCTCCTATTCATTTCGATGGATTTTCCATGTTTTTTCTTTAAGTGTCAATCATGTCACTGTTTTTCATACTTGGTCTCTGATTGCTGTATGTCATCTGATGATTGCGTTGTTCTATGTTATAATTAATATGGTCCATTTACATCAGATGCAGCTTTCTTTTGCAGAATGTTGCTTCTAATAAAGTTAACTTGCATTTTAGATTGTAAAAAACTGGGTGAAGCAGTTGACTCGCCAAAGAGGCTACACAGATCAGATGGTGGAGGATGCAAATGCTGTCATTATTACTTTTGGCTCTTACCGTCTTGGGGTGAGCACACTATTCTTAGATGTGTTATTTTCTTTTCTTTAGATTTGAAATGCTTGTATAGTGTGAATGTTGTATCCAACTAGAGTTTATAACCAATGTTTTTGTACTTACATATTTCTAATGGGGGGGTTAACTTGGATAATCTGAAGCTTAGTAAAAAGAAAATTGAGGTAGAGACCAATTTTCCATATTCTTCTGCAATATTTTGAAATGTGGGAAGCAAGTTTTCAGTTGGGAAGACTAATTAGCATAAAATTGTGAATAGTAGCTTCTCTAGAAAGAGTTCTTGGTTTTTATTGGGTCAATGATGATGAGTATTTGATTGTGCTTGAAAATTTGCCTTTATGTTGAGGTTTTACCTTGGTGCTAAATTGATACTTCTGGCTCTTGGCTTATTTGGGCTCAAAAGTGAATCCGTCCCTCCGTATTTGTGATCATAGATTCATAACTAAGATATCACAATTTCTCTCCCTGGATTGTTTCTGTCTGAGATAAAGCTTTGAAATAGCAAAGATACTTGAGATGTAGGGTAAACATGTTGAATTGATGTCTATTTTCTTTGGTTCCTTTGTTTCAGGACTCCTATAGGGGATTGGGATTACATGTCTGTAGGCCATTATGCATTACTATTATGTTCTGTAGGCTTATAGACTGAGATACCTGTTAGTTGGTTTACGTGAGAGGTTCCAGTATTTTCTTGACTGGTGATTTTGGGTTATACAACTCTTAAATCTGAATAAACCAGTTGCATGTACCCTCCAACCAGTGGATTGGAGGTTTTCAATTAACTCCTCCCAGCCCTCCCACAAGGAAGGGGAAAAGCAGAAATTTGATCTGTTTGCTTCTGCCTGTTTTTGCACTAATTGATGGTTGCTTGACAGAGTACACAAGTTAGCAATCTTGTCTTGTGCCTTTTGGAGTTCCCTTCATTGGTTAGTGACTCTTGTTGTGTTTTTGGTAGTGATCATGTCAACAATGTTATTCTGATTTCTGACAGTTCTTTTGGAATTGCATTCCTTTCTTGTGTTGATTGTTCACTTGTAAAATCTTGTATTCTTCATTCACTGTAGCGAGTTGATAAATGGATAACAACTTTTTATATTGCTGAAATGTAGAGTTAGCAAGCTTGTGGTTTCATTGTTCATGGGAAAGAATAGAAGACTTTACGTTTTTAGTGATAACAACTTTTTGCTTCTGTGGCTACAAATTATTACTACTTTTGCAGGTACATGGACCTGGTTCTGACATAGACACTTTATGTGTTGGTCCTTCTTATGTGAATCGAGAGGTGATTCACTGGCTAGTTCCTTTTGTTCAGTTTGAGTTAAAGTAGACAATAATGTGAGATTGTGCTAAATGCTAATACACTTCTTTTGCAGGAAGACTTCTTTATGATTTTGCATAATACCCTGGCTGAGATGGAAGAAGTTACTGAACTTCAACCAATCTCAGATGCTCATGTTCCAGTTATGAAATTCAAGTTCCTGGGGATATCAATTGATTTACTTTATGCAAGCATATCTCTTTTGGTTGTTCCAGAAGTAAGTATGGGATGGAGTTTGATTTATTAACTTCTTTCATATATATGTAGCTCTATTTGATTTAGGTAGATCTCATGATATTTCATATTATTCGTGAAGTATACTTGACAAATTTTGAGAAAATCATTATAGGTTGATGCTTTTTGATCTCTTTAGTCAGCTAATGTGACTTTTAGATTTGTTTTGTTTCCTTCCCTTCTTTTATATTTTGAACATTATGTATGCAAATACAATCCTATAAGAGAAAGGGCCTTAATGTGATGGGGTGGTCATCCAGTTCAAACCATAACGGAGTAGGATGGTAAGTTTCTTGTTGAAAAAGTATTGGATGCCCCACAGTCCTTTCTGAGTTCCTATCTACTGAAAAAAAAGGAAAAAGAAGACTTCTTAAATTTGCAATTGCAATATGATAAACTCTTTTGTTTACTTCCACTAAAAATGTCACTTGGGTATTGTTGGTCCTTTCATTCTTCGTCCTCTCTGGCTCAATCTTTTTCTTCTAAAATTATACCATTTTGACTGTATCCAATGTGTTATTGTCATTTTCCTGGAACTTATTGATTGCAGGATCTAGACATCTCTCATGGGTCTGTGCTGTACAATATTGATGAGCCAACTGTTAGGAGTCTAAATGGCTGTAGGGTTGCTGATCAAATTCTTAAACTTGTTCCTAATGTCCAGGTTAATATGTTTTTACTTTACCTTGGTTTATATTATATTCTCCATGGTTTGATGGTCCTTTAGGCTTCTTAATTCAACTGTACTTCTAACCTTTTATGGTTGTAGCATTTCCGTATGACACTCAGGTGTTTGAAATTTTGGGCTAAAAGGCGTGGTGTTTATTCAAATGTAATATTTTGACCTATCAAGTTCTTCATCTTCAATACTGGAAATTTCACTTGATCTTGCTGTCTTCATTTCTTTACCTCCTCATGCAGGTTACTGGGTTTCTTGGAGGTGTAAACTGGGCTCTTTTAGTTGCTCGAGTTTGCCAGCTTTATCCCAATGCCATTCCTAGTATGTTGGTTTCTCGATTCTTCAGGGTGTATACTCAGTGGCGTTGGCCAAACCCTGTCATGCTATGTTCTATAGAAGAAAATGAACTGGGCTTCCCTGTATGGGATCCTCGAAGAAATCCTCGGGACCGATTTCATCATATGCCAATAATCACTCCTGCATACCCGTGCATGAATTCCAGCTACAATGTCTCAACAAGCACTCTCCGTGTTATGACGGAGCAATTCTCCTTTGGTAACAAGCTCTGTGAGGTAAGAGGAGTTTTGGCTGCATTTTTATTTGATATTTGATGACCATCTTGATAATGATTCCTGGGACTCCTGGCTATATAGTTTGCTTTTTTATACTGATTTATTTATTTATTTATTTGCAGGAAATTGAGCTTAACAAATCCCACTGGAGTACTCTTTTTGAGCCGTATCTGTTTTTTGAGGTGTACAAAAACTATCTGCAGGTGGACATAATTTCAGCAGATGCAGATGATTTACTGGCTTGGAAGGGCTGGGTAGAATCTCGGCTGAGACAGCTTACGCTGAAGGTAATGTCTAAGATAGTATTGCAGAAAAGGACTAAACTCCACGAGCATTTGGACGTAGTTTTTATTGAATGTATTCATAATGTCTACCATCTGAAGCAGTTTCACTTTTGGCCAATATTTTCCATTTTCATCTAAGCAGATAGAGCGGGACACAAATGGGATGTTGCAATGTCATCCTTATCCAAATGAGTATGAGGACACATCCAAGCCTTGTCCACATTGTGCTTTCTTCATGGGGTTGCAAAGAAAAGAGGGAATAAGAGGTCAAGAAGGGCAACAATTTGATATACGTGGAACAGTTGAAGAATTCAGACAAGAGATTAATATGTATTCCTATTGGAAACCTGGAATGGATATCTATGTTTCCCATGTTCGTCGAAAGCAGCTTCCTGCATTTGTTTTCCCTGATGGTTATAGACGGTCTCGCTTGTCAAGGCATGCAACCCAGGTAGCTGAGAAAACTTATGAGGATGCAAAATGCTGTCAGAATGCATCTGTTGAAAGATGCATAAAGAGGAAAAGTGACCCTGAAATGTCAGATACGAAACCGGACAAACCAGAGAAGCGGGCTTCTGTTAGCCCACTTCGGCTAGAGTCTGTTTCTCCAGAAAGCAGTACTAGATCAGGTACTACATCTCAGAGTAGCATTGGCCTCATTGAAGGGGTTAGGTTAGAGTTTTTAACAACCAACGAGACAGATAGCAACTCCGGAGTTAAATTATCTGGTGGAATCTTGGAAAGTGAAAAGGGTAACTTAAAGTGTGATGAACAAATGGGTGAAGCTGTTGCTTCTGTAAGTGTAACGAAGTTCCCAGGAGTTCATAACGAGTTAAAGCCTGCTGAAGCAGCAGAGAAACCTTCAGAAATACATCCAAATGGAATCAATTGGGATAAAGTTGAGGATTTGGCAAAAGATTGCGTGGTAAATGCAGAAACTGAAGCCTCCAAAACGTTGCTGAATTGGACAGAGGGTTCAGTTGATATTGATCGAGGACCAGTTAAACATTGCGATCAGACAATGACAACAGGGGCAGGAAATGCAGATTGTGTATTTGGATCAGGTTCCAGCGCTCAGAACCTCAATTGCGAGGTGAGTTTCTCCGTTTGAGGACTTTGGATTAGGAAATCTTGTGGATGGCAGTGGGAAAACTGGAAACTTTGGGAGATAGTGAGGCTCAGGGATCTTTGCAGGGTGATGCTTGTGTGGCAGATCTGGATTCAGTTTCGAAGAATGGGTGTTTTGATGCGGATGCAGTATTCCAAAATAACACATCCAAAGAATTAAAGGTTTTGAAACTTCTCATTATGAACATTTTCTTTTCTTTTCCTTTTTCCTTTTTTGTTTTAAAAGATGACTTTTGTATGCTTTTATAGAATTATATACATTTTTCACTTTTGATGTCTTGTCAGAAGAATTAAGAGGTTTTGAATTGAAACTGATGTTTTCAATTCAAATTATTGATTTCATCTTAGTAATAACTATTTTACTTTACATACTCTATATACTCTTGACGTTTGTTAATTTCTATTCTCTTTCTACCTTGTTGAATAAATTTTACTGTCTCTGGCCCTGCTCTTTTAAGATTTTGTGCTCCAATATTTCTTTTACTTTGGTTTTCCCTGTTTGTTGCAACTTTCTCTAATTAACACTTCAATACACTTGATTTGCCTATGCAATTTTCTAACTGGTGAATATGTGGTCGCAGGTCCTGCACCACTATACGTGCCATGTTTCCAGTAACTGAGCTTAAGACCCTCACTTGTTTAGTGTATAAAGGCTCAGACGCATGACCATCCTTTTTTCTTAATATATATTTTAATTCCTTTTTATTTTGAATAGCTTGTTGGGAATCTAATTGGCGTGGCGTTGCTGCCTTAATATTGTGTGTAGCCTGATATCAGACACGGGAATGTTGTATAGCCTCATGACGGAGCTATGTCTGAACCTCTGGAGAAGCCATTGACAAGGCATGCTTTTTAAAATATAACTCATTCTATCCTTATTGTGAATCATTATATCTTTATACTGTCCTGTTTGGTTGTGTGGCTCTTTTGTAGGAGAATGAGTCTGGACTTTTGGTGTCTGACCATCCCTCACATAATACACAGCCTAGGCCAGACCCCACCATATGCTTAGTTGGCATGATTGGCCTGCTGAGACTCAGGAGGGTGGAAGTGGATGAGGCTGTGTTTAAAGAGGGAGGAGCAGATGATGGCAACAATGGCGGGTTCTTCTTTGTGTTAGGTGGGGGAAGATGCTAGCCATCTGTATATATGGAGAGATAGGAGTGCAAAGAAATATGGTTTTTATCTTCGTAACGCTGGATCTCGGTTCTATTCTATGATAAAAATGTCTTAGATTTGTTTTGTTAGACAAAATGAAACTTGGTTGCCTTTGATCCAATGAATCATGGTTTGGTGGAATTTCAAATCTCACAATGCATTGAAATAGTAGTATGGTATACTAGGCATTAGTGTTCTTTTTTTCTGCGCCAGAGGGGCTCATTGGACCTTTAGGAAGGGTTTTGTTGAAAATAGATAAGCTCTCAGTTCTAATCAGCTACCAAGATTTGAACCTTGACATAGGTCTTGTTGAGTTTTGATTGAAACAAAGAGGATAATAACTATCCTTACAGGGCAATACTGCATTGCTCAAACTATTGAAGTACAGTACAACTATATAATCTCCCGCCTAGCATAATATGTCACACGCTGTACTCAAAGCTTTCATCAATTTGATCTGTAACCTTTTTACTGCGCTTGTAACTAGAAAGATAAGTGGAATCACCAAGAAGGGGAGTAACATCAAACTCAGTTCCTATCTTCTTCCCTTCATAACCTTTTGCAAGACAGCACCGACCAAGAATCTGCAAGATCTCTTTCATGGAGGGCCTAGTTGAAGGTAATGTGCCTGTACAACTGAGTCCTAGTTTAACTACATTAGTCATTTCTTCCAAGTAACATTGTTCTTTCATTTCTTCATCAATGACATCAGCAATAGGCTTTCCCTCACTGTAGTGCCGCCATGCCCAATCTACTAAGCTTGTGTCTTCGTCTCCACTAGTGGGTTCTCTTCCTGTTACAAGCTCTAGGAGTACGACCCCGAAACCGTAAACATCAACTTTCTCATTGACCTTAGTTGAATAGGCATATTCTGCAATGAAAATGAAGCAGAATCAAAATATTAAATCAGTTTCTGCAAACATTAACGAAAACTTTGCCCTGTTTAATAGCAATATTCTACCTGGTGCAATATAACCGAAAGAGCCCGCAATAGCAGACATGGTATGTAGCTGTCCTTGCTTAACCAACACCTTGGCTAGCCCAAAATCTGCAATACTTGCCCTGAACTCAGAGTCCAGCAAGATATTGCTAGACTTGACGTCTCGATGAATGATCGGCATAGAGCACTCATGGTGCATGTAACATAGGCCTTGAGCAGCATCAATGGCGATTCTCAATCTCATTGGCCAATTTAAGACTTGAAGATTGTTAGCTGAGTCCAACCCAGGTACTAATTTTATCTTCTTTCCATGAAGCCATTTATCCAAGCTCTGATTTTCCATGTACTCGTAGACAAGCAGCTTTGAATTCTCACTTGAAATGCAACCCAAAAGCTTCACTATATTGGAATGCCGAATTGTGCCCAGAATTTGAACCTCGGTTAAAAATTCTTTCTCAAGCTTGTGATCCATTTCCTCACTATTCCTAATCCTTTTCACTGCAATGAATTCACCAGGTCGACCAGAATTAATCCTGTAAACTTTCCCTGAACCCCCACTCCCAATGAGGTTATCATCTGTCAAGTTTGACAAAATGTCATAGTCTGTAAAATTTAATCTCTGAAATGAGGTAATCTTCCATGTTGAAAGTTTGTGCACTTCATGCTTTCTCTTCCTGTAGCTTATAATCTTATAGAAGGTGAATATAACAGAAGCTATGAAAACAGTGATGACAAGAATAAGAATCAGAGCAAGATATTTGGAAGATGATTTTTTCGGGTGGGGTAGTTTGGTGTAGCAGCTTGGTAGATTGAGAATTGGATCATTTGAACATATATAAGAATTGTTCAAGAAACTGTTTTCATATGCAAGGTTATCAAACTCATCTGGGATTTTCCCGGAAAGCTTGTTGGATGACAAGTTGAGAAAAGTAAACCTCAGATGGCCAAATTGAGGTGGGATTTCACCTGAGAATTCATTTTCTGATAAGTCCAAATAAAGGAGGTCAGTTAGATAACCCATAGCTGCAGGGATTTTCCCGGAAAGTTTGTTCCTTGAAAGTGTTAAAAAACTGAGAGATTTCCAGGAGTCTATCTTCGACGGAAGTGGACCTGAAAGTTGATTACCATCAAGCATCAGAGTATTAAGTTTGGGAAGAATGGTCAATTCTGAAGGGATTTCACCAGAAAGCAGATTGTTCCTTGCCTGGAAAACAACAAGATTCACAGAGGAAAAAATCCCAGCAGGAATTTGACCCGAAAATTTGTTATCACTGATTTCAACTCTGGACAAATTCGAAGCTAATTTATTTGGAAGTAAACCAGAAAATGAATTACCACTCAACCTCAAGCTTGATAGATTTCTCGAAGTCCAAAGACCCAAAGGAACTTGACCTGAGAAGTTGTTATTGTAAAGCTGAATTGATCTCAGAGTAGTACAATTTTCAATCCATTTGGGCAACTCTCCCATAAGCTTGTTCGAAAATGCAACAACTCCTTGCAAGGCACCACCTGCACATAAATATTCTGGTAACCCACCACTTAATTGATTCTCTGCAACTTCAAACACTTCAAGCTTTGAATGGAGGCCTAATTCTGGTGGCAAAGTTCCATTCAACTTATTGGTAAAAACCGTGAAGTGCTTCAGTGATGGAATTAGGCCTAAAGTTTTTGGAATCTCACCGGATAATTGATTCAAAAACAGATTCAACACCTTCAAATTCTTCAACTTTCCAAAATCCTCTGGTATATTACCAGTCAAATTATTGATTGACACATCAATTTCAATCAAATTCAAGGCCTGGACCAAACTGGGTAGTTCACCAGACAATTTATTATGGTAGAGATACACAAGGCTTAAATTCCTTAACATGAACAAGTTCCTAGGAATTTTACCTACCAAACGATTTTTTGACAAATCCAAGTGCTCAAGACTAGTAAGATTGGATAAACTTTCCGGGATTTCTCCGATTAAATTCGACATTGTTAGCCACATAAACGTCAACTTCTTTAACTTCCCAAACTCCTGTGGGATGGCCATGGGCACAAACCCATTAAAGGCCAAACCCAGGAATTCAAGATTGGATAAATCCCCAATTTCCTTAGGAAACGTCCCGTTGAATACATTCTGATGGAGGTACAAAGCCCTTAATTCCGTCAATTTCCCAATTGCTGCCGGGATGTCACCGGAGAAATTGTTGGCACCGATGTTTAAGTACCGGAGAGTTTTGAACCGGTCAATGTCATCGGGAATTGGACCGGCGAAATAGTTCTGAGAGAGGTCAAGAATTTGGAGGTTGGAGCAGTTGTACAG
This sequence comes from Quillaja saponaria, assembly GCA_029379385.1. Lineage (NCBI taxonomy): Eukaryota > Viridiplantae > Streptophyta > Magnoliopsida > Fabales > Quillajaceae > Quillaja > Quillaja saponaria. The sequence goes on from CM055610.1 coordinate 23,148,389, forward strand.
GAAGCTCGGGAACTCACCGGGAATGAAATTTAAAGCAAGGTCAAGCTTGGTCAGGTTCTTGAGGTCACAGATAGTTGCCGGTATCTTCTGGGTGATGTTTTTGCTACGGAGGTCAACTCCGGTGACGGCTACATCTGTACAGTTGATCTCCGGCCAATCGCACGGTGACGATGATGAGTTCCAGGATTGAAGCAACGGTGGATTTCCCAATTGCTGTTTAACGTTGAGTAGGATGGTTTGTTCGGAGTTTGTGGGTTGTGAATTTACGTGGGAGGGTATGAAGGCCAGGAAGAAGAGTAAGAAAAAGAGCGGAATTTTAGGAAAGAATGGAGGGTAATTTGGACATTTGGGATGGTTCAGTTCGTTGCTCCGGTTTGGACTTTTGCCGGGAAATGATGGAGAAACCAACAGCCAAATTTAAAAGAAGAGAAGTGGAAGCTCAGATTACTCCATGACTTGAAAAATGTAATTATTATTAATTAACAACACTGATACTGAATGTTAATTATCATAAGTAATACCCTGAATTTGATAGGGAATTAACTAGTCCACCATAAGAGTTGTACTCTAACACGATGTATATCACTTTCACATGTTAATTTAATCCAAGAGTTAAGTATTGAATTTTTAAGTTATCAAAATAGGGCATCCACCTTTTTTATTTTTTATATTGTTTGAGGTACTTCCAAAAAATAATGACATAGTCATAATTTTTTGTAAATTATTATTATTATTTTCTAAATATAGTTTTTATTTATTTTTCATAATTAATTTGGCTATTTTAATAATTAAATATTTAAGATAAAATTAAAAAGTGTGATATGACATTTTACTTTCTTTTATTTTTTTATTTATAGTTATTTTTATTATTATTTATTATGAGAAAAAAATTAAAAATCTTGTGAAAATTAAATATTTTTTTATATATTTATGAAATGTTGTTTCATTGGGAATAAGGTCAGAAAAATATACACAAATGCAAAATTAAGAAAAAAAAAATACAATTATGTTGGTTGATGTTATTCATTATGTATTTTAAAATTTGTGTAAAATAATCTAAGTTAAGTTAAAAAAATAAAATAATACGGGTTTGATGTTCATTAATTATAAATTATAAATTTTTTATAAATAATAAAAATATTAATATATATATATATATAAAAGACAAAAAAAATATTATCGATATGTAAAATAATTAATATGTCAACTATTCTCATATCAGACACAGAATTCCAATTTGCCTTTTGAATTTTGCTGACAAGTGCAGTGGTGGTTACTGGTTAGGAAGTTTCGCATTATTACAATTTTCTAAAAGTTGAATGAGATATGAGGGTCTTTGGTTGTTGGACTATAAGAAAAGAGTACAACATGGCTGAGTCAAACTTCAAAAGTACACTTGCTTTCAATCTTAGCCCGCCTTAGATTTTCTTTTTTCCATTTTACTTATACCAAACATACCTTTTACTCCATGTAAAATATGTCTGACAAGTGATGCTGGAATTCTTCCTAACCCTAATAACATTTGCTTGGTTTTTTGACAATTCCAAATTATTGTTTTCAGCAAATAGATATTAGAAAATAAATTATAAAAAATATTTTTATATTATTAATTAATTTTATTGATAAATTTTAGAAGTTAAATTATAAAAGAATTTAGTTTACTAAAATTGAACTCTAACAATGACTGGCCTGAGATTTTATCTCTTAATCTCCCCTCTTCTAAAACCATTTAGGCTTAACAAGAAGAAGGAAAAGTATATATGCTTTATTCTAGAAGGAAAAGGATATATGCTTTATTCTAGAAGGAAAATAACACTAGGATTTTAAATTGTGGAATACAGAGGACTAAATTTGTGTACTAGTCATGGTTGGCTGCTATTACTATATATCTATTTACTTGTATAGACTCTGTTAGTCCCCTTGGCATTTTATATTAAATAATTAGAGTTTATCAATTATTTGAATCGTAAAAAAATATTGATAGAGAGAAATAGTCACATATCTCAAATGAGATTAAGATTATACTTGAGAAATATGAAGATACTTCATAAACAAATTATTAATAATGATTATATCCAAACAGACCGCCTTCTTCATGTAATCTTAGGATTTTAGCCCAATTTTAAATAGTCACGTACTTGTTATATGCGCTATGCAAGCTAGCCTGGTGCAAATTATACTTATCTATTATTAATAATACGAACTTGCACTATGAGAATGTAAAATAAGCTTTTGCACTCAATATTTTTGAGCTCACATGGAAATTAGAAAGATGTACAAATGACATGAGAGTATAAGTTTCATAAATTTTTTAGTTTCAATGTAAATTATATGTTTTAGATCATATTGGATAGACAATATTCAAGGACATAATATATCCCGAATATATCTATTTATCTTTATTTAAAGCTTTTTATATATATTTTGGATACTTGTTAGTAGGAGTATCGATCTCAACATACCAATCCTCTTAATCACGTGTAAGACATGTGACACTCTCTTATAAATTTAAGATTTTTATAAACACCTTGGAAAAGAATATGGAAAAGTATTTTAATCTTTACATTAATTATTCATTTATTTATTTTTCTTTTTAAGAGTTATGACTTTTGATATGAAAATAAAACTTGACAAGTGGGTCTTGACCACATCAGAATATCCGAGTATAATTAGACTTGACAAATGGAACTCGACCACATTAAGATTTAACAATACCTGTAATTTATAAATAAATAAAGTTGTTATTATAACTATTTTAATGTAAGAGTAAGGTGTGTTTAGACTAACATGCATATCAACTAATTATTTTTTTATTTAGTTAAAAGTAAATTATCTATGTTTTATTGTAATTAGTACAAAAATTATTTATTATTATTATTATTTATATCTAACAGTCAAGTGAGTCTGGATCATTTTACACGTATTTAGATTAGTAACTTTATTAATCTAATCAAAAATAAATCATTCATATTATAATTAAAAAATAACATTTATTATTATTATTCTTTCGACTAAGCAACGAGGCAAGTCTGTGTCATTTTACACCTATTTGGACTAGTGATCTTTTCAGTCCAATTAAAAATAAATTATCCAAGATTAAAAAATTAAAATAAATAAATTTCATCATAATTTTTTCAAAGAAATTCAAACTCAAGCAGTGAATAAAAGAATATATATTTTTAATAAAAAATAAAATTATTATTTAATTTATTATGATGTGTCCGAAAATATCCATTTGATTTGAAATCTCTCCTTGTCTTCCGCTCTATCTCTCCCTACTTTCTTTCTCTGTTTCCCTATCCTAGCTCCTATGTTCCCACTCTTTTTTATCTTTTCTATCATCATCCTTGTCATTAATGGTCTAGTCAAAAGATTGGTGCTGAGAGATTTAGTTCCCACTTGTATTTGAAGTGTTTATTTTAAAGATTGTAATGGGAATAGATTTTCGTGACTCATTTTTAATTCTTAATATATCAATTCTACTTTACACCCAAAAAAATTAAACAATAAATCCAAAGTAAAGAAAAATATAATTAGTCAAAAAGGATAAAGATTAACTAAAAAGTGCTAAGTTCAGGTGGGTTGTTAGAAGATTAATTAGTATATATATATATATATATGTATATGTTCCATTTAATTTATTTTCCAGAAAATTAAGACTTTAAGGGAAGTACCTATTCTTAAAAAATATATATATATATCACAATGAAGTAGATAGATGAAGCCAAAACCTTGAAAATCAACATTTTACTTACGATAATTAATTAACTTTAGTTTATAACTAGAACATTGGATAAAAGTCACAATATAGAATTGGAGGTAGCTAGATAGGTTGGATTTACTCTCTTCAATATATATACTAAAGTTGTGTGTAGTAACACAAGCTGCACATCATGCTTATGTATGCATACATGGTGATGATACATATATATCATTCTTTATACATAAAGGGCTTGTATTTGCCAAAAACTTGACCAAATCCATGAATGGAAGCTATGGCTGCTGCCAAGAAAACTAGGAAGCAAAGTAAATTCAACAGCTGGAGTCCAAACCACCTAATTGTTAGTTTTTTGATATTGTTCTGGGTGATGTACATCTTCACTGGGAAATAGACTACTAAAGGCCAAAACTCAATGGCTCCAAGAAGTGCAAGCATTAGGTTGAAGAAGGGCATTGCCATATCTAAAATGGTCACCAAAATCACAAATATTGTCCTCCATGTTAGCCTAAACAGATTGATCCTGAATTTCATTTTTCCAAAGCTCATTAGGTACTCCCTTGTCACAAACTTTGAATATGGCCACCTGCATTCTAGCCCATGTTTCAACCGCAAGGAAAACAGGTTGGATCATCACCTACATATATATATATATATATATCCAAGAAATCCTCGTATAGGTTCATTATATACCGCAGTAACCGGCTGAACATAAAGTGGGAGCCCAGTTTTTACTAGAGAATTTGAGTCTACAGAGTATAAAAACATGCTTAATTAAGAATAATATAATAATATATAGATAACTAATATGCTCCCACTAGGTGCACCACAACGAAAATGTTGCCCCTGTCAACCAACCAGAAGGGCTCATGAACTCCATCGATCAAGATGTTGCCAGGTGTTCTATCTCCAAAAGCAACATAGCCAGACCATCCACACACAAGAAAGAGAATTGAGATACTTATGATTCCCATTGCATTGGCTTCCTTCCTAACTTTGTTTTCTGGTGGTGATGACTTCAAAGTGTCCTGTTCATTCATTTTAGTCATTACATTATAAGGTTAATGGTAATACACAAGGTGAAATCATTTCGTGCACGATAAAACTCTAATAAATGGTCAAATATAGACCTCTGGAGGATTCACCTCTTATATATTGCATGCATTATATTGGAATAAACTAAAATTCTTAGGACCCTAAACTCACAATAAGTAATAGGTAAGTGTTAATTAATGATAACCTGGATGTCAAACAAAACTTGAGCAAATCGAGCAGCAAGTGCTATGTTTCCTATTGCAACCAACATCTTCCAAATTTTATCTTCCAAGGATAGATCTGGCCCCTACGCTTACATCAACTACAGAGGTTCTCTGTCCTTTCCCTGTCCAACAAAATTACATTTACTATACTATTTGAGACTTACTCAATCAGTTCAAAAAATAATTTGAAAGACAGAGAAGGAATCTAGGAATGTTAATTACCCATGATGATGGTTGCAAGGGAAAGTCCAGAACTAATTGATGCATAACCTAAAGACATGGCCGCTGCTATAGTTGATATCCATGACAGCTTATGAAAACTTGGGATCTGAGACAATAAGATTTCGACGATCCCTAACCCAATCATGTAAGGATTATTTGAAAATCTACATGAATTTCGATCTCTACCATAGCATCTCCACCTCTATGGTAGCAATCAATTTTACGTATAGCTCTGAAAAAATCGATCATATTTCAAAGAGGGATGCTAGAGTTATAAAATATATATGTTGCTCTAAATTTTATGAAACTTGTAGTATCTAAAATATTTCTACCTCTAATTAGTATGTTTGAATTAATATACTATATAGCTAATGTTAACTTACACCATACTTGTAGATGTAATTATTGTGTAACCAATTGCAAATCCTGTAAGACTGCTGTGTTGGACTAATCTACAAAGCAGATACATTTTTCCTCCTAATTGTCAAAAAATAAGTAAGAAGAAGTTTTAAGGTACAAAATTAAATTGAATTTAAAAGAATCTGATTTTTTTTTCTTTTCAAGAGAACAAGAGCCAAATTGTTGCTCATATGTTCAGTGGGTCTAATTGATTTAGGATTCAATTATTTAATTTTTTAAACGAGCTGAGGCCAAGTGTCTCTCATTATGCCTATTATTTGTTTTTATTTATTTTATTTTATTTTATTTTTTTTACCTAAGATGGTTTTGACTAGCCTCCATATAAGTGTGAAGTGTGATTTCTCTTGCCCGTGACAGGGTCCGGAGATCTTATAACAATCTGCAAGGAGATCTGCAGTATAAAGAGTAATGCAAGCAAAAGTTATTATAGTGGCTATGCCCAACACCCAACCCAACTGTGCCACCCCAAGCCAGAGATAGCACTCCAGCCCCAATCACTGACGTGACTATATGCGCTGCTGCAGTCCATTGTGTCCCTGCATGTCAGGCTCAGTACTCAACTCATCATTAACTAACGAACAGTCGAGATGAGTCAATTTTAAATGAAAAGCTGAGATTAAATTGGAGTAAATATTAAAATAACTTCTGTACACGAAACAATAATATAACCATATCTTTAATAAAATTCATTAATTAATTTACAAGTAAATTGAAATAAAAAATAAATACTTTTTAAAATATCTGTAGAAGGAAAGTAAATGCCACACAAAGCAAATGCCACGTTGCAACAAATACAATAAAATTCGTTCACGTATTTCACATTCATACCACCGTTTTGGAATGAATTTATTATATATGGTCAAACTCAATCGTTTTTTTTTTGAGAATTTCTATAAAACAAAATTACATTTAATTAATAATTTAATCAATTTAAACAAAATACATTCCATCTAATAGTCAGATTTTAAAAAGTATGAAAGGGCTAGTTAATTCAACTAGTAAATTTTTTAAAATTAAATCGCTTCGTACTAAAAATATATATTATGTGTTTATGAATTTAGGGCGTCTCAAGTTGAAATTAGTGTTTCAATAGCTTCAAATTTAGTCATTAATTCTTCCAAAAAGAAAAGAAAAAAATTCAGTTTGATTGTAATGATTGTAAAACAATGCATGTTCACAAGCAGGGGAACAAGTAAATGTGAAAGTTACATGCATGGATCACATTTGTGGCCATGTGAGAAGAGAGAGAGAGAGCATACCAGTTCTTTTGGGTTTGCCATCATCATCAAATTCTGCATAAATAGTGTCTGCAGGAGGACTGAAATCAGATTCACGTACCTGATGAAGTTGAATTTCTGGATCCATGGATAATCGCCAAATTGCTTAATCCTTGTTTGGCTTCGAAACTAAGAACTAGCTTTGAGTAAGATTACCCGATATTTATATACTAGAAGAAATTAATGGCAAAATGTAGTTATGGAAAGTATGACAGCTCATGCTATCTCCGACTCTCTGAGGCTGGTTTTGTTCATTAATCTCATCTCATCGTTTAAGAGGACCTATAAATCTATACACTCAGGACAGATAGCAGGAGTCCCAAACAGTCCTATTTTTATTTTATAACCCTTTTCTTTATGATCCTTTCATTCCACTGACATGGCTGCATCTGATTGGATAAATAGTATGTAAAATTCCTCTGGGTTTGCCAAGTAGAAATGCTATATTGTGATTTTTGGAAGTGCAGGTTTTCCATATAGGACAATGTATACCTACCCTTTCCCATAATTGTCTCACTTTCTCTCTTTCTCTTTTTTTTCTTTTTCTTTTTCAGAATATATAAGGATAGGTTATTCCATATTCTCTCTCACCCATCATTTATATTCATTTTTATTAGTGGAGTATTGGGAATTAACATCAACAAAATGTTATGATAAATATTCTAATTTAAAATTTTATAAGTCAAAAGTTCAATGAACACCTCATTAATCATATTATCTTGATATTATTTTTTATTGTATTTGTAATTGCAATGGTATAGTGGTATGTATAAAATGATGTTTCTAAAATCAAAAATTAGTAAGAATTTATATCTCTACAATAAATGAGCTGCCATGCATTAATTAGCTGTTTGGTTATCAATTGTTTGTTCATAAACGTCAGGCTAATTATTTTATTTTATTATAAGAAGAATTATTTAAAAATATTATTTCTAATAATTCAAATATTCCTTCTTCTAAATTAAAAGCATGCATTGTTTGGATAATGACGCAGAAAACGAATGAATCAAATTTGGCAGAATCGTGAAATGCAAGTCGCTTATTTATCCTTCTTTAGCTAAAGGTATTAACAGATTATTATTAGGTACATGTATGGACATGTTAGAACAGACGCCATTTTTTTTTAGTATTAGTCAATAATTGAGTTAGTTAATACTACTTTAAATTAAATTGAAAGAGGACAATATTATTTGTTTTCCTCCCTCTTTGGATATTTGACCTTTTTTCTTTTCTTCTGTTTCTTTTCCTTTTCAAAAAGAATGGTGGAGGGTATGAACTTGGGACCCTTCCAAAAAGAACAAGAACTTGAACGGTTCTGATCATAAGGATAATCCAAAACTTTAAAGTTAGCTCTAATGTTGATATCTCAGATTTCATGAATTTTTGGGGTGGCATCAGTTCTGATCATCTCCGCAAGAATCCCATTGCCTGGTAAACATTGTTCAGAGTAGTATCTGCTATATCTGCAGCTCTTTCAGCACCTTCTTCCAAGACTTTATCTAAATAAGCCGAATCAGACATGAATTCCTCATAGCGAACCTGCAAAGTTGAAAAAAGAAGACAAAGAAAAGATGGTGCAAGTTCCATAATCAGAATCAGATAAAAAAATGACATGATACATTGATAAACTTTTTGTCAGGAAAAGAATAATTAAATCTGCAAATGAAGTACCAAGAGAAATTGCAGAAACATCAACACTTCAACAGCACCCAAAGCAATAGGTAACACATGCAATACTGTTTAACTTTCACATGCAAGGATACATGGGTATAAAAGTAGCAGCTTTATCTCATTTCCAACTTCTTGATAGAAACAACGAGTTGCTTTGATACCATGGTGTTGTAAAGACTTAAAAGCATGTTGTACATCCACAGAAACAAATTCTATTAGCAAAAAGATCAGCAATCTCAAAAGTACTGACCCGTTTAAGTCCTGCTGAACCCTATTGCGTGCCAATATGATTTGAATTCAAGAATCAGCATTTATTGTGTGATAATAAACAATCAATAATTCCCTTAGATTGTCAGAAAAGATGAATGTACCTCGTCTCTCTCTCACTACAAAATTCATGTATAAACCATAAACAAGTATTGGTAGCATTTCGTTAGCTAATGATAGAGACATAGCAAGTATTTATCAATAACCCAGTGAAAGCAAATTAAAGCCCATGCATATAGTTATCCCAATTAAATAAAAATATGCTGGAAATGAAAATTGCTTTTAAAACTGATAGCAGCTCAACACAAAATCTGTACAATAATATGGGATGTTGCTCTATTTACAACCTTCCCAACAAATTAGAAACACTAGAATGGAATCCTCGCAAAATCTCACTTTATTTCTTCAACATTCTGCCCTTCTAAACTCCAATATGCAAGAACATTAAGTTGTCAAACATTACAAGTTGGTTAAACTGTGGCTATATCTCTGACAAAAATAAGTAAATAAACAAAACAAAACAAAACAAAACTGTGGCTATATCATCCAAAAAGTTTATCCGTGCTGAATAAAAGGATAAAAGATGAAATCTGGCATAGATACGAAGAGTAAGTAATTAGGCACAAAAAGTCATCATCCAAATTCTCCATCATAAACAACATATTAAGGGTTTCGTATTCAGACCTGGATTGGATGCAGATGATTGATCAAGGCATCTGTTAAAAGAGGTTTGAATGTGCCCCAGTTCATGTTTTGGCACTCCTGTGCAACTTCCTGTACAGAAAAACATTTATCTAAAAGTATTAGAAACTTTATTTACAAGATGTCAGAGAAAAAATTCAAATAAAACTAGCATGTTTTTACTGGAAAAGTTTCGCAAATAAAAAGAAAACATGACACTGCCATCCAAGAAAAATAAAAATAGAGTCCCCGTTATCTAAATTTCATACTTGTAACACATTTCCTTCAAGAGTATGAAAAAAAGAAATGGTAATGAAGAAACCCATCAAATAGTCAGACTTTCCATTTTTCTCAAAAGTGGTTCTTTCTTTTATCTTTTTTTCCCTTTGCGTTTGTTTGTTTGTTTTTTTTTTTTTTTTTGGGGGGGGGGGGGGGGTGTGGGGGATAGATGTTACACAAAGTGGTAGATACCTCATTTTCCCTAGTTCTAAGCTGTTATCTTTTACAATGATGCTGGTACTCTCTATCTCCCCCTCAGTGGTGATGCTAATTTTGGGACAGAGAGAGTAATACGATGTGATGCTATTCGTCACCGCTTGAAAGTTGCATTCCCAATACTATCAATATGTGTGTCATGTACTAAAGAATTAACTATGGCACATAACATGTTGAAGATCGTACTCTGCCCAAGCAGCTAATTCTACAACCATATAAATATTCAGCAAGAAAAATTATAAGATTTGACCAAATGGAGAACTTCTGAGAAATACAAATCATGGAATCAGCAACAAGAACTATGTATAATAACATGAGGTGGATTTTCTTACCTCTTTAGTTTTGTCTGAAATGAGCTGATACACAGAAAGAAGATTGTTGCATTCAGGTCTTTCAGGATTTCCAAATTCCAAGCTGTAAGAATCACCATAATATTCACATGTATCAAGTTAAGAACTTTATCAGACACTGGAATTGAAAGTTTTACAGGAAAAAGCAAATGAAAACACTTCCGTTAGAATACCAACCCTGGAAATGAATCAGTTTTGCAACGTTTTATCTTGTTCACTATAAGCTACAAAACAAAATAAGCTCGCTCAAATCAAGTTAAAGCAGAGAAAATTTAACAACTGCAGGTAATTAGCAAAATAAATGCTTCTATCATGTTTTTATAGGCGAGATCAAGCTCATTGAATAAACAGGGGAGAGGGGCCTCATGACTTTAAAGATTGAAAACACTTTTTTTATAATTATTCCATGTAAGTCAGTCCTGCTACAAGGCAAAACAATAACTCCAAGGAATCAGGAAACCTTCCAACTAAACAACTGCTTCTAGGCGATCCAAAAGACAATTAAATCAAGTTAGAGACGAGCCAAAAATTCCCTAACCAGGTCAGTGAATCACCAACCAACGCCAATAACCACTATCAAGTGTTCCCACATAATGGGCAAATTACCTCTTGAGTTTTACATAAATTGCTTAGAATGGTCTCTCTTTAGACAGAGAGAACTTAAGCCCTACCTTTGATGAGTCATCCTGCCCATCAGACTCACAGAAGACAAAGAACAGAACCAGGTTGTTGGTACAGAAGACATGCTGCTTACTATCAAGTAGCAACTATATATTTCTAAAAGAAACATATGCAATATAAGTTATTCATCAAACAACATTTATGATAAAAAAATGCAGACAAGATGTCACTCATAACAAAGACAAGTTGTTTTCTTGTACTCAAAAGCTATCAGATACAAGACCTTAAAGAAATGACTTTGGATTTTTTCACCTATATCATCCGAAAAAAGTACTTATATTCCATTTCAGCACATTAAGTTCATCAAACCCTATTCAGACCTTCATAAAAATTTATAATGCATGAGAGAACATTTACCCAGTGCAACCACAGTGATAGTCCTCAATGGGAACGCTTAAGAATGATACTCGTGATAGGATAAATAAAGTACTTTCTAGACACATGAATAATGTTGCGTCTAACATCAACACTGATTACAAAATACATGGAAGTTTTTCTTTTTAAGGGGGAGGGGGAGGCCAGACTCAAACCCTAAACCTGGACTTAGGAGAGGGGGAAAATGCCACTGGACCACACAGAAAATTCAGAGAGTATTTATATCAGAAGTAAACACCATAACAATTTCACAGAAAGTTGAAGGAAACGTAATCTCCCTTACATCTTTTGAATCAAGAAGATTGATTCTGGACAGATCAGAAAGCGCAGACTTGGACATCTACAAATTGAACCCACAACAAATGTCAGAAGAAGACTTTTAAGCCCAAAGTTTAATAAAAAATCTTTACTAGTATTCATAAATAATCAGAAGGGATGCATCGTGAATTTCCATTGGACACTCTTTATCCCTTTCTAACAGTTTCATTGACAGCTGAAATTCAGTGTCACTTCTCAAGATAAAGAAAGCAAGGAATAAAACTGAACAAGTGTTCATGAAATCTTAAACACATTTTCCTCCAGAAGTAAACTAGCTTTTGTACTTGGGCAGTAATGTTAGTGTATGGCAGGCAACATACCACTTAAATTTATAATTGTTAGTTGTCACCTACTCATTTTTTTTTTCTCTTACATAATTCTAAAATAGATATGTCCAATCTACTAAGGAGTTAAACTTCAAAAGCAGTTGATAGGACAGAGGAATGACTCTGTATTCTGCTTTGCAAAACTACATATGAAAAGAATGGAAAAAAGAAAACTAGAATACCTTAGAAAGTCCCATCAGTGAGGGACATAACCCGGGCTCCAGCCGGTGGTATAAGGGGCTCTGGAACCTACAGCAAAATCAAAAGTTAGATAGGAAGTAGTCCTATAACGCTATACTTCCTGACATCTGGTTAATGGGGTTCAAAACTTACCTTGAATATAGATCCACCTCGGCTGTAACCAAAACATAAAAGAAGGGTCAAGCCTAAAGCGAAATAAATAAAACAAGGGCCAAGAAGTGAAAAAACCCAAGCCTCGCATCGTACAATTGTGCTTTTGATTTTAAAGTATTAAGTTTTCCCATACCCGCCTAATTTCTTCCACTTCCTTCCTCCATATAAATAATTAACCCGTTCAGCTAACTCACGGGTCAACTCTAGATGCTGCTTCTGATCTTCACCAACAGGGACAAAGTCAGACTGCAGAAGCATGCTACAATTATAAGAATCATGCATGCTCAGGGTAATTAACAAAACTTATCATCAAAAATGGCAGTAAAGTGTCAAAAACTCGAGTGTGGAAAAGTTAAAATATGTAAAGCTGCAAAAATAACAATAAAAGTTACTGTGTATAAGGTTAACTCTAAATAATAAAAAAACACTAATAAATCAGCAAATGGATAAGCCAGATAATCTCATATAACAGACTCTGAGAGGCATAGAAATTTCACATGTTATTACTCAAAGCAGCAAATTTTGAATACCACCTGATATAGGAGAATATCAGAAGCCATTAGAACTGGATAAGTCAAAAGAGCAACTCCAACGTTTTCATCCCCCTAGAAATCAGAGATTCAAAAGGATGATGATCAATTAGGATAGAAGGAGACATTAAAGAAACAAACATGAAGAATGGAAAGGACTAAGATCTTGTACAAGAAACCCACAGTCCCACAATATTTGAAAGTAGCATGATATGCAAGACGTACATATGTAATCCATGTGGGCAATGCTGAACTCCTTTCAAGTGGAATTTAGCATCATCCACACTTCTCTATAGACAAAAACGGACATCAGTTTTGCATTACCATTGCCAAGGATAGAGGACATTTTGTATATCTGGATTCTTTTTATTTTTACTTTTTCATGTATTTGCTGAATTTTGAGGATACTAGCATCATATTACAGTATTATGATTCCCTGACTATTTATTTTCTCGGTGGTCATCAACATGGCTTCCTCCATAGCTGAAAGAGACAAACATATCTCATATCTATTCTGTTCTTTTTTTATTAAAACATGTCACTAATTACAACAAGGTTACACAACATTCAGCACAAACATCCACGTTAAAATCCATATAGCAAAAAGGCTAGTTTATACTAAGAGTTTTTCCAAGGAATGGCATTGCCCTGTTCGTCTGTTGTTTTGGGGGCAAGATAGGGATATTGCAAAAGAAGCATATTCAATTAAAGAGACAACAGGTATCCCCTTTGACCAGATTACCCAGAAGAGGAAAAATGATTTCTTTGATATGTGATAAATTCAGAAATTGAACGAATTTTATGAATAAGGGAAAAAGAGAGAAAACTAGATAATGGAGATGGAGCTGTCATACAGCAATAGACGCACCGCCTTGCGGGATTTCTCTTTAAACTGAATCATTCTTTGAAGCCAACCAATTGGTGTTGCAGAGCTTAGTAGCCACATCAGCTCGACATGGGCACGAACATGGGACTGCACAAAAACAGAAGCCTGCAGCAAAAATTGGAATCAGTTATTAAGAGATAGTACACATTTCTTGTGCAACCACAGACTTTACAAAATTATGGTTAGTGGGAAAATAGCTGCTGCAAACCTTTGAAGTGTCCACACCACACGCCAAATAAATGGCTGCTGTTTCCCTTGTTGTCCTAGACAGTTGTTGAGTGTCATAAGGCAATGTAATCTGCAAGACAGCATCAAAAAGAATGAAAAGTGGGGAAGATATAATACAAAAAACAAGAAAGAACCTATTATAGTAAAGTATGCTGAACACGGACATCAGAGTAGTTTTAAGTTCCACTCCCACATACTGAAAATATATAACTATTACTTAGCCAGAAAATGTTTAAGTTGTATACCTATAACTATGTAGGCTAGCCACTTTTAACAGTAATGACTAATGATATAGATGAGAATTGAAACATACCGCATGCAGGTCCACAATGAAGAAGAATGTGTCATAAGTATCCTGCAAATGGAAAGAATATAAATGTATTAACAAATCATGCAAACCTATCATCCAACCAGTATCTGATGCTGAACTTAGTCGAATTTATTGGGAGAATGAAGAAGCAAATCATTTTTATTCAGGCGAACAATTTTGTCTTCTCCATATTACTATATTACTAGAGTCAATAATTTTATATGAGGAACTACTGATCTCAATCACTTGCTGCCGTTACTCTTCATTTTTCTGTTAAGGTCTATCCTGTAGAGGTAAATATCCCTTGTAAAAAAAAGGGATACAACATAAAACTGTCAATCCTTTGCATTTCTTTCTCAGGGCCAAATATGCTAATCAAACAGAGTATATACTATATATATTATATTCATTAGAGTAGATTTAGCTACAGACCTTAAATATATACATGATATCAGCAAGTTGTTCACTCAGTCCACAAAGCATGCATATGAGATATGAATTAATATGAGCATATGACCCTCTTTGTGTTGGCGGTTAAGTGGGTGAGTTGGTGTGGATATGAGTGTGGGCAGGGGTGGTGCGGGCTATATGTATATATACTAATGCCAGTTCATGGCAGTTAACTTATTTGGTCCATTCTGCTTTTAAGTGTGAATGGTTCACTTTGCAATAGAGCAAGAAAAAACACAGCAACCTGAAGTGAGATCCAATTCTTTACGGCACCAAGATAGTTTCCAAGGTGGATAGATCCTGTAGGCTGAACTCCTGATACTACCCTCTTCCTGTAAAGTAAAATTTGAACCAAGTTAAGCATACCTACCGAGACATGAGTGTAAAGATAAAAGGAAATCTGAATAGAAAAGAAGAATACATGCATATCTGAAGACGATATAGTGGCCATAAGTTTTTAGGAGCACTACGAACACTCCAAGTAGTAATGACATAAACCCACTATTTTGATTCAGCCTCCAACTAAAACTGAGGTAATGCCAAATTAATATAAGTGAATAGTGATTTAGTTTCATCACTCCTCGAACAATAACTGCGATTATTGCGGTTTATGGCTTATCGAGAATCGGAGATAGAGAGGGAACCCATAATACTCACTAAAACATTCTATATTGCTGCCAATGTCAAGAAGAAGAACGCATACACATCATTCGTGAGGGGAAAAAGTACATATTCCTACCCCTCCGGAAAAGTTTAAGAATTTACACAACCAAATTCACAGACAAGAAGGAAAATGAGAAAAAAGGAAGACTTTAAAATAGAAGCTGATTTACTTTACTGGGCTAGGAGAATTCTCTGAAACAGCAGATTGAGACACCGATACACTACTACTACAACATCGGAAGCTTTTGCCCCCGAACCTAATCCCGCGCCGAGAAAACGCAAGGTTAGTAATAGATGATTTCAAGTGTTTCGTTCCCGCACGTGACCTGCTTGTGAAAAAGGCAGAAAAACAGAATGCCGAGGTAGTCATCAGGAACTCGTAGAGCTATATTGCATTGACGGAAAAAAGGGAGTGAGAGAGTGTATATTTACAGAGAAGAAGAGAAGCCTGGAGTGGAGCATGAGAGAACGAGGAAGTGCGAGAGAAATGAGTGACCCATCTTACTCCTTCAGCTGCTTCTGTCGCTTTATCCGACGAAGTACGCCTAACAAGGCTGGAACCAAAGAAGAAAGAGGTTTAGAGTTTTGAAGCCACAAGACGACGACAGTGTTTTATTGCTTGACAGCAAATCAAAAACAGAACATACGGTTCGCATTTTAGTTAATTTAGAAGAGTAAAACTGCACGTCGTTTGGAAGAGCGTCCACTTGTGGTGATTTTTTTTTTTTTTTTTGAGTAACATAAGTTTGGTCTAACTTTTGGTATGAGAGAGTGTTTGGTTATAATCTATATTTCTTGAATTATTTGAATGATTTTAAAAATTATAATTACAATTTATGACTTGAAATGTTGTTATTTATTATCTATTATTTAAATTATCAAATAAATTATATATAATATATTACTTTATAAGTTTCAGCCTTGATATAAGATTATGTAAATTATCAAAAAAATTATATATCAATTTATTAATTTATAAGTTTTGACCTCGACATAAATGTAGTAGAGTTCTTCTAAATATAAAGTGTTATAAATGTGAGCGTAATTTTTCTTGTTAGAATATTTAAGTACCTTACTTGCCTTTTCATTTCTTTTTGTCAAAAAAATAATTATTGCTTTTTAAAAAAATATATAACTTTTAAGGGTATATTTATATAAAAAAACAAAACAAAAATGAAAGGCAAGCCACATTTCGTGCTTGGCGTTTGAGAAGCTCAAGCTACCCAAGAATAGCTTCTAAAACCGCAAGCAGCAACCTGCCTTCATTTAAAAAAAAAGAAGGGCTCTAAGTGATTGAAAATGTAAACTCGAAATTACTGGCAATGGTAACCATTTTTGTACTTAACCTTTCAAGATAAATTTGATACCATTAGTTTTTCTTTCTGATTTATTTTCTTATTAACCCAATAACTCAATTAGACAAGTTGAAAAATCAGAAGCAGCATGAAGAACATGAACTGTGCTTAAAGTCGATGGTGCTGAAGTGTTAAAACTCCTCATAATTCCAAGTAATGTAGTTACTGAATAAGAAAATGGACATAAAGAAAGAAAGAAAGAAAATGTATATGGAATAGGGTTGAAGCTTGTTAACAATATCATTGATGCACAATAAAGATGCAACAAGTAGTATATAGGCTCACATAAACAAAATTTAGTACAACAAAAAATAATTCATATAAAAAAATACAACAAAATTCTTCAACCTAGATATTTGCTAGCATCTCTGAGCTCAGGCCAGATTAAAACTGAAGTTTGATATGAAGAATGGGGTAGGTCATAATGCAGGAATCTTAACGATAGTTTCTGTAAATTGGACTGTACATGCAGCTCTCTGCATACTTGACAAGGTCCTTAGGTTGAGGTAAATGAGAAGCCAGACCTATACAGCAAACATAATGTAAATTAAGAAATAGTACTGTGAAGTATGATATGAGCTTTAATAAATCAGAAGGAAACCCACCAAGTTCATATGTCTTAGCAGCTACATTAGCAGCAATCTGAGCTGAAATCTTTCTGATATTGGTGAATGGAGGGTATATTAGTCCCTTATCATAGTTCTCCTGTGTTACTTGTGCAGCCAAAGCTTCAGCTGTTGCAAGAGGCAAAATAATTAGCATGAACTCAACCTTATTGCTTATATTTAGTAGAGGAAATGAACCAAATGTAGAAAACCTGAAGAAGAACTAGAAGGGGAGTGCAGGAGGCTGATGCACAGGCTATTATTTTCTTTTATCTTTCATTGCAGTTTTAACTTTTTTTCAGCAAGTTATCAAAAATTCACAAAGGAATAAAAGAGGTCCCTTAACATTATAGTCCTTTATGGAACTTGCACCATAATCATGAACTTGGATTTTCAAAGGCTTTATGGTTAATTGCGTATGCAAGACTTTTGCCAGTGAGTTTTTAGCTATTGACTATCCTTTTTTATGGTACTCTTCATTCCATTATTTCTGGCTTTGTATTTCCTACTTCTTTACAGTTAAACATTCATGTACTTACAAGCTGCCAATAGCATCTCATCTCGCACACGAATTGCACCAGAGATGATCAAACCCAAACCAAACCCAGGAAATATGTAAGCATTGTTGGCCTGAATGACATCAGCAGGTATAAGTAAGTCACTGATTTTGGCAAGTATGGTACAAAAGAATAAAACACTAGAGCAAGTATTGTATAAGACCTGGCCAGGAACAAAAACTTTTCCGTCATATTCAACAGGGTCAAATGGGCTCCCACTAGCAAATATTGCTCGACCCTACAATTGAAAGCAGAGTTATGGTTAGATAAGAGTTTTACTAGTTTATCTGCTCTAACATATTACAAGCACAGAAAGATGTACTGGGTTATAAAAATGCCAAGAAGAAAGTAAAGCAAATGTACCTTGCTCCATGTGTAAGCTTCTTCAGCTGTACACTCTGACTGTGAAGTTGGATTGGAGAGAGCAAGGATGAGTGGTTTCTACATGCAATCAAGTGATAATTTTCATTGATGTTAGAACTTAAGAGTTAGGTAAAAGACAAATATTAGAGAAATATTAGAACTTCAAGTTAGGCAAAAGACAAATATTAGAGAAAGCATGAGACCAAACCTCATTGAAGGATGCCATGGCTTCAATCACCTCCTTTGTAAATGTCTTCCCTACTCCAGATGTTCCGATCAAAACAGTAGGCTTGATTGCCTGAGGGAGTACAAATGTAGTCAATATTTTATGATATTGAAGGAAATTGTAAGGTCAAATGTAGTTAATATTGTATGACAAAGACGTAAAAAAGTAAGATGGTTTGCACACCTTGACAGCATCTACAAGTTCTTTTACAGGTTCATGCACATGAGCCCAAGGCTTTTTAAAGTGTTGAAGGGATTCCGAGCGGGAGCTAACAATCAGACCCTGTTACATAGCAGACTTGTTATGAAAGGTAAGGAAGAAAGAAAGAGAGGGAAAAAAATGCATCAGAGACCAGAGAATGTAGATCATGTTCACAACCTTTGAATCAACAAGCCAAATCTTCTTGCGGGTTTCTTCCAGTGGAGCCTCTGTCTGTCAAAGAAAATGTTCCATAACTTAAGACATTTTTTAAATGAAGAAAACAAATACCCCAAGAGAGAGAGAGAGAGAAATTCATACCCTCTTTGAAATCTCAAGGGCTATAAGCTCTGCTATTCCCGTTCCAGCCTTCAACAATGGAAAAACAGAAGTGAGAAAGAAGCCACTACCAAATACAGCATATGGAGCAAAAACAAATATCCAATTATCTTGATGTATGCACATAGATGAAACATCAGTAACAATAACAACGAAGCAACATACAGGAAAAGTACTAATTTCTAACCAAGAACGGAGGTGCTCAATATATACCCATCAAGTAATATGTATCAAGTGATTCAAGTGCCAAATGCAGAAACTTAAAAGATTATGGTCTACGCAATAGAAGAAACTAAAAAGAGAGATCTTCAGGCAAATGGATCCTAGTCTAACCTCTCCAGCGCCCAGGAATAAGAAGGTGTGGTCAGCTAAGGTTCCTCCAACTAATTTCAAGGACGCGATCATCCCTGACAACACCACAGATGCTGTACCCTGAATTCAATCAAAAGAGATCAGAGTAAGAGAAAATGTAGTTTGTAAAACAGAAAATAAAGTGCTCATGATAAAGAGCTATACCTGTATATCATCATTAAATACAAGATGAGTTGAGCTGTACTTTGCTAGCAGATCAAACGCATTATGATTTGCAAAGTCCTCAAACTGAAACAAAGAAGAAAAGTGATGAATTATTAGAAAACAATAGAACCGTGAACAAGAAATTCCAGATATTAGCTGTTGGAAAAAAAAGAAGACCTGTACTAGAACTTTCTCCCCATAGTTCTGCTTCACTGCAGTCATGAACTCATCCAGAAGCTCAGCATATTCCTAAACCACAAGGATTAAAATACCACGTCACTAACAAATACCATAACAGTCAAACTATGAGTTGGGTGTGTCCATGAGAGAGAAATGGAAGTAGAGACAGAGAGTGATTGAACCTTCCCAGTTGCTCTCTTCTGTCTAAGTCCAATGTAAAACTCGTCTTTAAGCAACTTCTCATTGTTTGTGCCAACATCGATAGTTATAGGCAAACACTGTTAAATCATACATGCATTTTCATGTTATCAGTAATTAGAGACAACTGGAATGAAAGTAAAGCAGATGTAACCAAGTGCAGTTCCAATTTGGATGAAAAACAGCTCCACGAGCAGACAAATAACAATAAGGAAAACGTGAAATTAGGTACAATTCATGGAAGCTTTTAACAAATTTAAGACTTAAGTACAACATTCGAGCCACACCTAGGTCACAACAGATAATTGGAAAGATATAGTTAATTTCATTTTAAACAGACATGATCTAAGAATGAGTTTAGACTAATCCTATATATACTATATAGTCATGTTGCAAAAGGAAACACCACAGCTATATCCATCCAAAATTATGATTCAAGATATCTGAGAAAACAAATAAATGAACATATGAAGAAGCATGGGGAACTCTTTTCAAGAAGGCGAAGTAGTACTTACTGCTGAAGGCCGAACACCTCCTAATGCAGTATACAGAGAAAGTTTTCCAACAGGAATCCCCATTCCCTGCCAAAGTGTAAAACAATAATGTCAAGGGAGTTTATGGTGAATGCAATTCAAAAATAAAGGCCAAGAATTCCAAATTACGATACCAGCAGAAATATTTACAAAATGCAGAACAGAACTGGCTAAAATTACCTGGCAACCAAGATCTCCAAGTCCCAGAATACGCTCACCATCAGTTACCACAATAACTTGAATAGCCTTTTCAGGCCAGTTTTTCAGTACTTCAAGAATCTTACCCCTAAATTACTCAATAAATCAGTATTGTTTTGATTGCAAAACAAAATAAAATGATAATGGTGCCATGGGAAAACATACTTCTCTTTCAAACTGATGTAAAGACCCTGAGGACGCCTGTAAATGCTGCCATATTTCTGGCAAGCCTCACCAACTGTTGGGGTGTACACAACAGGAAGCAGCTCCTCAACATTATCAATTAAAAGCTTGTAAAACAGCCTCTCATTCCTCTCCTGTACAATATGACCAGGCCATATGATAGAATGTGAGTTAAGCTTCAATAGGGCCTAGTCTTCTATTATTGCTCCATGTCAATCAGGATTAGCACCAAACTAATTGCATACAAGAAGAAACCAAAGGCAAGTTTCTATCTTTTAATAGCAGAAACCACATCAAAGAGAAGGGGAAAAATATGGAAATTGTTATGTGATAATTTATTAGACCAACCAGAAACAATAAAATTAGCACGTATCAACAAGTACCTGAAGATCCATCATGGCTGTGTACCTATGCAAAGGAACTTCATATTGGCGAAGATTGTGCATTATCCTCTTTTCCTGATAAACAGAACAATTATATAGGCATTAGCAAACAGAAAATTTAATTGATTAAAAAAGTAACTATAAGGATCTAATTTGACTCTGTGGCATCTAAGTAACCTGAAGCTCCTGATTGAGGATAGCTGGAGGCAAAAGGCCACGCAAGTAATGGGCATCTCTCTCTTTCTCAATGAAGGCAAGTCCTTTGTTGTAGCGAGGATCTCGCAGCAAAGTATATCCACTGTTATACAATATAATACAAAGTGCAACTAATCATTAACACATTAAATTTTCAAACTTATGCTAATCTACAGTATTTTAGATATATAATTATTCTTTTCTAAAGAAAAAAAAAAAAAAAAAAAAACTCTAACTATGCAACATAATGTTCAATAAGGAAGAAGTGAAAGAGCTAAAGACAAATCAGAAGTAAGAGCATAACTGACTACCATAAAGAAACAAACAAACAGATAATTATTTAAGAAAAGTAAAGGAGTAATTTTTATTCAAAGCCATAATTAAATGGCCAAAACAACTAAACATAAAGCTTGAATACACAGTACAACTATTAAATAATTGATCTTCATTGCAGTTTGATAGTTCAGTCTTGTGAAACCAAAGATGAAGTAAACCATTCATCTTTTAATCGGACACTGATCATCTAAACTACAAACCATTCATCTTTTGATTCGCAAGACTGAACTTCCAAAACTGCAACGAGCCTAGAAAAACATACAAAAATCCGGGCGTGGGCGGCTTAGGAGAGGGAGGGTGGGGGGAGAGAGAGAAACTCTAAGAAAACTCCAGGATAAGAAAAACATGGGAAAGAATTTTCCAAGTATAATAAGTGCCACAGGAAACAATTCAAGCAAAAACTCAAGTCCACCAATTATATATAAGATCAAATATAGCAGAGATCTAAAAACTTCGAAACATTTTTGAATATACGTTAGAGAGCAGAAGTTCCTTGCATTGCACATGCGTGAGTATATTTGTGTACATTCAGAAAATTAAGGATGCCAGTTGGTCATCTCTGTCTCACCTAGCAACTGAAACAGTCCAAGGAGTGATAAGCTGATCCTCGGTTGCACTATCCTCGCCATACACGTCTTTTACACCTCCACCATAACCAGACTTAGAATCCAAACCATTCTCAAAATCACCAACGTTCTTCAATGTGCTCGACATCACTGCAAAATTCTTTCTCTCCGCTCCTTTCCGACCCTTAACCAGTTTCTGCAAGTAACAAATGTTCAAAATTAAAACTGAAACCCACAAAAGAAAAACATTCAGAAAGTGCAATACTGGAACAAACAAACTTTATGCAAAAACTACAAAACGAAAAATTTCACCTTTCAAAAGCAACACTCAGAAACAAAACCACACAGATACTTGAAACAAGAAAAACGTAGCTTGAATATTTTCCACAACTAAAACCAGCCTTTTATAAGCAACAAAAACTACAAAGAAAAGAATTAGACTTTGCCCCTCAAAATTCTCCTTTTTTTAATAGTGGTGGTGGAGTGGTAGACGGTAAGACTGGTGGGTCATCTCAAAGGGTTGAAGATGGAATTTGATTTCAATGTCCAGGGTAAGAACGTGGACAACCACGTGCGTAAAAAATGATTTCAGCAAAGAAAAAGGGATTCTCACTATATGATTGTCCAAGAAAAAAAAAGATTTAAAAGGGATTAGTTAGGTTTCAAAAGAATTGTTTATGTTTTACCAAAAAACTTTGTCTAATCAACGACAACATTGGAGGAACGTGTACTGAGTGGATATTCTCCGCGTTTTTGTGAAAGTCAGACTTTTACCGCCTGGCTCCGCAATTGGGGATTGGGAAGAGAGGGGTCACAGGTTGAAGGTTTTGGGAAGTTTTGATTTTTATTTCCTTTCTGATGATTTGGTTGGGTCGTGAGTGGTCATTGGTGATGTAAATGCATTTTTAGGCACCTGCATTTTTATGCTTATGTGACTTTTCAAACAAAAACCGTAGCTGGAATTACACCCTTCATTTTTCTGAGAGAAATTACACCTTAAGGCTCTAATATAGAATTCGATAATATAAAATTAACTAAATAATCTTATATTATTATTTTGTAAATCCCGTCCGAAACTTGTAACATAGTTTTCTTTTTCTACATGTATATTTTCACAAGTTCAAATTTTTAATATTATAGAAAAGATTTTCAATTATTAAATTCAAACGTACTTTTATACTTAAATCACCCATTTTAGATATTTTAACATATTTATATGATATGTTAATAAATTAATTGATAATTTATCTTTTGTCATTTTTCTCAAAACCAAAATTATCACTTACCATTACAAATTTTTACTATTCCTTCCTTTTCTTTCTTTTACTTTAAAGATAATTCTTTACTTTTTATTTTTTGAAAAATGATGAATTTAGAGAACATACAAATTGCACCAACTTCTCTTCTCTTCCAACAAAAAAATAAAACTTTATCCTTCTTCCGTGTGTCACACAGACCTCATGTCTACTTTTTTTCGAAGGGGACCTCAGCGTCCTTTTCTTAATCTCACAAATCAATCTAATAACTAAATTCATATATTTAGTAAAGTCATGGACTTTTTTCCCACAAAAATCTAATGATAATTTAGTATAATTGGATGGAACTTGGAAGTTAACGGTAACTTTTTAAATTTTTTCTATCAAGGTTTAAGAATAAGAGAAAAAGATTAGGGGAATTTCAAAAAATAAACTACGAGAAAATATTTTGACAACCACCTCATATTTCAAATTACAAGATAAATTAATTTTATAATTGATATTAATGTTAAAAATTTGATATAGTGGTCAATAATGTATATTTTTGCTTAATTAATTTTACTGTAAATGATTTGTTTTTGGTCAAATAAAAAATAATTAATTTAATTATGGATAAACTTATAAAAATATATTTGACCGTTAACAAAAAGTTAAGTAATAGTAAAAAGGGAAATCTTGTACTACATATATTTATTAATATTATCCATTAGGATGCTATAATGGGCTCAGGCTACAAAACATGACTAGTATGTTTCATTTTATAAATTGTTTCAACTAACATTTGTCAAAATTTTGAATCTGAAAGTCTAAAACTAGAAATTTCGTAAGTCTTCAATTCACATCAATAAAATATTCCAACAAAAGAACTACATATTTGCAGATAATAGATAATTAAAAAAATGCAAAAATGTGAAAAGTGATGTATATAAGCTGTGAGATGGGACTGCCAAGGGGGAACTGATGTTTTTTCCTTCTTGATTGCTAAACCACCTTCCTAGAACCTCAGCATCAACATTATTGTAAATTGTTCATTGCATCATGGTTGAGTCTTGTCTGGCCCCATTTTTCTTTAATTTCTCTTCAATTATTGTAAAGATAAAGATAAATTTTCAATGGACAAGAGAAAAGAATGAAAAGGATGCAGCTATATTAGGAGCCACATAGATAAAGAATTCATTGCCAAAGACTTTCTTTTTTCTCCTTCTCCTTTTCTGTGTTTGTATATTTAATTAAACAATAACAATACCAACAATATTTTGCTATTGACATTTAAATATGTCATGTAAATAATTAATTCACTACTATAGTTTGAAATGTTAAGTACAATAGCAAGATCAGTTAAAAAATATATAATTTCAATTGCAATAAAATCAATATTCTAAAATTATGAGAGCCACAATTCATACCCAATTAATTATTTAATTCGAAATAATACTTTTTCTTCTAAAAAATTTATACTTTGAGGAGAGGCAATTATAAAAATACCAAACAATTAAGAATATTCAAAGATCAAGTCACCATGTGATGTGATGTCTAAGCCCACCTTTTAATAATTTAAAGGTTAGATTCTAATACACGAAATATGAAATGTTATTTAAAAGTGACTTGTTAAATTCATGCAAATTAAAACAAATTAGCTTAATTACATCTTTGTTTCATGTAGTTCTCTTATGAATTCAGTTTAGGTACCTGTTATTATTTCAATTTTCATAATTAAATCCTTCTTATGAAAAGCAGCAAGTTGAGTTTGATTGTTTCACTACCCAACATGTAAATTTTCCATTGTGCTATTGTTTTTATTTTTATATAAAAATTTCTTAAACAATAATGGGTATGTTGATTGACCAAGCAACGACCACGATGAAATTGAAAGAATAAAAATACGAAAAGATCTAGAGTATGAGAAAATTGAATTAGGTTCTTCATAAATGGTGGATGCCTCGTCCTTTACCTCCAACTTGTACATCATGGTTGAAAATGCTCCCTCGTGTCTGCAACTATCTATGGCTGCTAAAACTTTTCTTGCTTTATGTACGACGACTAGTGTTCAGGAGAGTTAGGTTATGTTTGGCTTTTTTTAGCTTAGTGATCAGTAGATGGCATTGAATTTTCATATGTTCATGTCAGTTATGTTGAATCGATTTTAACGAAAAGACATTATTGGAATTTTGAATATATATAGATCAAATTATTTGATTTTATTAAGCATAAAGGATTTAATTATGAAAATTGAAACAACACAGACTAAACTAAAATATAATTAAACCAAAAAATTATTGTTAAGATAATGGTCACTTTTCAACCCATATATGATAGTTGTAAACTGGTCCTAGGATGATTGTTTTCATTACATGTCGTGTCATGTCTTGGTAACAACCATTTATATCATCAACCTAATTGTGATCAAATAGTTGCTATTTTTTTTTTATCTAAAAATAAATAAAATAAAGAAATAGGTTTGCAAATGAAAAATCAAACACTACATTCTTTTTCTTCTTCTCTCTTTTCACACTTGTTTGGTTGTGATAGAATCTATCATACATGAGATGTGATAACCTTCCTCTTTGGTATTCAAACTACTCCATTTTCAACTTCCTATATCTTAGTTGATGAATTTGGACCAAGTCCCTTTGATCGATCTGACCTCAAAACAGGTGTGTGTCTTGGACATTGACTACTAGGGTTTTGTTTGGTTTGAAGGAAATTGAGAGAAGGGAAGGGAAATTAGGGGAAGTTTTGCTCATTTTTTCTTTTATTTGCAAATTTTAGGAGGAAAATTGAATGTTTGAGGTAATTAATTCCATTTTCCGCAATACTTTATTTAATCTTACCATAAGCAAATAAAGGGATTTGAAAGGAAGATGAGAGAGAAATAGTAATTAGGGAATTAGGTACCTCATTTCTCTTCTTTTCCCCCCTTCCCCTCCCAAAAGGTCAAAAACATTATTTCGTTGTAAGTCGGTGGATTGACAATTACAAATTAATGAGGAAAAAGATAACATAGCAGGGCACGCGTTTGGAATAGTAATTACAAGTCTAGTTGACAATTGTACATTTTCTTTTTTGACTTTTTCACCTACAAATTTTTGCAACAATCTTTCTAACTAATTATTTTAGATATCTCGAAGATTCCAGAGAAATTATCTTACTTTCACGTAAGAAATAGAAGTTTTAATTAGTCCCTTAATAACATTCAATATAATCTGCAGAATTATTTGGATTTAGTACGCCTTTTAGATCACGTAAACATTTTTGCAACGGTGACATTTTTATAAATAATAATAATAATAGTAATAATATAACATTTTTTGAATTTAGCAAATATAAATTGTCAAATACATTTATTATATTATTATAACTAATTAATACTAACTATTTTAAGTAAGGATTTTTTTAACGTTTGTCAAAATATAATAAATAATACTTGTTAAAATTTAAATAATAACTTATAAATTAAATGTTATTACAATTATAATTAATATTACAAATATTTTATTTATAAAATCTTAACAAGTATCATAAATACATCTGTTAATATTTTTAATATATAATTATAAAAAATTAGTCTAGTGATAAAAAAAAAGTATGTACTTATTTTATTAATTGAATAAATTTAATTCTCTTTGAGAAAATTATAAGAAATAAAATTTTAATTCCTGCTTGAAAGTTTATTTGTAGAGGAATTGAAAATATAAATAATATGAAATATATTCAAATTGATCCGGACAACTGAACCTCTAAACCAAAAACAACCTAATAATAGAATGAAAAAAATCAGAGAAGCACGCTAGTTAGTAGCTAGGAACGTGGATACCGAACAGAAGCCATACGTTTGTAGTTTGTACGAAAAGACAAAAACCAAAAATTGCATGTTATATTTGCAAGCGTATTTGTTTTATGTGATAATACTAAAATTAATATTGATATATGTAAGTTAGCGTGTTGCACGCAGATTATATTTTTGTAAATAAAATATTGAACACAAAAAATGTTTGTTATTATTATTTGTGATCCCTAAACACATGCATTTTAATTAAATATAAATATACTCCAAATATTCCTACACTAGATAAAACAAATTTATATCACTCCTCATGTCGTACATCCATCTCAGTAGCTACTGGAAAATAAATTATTAATGACCAACGAAAACACACACACACACAATATTTAAATTCTGTTAATATATAGCTTTACGATACTCAATTAGGTAATGAATTTTAAAATATTGTGGTTCGGTAAAATCTGATAAATTCGAGAAATTTAGGATTTAAAGTTGAAATATTGATAAATAATTTATACGTCAATTCTCTATTTTAGGTATGTCATTCTGTTATATCTTAGACAATAATAATTGCTGCAAATTATAGGTTTTTTTTTTTAAAATAAATGATTTCAAGATTATAAAAGAGTTGAGCTATTTCTAATTAAAAGTGAATTTAGTTCTATTTTCTCTAAAATTGGTGAGACCTTAGTGAGTAGTCACCTAAGAGATAGTAAGCAAAAAGAATTAAGACCACCACTTGAATGAAATTAGTAAATTATAATTGGAAAACATGAATTAATATTTGACATTTCATAAACACTAATCACTAGGACTAGAATTTGAATGAAATAATTTTTGCAATACTTCAAACTCGAATACTCATTTGAATATAAAATGAAATTCAAATACAGCCTCCAATTGGAATAAATTTTCAAATAAACTAGATTCTAGTTTCCGGTAATTTTGGATTTCTGATAGGCCCAAATGGATACCTGTATAGCTTCTAAGAGGATAAGAGTTATGTGGCCCAAACCCAATATTATGGGCTTTGTAAAGGCCCATTGATGATTTTGTTCTTATCACTCCCCAGTCCCCAGACGGACATCGCTCCAATTTCTGACACCCTCCTCTGCTCCGACACAGACGACGTCGGAACAAGTTGGATCCAGATGCTGTAAGAGGACTTCCTGTATGTGAGAGGCAGACCCAGAAAAAAAAATTTAATCAAATTTAATTTAGGAGGGGATTGGTGTTTCTTCTCCCCACTGTCTCTCGCCCTCCCTCCAAGAAGACTATGTTAGGTAACTTTAAACGCCAAAAGAGCAACTAGGGTTTTTGTATTTTACTTGGTTCTATTTGTCAGAGAAGGTTTCGAATATAAAAAAGTTGTATTTGAGATTGACATGGAGCGCTTACGTCCAAGAAACAGACCAGTCTTTTCTGGGTTTACAAATGCCGAGGTAATAGATCGAACTTTTTTTTTTTTTTTTCCATTCCTTTTAATTCTGGGTTTTCAGTTTCCTCTTTCATCTATTTGGTCATGCTCTAGTATGATAGAAATGGGATGTGGAGCATATGTGTATGGAAATGTGGATGTTAGTTTTAAGTTTTGGTGTTCAAGGTTTATTCTTTGTTAATGTCAATTCAGTGCCGGCTATGGAATTTCAATCACAGTGGCGGATTTGTTGTATAATGGAAATAAAATTTGATTTGCTAGAGGTATTTTTAGGCTTATGTATCAATTCTACTTGTTGCCTGTTTTTATAAGATAAGCATGGAAAGAGATTAACTTTTTCCTGGCTTGAGTTATTAACTCTTAAATCCAATTTTGTTCTCATATAGGACTAAGTTCAAGTTGGATGCAGAGAAAATTTAGTACATGGCATGTATATCTTTATTAATTGAAGTTTCTTTTCATGTTATTTTAGTTTCTTAAATTATTGGATCGGATGGAAGCTCCTTATTAGAATTTGGAAAAGAGGGTCTGATAGTGGCTAATTGTCATTTGTGGGGCCTGACTAACTACTTTAGTTCTTACGTAGTATTAAACTTATCTACATCATGTTTCTTTGATCAGTAATTAAATGCAAGGCAATGCTCAGACTTTGAAGTGTTTATGCATATACTGTTATGTAGAATGACATCTTCATTTGAACTTTACCAAAATTCCTAAAAGGAAAAAAAAATGGGGAAAAAGAGAGCATCTGCATCTGGTCTCTCTTTTTCACCCAATCACTCACTATCAACCAACTCCGACCCTCGCAATAAAGTTCATATTTTACAAACACAGATCGAAACATGTGAAGGAAGAGCAAATTGCATAAGCTATTCACTTGGAGCAACAATTCAAGATAATATGGACATGGGTTAATCAATGAAGACTGCAAAGTTTTGCGAGTTCAATTCATAATGTCATCTGCTTTGTTAGTGTCAGTCATCTATATCTTCTTATTATTGGTAGAATGTTTTTGGTGCTATGTTAATCTGGTTGTTTGATTTTAGAAGTACAATTCTAGGATAAGTGATATGCAGACAAAATTCATAAATGGTTCCCTTATTTCTAGTTCTCTAATCTCAACTCTTTTCTGGACAACTATTCAACTAAACTGACCACCAGTCTTGATATTCTATTTTTGGTTGTGTTTTAGTATGTTTTAAAGCCCAATGCATGATGAACTCTTTTTTTTTTTTCCAACCCTGGCATACAGATTGAAAAGATGGAGAAAATGGTAAAGGAATCTGGAATCCAATCTCTTAACCAAGAATTCTGCCGAAAGATTGCTCAGAGTTTTAAGTGAGTTCCATTGTACATATGCTCTCTTTTTTTATTTTTTTATTGCAATTATATGATTGGTATCTATTTTTTTGTTCTTTGGGCATGTTACAACAGCCGCTCCTCCGGTCGTGCTGGAAAGCCTGTTCTGAAATGGACTGAGGTCATTACATCCCTCTATCTATTTATCTCTTTGTGCATTTTCAATTTTTCTTCTCAATTCTAGTAAAACTAATCCTCTGCTGTTCCTAGATGCTTCTCTGCCCTGGGAACTAATAATCCTTTTGTGGTGTCTCCCTTTCCTTTATTATTATTTGGAATTGTTTTAGGTAAAAAGTTGGTTCCAGAGTAGGCTGCAATACGCACCAAAAGCCTTCAAGATTGAATCTGTACTCCTTAAAGACCCTCCAGTTATGGAAAATGAGGGTTCTGAAATGCCTAAAGGTGCTTATTATAGCTGGTTGCTGCTGCTTATGTGTTTCATCCATTATGTAAGCTTAATGTTTGTGCAATTATTACATTTATCATGTTGTATTTTTCTATGCCGTTACACCCCTTTTTCTGGCCTGTGTGTTTCCTGGATGTATATGGGAAAATATTCTTAAGCCTTAACATGTCATTTATATTTTTTCATTGGCATTGGTGGTTGACTAGTCAGTCTCTGTTACAACTTACAATTCGCGCATATGTATGCCTCAGAATCATCATGTAAGATGCGAGAGTACACCATGGTCATGCATACAGAAGTTCATCAAGCATAGCTTTCAATCTAAAAATAACTGGAATTATAAGTCGGAGCACCAAAATGGCTGTGATAAGCAATTATGTAATATGCTGATCAGCTATAGCCACTTTAGCCATAACATGTGGATGTTACGAAAAGTTTGTGGTTAAAGTGAGGCTTCTGTTGACAATCTTAATATATTCCTTTTATTTGCTCTAGTATGTCATGTGAACTTGCTTTATGGTGTAAGATATTGACAAGTGAAAATAGGAGAACATAATCACATTGAGGGTGACTGACCAACAATTTGGGGAAGTGTCAATAGTTACCTCATGCTGGCCATAAATGTTTTGTTGGTTTTTCTACCTCAGTTTACAGTTCTCTTCCTTTGCAAGTTAGTTTATCTTCGAGTTTCTTAATATTTTGAGTTTATGTATGACAAATGCCTTTGTTTTAATCTGCCGGTGGTTCTAAAATGTTTATTTAAAAGCAGGAGAAAACACGAGAGAATTGTCAGAATTGGAATTCGAGGCAAGGTCTTCAAAAGATGGAGCATGGTATGCATACTTGGCTAGCATGAACTAATGCAGTCACTGTGTAATTGTTAGAGGCATGGATTTGAAGTGTTAAGATTTTCTTTAATAACTTATATGAGCATGCAAAGAATAGAAGGTCACTTGAACCTCTTCTTTTAGAACACCTCGCTTCTGTTACTCCCGATTTGAAAGATTTATCAATAAGGTCATTAGATGAGGGTAGTTACTAGTTACCTACTTCTAGGAGTAATGGTAGTTCTGATATTGTTTCTGAATTGAATTGAGAGTGCTGAAGTCAAATGTTTTTCTGGCTTCACAGGTATGACGTCGACATATTCCTCGCTCACAGATTTCTCAGCAATGGTGAACCTGTAAGAGTAATCTATATCAAATTGCTTTTGATTATTAGAGTGCTAGTCTTGGATTTGACGTGGGTTTAGTGACTTTTATCTTAAGAGGACCAGAACCCTTTTCTCTACAAAACGGAAACAATTGTTTTAATGAGAAGAACTTAGGAATAACGAAGATGTAACACAAAAAAGCTACTTTTGTTGTGTAATCCTGTGTGTAATTTTTATTTTTTTCCCATTGATAAAGGAAGTTCTTGTAAGATTTGTTGGTTTCGGAGCTGAGGAGGATGAGTGGGTTAATGTGAAAAGGGCAGTACGTGAACGCTCAGTTCCTATGGAACATACAGAGTGTAATAAAGTGAAGGTTGGGGACCTTGTTCTCTGCTTCCAGGTACCTCAAACGGGACCCAGAATCAAACACCTCTTAGCTATAAATGTTTTATCTAATAATTATGATTGATTTTAGGAGAGGAGGGATCAAGCCATTTACTATGATGCTCATGTACTTGAGATCCAAAGAAGAATCCATGATATAAGGGGCTGCAGGTGTCTCTTCTCAATTCATTATGATCATGACAATACTGAGGTGGGTATTGTTTCACATGTGCAGTAGATAGGATCAGAAAACATCCAAAGCTATTTGTACTAATTCCCTCCATTTCTTTTTCCAGGAAAGAGTTCATTTGAGGAGGCTATGTTGCAGACCAACATATTAGATGAAAGCTCTAAAAATAGAAAAACTGTCCTAATTAATTTTGGGTCAGCCTATTTTTTTTCATGTTGATCTATCGAGTGTCAATTCAAACAATGGGTGCTGCTTCAAATAGCTGTTACTATTGTAATGGAACAAAGCTGTCTGCAAGAAATAAACATGACTGAGGCAGATACTAGCCAGTTAGATCTGCTGTCACATGGTGTAAGTTTACAGGAAGTTGCTGTTCCAAGAAACAACCAAAATGCCGCTGTAATCTTAGACCTGAGTTATGGCAGGTCAATGCTGGTGGCTCCACCATCCACTACATCTTGTGTTACTAGTTTAATGGGCAATGAGCAACTCGTGCATGAAAGAGAACGGATAAATTCAGGACCACAAAGCTTTGAGTAACCACAACGATCCAATTTAACAATCCTGCAATCAAGAGAGCAGATTAACAAAATAAAAGAAACGGCAAAAGAAATGTGGAGGCATCATTGCCCAGACTTGATAAGAGTAACAAATTGGTATTAGACACAAGTATTAAATTGGACTAATGACTAAAGTTGGCTAATTTTTCGTTCTTTTGCAGATTGCAGAGACGTGCATTTTCCTACCATCAATACCAATTTAGTTTTAGGTCTCAGGTTTTCAGCATAAGCTTCTAAATCAAATTTGCTCGAAAGGAAACACCTCCGTTGCATGGTTGGCTTGGATGAGTGAAACGTTACTCGTGATTTCCAAGCAAACTTTCAATAGTTGTAAATCATGTCTGCTTAGTCAATTTTCTAGTAGACCAAAGCTGCTTCCTGCTCTTTATTGACAGTGCCAAAGCTGAATGTGACTATCTTAACCCTAGCATCTAATAGTAATAGACAATAACCAATGTGACTAAAATAAGAATATATAACATACCTCAAATTCCGCGGTGAAACTTCTCTATGAAGGTATTTCTCAAAACATTCATTCTGCCCTACCACTCAGAAGAATATGAAAGCTTGTTGAAACCAAATTTGCAGTGCCTAAAAAATAATACAGTTTCAAAACATGTGTTTTTTTTCCTTTTTTGGCTTCCACCGTCATACAGAAACAAGGGAAATGAAAAATTTACAAACTTGTCGAACATGTGTCCCGGATGGCATTCAGGGATTTCTAGTACACTGAATGAAGAAAATTTCGAGAACTGGGCCTCTTTACTAAAATATCTCTACCAAAAATCTCAATACTCAATAGGATCACCTACAAAATTTAGTATGACAGAAGGAGAAAAGACACTGGGAGGAAGGGAAGCAAGTAAAAATTAGCGATTTGAACTTTTCAGGAGAATAAAGCCCATTCAGATGAATCTATGCCTAAATCATTTTTAGAATTGAATTTAGTTCTCTGTTTCTTAAAATTTCTTTACCACAAAGGCTCAATACCTTCACCTATAAAATTCAGGATGACAGAAGAAGAACAGAAACGGGAGGAGGGGAAGCAAGTAAACAATAGCGACGTGAACTTTTGAGGAGCTAAACCCCATTCAGATGAATCTACACCAAAAGAGCATTTTTAAAATTGAATTGAGTTCTCTGTTTCTTAAAATTTAGACAAATTGGGAATTTAAAACAATAAATAGAATGGGCACAAATTTTAAAGTTCATTTCAGACTCAAATTTAACAAAAAGAAAATGCAATTCCGATTTCTGAAGAACAAAAATAAAAAGGACAGAGAATGCGTACATTTAATAGTTGCACCCTACTTTCATCAAGCCCATAATCTTTGATCAGCACAAGCTGCTTAACCTCTGCAACATCTAAATCGAATTTATGTTAAGAAGGGATGGGATAAAGAGCACCGAGTTATAGGGATAATGTAACTGCAAAAGGCACATAAAAGGAAATAAAAAATAGAATAGTTATCACCTAACTACGCAAAAGAACGGAGGCTTGGTGCAGTTAGGCCAAAAGAATACCAGATCGATCCTGAATATAGAAGCATATCTAAATATTTAAAATGCAGAAACAGCTCAGCCACAATATATATATGATGAAATAATTACTACAGCTTTTAACTCCAGTAAGATGTCACAATGAACCTGCCAAGAATTACCCGAGTGAATGATCTTACATAGGAACAAAAAATTTCTCAGCAGTTCAGCCTCCGTGAAAAATTCATACTGGAAATCGGGAATCAAGTGCATGTTGAAATGGTCTATGACAAAAATCAATAAATAAATCACCCTACATTGGCATTAGTAAATGATAGGCCAATGACCAATACAAATATTTATGCAACTAGAGTGATGAAAGCAAGGGTAAGAAAAGCTGTAAACCGGTGAAGACCAGAAATCAATATTAATAGCAACTTGTAGCCATCATTACATGCTTCTATTCCAAGACAGTCTACTGTAGTGTACACGGGCAGAAGAAAACACCATTGACTTTGTAATGGGTAACAGGTAGTGCAAAATCAATCTAAGTCGCAAAAAGCACTAAACAGTTCTAAAATACAAATTTACAATAATAGCTAAACTGAACATTTAGGAAGAAAGTAAAACACTTTTAGACATCCTGATCCATTTTTAATTGGGCTTTCACATGATTTACCAGGCATAGCAAGATGTAGATAGAAAAAGCCACTAATATATGCATATAATTGGTAGAGTAAAAACACTAATAATATTAAATACAATTACAACAGCTGCTTCAAAATATACAATCACTTCGTCTTTTAGGTCAAATTAAGACATCCTAGAAGTAACTTTTAATTCAAGAAGGAGATAGAAAGGATCCAAGTACAAAGCTGCACAGCTAAGAACACCCAGTTTCCACTGCAAAATCATAGTAGCACTTCCCAAAATTCCATTAATTAACAAAACCCAACCTGTGCACATGCCTTCAACCAATTAAGTATTGTTCACATATCTAGAAACCTCTAATAATAAATGACCCTCATTCCTATGGACCCAAAGATCTCATTTTTTCATAAGCATTTTGACAGTTGACATACGGTGCACAGGCGTTCTATCAAATCGTATGTGATGATGACAGTAAAGAAAGGTTTAGCATGCATCAAAGCCGAAATGCAATAATCAGTCAATTTGTCTTCCAAGGATCTTCACTTTCGGAGGAATAGTAGATAACGAACAAGATCGATTGTACAAATGTCTGGTCAAGATAGCTGTCTGCAGTTTATGAAACAGTTCTCCCATAGCAAATAGATGCTATATAAAGGTTCTTTGCCCATTTCTCCTGCACAAACAGGAAAAGACGTTTTAGTTTTAATATGCTATGGACAGGGGAAAAAAGAAGGAAAATATGATATTCTAAGCAATTGACCTTGACGTGTGTATTAGGAAAAGCAGAAGTCCGCAGTGTCTCTTGAGTTTCATCAGCAGGTTTTCTTCCAGGTACACTTAGAACAAAAGCAGCCTGGTCCCAAGTTGCAGCAGTAGACGTGATGCGGTAGCCGCTGTCCCATCTTTTATGGATCCCTTCACTAGGATACAGAAAATCGAGTTCCACAACCTGACATTAATTTTAGAAGGAAAAATAAATGTCAAATGTTTCTTTGGAAACACAAGTTCCTAAAAATGAAATATTTCAAAAATCGGAGAAGACCTGATCTGAAAATCCTGCACCACGAGACATTACAACTGCCCATCTACTTCCAGCAGTGCCCATGGCAGTGACATAAAAACCTTCCCTCCATTTTTTATTGATCCACTTGAATGGAAATGAATCGCTGACTTTATAGGACTGCTGTAAGTACTGGGTCCCTGAATCAGAAACATGTACAAGTGAGACACACAGAGAACTCAGTTCAGCCTTGGTTGTAGTAGTTAGAGGAATGACCTATTGTTGTAGGAATAAAAATCTGTAGGTATAAAAGATGTCACCTAGGCTGATAAGTTATTTTTGTCTTATATCTGTTTAAATGACCTGAAATTACCTGTACCACCAGATCTTTTCATAATAAATTCTAGCCATGGAAGGGAAAATCCTAATTTACTAACAAATGGAGGGAGCCTAATTCACAGTTCAAACTCATACATGAATCTTTACAGAAATAGTTCTCCATCAAATTCTCTATTGCATCAGAAAGTAAAACATGTAAAGTGCCAAACAGAATCACAAAACATAGATGCTTCAAAGATACTAGGACTAACCTTTAGACATTACAACTAACGAACTCCCACTATTAGATCCTGCTATCGCACTAATGTAAAATTCTTCTCCCATTGTTCCATAATCCATTCCTTTAAAATGAAGAGAAAGTTAGTTTCTTGACTTGCATAAAGTTCAGGGACACACTCCACTTTCTTACGTACCACAAACTATTAATAAAGGCAACCGTGTGATGCGAATTGCCAACTCAATTTGTCATGACTCAGATTAAAATTAATTTTCCTAGTGTGAAATGAAGCTGAACCAACCTTGTGCAGAAAGTATGGCGAAAGTTCATAAACTTGTGCAGTAAAACCAGTGCCAGCATCCATAATAAGTGCCCAAAGATTTGAACAAGAGGCCACACTGCTGATAAGTAACCCATCTTCATTTCCTTTCTCAATGTGTTGGGACAACCGCATATCTGCAACATTGTAGTGATACCTACAACAGGAAATACAAAACATCAAGCTCAGAAGTCATAACTAACTTATAGAGATTAAAAAGTAACTTCAGATGAAAACCTTTGCTTCATTGGCCGACGAGCATTATAAACACTAATCCACTGGGTCGCAGGCATTCCCATTCTAACTTTCTTCTTTGGTTGTTCATCATCCTCCTCCTCCATGGTCAGTCGTCCTCTCTTATGTCCAACCTGACATATAAGCTGCACAATACAAAAGATAAGAAAGGTCTGGAACACACTAAATTAACAGCCAACTGTAGCAATTTGATGCTAAGACCTAAGTAATTACCTTCTGAGCACCATCAGTGTTGATTGGTCTAATATCCTGGATTTGGACCAACTATTCCATCAAAAAGGGAAATACATTTTGCATAGTTAGGTTCTTCATCAAATTTCAAATTCACCACATACTCGACAAACTGCCGGAAAGGTTGAGGACAAGCACAACACAGAGTTTCCGGGGAAGTGGCCATTTTCTTTTTACAGACAAGAAATCCTTTATTTTCTCCCTGAAAGAAACCATTTGGTCAGAATGACATATAATATATATCACAACACAATCTTACTCATCTTCTGACAATGAGAACCTGGTATCCTTGCCAAGGTAACCGGCCACGGAGAAGGAAGATAAGGGTATAAGCAAGAGATTCCAAGTCATCTCTCCTGCTACCAGTTCTACCAAGATGAGCATGCACACTGGCGTAACGTACTGTTCCCCTGCAACATGGCAATGACCATAGATCGTCACATAAAACCCAAGGTTACAACAAGCATAATTTGCTTCAATAATTAAGAAACTTCTATTTTACCTAAACACATCTGGACGTTGATCATAATCAACATGAAGACCAGTTGAACTATCCCGCCACTTGGTAGCTGTAAGATTAAAAGGAAGAGTTTAAGACATGATAAGATACAGGGAACATTTCAACTTTGTAAGTAAGAACCAAATATTGGGGGGGGGTGGAAATGCTATTTCTTACCCAATCCAAGGTCCAAGAGAAACAGTTTCTTCTCTTCAGGAGTTCCAGGAGGACCAACCAAAAAGTTCTCTGGTTTTACATCACCATGCACATATCTGATAAAAATATCAACAACATCATTATAATACACACATCGCCCGAATGAGAGCAATTAAGATTTTGCTAATCAATGTAACTTCCAAGCCTGTGTGTCACAGCTATCTTTACTTTTGACTAGCGTTTTAAAATGTTAAAAACCTTTTGATGATCACTTTTTTAAAAATAATCTGGCAAAACTTCATAAACTTATTTTATCCAATTACTAGGAAGAAAGTGACAAACAAAAGGTTGCATGTTGCACTCATAAAATTGTTTTTTACAGCTGCAACAAAGTAACCAAAAGTACCATTTCTGGCATTGACTATGTATAAAGAAAGTAGCCTTTCCCCAATTGCAGATGCCTAAAATTGATTATCAGAAGCTAGAATTTGGAAATTTTGTAATATAACAATTAAACAGAACAAATAGCTCTTCAACTCTGCCAGAAGAGTCGGATGTGATTGAGGAGACCTCAGTGGCATACTGTAAAGAAGACCTTAAATAATAATGAAGAGAAGACCACTCTGGGCATTTTGAGATGCCCACCCACCATCATAAGTCACCATAAAAATACTCAAGTGTCAGTCATCTTGTGCTTATTATGTTTGAGAGGATAAATTTTATCTGTGTGATGAACATAAATCATAAGCAGAACTAGGAATAGTAGGATCACCCTCTCGAGTGCATCTTCTCTAATATGGAGATTGCCTCAATAGCAATACATGCAACCATTTCTACAGACATCCTGAAGCCAAGAAAGACAGAAAATTTTAGATAGCATCATTGGTTAGAACAAAAATAACATGAATTATTACACTATCAACTTCAGAGAGAAACTTACGTGTGTGAGTTTTTATTCCAAACATCCCACAGACTAGGACCAAGTATATCCATGACCTGCATACAAAATCAGATTATCTTAATTGAGCTGAGACTAACAGTCCCACCCTACGAGAGAGACTAGAGGAACAAAATTCCACAGATTCAATAACAAAAGGAGCATATTTCGGCAAAGACATACCATGACATAGTAGTCACCTTGCCGTCCCTTGTAATGAACTCGTGGAACACCATGACTACCACCAAGTGCACTGTAAAACAAAGAAGAAACCGACAGCACATAAGAACCAGGACATAAAAGTTGAGAAGTTCATATAATCATAAAGAAAAAGACTGAAAGCTCACTTGTAAACCTGCCACTCATATGGGGGTCCATAACTGCATCCTTTGCTGTTTCTATGTTCAAATTTTAAGGCTACCTAAAATGATAAAGTAGATATATAAACAGAGCAAACAAAAAATAACATTAGTATATCTAAAATAAGCTAATGCATCAAAAGAATGCTGATTTCATACCTCCACAGCTCCAGGGCCGGTACGTTCGTGCAGATTTGTAGCTCCAATTCGTCGACCCACATAGACTTGTCCAAATCCTCCCTTCCCAAGTTTCCTCTCTATCCTGTACTGCGGAGAACCACCAACCTGGATCTGTTGGAAAATTTTCAAAAAATAAAATTAAAACTAGATTATGAGGATTATTTTTAGTGTAAAATATAACTAACCCATTGAAAGAACTAAAAGAAGCACTAAGTCCCAGGCTGAAACTTTGATAATCGAAGTGGAAAGATATGTAAGCCAACTGCATTTGTGTTGCCATACCACATATGCACTAGAGCCGCCCACCATTTACTAGAAAACCATATCTTCACAGTTCATTAAAAGTAAATCGCAAATTTATAACTTTCGTCAGTCCCCTCCCCAAAAAAACACACGGGAAGAACAAAATGCAGGTCAGGAACAGATGCATGAAAACATAGAAAAGAGAAAAAAGGATCTTTAAGGCCTTGTTTAGTAATGGAAAACATTTCCCATTTTCCATCTCCTAAAAAACAAACATTGGAGAACTTTCCAATTAAGAGATGTGATATTAACCATAAAATTGCTTGTGGAAAATAGAAAACTACTCTCCATAACTAAACAGGGCCCAAAGTGTTTCCAACAAAGGACAATGAAATATTCTAGCAACCCAGAACGTTCATCAACCAAACAGAAACCTCTATCCCCTTCCCGCAAAGAAATAAAGGGCAGACCTCCTTTACAAAAAAATAATAATAATAAAAAGGAAAAAAAAAAAAAAAACAAAACCAAAGGGTAAAAAAGAAGAAGAAAACTGTGCAGTAATCCATAATAAGCAAAAGCCGAGCTCCCATTATCTAAAGCCCAGAACTTTGTATTAAATTTATAAATAAATAAATAGAGAAAGAAAATAACCTTCTCAGGAAGTGGAGCAGTGCTACCCTCATCCTCTGCCCCATGACCCTTATCCGGGCTACGGCCACCGCTATCGTATTCATCCATGTCCCTCTCGCCAACCTCCTCTCTCAAAATCCCAACTTGGGCGTTTGGCAGTTGCTTCTCTTCCTGTTGTTTTTCTTTCTCCTTGTCTTTCGCAACACCCTTCTTCACAATTTCATTCGTCTCATCAGCACCGATCTTATTTTTGTCTTTCTGATTTCTCCTATTCTGCACAGTTCTCCTCGTTGGTCGACTTCTTACTGTCAGCTTTTCAGGTCCTGCTTCTTCTTGTGGTGGCTGTGGTTGGGTAATCAGGTTCGGGTTTGGGTTATCTGAGGCCTGGTTTCTGCGTGCTCTGCTACGCAGTTCAGGCATCGTAAGGTTGTTGGCCCATGAAAATGGGTAGTCCCTATCTGATGAAGATTCGTGAAGCTTCTAGACTCATGATGAAATTAAATTGATCAGACAAATACAGAGGAATGTGAGAAAATCTAAAAAAGTTGAAGAAGAAAATGAGGGTTTGATGAAACGGAAATTGGAGATCTGTGGAGATAAATGACAAGAAAAGGGGATTCTTGATTTCCAGTACAGATGAGAAGAGAAAACGCTTTGTTTATTTTGTTTTTTCTTTTATTTTCATTTAGGTGCCTTGTGTTTGTATTTTGTAACTTTGCAGTTTGCATGCTGTGTGCTACCGAGAACTACGTTATTTCTTCATCTAGTCTAGAACTTTCTGTTTTTGACTCTGCCGAAAATGTGAGATAATTTTTTCATTATTTTCTTTTTAACCAGTTTTTGCACTTTCTAGCATCTCATGTTTGAAAAAAAAAAAAAATATATATATATATATTGTAGAATTAATAACAATTTTAATCTTAAGAATTGCAAGGGAACATTAATCTTAAATATAATTTTAAGTTTATTGAAAAATTGAATAGATGTGTGTGAACTAAATTATATATAATTCATTATAAAATAAGATTGTATTTCTTCTTTTTATTTTTTCCAAAACATTACGATTTTTTACCATGTCAAGTCAAACAAATTGGTAAACATACAATAAACCTATTTGAAAACATCTATATCCTATGTGAAAGAATAAAATTATTTTAAATAAGATTTAGTATAAACAATTATGAGATGTGAAAGACTAAAATGTTATTTGCATTTAAAATAAGATTTATTGTAGTTGAATCACTTTTAAAAGCAATTATATATCAATATAAATTTATATTTATTAAAATATAATAAAGAGAGCGTGTATATGTAAGTTACATGAACTTTGACTAAGTTACCAATTTAGACAAAAATTAAGTTAACAAGGTAATTAAATAATGTCTTAACTAATCACATTTTAAATACAAAATAAATTAAGACCTGAACAATGATTTAAGATAGTGCCTAATTTACTCTTACTACAATTTTTTCAATCAAACCATAATTGGGAACAATTTACTTATTCTTCCATTTTTCATAAATCACCTATCTTAGGTGAACGCGAAATTCAATCATATGTACTTAGTATAAAATATCAAAAAGTTTTATTATTATTCATCTTGCTTATGCCCCTTTCAATATATTATACATGTAAGTAGCCTTACAAATAAATAAATAAAATAATGTTCACAACAAAAGTATATTATGATCATTCTTATTGAAAGTTGTGTATATTTTAAATATTAATTCAATTATTTATTAGTTAATATATTTTTAAAATTTTAATATTGAGTTCGAATGGTGTTAAAAACAAAATTTAAGAGAATTATGAAATATATTTTATTTTTATCTAATAAAAAAAGAACATGACTTATTTTTTTCCTTATCCTAATGGAAAGGTTGTGGTTAAAATATTATTACTGTTTGGTACATCAACTAATAGAATATACAAGATTAAAGTTTATATATCTTTCACAATATGAAGTGTTCGTGACTTGATTTCCAACCGACCCTAGCGATTGCATCAAATTATTTATTTGTTTTCTCCTAATTGGGCGACACAAAATTACTCACTTCTAGAATTTTGGGTCTATTGGACCTAAACTAGAGTAACACTAGAACACTTGAGCAATTAGGATGGAACTTAATGGGCCTATTATTTGTAAGGGCCTAAAAGATCTTACAGATGGGTTGTGTTTGAAATCCTAGTGGTTATCTTTTGAATTGATTCAATTTATTTTGATTTTGATATTTAATACATAATTAAATCTCCGATAATTATTCAATCGCGCCTGATTCATTCTCAATAATTGTAACTTAAAATCAATATTTTTATTACTTGAATTGATTGATAAAGAGAATATAAAAATATTAGTGCGAGCATAACTCAAACGACATAGATACCAAAATTAAAAATTATCTCTTACTTCTAGATCGTGCTAACTCAAACGATATACGTACCAAAATCGAAAATTATCGCTTGCTTCTAGATTATGGGTTCAATCCCTGATCTCTCATAAGGATAATTCCTCCTTATTTACACATATTTGGTTGAATATATTTCAAGTGTTTAATAAATATATATTCCAAATTCAATCGCTTATTATTTTTTAATAATGGAAAGAAATTTTGTTGTCACCAATTGATCCTACTATTAATATTTAGACAAAGAAAGAAAAGCAAGCATATGCACTCACACCACATATCGGATGTCACTCTAAGTCTTTAAAAAAAAATAAAAAAACAATCTACTATTTTTTATAACATAATGGTCAGACATAATAATCAGGTGCTTCACAAGCAGCTAACCATTTCTGCATCCTCAACTCCCTGTAAAACCTCGCAATGAACTCCTCCGCCGCCTTGTCCACTTGATATTCCTCCTCCTCCTCCTCCTCCTCGTGGTCCGTTATATTCACTCGCCCCAATAGTGATGCAGAAACATCAATACTATGCCTGTGTGGCGCGTGAGTCAAACGGCTATCGTGGTGTTTCCGACGGGAATATTGATGAGTGGTGGATTCTCTCCGTTTGCTGACGTGGGAACCGTAGCGAGGGCGAGGGGGACTACTGGTGCAGCTGAACTGGTACTCCAACGACGTAGGTGATATGAAGGACACGTGAGGGTCACGTGGCCGGCAGCTCAATGCGGTGTGGTGGCGGACCATGAGGTCGTTAAATGCCTTCCCTAAGACCTTCCCTCGTTTCATCATGATGTCCATATTATCATGCATGACCTTGGTCTTTGAGACACCATTTTGTATAACAAAGCCAATTAAACGCAGCGTTTTACTCAGTTTCTCGGTCATCGGGGAGGGACAGTTTTGGTCCATTAGATAAGATATATAGGTAGAGAGGGTGGGTAAGAATTTGGAAGCTATGAATGGGAAGGGAAGGAATTGAAGAAGAAGATAATGGATGATTATGTAAACTGTGATGTGAAGACTGAAGAGTGTTGGTTGGTAATGGGATTAAGAGATATTTAAAGGAAATGAAAAGGATAGGATAAGACCAGAGAAACAAGTAAAGTGAGATATTTATTGATAGAAGAATGATAGTTGATGCCAAACTTTGATAATTAATTAATGATTGGTTTTTGTTTTTTGCTTTTCTCTTCAAATTGAGTACTTCATAAATTTGTTTGCATATCACTAACCAACTACTATTCTATAGCGTATTCTTTTCCTTACTTTTTTGGGTATTTGAGGGGAAAATAAATAGAATGATATACGAAGGTGAAAAGATAATAGTAAAATAAAAATAAAAATGACGCATCTAGTTTATTAAGTACATTTTTAGATGAGTGGAAAATGACACGTCTTTAAAATATGAAGGAAAAGGAATTGAAAAAATATAGTAAATCTGATATTTATAAGATACATATGAAGGAAAAGGAATTGAAAAAAATATAGTACATATGATATTTATAAGATACGTAATGAAGGAGAGGAGAAAAGAGTAATATATATATATATATATATAGTTTATTAAGTACA
Source organism: Quillaja saponaria (assembly GCA_029379385.1). Taxonomy (NCBI): domain Eukaryota; kingdom Viridiplantae; phylum Streptophyta; class Magnoliopsida; order Fabales; family Quillajaceae; genus Quillaja; species Quillaja saponaria. Next base: position 23,192,803 of record CM055610.1, read on the forward strand.
TATTAGATGTTTTTATTTTTAGATGAGTGGAAAATGACACATTCTTAAAATATGAAGGAAAAGGAATTGAAAAAAATATAGTACATATGATATTTATGAGATTAGTGAAAAATAAATGAGATTTCATATTATGCTCTTCAAAATATTTATTTGTTATCTGTATTTATAAAAAGGAAAGTGTTATATGTGTCATTAATTATTACCCGTATACATAATTTTTTTTAATTTAGAGGGATTTCAGAATGTGAGATTTGGAGAGAATTCAAGGGTACATGCATGTAGTCTTTTATTTTCATTTCATCCTTTATACGTAGATATACTAGCATTATCGCACACATGATTTTCATTTTTATATCGATAGTGTATAAAGTAATAATAATTTAGCTGTATCATTTTATTTTCTTTCCTCTCTCCTTCATCCAATTAATAAGACCTTAAGGTACTTGTTTAAATTTAAATTTTCAAAATTTGAAATTGGTTGTGGAATGATTTATTAGTTAGATAATAGAGTGGTAATTTTTTTATTTTTTTTAATGAAATAAATCATTAAACATCCCTCCCAAGTCCCAACTTCATAATTTTAAAGTCTGATTATCATATATATAAAATAACCATCAAAGTGTCTTCTAGCTTCGGATGGCTCTTTTAAAAGCATTCCAATTGATTCCTTCATCAATATTCAAGACGTCACACTAATTCTCTAAAGTGCTGCACACTCCAAAGTTGAAACTTGAAAGGAGAGGGATATAAATATATTCAATTTCAGATATTGTTTTTGAGTCTGGACCTGGTTGTTGATCCAAATTCTGGACCCCCAATGGTGTGTTAATTTCATATATTTAATTACAACTACTTGATTACAATTTAACTTTATAATCAATACTTTATATTTAATGGATGGATAGATATAGACCTATGAAAAAGGCAACAATTGAAGGCCGTATACTGTGGACTATAACAATTTGGTTAGGTACCAGCTTTACTTTCTCCCTACATTATCCATATTTTTCAAACTCATGTATTAAAGTAATATCAAATTTAACGAACACTTTGCTTATTTTATTTCATTATGGGTTTAGTCATGATGAAAGTTTGCAAGAATTCGATGATTGTTAATTGTTTATTACCAGCTAGGTCCCATAATTTTCTTCCTGGCTTAGACTGCAATTCTCCCATAATTTTTCCATTTGTGATTTCCCCCCCTTCATTTATGACTTTGTTTTGCTAGATTATTGTTCTTGTGATAAATAGTTCAAATTTATTCTTCTTCTTCTTTTTTATTTATTATTTAACAATTTGGACTCTGTCATTTTATCGATCAAATGTAAGTCATTAATGTTAGAATTAGATAGTTTATAGAGACTTTATTCTCTAAATTCATTTAAAAAATTCAAATCTAATAAGTTAATGAATAGAACATACTTTATTCACCTCATCCTCATTAAGATTAGTTGAAAATTCTTTAGGAAGACTCTCAGTTAAATAAACGCAAGGGGTCAGCCGTTGGTTAATTGAAAAGATATACTTTGCTTGGAACATAAAATGGTTAGAGTGAGTTGGAGTCAACTTAGTCTTCCATTAAGAGCCTGATGGGGATTTAGGCTTGATCAGGAGCCGACCCAATTTCTTTTCAGAAAAAGAAGGGACCTACATCTTTTCAAGTTCTTTAACATTTTTTTATAAGGGGTTGTTGTCCCTTCTCTCTTTCGCGGGCCCGTTGTCATCTTCTCCTTGTTTTTGTTTGATTTTAAATAAGTTAACACTAGATCAAATTATTTTTATGACAGATCTACAATTATGGTGGTGTTATTTCTTTCAAATCTGATTATTTTTTAATATATCTTGAAACTTTTATAATTTTTGTAATGAAATTTGTCTCTTATTTTTGGAGAATTTTGTTGTAATGGATCCGATATACCTCTATATCTATAATATTATACGCAGAGTAACTTTCACATTATTACAACACCCTTAATAAAGATATTCCGTTAAAAAGATAATGAATCATTGATAATTTTCATGCCATAATAAGAAATAGAGCTAAAATCTATATTTCATTTAAAATGAATTTATATTGTTACACTAAATTTGATTGGGGTTTATCCATTTTTAATTTATTGTAAGTGCTGGAAGACTTTTATTTATGATAATTATTAAAACAAAAAAGTTTTCGATTAATGTTGGAGGTGGGATCCCAATTTGTGAAGCTGGAATCTTCATCTTTGGGGTCTGATCAGGCCTATGGAACCTGAAAGAGACACAAAAGCAGACCAGTCATTGCTGAAATTCTTAGATTATAAAGTTAAAAACGCAACAATAAAAGTAAGAGTGTGTATTAATTTAAGGGAGAGATAAAATATTAACCTTTAAGCAAGCGGAATACATCTGTTTATAGAGTTCAATGGAGTGTGCACATTGGTTGTTTGTTATCACACTCACATTTCAATTTCTAGATTTTCTTGTAAGATTTTTAACCTTTTGTTTTTTTCCCTTTCAATTCTGACTTGAATAAGCTGTATTTTATCAGACTAGTTTTATTATTTAATGTAATATAATGAAGATATTTTATTCTTTTTAGGCAATCTAAAATAAATTTATGAACGATTTGTAAAATTGTTAAAATATCGATAAGATAACTCATAATATTAACATAATAAGTATTCAAAATATATATAACTAGACGGGTCACAAACAAAATTTTAATCCTACTTGTAAAACTTTTCAACAATACTTTAATTAAAAAAATTGTAAAATTAGTTTATTTTAAGTCAAATAACAAAATACTTACTATATTACATTAAATAATAAAAAACAAAGTTAAATTTTATTATTTTATCTATTTATTAGGGACATTTTTATCATTATAGTATTATTTTATATTCTTTCATATCTAAAAATTGTATGTCTAATAAAAAATTAAAATTTAATATTATTTCTCAATAGTGCTATAGACAATGAAAATGAATTATCTTAGAGTTAAGTGTCATTTCCAAAAGGTTAGTCTAGTGTAATTTATTCTCTGTTTTATATCCAGCTGGCTTGAAATTATTTTTTGAACAGTTCCTATTTGTCCCTTTTTCTCTGTCGCATAAAATTCTATCCGTTTCCTGTTCTTTTTTATCTTTGAATGAATCTGAAATGGACCAAAATTCACAGCAAAAGTGGGAAGGAAAGGTTTCAGCCAGATTGACAAATGCAACAGCGGAGCAGATATGGCCACTTTTCAAGGATTTCTTCAACCTTCACAAATGGTTTCCCAGCTTACCCACTTGCCATGGGATCCACGGCAACAACGGTGAGCCCGGTTCCATACGATACTGTGCCGGATTTTCAATCCCATCAAGCAACGGTGATAAGCCTACAGTCAGTTGGTCAAAAGAGAGATTGATAGCAGTTGATCATGTTGACCAAAGTCTAAGGTATGAGATAGTGGACAGCAATATTGGGTTCAAGTCGTATGAATCAACGGTCCATGTTGTTCCTGGATCTGGAAGCGTTGATGGTCAAGATGGGTGTGTGATTGAATGGTTCATCACCGTTGATCCTGTAGATGGGTGGACGATAGAAGATCTGATGAGGAAGTATGAGGTGGGCCTGCAACGAATGGCCAAGAAAATGGAGGATGAAATTGTAAATTTCCAGGATTGAGTATTGTAGTTGGAGACTTGGAGTTGTTCCTTTTGTTTTGATATGTAATATAATTTTCATCCGTCTATCTTTTTTCTCTAAATTTTAGTGGTTGAAATTGTATTAAACAAATGGTAATATGTGTCAAGGTTTGGCAAATAAACTTTTAGATTTCAAATGCACAAAAGCAGGAAAAAATTGTGCCCCAATTGTTCATCCACCTTATATACATAAGAAAAAGCATTAAAAAAGGAATATTCCATGTTCGTCAACGTCAAAGTTGCCCTTTCAAAATTCAATTTAAAAAATAATTTTTTGGGACATATGTCACTTGTTTCACAAAATTACATTGGTGGGTGCGTCACTCAATCAACTTTGCAATGAGAATGTGGTCTACTGATTAAGACGAATATATTCAAATTCACCAGATCTCCTAAATTGAGTCTTCAAATATTTTCTCTGATGTAACTACAGGTGGATGCAATGTGAAATTCATTTTGTTCGATTTTCTTGATTATATACAAAGTAATTTTGTTTAGTGTACGTAACAGGTAGCATAATAACTTAAAAATAATGCTATGTGTACGAAATTAATATATTTTCACTGGAAAAAAAAAAAGCTAAACTTCAAACGTGATGCATTATTTATTAGAAAAGTTATGGTCTAGAAAATAAAATGTTTCTTGCACTTAAATTCTTATTAAATTATTTTATTTTCAACTTATATAAAGTATAATTATTAAATTTTTCTAACAAGTGTACTTGTTAAAGTTATATATATATATATAAATTATAATATTTATTGCAATGGTTTGTTTTAATTTTATTATTATTTAATTTATGAGTTATTATTGAAAAAATATTTAATTTTTATATATTATATTTTAACAAGTAGACTAAGAATATCAATAAAAAAAACTACAGTTAAAACAATACAAAGAAAAACTTTACGTATAACACTTTAACTAAATAAATAAAAAATTGCATCCCTAAGATCTAATTCCTATTAACTTTTTATAAAGATAGAAAACATATAAAATTTAATAATTATATCCATAATTGTTTAATTTTCTCACAAGCTATTGCTTACTTCGAGGCCAATATTCTCTCCGCTAATAGTGATAATTGTCCTACTCATGTCCCCCATTATATATAATCAAAGACAGATCATACAAATTGAATTATATGAATTAATTACAGTAATTAATCTCCATACCCGAAATAAAATTAGCCACAAAGGAGAAAAGAAAATTTCCCCATTACAAAAAGAAAAATATTACTACAAAGAATTAATTTCCATAATAACATTAATGACATTAATATAATTCTATTTTTGCTAATATTTTTACCATATCGATAAATTGTATACTGAAAATACAAATAAACTGATCTGGCGTTACATAAAAAATTACTTTATTAATGTTATTTCTAGCTTTAAATCAGAGGGTGGTAGACCTCAGATCCCCACTTGGCCACTTTTGCTTTTTCTTCAGTCTCCCTCTCCATCTCTCACAAACACTGGGAAAAATGGAAGAAGAAAATAAGCCAAAATGGGATTACACAGCCTCAGTAGAATTAGCAGCAGGCCTAACAGAAACACAAGTATGGCCTTTGTTGGAGGATTTTTGCAACCTTCACAAGTGGTTTCCAATTGACACATGTTACCAAGTAGATGGAGTTCCAGGCCAGCCTGGCTTGATCCGCTACACGGCGGCTACAACAACAACAACACCATCATCCGGATCAGATGGTCATGATGTAAAGGTAATCAAGTGGGCTAAGGAAAAGCTATTGATGATCGATCCCATCCAACGGTGTTTAAGCTATGAAGTTATTGACAATAATATAGGGATGAAGTCATATGTGGCAACTATTAAAGTATTGCCAATCAACGGTCATGATAATAATGATGATCATAACGGTACCAATCAACAATGTTTGATTGTCGTTGATAATGCAGTTGCTTATAGTGATCATGGTTTCCCTTGTAAGATCGAATTGTCATTTGTTTGTGATCCAGTTGAAGGATGGAAATTGGAAGATTTTGTGGCTTATGTTGAGTATTGTTTACAATTCATGGCCAACAAGATGGAAGATGCTCTTCTACCTATTAGGTAGTGAATATAGAGTGACCTACTAGTTATGAATAATAATTTTTGTCAAGTCCAATAATTTCAAATTAAAACTTACTGTTGCTGATGTGATATCAAAATCATGTACTCGTCGTTACTTCAAATTATATTTTAAAGTTATTAGTGTATTTGTCTTTTTCTTCATCTTATGAGTAATTAAATAATATTTTACTATAAATTATAGTCTCAATTTTTTATTTATAATTTATTGTCATGTTTATACATATGTGTGTGATTGTTAATTTCAATGATGGTTTATGTACCTGTAAATATTTTACAGTAATTCGCTTGTTTTTTTTCTGATTATCTGTTTAATAATGGGAAGGTAAAGCTTCTATTGAACTACAATGGTCTAACTTGACAACAAGTATGGCCTCCAACAATGGAGGATTTCTGCAACATGCACAAGTGGCTTCCTCTTGAAAATATCACAAAGTAAAGGGAATAACAGGTCAGCCAGGCCGGATTCGGTACGGCATGGCTGGTATGCCATCTGGAACATCAGAGGATCATGTTGAAGATCGGACGATGGTGATCCAGTCCATCGGTGTTTAAAGCTATCAAGCTTTTGAAAACGATATTGGGTTGAAGTCATTAGTCATATGTGGCAACGAGTCAAAGTATTGCCAATCAACAGTGGTGAGTACAAAAGTGGACGCAAGATTGAATGGTTCTTCAAGACTGATCCAAATATCAAATAGCGAAGGATTCAGATTGAAAGTTCTAGTTTCTGATATTGAGTATTGCCACAGATTTGGTCTTCTGTTTTCTAGATTCTAAGAATACTCCCCAAGAAGTATCCTTTGTATTAGGAAAAATGAAATTTGTTTTTTTCTTTTGACCGACCAGTGATGTCTAATTATCTTACATCTTGATTATTATTATTTTTTTTACTCATTCAGAGACAAGTTTATGCTGAAATCAAAAAGATCATGTTAGTCGACAGGTGATGCTCAATTAACTTACACACATCTCCATTATTTTATTTTAATTCAATCAATTCAAACACAAGGTTATACCACGATTAGGAAATTCTTGAGAATTATATGGAGTTGAGCAAATCTTAGTGTGAATGGAAACCAAGATATATTTCATTTCTGATAAACCAAAAAAAACAAAAAAAAGGTCCGACCAGTGGTAACCTACATGCTAGTTTGCTAATCTTGTTTTCCGTGTTGATCAGCAATAACAGAGCTAGAAACTTAATAGAACTAGTAAAAAAACTCTATATTGGAAACTAAAGTCTATTACTTACAAGTTTCTCTAATGAAAACCTCGCACGCATAAATCTAATAGATCACCTACCATCTTCTGCTTCACACCATTGGAATCCCCGCACAATGGGTCTCTCTTTCTCCCCCAACCAAAAGAAGGAAACTTCTTTCCTGAAACATGTTAAACCAAATTACCATACAATATTGACCTGTCCAACATTAGTGTCTAATCTCTTCTCCATCCAGTTAATAATGTCCTCTGCAACTTCTTCGCGCTCAGGCTCAAAGAGAAGGTCATGCAAAAAGCCTTCATAGAGCTTTATGTCTTTAAACTCAGAAGCCGCCTCATTGTACAAATCCTGTGAGGCTAGTGGATCAGTTACTTTATCAGCAGTTCCATGGAGGACAAAGAATGGTACTGTCACAGACTTGAAGTTTCGCATCAAGTAAGATGAAATACGCAATATCTCATGGCCTGTTCGGACCCTAATTGGTCCTGTGTAGACCAATGGATCAGAGTACTTCGCCAAAAGGGCTGCGGGATCCCTTGAGACTGGAATTCCCCTTTTGTTTGCACCTTTAAATTGAAACCTTGGAGCAACAAATGAAAAGATTGGAGCAATTGCCTGCAGACAGATTTTTCAGCACATCAATAATCAAGATGCTTGAAGTGGATGATAATAGTAATGCACTCAATAAGTAACCACATAGTTTAATAATCAAGAGTTCATTGCCATAATGGTTGGGTTTATTGGAATCTCAATGCGGTAAACAAATGTTTAGGAAGATAAATGTCTACTAATCAAGTTTTTTTTTCTTCTATTTTTATGGCCAAAAATTATTAAGGGCTCGTTTGAAGCATCGTATAAAGATGACAGAATAGTATAAGACTATCCAGTTGGCTCTTATACAATTTTTGATGTCAACATGATAATATAGACTTATATTATTGACTCTCTCTTATACTATGCCTAACAGTATAAATATATACAGAGGGGAAGAATAAGACAACAGTATAACAACTGTAAAACTATACAACCTAATACATTGTATAATCTTATACGATGCACCAAACAAACCGTAATATTAATACTAGTGAAAAATAGTAGTAATACAAGTGAAAATTAATAATAATAAGCTTTTGTCCAATAAACATATCAGAGGTATGCTCTTGAAAAGCTTCAGATTGCCCACCATTTTGCACAAAGAATTTCACTTACCCCAACAATAGGATGAGCTGGCTTAACACGCAGAGCTGGTGAAGTCAATATAATACCTTCCAACATTTGTTCTATGTAAGAGTGTGAAGCCGCCTAGACAAACATTTAGATATTAATTATCAACGGTTTCTCAATAATAAAAATAAAGTCTGAAAGTACACAGAACATTTCATGTCTTACTTTCAAAACCACGGCCCCTCCAGTAGAATGTCCAAAGAGGAAGCATGGTACCACAGGATTCTCCAATTTAATCTTTTCCAAGAAAGCCCCCTGTTCCATCCTCACTGTCAATACAAATTATAATTGCAAAACAACTAACCTATATACATATATAAATACTAGAGTTAACCTTCAAAGTGAGGAAGAAAATGGAAAGTAATAGTAAGAAGTTTCTTGTTTGAACTTTGATCTAATCAACTAAATGGCAGTCAAAACGTTTTGCACATAAACAATCATGTAAAATATTTGAGAAAACAAATATAAAAAACAGAGGAATGCTTTATCAATATGGGAAATTCCTCTTTATCAATATGGGAAAGGAAAAGGATTGAATGGCAACAGGAGATAAGATTCTCGTAGGAAACACCATATGACGGTGATAGAAGTCTTGTAGTAGTTAAGTGAAAAGTATTGTTACGAGTGTAAATATAGGCAGCTTAATTAGTGAGTCAAATTTTCTTATTTATAGTTTATTTCCTTATTTCTGTGTAATTTCTATTGCGTATTTGGTTGATATTTAGTCTAGGTTCACTATGTTAGGTTAAACACTTTAGCCTATAAATAGAGGCTCCCTATTGTATATTGAAAATCATCTAAATATATATTCTTCTTATATTCAACATGGTATCAGAACTTAGGGAGAAAAAAACCCTAATTTTTATTTTCCGCTGTGTTTCTTTCTAGCGTGTCTCTCTATTGCTGCGTTTCATTCCAGCAGTAAGATTATTGTTCATCGGGGTACTGTTCATCGGTATGTCTACCTCTGAAAAATCTAAAATCGATATGTCAAAACCTAGTACTTTTACCTCTGTGTTTTCTGGATCCCCTGTTATTACTACTGAGAAATTGAATGGATCTAATTATTTGTCTTGGGCTGCATCCATTGAGTTATGGTTTATGGGACAGGGATATGAAAATCATCTCACGAAATCATTGGCTGATATTCCAACCCCTGAACAACTCAATTGGAAAAAGATCGATACCCTAATAATGCAGTTTACTCTGGGCATCCCTTGAACCTTCTATATTGCAGATTTTCCGAGCATATAAGACATGTTTTGAATTATGGAAACGGGCCAGAAGTTTATACACTAATGATATCCAACGTTTTTACACTGTGGTCTCTAATCTATTGAATCTAAAACAGGCTGATCAGGATATGTCCACCTATTTGGGCAAGATTCAGAATGTCAAAGCTGAACTTGCTGAAATATTACCTCTTACCACTGATCTGGCTGACCAAGAGGCACAAAGGGACAAGCTATTCATGATTCTCACTCTATATGGCCTTCGAGCTGATCTTGATCTAGTTCGCCATCAGATATTAGCTAGTCCTAGTATTCCTTCCATGGAAGAAGTGTTTGCTATGTTGTTACGTATCTCATCTCCGATAGTAACACATGTTGAGAATCCATCTCCTGATTCTTCAGTATTGATCTCTCATTCTAGTACTCACGGAGGTCGTGGTCGAGGAGGTCGGGGTCGTGGACGTCTCCAGTGCACTCATTGTAATAGGATGGGTCATATCAGGGAAAAGTGTTACCAACTGATTGGTTATCCGGGTACTACAGCTAATATTGTTCAATCAACCAATTCACTTTAAGTTTCACCATCTAAAGACAAACCTCTTAATGTCTCATTATCAGCTACTGAATATGATAAGTTCCTACAGTATCAAGCTACTCAGCAATCTTCTCATGGTAATTCTGTCGCTTGCCTCTCTCAGACCTCTTCTGACACTTGAATTTTTGATTCTGGTGTCTTTGATCATATATCTGGTAATCCCAAACTTTTTTCTAGTATTAGTAATCCATCATCACTTTCCTATTGTCACTATAGCTAATGGTTCTACAACCATTGCTAAAGGTATAGGTCAAGCTACACCATTATCTTCTTTGCCTTTAGAGACTGTACTTTATGTCCCTGAATGTTCATTTAGTCTGATTTCTATTAGTCAATTGACTCGCTCTCTCAATTATTCTGTCACTTTCATTGATGATTCCTTTACTATACAGGACTGACATACGGGACGAACGATTGGCACAGGACGTGAGTCACATGGCCTCTACCATCTTACCACACTACCTACATCTTCAGTGGCTTGCTTTACAGATGTGTCACCTATTCTCATTCACAATCGGTTAGGTCATCCTAGTCTATCCAAGCTTCAGAAGATGATTCCTCGTTTGTCACATCTGTCATCTTTAAATTGTGAGTCGTGTCAGCTTGGTAAGCACACACGTGTTTCGTTTCCAAAGCATAGTCGTTTTAGAGCAGAGTCTCCCTTTCATCTTGTTCATACTGATGAAACTTTTATTGATGACTATTCTCGCATCTTGTTCATACTGATGTTTGGGGTCCTAGTCGTGTTAGTTCATCTTTAGGATTTCAGTATTTTGTAACTTTTATTGATGACTATTCTCGCATCTTGTTCATACTGATGTTTGGGGTCCTAGTCGTGTTAGTTCATCTTTGAGATTTCAGTATTTTGTAACTTTTATTGATGACTATTCTCGTTGCACGTGGTTATTTTTAATGAAAAATCGTTCTGAGTTATTTTCTATATTCCAACAGTTTGGTGCTGAAATTAAAACACTAATTTGGTGTTTCTATTCGTATTTTGCGTAGTGACAATGCACGTGAATATTTTTCTACATCATTTCAACACTTTATGACATCTCAAGGTATTCTGCATCAATCGTCTTGTTCTCACACTCCTCAACAAAATGGAGTTGCTAAGCGCAAAAACTAGACATTTAATTGAAACAGCTCGCACTTTATTACTTCATGGTCATGTTCCACTTCAAGTTTTGGGGTGATGCTGTACTTATTGCATGCTACCTTATTAATCGCATACCATCTTCTACATTGCATAACAAAATTCCATATTCTATCATCTTTCCTAATCATCCCTTATATTCACTTTCGTTTCGTATCTTTGGTTACATTTGTTTTGTTTATGATCTAACACCTGGACATGATAAACTCTCTTCCAAATCATTTAAGTGCATCTTCTTGGGTTATTCTCGCCTTCAAAAAGAGTATAAATGTTACTGTCCAGATAAGAATCGTTACTTTATCTCTGCTGATGTTACATTTTTTGAGGAATCTTCATTCTTTCCCTCGACTATTCCTGAGTCACCTTCTATCTCTGAAGCTCTTTCGGTTCCTTATCTTGGACCAAATGACTGTATATCCTCTGCAACACTACCTGATCTTCTAGCAGACATTGTTGATGTACCTGATAACTCACCTTCTGTCCCAACACCTTCCCGTGCCTCGGATCTTGCTTCACCATCCTATTTTACGAAGAGGTACTTGTTCAACTCGTAATCCTTATCCTATTTATACTTTTTTGAGTTATCATCGTTTATCTTCACCCTATTATGCATTTGTCTCCTCTTTGTCTTCTATTTCTGTTCCAAAGTCCACCAGTGATGCTCTTGCTCATCCCGGGTGGCGATAGGCCACGATTGATGAAATGAACGCCTTAAATACTAATGGTACTTGGGAACTGGTCTCTTTACCTTCTGGAAAATCTATTGTTGGCTGTAAATGGGTATACACCGTAAAAGTATCCTGATGTTCTGTTGATCGCTTAAAGGCTCGATTGGTTGCAAAAGGCTACACTCAGGTCTATGGTGTGGATTATTCAGAAACTTTCTCTCCCGTAGCTAAAATTACATCTGTCAGGGTATTTATATCTCTAGCTGCTATTTTTGATTGGTCACTCTATCAATTGGACATAAAAAATGCTTTCTTACATGGTGACCTTGATGAAGAAGTCTTTATGGAGCAACCACCTGGTTTTGTTGCTCAAGGGGAGTCCGGTATGGTGTGTCAATTGAAAAAGTCTCTATATGGCTTAAAGCAATCTCCCTAAAGCTTGGTTTGGTAGATTCAGTGAAGTTGTTCTTAGTTTTGGCCTTCGGAGGTGTACTGTTGATCACTCAGTTTTCTATAAACATACACCTAATGGTAGAATTCTTTTAATTGTATATGTGGATGATATTGTGATTACATGTGATGATAATCATGGGATTCAACAATTGAAATCATTCATACAGTCTAAGTTTCAAACTAAAGACTTAGGACAGCTAAAATACTTTTTGGGGATCGAGGTTGCAAGATCACAATTGGGTATTTGCCTTTCTCAAAGAAAGTATTGTCTGGATGTCTTGAGTGATATAGGTATGTTGGATTCCAAACCTGCAGATACTCCTATAGATCCCAATACTAAACTTGTACCAGATGAGGGGAGCTACTGACTAATCCTGAGCAATATAGACGTCTTGTTGGTAAGCTGAATTATCTCACAGTCACTAGACCAGATATTACTTTGCAACTAGTATGGTTAGCCAATTTCTTTCTCAGTCTCGAATATCTCATTGGAATGCTGTTATTCGTATCCTAAGATACCTTAAAACTGCACCCGGAAAGGGATTATTATATAAGAATCATGGACACACTCTAGTTCGAAGGACATGGTCGTGGTCATACATTAGTCCATAAACATAATTCTACTCCAGTTCAAGGTTATAGCGATGCTGATTGGGCAGGCTCTCAATTTGACAGAAGATCTACTACAGGATACTGTATATTTTTGGGTGGAAATCTTGTTTCATGGAAAAGTAAAAAATAGACTGTTGTTGTAAGATCCAGTGCTTGAAACTGAATATAGGGCCATGACTCATACCACTGCTGAGTTAGTTTGGCTGAAAAATCTATTAGATGAACTTGGATTTCAGCACTCACAGCTTATGGAGTTAGTATATGATAATCAAGCTGCATTACATATTGCATCAAATCCAGTCCTTCATGAACGAACAAAACATATAGAAGTTGACTGTCATTTCGTTCGTGAGAAGCTTATGGATAATACAATCAAGACTACATATACAAAATCAGAAGATCAGTTAATTCAATCTTGACAGGAAATCGATTACGATATCTATGCAACAAGCTTGGAACATATAATCTTTATGCTCCAGCTTGAGGGAGAGTGTTAGAGTGTAAATATAGGCAGCTTAATTAGTGAGTCAAATTTCCTTATTTATAGTTTCTTTCCTTATTTCTAGTTTCCTTATTTCTGTGTAATTTCTATTGCGTATTTGGTTGATATTTAGTCTAGGTTACACTATGTTAGGTTAAACACTTTAGCCTATAAATAGAGGCTCCCTCTTGTATATTGAAAATCAACTGAATATATATTCTTCTTATATTCAACAAGTATAATCAAGATAAAAAGTAGATATTTAAACTTACTGTGTCTGCAACAACATGATCAAGTGAAGGAACATATCCATGCAATCCATCACTCCCTCCATGACCTGTAGCAAGAAAGAATAACACATTAAAACAGAAAATAAACTAAAAACAATAAAACGCACAAGCATACTACAATGTGAATAACAGAATCTAACAACTTGTTAGGACAACGTTGGAAAGATGACCGTCTTTGAAACATGAAAGTGAAATAACCGACTAAAAAATTTATAGGAAGTAGCTAACCTATCCAGTCCATTGCATAGACACCAAAGTTGCACGATGTTAATTTCCTCGCAAACTGAGCATATCTTCCACTGAAAATGGACCCACCAAACCAAAGAAGAAAAAAGCATGAATCCATAATGTGATAACATGATTGAACGGGTAAACTTTAAAAATCTACATAGCAGTTTCATATTTTAGTTCATGCTTGTCCCATAGATAAACAGAAACAATAAGATGAGAAAATTCAGAACTAGTTAAACCAAACTTACCTGTGTTCATTAAGCCCATGAATGATGAGAAGAATGCCCCTGAAATAACAAAAGCAAGCCCTTCAGATAGAAGTTGAAAGAGAGAGCTGCAAGCAAAAGGCAACTGTGGGAATTATAAAACTATACATGCTAAAGATGCGTGGAATGAAAACCACCCAAATGAGAAAAAAAAAAGGTAGAGTCGATCAGCAACAAAGCCCATTAATTCATCCATACTGCATAATTCCCAGAATTTTATAAGAAATGCAATAATGTATTACTCAAGAACAGAACCCTGATCAGTGACAATGTTGCCTGATCAAAGACATTGTCACTTAAATTTCGTAAAAGAAGATAATATTATAAATAACACAAAGAAAGTAAAAAGAAACAGCAGCAAATTCAATGTTGATTTGTCTGAAGCTTGGATTGAGTCTTTGTTATTTGCTTACAAAGTTTTGAAATCAATTACAAAAGGAAATCCTTTTTTGGATTTGAATAACATCAAAACTCATCATCCAGTTTAAGTAGTTCATTTCCCAGCAATGCAACAAATAAAACTCAGAATGGAACATATTAGTCTGACATCCTGATTGACTTTTTTTTGGGGGGAGGGGGGGGGGGGGGGGGGGGGGGGGGGTTCGCACTTAAGAGTCAGTTTCTCATTTTGATTACAGCCAAGAAAGACTAATGCAAAAATGACTGAAATTTCATAGCTCTGAAACCAAAACGTAAAGCCGTTGATAATAAATGACTTTGTCAAAACGTACTAAAAGAACTTACTTCAAATCACCGGAGACCGGAAACCAAGAACGGCAAAACAAAGCGTTTCTTCTAATCCCAAAGAATATCGAAGTACTCCATCGACAGCAGCTATCCTCGTTTCCCATTTCCAAACCCTCAGCTAACGCCCTTCTTCTCATGGTATCCTCATCTTCTCTAATAAGCCATACCGACCTCCGCTTCAAATGCTTCTTCGGAGACGACGGCGACACCGTCACCAAACCCGACGAAGAGAGACGTCGATGGCGAGGGAGGATGACCAATAGCAAGGAAAGAAAAAGGGTATATACAAAAATCAAAGACGCCCTTAGGGCTTTGAGAATTGGGATTATGCGATTGCTCGCTCCAGAGGTCAGTGGCTCCATCTCCATCTCGCCTGAAGACATGATGGAAATGGAATGAGAGAAGAGAAACGAGTATTTTGAAAACAGAGCTGAGAATCAGAGAAGAGACAGGAGAGAAGGATTTTCGGCGTTCGTTGGAGACAAATTTATAGGAGGGCGTGATTTTGTTACGACGAATATGACCCGTTAATTACGTGTGGGCCCCATGAAAATGAAGGTGGAAAGTTACTCTCATTTCAGCTCATAAACGGACGGCAAAACTAAATAATTAGCTGTAACACATGAACAAACTACTAATACTTATATGCGTGCCTTCTTTTGGTTGGTCAACAATTAGTAGATATCCTAAATTTGACCTAGGTATAATAGCTAAGACGACTGACCAAATCAACCCAAGACTTCAATGTTGTAAGAAGACTTATCATTGTGTCAATATTCTACACTGCGAATAAAATATTCACAATTTACGAATTGTTCCACTTATGTTATTCTTGAATTGCTGGTTGTTAAATAGTTTTCACTATAAATTATTGCTGCGAATAAAATTATTGAATTGTTCCACTTATGATTTGTATGTTATTTTAGTTTGATTTTTTTATTTAAATGGTTTTGATTTGGTAGAGAGATTGAGTTATCATACTTTTTTATTTTCTAAACAACCAATATATATTTCAATTATAGCTACTATTCTTAAGCAATTTTTGACTTAAAAGGGGAGTGATGTTATCTATTTTGAATTTAATTTTATGATGAACAAATAATAGATAACTATAAGTTGGTTTGGTTGGTTTTTGACTATATTTTTATTGAACAAATAATCTTTTGTTTAAAAAAATAAAAATAAAAAAAGTAATAGGACCAAATCAAATCTATCTTTAATCGGGTTGATTTCATTTTTTATATCAAATTCTAGCCGTAACTGAGCAATTTGCCTTTTATACTCAACTTTTGCTTCTCTTCCCTCAAATTCACTATCTCATCATTTATTTATTTGTATTTTTTTATAAATATTATAAAAGAAGAAAACTCTTATAATCTCCTCTCTCTCTTTTTTATTTTTCTTTAATTATAATATATATAGTCTCATCTTTTTTTTTTTCTTTTTTTTTTTGTCCTTTTTTAGTTTAAAGGCCTTTAATATTTCTTTCTTATATAATAATTTATGTTTTTCTTAACCAATGCCCTTACCAAATTCCTATTATTAGTCATAATCAAAATTCTCAATCTAATTAATTGTCCTTTAATTGATGGGAGGGTCGTTTGGTAAAATGAGTTTTCAATTAATTATTATTAATGCCGCAAATGCATTCAATCAATTGTAATAGCATAAACAACAAAACGTCATTGGTTAGCCCTTTCCTTATCAAATTTCCATTATTTAATTGGTGTTAAAATGACAACCTAAAGTTGGTGTGTCTTCTTAAAAGGGAAGGTAAGAACAGAAAAATATAAAAAGAGAGAAAGAGAAAGAAGAATATAAGGGCATATTGATGGGATTGGTTCATTGGTTGGGTGGTTGTATAATTAATAATCAGTGGGAATAAAGAGCACAAATTATACAATTCAAGGGCCTCTAATGGGTGGTAGAAAGTAGCTTAGGTATAGGATAGGAAGGCTAAAGGCAGAATATGTTGAATTATTGCAGTTCAAAGACTAAACACATTCATTGATGTCTTCTTTGTGAATTTTCCTCTCTTTTCTCTTTTCTTGAGGGGTTGGATAACATGTCTATGGCCTATGTTTCTCATCTTAATTTGTGGTCAAAATATACAAAATTGAAAGAAGTTGTTGATCAAATTATTATAATTTTTTTATTTGAAAATTATTGAGTTTTGGACTGCATAACCAGAGTTTCTTTCTTAAATTTTATTACCTCTCTTGATTTTTGTAAGAAATATTGGAGCTCTAATTATCCACCATCTTAATTACAAATTGTTGTTATTCTCATAAACTAGTAAATTAGGTACATGCACAATCCTCTTATTTGAGTTATAATTAACAAATGTCCTCACTATTCAATTTGTCTATTAAATCTAACAAACTAATTCAAAATATTTGAAACTATCCTTGTTATAAGAATTTTTATTCTTTTTGAATTTCTATCTAATTTATTTTTCTATCAAATTGAACACTGTATGTTGATTCTAATTTATTATAATATATTATATATTAATAATATTTCAATGAATAAATGCTAAATTAGATCAATATAAGTAGTTCCATTGCTATATAAAAAAAAAAAATAGAGAAAAAGGAAAGAAAAAATTAAAAAACTTATAACAACTGATGATTTGTTTTTTCGTGTTTTTGTTTTGTTTTTCTAGTTAATTTGGTAAATTTAATAGATAATTTAGATGATTGGGAGTCATTTGTCCAGGAATAATGTGTCTAATTCAATAATTCATGGAAATTATTACTAAATGAGTGATAATTCATTAGGTAAAATATAATTGTTTCTAAATAATATATTACTTCCAAAAAAAATCTCAAAAAATTTGTCTGAGGGATAATTAGCTAAGCTATGTGATCATATAGCTCCA
The DNA here is from genome assembly GCA_029379385.1 of Quillaja saponaria. Taxonomy (NCBI): domain Eukaryota; kingdom Viridiplantae; phylum Streptophyta; class Magnoliopsida; order Fabales; family Quillajaceae; genus Quillaja; species Quillaja saponaria. The sequence goes on from CM055610.1 coordinate 23,210,623, forward strand.
ATTTCGTTTATTTGAAAAGAGAATTAATGAAAAGCTTCTATGTGATGATAATGCAACCAAGAAACATGGCAATCATGAAGTCTGAAAAAGAATGCATGCTGTCTTCATGAAAATGGACCACACAAAGAGTTTTGCATTTTCAAGTTTCATACTACAAGTATGTCTGTATGCTATGTCTACCTAAAATGGACTAATGTGGCTTATTGTCAAAAGAATGGGTCAAATATAATTATAAAATTTTCATAAATGTAAAGCACCGCCTAAATTGGTGGTGTGGGACTGTGGGGAAGGATAGTAGTATAAATTAACATAAATGCATCACTGCCTTAGAGTTGGGGCAATGCCATAGTAGGTCCATTTCATTTTCCATCCACTAATTTATTTGGGTTTGGATTATATTAAGCCTAGCCCCACTCTCCAACAGAACAACTGAAATAGCCACTTTCACTATCTGGGTTACAATTGGGCCATACCAGCTTAATTTCATTTAATGGCCATTTGTTTCTTGGTTCGATTTCTTTCAAATTGGACTTTAAATTGGTCTAACTTCATGTTATGGCTCCCAATACAGAAAATATATATAATGGCATGGGGATACATACTACAGTCAGAGGGATCATTACAATGTTATTGCTAATAAACCACCAAGGCTCTCATCCATGGAAAGTCTTCGATACCCGACATCTCGTTTGAGATAAGAAAAGATGCAGCAACAGCCATAGATAATTATGCAAAACTTCCATCAATTTCTAAAGGTTGAAGAAGATGCCAAATGTGAAATTGATGTGTGGTTTGTGTGGGCTGCAGCCTGCTGCAGCTAGCTGTTAATTAACAAACAGATCATTGAGAAGAATGGGACTGGGAAGAAAGAGTTAGAGGAGGGATCTGAATTAGGAGCACGAGTGCTTGTGTAAGGTTCAACATATAGGCTTGGTAGGTCATATCCTGTTTGATACCAAGCTGAATTGCAAATATCATGTGGTAAAGCACATTTAAGCTCATCGATTGAGAAATTTCTGAGTTCGAACCTACAGAAAAATACTATTAGAAAGAAACAATCATGAATCCCAAATAAAATTAGGCTCATACCCAAATTTCAAGAATTAGGAATAATTAAGTCTATATAGATACGAGTCCTAGAGATGAAGGTAGTGAACAACAAGTTACAAGAAAGTCAAATTGTGTTGCAGCAATCACCATAGAGGTCAAGATGATCATGATATTAACCTCATCAATAGCTAGGGTTTACTTTGGAGCTCATTGTTTCCATCTTTCATGTAATGTCATATAATTTTAATGTCAAACTATCTTTTAATATTTTACTTCATTTCAACCAGAACTAAAGCAAGTCAAACATAAGTATTGTAGACATACTCGAGTCTGTAGAAAATCGGTTCATTTTCTAAATGAATAATGTAAATTTTTTATGTGAAACTCGTTTAGTATAATTTTATTGGAGTGACAGCAAAATAATTTTGAAACCATCAAATATGCTATGGGCTACATAGTTATAATTTCATATAATTTTGAAACCGTAAAATATGATATGGGCAGGTCTCAGAAACCATCAAAAGCCTTTAGCAGAGACATGGGCTAAAGCAAAGCCTGGGTTTTACAAGCCCTACATAGTAAAATGTGCACATGTACATCTAACAATAATCATACCAAATCCCAAGTCAAATGCCAAGACATCCCTCCACATGTATATAATTTATCGTTTTCTTGAGTAATCAAAAATTAACTTAAACACTAATTAATTATTAACTCAATTCAAATAAACATCAATTTTAAACTTTAAAAAAATTAAAATTAATATTCACTTATTTCTCTTTCTGTGTCATGGATGTCCTCGTTTACTTTAAATAAATAAATAAAAATTTAAGAATTAATTTGGATACCAAGTGTGATAAACTGATCATCATGGTTTGGGCAATGTGATCAAGCTGACTAAATTAATTTTTTTAATACATGCTAGCTAGTCACAATCTTAGTGGACCCTTTTCAACCAACTTGTACAGATTATAAAGCATTGGAAACTGATATTCTATTAGGGTTTTATTCCATTTTAATCCTTTTCTAAAGTGCACATAACGTTAATCGTGCTAAATAATTTTTGGTCCAAAATAAAAAATAAATAACAAAGACTTTTCTTATTAAAATATTGGCTATGTGATTTGAACTGGACCACTAAGTATCAGAACATGAAGCCCTACAAATTTCAAAAGAGAGATCCACACCCGTATTCAAGGGAAATGGGTCGGCACTACGTCATCCATATCTCACACTTAATTTAGGCAAAAAAAATAAATTTTTAATGTCATAAAAGCTGTACATGTAGATGAAAAGTGTTAATTGCATTAATCAGTACAAGTACAAAAAAGAAGCACTGAACCTGGTCTTGGACGGTAATGTTCTTTACAGCTTAGTGGCACAAATCCACTTTTCATTATTAATTATCTACATGAAAGTGGATGAACTCGTCCATGATCCATCCTCTAATTATTTTTAAATATTAATCTACTAATGAAGGGTATAATACTATTAATAATGTCGATGAGATCTAATTTAATTGATTAAAATAGTGATATTGATATTTTTTAATCTTAAATTTAAATACTATTATTATCTTCTTTATATACATAATATGACATTAAAAATAATAAGATTTATTACATGAGATCAAGGGTACCTAATTAGATAATAAATCCACATATATATCAAAGTAAAGAGAAAATTTTTGATAAAAAATATTATTATTTTTTCATCCACACAATATTATCAAATATGATCATTCAATTACCTTTTTTCTATTTAGGGTGAGAGGGTTGAGTGGGTGGGGAGAAGGTGTTGGTGAAGATTTAAAAAGACTTCTTTGAGTGTTCAATATAATTAACACATTGAAAACTTGATATAAACTAATTTTTCATGCTATGTAGAGCTAATAAACAAATGTAGTACTGGATGCTAAAAAGGTAAGGATACGTACAGCTAGAGGAATAATCATCATGTTCCACCATAAAAACCCAGAACCAGGGCTAGAGTTTTTCAATTAAGGAAGTGGCAATGACGGCCAAACAATTTAAAGAAAGCAGAGCATGGAATTAATTGGAGGGTGTAAAACCCTAGAAAATGGAGATGAACAAAGCATGCTGTGTATGACAATTGACAAAGACCACACACTCTATATTCCTTCGAGAAAGAGATTGTGGGTCCATTAATTCCATTCAAACCATAGAGATAGGACGAAGAAGAAAGAGATTGAGACAAACCCCTCTTTTGTGTGTGAGAAAGTGAGTTTGTGCACGAGTTGTAGCTAGTTAGTGTATGTAATGCAAAGACACTACCCTTTTTCTTTTCATTCTAATTCTGCTTTGTGCCCTTCTCCTTTCCTTTCTCTTTGTATTTTTCTTATTTTTCCTGCTTTTCTGCCTGCCCCACATACAGTTCTTCTCATTCCTCTTTGCCTTACTTTGTAACTCCTAATGGAGTATGCTAATTTGTACTTATACATTCTATGACTATGATCTATCTTTTTCTCTCTGAAACATTTTCTTTTTTGCTCTCTACTGAGAAAGAGAATCCAAGATAATAATATTGAGTCCAAACAAAAGGGGTTCAAGAATATTACCTTTTCACTTTTCAGCATATTTGTAATGTAAGAGTGAAGCTCACCCTTCTTCTCCACTAATTGCCCTTGATTCTTAACAAAATAACAATAGGAAGAGTATACAGTATATATACACAAAGAATGAGCTTATGATGTATGACAAAATAACAACAGGAAGAGTATACAGTATACACCAAAAGAAGATTACTAATGAACTTCGCAACAAGGGGCAATCCCTCCTATTCACCATTAGTTGTACCTCTATATTAATCTTACTGGAATTCAAATTTGAAAATCTCATCATGACTTATCACTAATCCACCCATTAATTACACTCAATCTTATTGCTATGACCGCAGTCATTAGCTATCTGCACAATCATTAACCAAAAACAGGAGTGCATTCTGTCACCCTAAGTCCTAAACATGTACTTAACAATATCATTATGAAATAATGATCTTGATAAGGGAGAGGTATTGGGAGAGAAAGAAAGTGATAATTAAAATCTACAAACACGTCATATATCTTCAAACAGTTATTTCTAATATGGTTGTGCCTTTATCAACAACAATTCTTATACACAAAAACTTCTTGCATATAAATAAATTTCTGAACAATTAGTGATCTTCATGATTATCTTGACTAATTTAGATTAGAAATCCTTAATTTTCAAGACTACACCAGGCATTCGTATGATCGTATCTGCTGGTCCACCTTAATCATCATCATAAAAAAAAAACCGCAATTCTTTCTTTCAACGGTTACAGAAAATCCTTGTCACTATCCCAAAGGTGATGAGTCAGTCGGTCCGTCAAAAAGAATCATCTTGTGTAAATAATCCGACAAAATTAGAGCCTTTTCCCAACATATGTCCCTGTTTCCCTTTGAACCGTTCGTGTTCAAACATCATTCTAAAAGAAAGTCAAGGTGCATTCTCGTAATTAACCCTCAGTCCCATGTCTGTTTCCACAGCCTAAATACTCCAATCTATTTAAGCATTCATAACTCTCACTCTCTAACACCCTAACAGCCTTTTCAAATAGTTCATAACCTCTCTAGCTAGCTCAATCCACCTTCTTTGGCTTTCAATCTACCTAAGTTTCTGTAACATATTTTCAAGAAGTAAGTTTTATCAGAATTATGAGTTTTAGGTAAGTAAGACATAGCTACACTTGACAGCTTATCATGCATGCGTGCAAGCTTATATACTTGATTACTGCAAAAGATTTTCCTTAACTATAGGTGCTCATTTTATTCTTCTGTAGCTTTTTTATTTTTCAATTAGGTGAACCAACTCTTTAAAACCATCTTTCTTTTTGTTCATAATTCGTTATGATTGATAATAAAAGTATCAATCCCTATTATATTTATTGAAAAGTTTATGTTAATCTTTTTCTCTGTCCTTCGATTTTCAGCTTGGGATCCAAGGAATTAAGAGTAACATACAAAGGTAATTGATTGCCTTGAAGAAATAACTCAGCTAGACAACATGGCAAAGAAAGGAGCTAAAAAGTGTTCAAACCTGTTCGTGTTTATGTGCCTCTTCATGTTCATGTCCAGTTTGCACATCTCTCATGGCGGAGAACTTGAGCTGTTGTTATCCTTCAAGGCTTCCATTATCGACCAGTTTCACTTCCTGTCCAACTGGAGCAATTCCTCTGCTGCCATTATCTGCAAGTGGCATGGCATAACCTGCGACAATTCATCCCATATTAGATCCATTGAGCTTTCCGGTAAAAACATCTCTGGCAAGATTACTCCGTCAATATTTCAATTGCCATACTTGAGAAATATGGACCTCTCCAACAATCAACTCATTGGTGAAATCCCCAAATTAAATTCTATCTCTACGTCGCCACTTCAGTATCTCAATCTTAGCAACAACAAATTGACGAGTTCATTGCCAGACAGTTTATTTTCCATTTCATTTTCCCACTTCAAAACGTTGGATCTCTCAAACAACATGCTTTCCGGGAAAATACCCGACCACATAGGATTACTTTCCAGTCTAAAGTACCTTGATCTTGGTGGGAACGTTTTGGTGGGGAAAATTCCAAACTCCATCACAAACTTGACAAGTTTGGAGTCCTTGACTTTGGCTTCAAACCAGTTAGTGGGTGAAATTCCAAATGACATAGGCCAAATCAGGAGCTTAAAATGGATTTACTTTGGTTACAACAATCTTTCTGGTGGGATCCCAAAAGGGGTTGGAGAATTGAATTCATTGAATCATCTTGACCTTGTTTACAACAATCTCACTGGACAAATTCCTGAGTCTCTAGGAAACCTCAGTAACCTTCGGTATCTCTTTCTTTACCAAAACAAGCTCACGGGACCCATTCCCCGTTCTGTTTTTGGTCTCAAAAAGCTTTTGTCTCTTGACATTAGCGATAATTCTCTTTCGGGTGATATTCCTGAGCTTGTCATTCATCTCCAAAGCTTAGAGATTCTCCACCTTTTCTCTAACAACTTTACAGGCAAGGTTCCAAAGGCTTTAGCTTCTCTGCCAAAGCTTCAAGTTCTTCAGTTATGGTCCAACAGATTAACGGGTGAGATTCCACAAGAGCTCGGAAAGCATAACAACCTCACTGTTCTAGACATGTCCACCAACAATCTCTCCGGAAAAATACCAAATAACTTATGTGACTCTGGCCGTCTTTACAAGCTCATCCTTTTCTCTAACAATCTCGTTGGAGAAATCCCGAACAATTTGAGCTCCTGCACAAGCTTAAGTCGAGTACGTCTACAAAACAACCGGCTCTCTGGCGAATTATCGACAGAAATAACAAACCTGCCACTAGTATACTTCTTGGACATCTCTGGCAATAAACTTACAGGCAGGATAGACGACAGGAAATGGGATATGCCGGCCCTTCAGATGCTGAATTTAGCTAACAACAATTTTACTGGGAAGCTGCCGGACTCATTTGGGAGTAACAAGCTCGAGAACGTGGACTTATCTGGGAATCAATTTTCGGGTTATTGTACAATTAGCTTTGAAAGCTTATCAGAGCTGATGGAATTGAAGCTGAACCATAACAAACTCTCTGGTGAAATCCCAGAAGAGTTATCTTCGTGTAAAAAGCTTGTGGCTTTAGACCTCAGCCACAATCAGCTTACCGGAGAAATTCCTGCTAGTCTCACCAGCATGCCAGTTCTGGGCCTCCTTGATTTGTCAGAAAACCAACTCTCCGGTGAAATCCCACAAAATTTAGGAAAACTACAATCCCTTGTTCAGGTAAATATATCTCACAACCAATTTCGTGGGAGTTTACCATACACAGGAGCTTTCCTTGGCATTAATGCCAGTGCAGTTGCTGGTAACAATCTTTGTGATATTAGCGGCATTAGCACAAACACTTTACCTGCATGCAAAAGGGTCAAAAATCCAACTTGGTGGTTCATGCTCACTTGTTTCCTAGTTGCATTGGCAGCATTTGTGCTAGCTGCCTTTATAATCGTTTTGGTTCGTAGAAGAAAGAGCATGGTTCTGAAAAGAGTGGAAAGTGAAGATGGAATTTGGGAATTGCAGTACTTTGCTTCCAAGGCCTCAAAATCCATCACCATCGACGATATCTTGTCGTCCACAAAAGAAGAAAACATAATTTCCAAAGGAAGAAGTGGGATTTCATACAAAGGGAATTGCAAGGCAAATGGAATGCAATTTATGGTTAAAGAAATAAACGAAGTGAATTCAATTCCGATGAGCTTGTGGCCAGAAATTGTTGAGTTCGGTAAGCTCCGGCATCCGAACATTGTGAAATTGATCGGAATATGTCGGTCTGGTAAAGGAGGATATTTGGTTTACGAGTATACTGAAGACGGAAAAACTTTGAGTGTGATTCTGAGGAATTTAAGTTGGGAACGGCGACGGAAAATCGCAGTCGCTATTGCAAAAGCACTAAAATTTTTGCATTCTCGTAATCATATTTCGCCGACTGTTTTGGTCGGAGAAATGTCGCCGCAGAAAGTTTTGGTTGACGGAAAAGATTTGCCCCGCCTGAGGTTGAGCCCTCCGGGACTGATTTGTGCGGACCCCAAGGGATTCATTTCTTCCAACTATGTTGCCCCAGGTAAATGACTAAATTACCCCCTTTATAATTAATCATGTAAATTGGTGTATGAATGCTCTTAATTAGTCATTTGGAGGTACAAAGGCCCATTTTGTAATTTACTCCAACAACCATGTGCTATAATTTTAATTTTTTTTCTTAAGGTCGTTCTCGAACATCAATGATCGGTAAAATTTCATCATTGAATTCTTTTTATTATCATACTTGGCGTTGAGGTGGGATACACATACCAATCTCTTAAACTAATTAAATTCTCGGTGGTATATTGAAATTTGATTTATAACTAATCTGAAATTTGATATAACTGGTAATATTCGATTTGATAATTAATATTGAATATTATACTTTTCAGTGCATCAAAAAAAAGACAAATGGTGCATATTAATCAATCTCGACAAATCCATGCACGTATGCATGTACTAAACTGTAGTTACTTTTTGCAGAAGCCAGAACTACCAATGATTTCACAGAGAAGAGTGATATCTATGGATTTGGCTTAATTCTGATCGAACTACTGACCGGAAAAAGCCCGGCTGACATGGAATCCGGCGAGCAGGAGAGCATGGTGGATTGGGCCAGGTATTGCTATTCAGATTGTCATCTTGATATGTGGATTGATCCGATGATGAAGGGTGATTATCCTGCGCTGAACATTCAGAATGAGATGGTAGCAACCATGAATCTGGCCCTCCAATGCACTGCCGGCGATCCCACGGCGAGGCCATGCGCAAGCAATGTTTTGAAAACCCTAGAGGCTGTTATGAAAAAGACCAATTCTTGTGTTTCAGCACTGAAATCTTCACCCCCTTAGGTTAATATAATATTGCCTCAGTTAAAATCTTTTTTTGTTTTTGGTTCAGTACTTTAAGTTTTCTTTCTTTTTGTTTTTTTGATTTTTGATTTTTGATTTTTAGTATAAGTTGTTAATTAATTGTTAGTGAGAAGTGTTTTTTTTTTTTTTTTTTTTGGTTATGAGGAATGGTTGACATATTCTAGTGAGTGTAAAAGTAAATTGTAGATAGACTGAATGCCATTATATGAGATTAATACAGCTCTGTGCTTTTTTTTTTATGATGGTAGAGTGATATTGTATGCACACGATTTTCTCACACAATAATAAAATTATAAAATCATGTAAGCTAAGTGATTGTTAAATATAATAATTGGGATATAAATATATTTAATTATTGTTAACAAATATTTATTAATTTATAAAATGTTCTCATTATATCATAAAACTTTATGCATGTAATATTATTTTATATATATATGCCTGCAGCAGCTACTGTAAAAGTGAGAGAGAGAGGTCAATAGGCTAGCCAACAAGAAGTACTTATTTTGCATGGGACCATATTGTTCTAATTCTAGAGGTTTAATGATTATATATAGGTTCTTGTCCCATTGACAGACAGTCTTTGCAGACTGCCTCCAAGTAATTGAAGACAATTCTAAATAACTAGCTTACAATTATGTTCACAAAGCACAAAGCTGCATGCAGAGGCTCAGTTTAGTTGTACTGAAAGAATACCTTTATATATGCTTTTGCTTCATCTACTTTCAGAAGCTGACTTTATGTTACTCTACCATGCAAATTACGGCAAGATGAATATTGACCAACATCACTTAGGATATGTTTGAACAGAGTTCCATATCATCTGAACATATACATCATGTATGATAAATGTTTAGCGAAATTATAATCATTATGTTGCATTTCATTTTAATTAATTTAATATGAAAGATTATACTTCTTTGTTATGGGAGAATCAAACCATTGTGTTTTATTGTCATGATATATGATCGAGTTTGAGTACAATCACTGATGATAATTAAATATAATCATAATATTCTTGATTCTATATTTGTAAATCATAAAGTAAACTCAACCATGATTTAATTTTTCCTCCATAATATATAGCATATGATGAGAGTACCATGCAGAGTTCCAAACTTTTCTTTGTAGAAAGCAATTATGACTAAGTTTGGTTTTACTGTTTGAGAAGGGACTAAGACAAAAGAAATTATCTCGTTTGTGCTTGTGGCGTGTGTGGATTAATGTCTGCTAATACATTAGGTATGTATTAAGTTGATTCGAGCGATTCATTCTATCTATAAGCTATTTTAGAGAGACTCGATTATAATTAATTTTTATAGAATCAATGATACATAGTTTAATTTATTTCATGAAGTGTGAAAATGTACTAAAATTTTACAGAGGTCAAAAGCATGTATTAGAATATATTGTCTACTTGGGATCTTTTCAATGAGACCACAACCTTTCTTGTGACCCACTATCCTTCAATGTCATAATGATGGTGCTGATCAAGTTTTGTTTTTCTTTCAATCTTTTTCTCTTCATTTTTTCCTTCTCCTAATTTGATCTATTAATAACTCCATTAAGTAATGATGGTAGTGCAAGAATTCTTTTTCTCTTTTGTTCAATGAGAACTCATGGAGGAGGGATTTTCACAGTTAGAAGATTCCATCACTGCCATAATGAGCAATTGCAAATTAACCAGCTAAATCTTGCTGGCATAGCTAGATATGATATGATATGATCATCTTTGCAACATTTTTCTTCTCAAAAGCACCAAGATTTCAATTATAGCTCTTGGAGACCATGCAAAAGTTTCTTTGGCTGCATTCTTTTTATTCAAAAGAGCTCCTTTTCCTCTCAAAATTTCTTTGCTTCTGTTTGGGTTGAAAGGTGTTAATTAAAAAGTGTTTGATATCTTCAAAAAAATTCTCATCATGTTACTTATACAACTTTCATGTTTGCTTCTCTAATTAATTCATTAATTCAAGACAGCTGGGTTTTGTAATAATGATAATTGAATACACGTGCACCCAATGAGATATTGAAACAAGCACCCACTTAGTTAACACAAACACAATCTGTGGAGTTCAAAGTGGGAAAAAGGGGGTTTCTGCAGCTGCTATTAATGACTAATGCACTTGGAAATTTTGAATACAAAAATGATTCACATTGGCATGCATATCATGCAGGAACCTCACAATCTCTGGTTTTGGTTGAGTGGGATTATGAATTGGACCATTTAAGAGATTAGATTAGATTAGTGAGTAACAAACATATAGAACTTTAGTTAACTCAAATTAAATAATACCCGCGAATTACTTAGACACATAAAAATTGACTTGATTGGATTAGATATCAATATTTGATGGATCAAATTATCATCCAATAATATTGCTAGATATACATTAAATCGGATTATGTAATATTATGAAGTTGGTTTTGATAGGAAACAAAATATGAAGGTGGATCAGAGTAGGTGAGAGAAGCCCTTTTTCATAGAAAATGTTAGAGTTCACACTTTCACTAACCAACTATTGGAATAGTTCTACATCTAGACTAGGAAACAGATAAGAGTCTAGAGGGAAAATAATTGGTGGAAGGCTAAGTGCTGTGAATATGAAACATCAATTTCAACTCATTATCTATGATAAAGCTTGATAAAGACACATGGATTTGAAAGGACTAATAGTAAAACATAATGACCTAGCTAGGTGAAGAATTTAGGAATCATAAATATATATATGAGGAAAACGAAGATCTTATTGCTTAGGCCACAATACCGATTGTCACTCCTAATGTGGCTAATTCTTTAAGGAAGGAATAGAATTGATGGAGCTTTCCATCATCTTTAATTAACCATTAAATGTTTTCTAGCTGAGATCAAATTAGTAAAATCAAAAGGTTGCGTAACACTTGCTCATCATAAAATTTGATTTTGTGAGTAAAAGAGATGACAATCTTTCGTTATTCTATATATTGGTGTCAATTATTGCATAATATATGGGAAAGATGACCCTCCGTGTCCTCCAATGCCAACAGAAGGTGCTCTTCCAAATTAGAATAAAGGAGAAAGGAGTTGTGGTCATTTTCTGAATTGAAGCAAGAATCAATAAGCATATGACACTTCAAAAAATAATGGTGGGGCTAAAGATTGTGTTGTGATTAACCAAAATTCTCTTTTTTCTATATCTCTATCTATATATGAGAAGAAAACTTGAGTATTAAACTTGCCCTTTCAAGTAAAGCATCAGATGAGTGGACGCTTAAGGAATAGAGGGGAAGGGGAGAGAATGTAATGATATCGAAGGAAATAGAAATAGGAGAAACACATAAATTAAAACTCTTAAGACCCGATTATTTTTTATATTGGACTGCTATTCAAAATTTTGTGGGTAAATAAAAACAAAACGAAGTTACACAACTTCTTTCTATTCCCTCCCCTTGTCTTCACTCACTTACCCTTCCTTTCCCTTCTCTACCCTCCGGCTCCTCACCCCGGATTGGAAGTAGAGTAGTGCTTTTACTGGATTATTTATGTTGCAGGATACTATAGCCAGAACACTGGGTAGGCTACTTGGTGTTTAGGCCCCAGAGATATTTGAATGATTTGACCTCCAATATCATAAAGAACAAACAGCATGTATTGGGTTCAAAAGAACTAAACAAAAGAAAAAGAAAAAGGAAAGGAATTTGCACAAAGATCCATGAAGCATAAGTGATTATGGGGACCCAGATGACATTTTGTGCAGCGTGACTATAACAGTATTATCCCATTCTAGGGATTCTCCAAATTAAAGGAAAAGTTACTGAGGAAGGGATATTCTACCCTACATAATTTTATGGATCCTACATTATGTCATAAGCATCAGACAAAAGACCAGTTGATGAACATGAAGCAGATGCAATGAGCATTTTCTTCTTCATTCAGTACTTTCCATGCTACAGCTCTTTCATAAGAAACTGGCCTCCCCATACTGGACAAACATATACCACCTTGCAGACACATGAAACCCTGCATCCAGATGAAAGAGACGGGGAAGGATAAATCATTTTAGTATATGCTGATTAGAAATGAAATTTATTTCCTCTTTAAATGAGCAATCAAGAAATTAAACAAAAAGGGTCCAACATGCACAGCAAGGGGTTGATCATAGTTTTGAAGAAAATTGTTGTATGCATCATGGGGTTTAAGGCAAAGGACGCAGTACAAAGGTACCGATCCCTGAAAGGGAGAGAATATTGTTCTCTTAACAGAAGTATTTATTTAACCTCCTGTTGTTTTAGGTCAAAGCACTATACCTGCTGCATTATCTGTGGGAACTCAGAGCATAGGGTTTTCTTTCCATTGTCATCAAATATTTTTTCCAGAGTGATGTCTTGAAGAGCAATTAAGGTTGTTTCAAGCATGTCAAGTCCAGCTTGATTTGAAAATGTAAAAACTTGCAATGCCTGCATAATTCATAAACATGTTACAGAATCTTAAATTTTTTCCATCGTGTGTTAGATACCACTAATACATTAAAACAAGACAAAGATAATGGCGAAGATTCTTAGTAAAAGGAATACCTTCAAGGAGCAGCACAAGATTGCGTCTGAGTGATGCCAGAGGGATTTGAGAATGGATTCGCTACCTTCACTTTTAAGCAACTCCACTCCTAGATACCACCTACAAAGAATATGAAATTAACATAAAGTTTCCATTTCTTGTCCAATCTCACAAATAAAAAGGAAAGTAAGACCAAGATCTGCAACAACTTTCCACTCGATTGTCAGTTAAATTATGTCCTATTAGCAGACAAGTTAGATTTGAAACCTGAACCCAGTACTAGTAAAAATTGACTTTTTAGTCAAATAATACTTCCCTCCTGCCAAAGGTTGGATGCTCATTCAACCTGTTATAACAAAGCGATATGTAGGCTTTTTCTGTGTTCTATCAACTCAATTCCCACCTATTGAAAAAGTTTTTTAATTGAATATTCAGTTATTAATTATCTTAGACATAATATAAAAAACTAGACTACTTTTTTTTCTTTTTTGGGCTGAGAATTACCTCATAATCCTTAGTTCTCAGACTACATTACATTGTCATACTTAAGTTTCGTGACTGCAGATGAGAATTAAGGTTACTTCACAAATGTTGCCAGAATAGAGGCGTAGCAATGTAGGTTTTACTTATATCTCTTACTTGTTCACTTTCAATCATATTGCTTAACATGAAAACTACAGTGCTATAACAAATTATGATCTTGAACTTCAGTTCATAACTAGTGGTGTTGCGTGGCTAGTGAATTGTGACATACCTATAGCTCTGACAGATCCACCGAGCAAGTGTTTGAGCCTCAGGAGTGCCAGGTGGAGGCCGAAAACCAGAATCAGAATCAAAGCGTGAAGGAGAGAGTGCTAAAGCCACCCTCTGAACAGATGCAATAATACTGCGGACATACTGCCGAGCCATGGCTGCTACATTATCTTGAAGGTGGATTCCAAATGCAAATTGGAATGCTATTGTCATCACGGATTTTGTGCTTCCACAATTAGCAGAATTATCACCAGATGCTTTGCTTCCCGTGGGTCCAACCTCAAGAGCAGAGGCAAGGTCAAGTGTACGGTTTGGACTAGCAGAACCCTACATCACATTAGTAAAACTTAAAAGAACCGTAACGAATCAATGATATATTGGGTCATGTGGATCACAGAGAGAACAAAAATGCAACAAAACAACTAAGTTTGAAAACTACACCATCAAGATAAACACTTACCATAAGAGAGTCTAGTGGGATAATGCGAAAACCAGAAGGTAAAATGGGTGCATCATCAGAAAAAGAGGCATCAATAGGAGCAAAAATGAGTTCCGCACAATTGCCAATGGCATTCTCATCCACACCGTTACAAAGCTAAGGAGAAATGCAAACAAAAAAGAATCAGCAATGAATCCAGATTGGAAGTTCACAACTTCCAGCCTTGAAAAGAATAGAGGTTTAACTTCTTACTCCAAATAACTAAGAGAGTTACTATCAGCTAGTCCAAATGTTGAAAAAATTGATTCTTCCAACTAACACTCAATCCATGTAGACAACCTCATTATGGAAGTAAAGGACAAAGCCTTGTCCTATAAGTATAACTATATGCAGGTATTCTTCAGAGACAATAGCAGGATGCATGGATGGTTAACAAACAGAACCAAACTCCTTATCAGATTTAATGAAATTGGACCCCTTACATTATATGACAATGGAAGGCCATCACCTAGGTTTTTCTTCATGATTATGTAGAAGATCAAATTTTGCAGTAGAATAGTACATTATGAATGAAAAGCACGGGAAAAACAAAACTTACTTGCAAGAGGAAAACATCTCCAGGCATGGTCATCTCCTCCCTGTAGTAGCCCATATTTTCAAGCTTGATAACCTCCATAAACTGTTTCAATGACAGTGTTATTTAATAATCCACAGGTGATGCCAAAGAAAATGAACAAATTCTTTTTCTTTCTCTTTTTTTAAAGATAAATGGTAACGACAGTGTATCAATGCCAAACTACTTGCCTCTTCATGCTCAATTGTATGCGCTAGTGGGAGAATAACCTGACCCCCAAAGTTCCCTGCTTGAGAACCTGGCAAGCCACATGGACCAGCTTTAATGGCCGCAGCTGAATAAGCATCGATACTACTGTCTGCCCACTCTGACCGGTGCTCTCGCAAGAATCTAAGAAGTATTGCTGGAGGCACATTCTACAAGAACATAAAGGAAATGAGATGGAGTAAATACTAAATAAAAGGAGAATGAATATCTGTAAACAGGAAGTAAAAAAACAATATTAGTAAAAACAAAGAAACTAGAAACTGGGTTAATAATGACTTGATTCTGAAGAATGCTTATTATATTGAATAAGTTGTATAATAAAAACCTTATGATGTCTTCCAATCAGAATATATTTGGTTACTTATCCAAGAAGTTAAAA
Organism: Quillaja saponaria; assembly: GCA_029379385.1. Lineage (NCBI taxonomy): Eukaryota > Viridiplantae > Streptophyta > Magnoliopsida > Fabales > Quillajaceae > Quillaja > Quillaja saponaria. The sequence goes on from CM055610.1 coordinate 23,226,078, forward strand.
TGTTTATGTTATCAAAAGAACTAAAATAAAAAGGAAAAAAAGTACAAGAAAAACACAGATAGAACTATGGGGGATGGAATAACAGAATGTGCTGGAATTTTGGAGGATCAAAAAGTATTAGACCAACTGATCAGGTCTCCAATCACAGCTATAACTCAAAGAAATTCGCATTTTATAGTTTACACACGGTTGCTATACTATATGAACAAAGAGTCAAGTTTACCAGTTATTACAAAATTTATAGAGCAGTTCTAGCTCACTTCAAAACAAAATGTCTTCTCAAACAAGGATAAAAGATAGAACCATTTTAAAGAAGAATTTCCATCAGATGCAATATTCTGTTGAAACCTTAAATTTGTTGAGACCTCATCTGTTAACCAGTGACAAGATTTATAAAAGGATGATAGTCAATCAAAGTCTCCAGCTTGTATGTTCATGACCAAATTAGAGAGGCAGCTCATTGATTGCAAAATACTGCAGATTTCCAGCCTTCACTGACCATAATTTCGACACTTTATTCCTTCACTCATTTCAGATAATATGGAAGCACAAGGCACTTTAAGAATTAAATAAATACCTGCAATAACATTGATGATTTGGCACACAGCACCGAACTGCTCATGGATTGAAATCCATTTGCATAACAGAGATTTACACCCATCATTTTGCTAGGTGATGAATTTACAAGAAGAGTAACATCATCAATGCCATCACTTTCTAACATAGACCATCCGTCATCTGCAAACCCATTAACTGCTTCATTGAAACCCCTGCAGAGAATCAACCAAACTCCCATAGATTAGTCTGTTGATAAGTTGATTATTTTGAGAGACAATCTGAAGAATAACAATAAATACTTGCTCAATCGCTGACTAAGTGCACGTAGAGCTGCAGGCCTTCTTCCCCATCCAGTGACATTTGGCTGAGAAACTTCTTGAGAAATCTGCCTCAGATGACGCAGAGCCTGAATGACATCAATAAGGTTAGAAATTATATTACCAATTCTTCATTCCTTGGCATAGGAGAAAAACTAATTTCCATGCTTAGAAAATAATTAAAAAGCACAGTAACAGCCTTACCGCCATTGTTGTCCTTTGAGCAAGTAGTGCTGATGACTCGTAAAGCGGGCGCAACACTTCAGGTACACTCCAAGGCTAATTCAAGAAAACCAGCATATAAATTTTCTGAAGTTACTCAAGCAAGGAATGAAGTTTGTTTTACCATATAAAGCAACAGGCATTTACAAACCTCTAAATCCATATGGTCAACTATATGAATGACCGATCCACCACCTTCACAAGGTCTAATCAGATACCCGCTTGGCAGCATATCTGCTCTCACAAAATGCTGCACCGGTGGCATGGTAGGACCATTCTGAGTGTTGTTAAGTGATCTTTCACATACCTAATATAACATACGCATACCAGTGAAGTCTCAGACAAGGTTAGGCAGGGGGGAAGGAAAGAACACCATAATTGATTTTAACAAGAATCAGGATCATATACCACAAGACTACCATCCTCCAAAACACAAGTGTAGCGCAGCAACCAGAAGTCACGACCTGGTGCCAAAGTCGTTGGCGCAAACAGCTAATTGAAGACAGAAAATGTTTAAATATAATTCGGCAAGCCTATCACTGATACCAACAAGGTAACAAGGAAGAGGAAGCATACTAGCCAATACCTGCATGTAAAGCAGTTCTATGGTTCCACCATTTCCTGTGGACATTGCATTTAGAACATCCACAGCTCGGCAATTACGAAACCATGAAAGCCGATCTTTGAGGATTTCAGCAACCTGCATGGGAAATTTTTAATCAATACTTTCTCATTTCATAAATACTAGCTTCTCAATACCAAGCAGAGGGAAGCTTACCCTCGTAGGTTCTAGGCCCACAAGGCCACATGCACGAGCAGCCACTCCAGGGCAGCCATGAGAAATAGCAATGATTCCAATGGAATCCGGACCAGGCTGCACAAATTAGGGGTAAAAAGTAAGGACTCAAAAAGGGAAGAAAAGAATTTAGGGACTATATTTTACTATCAGAAGGGCTCTTATGCTGGCATGCCAAGAGAAAATGTGATTCAGTTTCTCCCAGTGGGAAAACAGATCTGAGATGATTGAACTCATCATTTTCAGCTATCTTTCTATCACATAATGAAAATAAACTAAAAGAATTATGGAAAAAAAAAAAAAAAAAGGTTTTAAGAACTACTACATATTTTTTAGCTTACAAGAGTTGATGACGCAAAATAGCATTAAGCTGCTTTCCTTGGGGGCATGCAAAGGGTTATGGGAGAGGCACCTGAATTAATAATTACTTGATGCACAGAAGGAGAAAGGAAAAAAAAAATAAAAAAAATCAATGAATAGGATATTTAAGTGTCCCGGTGACCCAGATTCTGCGGTCCGGACGTTGCTTAGAAAGTTAGCAAGATTAATGTAAAATATTAATTGTTAATTGTATTCTTAAGATAGTGACAACAGACAAAAGATAGTGGACTAATGTTCTAATCACATTGAATAATGAGAAGCAAAGAGATGAGTAACCTTCATTCCAGGCATTTGGACCCACTCCACAGCAGTTCCAGTAGCCTTTGAAAGAAACTCTGTTAAAGTCTCCTCTGCAATGGACAAAAGTCTAGAGAACAGAACAGCACACATTCCTTAAGTCATAAAACTATAGGGCAATTGTAATATAACAAAATACAGAACACGAGCGAAGAAGAAAGAAGTATTTTCACTAACCCAGCAGGACTAGCATCCCTTGGGGGATGCTGAGGTGTCAAATGGTGCTGACCGGCGGTTACCACCGACTCACAACTGGCGTCTGTGGTAGCAAGGGTCGCCTGCTAAAAAAAGAAGTAAACTTCAAAACTTCAATCTATTAAAAACGTTAGAAATGTTAACAGCTGTTAATCTCATTCACAAATTTAATCTTTTTTTCTTGCCGAGAAAAGATTATGTTTGTCCAAACTAAAATCTACTCCGGTCATAGGAATGGAATTGAAATTTTCCTTTCTCTAATTCTAAGCAACAGAACAGATTTGAAACTCCACAATGCAAAGAAGAAATTAATTACATTCTGTGTCTGCTGGCGGAAAATACTGTTCTCACAAACCAACTGCGACACCTGCTTCTGCAATCTGTCATTTTCCTCCATTAAAAGTTTATTCATTGCTGTCAGCTTCCTATTCACAGCTTGCAGGCGAGATGCCTCTTTTCGCTGCTTCTCTCTACATCTGTAAACAAAGATGAAAAAGAAAAAAGATTTAGGGAAATCATGATTAACAACAGTAATAGTCGCCAAAATCTTTACTCTTTGCAGGAATTGATGGGTAAAAGGAAAAAGAAGCCGACTTTAAATTTATTGTAGCATAATTTGTTTAGTAGTTAGAGCCTTGGTGCAATTAACCCCTTGGTTCTTCAATCTACGCAGACAACCAAATTGGGAAGGAGTTGGGGCCAGAGAGAGACACAAAATTATATTCAAACTGGGTTTCTTCTGCTATGTGTGATCTTAACAATAAAGAAAAGGGTTACTAGTAATTCCCAGAAAAAAAATTAAAACTTTCTATAATGAACATGAGCAACAAATCTTTACAGAAAAAGAAAAATCAAATTTAAAGCCCAAACCCATTTGAATTCTGTAGAAAAGAAACAATATACCTTCGGTTCTGGAACCAAACTTTGATCTGCTTTGGCTCGATGTTTGAGAGAATGGGGCACTCTCTGATCAGCTGCTGGCGGCGCATGGAACTGGGTTTTGGGCAGTCATGATAAAGCCTCTCGAGCGCTTCGACCTGCTCAGGTGTGTACCGAACATACTTGCCGTTGTCCATTCCCAACTTATTACTACCATCTTTGCAGGCCGAACTCACAGCCATCATCCCTGCAAATTCAACCACAGAAAATTTTCAAAACTCAAAAAGTTTAAATTTTTATTCGTTTTGCTCCTAGAGATATTTCAGAACCTTACCGATTGTTCTTTGGCTTATGAGCGAAGAAGCATGAGATCACCATTCAACAGAAAGAGAGTTCAAGTATAAAGGACAGTGAATGAATGATACTGTGAAATAAAGAGCTACTGAAAGAGTTGGTTTGAGATATTTGTATCAGAAATGAAATAGGCAAGCAAAGAAGAATAAGCTATAAATGGAAATGGAAATGGTAAGAATGTAGTTGTACATACAAAAGGGCAAAAAGAAAAGGACTGGCGAGTGGGTAATATTGGGATTGGGATAGAGATTGGGTTGCTTATAAGAGAAACCCCAAATACCAGACAGAATAAGCGACCATGTTTTTTGTTTTTCACATCATTCCCTCTTTCTCTCTTTCCTTTATTTCTCTTTGTTTTGCTTTAGCTGTTGTGCCTGTCGCTGCTGCTTTAGCTGTTGCTTTTCTAGCACAGGTTTTGTTTTTTGGCACTTTCCAAAACCTCTGCCTCTCTCTCTGACAGTCACAGGTTGTAAGGGAATAAGGAAAATGCGATCCACAGAGTTGTGTAAAGTTTGGAAGTAAGCTCTTGTTCTACCCAAAAAAAAAAAAAAGTAAGCTATTGACTAAGACAACAAAATGGAAGAAAATTATCTAGACAAATTCATCACAGTTGTAAAACTTACTCGTATATCGTATTAAAAAGATAATATAATATAAAATTATTGAGTTAGTCATATGTTGTGTTTGATAATAACAAAATAAAAAGTATATATATATTATATCCAACAATTATATACTACCTTATAACAATATACCTTCATAACCAATATTATTTAATAAAATGTAAAGTTAACGTGGGACAAGAATGGTATATACAAAATTTACTATTTTGCATTTTGATATATCGATGTAATCATTTTAATTACTAGTTTAAGTTTATTCTATTTTTTCTTAAATCCAACATATTAAATTAAAAATATTAAGAATAAGATAAATAATAAGTTTGTTATAAATCTCACGCTAGCTTAAATGTGAGTGAGTTTGTACTTAGTTCCTATATATAAAAATAGAGGGTTATTATTAAGTTGTAAAGATTCAATTATCCAATCATCTTATCATTAATATATATTTGAGATTTATATCTCTTATTTTATATATTCTAGTGTTGTGCGGGTTCGAGTTATTATTTTGGAGTATTATGCTTATGATTATAACTAGATATAATTAATTCTCAATTTGACATAATGGAGGACGAATATTTTTTTTTAATATAAAAATTATTGGAAATTGCATACTTACAATTTTATCCAAGATTTTATAATTAAAATAATTCTCAAAGAAGAAGTAATAAAAGAGCTCATTAGCGAAAAGTCATCCGAAGAAGGAAATAATAGAGAAAACGATGTTGGAGATGTTTTAGGAAAAATTCAAGAATGTTTCCCATAGGAAGAAAGAAATTTGTTGATATACCAATACTTTTTTCAACTTGGAAGTCCTTCAAGTTAATTAAGAGCATGACTCAGGATTCTCCATATCTACAAACTACCGTTGTTGAAGATATTGATTTTATGGGGATTGAATGCATAATTATCAAAGTGCTTGATCCATTATTCGAGAGATGAAAGTTGACATCAAAGTTTAGAATGCTAAAATTGTGAAGTGTGCATAGTTTAGTTTCAAATATTCCAAATATAATATATTAATATGGAGGGAAAGACATCAGTTTGTATTATTAAACTCGATGTCACCAAGTTTTTTCAAGTGAAGGGGTTTGATGTAGGACAAGGATGGTTGATAAAATTTCATTATTTTATATTTTGATATATTGATGTAATCATTTTAATTACTAATTTAGATTGATTTCATATTTTCTTAAGTCCTGTATAAGAAGTAAAAGTATTAATTAGCTATTTAGAGTATGATAAACAAGGAATTTTTTATAAATCTCAAAACCAATGTGAGTGAGTTAGTACTTGGAACTTACATAAATAGAAAGTTCCTATATATACAATTGTAAAAATAAAATAAAAAATTAACCATTCAATCATCTTGTTTATTGAATATAAATTATATTATATCTTTTATTTTTTATTCTAGTGAGTTATAGAATAGCTTATTTTTCTTGTGTGTAATTATGTTTTAAAAATGTGATGTGATCAATATGTTCTATTCTGCTTCTATCTTTCTTTAAAATTGATTTATACTATATAGTCTTATGTAATGTGTGAAACAATATTAATGTTAGTAACTCAGTTAGTGACTTGGTCAGAATTACATAATTATTTAATCAAATTCGTAAACACTTTAAAAAAATTTAAATTAGACTCTCTTTTTTAATGAAAATAGAATGTAGAACAGATAATTTATTTCTTCAATACAAATATAAATTAGACATCTATTCCAATATAAAATTGACAAAATTAAAGAAGCTAGCTGCAGTGTATATTTATATACACATGCTTAGTTGCGACTCAAAGTGAGATAGAGTGATGGAAATCAACTTTTGTAGGCCAACGGCGTATCGCTAGTTGACAAACAGAGATAGACAGGACATCATTATTAGGGTTTCTTGCATGCGACCTTTCCTATGTATCATTGCTTCTTCTTTTTCGTCTTTATTATAAATACATTTCACCTTTTTTTTTAATATTGACATAGACATATGAATTAGTCTCAGTCTTGGTGTTCATTTTTGTATTCTAGCTTTCATTTTTGGATGTACCAAAAAATTACTTTGTCGATGAGATTATACTTTAATTAATTCAAACGGTGTTAAAAAAATTAAGTCCCATGTATGTTAAAGTTCCGTTATGATTAATCTTGTTTTATTTAGAAATTATTTCTCTTATTTGTAACATAATTCAATAATATTATAAATGAGAATATTAAATACAATAAGACTTGGATATGAGACGAATTGCTCCAATCCTAGTAGTTCCAGCCAATTGAATGGTATTCTATTATATATTTGTCCTAATTAGCATTGAAGTTAGCATCCTATAATTAAGGGACTAATTATAACTGTTTTTGGAAATCTTACCCTTAAACAAATTTGTTTAATACTAATAAAGTAGTCAATTGCATTTCTCCATTTCTCCTAAAAGATTTGGTAAACAAGTCAAACCAATTTACCAAAATTGAATTTGAAAAGTCAATAAAAAAGAGTCGGCTGGTCCATATTCAACCACAAGCTTCCTAATAGCACCTTTCTTGTTTCACAAACTTTGTCCACCATAGTGAAAATGAAGACATTAAATTATTAGATGTTGCAAAGTAATAGGGTTAAAAACTATATAAATGGCAGACCAGCTCTAGTGGGGGTTTGATTTTCTTTAGCATTCCGCATCCAAAGGTAGACCTAACTTCTCCTTTAACTTTTGTTTTATATATCCTTATTTATCCTATTTGTACATTTTCTCTAATTAAGCACCTTAATTGCAAAGGCTAATTAATTAGAAATTAAAATTATGATCTGGGCCTCGAGGCTGGCTCCCAGGGGATGCAGCCATGACCCATCTGGCTAGCCACATCTAGCGGCTTGTTGGTCCTGGATCGAGCAAATGAGAAGCGGCTTAAGAAATGCTTCTTGGCCATAAGGCTAATTTTTTTTTTTTTCCTTTCAACTTATCCTCTAACTTTTTGATAAATCCTCGTCTTATCACTCAAATTTCTTTTTATTTTAATTTTTTCTCTTTAGTTTTTAAAAATATGGCTACTAAATTTCACCATCATCCCTCCAACATCACAAATGTGAAAATTGTTTGATTTTTCTTTAGTTGAATTTATACATCTTGCAAAATTATTTCGACCTACCTTTTTTGAATATATGATTATTTTAAATTTAAATTAAATAAAAATAATTAATTTTATAATAAAATAAATAAATATTTTGTTTGATAATTTATGTACAAATTTATTTGTACCGACCATAGTCACAAAATTACAAGTTTCTAACAATTTAAATGCACACTTAAGGCAGTGAAACCGAAACTATGGTTTCACTTTAATGACCTTAGTCTCAAACTATATTTATCGGCCTCTAACCCAAATCAAATTTAACCAATCGACCTTAAACTCTAACTTGAGACAACAATTGAAATGTCAATTACTAAGTAATGCAATCATTTCTAGCACCAGAAACTTGGAAACTGTGCCACTTGGAAGAGGATAATCAGATCCAACGGTGTAGGACTAGCTATTTTTAGTATACTGTTCTTTCAGCTTTTGTTCAGTACTTTCCCCTATTACGAGCTGACACGTATTCAGATACGTTTAATTGACAGCAGGAAATCGTATCTTGGACTGGTCCACCAAAATGTGGACCCGGATATTCTTTGTGGTCCCCACACGCGTGAAGACATCCACTGTTCCACTCTGATTTACAGAGTACGTCTTAAGTTATCTTTATTTTCAAGATCATATATGCTTTTATTTTCAGTGTATATTTAAGAGAAAAATTCTTATTTAATAGTACCATGTTGTTATTATAAAATTTTTATTTTTATTTAGTGGGTCAATAACAATTAATTGCTTATAAATATGTTTGCAAATTAATTATCAACAAATAATTAATTATTGGGAAAGAAAAATTACATGCAAGTTTACACCATTTTCCTATTTTCTATATACGTTAGTATTGATTCAAAACTATTGACCTGATAATATAAGCATAAAACCGTCAATTTAATAAGATTTTTTGTTATCAACCAAAATAATATGCATGATCATTGTGGTACACCATATCTCACATTTGGACATGTAATTCTACACAAATATTTTTTCCTTTTATCTTAAATACAGTGTGATAAATATGCACATATTTATAATCTTAAATAATTATAAAATATAAACTTTTCATTTTTTTTGGAGAAATTAATTAAGCTCTATGATTTAAGAGATTAAACCTGATTCTAAAAAATTAGCATCCAAACATCATTTAATTGTTAAATTAAAAATAAAATAATTTAAACCTTCTTATTAATGAAAAGTAACCGGCATGCAGTTGAGTAAAAACTGATGATGAAGATGAGCAGGCATGCCCAAGGAACAGGATTTGGTTTCCTTGCTTTTACGTACATGGCCAGGTACAAGCCAAGTTAATAGGGGCAACAAAACAAACAAAACTGGCCGACAAGGAAAAGGTTGCCTCCACGCAGCTCAGCGGCGTAGAAATTTAGAGATGGAGAGGAGTTGGGCCCACAAGGCCTGGCTGTATCATATTCATTAGCTCACGATCAATTTCTTTACGTAAGTAATTGTTAAATTTTTATAAATAAAAAATTTATAATATTTATTATATAATTTATCATAATTTTAATATATAAATTATTATTCAAAAAAAATTAATTTTCAGAAAACATTTATTACAGACTTAAAAAGTATTTTAAGGTACCATTAGAAAAATCCAAAAAGATGAATAATTATAAACTTTGGTACTGTTTTAAACCTATTGTGGTTTGTTTTAGAGAATTACACATTTTTCAAATAATTTATTCCACAATTAGATCATCGAAACTCTTGTTTTTTGTTTGTTTTTTATATTTTGTCCCCTATCATTAAAAAAAGAAAATACTATCAACTAATTCTCGATTTATTCTTTGCGATCGTAACACAGTTTTGGGCTTTTTCTTTATGGGAATATGAAGTGGGGCCTAGTGATAGCAAGCTAGGTAGAACAAATAATAGTAATTAGAAGGCATCATTAAGTCCACAAGCTGAAAAACAAAAAGAATGATAAGATGACCCAGAAAGGCCATCCGTTGGCCCATATTCCTAAAAGGTGGGAATGAAAGCTTGAAACTACAATTCTCGATGTGCAAACTCGTTTAATAAATTGTATGAATAACCTTAACAAGTGGTTTGAATATTACAATGGTGACATTCTGCATTAATTACTTGAAGAAAGTGAAGTGATTAGTCTTGTGCACCAAGTTAAGTTTTTTATTTTTATTTTTTAAGCGAAATAGGTGGTGTTCACGGCATGACTTATGCATATCTTAAGTAATTCATATTTTTAATCTGATTAAAAAACAAGATATTCGTGTCAATATTAAAAATTTATGATGATTTTAATCTCAATCAATTCTTTAAAAAAAAATCTAATCCAATAAGTTAATTAGTTTTAAATGTAGATTGAAGAAGCTTAAAAAGTTTTTCTTTTGCAGATGCATTGTTCATGTGCAAGGAATCAAAAAAAGTATGACATTAACTTAAGAGGGAAGGAGCAAGGGATTGCTAGCAAGGCCAGCAAAGGATTTGCCCCCCACCCTTTCCTTGTTATCAAGGAAAAACTGCTGGGCTTGTCCGAGAAGCCTGTCCTACTGCTTTGGAACTTTGCTTAGTCTTAATCAACATTCAACCACAAAGTTCTTGGCAATTCATTTTGTTATTTGAAATTATATTAAATTAAACTAACATAATTTCTTATAGTTAATTGTAAATGATATTCAACCAAACTAATTTATCTTGACCGAATAAAATTAAAATGTGGTTGAATACGATATTTTTACTAATTAAATTAATAATTGATTGATAGTTGATAGATACTATTTTAATTTGAGGAATAATAAGAAGGAAACAAGATATATATAATAAGCAACCAAAAGATGTCATTGTAAGTTGAATAAGTGTGCTGCCTATAGAAGAATGGTTTGCCACTCCGAATGTTAAAGCTCGACATCAATCCCACTTGACTTGCTTGCAGGAGATATGAAGCACGTGCCTTACCCACAACTCACGTGATAGTACGACACGTGCTCTCACGTTATCGTAGAACTTAAAAAATAAATGGATCCATATCTATCACACCCCTTGTATCCAAGAAAAGGCAAGGCCCAGTATATGCTAGCCACGTGGCATTGACCACCGTCAGTTTTGGCTTTTGACATGAGCCAACCACTCACGTGCTTGCTGACACCGCCCATTCACCTCTATCACGTGCTCCACTGGACCCACTCTAACAAAACTTAAAATTCATAAAACAAAAATAAAATATAAAATTTGAAAAAAATCTTAAACAAAAATCTCTCTTGAAAAAATGAAAACCTCCGCGGCAAGCAAGAACTCAACTCAAAGTACGGTCTCCTTTGCAGGTTTTCCTTTTTATTCAAGCAATAAAGAAAAAAGAAAAAGAAAAAAAAATATTTTCTTTTCCTTTAAACAATTAAAATAATAACACAATATTTTGAAATACAGATTTCGAACAATTTTAAAAAGTAACAGCAAAGTTAAGCCAATTTTACAAGGTGGGGTTAAATGTTCACTTGTTTCAAATTTAAATATTTTTTAATAAGATGAATGAATTTATCACCAAATTAATTTGTTATTATATATTTATGTAACTTTTAATCAATACATGAGAAGTATCCAACAATAAATATGATTTTTTTTAACAAATGTCTTTAGTATATTTAATAAAATATAATAAATATAAATTTTAAAATATTTTTGAAATAATAAAATTATTAATTATATAATACTAAAGTTATTGTCAATTATTATAATAAATAATAAAAAAAATATATTTATGTTCTTAATAATTATTTGTAAAACACCTGTTATATTTTTTTTGAAATATTAATAATTCGTAAGGACAGCAATGCATAGACAATTAGAAACATTAACACCTTATCCGTTCTACGAAGAAGACTGGCATAGGGATTGGTGTCATCAACGCTGGGACCCAGTTTACTCAGTCTCCACTTGTCGTGTTCGCCACGTGGAGCAATCGCCGACATTTTACAGTTGGATAGTTTTTGTAACGTACAGAATTTCACGGATATGCATGTCGTTCCCTTGTTAGGTCCCTCTAGCCCTGCATGATTTATTATAACCGACCAGTTTCGTTTATATCATTTCTTATATCAGAAAAAAAAAAATGCTGGTGTTATGTTATGTGCGTTACCTAATTTTATTAGGTGAATTATAAATAAAAATATTTAGTATTTTTATTTTTATCTTTTAGTATATTTGTAATATACCTTAACTAATTTTGTATAATAATTTACGTAACAATATCCAAAAAATCTTCATTTTCTAGAATAATTTGTTCTTTTCTAAATCATTTTCCCTATTTATATTATAGACATGTGACTCGCAATAAGTTTATCAGTTTAGTAGCTAGTAAAAAATTGTGTCAGTTACATAAATTTAATTAATAAAATTTTTTAACATTGTTTTAAAAATTTAAGAATAAATCTTGTATTTATATGAATTATGAGATTTATAAAACAATAAAAAGATATTTATCTTGTGTAAATAAAAATAGCATTTATTATCAGAAATTGTCTCAAATAATTAAATTTACTTTCTTTAGATATTAATTTATAAAAATAATGATTTCATTTTCAATTTGGGTTTTCTCTTTGTGTGTGTGTGTTTTACACTTTTCCTTGATGATTTCCTTTAACATGAGGCCATAAAAAGTGGAATGTAATTAAAGTCAATCTCTCAAACATCTGACTCGCTCATAATCCTAGTTGGCAATACAGGGTGAAAAGTAAAAACCGAATTGGCAGGACTTTCAGAAGAGGCAGACACGTTAGGAACATCCTGACCGTTCATCTCATTATGTCGAGCTGTAAGCGTCGTGCTTACTGTTGGGATTTGATTATTAAAACTAAATTAAACAGAGGCTTTAAACTTCAAAATAAATTAAAAAAATCAATAATTAAAAGGTTCACTTCCCCATAAATTAAAATTAAAGCAAAGGAATCGGGCGGTAAACTTGGACGTTAATGCACAAGTTTCAGCGACAAACCAGCTAGATCGATTCCTAAGGGGTTGAATTTGACACTAATCAATTTGTTAATTACATAATTAACCTGTTAATCTATTTTAAATTATTCTGTAAGTTTACAATTTCACCCCTCCTGTGTATTTGGTGAATGATTAATTGCCTGTGGTAGATGCCTTGTTCATTTTTATACAGCTGAGTAATCTATCGTCCAACTCGTCATCTCGGGCACGTGAGGCAGATGATGTCTTAGTGACTAAGATTGGAGTAGTATATGTGCATGTAATATGTGTCTTAATGTATTTTTATGTTTATAAAACAAGCAGCTATGCCTATAAATGTTGAAGTGCATATGACATACAAAATTAATCAAATATTTCAATTGTGTCATAAATTATTGTAAGGAGTTTTATAGCATTTAATATATTGAGTAAAGTTATAATTTTAATACAAAATAATTAATAAATTACTTTTTTTAGAATATTTCAAATTTTAAAAAATTTATTTATTTACAATTCAACAAGCACTATTATGATACCTTTAAAAAAATTACTTTTTTTAATGAAAAATAAGGTTAATACCAACTTTTACATCAATTAATTTGAGTTACCATAAAATTATATAGCAATATCTTATGAAGTAAAGCTATAATAATGATTATCAACTTTAATAGGTACAACTTAATTGAATTAAACTTTAAATTTGAAATTAATTAGTCTACTTCAACTGTCAACTGCTCGAGTTATTTCTTACATATTCGCATCAATTCTATTTGATACAATTCATTTCATAATATTTGACTAGCTTTATTTATACTAACCGGTTAACATATCACAATTTTCTTCCTTTAACTGAATTTGAGATCTAGTTTTTAAAATATAAGTGATGCTTATGCTCAAATATTATTAAACTTTGTAGGACTTTAAAATAAAATTACAACATTACTTAACATTCTTCAAGCATATAGACACTTGAAGGTTAAAATTGGTATATCAAGTGAAAAAGTTATGAAAGAAATAGGGCAACAAAGTAACTTCTCCAAGATTTTCCTTTTGTTTCTTTTAACCCAAATTAAAGCCTCTTTATTTCACATTTTACACACTTATTGCACTTCTTTTTTCTTTGTCAAACACTTTTATATTCTCTTGGTAAAAAAATAAAAAAATAAAAAACACCATTTTAGCTGTCTGGCTGTCCCCTTCAAACGCAAATAAACCCCCATCTCTTTTTCTCTTTTCTCTCACAACATCAGAAAATAAACTTCAACGTATCATACACTTCTCCCTTCACTTTCTCTCACTCATCTTCTTCTTCTTCTCACTACTCTTCCTTTTCACCGTATATTTTGCTTCTACTTCCAAAAACTCATAGCCATGGAAGCACCGGATTTTTACCAAACCGGTTTGTGCCCACAATTCACCTCCGACAATAACAAAACTAACGTCGGTTGTGGTGGTGGTGGAGGCAGCGGCGACCATTTCATTGTCGAGGACCTGCTCGATTTTTCTAACGACGATGCTGTCCTTACCGACGGTAATTTAGACTCTATTGCTGGAAACTCCACCGAATCCTCCACCGCTGTTGACAGCTGCAATTCGTCGTCGTTTTCCGGGTGCGAACCCAATTTCGTCGCCGATATTGGGTGCCGCAGTTTAGCTGACGGCAATTTCTCAAGTGACCTCTGCGTACCGGTATATGATTTTTACATTTATTATTATATTTTGAAAAATAGATGCATTCCGTATGAATAACGTTTAAGCTCCCACCACGTGAATTGGTTTCTTATATTATCTTCCTACATTTTGTTTGGCTCCAGGAATATTTTAGAGAGAAAAATGAATAAGAAGATGGTTTTAATTTTCCATCCAAATTTGGTTTCCCGTAGAGGAAAAATGAAAAGAAATAAATTTCCATTTTTTATATTAAATCTTTATCCATTTTCAGAATTTTCTTGGCAGCGAAACCAATGGCCATAAAAAACTTCTGCAGCAATAATGGCTGCTCAAAAATTCAGACAAAAATAAAATAAAATAAATTGGAATTTTTAAAAATAATAATATTTTTTTCCTCTAATTTTTGATACAGTATGACGATTTAGCTGAGCTTGAATGGCTTTCAAATTTCGTGGAGGAATCATTTTCAAGCGAGGACTTGCAGAAGCTCCAGCTGATATCAGGGATAAAAGCCCGAACAAACGAAGCATCAGAGACCCAAGAATTCCAGCCTGAACCCATTAGAAACAACCCGATATTCAACCCAGAATTATCGGTCCCTGCTAAGGCTCGTAGCAAACGTTCCCGGGCCCCACCATGCAATTGGACCTCCCGGCTTCTGGTTCTTTCTCCAACGACGTCATCTTCAGAATCCGACGTCGTTATTCCAACTCCAGGATTTGCCGGGAAGAAACCAGGAAAACCGGCGCCTAGGAAAAAGGACATTAACGATTGTAACGTAAGTGGGTCCTGCGACGGTCGCAAGTGCCTGCATTGCGCAACTGATAAGACGCCGCAGTGGCGTACTGGACCTTTGGGTCCGAAAACACTTTGCAATGCTTGTGGAGTTCGGTACAAATCCGGTCGATTGGTACCGGAATACCGACCAGCAGCGAGTCCAACATTTGTGCTGACGAAGCACTCGAACTCGCACCGTAAAGTTCTGGAGCTTCGGCGTCAGAAGGAGGTGATGAGAGGGCCGCAGCAGCCACAGCAGTTTCTTCAACATCAGAGTATAATGTTTGATGTATCGAACGGTGATGATTACTTGATTCATCAACATGTGGGACCCGATTTCAGGCAGCTGATCTAGTAGAGCGCTAGTGTAGGACAGCTCCGGTGGAGTTAATTTAATTATTTAGTTGCAGAATTTCGTTTTTTATTTTTCCTAGTTTTAATTCCAAGGAAGCAATGAGCAACAAAAAAATATATTTCCTAGGGAGTATTTTTTCCTCTAACTTAAATTTTATTTTATGTAGACTTGTTTAATGATTTCCAATTTCCATAGTTGTTATTCTCATCGAAGTTGACATACTCTAAAAACTCACATTTTTTATAATTTAGTTTTTCTTTTTATTTATTCAATTTTTTTATCAGCGATATAGGAAAAATTACATTTCTTTTAACATGTATTCGAGTATTAATTTGCTGAGTTAATAATTTGCAGTAGTATTCTATAAGACTATTTCATAATAAATTAATAAATAATATTCTTTTTTTTGTTGGAAGAAACTCAACTATATTTTGATATACTCTTCAAACAAAAAACTCAAGTATGTGAATGACAAATTCTTATTCTTAAAAAAAAAAAAATTAAAGTACCTTAAGTGCATTAAATACAGTATTAAGCTTTTATAATTAGTAATCAATAAATTCAATAACTAATTACCTTCTTTCTCATTTTAAGATGGCAAACAAAGTGTCATTATTATTAGAATTAAAAGGGAGATGATAGTAATTAAATTAAGTTTATTATAATATATATTTTTAATAATAAAAAATTATTAGGAAGGGGTAGGTTATTCTTTTAAATTATTATATTTTAAGTATAAATATGACATTTAAAAATTTTAAAATTATTAAATATAATCTAAGTTTAAAATTGAAATATTAACAATAAATTTCAGAAATAATTATCCCTCGAAAATCGTGTAGAGCTAGCATTGATCCCAAAACTGAAGTTGTGCTGAGTGATCCTCTGATTAATATAAAATTCAGGCAAAAAGAAAACATAAAATGAAATAAAATCTACATGAATTTCAGTGAAAATCTGAAATTTAGGCCAATGCAGGGGAATGTTAGTGGAAAATAGTACATAGAATGCAAAAGGCTGATTGGTTTTAACAGATTTTTCTAAGTGTTCTGATTTATTCAACTAATTCTTTAAATTTATATTTTATTTATTATTTAAAATTAATAATTAATAAATTAAATATTGTGATAAAAAACTACTAATATTACAAACTTTCTATATATACTATATTAATTTATCTAACAGACATCCAAGAGATACTTGTTAAGTTTTTATAAAAATAAAATTTATAATATTAATTACGGTAGTTGATCATGATTTCTGTACTATTTATTATATAAATTACTACTTCTAAAAAATTTCAAATTCTAATAACTATATTTATTATCACTTAACAAATAGTTTTTTGAATACCTGTTAGAAAAACTCATACTATATTAACAACTACCTTAAATAAATAATTAGCACAACAAAGTTCAAAATACAAGATCGAGAAGTTGACGGCGATATGCTAGTCAAAAATGTAAATTGCTTTTATTGTGATTGGCTTGTAGTCTGAATATAAACAACATGCTTTGATCGAATTTGATAAAATAAATTAATCAAATTACTTATAAATTATTATTAGTTCAACTAACAAGGCACTTTATTGAATTAAAATAATATAGCTTAAATTAGAATAACACTAATAAAATCTTAATATTAGTATAATTGAAGATGGCGATATATGTAGGGTACCCAGGCAACACTAATCCATAGGACTAATTTTTTAAGTAATCCACATCTGCTTCTAAGTAAAATCAATTGTTTACTCAATTAATACTGAAGCTAAAGTAACATGAATAGTCTGTCTTATTAATACTTATTTATTTAACCAAGTGATCCTTAATTAATTATACAAATATTTTTTTTTTTTCTGAATTAGTGACTAAATTATTAGTTTGGCTGTGTGGGGGAAGCAATGTTTGCGGTGCTCACATGCTTCTCTTTTCAGTAAGTCAGTGAAGTGGGTTTATGATTGATGCATGGACATGGCCAACACCCACTAACCTAGTGCAAACTCACAGGTCACAGGTCACAAGTCACAAGTCACAACCTCTATTGCATTCTTAACTTGCATTACAAATTCATCTTTTTTTTGTTCATAAACTATTTGAAGAATATAATCTTTTAAATAATTTATTCTCGTTATGTTTTAATAGCATCAAAGAACTACTCAGTTCAAAAACTTATTAATTTTTTATATGATGTGTTCGATCTCTTACATGAAATTAAAAACTTAATAAATTTTTATATGATGGGTTCGTATCGATTTCTTACATGAAATTTTAGATAAATTGAATGCCCGAACTCGTGCTCACTCATTAAGATAACTAATTAAGCAGCTAACACATGGTTTGTCATGCTAATCAAGATTCATTGGCTGTTTGACAGCATCTTAGTCTTACTTAATTACTAACTACTAAGCTTATACTACGAAAAATATATAACAAGTTGACCAAGAAATCATATAGATTTAATTTGACTTTCCCTTCCAATTTTTAGTTTTCGATTTATTTTTTCTTTTTGCAATTAAAGCAAACCCAGGACTTTGAAAATCAAAAGGACATGTAGAATTTGGAAGAAATTGAGTGCAAGGGATGATTATAGTGCTTACTTTCTTACGTTTAAAAGTTGTGGTTTCTTATATAAGCAAGCTTGTAGAGTATGCACTAGAAAGGAGTAGGCCAGGAGGAAAAAGATGAATAGCTTCATGATCTAATGCATTAACAAAATGCTAAGAGGGAAAAAAAAAAAAAAAAAAAAAAAAAAAAAAAGGGAAAGAAAGAAGAAGCGAGAGCAAGATATACCATAATCATTGTAGTGAGGATATTCAATGCCATTAATAATAAAAAAAGAAAAAGAAAAGTGGGCTCCATAACCATTCAATAGATGATGGGCTTCCATGCATGGATGATATTTTCAAAATTGGTGAATAGACATAACCTACATATAACCAAAAACTTCAGAGAATTGCCCTCAACATGGCAATCAATAACAGTAGTAAGCTGCCTAACATACTGTCATACATCAAAACGGGTGGGTTGGGTCATGCCACATTTCTAGACAATGCAACTCTTTCTTGTGGGAAATCTGACAGTGAAAAATGGGAAATTACTACCACTAGTCAAGGAAACACTTACTTTCAGAAATATTGAGAACTTCACCCTTCCTTTTGAGATATCCTAAATCTATAGAAGGTTTTGCCCTGAAGTGATGAAAGCAGTACAGGTTCAAAGTACTTGCATCAGGGAGGGGGCGGGGGGGGGGGGGGGGGGGGGGTGGGGAGTCACACATGCTAATGTACTCTTATCTTGGAGACGTGAGCTCTTTGGCCGAGGCTTTTTTTCAGAGAAATGGGAAACATTGTGACACTGCCCATTAATCTACCGGCTATATCACGTGCCTGAAAAGCTAGTGTTATTTGAAAGCTATTGGATGATTCACAATGTGGCAAGATGCCCTACCCTCCCCTTTTTATTGTATTTCTTTCCCATTTATGAATTATGCATGCTGATGATTAGAGATATAAGTACGTATTGAAATCATATAGTTCAAGAACGACCTAAAAATTGCACTACTAAAATGTTACTTTAAGGGAAAGTAAAAAACTAAAAAAGAAAGAATTAACAAAATTCTTATCAGTTACAGGAAAAAAGGAAACGGATTATGCATTGGTATTGGTACTAAGATATTCAGAAACCTCAAATGGACAGAATAATGAAAATATAGCAAATGAAATTCATTAACCAAGTACTGTTGTAATAACTCACCAGGAAAAAAGAAATATATTGGAAGGAAAGAAACAATTTCAGGAATTGGTGCAATAGGCAGATTGAAGGATTCTAGCAATCCTATAATACTGCCAATATGCTTGTTATGCAAGACTGTCAAAGAAACTTGAAATAAATAATGAGCCATCCGAGTGAGAGATGGGACTCCATCATCAATGCTTGTCTTTGAAATCTCTTATCGCGGTACACTAAGACCCAGTTCTGAACAAAGCAGAAACAAGAACAAAAGAAAAAAAGAAAAAAAGAAAAAAAGAAAAAAGAGAAACATTATAGCAGCACCAAATTACAGAATGATTTTAACAATTAATTACTGCTAATTGAATCCTTAGAAAAGCTACATAAACAATCACGAAAAGGCACAATACTTTGTAAGTGAACTAGTTCAGGCATAAAGCAGGTATACTTAGACAATTTAATTTTCTTACAGCCCTCACTCACCATTAGATATTTAGAATGGTACAAATCTGGAAACAGTCATGTAAGTTGACGACAATCTCATTGACAAAAACCATTATAAAAGGACCATAAAAGTAAAAACACATACGAACAGCTAGGAAATTGGTTAGCAATTATCTGAAATATAAACTATAAACTAAGTGCTCAAATAACTTCAACTGAGTTTATCTTTTCTCTCCTTTTTTAAGGAAAGGAAAAGTACAGCTTCACATGACTAGTTTATATGAATCGATGTATTTCAAGTGTACCATAAATCTCATCTTGGACCCAAAGTAATCTGAAAGCTAAAATTTCATATCAAATTTCTAACAAAAAAATCAGGAAATTGAACCGTTTGCCCCTATCTTCTCTCCCCCCCTTCTTTTTCCTTCCTATTGGAATGTTCCCATAGGTGAAGAAAGTCAACAATTTTTACATGGTCTGGCCAATATGATATCTTTGATTCAAGGAACTTGTAGATTACGAGTCTTTTACTCTTTGTGACACAACTAATTTAACTAGTCACTAGTTACTGGAAATTCGCAACTCCATATAACGAGATCTATGACAGATACTTCTTTCTTATTTCATTACTCTTGGCCACAATATATTGCTATTTTGAATTCAGCATTTTGAATCCAAAACAATGAAGTCATGTACTATCAAAATGCAAGATATGAGGAGGTCGAATTCCAACTTTACGGTTTGGGTGAGAAGAGAACAGATTAACATAATAGAAATATCAGCACAAGCCACAAAAACCATGTAGGATAGCAGAAACAACAATCTGCCACATGGATATTCCTTTAAGGTGAACAAATAAAGGTTCTCTAGAGCCAAAGAAGCTTTTCTA
The DNA here is from genome assembly GCA_029379385.1 of Quillaja saponaria. Taxonomy (NCBI): domain Eukaryota; kingdom Viridiplantae; phylum Streptophyta; class Magnoliopsida; order Fabales; family Quillajaceae; genus Quillaja; species Quillaja saponaria. Next base: position 23,246,617 of record CM055610.1, read on the forward strand.
CGTTTTTAGATACTGCTCCAGTGAGTGCTCTAGCGCATATAAGTAATATACTTCCCAATATTTTGGTGTAACATATAACTGGTCCAGTCTCAAACGTGTCATAGAACATTAATATATATTCCATGAGATACCATGTCCAGTAACTGAAGGATAGCTGTAGAAAAGATGTGGCCTAAATTATATGATCTTGCACATCCAAGAGTAACAAGGAAAAAAGTTCTGAAGCATGAGTCGAGCTATGGAATGATCAAGACGCAGCAATATCACTCAGATATATAATTCACTCCAAAAATGAAAACCCCATTAAATATAATGTAAAATAATAACTTATCAGAAAGCTTCCAAAAGTGTTAGTCAACTTTGCAAGAGATTGGCCAAGGAATAAAATTCTTAATTTTTGAGCAAAATCTACGGGAAGTTCAGATTTTATTATCAATCAATTGCATGGGTTGGAGTGAAGTCAAAGGAAGACAGGCAAAGACTCTTTGCTGTACATCATTGCTTAAGTTGAAAGATTTTCAATTGATATAAATGAAACTCATCATCCGAAACAATCTTTCTGGAAGTTCAGTTCCCAGCCTCCATCAGTCCCTCTTGGGTATTCTTACGAGAAAAAAAAGATGCTTAGTTACTGATACTTGCGTTTCTAGTTTCTCCAGAGAAAAGCTTCTGCTTGTTGCATGCTGAGTTTCATTAAAATAGTTTGGCAGGTATGGTTAGAAATACTGATGTATAATGCATGCTTGCTTTCTGATGGTAACAAAATCCCAAAGTATAGGTAGTCTACAGCAGGATAGGTTATTTACTGGTAGGGGTTTTTGTAAAAGAGGTGGAGGTTACTTTAAATCATATAAGGGCATATTAATAATTAACACACATTGACAATAGTTCCAAGTCAGTTTAACCCCCTTAGGATCAGTTACTTAATGGACTTAGTGGCAGAGTGGTATCAAATGTTAAGCTGAGGTGTGTCTTCCCAAGACAATAGGCAAGTTATTGTATTTCCAACAAATTCAAAGGAGGTTAGAGTAATTGAGTTATTATTTATCATATTATTCATTGGTAACTTACACCCAGCACATCCTATGGGTCAAAAAAACTCATGGTTTCATGCTCTATCCTTGTCTTTTAAAGGAAAAGACGTGCCAATGCCATAGACTCAGGTTCATAACCAATGAATTAGCATACAGAAGATGACAAGCTCAAGTACAAGGTAATAGCGATTATCTTATAAATCACGTCTGACCACATAGAACTTTCTCACCCCAATTGGCCAATACTACTACTCAGTTTCACAGGAACAATTACCGAGTACATTTATGATATATACCAGCATCTGAAACAAATGGTGGTTCCAAGGCAAGCAAAATAATCAGATCAGCACAGTCAATTGTGTTTTAGTTGATTTGCAGCAAACTTAAAGCAACAGAACAGAAATGTCAATTAACTAGAATTCCCGCATGTATAGCATTAACCCAGAATACTCTCTGAGAACCCTCCTAGAAAAAGTCAGTTGACATGTAACCTACAGGATTGATTTCAGAGCACCTCAAAGCTAGGAAAATATGGGTCTTAATCTAAAGAATCATGGAGCATCCATGGATTTATAACCTAGTGATTGTAAACCAGCTAGCTAACCTACAACTTTAGAGACTGTATATGATAGGTGAAAAGAGGCGAGAACAAGTTGTGCCAAGGATTAAATTTTTCATCAAAGAATCATATTCAGAGCAAGACAACCCAGATAAGTACAAACATCAAATAACTTGGTAATGGTATAACTGTTAAAGATGTAAAGCCCCTGATAGAATGGGTTTGCATTTCTGTATCCCAATAGCAGAACCCTGTCCTCATACAAATTTGTGAATGGGTTCCCATTAAGCTATTTGTGCTCTAGGATAGAGGGCAGTTCACTCATCTACACAAACATCTCAAGAACTAAACAAAATCATGGTTGCATCTAATAACCCAGATTTTCATTTTCCGTCTATTTCTAATGCATTTATGTGAATGAAAAAGAAAAGTTTTGACTGAACTATGTAATTATAGTCTATCAAGTTATTTCATAGGAAAAGGCAAAAGTACACACTCAAATCCGAGACACAGCCTTTTTTATCAATTTCGTGTTCACATCTTTAGCTCTATTCCCAAATTCCTTTTTCATCCTCAATGACCAAACACAACGCCCAAGAAAATTGAAGAGAAGTGAGAAGTTGTCACGCTAAGAGAAAATTAAGAAAATCTAAAAAAAAAAAAAAAAAAACCCAAATTATTCATAGAGTAAAAGTTGCTTACAGATACCAAATATAAATTATTTGAGATATCAAACTCCTGGGTTTGCACTGCAGAGCATACCCTGAGACAACGACCTTGAGCTCGTCGAGTCAACACCGAGGCATGAAGTGAGGCGAGCAGATGAGACCGCTGAATGCAGGGGAAGCAAGGACTGGATACACCCAAGTTGAGGAATCGACCTGCAACTCAAAATTCCAAAAGTTTTATAGCTTGTTATATTGAGCGAACATAAATTTCAAGAAAAACAAAAAGAAATATAGGAAATTAACAAATGGGTACTGAAAGAAAGGCATAAAGGGCTTGCCTTGGAACTGTAACTGGAGAACGGGTGGTAAGAAGGAAAGGTGAGGATTTTGGCCTAACAGTGGGTTTGCTAATGGTTGATTTGAAGAGAGAGAAAGCAGGTTGTGAAAGAGATCTACAGCGAGAGGCCATTTTGGCAGATTTGCTGTGTGTTGGCCAATTAGGGCTTTTAGAACACAAGCATATACGCAAAGTAGACAAACGTAAAAGGAATTTGGGGGGTTTAGGGTTTTAGTGGGTTTTTTTTTACTATTTGGAAAATGACAAGAAGCTAATTTGTGATTTCTTTTTTCATTTTTCGTTTTTCTAATAGAAATATTCCTCACAAAGTTTCGTATTTAGAAAATTTTTTACCTCCAAAAAAAATAAAATTTTATTTTGTTTCAAAGTAAATTACTTATTACTAGGTGTTTTTAGCAGCTTTTTTTTTTTCTTTTAAAGGTTATTTTTTGTTGTTGTGAAAACTGGACTAATTAGTTGAACATTTCAGAAATTATTTCTAAATAATCAACCATTCCAATATTTTACCTCTTAGAACTGAAGATTCCACCCCCACCACTAGCATTCTTAAATTTCTCACAAAATAAAATTAGACACAAAACATCCTAGTAAAATTAGTCAACAATCACAAACAAATTAAAATTGAAGATTCCACCCCCACCACTAGCATTCTTAAATTTCTCACAAAATAAAATTAGACACAAAACATCCTAGTAAAATTAGTCAACAATCACAAACAAATTAAAATCTATTATAGGAGGTTGCCAGTGAAATTGAACAATAGGGTGGAGATCAGCAACATGAATGAATGCGATTTGGATCCTCTATAATTTTATATTAGTAGAATTTTTAAAAAAATTTAATTTTAGTCATTCATCTTATATTTTTAAATCTCAATCATACAAATAATTTAAGATTCAAATTAAAATTAGAATTAGAATTAGGTTAGATTACATTAAGATTAGTGTTAAGATTTAAATTAGACTTAAAAATAGGATTTAGCATAAAAATAGAGTATATTATAACACTAAATTTATTAATAAAATAAAATAATAAAACTTAAAATTAAATTATTTAGAGGGTTGAAATTTTAAAAAAAATAGTGTGAATGATTAAAATTCAAAGAATTCTATAAATTCTACTAATAATTTGTAGAATTCTAGAGGAGCAGATCCCCATCACTTGACCTCATGGGGTTTTGTCATCATGTGTGTTATGCTCATTCCATGAATTTCAAATGCAATAATATATTTCCTGAGGAGAAATATAACTTATTCGGTAACAAACATGACAAGCAATTTCAGTTGACTCCAAAGAAGGTTTGGTGCTGTGCTCATTCCTCGAGTTTCAATTTTCATGTACTCCAGTAATAAAAAGAAATACAAATACAGTTTCTTCCTCCTTAGAGTTGCCAAGATCCAAAAGAACAGACAAGAGCTGGCCTGAATTTCATATTCTGTCATACTAGTCTACAATATTGAATACCTCCACTTTTGCCAAGATCAATGCAATAATGTCTATAAGATACATAACGGAACCCTGTCTTCAGAAACAACTTTTCTGTATGAGTATGAAAAGGATGGTCTGTGTCTCTATGGTCAATGAACTGAAGGCAAAATATCCAACCATTGCTGTAGAATTTCACAAACGACCTCAAGTATGCCGAGCAGGTCACAGTAGAGGAAAATAATCTCCCACAGAAATGACAGATAAAACCAGCAGCAAAAATTAGAGCAGAACTCAACAGATGATCAGACTAGGTGTTTCTTTCACATTGTCAAAGCAGGTACAACTTTCCAGTTATTGAATCCAGAGATGCTTTTGGTCCTGATCAAAACCAGCGATGAATACAAATGCAGTATATAAGAAAGCAAATATGGTGGATCATTTTACAGATAGGTAAGCCATGAGCATTTAAGTACAGAGTAATTCAGTTGAAAAGTAGCAGACAAAACCGAGGCAGTGATAAATGATTGCTCTGTTGTTTAACTTGGTATTTTCAATAGAGTACATGCTTAAGTAATTGAAAAAACAGGAAGAATGCTAGTCATTCATTAACTGCAAGCAACAAAAACTATTTAACCAGCAATAAAAGAAAAGAAGCATACCAGGTCCAATGGCAAGAACAGTCTTTGACCCAGCCAAAACCTGAGAAACGTGAACTTGAAGATCTCAGCGATAGATCTTTTAAGAAGTCAAGTACAATAAGACCTCAAAAATATTAAAAATAAAAAATGAAAAACAGAAGCTGAAACTCTGGCTGGGTAACAAAATAATACATGTCCAAACCCTGGGTCACTCAACTTTTAGACTCACAAACAAAGATAAGTTTTGAGCCCCCAAACTCTTCAGTTTGACTTGAAAACTCATAAGCATAAATTCAACAAACTTCCAAGCAAAAGCTCATACTTTCCATGCTCTTTAAGTTGCTACAAGATAACAGTCAAACAGTCACCTGTGAATTGCCAGAGACAATCAAGTGCCTAAGATTAAGGTGCCATATGTGTTTTTTATGAATCATTTTAACCATCCGACATTTTGCATGGCTCAGAATCCTAGGGGTGATCTCCTGTCCATTTGTTAATGGATGATGTCCATTGCATGGCTATATTTTACTATGGAGAAATATAGCAGGCAAGAGATGCCCCATAAGTCCAATAAAGTTTTGTCTTATATCTCTCTCTAAATGACGAGGCATTGACTGCACCCTACAACAGTATCCAGTACTTACTAGAAAAGTGGAGAGGAGGATATTGCAAAAGCCAAAACTCAAGAGTTTGTTAATAGGTACAATCTGGATTCTGGATTATAGTTAGTTTAAGATGATGTTACTAATTATATCTCTCTGCCATACAAAGTTATACCTGTGTTCGTCCAGCATCAGCAACAACAAAAGTTGGAAGGCCAATGCTCTCAGCCTCTTCCCTCAGCCTATTCCTGATAAAGAGCAAACACGCACCCATAAATCACTGGACAAGCCCAGCTCCCCTCACCCGAAAGAGAAAGAAAAAGGAGAAGATAAAAAGCACCAGAACCCACAGACAATATTCACAATGAATTCCTGCTTACATTGCTTGTTGACTCTTGCATGTAACAACTATTTTGGGTTGCCCACATTGTTCCCATTGTCTCAAAAGGGACCTGTCATTGCGAAGCATAGTCCAAGGTACAGTGTAATGATAATCGTGTAAATCATGGAGAAATGTAAAATACATCAGGTGTTGTTTAAATGCACTTCATTGCTGAAGATGCAGCACCGTGTCTATTGAAAAAAAAAATCTTAGCTGAACCGGTGTCAATGCAATGGGTAAGATGAGAAATTTGAAAATTAAACATGTAAGATTTCAATGGGCTTTTTAGTTTGAATTGTGAAGGATTAATTTCCTAAAATGACCAATTACACGAGTTTTGACTGTATCTAGAAAAGAAGAAATAAAAACAAACAAGAAACTGTAATACGATCACATGAACTTTGACAACCAAAAAGGAATAATATTGTATCAAATGGCACCAATAGACAAAGTCATTGTCCAACAGGTAAATAGCGTGACTCAAGGAGGTGAGTGTGAGATTAATGAGTATTGAATTTGAGTAAACCAGATGATACTACAAATTGCGAATTAAAAATTTTCAGACTCCTCTAGACAAGATTGAAAAGCATATATGGGGGGGGGGGGGGGGGGGGGGGGGAGTTGTTATTACAACAGGATTAAGTTTCAGTTCTGGGGTAGAGAAACTTATAAGTAGAACAAACATACCTTTGCATTAGTTCAGCATACATGCCAGTGGCAGCATCTGGAGGATAGTAAATACAAATGTATCAACTAATGAATAAATGAGGACACAACTCGAGGAAAGGGGGAAGAAGAGTACTGGCTAAAACTAAGCTGAAAATCCAAATTGTCAATAAGTTAAACTGGGGAACCTTACGAGCACATTGGGATGCAATCTTTCCAGTTTTCATCTTCAGGTCTTGTCTAACTACCAGAACCTGCCATGAGCAGTCATCACTCAAAACCAGGAGTTTCTGGAAACTCAAGAAAAACATATCTACCTAAGTAATCTAACAATTTAAAATGAAAACTTCAGTGAACAATGAAAATCCATATCCGTAGTGTACAGAGTAATAATCAGATGACTTCATTGATCAAGATATTCCTTTTTAACACCAAACAACAGCAAGGCCACCCACTTTTTTCTTCTAAGTGTAATCAACCCTCTAAAATGTATTATGAACATAATATGTCAACTGTCAAATTCAATCTACCATAACAGAATGTGAAGCATTAAACATCCACTTAAAGAATAAAGACCAAGTTAAATGAGAAACCAACAGTAAAAAGAAATAAGAAACTTGTGGACAAACCATTTTAAGTTCTTGGTCACCATTGATCGAGACTAGACATTGTTGTTGGAGCTTGCCTGATAAGAAGCTTTTCTTCGCTGAATGGTTTTTATTGGGCTTTGTTAAATCCAACAATAACCCAAAAATGAAACCAATAACAAGGCCTGGGATGAAATTCTCTGGCCTGAAACTTACTGCTAGCCATTCTTTTTCTTGCTCATGTTGCTGTTTACAATCATACCAAAAACATAATTGCTTTAACAATATAATAGTTAGTCAGCATCTAAATGGCGAAAATCACTACGCGGTATTGACTAGATGCCGAAACGTCAGCCAATAAACTTTAAGTACTAATTTTGGAATTTCCTTTTCAATGAATAAACAGATATACATCTAGTAAGAGGGGTTGATCAAGGTATGATAATCTGGCCTAAAGGAGAAGGGAGATTGAAAAAAACTTCAAAAAATGTAAATAATATTCCAATTTCCAAAGGGGATGTTTAAGATGGCTTTTTGTATGCTAACTCCATCGAGTCTATGGAGCTGATTTCAAAGAATGGAAAACCTTATTGTCTAAAAGGAAGCAATAGAGGGCCTCGTTCGGGTGCTTTCCAGTATCCATTTAAGATCAACACATCTATCCCATTTGGTGATTTTGTTTTCCAAGTTGTTATCAGCAAGCATCACATCAAACATAGAGAGGAAAAAGGAAAAAGGAAAAAGGATTTCCATAATAAACATGTTCCAAACTTCAGAACGTTATATATTTGATTTCAGCAGCAAGAAAAAGGTGGGTAAGGTAATGGTAGATACTATTTGAAGAAACTACAACAAGCTCTTTCCAGGTGCTGAGAAAAATGAATTAAAGGCTTATAAATTTTCTTCTTTTTTTATTGGTGCTAAGAAGGTAAAGCTCTCAACTTTATATACCGCCGTAGAAATTCACCACAAACTTCTCTTAAAATCTCCCCCAATACCCCGGCAGAATCTATTTCTCTTAACTGTAACAACAATAATGAAAACAATGGAATATACATTCTTTCGATAACAAGATAAAATAAAAGAAAGAGGGTGGAGACAAGGAGATTTGTACCTGAGCTCGAGGCTGGGTAGTTTTCCAGAAAGAACCCACCATGGGTTGTTTTTGTTGATTTAAAGCGAAGGGATACACATTAACTGAGAAAGTTAGAAAGAGAGTTTTCTGAATTGTTGTTTGATTGATCACAGAGCTTGACCAGCGATGAGGGTGGGCTCAGCGTAAAGGGAATATACTGATTAGAACAGGAGAAGATACTGTTTACCGTGTGCTCCTCTTTCCGATAAACTCATTCTGGTTTAGCCAAACCCGAGTTATGAGTTATGCCTGTGAGTTCCTGACAAATACTAAAAGTTTAAAGTTTTCTCATTTTGTCCCGTGGTTTCTATTTTCTCACTTTACCCCTTTTGTACTGTTTTTTAGGACAATTTTTTAATGTATTACACTTTAAAATCTTATGTATCTATTGATTCGGCTAATAAAATATTAATTATCTATAAAAATGGAAAAATATATTAATTATTAAAACAATATTTTTTAGTTTATTATTTAATTTGATTGTGAAAATTAAGACTACAATATTCATAAATTATTTTTGTCAATACCTCGTTTAGCTAATAATTTCCTTTTATAGATTCAAAAGCAAATTTGGTGTTCTAGACCCTCCAAAAATATAGTATGGATAAACTTTGGGAAGTTATACGGGGTACATAGTAACTACTAAGCCTCAAGTGATTTGATAAGGAAATTAAAAAATACAGCTTTACTTAACAACTTAACGTGCTATATGGTCTACCACTACATTCCCACATCAAATCAGCAAGTTAAGGTTTGGAATTCTCCAACTTACAAAATTTCCATGCCCATCAACTATCCCTCACGTGCCCCTCAAAACTGTACAAAGAATCCCATCCACATCTTCTTGTACCTACATAACATAACCCATTACCTTCAACTACCAATCTAACTGTCATAACGAACTTTTTTCTTCTCTCTAATGGATTCTGTTGCCTCCAATTCAACACCACCGGACAACCACCACCACCGTCACCGGTTTAAACCAAGTCAACCTATTGCAGACCGGATAGTCCGTGCCCTCCGCCACCAACTCCGCCTTCTCCACAGATCGGAATCCACTTTCTTCATATTGGGTGCCACAGGAAATGTCTACACAGTTATCCTATCTTCTACACCTTCCTGCACATGCCCTGATCGTACAACTCCTTGCAAGCACATCCTATTTGTCTTAATCCGAGTTTTGGGTGTCTCTCTCGACGATGTATGTCTCCGGAGACGGACTCTCCGGTCATGCCAGCTCAGTCGCCTAATTGACATGCCTACACTGGCTGAAGCATTAGCTGGGGCCAGCCTTAGACAGAGGTTTCACCAGCTGTTCTTTCATTCAAGACAAGGTTGTTTAAGACCAGTTGTTGAAATAGAAGATGGCACTACTTGTCCAATTTGTCTTGAGGAAATGGGAAAGGAAGACAGGGTGGTGTCTTGTGGGACATGTAAGAATCCAATTCACGAAGAATGCTTAGTTAGGTGGAAGAGAAGCAGGGGAAGGAGGTCAGCTAGTTGTGTAATATGCAGGGCAAGGTGGAGGGATAGAACAGAACAGGATAAGTACTTGAATCTTGCTGCTTATGTTACAGAGGATGATATGGCTGATCAGGGTGATGGTAATGGGGGTCACTGTGGTGATTAAAGTTTGAATCTTTATGTTTAAATTGATTTTATGGGGGTGTCTGATTCATTTGTAAAAACAATTATAATACATTGTTGATTTAGATTTCAATGTTAATCAGAATTCTAATTATTTATCATTGCCATTTTTCTGAGTTTGGATTATATTCAAAATTACCTTCTAATAGGTGTTTCTAACTTAAAGGTTTATGGTGCTTTGAATTAATGAATTTGATTATAATTATATAAATCTATTATATCTATATTGTATAATATAAATTGTTTATTAAAAAAAATTTATGTATTAGGATTGCCAATTCACTATCAAATATATAATCAAAAATAAATCGTTAATAAACATATATTTATGTCATCCATATTGTTAAATGTTTGGTCTTATTCATTGTACTTAGTTTAATCGTTATAAACACTACTTACAAACAAATCAATTAACACGAGTAAATTACACTCTAATTCCTTTAAATTTATTAAAACAATATTCAAATTTAAATTGAGCAATAATTTTGGAAAAAAAATTAAAAAGCTCAAATTTATCTACAAAGTACAATTTAAAAAAAAAAAAAACATATTTTAAATTTTATCTTCAAATAAGTATAAAATGCATACTTTTTCTACATTGTCATTTACTTATAGTCTATTTTTTTATTAACAATCCATTATCTTAACTTGGAAAGAGAAAAAGTCAAAAACTAAAGGAAAATACACATAAATAAAATATTTATGATTCATTTAAAAAACAGACAGTGAAAAATAGTTTTTTTTTTTTTAATATATTTTGAAGATAATTTCAGCACGTTTTTTATTAATCAAATTCTCTAGATTTTAGAAGCTGAGTGCAATTTTTTATAAATCTCAAATGAAAAATAGCTTTACCAATTTTTGAAAGAAAAAAAATAAAAAAAATAAACTTTGAGATTTATGAGTGAAAGTTTGATCTAAATTACCTACCATATTATTATTATTATTATTATCTATCTAACCCGGTTTCCCGCGTGACTGCTTCAACTAGTCGCGATTCATTTATCTTTTCACAAATAATGACAATTGACAAACCCCTTTTAAAACCCTAAAACACAATACCACCGTACTTCTATCATCACTTTCAAAATGGCCGTGATGGCGTTAGATTCCGGCGACGGTTCTCTAGTACCCTTCTCGTCGGAGACCCGAGATTCCCCAGTTGTCTACCCTATCCACCACGGCCTCAAGCCACCAGTTGCTCGCCTCGCCATCTCGTGGTCCAGAGGCAATTCTCTACGCGTTTCAGTTTTTAGGCCTCCATCAGGTAATGATTCCGGAGAATCTGACGGCGAAGTTGGTGGTAAAGTGGTGGAGGTGAAGCTCAATGATGGAGATCCGGAGATTAGTGATGGGCAGTGGCGGAGGATAGCATACGGCTCAGTCTCACCGTTTGCTCTTCTTCAGAGTAGGAGGAGTTCGGTTTCAAGTTTGTCTAAAATGTCTATGAGTCCTTCTCCGTATGATGTAGATTGGTAAGAACTTGGTGGTGTTTACCCGTAGACAATTGATTGTTTATGTGGGTTTCTTACGGCCAATGAAAAAAGTATGTACAGTGTTTGAGTTCATATTAGTCGCTCTCTCCGTTAACAAAATTTACATAAAGAAAGCTCATTGTAGTTTTGAATTCATCAAACATTTAAATTCAGAAGTAACGTGGTAGGCTCATCCTCATCATCTTGTAAGGACATTTTGGCTGGTTTACATCGTGTGCAAATACTTTATAGAATTATTGTTGACAATGTCATTGTGATTCTACCTGAAAAATTGTCCAGGTGGGAGTATGTGATAGAGTACAGTAAGGACATAAGTTCACTTCTAGGTGGTTCAAATTTGACTCGTGGTCCAATAATTGAAGATCCAAAGGCAGTTTTGAAGGTAATCCGAGTCTTTCACGTGGATTGTTGTTGTTGAGTTTTTGGGTGGTGTCTGTATTTGCACCATAGCTTTGTGGGTGTTATTTGTATATCAGAAGTGAAAGCTATTTCTAAGATCAGAACATTTCATGTAGAAAGGTGAGGAGCCAACTTCTTTGAAAGCAGCTTGGGAGCTCATGGAAATATTTTATGCAGACAAGCAATCTCAAGAATGGCTACCTGAACGTCTTGTTGATTGGCTAGCTGTAATGCTCTCCTTCATTTGTTTAATTGACACATAGGTGCATTTTCACTTTCTTTCCAGAATTCTTGTAAAGTGTTGTTTAGCGTTTGGCTAGTGGTCGCTTCTTGTGGCAGGACTACGACAGCCTCCTTTCCAGTACACATGCAACAGTCCATTCAAAGATTGTGGATTTTCAAAAGGAACTTGTTAGGTTACAGGTTTGTTTATGTCTTGTTAAGTCTGCTGTCTTTTCTTCATTTATTTGTTGTGGATTTATATTCAATGCAGTATTATTATCAAGCTTGGAATATTATTTGCTAAGTTTCCCTCTGTGGCTTGTAATCTTTATTTTAATCAATGCCTAATATCATAATAGTGGATCAAGCCTCTCTTAAACTTTATGGGAGAAATTACTTGAGAGTTGTATATGCAGGTCATTGAGAATGATCCTAAATATTGGGAAGTGATGTCATCTGCTCTGGCAGTTGGCTGGCTGGATGTTGTGGTTAGTAAGGGCTCCTGTATGTTTTATAGCAATTGCAGTCTCTGATGCATTTAAGTGAATAAGAATTTGTTATTTTCGTTGTTGGCTTGCAGGTGAAAATGTTGCGCTTGCATGGATCTTATCAACTTGATCAACTCAGCAACCGTGAGGTCGGTGAAAGCTTATGGAACTATATGAGAAATATATAAATTTTGCTTAGTACTGTAGGCAAGCTATATGACTTGTTTGGTTTTGGCTATTATAGTTACAAAATGTTGGGTTGCGTGATCACAAAGATTTCTATCATCTTTGTCATCTAGTAGGCCTGCTCAGTGTTTTAACCAATCCAATACCCCTCCTTTTATTGGTATCCTTACTGTTGTTCGCACTCTCGTTCAAAAAGCTGCTCTATATCCTTCCTCCTCTTGGCAGCATTATCAATTCCTCAGTAATTATCTGCAGACCTTCCATTTCCAATTTAGAATTATTGATGACAGAAATCCTTGGCTGCTACCATTTCTAGAGGTCTGGAAAATGCAAACCATTGACAACTATTGTAGGCTTATACCTTTAGTGATGGTAACTTGAATTTCAGTAGCTGGTTATCAAACTCAACATACATATCAATAAATCCAGTGGAACAAGATGCTTCAAGCATATGTTTACATCTTTCTGCCAATTATCTGTTGCAAGCCACTAAAGACAGTTTTGTTGATGCATGCACTGACGGATATTTACCTTGTTAATTACCATGATAGAGTTAGATGAAACTTCTAAAGTAATTTCCTCTATATCAAACAAACTAAAAGAGTCACTATGAAGTTCTGCATCAATTTTAAAAGGATTCATCAATTTTATTTTTGAGGTTATTTACTCTTAGCATTATGATTGGTGAATTGCAGCATCGCCAATAACATTATACTTGGCCTTATTTCTTAAGACAAAGATGTTCCCTGCCATTCTTCAGTAATAGTGTGTTCAATTAACCATATAAATTATGAAATCCTAATGCTGCTGCAACAATTTCAATTCTTGCACTGTTATTTTGTTTCATTTTCTTCCTTATTTGATTTTACAGACAGAGAATGGATTGGTAGAGGCAGTTGCTATTCTTATTTCCAAAATGCCACGCTTACGTCCTGAATTAGATGCTAGAAAGTTGGGCGAATGTTTCAAATCCAAGCCTGACTTTGTCAAGGTATATTCATATTTCATAAAGCATCTACTCTTCCTTTCAATTTTTTTTCCATAGCTTAGTCTTGCATTTCTGTTTTATAGGCATGGGAGAAATGGCGAGCACAAATCACCAAGCTGGACTGCAGTGCATATTGGGTTCAGTGTGATAACCAGCATACCCGTGAGGGCTTGAGAAATATGCTTCATATTATGCTCGGAAACGCTGACAGTCTGCATAGGGCAACATATCAATGGATAGAGCTGTATATTTCTCATTTTCTTTACATCAGGCCATTTACAATGGTAAATTTTGTGTACATTGTTAAGCAATTTTCTGAGATTCAGTATTCGTTACATTGTATGGTTACCTGTACTTTTTATACCATCTCATTACCGTAAATTATCTACGTCTATCAGGTGAGTCTAAGGTAGATAACAAGTTTTCTCTTCTTACAACCAGGGTTTTGAAAGCATGTATAGCCTAGCCCAGAAATGTATGCAGTTGAAACCAATGTCCTGTTACCACAGATTGATAAGACTTCTGATCGGAATTCTTGGAGAAAATACAGAGGTGAAGACTGTGAATTTAGATATGATTGGTGTCTATTCATCTTCAGTTGACTAATACAATTGGAATTGAGGCTGTTTATTGTTGTTTTACTCCATTATTTGATTCCTTCCCCTCCCTTTTTCTCATTCACTGAGCTTTTAAAAATAGTTCAGGTTGTCTTAGCAGAATGTTCCAGAGAATTTGGCCCCTGGTGAGCTTCTAACATCATCTGTGTTTGTAAATTTATATATCAGATATATTTATGTCTTTGCTTTATTTTAGGTTCATAGAAATTTAACCCTATATACATGACAACTCAATAGGATGGTTGTGCATGCAATAGAGTTGTTGACCGCAGGGAGTGAGCAAACAGAAATTCTTCTACATGAAGAGCGTGATAGTTTAGGGGGTATCAGCATAGGGGAACTGCATCGACTTGTATATGCTCAAGTTCTATCTTCTCATGCATTGACTTGGCAAGTGAGTGCAAATTACTTGAACAATGATATATTGATTAAATTGTGGATAATATGGAAAGGGTTAAGAATTGATACGACTGCCTTTATATGAATTGGTAGTTTATTATATAGTTCCACACATACATGTTTTGGACTTTTGGTATATAAGTTGAAAGAGTAACAGAAGAATGAAAATGATGTCTTTTACATGGGATTTTGAATCACCACAAGATCAGAATATTTTTTGATAAGCAGAATCAGTGGAATGTAGAACACAATTGGGTCAATTAGAATTCTTCAGCGATAAATGGAACTATTTATGTATTGATGAGGCTGTTTGGTTGCAAAGTTCCAGTCACTCTTTGTTTTATTTGTTATGCTTACAAAGATGTGTAATGTATGTGCGCTTGTCGATGTCCACAGATAGCCCCCATATATTTGACATCATGTGTGAAGCAGGGAATGAGTTTGTTAGAGATTTTATTGTACAGCCAATCCGTTCAACATAATCAATTGCTGCTGAAGGTAATTGTTTCTCTGTCTCTTTTAATTTATTGATGCTACTACTTAAGGTAATTGTTGGTTGTTTCTATTGTTGTTGCAGAACTTATTTCATGAATGTATGTCTTTATTTCATATATATACTTCTGACAAAAAATTTGGTGTGCTTCCTGCAGAACATTGAGATATGTCGTCTATATGAACTTGATCATGTTAGTTCAAGCATCATGAAGGTAAGTGTCATTATGAATGATGTTAAAAAGTAAACTATTATCATGATGCACAATAGACTAAAACTATGTGGTATGCTTTTAGCACAATGGAAAGAGGAAATATTCTGTGTTATTGAATAGTTGACTAAAATTGGGAACCTGTTGTCTGTTAATATTATCTTGTCCAAATATTTTTAGAATGATAAGAACTAGACAATATATTTGTATGAATGGATATTTTTGTTAAAGAACTCTGATGTTTAGGTTGCTGGAGTGTATCACTGGAAGCATGGGAGGAAGGGTTCTGGAGTATTTTGGCTTCAGCAAGCCCAAGATGCTGTTCGCCTCAACAAGATTTCTCAACAATTATTTGATTCTGTTGGCAAGTCAATCTCTGATGAAAGTTTTAAGGTAATTCTGTTTGCACTCTGTTTAGTTGAGTAACCAGGGGTAGGATTTTCTGGGATTCCATGGAGAATATCAGTTACCTTAAGCTTGCACTTTTTTAGGTCTTGTATACATTACATATGTTCACACTTCAGTGTATTGAAAGAAATATCAAATCTTGGTTGTGTTGATAATTATTTTTTTTTATTGATTTCATTATCCTTAACTTTTACAGCAATGGGAAGGCATAATAGAATTGTTAGGTTCCGAATCCAAGACTGCTGTAGGTCTTGAGTTTCTGCACAAGTATGAATATTATCTCTCTCTAGTTTCTTGAGGATTGATATTTTCATCAGTTTTCCCTTTTCAATTGATTATAATCTGGTGAGCATTACAGGTATAGGGATTTCAAAAAATCCCTTCAGCAGGTTTCAGGTGGAAAAACAACTGATGCTGCTCGGCAAGCTGCAGAATCCCTCATACTGGTATTTGTTATTTACACACTGTTGGGTCATCCGAAAGTGCTACACCTACCATATTGATACACTGCTTAGTGCTTAACACTCAGAATCTACAAACTTTGTCTCAGCCTCTCAGGGAGACCCTAGTAATATAAAAATGCGTCAATATTATTATGAATTCATCATGATATTGTGGTTTTTCAGGTTACCACTATGAACTTTGATATTAGTTTTTCATTCTGCAGCTTATGAAAAATCCATCTACCCCTCAGCGCTTTTGGCTGCCTCTTCTTTATGACTCGGTGAGTTCCTTCAATTGTTATGGCTTTTTACCTTAACCTATACTAATGTAGGTGAAGAACTTGTATAGCTCACCATCTTTTGTCTCTTTTTTTTGTTGGATATATTTGATTTACATGAACCTATCTAAAAAAATAAGGTTAAAATATCAAAGTTAAACAAAGAAGTTTGTCCAAAATTGAAAATTTGAACTATATATGCTACTCTAACATTTAAATAGCTTTCAACTTCATCCACTCTATTATCTTTCTGTATGAAGCCAATTGACCAATGTAGGAATATTGTTAAGAGGCTAGTTTTCTTAACTAGAAGTTACTTTCTTCAATTGGCACGTGCAGCGTAATTGGTCCTTGCTTGAATACTGATTGTTGATACAGTTTCCATATTCCCAAATACTGTGTCTGCTGCTTGTTGTTTCCCCTCTGACTCTGCAAGGTTTCTTGATTGAACTTTTCATTCATTTGCTTCCCGTTTGAGGAAATAATCAAGTTGCATTGTGTTTTGAATTAGACATTGGTTGTTAAAGCTGACACCTTATTCTACGAATGAGTTTCTACTGTTGTATTGATATTAAGCTTTGTTCCCAAATTTTGGGTTTTTTTCTTTTCTTTCTCGTAAGCCAATTTTCTTATTCTCCTCAGACCAAATTAGGATACTTTCATTTGCTTTCCACTTAACCAGATAGGGATATAATTACTTGAGGTGGTTTTTAGCTATGTGTTGTTTTATTATTGCCTTTCAATTCTTTTGTGCAGTTGAAGCTCCTTAACTGGCTGGAACAGCCTCTGCTAAATGTCTCTCAGACCAACCTTTTGTTGAATAAACTGCAAGAGCTGTCTATGGCTAGGTTGCGTCCAGACTTCATTGAACCCAATTTACCGACTCATGCTTTAAGTTCTGTCAGGATAGCTCTTGCTACAAATCTTGGACGTGCCATACTGGAGGAGTAGCACCTTCGAACTAGCGCCATCGTAGTGCATAGCGTCTGACAGCCTGCATAAAGGGTTTGTTACTTCCTGCGGATGGAATAATGAACCCGCTAACAAACCTATTGAGTAGATTCGTGACAGCTCTCAATTCGATATGCTACTAAACAAAGTTGGACGAACTGAAGATCAACCTTTCTTTATTGGAAAGTTTGTATGATGATGCCTAAAGAAGAAAGTTTGTGTCATAACATGTAGCTGTTGTAAATTTGAATGTTGCCTCCATTTTATTGAACGGAAGAATAATTTCTATTTATGCTACGTTAATTTTCTCGTTCTTATTCAGATAATGAATTCCCAAAAATTCTATTTATTTTCTCTCTAAAAAAATACCTGTTTCAAACCATTTTTATGACATGGCTTTAAATCACAAATCCCCCAAGCTATGTGAAATTACAATATATTCGCCCTTGTTTTGATAAAACTACATCTCTTGAACTGGCAATTTGATTCCTAGGGACTAAATTGATGCGATTAAATCACATTTTTGCTTATATCCTTCTGAAACTATTTTCTTGTTGAATCTGTTCTTTTGCCTTAGGATTAGTAAGTTCTATTTCACGATAGAGCTAGGGCAGGGATACAACTCAGCAGTAAAATTAAGATTAGTCAGTTCTATTTCTCGACAGGGACAAGGAAAGGAATATAACTCAGCAGTAGAATCAAGGTCGGGCAAGGGAAGGATATAACTCAGTGGTAGCATGTCACCTTGACGGGTGGAAGTCAACCCGCATGGAATCCCACCCATGTCGTGTCAAGTATAATGTAACCGACCCGTTGGTGAATAGTAACAGATAGTCATGAAGGAGTATTCCCTATTCTTTCTTTCTCTAATAAAAATGGAAAAAGGATGTAGTCTTAATAAAAACTGCCCAGTGGACGTGACATAGTAATTTAGTTTTTAGTATGAGTTTCTGAAAGATCCTAAAATGCAAATAGAAATATTCTTGAATGAATGTCAAAATCCAAACACAATAGACAGACAACAGCCAGCCGCATCAACAAGCTTTATACAGAAGCACAATAAACACAGTAATGCAATATTATCCTGCATGTCATACCAGTATAGAAGACAATCCACTTAAAAGGAATTTCAACAAAAGAATAATGGAAAAAGGCATATTACATATAAAGAACAAAAGAGACTCAAAGGAAAAAAAGAATCACGGGTAAATGCGGTAGAACCCCAGGGGACAATAGTATCTTTTTAACTCAATTTTTCTATATGATGAATATGAATGACAAAGAATATCCACCTACCTTCATCCACTCTTAACATCAAATATTTGCAAACAGCATTCATAATTTACCAGGAGAAGTTCAATGTACTGTACAAGTCCGCTGCTACTTTCTTCGACACTCCTTGTTCACCAACACAAACATGAAGAAAATCACCCGGGCCATATTCTATTAGATACAAGCCGAACATGATTCTGATAATGCAATTTTCAAGGATGAATGTATATTGCCTGCCGAGAAATCCAGCATTCCTCAGTTTATCACTGCTTCTTTGGCAAATTATATGTCTTTTTAAGAAACTTGGTAGCTGTGTCATCATTTCGATAACATAAAACACGTAGTAGCGTGTTTGGTTCAGCTGGATTCCATTGCCCAGAAGTTGGAGGTAGTGGAAGTCTGGACCTGGCAGAAGAGCCATATGTCTCCAAGGTCACCCTTCTAAACCGCTCAACTAGGCTCTCTGTGTCAGTTCGAAAGAGAGGAAGGATACTTCTAAGTGTAGTTGAAAACTTATCTATCAATTCTGAAGGCAAGCCATCCCCATTGGCCCAGAAGAGATCCTTAAGGGATTTGAAATCATCCTCTATGATCTGAGAGTCCTGCCGAGAGAAAGCACGAGAGGGGCCTCCAGCAAGCAAAACCAGCAAGAACCCATCAAAGGAAGCTCTCATTATATCAGTAATAATTCTTGTACGAACTCTTTCATGCACAGTATCTGAAATGATCATCAAGTTTCGCTCAAGCTCCTGAAGAAAAGGCTCCATCCTAGAAGATGATGGCACCCCAACATACAGACCATCCCATAAAACATGACTTAGATCATGGAAAATTATTCTATAAGCTACTGCCTCAGAGAGTTGCTGGATTCCTTCAATACATGCAGCTGGTGACAGTTCAAACTTCTTTGCTAAACCATTTGAAAAGTCTTCTGCATGGGCAGATTCTGAGTTCCTTAGAAGTGTGATTATTCTTTTCTCCAAAACATCCAGTTCACTCCGGATCTGATGCAAAGTATTTATACGGGAACAAAGTTGTGCTATCCCGAATGAGCTATCCCCATTCGCTGTCGCCACCTGAGACTTTCTCTTTTGAGAATTTGGCAATTTTTCTTTTTTCTTCCCAAAACCTTGGAATTTTGATCCCGTAGTACATCTGGTCAAAGCTGGCATTGTCGGAATAAATGTATTCCGTGATCCTGCATATGAATGAAGAGAAATGTAAATGGTAAATTATAAATATTCATCAGAGAATCCACCTAACTACCAAATTCCAACATCATTTACCACATCCAGATTTTGCTTTTGTAATGTAATACTGAAGGCATCTGTCAAGACCATTCATCAAGTCAGGAAGCAATGCAGGATGCATAGGTATTGGAAGCTGAAAAAATGCATCCAAAGTTTCATCTAAGGTCCGTAGAACTTCTACAGCAGATGCGGCATATCCTTCTTGATTTGGTTGTGGACTCCAGAGCTGTGATATTAAAATTTAGGATAAATTAAGGATAAAAACATATATATAATCAAGAGAAACAATGATTTCAACTTCCATCACACGTGTCTGGGAAAATGTTTTTGTGCTTCTTATTGTGAAACACAAGCAATTACCTAAGTTCATACTCTTAGACATACTGTCACTGTATCATCTCAAAAGGTATCATAACCTAGATCATATTGCTATACTTGTAGCAATATCGCTTGTTTTCAATCACAAAAATGACCAACCAGAAGGTCCAATACTCCCTCTGTCACACAAAGGATGTCTTCCTTTTCATTTTGGTTTGTCCCAGAAGACATGTATACTAAAAAAAAAGTCAAAGCATTGACTGTTTTACTTTTCAATCATACACCTGATTAAACATAAAGTTCAAGGAGATGAACATATCTCTTTCTTCAAAAGAGGGACAATTTAAGAATAAGATGCAAACACTGTGAGATGGCACTGTATTTAATGTCTCTCCTTATGTGTACAGTCAAACAAGGCATCCTTTGTGTAAAAAAGGGATTATGAGCTAAGAATCACAATGAAAACAGCATAAATGAAAATCCTCATATTCATGCAGGTCTCAGGACTCTGACCCTTAGACATGGCATGCTTTCATGCATTCATATCTCCACCTCAAAAATAAATAAATAAATAAAACACAATAAATCAGAGACTTGAATAGCCATGCTTAACAGGAACTTGACACACAAATGGAGTCAAAAGTATTCTAAATATATATAAGCGGTTTTCACTTTAAAATTCTTATCTACTGTTCCTTGCTTATTTGGGTTTTGGTAGCTCCTTTCAGAAGCCGCCCACATATTTCCTTGTGACAGTTTCTGAGCAGTGATCAAATTATATATCAATTACCCAAAAGCCAGTATTTTTTTGCAGAAGTCCTTTTTTCCCCTTTCTAGTTAGTGACTGTGGTGAAAGGGGATTTATTGCGTAACTAGTAGCACTTTCGAGATTTCATACGTAAGAACCAAAATTTAAAACAAGATGGACGGAGGCCTAAGAAGCACAATACCAATCAAATCAAACTTTGGCAAACAATTAAATGAATGTAGAAAGGGGCAGTGAGTGCAAACCTCCTGCTGCAAATTCCTATCAACCCACTCCTTCATTCTGTCTAGTCTTGTCTTAATCCAGACTTTCACCATATTAGCAATTGCAGCTTCAGCTTCGTAAGGAGGCATCTCACGGATTATTGCTTTGCCACCATCTTCACTGTCCACCGAATCTTCCACTGCTATTTGCACAAGGTTTTTCTCCAACTTATCAGCAGCTCTCAACACTTGCACAGCATCCGGTGTCAACTCTGCTATGCTCGAAATGAATTGCCTTAGCTCATTTCCATAGCAAGTATGAAGGGTGGCCATGGAAACACCTGCTGCGAAAGGATGCCATCTCTTTAATATTGGACTAAATACTTGCTTCTCATTGACAGCCAGTTCACCGACATCCTTTGCAAGGATGGCAAGAAGAGGAAGGGAATTTGGAAGATTTTTGGATGCTCTCCTGCTTGAGTCAGCCTTTTCCATTATCTATGTGACAGAAAAACAAACATATTTCACATCATACATCTAACTAAAACATGGAGAAAAAAGAAGAAGAAGAAACTAAGCAATTTACCATTTTGAATCATGAAAAATTTATCAAGTTCTGGAAATATATCACCCATAAGTAGTCCTCCCAAATCATTGAGAAATTGGTTTACATGTATGGCTAAACCTTGGTCACGTACAATCTAGCCTAAGGTAATAGACCTGTATTGGGAAAGTCTGCCAGCCAACTTGAGCACTAATAAGCAGCAATACATAGACATGAAACAACCCCCTCCAGCCTCCAAAAAGGAAGTCCATAAAAGACTTCCCTACATCTCTGAACAGCAAGGCAGAAACCGAGATACTTTAAAACAAAGCCAAAATATTTTCAAACCCGTGAACATGATAGTTCTTTGCCTAGTAAAAAATTAGACCATGTAATGTTGGAAATCCAATGTCATGCATGCTTTTTTCACCTTTTCTCTACACCATTCACAATCACCCAGAACATCAATGTTGAAAAGATTACACATTATGCATAACCCAGCCTGACAACTAGCATATATGTTAGAAATGATACAGCATCGTTTACCACTCCTGTTTTACTACATGTCTACATATGGATGGGCCATAATAGAAAAGGTGTACATTTGAGTGTATCAACTTTTACTGAAGGGAAAAACCAGCGACAGATAATAAGGACTTGCCTGAGCAAATGCAGTACGTAGTGAGGACCTGATGTAAGTGTCAATTCTTTCACGGGCTACATTGACTTCACTTTTTCTTCTTCTTCGGTACTCATTAGATATGTCCTCAACCAGAACCTTCGCTGCTGATACCCCTAGTGAAACAATTCCCAGCATGGAATCAACGTTTCCACGATCAAAAGTTTCATGATATGCAAGGAGCCTTTTCTCTGCCCAACCCAAAATTGAACTCAATGTAGAACTCAAGATCTTTGAATACTCTGGATCCTTTGTTGTCTTTGCATCTTTTGCAACCTCAGCTAGCTGACCATCAGCTGCATACAGAAGTTCTATTTCAGCTTGGCCAGTTGCAACAAAACGATGAAATATAACCCAAGTAAAACAAAGATTGTGAAGCATCTGATTCAGTCCAAGTATCACCCAGGTCTTCTTGATGTGTTCCAATAGCTCATCCACTTCCTCAAGAATGGATGTTTCATCATTAGGATCAAAGCAGGATTCTAGAAGCATTTCATACAGTCGGAGATTCAAAGGAATACCATCTGCCCAGTGGCACGATTCATACCCATCGTATGATCTACTGGCAAGAGATGTAACAGCACTTCGTAGAACTTGCATGGACTCATTATTCTTCCCAGTTTCAATAGGCCTATCCAAAGCTCCACGAATAATTTGTCGCAGTCGCTGTGCAGCATTATTTGACTTATCCAGAGGCATGTGAGGATGCAAAAGTAGACCAGCCTCAATAATTTTCAGGGTTCTCCTTTGCCAATCTTCGTACTCTTGTTGATCAGTAAAATCTGAAAGCTTCAACTGCTGTAATAGCTCAAGCGGGACTACCACCGACTCAATACGTCTTCCAACCTGTAATTGAGCACATAAAATAGTACAGGCCGAGGAAAATTTAATATTTTATAGAAGAATTTAGAATATGCCTCTCGTCTTCAGGCAGCATAAGTTGTGAAGTTACCATGTTATTTTAATTTAACACATTCTCAAAGTTAAGTAGCTGCGAGAATGCATAGAATAATAATTTAAACCTTTATTAAAGAGCACCAAGAAAAACAAAGACTTGGTGAATCCCATAATTCTCAGAGGAATCCAAGAATTATGTGTATAAGCATATAATATTAACTATAATTCACGTTCCATGTTATCATCATTTTCATCGGATCAAAGTTCAATTGGTAAATAAAAACAAAGGGAAAAAACATGGTGTAATCTACAATATTGGAAAACGCCAAGACCAGCTTAAATAAGTACTTAGGGGGAAAAAAAATCACACTTGAGCTCCATCCCGTTATCAATCCAATCTACGTAATCAAAATCAATGAGAGAAAAAATATATATATTATGAATTAACTACTCAAAAACTGACCAAGCAAAGCCAGATCATACATGTGTGTCTGTCTGTTCGTGTATGTCAAGTGTCAAATACATAAGCAAAAAAAGTCCCTTTCAAAGAAATGGAAGTAACCTGGCCAGCAGAAATTCTCAACAAGGCTCTCCTTACACGCGAATCCATAGTCTCGGAAACCCTCATATGATTTCTCATTAATTCCCCAACCGTCAATGGCCGCTTCGGCTTCCCTTGGCCCGAACCCGAGCTAGAACCAGAACCGGGGCTCTTCTTAGAGGCTGACCCAGGTGATTTTAACCCAAATGCCTTCTTCATCTTGCTGGCGGCGGTGGAGGTGAGAGATCGCTCCAAAGCAAGGGAATTTGGAGAGTTAGAGGACTGATGATTGGGAGAGTCAAAATTGTGAGTGGAAGAGTTGGGAATGTAGGTCAGGGGCTTTCCGGATGAGGTACGGCAAGCAGCGACGAAGATCTCGTAAGCGGTGAGCCTGAGGTCTGAATCAGTGAGTTTGGCAGCGAGCTGACCCAGTGGCGATGGAAGATCATCTTCAACAATAATGGGTTTGGTGGCCATTTTGGTTGGTGCTGTCTCTCTTTTGGAATGGCCCAGAGAAAGGTCCCTGAAGAGGTGAGCCATTGCAGATTTGCAGTTCCAGAGAGAGAAAGAGAAGAGAAGAGAGGTAGAAAGAGTCCAAAGTCTGGACTACATAGACAGAAAAGCGCAGAGAGAGAGAAAAGAAAGAAGATTTTTAATCTGTTTGGGTTTTTCTTTTTTCTAATTTATTTATCTCTCATATGTAAAAAAAAAAATATTTAATAGAGGATAATAAAGTTTTTAATTTATTTTTCTTCCTCGTCAATCCTTTATGCTCAAATTTCTTCTTCATTTCCTTCAAATCATGCTTGATTAGGTAACAACTTGAACTTCATGCCTCTTTTTATGCATTCGAAAAGGATTGAACTTCCTAATTTATATTTAAATTTTACTAATTTTTAGCTCTCGTTGATTAAAACTACAATATTAATTTATTATAAAAAAAATTAATCACTAAAACTAAAAAAACAATAGTATGTTTATCCAAATGAATTTAAATAGGAAAAGATCAATATAAACCTCTCTTCCCTCAAGAAAATGAAAACCAACAAATTAATGAATGCTGGTAACATGCATGCAGGCAAATTAATGGTGATTGTGTACAATATGGATGTGCTGTTTGATCCTTGATTAATGGGGTCTTCCATGTGAGCCTTGCTATATAAACTTGTCTCTATCTCTATAAATATATATATAGCTACATATGTTTGTCTCAAACTCCCAGTGACAGATATATAGAGTTCAAATGTTAAAAACCAAAAATGAAAGGCACCACCAGACAAGTTCAGAATTAAGAATAGAAGCCAACTAGATTATTTTATTAATGGAATGAAAATGGCAGAAAATCTTGGTAACATTCATTCATATATATACATGTCCATCTCAAACAAAATTGTTGCTAGTAGAAACAATAACAGACAAATTTTAAGAAGTTACTAAAAAGAAAGCCATGCAAATTTTGTCATTGCTTCAAACTTCTATTTATTATCTATCATTAAACAAGTTTCTAGCAAGTTTTTGAAGACATTTATATTTGCATGATGACAAAGAGAAATAAGATTTTTCTCAAAATTCTTAAAGTTATTTTGTATATAATTTCGATTTAAAAAAAAAAAAAAAAACTCTTGCATTTTCACTTAAAATATTATTTAATTTTGTTATTACAAATTAATTCTCTAAAGAACCTCATGGTTCTCTCAAGACAATTTCATATTTGACTCAATGAGGTCGTTTTTATATTTTTAAACAATTCATAAATCACATTTAAATATAAATGAGTTGTATAATTTTATTCACAATCTGTAATAATGCATTTAAAAATATATTTTGTTATTTAACTAAGAGATAAATTCATGATATTTTGGGATATGCATAATCACAACATATATATAAAAAAGGCTAAAACAATATAAGTGTAATTTAGATTTTATTCACTTTACTATTAGAATTAAGTTAACTTTGAGTCGGATCATGATTATATTCATTACCATACCTACCTCTTGTTAAGTAATTATCACCAGATTATTTCATCAATTTTTTTCAACAGTTTTATGTAATTTTCTCTTTTCAGGTCAACTGTTCTGTCCTATATTTAACACAAACAATACTGTAATAACCGCTCATTGTTGTAGTCCACCGATTTGGTAGGCCTGGTTCCTGGTTCCTGGTACTAGACAAGGCTGCATGTTCGGCTCCTAAAAGCCCACAATCGAATTTTCTTCTGGGTTAAAAAATTAGGTTTCTTTTGCTTTCCACCACGGATTTGAAGGAATGAAGAACACAGTTTGCCATGTCGATGCTATGCGATGATGAACTGGCCTTGATCCTCAACTGGGTCTATGACCAAAACGACAGAAAATCAATTTCCCACGTCTGCAAGCAATGGCTGAGAATGGAAGGTCTGACCAGACAATCAATTCGTGTCCTTGAACCTGAATCGCTTCCAAGTATCTTAACCAGATTTCCAAATTTAGTAAGGTTCGAATCATCAAAACCTATTACTAACAACGACCTCAAATTGCTGGCTAAAAATGTCCCAAAATTGAGGTTCTATTCCTTTATTTTAAAATACCAATTAAAATTTCCAATTACTCGGAGAAATTATCACGTTCCGATGATGCTGGGGACGAAGGTCTTATAGCTTTCGCAGCTGGGTGTCAAAGATTGCGGGAGTTTCTGCTTAGGAAGAAGAAAACTGGGAATGTTGGAGTCATTTCGCTTATAAACTCAGCGAAAAATTTGACTCATTTTGATTAGGTTGGTGTAATTTGATAACGGATCAAGCCCTTGAAGCAATTGGGGCAGCGAATTCGATTGCTGTTCTGAATTTGCAAGGCTGTAAGTTGATTACAGACCATGTATTGGCTTCTTTGGCATCTGGGTCTCCATCCAGATCTTTGAATCTTTCTGAATGCAATAGAATCAGTAAATTGGGAGTGTCTCTGTTGCAAAAAATTACTTGTTTAGAGGAGCTGAATATGTCTGAATGTGGGTTGGGAGTCTGTGACATAGGCTGCATATCACTGGCGTCAATTCAATGCCTAAAAAAATTGAATCTTTCGTGCCTGGGTGATATATCAGATAAAACGGTTGTTGCACTTGCTATACATTGCAAACATTTGGTGTTACTTGATTTAACGGGCTGCTCTGATATAACTGGAGCTGGCATTCGTGCTTTTGCCAACCATGGGAGTTTAGAAGCTCTTGTATTGGCTCAGTGTGTAGTTTATGGGAATGATTTTATATACTGTGCTTGGTTGTAAGTCGTTGAGGTATATTGTGCTTGATAAATGGTTTAGAACATCGATACCTCTGGCGACACAAGAGATCATTAGCAGAACCTGCTATTTATGTTGGAGAGAATGAAAAACAGAGAATTTAAAGTTGCTCCGTATTAGTGACTGTCTGTTTTAAAAATCAATTTAACATGCACAGTTCAGTTTAGCAGCCACATAAAGATGGTTTCTTGAATCTCTCTGCCCCTTCTGATTAGCACTTTACATGGCTCCATTGCACTTTCAATACTTCCTGCATGCATAGTTGAACAAGCTGTTTACTAGATGGTTTAAAGTCCATCATTGAGTTCTTTAAATAGAAGTTGGATAGTATTCTCCAAGTGTCATAATGAATATATATACAGACTAAGTTCATGTCTATAAGAAATAAAACTTGGATTCTGTCACTTACTTTCAATTGAACTTTAATGTTTTGATGTTGAATCAACGTGATTACCATTCCAGCTTGAGACTTTACATGAGAATTTTGTAGTAGCAGGCATCATTCTTCACATCTAGATAAGCTCATCTCAGTTCCCAAGTACTGATGGATATGATATGGAATAGATCCAATCATCAGTGTTAAGACTATCATGATTTGTTCATTATTTCTTAATAGACCAAATTAATGCAGAGTTGCAGACAATACAAAACAAATAGGCAAATGCCCAATTCTTCTTTTCAGACATGGGGTGCATTTGAAGGCACGCAACTTTTGCATTATTAGCATTATTGCAGGGGACACTTGGAAAATGGTTTTGGGTATTTTTAACCTACATCGAGTTTAAGCCTATTAAAATTTCAACTTGTCATGAAACAAATTTCTTGGTAAGAATTTTTTTCCCGTTACCTTTTTTTAGTCTAAAAAAAAAAAAGAAAAAAAAGAAAAAAAAGAAGAGGAAGCAAAATGCAATATTTTTTTGAGGAGCATAACCCTAAATAAATAAATAAAAACTCAAAAAAAGGCGCACTAAAATGAACTATGTGATCTGGTAGTGTGGGATTGCATGACCAAATTCGAGGGCGGGGAATAAAATGGGTCCATCACCTACGGTGAGAGCATTTGGAGCAGTGATTCACAGATTATCAAATAGGGTCTCCTCTTTCAGATGCCCCAACGCCTTCTCTCTTCAGAGTAACTCTCCGTCTGCGTTTCTGGGTTTTTTGCATTTTGTTAGATGGTTGATCGTGAACTTACTTTAGAGCCTTTTGTGATTCAGGGAAGTAATTTGATAAGCAAAAGTTTATCATCAGCATCATCATTATCTTCGTTGGATTCGACACAAGAATTCAATTATAACAATAATTATCAGTCAAGAACAATATGGACATTCCCTCCGGTCAGTATGGGTAGGCGTTCCAGCAAAATTGCAGGCAGAAAGGTTCCTTATTTCCTCTCTCCTTATTAGAGTTTGTGTTACTTCCTGGTTGGGTAAAGTAAGTATTTTTCATTTGGGGGTCCGTTCTATACACGAAGACAGTGCACCTCCTTCTATTGCATTGCATTTACATTGACGCAGAGTATAGAGTTTTCATCAGAAAACTCCTCATCAACTAGCTCTAGATTATTTAGACAGATATACATGTACCGCTGATTTTGTTGCAGGCTTGTGGACGAGAAAGTTCGATATATATAGCATGTTGTTTTATATGGGTGCCACATATTTGATGAAAAATCCAACATGAACTTCAAGTTTTTGAATTTTTTTGTTGGGTGATTCTTGTATTCTTGCTGTTAAGTTGTGAAACTCCCTCAGATTTTCTCTGAAGAAACATTCTCATTTACTGAATGTACTTTCTGCCCAAGTGCCCATTGATTTTATGGTGTTTACTGACTGTAACTTTACCTATCTGATGTGTACAGTCACACTATTGTAACTTCGAACCTGCTTAGCTTATGGTTTCCTCTTTTTATTTTATGTTATCTTTTTTTTCCTGGAGGATCATGATTTAATTTAAATGACATTCTCTGCTAATTTAGTTGGGTTCTTGTTGATGGATGGTTTAGTAACATCACCAATCTGTCTGTCTGTGAAGTGTGAAGACATATTTTGTTGTCTTCAACTCCATGTTCCCCAGTTTTTGAGCTTGATTTAAATGCAGGAGGCCCAAGATGCAAAGAAGGGAAAGCTGTATTGTAGGATTGGAAAGGAAGTAGTGTCTGCGTAAGTTAGTTCCACTTTTACTCGTTTGTATCTTGATAGGCTACGAGTACATTTATTATCAATTGTCACAGGCACAAAGTTATTTCATGGGGATCTGATATTTTGGAATTTATTTGTTCTGAATCAACTGTCTGGTTATGAGTGAAGTAACCAAACACAAAATCGGAAAAACGTTATATTACCACCTTTTACTCTCATTTTAATTCTCTCTTGGCTTGTATCTGCAAATTCAATGTTCTGTTACTCGTTACCAGCATTATTTCTGTGATTCACGTTCACCACAAGAGAGTTTTTTCGTTTCCACCTTTTTTTTTTTACTTTGGACTACTGTTATAGGGATCAAATTATGCATAAACTAAATTGTACCAAATGATGCAGTGTGAAAAAAGGTGGTCCAAATCCAATGTCAAATACAGTTCTGGCCGCGGTGCTTGAGAAGGCCAAGGAACTTGACGTGCCAAAAGAAATTCTGGACCGCAACATCAAGAAAGCTTCAGAGAAGGGCCAAGAGGCTTACACTGAAAAGATCTATGAGGTTTGTACACGTACTTCCCCATTTGTATCTTGAAGCTGCTATCGATAGTAGATATGCATGGACTTTTATTTTTATATTACGCCTGATGAATTTCTTTTGATTGACTCGTCAGGTATATGGTTTTGGTGGAGTCAGTGTAGTAGTTGAGGTTTCAACTGATAAAATAAACAGATCTGTGGCAAAGGTTAGAGAAGTAGTGAAGGACTATGGGGGGAAAATGGCAGATCCAGGATCTGTAATGTTCAAATTTAGACGTGTTCGGGTAGTAAATGTGAAAGCCAAGGATACTGATAAGGATACGCTGCTCACTATTGCTTTAGATGCGGGGGCTGAGGATGTAATTGAACCTCCAACTTATGAGGATGATACTGAAGAAGATAGGGCAGAAAGGTAATGCTCCCATGTTTTTTCTTTGGGAAAAATAATTGGTTGTTGAATTTTATACGTGATTTTTGAACTCTACCTTTTGCAACTTGTTTTCAGATTAGAACTTGCTACATATGTTAAAAGAGAAACTACTTTCTTCATAGACTGCAATATAGACTGTCACCTGACTTGTTTTGCAAAACTGGAAATTTAGCATAGGCTTTTGACGGGAACAGACAGCATCAATCTTAAAAAAAAAATTGGGAGTTACAGAAAGTCTCCTTATGAACTGCAATGACTTAGATAAGTTATAAGTTCAAATGTAGTACACATTCTACGGGAGATTGTGAATTGTGATTCAAATTCTTTAATAGAGTTGATTTCTCTATGATGGATCAGAGAAAGCTGAATATGCACATCTTGCATAAAATTAGATCTTCCATTTTGAAACATGGATAAGTTATTTTTATCTATCAAGATGTTTGTATAGGGGTTGTTAGATGGTACAATATGGAACCTGCTCTTGGTTTTACTATTAATTGATTTAAAACTGTTACCGAAGATCTATGTTGTTTGTTTTGTCTGCTTCTGTAATGTATGTCGGATGCATGAGGAAGGTATGTCACATACATCAGTTATCCTTCGATATGTATTCTGGCTAAGATTCTCTCTTAACTAATGATGCTTCTCTGGATCTATGAAGTTTTAATTTATGTTTCTTACTCCAGGTACTATAAGATCGTGAGCTCATCTGAGAACTATTCAGCTATACTATCAAAGCTGCGGGAGGAAGGCATAACTTTTGAGCCTGATAACGGTTCTGAGCTTCTTCCAGTTACCACTATTGAGGTGTGTATTCTCTCTCTCAGATTTTATTGTTTTCCTGCCTTTCTTTTCATCATTCCCTTTTGCACTGCACAGTATACTATATAATTGATAACAAGCCTTTTATTCTGGATGGATTTGTTGGATTTTGTAATCAAGTGCTCATTTCTTTAATATTGAACAGCACAGAGCTGTTTTCTGGACTTAATGCTCATCCTTCTGAATTGCATTTGCAAAATTACTCTTAAATATAAATCATTACTGTTTGAACTTTAGCTGTTTTCATATCTTTATGGACAGTTTAAAACATTTGTTACTATCTGTTTTTTTTACAGGCTTAAAAGTCTGTTGAGTAGAAGTGCATTGGTTTTACTAAAGCTCCATGTGGCTAAATCCTGAAATAAATTTAAGATAACGAGCAATATTTACTTAATTTTATGTGGTGAAAATTTAAACATCTTTTGTTAGAAAGATAAAGAAATCTAGTTCTTCAGAATCCAGATGGAGGAACGATGACTACCAAGAATTAATATTGTGAGACGTATCCATGGAAATGGCTCTGGAAGACTCAAATTGCCTTTTTCTGTCATATATGATACTTTGACATACTCATAGACCTCAAAAATAGGAAAAGTTTATCAGCTTCCAGGAAGCCTCTGTGGTCCACAATCTTTTGACTATCTTTCCAAGGACTTGACCTCATTGTACACCCACATGTTTCAACAGCAACATGGAAATAACCAAATTCTGTTCAGTTTAAACTTTAAACAGGCAAAGAGCAACACTGGATGGTTGAGCTGCCTCATGTCATGGCATTTTCATTTCTCCATGATTTCGTTCTCTATCAGAGAGATCCTATTCCTGTCCTTCCAATAAGATTGGAGTTACCTACTTGTTCTCCTTCTATTCTGCATCAATATTACTATTATAGCATAAGCATCCTGAAGCATCTATTGCCTAATTTCTGTGGGGAAGGTTGTCATTTGTCACAAATACCATCAACTAGCATGTGATGTACAGTAGTTATTTACTACTGTGGAAAATGTAGTTGTTCTTTTCCTGTTTTCTGTCGAGTCTACTCTTCAAACTGGGAAGGTGACATGAGTGATTTATTTGGTTTCAGGTAGATGACGAAGCTATGGACTTGAACAAGGAACTTATGACTAAACTACTCGAGCTCGATGATGTTGATGCTGTTTATACAGACCAAAATTGATCAGGATATGTGTTTTATGGGTATTCAGAAATACACAGCTGGACAATAGATCTATACCTTGTTCATTGGCGAAGTAGGCAATAGATATTTTCCTTGCTTTGCTGAGATGAGAAGATCTGCATATCTTGCTCTTCCTTTTTTGAGGTGGGGGGGGTTGTGGAGTTTAGATATTCACATATCGGTTTCCCTGGAGGTGATCTCTATAATGAAAATGTCGTGTTCAAAACCGTGGATATGCTAATTGTTGTACTTTCATGAATGACAAATTGACAAAATTCATTTGATAATAATTAATACAAGTTGAATTCTTGATCCTTGCTAAATACTTCAACCTCAAATAGACTTTCTTTGCAAACATATTCTTGCATTTCTATTCATGCTTCAGTCTGTTTGTTGTTTGGAAAGCCACTACTGCCCTCCAATGCAGAAAATTTAAAGTGTATGCACATGTGATACATTAATACTCTTTCCAGAATCTTGAAGTTGAAATATAAGCTGATGTCACTCCTGGTAAGACAATCAATCCTAGATGAAGATGCAGTGCCCCATTGGAGCTTTCTTATTCCAGGTATTTAACTGCACCTTGTCCTTCTAATAGTATATACAGTTTTAAGTGAAAAGTTTTACCATTTCCAGGGCTAATACTGAAAGATTTCACCAACTATGCATATTACTTTTCCTTTTGTGTAAAAATTAGTTATCAAAAAATAAAGAGCAAAGCTGGGATTTCATTCACTTATATATTAAAAATATACATAATTGAAATTACTCAGGGGAAGAGCACATGCTTTATCGCCAAAATAATTTACATCTATTATCATTACAACAGCATGTATTGCATCCTTTTTTTCTGAGCAGTTCGCTATATTGATCTTATGAAGTATGTCTACAACTGCTTTTATTTCTTTGGAACCCAGCAACCATGTAAACCGTATGGCAGACCATAAGGAAACTTTGCTCTAGCAATTTCTTTGAAGGTAGAACCATCTAACAGTAGTGCATATCCACCTCCATTGTTCTCACTGATCATGGATATTACCACACCTGCCATGTTTATATGCTAGAGGTTGAAGATTGTAATGACGAAAAAAGTTGAAAGGGAAATGTGGCAATAAGAATGGCAGTTGCAAGTACAACAAACCACTTCTAGAAGTAAGATCATAGAAGGTGCACTTGCCGTCATCTTCCTCTGTCGCACCGGGTCGAGCTACAAAGAATGGTTCTGATGGCACAGCACCCTCCTCAAACCAGTTATTTGCCGTTTTCTTCAGAAAATCGAGCTGCATTATTATTTTTCAATTATTATATTAGTAAAAAACTACTGATTAAGGTAATGATTATACAGAGGGATCGAATCCTAGCTGGGGATCATAGAAAGAACTGAATATATATAAATGAACATACCTTGGTGAGGGTGTTTGGAAAGTTACAGGGGCGTTGAGCTCCACATGCATAAGCATATCTGTATTTTTTGCCCAAATGACTAGGGTTTATGCTGCACATGTCCATCCCTTTCCCGTGTTCATCTGGGTCTAATGCTGCCTACAACTCTCCATACGGGCTCCCATCTAATGGTATTATGAACCGTCCGACCCTGTTGATGATCACCCAAATTGAACCCAAAAACTCAAAATGTAAGTTGCTGAAAATGAATAGAAAGAGAACGTACAAGAACAGAGATGCATGCAACAAGACAATTAATGACTTGAAAAATTCAATAAGCTAACCTAGCATCTGGTAATGCATCTTCGACCCCATTGTATGAACGGAGACTCTGCAGCCTCAACCTGTCAAGGATGGTCGTGTTGGCATTGTGTTAGCAGCAATCAGCGATTACTGCCGTCACCCTTCCATCTTCGTCTTTCTCTTCATATGCATTGATGAAATGGAAAGTAATGAATAAGGGCACTTCCACGCTTGCCACCTTCAGAAAAACAGAGTAACTCCAATATTTTTGTAAAATACCAATGACAGTGAATAATATTATAAAGGCACACATATATATACAAATACAATCGAAGAGTAGTGGAGTTGATCAACTTACAATTTTGCCACTAGCTTTGCACATAACATGCATAAACGCTTTAGAATCAGGATGCCACTCAAACTTGTATAATGGTGTGGGTTCAGCTTTGAGCAAATTTTGTGCACAATATCTCAAAGGCATTTCAGGCACAACCACTTAGTATTCCGTCACCGGGAACGAGTGCACCCAACCCGGTGCTGGACCACCCCGGCAATCCACCCGCCCGATCACCTTTCTCTCGTTTGTCCCGGGTTCCATTCTCACCACCAAGTATCCAGGGTTCACCAAATCAGGCAACAGGGTCAAGAACTCTGTACCTGTCACAATTGGATGTGCTGAATGTATTAGACCCCCTAATGCATCAGTGTACCCAAATTTCCCTAATGTGTCCAATGTGTCCGGGTCAATTATAATGGATCCTTTTTGGGTCTCCGTCAGGCAAACCACCCGCCCATCACCGAGTTTAACCACCCCGGTATTAGCATTATCGGTTAATGATGCACCGGAGAATAGATTAGCTAGCTCACCAACATATCCAAAAAAGTTATCAGATTTTGGAACTTCAGAAAATTCACGGTAACATAATTTGTTGCTATTCTTTGCAGCTTTGTATGCATCCGATTCAATTTGGCGGTGGCCGAAAATTAACGGGCCGTTCTCAAAGTGGAGCTTCACTAGCGTAGCATAACCGTCAAAGAGGTGGCGGAAATTGTAGTCCCCAATGTGCCACATTCCCGGACCATTTCTTAGATAAGTTCCGCTCTGCATGTACGCAATCATGTTTTGGTTATTTTTGTATGTAAATTTTGTACTTGTATATATATATTAAGAAAAAAAATAAAAATAATCATTGGTAAGCAAGTTTAATGGCACTAAAAACAAAAATATCGATAAATTCTAACTAATCATATTTAATATTACAATTTTTATTTTTATTTTCTTCTTTTAGTTAAGATAAAAACAGGGATAGTGTTATAGTTTCAAGGTTGCAAGAAGTAGAAAACTGAATATATCAAGGCAAGAGAAGAAGAAGAGAACTAGATAACTGCTGTTCTAAATTGATGAATTTATTGAATAAAGGGAAGATCGCAACCCCCTGATATAGATTTTTTTTAGACAAAGTATTTCCCTTATGCTCATTGATTTTATTTTTTTTTTACTAGTAATAAAATAATTTCATTCAAAAAAAATTACATACCAACCACATTGGTATTTGTCCTTGTACCACCAGCTCTCCTTCCCACCTTTCTTGCCGGATACTAGTCCATGCAACATGGTGGCGATCTATATTTTTCGGTGGCAGAGCAATCTCCGGTAATATTGGACTTGCAACATTGGTGACAGTGAAATCGTGATGATGAATATTATGTTTCCTAGTAGAAAACTTGGTCTTCCCAAATGAAAAATCATCTGCAGGCTTATTATTGAAAACCACCAGAGTTGGCCATGAAATGGAGTTTGTGACAGAAGCCATGAAACTTATTTAACTAATGTAAGGATGTGGACTAAAAATTGTGTTAAGGTTGAATTTATAGCTAGGTATATGCTGTATTTATATAAACTGTAAATGTGAGAAAAAATATATATCATATACGCTAGCTAAGGGATCTTAATTGGTGGAATTCCCTTTCACTACGAGACATATACCACCTTAATAATAATTTAAAATTTGCAACGAGCCCGTGTTAAAAACCATTATGCATTCATGTGTTAATTATTTCGTCATGCTTATCAAATTTGCTCATTATAAACTTTATTTAGTGGAGGTTGAAACAAAAAGATTTTTTAATTATATAATGATGTTTTTCATGAATGATACTCCATAGATACCAATTTTCATGATTTCAGTCTCATATATAATGTATATATTATTATTTTTTTCTTTGCGAAACATATATTATGTTTCTTAATTTAGTGGTTCATACCACTTTGGCAAAGTGGAAGGCAAAGATGCTCTCCCGGCCACTTCATTAAATATTGAGGACCCTGTAATATTCTGCAACTCGCTAGGGTTGCTTACATTATAAGACTTAATTTGCTTCTACATTATTGCGAATAGTCACACAAAATCATGAATTTCAATCATTGGCCTAATTGCTTAGAAAAATTATTGCAGTACAATCAAATTTATATGTGAACAAATAATAAATTATTTTGTCTATAGAATTCTCTCTTATATAATAATAAAGACACTGCATAAATATATAAATATATTTTTCTATTTTAAGTAAGGGATAAAGATATAACCCATTTAGTGTCAACATGTAAACAACTCTCAATTAAGTGGCTTCAATGAATATTGTCATGTCTGGCTTAATTTGGTATTGGTAGATTTTTTTTATATGTTGCATGCATATAGAGCTATAGCAATAATGCATGACCCTTGTAATTGCTAATTGTGTTTCTTCATGTCCTTGTTAATTTATTCCTGCAACTATACCATCAAATTAATGGTGACAATTTGCTCAGTTGTTGTGGCAGACAACATTAGGGTTTCCCCACAACAAGTACACTTGCTTATTTTATTAGAGTTGTTTTCTTTTTTTGGTAAGATATTTTATTAGGGTTGCTAATAAGATTGAGACAAATTTATAACTAATGATGAACTATAATTAAATACTTAACTATGGGTCGGTGTCGATGCGCACTAACGTGTCACAATCTAAGTTAATTAATGTTTCTTCTATTAATTGGTCATTAGGATATGGTTTTACTAATTAAGAGTAAATGATAAATCAATAATTAGGTTAATCTTTTCTAACATATATACAACTTCCAAAAGTGCTTACAAAATGACATATGGTTAACAAAATCTTGCGCTAAGGGCTAGTTTGATACGATGAATGATTTTTGCAAAATAAAAATGTCAAATGAGAATGGGAATAAGTGGAATATTGTGGGATGATCATTTATTTCTATTATTTGGTAGAGTCAATGATAAATAATTATTTTATTATATTTTTTATTTGATATTTATTTTTCAATTATGAAATGACATAAAAATTACACTAAAATGACAAAACTATTCCTAAATAAGTAAAATAATAAAAATGTAACATAATTTATGAAATTTATATATTCTTAATTCTTTATTAATTTATTTAAAATTTTATATTATTTATCAATTATTATTATTGCTTATATTTATCTTATTATTACTTATTCTTAAATTTTTTTTATTATTTATTCATATTTTAGTTTAATATTACTTAATTAATTTATTTATTTTATATTAAATAATTATTTATAAGTATATTATTTTTATTATTAATGTGTTACCTGAAGGGTTTATTTTGTTATTTGAATAAAACCGAATTGATTCATTCTTATTTTTATATATAAAATTTACACATTATTATTTTGACCTAAACCTACATATCTTTACTATTTAGCTTCTTTATCTATCATTTTATTTATTATGTGATATAAAATATTTTTGTCATTTTACTTAATTGAACCGTTTTGATAAAAGTAAAGAAGGAGAAATCCTACTCCTTAGATAGATTTGAGAATTTCTACTTATGTGAAATAAAATGAGCATTCCGTATGAAGCTAATATATACCAAACAAAAAAATAATCATTCCATGAAATCATGCATAGAATGAAATAGTCATTCTCGAGTACTAAATTAGCCTTAAATGTATGAATTGTAAATTGATGTACATGATATATAATCGATATGATCTTTTTTTTTTTTTTGGATTGTAAATTGATGTACATGATATATAATCGATGTGATCTTTTTTTTTTTTTTGGGTTTGCATATTTAATTTGATTGCATTTCTCTTCAATTTACTGTTGTATTTTCAAATTTTAATCAAGATACGTTAATTAATTCTGAAACATTTATACAATAGCGTTAATGGTTTTGAAAATAGAATGAAACTAATTACGTGTACGTGTTATAGAAAATGCCATTTTCTCACATTCCTCACATATTCTTGTATGCTTTCGAGTAGTTTTCTAGTTGGCAATATTATCACTAAGGATTCGATAATGACGGCATAATTAAAACTTTATAATTAGCCATTGATCTTCTAACTAATTATAATTAAATTGGATTTTTTTTATTCACAAATTAATATCTTATGTTTGATACCTTTTTATATTATCATAAATAATAATAAAATTTAAACTCTGAAAAAATATCTCGCGAGCTATACTCAAGAGTTAAATGTGCTTGTTGCCACCTAGCTAGGACGAGTACAAAATGTACTCCTATGCTTGTATGCTAAAATAGGCACGTTGACATTGATATTTTCATCGTTTGTGAGAAATGTTTTGAGATAGAAATCGAGGAGGTAAATATATAGACACCAACAATGTCCAAAAAGGCCACCTACGTTAATGATAAAGTAAGGTCGTGGTTTTGTACATAAGTCTATGGAGTTATTCAAACATATATAGGACATATATGCTCCTATACTCTTGTTGTGAGATGCTTCAATGTTTAATTTTGTAACCTACCTAATGCATGACTCCCATTTTTATTTTTTTGCTTCAAATTAGATTTGAGGGAGTTTTCAAATGTTGTCGACGTAGTTTGCTAAGATAAAAGCAGCAGGCCTCCTGAAGCCCAGAAATTGATGTATCTTTCAGATACCATTCGGCTTTTCTGGTACAAATGAATCGAAACAGGATGATATAGTGAGAAACAAAATTGGACTTTCTCCGCTCAACCCAAAAAA
Organism: Quillaja saponaria; assembly: GCA_029379385.1. Lineage (NCBI taxonomy): Eukaryota > Viridiplantae > Streptophyta > Magnoliopsida > Fabales > Quillajaceae > Quillaja > Quillaja saponaria. The sequence continues at coordinate 23,285,464 of CM055610.1, forward strand.
CTTAGCTTAATTTTATTTTTCTTTAGTTTAGTATTTGGTCCGGACTAACTTATACACATCTTAATTAATCCAACTCTCTAGTTTAGTTAAAGACAAATTATTTACGTCGAGACTAAAAAATTTATATCCCATGACCTAAGTGAACAAACCTTCTTAATCATAAGATCAACTCCTTAATTGTTTTTATTTTTTATATATAAATTTTTATTTATTTTTAATAAATACTTCTGGGCTATGTGCATGAGGGTTCCTCTTATATGGAGTTGGGATTACGCAATAGAATGTGAATATATGTATTATATTTTTTCTGTCCAAGGTAGAAGAGAATAGTTATTTTTCAATAATATAGTGATCGTAGACTATAAGAGAACATGTATATTTGAATGAAATCTCACACAAGTTTTAGACAAATCAATTATTTAATACTTAATTTGTGGTAGAACTTCTTTAAAACCGACCAAAATATAAAAATCAATGGCTAATGACAACCTACCTAGCTATATATGATAATATGAAAATATGTGTGTTTGTCAGTTGCTACTTGGTGTTGCAGTAAAAGGCTGGAGGCAGCAGAGCATTTCTGGTTGTGAAATAAATTTGCAGTAGTACCCCATCATCATGATTCATGAGTCATAAGGGAATTAAATTACTAGCTATCTTGCTAGGGTCGTTACTGCAATTACTCGCATGCTTCTAAATTACCCTGTCTGTCTAATGTCTATGTAAGTGTCTGATCCTTATCCGACAATGGGTTAAATTGTCAGACATATCAAAAAATAAATAAAAAATCATTAATGTCAATAACTGTAGCTTTCTTCTCTAGCTTTCATGGTTTTTGCTGCCTTGGTGAATTATTTACAATCAATCAGTCACCAATAGATCATGACAAATTGAAATATATATATATATATACACATGAAGGCTGCAACAGAATCACTGGCTAGATCTGTAATGCAAGGCAAGCTGTGATTGTGCCTGTGCATTGACTGTAAACTTGGATTTTCTTCTCCTAGCAAATGAGTGATTCAACTTCATTTGCCTGTGTAGGTTTTAATTTTACTGAGCTATAATTATGAACCATACCCGACAATGAGGTACATCTTGTTTTTTGGCTTTCCATTCCCCCACAGGGCTATCTTATCTTTTATGCTCGAAAATTTCAGAGAGAGAAGATAGTGAACATTATTGTTATATATTTTTATGATTAATGTTAGTGTTAGAATGTAGTAAACATGTTATTTTCATTAGAATCAAAATTCAACAACACGTGGCCATGTCGTTGAAATGTTATGTTAGTGGGCCTCCAAACAACTGACATACGCAGCAATGTTTTGGGCTTCTAGGCCTTTTTAGGTGTTCAACTTTTCAAAGCCAGGCCCATATATTTCTCTCTCCTAAAATACTAACTTGCCTGTCGTACACGTCAACATCATAAAAAAGTTCTGTTAGACAAGAGATATGACTTTCTTGATCTGATGGCTAATAATTCTGTTGCCGTACACGCTGTTCTATATGATTGGTCGACAGGGTCCATCATAAATATATATAATCCAACACCCAGGATGCTGTTGGGCTTTAAATATCACCAAAATAATATGACGTCACCAACTTTTTATGTTAATTTTAGTCTCTTTCCTTTCATGGAAGGCTGTTTTTCTTTTCTTTTCTTTTTTTTCTTTTTTTTTTGGGTAGCTTGGAAAATATTTCTATGGGACCAATTTGTTGATCCCATTTTTGTATTGGTTTCAAATTTCTAAAGTTTCTTATTTATTTGATTTGACCACTCAAAAAATTATTGTAAATAAAAATTTAATAATTAAAAAATTCTTGTCTAATAAGAGATAAGAATTTTATTAAAGTAATTTTATTTCTTGATAAAAACGAATAAAGAATATTGATGTTACATTTTTATTTTGTTTGTAGTAAATTGGAGCAAGAACAAATATATTGTGACTTAAGTGATTATACCAATCAAGTAAACTTTCATATTTAATACACCATATGTACATTCTTGTACCAAACAACCTGGCCCTTAATATCTTAGTATAGGTCCTACTAGTGTTTTTTTTCCTTGAACGAGCGTCATTAAAGATCATAAACAGAAAATTATAATTTTTATTATGATATTTAATCATTTTTTCATTGTCATTTATTATATAGTAATTACAAGTATTTTTAGTACACCGATTAAATAAACTTAATTATAAAATGTTAAGATATTAATTAAGATGGCTTATTTAATGCTAGTTAATTATAAAATGTTGCTCTGGATCGTTCCCACTTATTGAATCCAATGCTAAAGGTATAAGAGTTATGTCGACCAACTACTATATATTAACGTTTGGAAATATTGATAACAACTTTGTATCAAATTATGAAGACAACATTTTCCAACAATTAAGTATAAAATACTTAATCATGATGTAAGACTTTAACTAAATTTGTCTTTAAGATATGTGAGAGATTGGTGTGTACTAGATTTTTTTGGATAATATTCACTGTTTGAAAAGTTTGTGACTCTATATTTTAGAGTAAATTATACTCTATTCAAATTTACTAAAAAAAAAAACTAAAATCTGAAATTAGTAATTATAAAATGTTGCTTATTAATCATTAGATTTATATTATTAAATTTCCTATTTTTGACAAGTGCTTAAATTTATCTTCTAAATTCTTATAAACTTTCATTTTAAAGTTTTTTTTTTAAAAATATTTTAAGATAAAAATAAGATTTTTAAGTTTTTTTTATTTTTATAAATTATCTGATAAGATGATTAATTTTTTATTCAAAAAGATGAGTGTTAATTTCTTCAAATTCTAAATCTATAACCAAATCTAGGAGGCCAAGATGTTTCTTGAAAAATAAAAATTTTAATGTAATTTCACAAGTTATTTGCATAGATTTGGGTTTTGTTGTATAATGACTACGGGAAAGCAAATCTTACATAATGAAAATTGATTTTAACTTTACAAAATAAACTTAGACAGCTGGTCACATTATATAAATATATAATTAAATATGTTTCAGTCAAACGTTAATATCTGTCCTTGATCGTTATTACCTGATTGGTCCACTAAAAGTAAAGAAACGGCGGGACCCACAAATTGTCTCCCTCGTTATGTACTGCATTTGCTTTACGAGAAGGTGGGCGCTGACAAACTAACTCACTTAGTACCAGCCACGAATCAAGTGGTTCTTATGCAAACAAGTGGCGGTCCATCGCAATGCCGACAGTCTCTATCAAGGGTTTGTATCGTGCCACGTAGACAAGTGTGACTCAGGTTCTGTACCCCCACTAGGAGTTCCCCTTCAATGTGGGCCGACGTTTCATTTAAAATTATGTGCCGACTTATAGACTAGTATAAAAGATCTAAGTTTATTGTATTTTACTTTAATTGAATTTTATTTTTTTTCTTAAATATAATAAGATAGTGTTATGTATACTGTCTAATTATTTATATGTGAAAGAAAAAGCAAGTGAAAATCATCTTTGATATTTTTGTCTTCTAGTTTACTTTTAAGCGTACTTAATAATTATTATAATACACATATCAAAATCTTAAATATATTTCGAATATGATCACTGTATAATATTTTAAAATTTTAGTTCATTTGATCCAATGTAACCTGAAATAAATTTATTTTTATTTTCGACTCTTTATATGTTATTTTGATTTATTTATGTATAAATTATCCCGTGTAATTCAAATTTAACAATCAATAAATCTACAAATTATTTACAACACATCAAAACATTATTAATTTGTTTAACTCCAAATGGAAACATCGATCATCTTCAATTATATACGATCAAATAAGATATTTCTTTAATACCAAATAAGTATTGATTTATTATTTAATTAATTAATAATTAATATATGTGTGTGTTTTATATTTTCAGGTATTGTAATGTACACGTAACATAAATTTATCGGCTATGGAGTTTACTTTATTTGTTTACCTTTTTTGTACACAAAGTAATTTTACTCCGTACCTACTTAAATTACATTTCTCCCATTTGTTTGGATTTAGAACTAACAAAAATTCAGTAATTTTTCATCAATACTTAAATATAAGTTTTAGTGATCTATAAGTAAAGTAATACTATTATTATCAATATTATTGTTTTTCATTTTCAATAAAAGTTATGTTTTTTTTTACTTAATGACTTGATACTTGAACTTCAAATCTTTTCACATTTTCATTCTCATTCTCATCTTTTCACATTTTCATTCTCATTCTCATCTTTTCGATAGTGAGTTCGATCCCGACCTCTCAAACAAAAAAATCAATATGATAGGGACCAATGAAGACTTATGTATACACCAAGATATATATATATATATATATTATTTTTTTTTCCATTCCCATTGATGATTAATTAAGTTGTTGAATTCCTGTGGGGTTTGATAGGTGACCTTTCAACCGTTTGAAACTCCAACCAATTGTCTGGCAAGTACTTTGTTCCTAATAAATAAATAAAAAATAAAAAGAACCATGGGTGCTAACCCTGCAGCTAGATATATTTGGAGAAGAAGAATGTGTGAAGAAAATGAAATTTAACGAAGATTTTTATCTGAATTAATGTATCAAATACAATATATAATTAATTTTTATCGATAAAAATTATAATTTGAGCTATCTCATCAACTAATGATTTCAATTTTTTACAACTCAGTACTTTTTGATCCCAACATGAAGATTAATTTCTCTATAAACTTTTCTTATGAGTACTCTTAGTTCTAAATATACTTAATGTAATAAATATAATATTTTAAAATTAAAACTTTTAAAAAATATTAAACATTTATATATTAAATAATATTAAAATTATATATACTCAATTGCTGTAATTAATATTATTTTTTTAAAATAAAATTTTATAACAACTTAAAGTACTCTATTGTTCAAAATTCTCCTTTTAATAATATTTTTGTTTAAATTAATAGATATTGCATATATTTTGATTAATTAACCATGGAGGTCCTAGACAAATATAGATGCTACATATATTGAAAGTAAATGAAACAATTTTATATGTTGATATTAAAACAAGTTGGGCATTATAGGGAGAAATATGCATGGATGCCAAGTTGCCAACGACCCTTGTAGATGAATAGTAAACAAATTAAGTGGCTTGACCCATCACTGCCACCATGATTTGCCTAGTGCACCAGGGTTGCGTCCATAGATGGTCCTCCACATGTATATATACATACAGCCCCATGCCGCTCATGCATGCAACCATGCAATGAAAGACACGTCCTTCAGAAAATGGATTGAGACCAAAATCCCTTCAACACGAATCATGTATATTAATATTTGAATTCTCGTATTGTTAAAATTTTACAACGCTTATATATAAATAAGTATTTTTTTTTATTATTAATTAATTAATTTTTAAAAATAAAATTTAATATAGTATCAGAATTAGATTTCAATTGACCAAATTGTCTAGGTAGGTCAAAGATTCTACTTCACAACTCTGAATCTGCATATTAATAGACAATATATACATATTTTTTAAATATATGTACATATAATTTGAGAAATATACATTCTCATTTCTTTCTTGATTAATTTTTTTGGTTTAGAAACTTTTTATTTATTAAACCAATTAATCGTATCAAATTTTTTTTTAAAATAATCAATGTTTACCAATAATTAAAAACACATGCTTGTATTAATGATCTGTTCATTTTTGTTTTAGAACTAGATTATTAACTAATACGCAAAATGGAAAGGAGTGGTGGGGGTAGAAACAAAAAAGAGATTACCATTTAAATTTTTTTGGTTATTAATTTCATTCCACTTGTGTAATATACGTACTTATAGTAATGACAATAATTAATAGATGAGAATGATTTGGGAGTCTAGCTAGCTAGCTGGATTTTTAATATTTAGCCCCCCACAAAGGATGAAATCATTGTGATTTAGACCAATTAACTAGAAGAAGAACAGGGATTATTTGTGTATATAACTTCTTTTTTTTTTTTTTGTGGGTCTTTCTATAGCGCACTTGTAAATAAAATATAATCAATTCCCAAGAAGAAACTTGTATAATAGTGGGGGACAGAGATTAGTTACAATTTAGTATCTATTGATTTGACTTACATATAAATTTATAATTATATTTCCACATTTTTCTTAGATTAAATAATTCAGTGTTAGTACTAGCTAACAAATGAATAAATTAAAGTAAAAAAAAAATGTTATACGTTCCGACTTGAAAGATGTTTAAATTTGTTAATCAATTACTAATTCATCTGATAATTAAAATAATATTCGAACGAGTATAATGTACAATGTCACATACTTGAACAATAATAACATAATATAAATAATTAGAGGGTCATAGCTATATATATGATGTGATTTCTCGTACAAGAAAATCTCCAATTTTGTGGAGAAACTGTGTTGAGGGAAAAGTAATGAAAAGTGGGGGAGATTTGAAGATATATAATGTGACTGTCTGATATGGTTTTTGTGGCTAGAAAGTAAAAATTTTCTCTTTCGGCTTTTTCTATCTTTCTCAATTATTTGAGGGGTCTAGATCTATAAATGTGTATTGTCCACAACGAAAATGAATAAAAATCCTAGGAGCATTGAGCCATTGAGGGGTTAGCTATTCAAAATATGTACAATAATTTATATTGTAATAGGTCCAAAGATATTGTAATGCTTCAAATAATACTTGTTAGATACCTCAAGTGCATGAGAGCCCTGTCTTCTTGTTAGATACTTTCATGAATGGTTCATATATGGCTTTATATTTACTTTTGGCTATTTTAAAGAAATAGGAGGAAGATTGGTGTTCAAAAGGGTCGTTTGTCTTTTAACAGTTAATTTCATGTATATATATATAGCTGTATATTATTTTTTTTCTTTTGGGTAAATAAAATGAACAAGTAAGTATATTAACTCACATTCTTATGGCACGAAATATTATGTCTCTATAATTGCAATCTTTTTATTTGAAAAAATTTCATAGCAACCTTTGATGGGGATGAAACTTAAAATTTCTTCAAAAATGGCTACGATTATTAGTGAAAACATAAATCAACTAATTGCATGTTGCAGTCTCTTGGAGCGTAGAGTATATACCCTACCGAGTTGTTTCTTCGTTAAAACAATTTGGTGTTTTTGGTATATTATATACATATCCTTTTATGAAGTGAGTGAAGGGCTTTGATTTCTTTTTCATTAATTACTAGCTAGGCTTAATTAGGCATATTTACAATTAGTGATTTACACTTAGTGTGTTGGTGCTCAGCTCTAAAATATAATGATTATCTTTCAATTTTTGTTATATATGATAAAGTTTTAGCTCAATCGGTAATACAATAACTTTTTTTATAAAACATATTTTGAATTTGACTCTTTGCGATATTATAAATAATATGATGAAGTTATTAATATATATAACATCTTGATGCACGCTTGGAGTTCTTAGATACGATGAACATCCAAAATCGTAAGCAGTGCAATTGTGCAAATTAAGCCATGGTGGAAGTTTTGTAGTCATGAGATATGATAATATTATGCTGTATTATTTATCACAAAGAATATCACATCACATCACAGCTGCTATGTGACAGTGATGATGTCCTTGTTATTAATTTCTAATTAATTAGTTTGAAATTATAAAAATATATAGTTAATTAGGAGGAGATAGGGAAATCTAAATTAATACTTCATTAATGACCAACTGAACTATATTTATTCTTTTAATTCATAATTATGTAACATATATTTGAATTAATGAATTTCTATTAATTATTTATACTTTTATAAAGAGTATTTATACATTATGAATTTATCTTTCAATATTCTAAACCTAACTACATAATTAATTATTTTTATTTAACATTTAATTTATATATACATGTCATGCCCAAAGCCTATACATCTTTGACAAAAAAAAAAAAAAAAATTTATACACCAATATATTTGTATACATTAATTATCTAAACTTCAAGCTTTCGTTTGTGGAATTAGTTGCCATGGATTTTGCAATTGGATTTAGCAAAATAAGGTAAAATTAATAAATGCGTCAACTTCATTTTGGGTTCAATGCAAGTACAATATGCTTATTAGAGCATTATAAAATGCGCAACAAATCATCTTTTATATAAAATATATTTTATCTAGCAATTATGTATGTCCGGATTTTATTTTAAATTGTTAGAGTCATATTCTTAAAACCAATCAATCAATTTGTATTAGGAGATGTAAGCATATATACTTAAATATAATATTAATCTACATGTCTAAGCAATATATGAAATTATTACATTAACTCCTCTCACTAGATAAAGTTCGAGCAAGTAGGTTTTTAGAGGAGCTAACCCTTATACCCATAATAGAGTCACATTCTAAAAACCAATCAATTAGATTAGGAGGTGTGAGTCTACATATTTATATGTAATGTTATTCTCTATATCTAAGCAAAGTGAGAATTATCACATTGACATAAATATTTTAAAATTAATCAAATGATTGAATAAAAGTAAATTACAATTTTATACATGATAATAAGTAGTTATTATTAATAATGGTCATTCAATGAATCAATGTAATAGTTTCCTTTAGATCCCTTTCCAATATAGAACAAGGTGATTAGGTGAAGAGTTTTCTTGTATGTCTTAACCGTCCACATAATACAGAAGAAGTATCCTTGATATCCCATCATTTCTATAAGTTTTGTTTTCTTACGAAAATGCTGACCTTTCAAGCTTCAACAATCACAATGATTAGATAGAGAGTGAGAGAAAGAGCTTATCCATATATATTTGCCATAACTTAAAAATTAATTACAAGAAAAGTTTAGTGATTAATTAGTTTCTCATGTCAATCAAATGAAAGAGAGTTTATTATTATTACAAGAAAAGAATGTGAATTTTCTTCATGGAGATAATAAAAAGAGAGTTCCAACTCATAACTCCGGAAAAAAGAACAATTAATTATTAATACATTTTTAGGATTACTTATGTCTCAGTCTCACCACCAGGCACCATCTATCATTTTTGGAAGAAAATAAAAAACATAAAAGAAAGCAAAGCTTATTTACATCCATTAAGTCATTATGCCAACATGGAGAGTTAGTTTTTGGACTTTGTTAGGGCCCTGCATGAGTTTAGTTTTCAAGACTTTGAGCATAGTCTGTCTGCCAGTCACTTTACCCAAAAAAGAAAAAAATGAAGAAAAAAAACCTGTTGGGACTTTCTAAATAAAACAAATTTTCATGAATGAGGTATTGAAGATTTTGAGCTACTTGGTGTTAGTAATGCATCTTGTATCAACAAATTAAAGGGGTGGAAATTTATGACATTTTTCTCTAACATTGGCATCCTAACCATTCACAATTTAATTCACTCATATATTACATAGAACAGAGGCAAACAGAGTGAGGGATTGAGTTTTAGCCCTTCAAAGAAAAAGCAAAGGGGCTTAAAAGAAGAACAGAGGAAGGACACACAAACATTCACAAAAGCACAAAAAACAGAGGAAGAACTAATAGTTCCATAGCAAACCATCAAAGCTACTTGGAATCATATACTCTGGTACTGCCAATTGATCCCCAAGGTATCCATCACTATCTTCCACACTCTGCAACCATGGCGGCGGATACATCCACCCATCTAATGAATCCACAAAGACAAATTCTTTTCCGAATTCTTCTGCCTCGTAACTTGTTCCCAAGCTTGGCAACTTCACTATTTCACTCAATTCTTCTGACCCTGTTGACAACTCCATTGCTGAAACCAAAGATGATAAAGATGATGGGGAAGGCAATTCGAAGTTTTCCATTTGAGCAGCTTTCAAAGCTGCTGCTTGAACATCTCTGGGAGCAAGTGAGACTGGGCGAGGCAGACAGTGAACAATTTCTGGAAAATTGAGAATGGCAGAGCTACCTTTGATGCTCAAAGCAGCCACATCATGTGCTCTGGCTGCCATTTCAGGGGTTGGAAATGTGCCTAACCATATACGTGATTTCTTACGAGGCTCACGAATTTCAGACACCCATTTTCCCCAATTGCGCATACGTACACCATGATAAAGTGGATGCCTGCTTGAAGCTCGGTTGCGTTTGATCCTTTTGGACTGTGGGTCTTCAGGTTGTGCCTGTGAAACAGAGTTTTGGAGTGACCGAGTTGAAGGAGGTGAAGATGGTGGTGAAGATGAGAATGAGTTTGAGCAGCTCTCTGTTTCTGAATTCTGAGGCTCAACACTCATTTTTACTGATAACCCAGTCGATAATTTTATACTTATTTGGCTAAAAGTACTAAACTTTTCAAAGATATGAGTGGGACTTGTTTAGCTTCTGTACAAAACAGGGAGAGATAGATGTATTTAGCAGAAGAAGAAAACAGAAGAATGCAGGTACAGAGTTACACTGGATGATCAAACTAGGCCTTTTATTTCTTTCCTTATCATTTCCCAAGTGACTCATTCAACTCTTGTAAAGATTGAAATATATAGAGAGTTGGGAGTGGGGGTCACACAAGAAATGGGTCACCCTGCAAGTCACAGTGGTACAATGGGGTCCCATTCTCTAGCACCACGCAAACCCCATTAATTTCCTAGCATACCTTTGTGATCCTTCCCAATTTTAACCTACATTGCACTGTTCATTTATCCCTTATGTGGGTTTTTTCTTTTTTGCCTTCTCTTTTGGATGATTGTTTCTGCTCATTTTTTGGACATTCCAGTCCCAATTGCCAACTGCATTCATTATCACCTTTTTGCCATTCTCTAATTAGATTATATTATACATCGTCACAAAATTTAGTTTGGTTGGTAGGGTTTATTTTGATTTATGGCGAGGTAGTGGATACAGTCCAACAAAGGCATCATTCATATAATTATCGTCCTGTTATTATGTGCACGGAGAATAGTATTTTTGTGAGCAGAGTTCTCGTTCTAATAGATTTCATGTATACATGTGATATGACCATACATTTCTGTGTATGTATAGAAGCATTCTCAATTTTTTTGTTTTCTATTAAACAGGATTGTCATCGAATGATGTTATGCAAATAGGTATTGCTATTACTTAGTCTGGTTCCTTTTGTTCTGATGATTGACAATTTGATATGTGAATAAAATAATTTTGTATTCATATGTTGTGGTCAATTTTGGAGTACCAATTACTGTGCTTTGCTTTATGTGTTTGATGAATTTGGCTGGAATAAGGTATATGGTTGAATTTTCAAACAGAGTTACTTGTCTTCTATTATTTGGTAAAAAATTATTTTCTCACTTCCTTGTAGTGTTATGCTAATTAAGCACAATTCAAAAGCTTTACTCCTACAATTGCTAATCATTTATTCCTTTTCCATATATATGCTTTTTCTTTCCCTTTTATGTTTTTTTTTTGTTTTGTTTTTGTCCAAGATAATTTTTGTCCTCTATTTTAGTACTCTTTTCTATTCTCTTCTTCTAAAATTAAAATTTTGTAGTCATTCATATATTGAAAAATGATTTATTTACCGGGTACTCTAAGGACACTTGTTAAGTTTCTATAAATAAAAAGTATATAACATTTATTACGGTAATTGATTATGATTACAGTACACGAATGACTACTTGTAGAAATTTTTAATTTTCAATGATTATATTTATTGTAATTTAACAAGTACTCTTAAGACACCGTAGAAGAATCCATTGAAAAAATAACTCAAAACGTAAACTTTTATATTTAAGCAATAAATTCTATTAATATAACCAAAATCTGTAATTGAGAGACTCAAATATGAAATCACTTTTTTAGGTGAAGTTTTATATTATTCAAACCAAAGTGAAGATAACCACAACATGTAACTATTCATTGACTAATTTGAAGTTGAATTGATATTTAATCAACTGTTTGTGTATAAATTTGTTTATTATAGTAAATATGATTATAAAACATCAATCTAATTATTTAAAATTAAAAATAACGATTAGTATTAGAATAATAGATGTGTGAATATCACTCTATGTTATTTATTAATTAATGATGTAAAATTTGGATACACCATCTACATGTCTTCAACAGATTGTAAATCTTTTTCATTAGTGCAATTAATTAATTACTTCAAAAAGAGACCTCAGGTATTTTATTTACCTCCTTGGCAAGTATATAAGTAAATCTTTCATATATATATAAATCCGTGGGGTTTTCTTTTTTTTGGTCAGAAAAGTCCGTGGGGTTTTCACAATGTGCAATGGAGTGATTGTCCAATTCATGATCTGGTTAGTTGTGTTCGAACACATTTACATCTCAGTCCCACAAATGCTTGGCTCAAAATTTTGTTATTGCCGTGTGTACACATTTATAACTCTTAATAAATGAACTTACACCCACACATTATAATGATATTTCCATATCAAAATTCGAGGGCTATGTATAATTAATTTGGCATGCCCTACATCCTTGCATATCACATAATGAATGATTACATATTTGTTGTGAAAAAAAATAAAATCATTTTACCTTAAAATAGTTAGTAAATCTTTAATTGAATTTTGATATGTTAATACGTTCATTACAAATTTGTGACTTACAAGTGGAAGCCACCCATCCGCGTGTTGCACAGGTATTAGTGCCTGAGATGCCAATTGTAAGGTTTCTGTTGGATGGTACCATACTCTGCTACAGCTACCCACTTTAGAAATAAGTTTAAAATTTTCTGTTGTTGTATATATTAAACTAACAGTTAATTTATGTATGGAACCAACATTTTGCATAGGCTTCCAAACAAAAGAACAATTCCTCCCATAATTCTTGTTTTCATGGTTAACATTAAAAATGACGTACTGAATGAGTACCTTATATATGCTTGATTGATTTGTAACGTTGTTTGTTTTCTGGAGAAACAAGTGTTGGTCTTGAGAAGATATTGAAAATGTACCTCCAAAAGATGAGCTGTTGATGGATACAGATTTGGACCCATAATTGATTCTTCAATATATCTACAAGATTTTTTGAAATCATGGTCAATCCACGTACAAACATTTATAATTAACCGTACGAATGAAAATCCTGAAATTAAAATATGTCCACGCATTTTGATTAAGTAAACGATTCATCAATCTTAACACACAGACATCTGGGTCCTGGGCCAGTTTGCAGAAAAAAGGAGCTAAAAATCTTGTCCATTACCAGGCAATACCTGAGCTGTGAATGAAAAATCATATTCTGTACCAAGATTGAATTCTTATGCATGCACAAAATGCAAGACATTTGATGGTACTTTCTCACGAATTTCAAGGACTGTGGTCATTATCACAGGATTCTCGGATATTCATCTAATAAATAGGTCGACTCCACCTTTTCCACTCCTTTATTAGATAATTGCAATTTTTCGTGCAGGTAAATGCAACCTGTAGTATAACCTCAGTTTACCTACATATTCTGTAGAGATTTCCAAGTATATAGTTAGCTAATTCACTTGCATCTATATACAGCCAAAGCTAAGTCTCAATAACTTAACCAAAACCCACATGCATGTTGAACATTATAACAATTATCAAATGGAGTACTGTTTGAATCTGAAAAGAAGTTGCTCTAATATCTTTGTTTTTGGCATCTTCAGGGGATGGTCAGCTTCATTAGGATTTAAAAGCTGATGGGTCAATGGAGGGAAGATAGGAATAGGAGTCACTGAATCATGAGGCTTCACCTATTTGAGCCACATGCATTGCCCATACATGCAAGATTTTGCTTAGCTCCAGAAATTAATTTACTGATGCACACCAAGTGGGACCTGAATGACAAATTAAATATGTGTATGTTTTTTACAATTAATACTTTCACTAAATAAATATGCTATTCCCTCATGTTCAATTCACATGCACTTCAGGTGATAGCAGCAGTTTCATACATAAATTTCATGCTTTTTAAATGCTTCTCTTGGCAGTGTGTATACAGAAAATCTCATGCTTTAGTACTGATGCTCCATCACAATATCATATGCGGCGGCTACAGTATAATTTCCTTCTTCTTTTTTTCTCTTTTATTGCTGTTTGCTATCCATGGCTGCCTCAAATAAAGGCAGGAGGTAACCCTCCATAAAAAAATAATGTCACTGGTCAGATCAAATATGATGCAGCTACCTTTTATTCAACTCCTTATTCTGTTCATCTGGTTTAAAATCAGTCCCACTTTGGACATCAAAGATAAACTGCTCTGAGTTCGTCAATATGACAACAGCTGGCTTGGACTTCTTTTGCTCAGCGGACAAACTAAATTAAGTATATGAACAATCTATTGAACTCATTGGGTACAATCATCATAAACTCACATTTATATGTTCCCACACAAAAAAATCCAAGGGAAAATGGAAGAAGAAAATTGGGTCCCATCCACCTCCCAGAAAATAATGCAGGTAAAAAGCTGTACTAAATAAATTAAGAAGAGAAATTTTACTTAAAGGTGGGTGGCTGCACATTTTCGCTGGTCTACTTTTGTGCGTCTCCTGCTCATAGAGTTAGTACATGATGAAAACTACAGTCAACAAATGCAAAGGACTGGAGCAGTTCATGAATCAAAATGCAAAACACAGAGCTAACCCACTTTTATTTGGTCACATATGGTGGGCAGGTGTACTGCTAAAGCAGTTCTAGAGACTAAATCATCCTATCAAGCAGAAGAACAATAATCATAGAAGTCCAGCAAAAAAGCCAGGTCAGGAGCAAAAGTATGTTTCTAATGTAAGTATAGATTTAGCAATAGTAAATTAAGAGCATTATTTCAAGATCTGTCTATTGCCACAGCATTTATGTTTAAGGAAACCAATTTCAGACTTATCAAGTAGAACATCGTCTACACACAATTGAAAAATGTGTCTTCATTATTGTATCAGTAAGTAAGAAACTGTTAATCTATCAAATGTCAGATTTTCTGAAAACATATTATCAGTTAAATGAAGCCACTCTAGAACACCGCTACGGACAGTGATGGGCTTTTCCTTCTTAGTTCTTACCCTTTTCTTCTTTTGGGACTTAAGATGAAGTCGTCATCATCGTCACTCTCATTGATTCTCTTCTTAGCTTTTACATCACCATTCTTTGATGGCTGCTGCCGCTTCTGTGAACTCTCAGGTTTAATTGGTGGTTTTGATGAAGATTTAATAGGAATTCCCATCCGAAGCCCCTTTTGTTTTCTCTGTTTCTTCTCAAATGCTTTCTTAGATCTTTCAGGGGACAACAATCCATGTTCCATCATCCTGCAAATTGAGAATAGTTATCTCTTACTTATTACTCGGCAGTCAGCACTGACTGTTCTACATAACCTGGGGAAGAAAAGCATTATAGCAGAACTTTAACTAAAAACAATGCCATCAGCATGGCATATATACATTTTTTTGGTAGCATAGGCATCTGCTCTTCTAAATTAAGGAAACTCTCTCCTCTAAACTCATCCATTAAATAACTAGTTAGCTATTATATATTCCTGTAGAAATAACATTGAGATAATCCTTCCCTTAAATATTCAGCATGGAAACAAAAAGTAGGTATCGGTATCGGTATCGGTATCCCTATTGGGAGGTGCAGAATAGTCTGATTCCATATTTTGAGGTAACCAGTAGCTTGTCAGGAAATAGGCAAATCCACAACTGACATATGGAAACAAGAGACTTTAAAGCAGAAGTCACGGCTTAGGTTTTTGAAGGTGTTTATTAAAGAAACATAATAAAGAAATGTTAGCTGATGAAATGAGACTGTAAAGCTGAAGTCAAATCGAAGACATGATTTAGAAAAAATTGTATGGGAATATCGACAGACATTTTTATTCTTGAGTAAGACCAACAATCAAACTATCAGCTCCAATGGAAACCATCCATGAACCAAACAAGGTTGCAGGAAAAATTAATATTGTTGCCACTGCTGTCTACACATGGTTTATGAATTGACTCGCAAAAGAAACACACTCATAATGGTAACTTGTTGCTACATGACAGATATCGGTTGGATGATTACGAAAGAAAATATAGGAGTAACAAGTTTTGTTTGACACCGATCTGCTCTGGGAATTTCTCCCGGTACTTCATATCCAACTGGTGTCTTGACGACCTTCTGTGTGGACACGAGCAAACTGTATGGTCATTAGTTTACCTAGAGATAAGGATGCCACATTTAGGAGCTGCTGACGCTTAATTTTACAACATAGTAATTGTCTTTGTACTTGAGTTTTCTAAAATTAATGTTCTCGGGTATTGCATTTCATGAAGCTAATATGCCTGATCCCTATAGGCAAATTACAGAGTGCAACAGACCGAGGAGGTAATGTCCTAAAGGTGCTTTCATGTGTCAAAGATCTAATTTCAGTAGCCATGGTTGTCAAGCTAATGGAATGATTCAAGTATTTGTAGAACTCTTCCGCAACACACGAAAACAGAAAAGAAGCCGGAAAGGACTCTTGTAGTCAATCTAAAAAAAATTTACCACTCCTAGGAGGGAGTATGAAGTATAGAAATATAGCTAAAGAAACACAAATTAGAGAGAATTGGAGCATTGGTCATGGTATAAAAGATATTTTAGAGGTTCATAAAGGTCCATTTACGGGCCAGGGTCATAAAGGCCTACATGAGATCCCAACAACATCATGGCATGCTCAATTATCAATTAACCTAGCTATGTTAGGCTCTTTAACCATTGTTGTAGCTCACCATATGTATTCTATGCCCCCTTATCCATATCTAGCTACTGACTATGGTACACAACTGTCATTGTTCACACATTACATGTGGATTGGTGGATTTCTCATAGTTGGCACTGCTGCGCATGCGGCCATGCATAGTGCATACTAGGGCAGAAAAAAACAACAACAATGAGCTACAGAGAGACTAATTGCAAACTGAAAGCTCTAGAGAGACTGCAAGCAAATGGCTATCAAGTGATAACTATCTCTAGTTCATTAAAGGAGAATCCTTACTGGATAAGTACCATGTTAACAAAACAATGAAGCTTCCTATAACTTAACATAGTCCTTTAATGAACTAGAGATAGTTAAAGGAGAATCCTTATTGGATAAGTACTATGTTAACAAAACAATGAAGCTTGCTATAACTTAACAGTCCTTTAAAATGCATCAGGAAAGGGTAATGCTCTTATTTTAGAGTTTTAGATTTCTGACTGATAAAGGCAGTCAGGTTTGGTCATCAGTCCTTATTAATAAACAATTCAAACTTCATTTTCAACTCAAAATGCTATATCATTTTACTTTTTTGATTGGTAAGTACTAAGCACAGCCATGTAGTGGGTTAGAAATCTGTGATCCCTCCCTCCACCTTGTTCTTGAAAGGGAAATGAGGATCCATTACACCCGTGAGTTGGCTGAAAAGGCCTTTCTAAATACACATTATTGTCAAGAGACTGCCGCATGATTTTTTTATCCAGAAACTGTTCTATTCCAAATAGAGGCAAAATTGTTCAGAGTTGTTCATAGTTAGAGATAAGCCGGAGAGTATTTGGGCCTTCTTGAGGGATGCAGGAGTTAAAACTTTGCAGGAAACAATTTTGAAAGTCATCAATGCTACAAATATCTAAATAGAGCACCTATAATTGTTGTCAGAACAATTATTTTGCAGCTAAGGTAAAATTTTAAATAACCGAGCAAGCACCTAATTGTAGTTTACCCTGGTGTCTAATTACCTAAAACCTTGAACGATAAACATGATCTCCTTGGTGAACCCAAAAATCGCATAGAATATATATGGAAGTAGTGCCATATTCAATAGCCCAAATAATCTTTTAAATTTCTATTGTTTGGCCACTGCAATTATTCATGGTCCACTAATGTCTAGCATTAACTAACATTTCCAAGTCAAAGGAACACAAGACATCAAAGTAGAAAACAGCAAGAAATGCAGAACACTTACAACAAGAACCAAGCAAAACAGAAACAATGGCGACTTTTTAAATGTTGAAAATAAAGAGTACTAAAATATCTTCACTATCTAAAATTTGGGTGAATGGCTTGAAAATAGAAGAAAACTCACCAAAATTCTGCCATTTCACTTGTTGGTATCTGCTTTGACAATGACTCATAGAATATCCTCAGGGGTTCTCTCTGTCAATAAAAAGCACCAAAATAACACAAGTATGAGTGGGAATTATCACCGCATACATTCTTCTGCAAACCTCAAAAATCAACAGGCATGGGTCCAAACCTCTTCAGGAGGATCAAATTTCTGGCCTGGCAGACTGTAGACTTTCTTCTCTCTCACCCTTGTGGTAGTTGTCTTCGTTGTTGTTTTTGATGATGCCGGTGTTGTTTTGGATTTCACCTTGACATTTTTGCAAAAGATATATGATTCCATCACAACCCAAATTGAAATAATTCAGACAGTTCAGGTATAAAAGGGAAAGGGTTTATATGCCAGAATACAAAGACAAAGATAGCTTATTAGCTTTCCTTCCACGTCAACTAATTCAATGTAATTTCTTCCAATTTATTCATTCAGAAGCCAAACAGCACATCAATATAAATATAAATTAATATTCTAATTGTGAGAAAGTTATTCAATACCTGCAAATCAATTCAGAAGCACACAAACCCAAATCACCCATATCAGAAACTAATCCAAAAGCATCACTTTATGCTACATCATAAAAAAGCTTTGAACTTTTATATTGATACCTCAGATTTTGTAATAACAGACACAGATTTCATCTTTGAATCAGCTGGTTGCTTGCTTGAGTTCTCAATCTTCTTTTTGTTGGCAGAAGAATCAATCTTCCCCTTTGAAGGGCCGTCTTGGCTGTTAGGCCTAACCTTCACCGCACTGGTTTTGGTAGCCATAAAAGGTTTTGCCTCTGCAAACTCTGCTACAGATCCAATTGACTGTTGTTGTATCTTATTCCTCTTGAGCTTAGCCCTCTCATTGAGACTTCATCATCCTCTCTCTCTCCCTGTAAAAATCCCCCTTCCCTAAATAAAACAATAAAAAAGTATTATACTTTAGATGTAAAAGCTGAAAAATAAACTGAAAATATAATCAGATTCGCTTGTAAATGTTAGTTTAACTGCCATTTTTTCTGTGGCGGATGAACCAATGTGATTTTTCTGATCTACCTAATCACAGGTGATTGCAGTTAAAATCCGAAAGACTTTAATGCCCTCTGAAAAATGATATCAGCTTAGAGGCCGTTTACAAAGATCGAATATTTAAAACATGCCTAATATCAACGACTGTTATTGAGAGAACAGGAATCTTAACGTGGGACAAGATCTTCTTATTATTTCATTCCTCAAAATTAGATTTCACTGACTTCCATGCTAATTAGGTCGGAACACGTGTCAGAGAAACATACTGCGTCAAACGGTAAATTTTTAGGTTTCACTGCCTTCCATGTTTTTTTTTTTTTTTTTGGAATATTAACGAAATTTTTCATTTTAAAATTGACCTTTATTTTTATTTACGTTAATACGTAGGCAATATGTATATAACAAGTACATCTCAATTTAAATATTATTAAATTATATAATAACTATATGAAACGTTTGTTAAAAATTACTTATAATTTATAAAATAACTAATTAGGATTATGTTAAGTAAATAATTTTCTCTTACAATTATCAAAAAGTGCATTGATGTTAAGTGTGGGTGATGTGTATTAGAATGTTATTGTTGAAAATGATGGGATATTTTAGCTTTTTACTTCTTCAAACTTAATTATTATGAAATCTGAAAAAAAAATTATAATTAGAAAATTTAAAAAAAATTTAATTAGATCTAAAAGAATTTCTAACCAAATACTTAAAGATCTAGATTATCTTATTATAACCAAATTTGACTAGATTATAATCAAAACCAAATACCTTTTCTCTTTTTTCCAAAATTATTGTGCTCTTTGAAAAAATACAGGTTTTTAAATAATCTAATTAATTACAGTAGTCATAATATAATATGTTTATAAAAATTTTCTAATGTGTGTCCTAAAAAAATTTAAGATGTAATGATATGATTTTTAAAAATTAAAACTTTTTGAAAGTAGCAATTGTGCATTAAATGATATTAAAATTAAGATTAACTATCATAATAAATATTTTTAGACTTCTAGGAGACACTTGTTAGAAATATCCATGTCTATATTATCCTTCATAAAAGTTCTTAAAATATAAAATACACGTAAACATAGAATACATATCTAAATTCTTAACAATTTTATTAGAAATTTATCATTTAATAACTATTTAACTTCTGGATGTGGACGAGTATTTTGAGATCACTATAAATAGAAAGATTAATAATTATTTAACTTCTGGCAGTGGACAAGTATTTTAAGATCACTATAAATAGAAAGGATACCAATTTATTTTAGCACCAATCAAATACAGTATTTAATAATTAATTCCTAAAAATGTAAGAAATAACTAAATTAATTTATAACAAAATATTCAAGCATTTGTCACTTTGCCCTGTCTTACCTTTTAATAAAATTTCCATCTAAAATTCGATTTTCAACTCCGATTCTATGATGTACAATTGCAGATAATGGTTATGAAAGTTCATATATCTGGTAGACTTTATGTACTCTCTTCATCATGAAGCATTAATCAATAATGGCACTGCTACCTTTCTCCTTTATTATATAAGCAACGTCTTTTTCCTCGAATAGACAAGAGTACAAGACAGCCTAGGAAGGAAAGTCTAATATTACAAGAAGATAAAATGAAAAATGAAAAAAGAAAAACTATTCACTGCAATCATATCCTTCTTATTTCTCCCTTCTACATGGGTGACAGACAAATCCCTGGGAGAAGACTTCTACATTTTTTAGTTTTCTACAAAATGATTATGCGGTTCTTATTTGGAAAACTCTATTGTACCAAATTGAATGAAGAATCATATAATACAAATCATATTTCACAGGCTTTTCATGCCAAAGAAAATGCTGCTGCACTTTTTTCACCCTCTTATGCATCTCTATGTATCTCTCTTCTGATATAGAGAGGAGTATATTCTTCAAATTGGGGATATCTTTCTCTGGGACAAAAACAGCAAAAGATTCCCAGTTCAAAACCTCAAAGAAAGGAGGCACATAGTTGTCAGATATGATAACTGGAATGCATTCATAGAATATAGCCTCCACAACTCGTGGGCTATTGACTTCATGTCCTTTTGCACATATGCAATACTTGCTGCTCTTCATGAACTGGAGGTAGTTTATGTTGCCCCTGACATGAGGCATTGGTCCAAAGATTTTCATATCAGGGTCTTTGTTCTCCCAGTGATCTAACAGAATCGGCCTAAGATAACCATGTGGGTTCCCTGCAAAGAAAGCCAGGACAGGCCTCTGCAAAGGAGGGTTGCCTCCTAGATTTTTAAGAGGTTTATTAGCAGACCGAACATATGTCTCTGGAAGAGAAACATCCTTGCCTATCTTGAAGCCGAAGTCAATGTCGCAATTGCAGAGGGCTCTGATGCAATTAAGCATGCGTCCTCTCGTTTCTGAAGGGGCCTGCAAAAAAGTTAGTTGTTAAATACATTCTAAAGGATAGTTTGTGTAAAATGCTTTGGAATAATCATTTGATAACATGATGTAGATGCAATGTTGGAAATGATCCACTTCATCTTGTTTCTAACATCATTTAATATAATAGCTAATGGTTTATCAATACTAAGTGATGCTTCTTATCATACATCAGAGATACATATATGTCAAGAGACATGCTGGGAAAGCTTGCTGTAATTCATGAAATGAAAACAATGTTACTATCACACATTTTAGAATGCAGACAAACCACAAAATATACTTGCATATAGCATATTGTATAAAGATGTGACTATCACCAATTACATCAAGTGAAATCGCAGCAAAGTTAAATTTTGTTGGAAAGGACAAAAAGAGTACAATAAAATGAATTGGACATTATGTTTTGTAGATTCCATTGAATGACGATGAGTGGCTGTAATCTAATAAAGAATATGAGAAGCATACCCAATCATGGCAAGCAGCAAGAAAATGATCTGCACCTTCAGTTCTGTTAAAGTAAGGGTACTTCCCTGCAATCATGTCCACGTAGTTTTTCATGTACTGAATCAGATTATCACGTTTGTGTGAGTTACGTACATAGAGGGTCAACTGCAGCAATCTGGAACTGAAAGGTATGTAAAATAAGTTAGCTTTCCCAGGGTCTCCAGTGACAAATAGTTTGTCTGCCAGCAATAGCTTCATGAACCAAGCTTCAGATGCATATATTCCTTCCAATATAGAGCTAGGCTCATGGAAAATTGGTTTTTCTCCTTCCTGGTAGATGTAGACTTTAAGCACATTTTCCATTAGTTCATAACTCCTGCACATAAAGACTAATTTGGATATGTTTTTCTCTTGTTGAAGGTCATTATAATGAAACACATACATTAGAGTCCGAAAAAAATAGACACACCATCATTAAACAATGTTAAGCTGAGGTTTTAACATAATAATGGAGTCCTCCAGTGCAAACAGAAATCCAGTAGCCAAGTTAATTTTACCTAAGAATTTAAACATGGCAAAAGAAGAAACAAGAAAATCAGACACAGGAATAGACATGGCTCTGCTGTTCTGCCTATAGGCCATGTGCAAAAATCAAGCAGAAAGTTATAGGAGATACTATATCTTCTGTATTTCTCCTCAGAGATACTACTCTGTCGAGCATGACAAGGCATATTCTTGTTAACATGGCAAATTGAGTCACCACATGGAAACCAAATAATACTCACATGAATGGTTCTTGAGCACAATCAGAAACAGACACAATATTAACAAGAATAGCCATGTCCTCTTATATAAGAAATGCAAATACAACTTGATGCAATGAAACCAGATGGCCAAACTCTCCTGAATGCCAGTGTTCTTTCCAGGTTTATAAACCTCTAAAAGGCCAGAACAATTTTAGCTTACAGAAACTCTCTACTAAGCAAATTAATCGATCAATTCAATTTCAGTTAACTCCTGAAGAGGAACCAGTGACGAGTCACCATGTTCATAAGGTTTTCAATCATCAAATCTTCCTGTTTTAACTAGCTCTTAGTGGTTTAAAGAATGCAAAGTGCATTAAAGATAATGTAACCGCAAAGTGGTATCTGTGAATTTGAAAATGATAGTTGTACCTTTTAAACATGGAGACGTTCCTATACAGAGGCCAATAGAGGCTTGTGTCTTTCTGTCTGATGGGAGCATTCTCAATCTCTGATTTCACATGCAACATTTCTTGGTCAACTGTTGAAGACCATTTTGGTGCCTACAAAGAAATGAGTTAGACAAATTTAATGGTAAAATCGCAACTCTCACTTACTATTTGGGACCATCAGCTGATACATACCGGTTGGTGGGAGGAAACACGACTTTGCTTCAACAATTTGTTCATCTCAGATATTGACACTACATGAGATGGTGGCATCCGTGACTTCTTCTTCGATTTAGGAACTCTAGTTGTGGGATTATGATCACTGGATACTGAATTATTACCGAAGATCATGGATGTCAAGGGACTAATTGATTCTCTTGCCATATCAGTTGGAGAAGTGCTGTTGTGCAACGACCCTATTGGTGGTAGTGCATGTAAGGAAGGTGCAAGCCATGAACCAAAGCTCTCATTTGCCACTGGTGTCAATGCAGTATCTTTTACCCACACAGTGCCTGCTGGCGAATTTTCATCTTTAGAAGTAACATTCTCAAAACGAGGGGCATGTTCGGGTGCTCTTGCCTTATGTGGAGCTGCAGCAGGAGCAGTAACTGGGCCTCTGCCATTTTGCGCCATTGAACTTTTATCCATCACATTTGGCGCCTCACTACTACTTTCTGCCTGATAAGTTAATACTGAACCAGTCGATTTTGTAACATTACCTTCCATTTCAGAACTAGATGGAGAACTGCTAAATTTGCCAGCAGAAGAAAATAGAGACGACCATACTTTATCATATGGAAGTTCAGAATACTGAACGACTAATACTAGTGCAAATGTTACCCCTAATAACATTAATAGCCTTCTGAGTTCGGCTTGACATAAAAATCTAAACCCAAGATCCATTACCCAGTTACAAAACTTATAGACAACGCAAATACTTTTCAGTGACCAATATCAATACTGTAAAATCCCAAAACCCCAAGGATAATCAATACAATGCAAAATCTGATACCCAAGCTGCAAGCTTTCTAAAAAATTGAACACCATAATAATAAGTATAAAGAAGTAGAATCACAAGTATTGAAGAGGGGCCTCACCTTTAGCAACTTTCAGAGGAAAAATTGAAGAAACCCCATTAAAAAAAATGCAAGATTTAACCAACAAAATGGGTCAATCTTCTGTATAAGTTACTGGAAGAAAGAATGAAAGAGTTAGACAGAATATGGAAACAACCTCGTCTGCTGAATCCGACTTGTGTGAAAAGCCACTTAAAGTGATACGCCAAGAGAAAAAGAGCTATCACAATCATGGTACCAATGGACTGAAGCAAGGAAATGGAAATGGAAAAATGGAAGATCGGAGGAAATTCAGGACGAGTAACCAGCACGCGAACCAGTCAAGATTCCAAATTGAATCATAATTCCTTCTTAATATAAAAATAATTCTTTTATAAAGCAAACCCCTTAGTCCATGTTTGGCGGTGGGCAGTGGGCTGGGCACCACCAAGCCGGGCCTGCAATAAAAAATGGATTACTTTTGTTTGGGGGAATTCCAGTAGGGTGGTGATGAGCTGGTTAACAGAAGCTATTCCTGAATGGACTAGATTGAGCTTGATAAAATAAATGTATGAATTTGAAGTTTTATTTTGTCTCTTTAGGGTCAAATTTAATATTTTTACAACTCGGTGAGTCAGTTTGTTAATGATGTAAATTGAGTTTAATATATTTTTTAAACGTATAAATTTTTAATTTGATGTTAATGTTTTTAGTTGAATTAAATATTTTTAATTAAATATTTTAAACTGCGGATCATTGGTTTAATATTTATTATTATTATTTGTACACAATAATTAATATAGATTAAAAGTAATTTAGTGACAAGTTACTCGAATAGGTTTTGAGTTTAACTCTCCTTAATTAGTTTTTAACGAGATGAGTTCAAATTAAATTAGTTGATTTGGGTCTTTTATTAAAATTAATAAGTTTTGAAGTCAGTCAACTTTTATCATGACTTATGAAAAAAGAAAAAAAGAAAAATAGTTAATCTCAAACCATGACACAAAAAAATTTGAACCACCAACAATATATAGGTAGAGAAAATTTTGGTTTTTAAAGTTATATTAACTTTGTTAAAAATATAAAATAATTAAATTGAATCGTGTTAGATTCAAACATTAAACTTAATTCTTGCGCCATTTAAATTCAACGTATTAACTATAGAGAATGGAACCAAAAAAATCCAAACAACGCTATCAAATTTGTTCGTTTGGGTTATCGTGAACACTTACCTCTATTCACTAAAACTACTTTATATTCAAGATCTGCAATTTTTCTTTCAAGTGGATAAGATAGATAATCGTCTTTCTTTCAATTATTGTACATAATTGTTTGTAAGTTTTTGAGTTATTACTAACTCTTCGTTTTCATTAAACTATTTTTAAAAAAAAATACCAAATAAGATTTAAACTGCATATGTCCAATCCGAAAAATTCAAATACATAATTTGACAGTCAGCAAAGAACAAGTAATAATAGTACTAGTAAACAAAAAAGGACTTATATTATCATTAATCTTCAGAAAATGACAAAGACAAAGGATAGAATAAAATGTCCATAAACTTATTGTATTAATGTATTTTGTTCCTTTCTATCATAGTATATACGTCAATCACTAATTATAATTACAACAAAACTGCTCCCCAAACATACTATAATTATATCCTTGCTTTTATGATAGAAATTGACTTGTCCCACAGCAAATTAATCCGTTTCGTTTGGCGTAACAAACCATGGGTTGATAGGCCATTTTTAAAAATTAAAATCTAAGACAAAAAGTAAAGACAAGCAGCAAATCTTTTACTTTTTATTATTTTATTCTGGCATTTACAAATATATCCTTAAAAGTTATTTTTTAATTATAAATAAATCAATTAATACATAACATTTTTCATAACAACCAACATTTCAAATACAACAAGTTAAACCAAACTGACCGCCACATCCCACCTGAACTTTGGAAACTTGACTGAGATTCAATGCCTCAACCTGTCTCACAACCATCTAACAGGACAAATCCCTTTTAGCTTCCCCAATTTGAGGCAGATAGAAAGTTTGGACCTTTCCTTCAACAACTTGAATGGCAGAATCCCTCCCCAATTGACCCAGTTAACGGTATTAGCAGTCTTCAGAGTGGCACACAACAATCTATCAGGTCCAACCCTGACAGACGTCCATTTTCAACCTTTCAGTAAAGTAGTTACGAGGTCAATCCTTTTATTTCTGGACCTCCATTGCATAAGAGTTGCACCAGTGATGGTGGCAAAGATGACAGAGGGAGAAGATGGCGGTTGCTTCATAGACATGGGTGTTTTCTATGCCACCTTCCTGGTGTCTTACATGTCAGTATGGTAGGGCATTGCAGCAGCTCTCTACATAAATCCTCACTGGAGACAGGCTTGGTTCTTCACTTCTACTTCATTGAACTTGTCATCAACACTTGCTACTGCTTTTTTGTGGACAACTTCATAAGCTATTCAACATTACAACTATGTAGCCGTCATGTTGATTTGACCTCAACTGTGAACAATTATATAACTCTAACCTGTCTACTTCACATCCAGTTTCCCTTGCACACCCGGGGCAATGTAACTCCAGGTATCTTTCTTCGTTATGCCACTCTTGCATTGAAGACTCTGTTATACCAAACAGAGTGAAGTATCATATGAAAGATATCGTACTTGACAGGCTTAGCATGCCAAACAAAATGCTTTTGCACCTTTTTAACCCTCATCTGCATTTGAAGATACCTTTTTTGTGGGATTGATTGGAGTATAGTCTTCAAATTTGGAATATCTTTCTCCAACACAAAAACAGCAAATGATTCCCAGTTCAGAATTTCGAAAAACGGAGGCACAAAATTGTCCGATATAATCACAGGAACACATTCATAAAATATAGCCTCCACGACTCGAGGACTGCTCACTTCATTACCTTTTGCACAAATACAGTACTTGCTACTCTTCATGTGCTGTATATAGTTCCTGTTGCCCTTGGACTTGGGCATTTTCCCAAAGACTTTTATGTCAGGATCTTTGTCTTTCCAGTGCTGCAATAGAATTGGCCGAAGATAACCATGCATGCTCCCTGCAAAGAAGGCCAGCGTTGACCTCTGGGAAGGAGGCTTTCCTCCAAGGTCTTTGGCAGGATTCTGAGCTAAGGGGATATTTGTTTCAGGTAGAGACACATCCTTGCCGAAGACAAAACCTTCTTTAACATCAGAGTTGCAGAGGGCTCTTATTGACTGAGCCATATGTTCTCTTGTTTCAGCAGGTGCCTACAAAAGTTTCTTCCATCAGGAGAAAGAAAAGGAGACTATCGTGATACACCTTATAAAAGACAAAGATATAAGTTTTTCTCTTTGATTTTTTAATTTTTTTAATTGCATATAAAGAAACCATACCATAAGATCAAAGTCATCCTTTAGGAGAAACTAATTACTCACTATCCAGAAGATAATGACAATAGCAGTCAGAAAAAGAAAAAGGAAAATAATGACTATCAGACCTTACTTGAAGACAATTTGGATGCTAGAGTAGAAGCAATTGATTTCTCCAAATGACACATAGAATATTCAATGTACATGATGATAGTTACTGCTCCAAAGTAATCGAAAGAATAAAACAATAATGGAAGCAACAAAAGCATACCCAGTCATGGCAAGCCACAAGAAAATGATCAGCTCCTCCAGCTCTGTTCCAGAAAGGATACTTCCGCGCAATCAGATCCAAATAGTTCTTCAGATATTCTATATATTCTATAAGGTTCAATTGAGTATTCAAATCGCTATTATATAAGGTTACCTTTAGCATTCGAGAACTAAAAGGTAAGTAAAACAGGTGGGCCTTATTTGGATCTTTAGTAACAAATTTTTTGTTAGATTCAAGCAGGCTCATGAACCATCCCTCAGAAGCATATATTCCCTTGAGAATAGGCTGGTGTAATATGGGTTTTTTTCCCTCCCTGTAGATATATACTTGGAGAGTGTCTTCCATTAATTCATAGCTCCTGCAAAATTCGACAATAATGGTAAACTAAAGTGGGAAAATAATACTTTTTAGCGCCACAAAATATTCTTTTCATGTAAAATTGCTGCTATACAACCTGTTCATCAGCCAAAAAAATTGCAATAATTTCCAGTTATTCGGAAGATGTCCAAGACCAGACAATGTACTAACTGAAGATTTAACATGAAATTTCACATGTAAAAGGCATTTCCATAAAAATTTTGGGTAAAATTTATCATAATTATAATATGATACCTCTTGAATTCCGAAACATTTCGATAAAGGGGAGCGTATAGGCTTGGATCATTCTTCATGGTTGGTGCATTTTCAATCTGTGATCTGGCATCCAGTAGCTCTTGATCAGCTTCTGAAGGCCATCGAGGAATCTGAAAACAAAATGGAAAATAAGGAAATGATTAGATGAGAGGACATAACGTAAAAGAACTCTGATACTTCAAAACATAACTTATAGCATAAGTTTCACATCTACCATAGAATGCAAGAAGCCATGATTTTGAATCAATAATTTGTTCATCTCAGAGATAGATGTTACAGCTACTTTTGGCTTCTTAGGGGGGCTTCTTGTAGAGGAATTATTGCTCATAGGGTAATCACTCTGCAAAGGCCTGCTAGTTTTGTTTTTGTTGGGACTGGATTTTAAATCCTTCTCACTTGCAGCTATGTTGGAATCAGAAGACAACACTGGAATTGTAATATTTGGGTCCACTTTTGTTGGAGAAGTCAAAGGTGAAGATGGAAAGAGTGGTGGTATTGCAGGAGAAGGGGATGAAAAATTAGCAGGCAAGTTTCCATTTCTATGTTCTGAAGTGAATGACAAATGACTCCTATCTGTTGTATCATTTGTTCGATAACTGCTCCATTCGAGTTCCCCTCCTGGCTCTGGTGCAGATTCATGATCTGTATTATCAATACTGTCCACGGTGGAATCTGTATCTCGGTCATCAATTTCTAAAGGTTTATGTGAGTCCCTTCCTATTTCTGACACCAAATCTTGTTTTGATTTTGTGTTCTTTCCTTCAGAGGTCCTAGTGTCCTCATTCACTATCTCATGGATATCATATCCACCACTAGAACTTGATTCATTTAAGAGTGTCTTGTTACTAATAATGCCGGACTCAGATGGTGGATCTCTAATTTGCTGTGATGGGATGTTATTAGCAGTAAACAGAGATGAGAAAACATTACTGTATCGTAGTTCAAAATGTTGGAAAACTAGAATCACAGCAAACGTCATGCCTATTAGCCACGGCAATCTCTTTGTTTCCGTTTGCAACGCAGAAAAAAGTTTTTGTCCCATTTCCCAAGATCATTCAATGATGACAGATGTAATTCAGCTGGTTTGTTGGTCTTTCCTTATATCAGTCCTCCTATCTGAAAAATTGTCTGGAACAGAGGCAGATCTTTCCCCAACTGATAACCAATTAACCATACCAACCCTGCTCAAAATACCAAATCCAGATTGAGTTAGAAAGTAAATAATTTTCTTTAATTATAGCAAGAAAAGTAAACTCAATGTTTTCTTCATTAATACTTCAATCCACTAAATAGGAGTAATATATAAACCAAGAATCAAAATGGCCAGCCAGACTGAATGAATCATAAGTTTCACGAAATTCATTAATTTCATCCGTTGAAACAACATGGACTGAACGCCATGGGTATAAATTTCACTTCTGTTGACTCACCAGGATTGTCCCTCTACACATTAAACATTATACTATGCAGATATTGTTCTAACTTCTTTTCTGGCGAATCAAATACTGAAATTCAGAGAAGCAAATGAAGAAAAAAAGTACAGATACACATATGAAATTGAAAAATAAACCACTCACCAATTCACAACCAAAGAGAAACTAACTAACTCCTAATTCTTAACCTGAGATAAAAATTCAAAAATAAATAAAAAGCCTTTAAATTTAAAATCAACCAAAATGCCAGTTTCCCACTGACCAAACCACATACCAACCATTTACAGAGCCATGCAAGAACAATTGTTCAATTCTGATGATATCTCATTCACCATGTTATACTACCCACATATCTGAATCCAAGTAACAGGTACTGCAGCCAATAGTTTTTTAGATTAACAAGCAATTGAACTATTGAAGCATTTACAAAAAGATATGTTTCCCAATACACAAGCAACACTCAGATTCTAACCATCATACAGAACAAAGATAATCCAAACAAAAAGGGAAAAATTAAGATTCCAGGGTACCCCTTGAATCTCATTAACTAGTAGTACTAGTAATACATACCAAACGACAGTTGTAAAATTACATTCCAGGATTTCTTTTCTTTCCGTAAATTTTCTCAGCCACCAAACGGGATTTTTGTAGTTGAGAAATAATGGAAATTCAAAGTAAATAATTTTATGTACCTGGGTCTGGGTGGCTATGGAGTGTGGAGTGTTGAGCCGAGCTTCTACGCTATTCCATTCCGTTTCTCTGGTTTTTGACTTTTCCCAACGGAGGTCCGAAAATGTGACGCTACTCGTGTTTTTGGGGAAGAGCCAATTGCTAAAGCTGTTGTTCGATTTACTTGGATATTACGCAAAATGCCACTCAGCCAACGCCCCCAGCAACTGTTGCAAGAATTTGATATTGATTTTTTATGCGGGACCCACGACTGTTATGTCCTAACAGCTGTCTTGGCTGCATCAAAATCCTGACCTGGCAAACTAATAGGTTAATGAAATTTGTTGTACCAAAAAAAATTAAAAAATAAATAAATCTTTGTTTAATTTTTGGTAAAACAATGGACCAATTATTTTACATAATATATTAAGTTTTTCTAAAGAAATGTTAAAATAATATAGTTATAAAAATATTATATATAGAAAAAATTTCAATATTTATTGCAGTTGGTCAAGAGTTAATGTCTTATAAACTTTTAATATAAATTTTTTAATTTAAATCTTATTAAACTAAGTCAGCATGTGATTTTAAAAATAAAAAAATTATATCTTGCTGTATAATTCAAAACCGTTGAATCTTTTCAATTGATCAAAAGAAAAAAAAAATTCCTATTGAGTAGCAATGAGATTTTGTGTATCTTAATGAACTAAATCTTTTTTTAGGACTCTTTAATTTTAAATTTTCAAATATTAAACCTAAGAACTAAAACTCTTTTTAGGACTCCTTTAATTTTAATTTTTCATATTTTAAACCTAAACCCTTTACTTTCTATTTTGTATGATATAGTTCAAACTATGTTGAAACGAGAGAAGTGAAACTTATAAAATAGAAGAACAAGATAAATAAACCCTCAACACATTGTCTTTGAAAAAAAAAAGTAAAAAAAAGTGATGATATACATATATATAATTTGATATAAGACTAATTTCTAACTTAAATTTGATCATTACCAAATTTTATTTTTGGCTTTACCTAAATACTTTTTTTTAATCTAAAATTTGGAAATAAATAGAGAACCATAAAAGAAAAAGAAAAAAAAAGAATGGAGATAAGTAAACCATTGATATTGTCTTCTATTTATTGGATATTTGAGGTCTAATTGGCAATAATATTTTATTATAATATTTCAATTTCAACAACATATTAATATAATAACTCTCACATTACTAATATATCATATTATATATAATTTTTTTTGTTAATACCAATTGATTAGTTATAAGAATGAGGTAGAATTGAATTTGCTAACATAGTGAAGGGACTCATTTCTTAAAACTAATTGATTATGAAAAATTCTTAGTTTATACTTTGAGCTTGCAAAATAAATCAAGACTTTGAGTTTCATCTTGATTAGAGTGCATGAAGCAATTATAGACAGGTGATCATACCTTTCAAGCAATGATTGATTAAGATTGTTTTCTTTTTTTTCTTTTTTTTTTTTTGGCCAGATGCTTTTGAAATTATATGATGATCTCTTTTTCTATTCATTTATTTTATAATTATTTTTTCACAATGATTGATAAGATTTTTTTTTTCTTTGGCCAAATGCTTTGAAATTATATGATGTGATGTCTTTTTCTATTCATTTATTTTATAATTCTTTTTTCATGGGTTTGCGATTTGCTTCTTTGTATTTGATTACATACTCTTCATTTTTCATGAGCTTTTATTCAACATTTTTCTTATAAAGACAAAACCATATATTTTAATTTATGCATATTTTAATTAACTTATCTCTCTAATTTGATATATACAAAAAATATATATACATTTCAAAAAAATTCCATTTCTCATTGAATTAACATTTTCGTCTAGCAGAATGGTTTATTATTTTATTTTTTTTCTCTCATTTTCTTCTTCATACTTAAGACCCTCAATTGTACTCACATTACTGGAAAACTGGCCTTCAGCAAAATTTGATTTTATATATGTCAAGCTTTCCAATATCCTTATGAGAATTTCCTGGAAGCTCTTCATTTTCTGAAACTGAGTTAATTTATCCATCCTGTATAAAGGATTTATACTCAGGCCATAATATGTTACAGCAGACATGACCACTCAATCTTTTTTAAGCCTTTCTGTTGTGGGAGTTGAGGGGGAACAGAAACAATATGTTAACCTATATGGCATAGGTGTCTACGGAGTGCTTCCTTTTCTGTTTAATTTTGTTCTTCCAAACTATTTATTTGATGAAAATCGCCTTGACGTTATCCTTATGTAGCTTCTCCCGTGTGCCATTAATGCATCATGTGCTGCCCACGTAGATGCAGGAATCCCTCTAAAGCACCTCGCTGGTAATTAAGATTTCCAGTTATGATCTATGTTTTCATTTAGGAAAGTTGTGTTGACTGTTTCACACTGGTCTCTGCAGTTGCAATATGTTGTTGTTTGGCAGAAACTGGTTATGTTATACTGGACCCCACTAAGCTAGAAGAGCAGGTTAGTATGTAGGCTTGACTCTGTACATTCTGTATAATTCATTATGGTTTGTTTAGTTGCACCTGTTATTATTTGAATTAAGTCTGCTGAATATGGTTTGTTTAGTTGCTTTACATGGATTAGAGGTGTGGGCTAAACTCTGAATCATTCTTGGTAGCATGTGTTTCAACTTTCAGTTACTACTCAGACTTGCATTACACTTTTATGTTTGCATATTGGCCCTAACTTTGAGGTTTAATGAATAATTCTGTGGTGTGTACTTATGCCTATTCTATTTTATTTTATTTGTCTTTTTTTACTTAATAAATTGTCTTTACCTGTGTTTCGGCATGGTAGTATTTTGACGAAATGATTAGAGTGTATCTTTTTGGACGAGACTGTAGAAATATTAACAATGAGAGTCATGGGCCCTCTGATTCTTGCATGGGTTTCAATGTTGAACATGTTTCTCTTATAATTGCAGAAAATGAAAGCATTTGCAAATTTGGTCTTCCCAAATACAATTCTCAATGTCCTTCCAGAAGAATCATTACAGGTGAAAGGTGAATCCATGGAGCATGGAATCATCACATCTGTCACCCAGGGTGCAATGCCAGGTATCTGTTACTTACACTGTTTATTCATCCTTTTCTACAGACTACTATTGACATCTGGACATTATGTATTCCTTAGCATTCTTCCTTGCCTGAGTTCAGTTTTCCTTCAGTTGATCTTTTTTCTTTGTCCATAATTTTTCTTAATTCCTTGCTGATTTTTTTTTCTTCAATTCAGTCGTTTACATTGATTATCCCGTCAGCTTTTTAGTTTTATTCATTTGTTTGTCAGCTTAATTCACGTGGTTTATAATCATGATAACCACAATGGATATGTAACCCCAGAGGTTTGACGAATCAATTTTTTCTGGGAGCTATAGTAGGAAGTGCAGTCTCCATTTATTTAGACATTCTTTGATATTATTGACCATCTGAATGGTTTATCTCAGAAAACTAATTGGCTGTAAGCTGAATGCTCATATGCCGATTATTTGTGATATTGTACAGTTGATCAGTGAGAAATTTGTCTTAATCACATTTTGTGTGAGGGGAATAGGGTGACTAATTTTTTGGCAAGATACATTATTGATGTTCATCATAACGAGGTATAGATGTAGCAACCTCCTGTTTTGGTTTGTCTGTTCGTTGAAGCTGATGGTGTTGGTATGGATTGGATAGCAATCTCAGTTAGCTAATCTCCTTGTTCCTTTTCCTTTCAATCATAAGAAGAAAAAAAAAAAAAAAAAAAAAACTTTATATTCAAGATATGCAATTTTTCTTTAAGTAGATAAGATGGATAGATAATCGTCTCTCTCTCAATTATTGTACATGATTGTTTGTAAGTTTTTCAGTAATTACTAACTATTTGTTTTCATAAAACCATTTAAAAAAAATACCAAATAAGATTTAAACTGAATATGTCCAAACTGAAAAAGTCAAATACATAATTTGACAGTCAGCAATGAACAAGTAAGAACAGTACTAGTAAACAAAATAGGACTTATATTATCATTAATCTTCAGAAAATGACAAAGAAAAATGTCCATGAACTTCTTCTATATTTTCCTTTCTATCATCGTATATACGTCATTCACTAACTAAATTTACAACAAAACTTGCATGATAGAAATTGACTTGTCCCACAACAAATTAGTCCGTTTGGTTTGGCGTAACAAGCCAACCAACGGTTGAGAGGCCATTTTTCAAAAAATACAATAAGTAAAGACAAGCAGCAAATCTTTTACTTTTTATTATTTTATTCTTGCATTTTACAAATATATCCTTAAAAGTTATTTTTGTTATATAAATAAATTAATTAATACATAACATTTTTGATAATTTACACAGTAAACCAAAAAAAAAGAAAAATCTCAAACCATATTTGCAACTGCAGATTTTAAGACCATCAAAACAACAAAAATATAAATCGCAACCAAACATTTCAAAACCAAAATTTAAACCAAACTCACCATTTACATCACACCTGAACTCTGGAAGCCTGACTCTGATTCATTGCCTCAACCTGGTCTCACAACCTAACAGGACAAATCCCTATTAGCTTCCCCAATTTGAGGCAGATAGAAAGTCTGGATCTTTCCTTCGACAACTTGAATGGCAGAATCCCTCCTCAATTGACCCAGTTAAGGGCATTAGCAGTCTTCAGAGTGCACACAACAATCTATCAGGTCCAACCCCTGACAGCCGATCAATTTTCAACCTTTCAGTAAAGTAGTTACGAGGGCAATCCTTTTCTTTCTAGACCTCCATTGCATAAGAGTTGCACCAGTGATGATGGCCAAGATGTCAGAGGGAGAAGATGGTGGTTGCTTCATAGACATGGGTGTTTTCTATGCCACCTTCCTGGTGTCTAACATGTCGGTATGGTAGGGCATTGCAGCAGCTCTCACATAAATCCTCATAGGCGACAAGCTTGGTTCTACTTCATTGAACTTGTCATCAACACTTGCTACTGCGTTTTTGTGGACAATTATTCACAAGCTATTCAACATTACAACTATGTAGCCGTCATGTTGATTTGACCTTAATTGTGAACAACAATTTTAGCATGTATGTGCTAAAATTATATAACTCTAGCCTGTCTACTTCACATCCTGTATTCCTTGCCCACTTGGGGCAATGTAACTCCAGGTATCTTTCTTAGTTATGCCACTCTTGCATTGAAGACTCTGTTATACCAAACAGAGTGAAGTATCATATGAAAGATATCATACTTGACAGGCTTAGCATGCCAAATAAAATGCTGTTGCACCTTTTTGACCCTCATCTGCATTTGAAGATACCTTTTTTGTGGGATTGAATGGAGTATAGTCTTCAAATTTGGAATATCTTTCTCCAACACAAAAACAGCAAATGATTCCCAGTTCAGAATTTCAAAAAACGGAGGCACAAAATTGTCCGATATAATCACAGGAACACATTCATAAAATATAGCCTCCACGACTCGAGGACTGTTCACCTCATGACCTTTTGCACAAATACAGTACTTGCTACTCTTCATGTACTGTATATAGTTCCTGTTGCCCTTGGACTTGGGCATTTTCCCAAAGACTTTTATGTCAGGATCTTTGTCTTTCCAGTGCTGCAATAGAATTGGCCGAAGATAACCATGCATGCCCCCTGCAAAGAAGGCCAGCGTTGACCTCTGGGAAGGAGGCTTTCCTCCAAGGTCTTTGGCAGGATTCTGAACTGAGCGGATATTTGTTTCAGGTAGAGACACATCCTTGCCGAAGACAAAACCTTCTTTAACATCAGAGTTGCAGAGGGCTCTTATGCACTGAGCCATATGTTCTCTTGTTTCAGCAGGTGCCTACAAAAGTTTCTTCTATCAGGAGAAAGAAAAGGAGACTATCATGATACACCTTATAAAAGACCAAGATATAAGTTTTTCTCTTTGATTTTTTATTTTCATATAAAGAAACCATACCATATGATCA
This sequence comes from Quillaja saponaria, assembly GCA_029379385.1. Taxonomy (NCBI): domain Eukaryota; kingdom Viridiplantae; phylum Streptophyta; class Magnoliopsida; order Fabales; family Quillajaceae; genus Quillaja; species Quillaja saponaria. The sequence continues at coordinate 23,321,994 of CM055610.1, forward strand.
AAGTCATCCTTTAGGAGAAACTAATTACTCACTATCCAGAAGATAATGACAATAGCAGTCAGAAAAAGAGAAAGGAAAATAATGACTATCAGACCTTACTTGAAGACAATTCGGATGCTAGAATAGAAGCAATTGATTTCTCCAAATGACACCAAATATTCAATGTACATGATGACAGTTACTGCTCCAAAGTAATCGAAAGAATAAAAAAATAACAGAAGCAACAAAAGCATACCCAGTCATGGCAAGCCACAAGAAAATGATCAGCTCCTCCAGCTCTGTTCCAGAAAGGATACTTCCGCGCAATCAGATCCAAATAGTTCTTCAGATATTCTATAAGGTTCATATGACTATGCAAATAGCTATTATATAAGGTTTCCTCTAGCATTCGAGAACTAAAAGGTAAGTAAAACAGGTGGGCCTTTTTTGGATCTTTAGTAACAAATTTTTTGTTAGCTTCAAGCAGCCTCATGAACCATCCCTCAGAAGCATATATTCCCTTGAGAATAGGCTGGTGTAATATAGGTTTTTTTCCCTCCCTGTAGATATATACTTGGAGAGTGTCTTCCATTAATTCATAGCTCCTGCAAAATTCAACAATAATGGTATATTAAAGTGGGAAAATAATACTTTTTAGCACCACAAAATATTCTTTTCATGTAAAATTGCTGCTATACAACCTGTTCATCTGCTAAAGAATTGCAATAAATTCGGAAGATGTCCAAGACCAGACAATGGACTAACTGAAGATTTAACAATGAAATTTCACAAGTAAAAGGAATTTCCATAAAAAAATTGTGTAAAAATTATAATAATTATAATATGATACCTCTTGAATGTGGAAACATTTCGATAAAGGGGAGCATATAGGCTTGGATCATTCTTCATGTTTGGTGCATTTTCAATCTGTGATCTAGCATCCACTAGCTCTTGATCAACTTCTGAAGGCCATTGAGGAATCTAAAAAAAAATTGGAAAATAAGGAAATGATTAGCTGAGAGGACATAATGCAAAGGAAATCGATACTTCGAAACATAACTTATAGCATAAGTTTCACATCTACCATAGAAAGCGATGAGCCACGACTTTGAATCAATAATTTGTTCATCTCAGAGATAGATGTTACAGCTTCGTTTGGCTCATTAATCTCTTTATTCTCCTTAGGGGGGCTTCTTGTAGAGGAATTCTTGCTCATAGGGTCAACACTTTGCAACGGCCTGCTAGTTTTGTTCTTGTTGGGACTGGATTTTAAATCCTTCTCACTTGCAGCTATGTTGGAATCAGAAGACAACACCGGAATTGTAATATTTGGGTCCACTTTTGTTGGAGAAGTCAAAGGTGAAGATGGAAAGAGTGGTGGTTTTGCAGGAGAAGGGGATGTAAAATTAGCAGAGAAGCTTCCATTTTTATGTTCTGACCTTGGGGTAATTTTTCCCTTGAATGACAAATGACTCCTATCTGTTGTATCATTTATTCGATAACTGCTCCATTCGAGTTCCCCTGCTGGCTCTGGTGCAGATCCATGATCTGTGTTATCAATACTGTCCACGGTGGAATCTGTATCTCGGTCATCAATTTCTAAAGGTTTATGTGAGTCCCTTCCTATTTCTGACACCAAATCATGTTTTGGTTTTGTGTTTTTTCCTTTAGAGGTCCTAGTGTCCTCATTCACTATCTCATGGATATCATATCCACCACTAGAAATTGATCCATTTAAGAGTGTCATGTTGCCAATAATACCGGATTTAGATGGTGGATCTCTAATTTGGAAGCTACTATTTCCCTCTGATGGGATCTTATTAGCAGTAAACAGAGATGAGAAAACATTACTGTATGGAAGTTCAAAATATTGGAACACTAGAATCACAGAAAACGTCATGCCTATTAGCCACAGCAATCTCTTTGTTTCCGTTTGCAACATAGAAAAAAGTTTTTGTCCCATTTCCCAAGACCATTCAATGATGACAGATGTAATTCAGCTGGTTTGTCGGTCTTTCCTTATATCAGTCCTCCTAACTGAAAACTTGTCTAGAATAGAGACAGATTTTTCGCCAACTGATAACCAATTAACCATACCAACCCTGCTCAAAATAACAAATCACCAAATTGAGTTAGAAAGTAAGTCTCTTTCTTTAATCATAGCAAGAAAAGTAAACTTGATATTATCTTCATTAACTACGTCAATTCACTGAATAGGAGTAATACATAAACCAAGAATCAAAATGGCCAGCCAAACTTACTGTATCATGAGTTTCACGAAATTCATATATTTCATCCGTTGAACACAACATGGACTGAACGCCATAGATATAAATTTCACTTCTATTGACTCACCAGGATTGTCCCTCTACACATTAAACATTATACTATACAGATTTTGTTCTAACTTCTTTTCTGGCGAATCAAATATTGAAAATCACAGAAGCAAAAGAAGAAAAAAGTACAGATACACATATGAAATAGAAAAATAAACCACCCACCAATTCATAACCAAAGAGAAACTACCTAACTCCTAATTCTTAACCTGAGATAAAAATAAAATAAATAAAAAGCCTTTAAATTTAAAATCAACCAAAATGCCAGTTACCACCGACCAACCACATACCAACCATTTACCGAGTTATGCAAGAACAATTGTTCAATTCTGATGATATCTCATTCACCATGTAATCCAAGTAACAGGTACTGCATCGAATAGTTTTTTAGATTAACAAGGGCGAGAATCAGAACCCAGTGACGAAAACAAGCAATTGAACTATTGAAGCATTTATTACAAGATATGTTTCCCAGTACACAAGCAACATTCAGATTCAAACCATCATACATAACAAAGAAAATCCAAACCAAAAGGGAAAAATTAAGATTCCACGGTACCACTTTCATTAACTAGTAGTAATACATACCAACCGACAGTTGTAAGAGGATTTCTTTTCTTTCCGTACATTTTCTCAGCTACCAAACAGGATTTTTATAATTGAGAAATAATGGAAAATCAAAGTAAATAATTTTATGCACCTGGGTCTGGGTGGCTACGGTGTGGTGTGTTGAGCCGAGCTTCTAAGCTCTTCCTCTTCCGTTCCGTTTCTTTGGTTTCTGACTTTTACTAACGGAGGTCGGAAAATGTGTCGCTCTTCATGTTTCTTTCGGAAGCGCTAATTGCTGAAGCTGTTGTTCGGACAAAAAAAGACACGGATTTACTTGGATATTACGTAAAATGCCACTCAGCCAGCCCCACCAGCAACTGTTGCAAGAATTTGACATTGACTTTGTATGCGGGACCCAGAACTGCTTTGTCCTAACAGCTGTGTCGGCTGCACCAAAATCGTGACTTGGCAAACTAATAGGTTAATGAAAATAATCTTTGTTTAATTTTTTGTAATATAAAATATTATATTTAGAGAAATTTCAATATTTATAGCAGTTGGTCAATAATTAATTTCTTACTAAAAATTTTCTATTGAAATCTCATTAAAATAAATCAGCATCTGATTTTTAAAAAAATTATATCTTGTTGTATAACTAAAAATCAATTAAACTTTTTAATTAATTAAAAAAACTATTTATTAGCAATAAGATTTTATGTGTCTTACTAAACTAAAACTCTTATTAAGACTCTTTAGAGTGTGTTTGATATCACAAAAATTGTAGAATTCAATTTATTTTAAATGAACTTTGACTAAAATATTGTGTTTGATATCTATATTTCATAATAATTCAATTTATTCTAAATCATGCTTTTATAATATATTTTTCACTTTGAAATATCATCAAAATTGATGTGATTTGTTAAGAATTCAATTCAATTAGATTAAAAGTACATGCATACTTTTTTTTTATCTCTCCTTATATTCACATCTCAAAAATCACAACCCCTCATTCTTCTTCCTACCCAATTGCTCATCTCTTCTCTTCTTTTTTTCCCCTATCTCTTCCCTTCTTTCTTTCCCCAACCCTTCATCTCATTTTCAAGGGTAATTTTATAAAAATATTAAAATGAAATGAATTCTGTTAGTTATAATAATATTATAAACACTATAATTCAATTTAATTCATTTGAATTCTATCACTTAAATAATTTATTATAAATATTGAGAAGTAATTTAAATTGAATTGAATTGAACTCTCACATTGATTTGTTCCAAACTCACCCTTGAGTTTAATTGTTAAAGTTTTAAACCTAAACCTAAAACCTTTACTTTCTATTTTGTATGATAAAGTTCAAACTACACTGAAATGAGAAAAGTGAAACTTACAAAATAGAAGAAGATAAATTACCCTCATCACATTGTCTTTGATAAAAAAAAAAATAATTATTATATGATAATGTACGTATATAGTTTGACGTAAGACAAATTTCTAACTTAAATTTGATCATTACCAAATTTTAATTTTAGCTCTACTTAAAATACTCTATTCCGTATCTAAATTTTGGAAATAAATAGAGAACTATAAAAGAAAAAAAGAAAGAAAGAATGGAGATAAGTAAACCATTGATATTGTCTTCTAACTATTGGTTTATGAATGATATTTGAGGTCTAGTTGTCAACAACTTCCTCATCTAATATTTAAGTATCACTAATGTGTTAATATGCTAACTCTCACAATTATTAATATATAAAATCACATCATACATAAGTATACAGGTCTCTCCTTCTAATATCAATTGTTTTATTTTAAGATTGAAACTCTAACATGATAAAATAATTAAATATTAAGCTCATCTATACTCTAACACTTTGATTCGGTGACACATCCCGAAATCATACCGAGCTGCTCCACCTTTCACATAAAAGTAACTCCCACATTACTAACACAGTAAAATGTCAAATTATATATAAATTTATAAATCTCTTATCCTAATACTAATTAATTGTCAAGAAATCTTAGTGTTTGCTTTGAGTTTATAAACCAAGATTGTGAGTATTATCTTGATTAGAAATCATCAACCATGCATGATGCAATTATAGACAGGTGATCATATTTTGGTCTTCTTAATTTTCCCTTTCAAGAAATGATTGATCAAGATTGATTTTTTATTGGGTCAAATGTTTTTGAAATTGTACGGTGATCTATTTTTCTATTAATTTATTTTGTAATTATTTTTTCATGGGTTTGCACTTTGCTTCTTTGTATTTGATTAAATACTCAAGCAATGCTTGATCAAGATTCTCAAGCAATGATTGATCAAGATTGTTTTTTTATTTGGCCAAATGTTTTTGAAATTATATGGTGATCTCCTTTATAATTATTTTTTCATGGGTTTGCACTTTGCTTCTTTGTATTTGATTACATATTCAAGCAATGATTGATCAATATTGTTTTTTTTTTTTTTTAAAAAAATTATATGATGATCTCTTTTTCTATTAATTTATTTTATGATTATTTTTTCATGGGTTTGCACTTTGCTTCTTTGTATTTGATTACATATTCAAGCAATGATTGATCAATATTGTTTTTTTTTTTTTTTTTTTAAATTATATGATGATCTCTTTTTCTATTAATTTATTTTATGATTATTTTTTCATGGGTTTGCACTTTGATTCTTTGTATTTTTTTACATACACTTAATTTTTCTTAAGATTTTTTTTTTTTTAAATGTAAGTGGGTGGAAAATGAAAGAGTTAGAGTTTGTATAAAAAAAATGTAAATAAATGGTAGATGTGTGGGAGAAAATAAAATACACGAGTAATTATTAAGAAACGATATATATATATATATATATATATAGTTTTATATGTATATATATATAGGTGAGAGAGATGATGAAAGCTAATGGGAGAGAGTGAGAAAGTGAGAGTGTGGGATGGTGTAGAAGGTTATTTTCATTTTAGTCTTGGCCAATTTTTATTTTTTATTTTTGAATTATATATACTAAAAGGACATTAAAAGCCTTAAATCTAAAAAACTATTTAATTAGAAATTATATGAATATATATATATATAAGGACAAAAAAGGAATAGAATACATATACTTCGAGAAACATCTTAACATCTTATTCAAAAAAATTTCACCAAATTAAGTAATTCTGATTTTTAGAAAGTTTTGTATACGTAAAATCAAAAATTGATATCTAAATATTTCAATGTTTAAATTTGAAAATGTATTTATGTAGCAATGAATATTATTCAACAAAGACAAAAGCATATATTTTAATTTATGCATTTTTAATTTAATTTATCTCTCTATTTTGATATATCAAAATGAAAAGAAAATTATGAAAAATTTGCCCCTTTTTTTTTTTGAAAAAATCCAATTTGATTGAATTAACATTTGTGTCTGGCAGACTGGACTGGGCCAGAGTTTCTATTCCGTGACTGGCCTGGCTGGACCATGGCGACCCATATCTGCACTGCTTAAGAAACAAACCCTCAACCTCCGTTTCCTCTCCCGCTCTCTCCTTCATTCCCTCGCCTCTCTCAATTCCCTCAAGTTCCTTCTGTTTCAAATTCAAAGCACTCACAGGTCGCACCATACTCAGTGCAACTCCTAATTTTTGTCATACTCTGCGTCTGAGGCCTTTTTCCTTTTGAAGAAGAAGAAAGAGAAAGTACTGGGCAACTACTCCTGCATTAGGTAACTTTGGTCGCTGATGGAAATCGATAGAATTGATGGACGTACGCCGAACCAGTTGAGACCACTAGCTTGCTCTCAGAACATCCTCAATCGTGCCCATGGCTCTGCAAGCTGGTCCCAAGGTCTGTCGCCTATTTTCAGTTTATCACTATAAATTTCCCGTCTTTTTACTTTTTATTCTTTTGAACTTTTCATGGGTAATTGTGCTTTGTGAGATACTAGTGTGTATTTTATATGGGATGGTGTTGTTATGGCTTAGTTTCCCATTTTCTTTAATGCAATTTCTCAACTTTTTGTTTTCCTAGTTATTATTTCGTTTTATTTTATTTTCTTCATTTCATTTTGAATTGTGATTTCTGCAGAATTAAGTCAGATTTTTTGAAGCTTGTGAGAAGTTTTGTACGTTTTGGGGATATTTTAGTTTTTCTATCTCATATGATTGTGACTTATGTTGGGTTGTATTCTTGTTTGTTCCTTCAGGAGAAACTAAAGTTCTTGCTGCAGTTTATGGACCCAAAGCTGGAACAAAGAAAAATGAAAACCCTGAGAAGGCCTGCATTGAAGTTATTTGGAAGCAAAAGACAGGGCAAATTGGTAGATTTTCATACGTATTTTTTATTCACATCTTTGTTGATGCTTGTAGTATGGGAGTCATTGGGATAGGAACAATTTCAAATTATGCCCCTTCCAATTTGATTTTATTAATTGGTTAAAATTATGCATGGATTAGGAAAACTGGAAAAGGAGTATGAGATGATATTGAAGAGAACTCTTCAAAGCATCTGCATTTTAACTATAAATCCCAATACCACAACTTCAGTTATAGTCCAGGTAAGTTTTATTATTAACTTATTATCGTTTTGAATCTAAGAGAGTGTGAGGCAATGGCGCTGCATATCTTTGTCTTTGTTACATGTTGTAAAAATTGTAAATATGAAGCAGAAAATAAGTAGTGGTTTTTTCTCATCATGCTTTCAAGTACACGTGAGAACTCCCAGCTTTTGGTTTTCACAAGCAAGATAGGTTCTGTTGCTTTTCCCTTTACTTAAGACCAACCATCACATTTGAGTGCAAATGAATAATACTATGTCGAGTTTTGATAGTTAAATAGGCAAAGAGAGGAGTAGATGAGTAGTGACTTATAAACCATGAATGACAAGAAAAAGCAGAAGAAAAAAGTATTATATTTTCTATGAGTTCTGGTTGGAGGGGTTGCATATTACTGTTATTGAGATACTAGGCCACCAAATTTGTGATCATTAATGTTGCTCTTTTTAATCATGTAAATTAGATTACTGATGTTTACTTGTTAAGCTTTCTTTAGATTTTATGGTTTTCTTTACTATGTCATTAACAATTTTGATTTGATAACTAGGCTCTTACAATGTGAGATTGAACCTTTATGTTTCTACCGCAGGTTGTCAATGATGATGGTGCTGTATCCTACCTCATTAATTAATTTTCATACGACGTATGCTGATTTCCACTGAGTTACTATATCTTCAATTGACATTTGACCCCTGCAAACTTCCATTTTAACTTGTAGTTGAAATCAAACTTTATTAGTTACATTGTTATGTTATTCCTTATTAATTTTTATCTCAAGGTATGTTCATCGGATACTGAAGAAAACACCTTTGGTGAAACATTGTTTTACCTTTCTATACTGTGTGTTTTGACTCGGTTATTATTATTATTATTATTATTATTATTATTATTATTTTTCTCTCATTTTCTTCTTCATACTTAAGACCCTCATTGTACTCACATTATTGGAAAACTGGCCCTGAGCAAAATTTGATTTTATATATGTCAAGCTTTCCAGTGAGGGCGAGCCTTGGCGCAACGGTAAAGTTGTTCTTTTGGTGACCTGTAGGTCACGGGTTCGAGGCGTGGAAACAGCCTCTTTACAGAAATGTAAGGGAAAGGTTGCGTACATGTGCGCCCACCCTCCCCCTACCCCCGCAATAGTCGGGGAGCACTTTGTGCACCGGGTGAGCCCTTATATGTCAAGCTTTCCAGTATCCTTATGAGAATTTCCTGGAAGCTCTTCATTTTCTGAAATTGAGATCATTTGGTGTCCTGTATAAAGGATTTAAACTCAGGCCATGATATGTTACAGCAGACATGACCACTCAATCTTTTTTAAGCCTTTCTGTTTTGGGAGTTGAGGGGGAGGGTTGTTATCTGGGTAACAATGGAGCAAGCTCATCTCTTCACATGTTTCTGTACTCCAATTCTTTATAATTAACATCCTTAAGGATGGGTGTTGACTGTTGGGCCATAGTTACTATTCTTTTGGACTGAACTGGACCTTTAACTAAGGAACAAAATGGATTAACATTACCATCATTACAGAAGTGGCAAGAATGTGGTAGGGGGAACAGAAACAATATGTTAACCTATATGGTATAGGTGTCTATGGAGTGCTTCCTTTTCTGTTTTATTTTGTTCTTCCAAACTATTTATTTGATGAAAATCACCTTGACATTATCCTTTTGTAGCTTCTCCCTTGTGCCATTAATGCATCATGTGCTGCCCTTGTAGATGCAGGAATCGCTCTAAAGCACCTCGCTGGTAATCAAGATTTCCAGTTATGATCTATGTTTTCATTTAGAAAAGTTGTGTTGACTGTTTCATACTGGTCTCTGCAGTTGCAGTATGTTGTTGTTTGGCAGAAACTGGTTATGTTATACTGGACCCCACTAAACTCGAAGAGCAGGTTAGTATGTAGGCTTGACTGTGTACATACTGTATAATTCATTATGGTTTGTTTAGTTGCACCTGTTATTATTTGAATTAAGTCTGCTGAATCTGGGTTGTTTAATTGCACCCGTTATTCTCCTTTCTATTAAATTAGTTGCTTTACATGGATTAGAGGTGTGAGCTAAACTCTGAATCATTCTTGGTAGCATATGTTTCAACTTTCAGTTACTACTCAGACTTGTATTACACTTTTTTGTTTGCATATTGGCCCTAACTTTGAGGTTTAATGAATAATTTTGTTATGTACTTATGCCTATTCTATTTTATTTTATTTGTCTTTTTTTTTTCTTGATAAATTGTCTTTACCTCTGTTTCAGCACAGTAGTAGTTTTACAAAATGATTAGAGTGTATCTTTTTGGACGAGACTGTAGAAATATTAACAATGAGATTCATGGGTCCTCAGATTCTTGCATGGGTTTCAATGTTGAACATGTTTCTCTTATAATTGCAGAAAATGAAAGCATTTGCATATTTGGTCTTCCCAAATACAATTCTCAATGTCCTTCCAGAAGAATCATTGCAGGTGAAAGGTGAACCCATGGAGCATGGAATCATCACATCTGTCACCCACGGTGCAATGCCAGGTATCTGTTACTTACACTGTTTATTCATCTTTTTCTACGATTGACATTTTGACATTATGTATTCCTTGGCATTCTTCTTTGCCCGAGTTCAGTTTTCTGTCAGTTGATCTTTTTTCTTAATTCTTTGCTGATTTGTTTCTTCAACTCAATCGTCTACATTGATTATCTCGTCAGCTTTTTAGTTTTTAGCTTTGGTTTTTTCATTTGTTTGTCAGCTTAATTCATGTGGTTGATAATCATGATAACCAAAATGGATGTATCCCCAGAGGTTTGGTGAATCAATTTTTCTAGGAGCTATAGTAGGAAGTGCAGTCTCCATTTATTTAGACATTCTTTGATATAATTGACCATCTGAGTGGTTTATCTCAGAAAACTGATTGGGAGATATTGGCTTGCCTTTCTCAATCAACTTTTGACATTGTTCATAGATGAATGTACCATTGATATTTGTTTATTTTTGAAATAGGAGGTGCCTTCTGTTTTCCTTATGTCATGCTTTCATGGGAGTGTGCTCCTAGTTGTTCAATTATATAAATTGCTTGATCTGATAAGTTCTTGTTTAAATTGTTGAAGTGGATGACTATCTTCACTGCCTAGAACGAGGGCGTTCTGCTAGTGAAAAGATGTCTGCATTTCTCAGGAGAAGTTTACAGCCAAAATTGCCCAGCGACTTGTCTAAAGCTGCCTGATTTCTAATCTTTCCTGTTATAATCTCCTTACTATATCACTTTTGGGGGGGGGTGGTTGTTGTCCTTGGGGGAGGTGAGTGGGATTCCATACTTGCTAACCATTCTCAGCTGTACGTTTAGCTCATTAAAAATATTTTATTTTTACATCTGGATGGTATAATATCCTCACTACATCTGATAGCTTGGTGGGTTGGGATTTTCGTCCCACGTTAACCAAATTGTAGTAGGGACTCCAATCTCAATTAAAGTTTTACATAGATCAAGTGAGGAATAAATTGGTTAGTTTTTACAGTTTTTGCATTATGTACTTGGCAGTCTCTCTAGGAAATGTTATTGTGGTCTGATTGGCAAACTATGTGAAGTAAATTTTGGCTTGCAAGTCAAGAACAAATGGTGTTGGGCTGCATTCTGTGGAGATTTTAGAATAGCTGACATACCATGCATATAATACAAAACGCATTGGTCACTGTTCAGAGTTCAGGGCCCTGCCTTGCCAAGTTTAGTCATACTGGGTACTGGCCATTCCTCAGTGTTTAGATTTTGCCAATTTATTACTATCCCTGGAAATTCCTTGATTCCTTCCAATTAGCAAGGTATATTCTCGACTTCAAAGTTGGAACCTAGTGCGAGAATCTTATACAAAACATAAAATAAAAAATAAAAAATAAAAAATAAAAAATCGTTCAAACAGAACAGGCATGTTACAATATCCAACGTCAAATAGATTAAGGGGTTACTTTCTTTTGCATCTCTAACTTTTTCATACGCACAGGTCATGGTTAATGTCAGTATTCTAAGTCCCTTGATAAGTCAATATAGATTGGTCAGTGACATTGAAGTTTTAGCTTGGTCGCCAACCGGTTTGCTAGATGACAAAAACATATGGCGACGTCACATGTTGGATTAGTATTATCTCCTTTATCTTATTTTTTGTTTTCCCTTACAATAAGTTAGGATCATTGTGTAATATCAAAATAGTATATGTTAATTAGTATAATATTTATAATATTCAACATGATATAATTATGCTTATAATAATTATATTGATATCACATATCAAAACTTTAAAGGAAATAAAAATAATAATTTTAAATCCATATAATATAGTTGCATCTACAAAATAGTGTATGTTAATTAGTTTGTTTTCGTCATGTTTTGGAATTTTTATTTAAATCTTTTACTGGATTTGAATAAATATTAGTATCACAAGTTAAAATATTGAAAACTCAATTCAATTGAAAATTTTTAGATTTCAAAAAAATAAAAGTTAAAAAATTCTAGCAGGTCTTGGCTTGTTCAGTGTTTTTTTTTTTTTTTTTTTTTTAAATTTTACCGCTTCACAGGTTTAATTACTAAAACGTTTTTATGATTTTAACCGATCTAATCGTTCAGACCGAACATTACTTTGAAGAACCACACACAATTCCTTTAGGCAAAAGCCTTCTTTTTTTTCCTTTTTTTTTTTTTTTTTGCCCTGTATGATTGACAATGCTTTCATATTTGGAGCATGAGTTTCACCACTCAGTTTATGAAACAGGACGACAACTAGACAAGCAACTTGAAGAATAATGTAAGAGTGGAATACCATATGTTTTTGAAAAGAATGAGCTGCATTTGTTCCTCAAGAAGGGAGGTGTTGAAGAAGATGATGATTGGATTATCACTTTTGTTCATATTGAAGATACAAGCATATCTCAAGTAATTAGTCAATTATGTAACAAATAAATGATGTTTTTGAGAGTAACAAATACGTAACTACTTCTGCTTTTTATTTTTTTTCCAGGTTTACATAATTGACACAAAAAACACACCAATTTTTTTTAATTTTTTTTTAATACTCTGGGTACAACTAATTAACGTCTTGTAGGCATAACTGGTTGTATTTCTTAGTTGATTTAATGAATTTCTTTGTCACCAAACAAAATTTTGTCTTCTTGGATGAGGCGATGTGAGTAGGAAAAAGTATATTCAAACTCGGGCGTTATTGGAGAAGGAATATTTCAATGTCCTTTTGGCATTAAGATTCCATGCAGCTAGCAATTGTCGTCATGCTACTAGTTATTAAAATTCCTTGATCCATACGATGAATTCTTGCAATAATAATTAATTAAGTCAAATTGTAGGAATCTTTCATAATTAATCTATAAACATGCATATATAATTAAAAAATATTTTGCGTTTTTCTTTTCAACTAAAAATAAAATTATAATTTTGCCCATAAGTTGTAAACTGGAAAAAATAATAATTAATTAAACGACAATTTTAATTTTTTTTTATCAATGATACTGTTTATATCGCACATTTTAATTTTTTTAAATATAATTAATCATTAACCTGCACCAATACTGCATTCAAATAATAATAATAGAATGGAAAGAATGTGGGATGACAGGAGAGCAAGGTGGTCTTGTGAGATAGTTATTATAATCTTATAGTGATCATGAACATAAATAGTTATGTCCACTTGGCATCTGTTTCTGTATATATACACCTGAAGGCTCTAATTGGTCTATGTACAACTTACAAGATCTTGAGTACTGTCTACGTCTCAAAACAAAATGACAGTTTCCTCTCTTTTCTTACAACATGTTAACGGGTCTGTTCATAAGCGACCTACCACTCACAGATTTGATCACTTTAAAACCTCATTTTCTTCAACCTTAAAGGTATGTCAATCAACATTGAACCTATGAAACTTGTAATCTATATTTTGACTTGTTTACATTGCATTGTTTATCAGCCTTTTTTCAAAGAGTTGCAGCAACTTCCCTTAAAGATAGATGTTTCCAAAACTATAAGAGATGCTTCATCAAGAGTGTTGGATGCTTTCGTCGAATCTGTGTTTCAGATTGTTGATCAACCTTTGTTACCTTCCCAGGTATCACTGGTTTACTCTGCCATTTTTAACAGTGTCTTCAGGTCTTCTTTTAGCTTATATATTCTGCCATTACAGAAAAATTTTGGACCTGTTGAGGAACTTGGAGAAGCTGTAATAGTTACTAGCATTGAAGGGGAAATTCCTGTAGATTTCTCAGAGGGTGTTTTCATAAGAAATGGTATGTAAAATAATAAAATTTCTTACCTATGAGGGTATATACTCACCTAAAAACTCATTTTTGAGATCTTACCTAATAATTCAAGCTATCCGCGACCCCAGAAATAAGTTTTATCTCTTAAGTAGCTCTTCAGTCTTTTAACATTACTACTAACTAGATCTCATTCCATATTTTTCTCTTTGTTTTAATGCCTAGCTATGTGCTTTTATATACAGGTCCAAATCCCTTGTTTGGAGGTCTAAAATCAACAGAATCAATTTTTGGCAGGACAAGCCACACTTGGATAGAAGGAGAAGGAATGCTTCATGCAGTTTATTTCAAGAAAGCTTTTTCTGGTGGGAATTGGGAAATCTCCTACAATAACAAATATGTTGATACTGAAACATTGAAGCTAGAGAAGGAGAGGAACAAACCATCTTTTCTTCCAGAACTTGAAGGAGATTCTTTGGCTCTTTTAGCATCACTTCTTCTAAATAAAGTATATATTGAAGATCTCTATTAATTAATATAAGACTAACTAAAAATGAATGACCATTTTCATATTAATGTCAGAGCTATAGCTAACATTGTTCACCATGTTATCTTGCAGTTGAGATTTGGCATTGAAACTAAACACTTGACCAACACCAATGTTTTTGAGCATGCAGGGAAGGTATATGCAATTACAGACAATTACCTTCCTCTAGAAGTTGACATTTCCACATTAGAAACTTTCAGTGTTTGGAATGTTAATGGAACTTGGAACCGTGCTTTTACCAGTCATCCAAAGGTTAAGCCTTTCCTCTTCATATTGTTAGCAGACTAGTTAGCACTCAACCTTGGATTATTAAACTCAAAGAATTCAATGATACAGAGAGATCCAGAATCTGGAGAGCTAGTTATAGCTGGGATTGATGTAAAAAAACCATACTTTGTAGTAGGAGTTATCTCTGGTAGGAACTTAATTTTGATTCTTTCTGTTAATTATTTGAACTCGGTCACATTTATAGTTTTGATCATTTTTTTTTTACAGCTGATGGGACAAGATTAACTCATAGTGTTGATGCCAAGTTTGACAAATCTGTCCTCTCCCACGAATTGGGTGTTACACGAAGGTTGGCATTCATATACTACCAATTATAGTCTTTTTGTTCTGCAAATCTTGGTTGCCTTTTTAACTGTCTGTTTTTTCTTTCTTGGACATCTACAGGTACAATATAATCATGGATTACCCCCTTACACTTGACATCAATAGACTTATCATGGGTGGCGAGTAAGCAATAAGATTCCTATATTCCCAAGCATGAACATCCAATTTACTCAAGATTCTGAACTTTTGGTTTTAGAATACTGCAGCTGATAACCTGAAAAAGGAGATTCAATTTTGTGTTGCAGATTATTAGAATATGATAAGGAAGGAAATGCAAGACTAGGAGTAATGCCGCGATATGGTGATTCTCATTCAGTTCAATGGTTTAAGGTAGAAACAAGTTGCACATTGCACATTCTGAACTGTTTTGAGGATGGTGATGAGGTTAGTTGACTTAATATAAATTTACAATGACATTTTTAATTTTTTTGAAACTCAGAAAGTTAGTAAGCAAATTACTTTGTTTGATTGTTGAGTGCTAACTATGTATACAACTGCAGGTTGTAGTGAGGGGATGTAGAGCTCTGACATCTATACTACCTGGACCAAGAAGGGGTGTTAACAAGTTTGAGTGGTTCTCGAAGGGATTTAAGTTTGTGAATTCAGAAAAGAAAGATGCTAATGACACTACTCAAGATGATGGGTATCTCTTTATCCATGTATATGAATGGAGATTGAACATGGCTAATGGAGAAGTCAGGGAGAAGAAGCTCACTGATACCAGCTTCTCGATGGATTTTCCATTTACAAATGGACATTTTACTGGTCTAAAACACAAGTATGGGTATACCCAAATCATTGATTCCATGGCAAGCTCTACTTCTGGTAATATGAAAATGAACTCTACCCCTAAATACCATATACATATATAGAATATATAAATTGATTCCTTTGGTTGGCTGTTCCAGGCATGGCTAAATATGGAGGTCTGGCCAAACTGCATTTTGAAGATCCTAATACTACTTTCTCTGAGGTAATAAATTCATACATGTGTGTCAAATATATTTGCAGTTTATGTAAAAGTATTATCATGCATGTTAGTTATGTAAACCATCTAAGTTTAAACTGAATACAGGAATATGAAAACTGTGAGCAGCCTATTAAGGTAAAGTATCACATGTTTGAGCCAAACAACTTCTGCAGTGGAAGTGTTTTTGTATCTAAAGATGAAGCCGTTGAAGAAGATGATGGCTGGATTGTTTCTTTCGTTCATAATGAAATCAATGAGGTCTCCCAAGTAAGTTCAGAAACGGAGTATAACTAAATTAAGCTTCCACTTACCAAATTAATCATAGTAAATATACATGTACCTCTATTGCAGGTTCATATAATTGATGCAAGGAACTTTACAAGTGAGGCAATTGCCAAAATTACTCTGCCACAGAGAGTGCCTTATGGCTTCCATGGAACCTTTGTCCCAACTCCTGAAGAACATTAGCAGCTTTTGTGCTAATTCACCCCAAATATGTAACTTTAATTTGTATTCTTGCTTGTTTTGTTTGTAGAAAATGTAGTAATTAATGTATAAATATATTAAAACGCTTGCTAAGTAGAGTTGTTATTGACGCAACCGTGTAAAATTTGTGCCCGTGAGAATAATACATGTAACACATGCATGCCTTAGACTGCAGAAATTGCAAATAACACAGTTGTGTTTATCATTTCTCATGCATTGGAAACAACCACATGAATTGAAAATTGTTAAGAAAATATGTACTATATTTTATTAGTACATGTTTTCTTAATCAGAGCTCCTCATTGTTATGCTATTTGTCTTGATCGATGAAGAGGTTGATTATTCTTTTGTAGCATTAAGACAGCCTAATCAGACAAAATATATTGAATTGATGAGATTGAACAAGCTACTGGGGTAGAAACTACGTGATAAGAATCAAACAAAGATAAAATTAATAATTTAAAGTGACAAAGACCAAATGAACCATTTAGCCAATTAGAAATTTGCAACTTGACACTTTGTTGCATCTCTTGGACAGATAGAAACTTATAGATTGTATGCTCAATATACATTTCAAGGCAATAGGAATCTATCAAACTTTTCATAAAATGTCTAACATCTACCATGCCCACAATCAGATCAATCTATTAGGTTTTTTCATTATACTCCTCTTCAATGTCAAAGCCCAAAACATGTTAGAATCCGAGGCAGATGACCCCAATGGAGGACATCCAACCAAGGGGATTGTCATTGTTGTGCTCTGTGTAATGTTCTCTATTACGTTTCTCCTGATTGCCTATGCTAAGTTCTGTCGTAACAACCCAGTTGAACTGCTAAACCAGAACCAAAATTTTCAAGGGCTGATTCGGTCAAGGTCAAGATTTTCCGGGATTGATAAAGCAGTACTTGAATCACTCCCTATTTTCAGGTTTTCTTTGCTCAAGGGATCAAAAGAAGGCCTAGAATGTGCAATTTGCATAACCAAGTTTGAAAATAATGATATCCTGAGGTTACTGCCAAAGTGCAAGCATGCATTTCACAAGAACTGCATTGACCAGTGGCTTGAAAGTCACTCAAGCTGCCCTCTTTGCAGGTACAAGATTGATCCTAAGGACCTCAAGAATCTTACTTATTCAAACAGTTTAAGGTTCCTCCGAAGTCCTTCGGATTTGACAGAGGATTCAAATCTTGAAATCACTGTTCAGAGGGAGAAAGACAATCGTGGGTCATCAAGATTTAACATTGGAAGCAGCTTCAGGAAGAATGACAGGGGCAAGAAAGGAGAATTGCTTATTAATCAGGAAGGTACCAGCATTAAAAGCAATTGGAAACTGTTGGACAAGTTCAACCACAAGATAATCATATCAGATGTTGTTCTTAAGAACAGGTGGAGCGATTTTGATTCTTCAGACTTACTGTCCTTAAGCTCTGAGATGCTTAGTATTATGTCAAGCAATAGGTTTTCTTCTTTGGAATCAATCAACAATGAGAAGTTGCATGATGGTTTGACCATGGAAGAGCATATGGCAAAGGTAAAGGAAGACATAGACAGGAAAAGGTCCTTTGAGTTCAAGCTCAGCAATATTAATAGTAACATATGCCATTCAGCTTCAAGTTCAACACTCCCTTCTACTTCCAATGTTGAAGAAAATTCAACTAGACTACTGAAACCAGCTGAGAAGAGGTCAATGTCTGAGATTAAAAACGTATCAAGGTTTATCGAAATAAAAAACAGTTTAAAAGAATCAGCAGCATATGGAGGGAATGATAGTAAGGAAGAGAGACTCAAAAGTATTTGGTTTCCAATCGCCCGGCAGACAGTTCAATGGGTTGCTGGACGAGAAAGAAGCCTACAAGAACAACAGTACAATCACTCAGCTTCAAATGTGTGATCGTGATGTTGATATATAAGTACTCTACATGGTTTACAGCACATACTGCTTTGTGAATGAATTTGAAAATTAAGATATTAAGTAGGAAGTTTAGATGGGAAATCACTTGCAGGCACAGGGTTTTTAATAAAACTAACATCAAGATATTTTTGTTGCTTGTCAATTTATATATTCTTTGTGCCTTTGATTGAGATAGGGGAACCTTCGGTGGCAACACCATCAAATATCATATACGCGTATTTGAGAGACTAGCATCCAATGCATCTGTCATCCTCCATTTTAGAGACTCGGAGGCTCCCATTTTCGCAGTGTTTGAGATGGAGGGGAGAGAGTGGGTAAGGGAGTTAATTTCACTTGCAAAATTCGGTGCTTTAACAGGAGTCGGGGACGTTCAAACTTTTCTTAGCCTCATCCATGCAGACCCAGACACCATTGGGCAAACGGTGCTCGAATCTTTTGACACCGTTCTGCACATAGCTTCTGAGTTTGGGCATATGGGGTTGGTGTTGGAGATACCAAAGCTAAGGCCAGAAAAGGAGTTGGAACAGAATTTTGAAAATGGAGACCCCATTGTTTGAAGCTTGCAGAAAAGGGACGGTTGATATATTGAAACTCTTGCTGGAGATCAACCCTGTGAGCAATTATAAAATGAACTGGCAGAACAAGAGCCCACTCTTTGCAGCATGTTAAAAAGGGAGCGTCTGATATAGTCAGGCATTTGCTTTTGAGCTTTTCACGGCTACTAATGTTGGAAATGGATGGATTCACAACACTTCATGTTGCAGCTTTGTGGGGACATGGAGGTATAGTGATTAACAATCTTGCTAATGGTAGCTTAGGCTCTGTTATCATGGTCAACATACTAATGCTGGATGGATAAAAAGCAGAAATGCTATGATTTTGGCAATAAGCAATTATAGCAATTTAAAGTCCTTAGTTTCAGCTTATGTATTTGCTAGAATTGGATAAAATGCTGCCTTTGCTTTTTTTGTGTCAATCAATGATCCTAGTTTGAACTTGACTACATTGAAAACAGGAAAATAAAATATGAACATATATTTGCTTCGATACTCATAAACTTGCCTTTAAAATTTTCAATTTTGTTCCACTAAATATTATATTTAGAGGTTGGCACTGTTCCAGTAAATATCAATTTTGCAAGAAATCTTGAATCGGCACTCTGATTTTGCATGAAGGGATGTCATGGATGCTCTCCCCTGCACCTGACATTCAGCAAGGGGATCGTATGGGTATAACAACAATTTCTGGAACTGGACCAAGGTCTCTCTTCGGTACAGGGTGATGAGGGTCTAACACCTCTATATAGGAAAGTCATCACGGTGAGAGTTGGCATAATCCGTGAGATATGCTGCAGAGGTGAAAACCAAATGTGGGGAAACTTTTCAAAATTTAGTAGTGAAGAATAACCAAAATGAAGCACTCAGATAATTGACTGAGACAGTGAACATCACCAAACTTATATGTAAATGTGCCTAATAATGATAGCAACAACATCTTGAATCTTGCAACTGGCAACTGGCAACTGGTGTAAAACTCTCCAATGTAAGTTCCTTAGATTCACTAATTTGCTCTTTGTTGTCCTCTGCCATCATTCTATATATACTGAAATCTTGCAATCAGTGATGTTCAACTGCTTTAGCAATGGTTGATTACTTTTCTGATAAATAATATTGTGGAACAAATTGTGTTGTGAGAATTCATCGGGTCAGGTTCTTTAGGTAGATAAGTTTTCAGTTTACACTTTAAGAATCAAGTTAGTGGAAGAGCAGATCCTCCTTATTTCACTGTTGGTCTTATTTGCACTTCATGATAAACAGTATAAACTTGAGGCACATTAGCCCACTGGATTAACTGTAACAAACCCCCATCTCTTTTCAATGTTCTTTTGTCTCTTTCTCGCTATGAATGCAGCTCTGGAGCAAAAAGTCTAGTTTTACTTACCTTTATACGTTGTGAAGAGATGGTTGTCTACCTGCATAGTTGAGACTGATGGCAGCAATATCAATGCCCCCTAATTGTTCCTGCATTGAAGCTAAGCTGGGAATAGAAGTTGTTACCAATTGATTCCTGGGTCGGATATCCAATTGAAACCACTAGAAATCATGTTGAACATGATGTTGGACAAGAAATGTGTGTCAACTGCATTCATTGAATTTATGTAGGCATAAGTTTAGGAATTCTAATTGCCTTAATTTTAGAGTAAGTTGATAGATTTTAGGATAATTAGAAATATTAATGGTAAAAGTCCAATCCTATTTAATTGCCTATTAGGTAAGTTCTAGAATGACTTTACTTGTTGAGCAAGTCCTTCATGGCATTTAAAAGGCTTCATTTGTATTTGTGGAATGATCCAATGAATTATCAATAAACAATATTTGTGTGTTTTCATTGCGCCAGATTTCTTATGTGTAGGGCATGTTGTGAACAACCCTATTATCAACAACACTCCAGTCCCACATTAGAACAAACCATCACCCATGCCAAATTCTTAATCTTTATCTCAGTCTTATCACCATTAATTCCCTTGCAGCCGGTCACCAGGTAAGGATTACTGGCTTGCAAAATGAGGGTTTACTAAGTGGTCACAACAAGGTCAAAATTGTAGCGGTTTTAAGAGCTATTGTTACATTTGCTGCTGGATTAAACCCCTCTGGTGCCTGCAATCAAGAGACTGGGAAAGTGATACTTGGTGTGGATATATCATTCAATGTTTTCATGGTATGCAACATTTTGGGTTGTTCATGTTGCTTGGCATTGTCAAAATATTGATTAAATTATTCCCTTACGTTCAAATCAGGTGTGGAAGTTGTTCTCTGTGACTCCTAAAAGCTTCTGCCCATCAATGTGGCAATGCTATGGATGAATTGGTGTAGAAAAATTATGAAACCTGAAATATGTGAATACTTCCTTTGATCAGGCGGCCAAGGAGTTGTCTAAGCTTTATGCTCTGCAAGGGGGAAGTTTAGTTTCCGCAGATGAGAAGTAGTACTATAACTCGTGTTATAAATGTATCTGTCACTGTGGTCTTGCTGTTATTTTGTTGATTTGCCCGTCAATTTTTTGCTTATAATTGTTCAGAAAGTCTTTGCACGGTGTAAATCTAATTACCTTGGAGAAAATAAACACTCAAAAGGTTTTCCAAATACAGTAGCAATGTTTTTTTTTTTTTTTTTGCTAAAACAGTAACAATGTTTTGATGAGTGATTCCCGCATATGAGATAACATATGTGCATTAGTCTAATCCTCAAATGCTTGAGATTTTAGTGCAAGGCGCAAGCAGTGTCCAGTCCAACATGTGTAAGTTCTTAAAGATTATTAAATTTGCATATTTCTCAATTTATATTTTTTGAATTCATGAAGTCATACAAATGCTTGATAAGGAGTTCTTAGACTCATATGGGAAGCTCATCTTGTCCTTTTCAGAACATCACTAGACAATGATTATAAGCATTTTCATCAGAATCAGATTAATCAGAATGGTTTCTTTCTTACCTGATGCGTTGTGTAATGTATTTGTATTTCCCAAAGTGCAAAAATCTTGTTATATTGCATATTAAATGAATAGGTCGACCACTTCAAATCTATTAGTGAGTGCTCTACCACACCAAATCTATTAATCAACCAACTGTCACTGATAAATGATAATGATATTATATGTGTCTGTGAGTCTGGTTGGGTATGGTATGGGTGTGTATTTCACTGCTATGGAAACCGAAACACCACCTACAGTGACGATTTAATTATGTCCTAACTAATCCTATCCCAATAAATATTCAAAATTTCTGATAGCCCTCAATGTCATTATGCAAGAAAGATACAAGAACGTCTCTTTATAAATGATTTGAACAACCATATTAATGAACAAAAAGATGGTCCACAATCCACATGATGATAATGATGATGAAAATGATCCTATTGACAATTCATTTCAACAAAGACTGGTCCTAAAATGGGCAAACAATTAGTGGTGAAAAGGGGCAGCTCAACACGTTAAATGATAGTGCAAATGACGAAAACGAGATTTCAATTTAGGTTTCTTATTCTGATATCATAATAGTATTATCTTTTCATCTTAAAAGTTTAAATTTGCAGAGTGAGAAAATGTATTATAACCATGTGTATATTTAATTATACCTTCAAAGTGGGAATGACCAATAAATAAGTTGGGGCAAACTCCTAATCATATAGAATATAGGAAACTCTATCTTGACATTTTGGGAACAGAGTAAGGCTTTAGTGAACTGTCTTCTGCTGTGGACACTTGAACTAAACCCCCACTATATTAAGCCCTGACTGCATTGCTGTCCTCCAAAGACACCACAACTATGGATCCAAACCCCTTCAATAGGTTCATAAATACACCACCCATTCAATATTTATAACTCTAGCCCAACCCTCACCCATAAGCTTAAGTCACTCTTTTGTCACGTTATTGCTCTCGTACCATGGAAATGTATGGGAGAAAAACTTTCCTTAGCTTCATAGAAAAAGAAAGAAAAGCAAACCAATCATCCTGCCAGGAAAATTGTGAACAAGATCTCCAATTTAGTCCTGCAATGCCTTCTACACCAGACAGAACAATGCTTTCACTAATACCACCTCCAAGCCCTGAATCACCATGGACACTTTCCCCTCATCAAACTCCTTCACCTGCATTGCTTTACCACTGCGTTGCCTCGCTTCATCGTCATGAAGGAAACATCTATGCCGTTGCAATTTCAAAGGGATTAGTCTTCACTGGCTCGCAGAGTACCCGAATCCGTGCATGGAAGCAACTAGATTGCACAGAGAGAGGCTATCTCAAAGCTAGTACTGGCGAAGTCCGTGCAATTTTAGCTTACGGTAACATGCTTTTCTCTGCTCATAAAGATCACAAAATCCGAATATGGAACTTCAATGTATCAGACACTTTCCGGTCCAAAAAGGTATCAACCCTTCCTAGAAGAAGCTCATTTTTTTTGTACCCAAAATCAAACAACTTGCAACATAAAGATTATATTTCATGCATGGCTTATTACCATCCGGAAGGGATTTTGTACACTGGCTCCCATGACAAAACAGTTAAAGTTTGGCGGGTTTCGGACAGTAAATGTGTTGATTCATTTGTGGCACATGAAGATTTTGTTAGTGCAATATTGGTGAACCAAAATGATGGGTGTGTTTTCACTTGTTCCTTTGATGGATCAGTGAAAATATGGAGAAGGGTATACAGAGAAAACTCTCACACCCTCATCATGACACTTAAATTCCAAGCATCCCCTATCAATTCAATGGCATTGAGCTCATCTTTCAACCAGTACTTCCTCTATTCAGGCTCTTCAGATGGTACAATAAGTTTTTGGGAAAAAGAAAGAATGTCTTACAGATTTAAGCATGGAGGATTCTTACAAGGTCACCGTTTTGCAGTCCTTTGCCTAGCAGCTATTGGTAAGTTGATATTTAGTGGGTCGGAAGATACGACAATAAGGGTATGGAGGAGAGAGGAAGGGAGTTGTTACCATGAATGTTTAGCAGTGTTAGATGGGCATAGAGGACCAGTGAGGTGCTTGGCTACTTGCTTAGAGATGAACAAGGTTGTGATGGGATATTTGGTGTATAGTGCAAGTTTGGACCAAACATTTAAGGCATGGAGGATTAAGGTTTTGCCTGAGAAGAAAATGTGCTTGGAGCATTCAGATCGGCATGATTCAAGGACAAGAAAAATGGAGTATGATGTGAGCCCTGTGTTATCTCCTTCATGGGTAGAGAAGAAACTTCAAGGTAGCCCTTTTCGCTAAAAGAAAGATGATGTCTATGTGTTCTCTATTCAAGACACCTACTAAATAAAAAAGGCGGACTCCAAATAATAGGATTCACCCCTTTATCATTGACGCTGGAAGAAAAATATCATATGTGCACATAACATTACCTAAAATATATATTTTACAAATCTTTTGCAATATTGCTTCACCAATTTTTATGAATTCAATGTTCTAAAGCTATGGAAATGAATTTAACTTTCCAATGTACTTAAATGGAGTGCCATACAAAGTTCATACAATTATTAGTAGAAGTTTAAATTACATGCTCTACTTTAACAAACAGACAAAGATTTAGCTGACAAAACATGAATGCATTTATATGAACCAGCAAGGGAAGCCCATATGGATTAAAACGGAGCCTACAAATTAAGAGACATCAGAAATACATGTGAAAAATCTAGAAACTTGTTTCGACTATTGGAAGAGGAACGTAAGATCTAACAATGAAGAAGTTCTCGTAGATGAACCCAGCAAGCCCACCACCAATGAGAGGTCCAACCCAGTAAACCCAGTGATCAGTCCAATTCCCACTAACCATAGCAGGCCCAAAAGATCTAGCAGGGTTCATTGAAGCACCTGAAAAGGGCCCACCTGCTAAGATGTTAGCCCCTACAACAAACCCAACAAGAATTGGACCCAGCCCATCAAGTGATCCCTTCTTGGGGTCAACCATGGTAGCATAGACAACAAACAGCAAAGAAAAGGTTAGAACTATCTCCCATATTATTCCTTGCGTGTAGCCCACACCACTTGCAAGTGTATGTACTGGAATACTCTGCACCAAGAAATCAAAATTACAGTCAGTGTTATGTAAATTCTTAAATTTCATTTGCACCCTTTCGCACCAAAAATTAATTTATTATTTCTTTATAAATAATTTTATTAACGAGTGCCTAAGCATTTGTTAAGTTTATATAAACAAAAAAAATTATAATATTTATTACGATAATTATTTATATTTTTCATACTAGGTAATGTATAAATTAATATTTTTTCAAAAATTTTAATTTATAAGAATTATATTTATTATACAGTTTAACAATTATCATGAAGATACTCGTTAAAAAACCGCATAATAAATTACCATTCCCCCGGTGAGATAGTAAAGAAGGGCAGAAGCTGCTGCAGATGCGAGCAATTGATCAATCCAATACAGGATGGAGCGGACCAGGCTGATTTTACCACCAAAGAGGAGGCCGAGGGTGACGGCCGGGTTAAGATGACCACCAGAAATGTGGCCAGCAGATACCGTAACTGCCACCACAAGTGCATGTGCTATAGCCACAACAAACAAGCTCACTAATGCATTTGACCCTAGCTTATCTGTATACAACAAATTAAATTCATATAAAATTAATGATTGATCATAATTAATACAACAATTCTACATTAATCTACATATTATAGTTTTTTAGATCAAACAAGTTCTTCATGCTTATAATTAAATCAATTATTATGAAATAAATTGTTTCTTAGTAGATAAAATTGAATAAAAATTACCAGTAGTTATGGCTGATCCGACACCGGCAAAGACGAAAAGGAAGGTGACGATGAATTCGACAATGAGGGCCTGAATGACGTCCGGCTGCCTGGCCTCTCCGGCGGTTCCAAGAGCAATTTTGGCCATTTTTTCCGGATACCAAGCACAGATTAGCAGGAAGGGGATGGATGGTGGATTAGTGGTGGTGTAGCTAAATTTGCAAGTGCCATATATATATATATAGAAGTATACACAAAAGTATATTCATAATTCACAGTTGCATCATAACTTTAGACAAGTGGGAATATTCAAAATTCATAATTGCACCGTAACTTTAGACAAGTGGGTAAGTTACTATATTGCATATAATTTACCGTTGACTTTTTTAATTTTCCTTTTTTTTGCTTTGCCTCCAACTTGTAAAGTCACTAAAGGATTTTTGAGGACATTTGATAAAGTGTAATAAATATAATATTTAAAATTTGAAACATTATAAAAGTAATAATTTTTTATTATATGACACTTAAATTATAACCAACTATTATAATAAATGATATAAATTTTTATATTTATCATCTTAACAAGTATTTTAAGCACATTCGTTAAAAAAATTATTCACTAAATACATGAATTATAATTTCTAGGTGGAGGAACATAATCTAAATCAAGTTCGCATTCATTCATAAATAAATCCAAAAAAAATTATAAAAATATTAGAAAAAAATAAAATAAACTTAAATCAAGCCCAGTTTGAATCACTTTTAATTTTGGACTACATATTTCAGGTGGAGTTCACTTATGATCATAACAAATGTTAACACATGTCGATTTTGAATATGTTCGAGTTGTAACCCAACCTGATTCATTATCATGTGAAAACTCAAATAGTTATGGATGATTGGCTGAGATTTGAAGGGCCAATATTCAAAATGTAACCTTTACCTATCAAATATAAATGACAAATTACATTTCCCTTCCTTAAGATTTAGAGAAATGACACTAAAGTCCCAATTTTGAGAAAAAATTAAAAATAATTTAAAAATTTTTAAAAATAAAGTTAAATTTTTTCATGATATGAACTTTAAAAAATTTAAAAGATAAATTCAAATAATTTTAAGAAAATAGACAATATATATATATACGCACATTCCTAAAAATAATATATTTTTTCGTTTATTGGTTGAAAAATACGAAAATAGATAGTGGAAACATTTTATTAATTATTTTAAGTTTCATAAAATTATGACACGAGTTAATTGTTTTTAATAGAACTTGTGATTTATATTTTTCTCTTTAGAATATTACTTAGAATGAATTGAATTTATTTTATGCTGAATATTTTTTATTAGAGATAATGTAGTAAAATAAATCATTTAGGTTAATATAATATATTGTTATTATCAGAATTTGAAAGTAGAGGGTAATAATTAAGATTCAATTGAGAAAGGAAAACTAAAAATATAACTTTTTGATAGTTTGAAGATACATATAAGACTTTTTAGTTATTCTTTTCCTAATTATTATGTAACACCATTACATTAAGACTTCCATTCATCGGAAGTGTTAATTTTTCAATATTTTGGATTTTATTGTCATTTCACTAAACTTTAATAGAGGAAAGTGTAATTTACCCTAATATGTAAAATGCTTTATCCTTCCAAACTCTTCATCACAAAAGACAATCCCTTTATGTGTTTACCAATTTTCTATTTATGTAAAGAAAAAAAATAAGATAAGAAAAAGAGGGCAAGGCTTTTTGTTTGCATATATACCATTACAATCATAAAGAATAGGTGGTCTTGTGCACTTGATAACATGCTATTTACCATAAACTTTTGTCGCTACGTTCTTCATTTATTTTATCTTAGTGTCCATCCATCATTTCAAAAGCAACTTTTTTATGCATTTGACATGAAAATAGTAAACAATAATTTTGTTCACTTTGGAAAGAAGCGGAGGGTCCTCATTGAAATTGAATAAAAGAATGAAAACAACAAATTGAGCTGGGGAAGCTATTATTTGAAAAAGAAATCATAGACATATAGGCTTCATAATCCTGCGTGAGTCCTACTTTAATATGCACTTATACTAAGATTTTAATATTTCAAAAACAAATTGTAATTTAACTTTTTGCAATTATTTGCCCTAAACAATTAATTTATTAATTGGAGTCAAAGGTATTCATGTTCCATGATAAGTTTGTTTAATTATGACACGAAATATTTATATTACACGTCTAAATCAAAATTTATACATATATTTTACTAATTCAGTATATATATTATCATAATTATTCAACAATATTAATATTACTTTAGAAGAGAATAAAGTGATGGCTAATAATGTTATTTACTTTTATTATTTTTTTTAGGTTTAATTTTTAAAATTGAAAAAAGTCAATAAATAATTTTTTTTATAAATTTCTTAATATTAACGTTAATGGATTTAAAGAAGTAAATTAATGGAGAGATTCTCTTTTCTGTAACAACATAACGGTCCAAAAATGGTGGGTCTGGCATGTTAGTTGGAGGCTTCTTCTACCCTTTACTCCAATGAATTATTGCATGGGCCCAGCATCCAACTTCGTCAACTACTCTATGGTGATTATGATGATGCCACCGTTATTATTATTATTATTATTATTTATTTCTTTCTATTTGGGAGTTTGAAATGGGAGGAGAGGAGATTAAATAGTGAAAGACGAGAGAAGAAAAAAATGAGAGGAGAGCAGAGAAAGAGTGTAAAAAATTAAAGGGGATGAGAGAAGGCATAAGATAATATTTTGAAAATCAGATCATTGATCAATTCTAAAAAATTATAGGATTTCAGGATATTAGTCTAATTGAGATCGGATCAATAGTAAGACCAAATATATTTAATTTCATATTTTAAATATTATATATATTATGTAATTTTTTTTATTAATTATATATACTAAATGCACAATAAAATATAAAATAATAATTCAATATTCATTAAATAAATAAAAAATCAAATCATAAATAATCAAATATAGTTATTAATAATTAATATAACAACTAATTAATATATTGTGAATTACTATATTTAAGTTTTAACTTATGAATCAAAATATAGGTAATATCAATTAATATATATTTGTTTAATTAATTTTTAATATAAAATACAAATATTTCACTAATCCTTAATACAAATAATAATTTTTTTATTTAAAAAAGAAAAATTGGTTCGGGTCTATCAACTAGACACCAGTTTTACCAGTTCTTAATGTTTTGATCGATTTTGACAAGTCCAATCACCAAAACGATTCTTTACTTCAATCCGGTCTTATTTGTTACCCTGTGATGGTCCAAATGGTGACCAATCCGATTTTCAAAATATTGGTATAAGATAATTTTTTTTTTTTGAAATTAAGGGAAAAAGAGAATATAAAATTATTATTAAATAATTTTATGATTACACCTTTAAAATATTTTATTAAAATATTAGTAAGTATTAAATATAAATAATAAAAGTATACTAGTCATAACATACAAAGATTATAATATATCTTATTCTCTTTTTCCAAATTCTTCAAAATTGGAGTAATTAAAAAAAAAAAAAAAGTTTGGAGAGGTATATGTACCTCTATTTTCTCTTCCTCCTTAAAAAAAAAAAAAAAAATCCTATATGAAAGAAAAAAAAAGTAATACTCTCTCATCTCTCTCCATTTCTCTCTATCCAAATAGATGACCTTAATTATGATGAAATGTTCTCGATCAATCTAGTATGTTACCGATGTGGGTAACACTATTTATATAAAACATATGAGAATATATTATATAGCAACTAAAGTGTTTTTTAGCATCCATTTTATTATATTTTATTTTATATTATTAACTTAGGATATAAAACTTCATTTTTATGATATAAGCATAGGGCGAACTAGATGATAGGATTTTTGGTAGATTTTGTGTTTGCCCCTAAAATTTATAATTTTTTTTAATTATGTACCCTGTAAGATTTCAAGCAAATTTTGTTTTAACCAATAAAAAGTTATACTTTTATCATTTAAACCCAGACCAGATACTTTTTTATTTTGATGAAATTATATTTTTACCCTTAAAACTTTATTCTCTTATCACCTATGTCCCTATTAACTTTGTATAAATTGTATTTTGACTCTTTATATAATTTTTTCATTCTAACTCCTATAAAATTAAAAATATATTTGATTATCTACCGAAAGTATATATATATATATATATATATATTTGTTTAGTGGTATTAACGAATTGCACTTAATTTAAAAAATAAAATAAGAGAAGGAAATAATATAATTAAAGTAAAAAATTGAAACTCATGTTGATCAATTTAATAACAATAATATAATGA
The DNA here is from genome assembly GCA_029379385.1 of Quillaja saponaria. NCBI lineage: Eukaryota > Viridiplantae > Streptophyta > Magnoliopsida > Fabales > Quillajaceae > Quillaja > Quillaja saponaria. The sequence continues at coordinate 23,351,796 of CM055610.1, forward strand.
GGTATACTTATTTCATCTTTATGAACTATATATTCTTATTTATAGTAATCAATCTTAATATTTCTATTTAAATTCTATCCATTCTTAATATACAAGCTAAACTTAAGTGGTTATAATTCATTTAATGAACCTGGACATTATACTTTAAATAAAAATACTTTATCATTTTATATTTTAAACAATTAATACGATTCTTAGTATTATATATATATATCTAAGTATCATTTTATATTTATCAAATTTAGTCATTCATATTTAAAATAATTGAATATCATATAATTTTTTTTTGGGTAGTATATTTAATATATAATTACTAACAAGGTATTGACTTAATTTTATATACACAAACTTAACCGGATTTTTCAACCAAAAAATAATTTATGATTTGGCCTCTCAAAATTAAATACTTATGACCACCACTTGATGTAAGCTATCAAAGAAATATTCCTCCCTATTAAAAAAAAAAAAAAAAGGTTTTTTTTTTTTGGTTGCTTTTTATTACAAGAAAGTACATTTAGTATATTTTAGTTTGTGTGAGTCATATTTCAGAAACACATGATGAAGTTGTTAACTTAGTCACTATGTTTTTCTTAAAAAATTAGCCTCGAATACTAATGTTTTTTCTTTCGTCCGTGGGTGGAAAAGAAAATGGATCCGGGATCATGGGCTTTTTTGGGCTTTGATATTGTACGTTGCAGTGTAGGCCTAAATTCGGCCCAGCCCAAATCCTCTTAAAATGGTCTATGCTCCCTATGCCTCCCCTGCTGCCTTACAAGTTACAACACATGGCCGAGTAGACCACACAGACACAGCATAGCTTAGAGTAAGCAGCACCGCAGATTGGTGGCTACAATTGCAATGGCGTCTTCCTTTTCGGTTGCGCTGAATCTCTCAACTCTTAGACCTTCTCTGCTATCATCATCAAGGTGTTCGGGCTTTACTTCTGTGTGTAATTCCTCTTATAACCCTTCTCGCAGACTCGCTCTCTTTCATCTTGGCACGGGTAAACATTGAGCTCAAGCATTCACTTTTTGTCATTTTCGAAATATTCTCTTTGTTATCCATAGCTTGAAACCTTGAAAGAATGAAACCCATGTTTTAATCCACGTTAATTTTTTAATATTTGATCCACATATTGATCTGAAAGGAAAAGGAGGAAAAGAATTTGAATTTTAGCTCCAGTGTCGTTTTTATAGGAATGCATTTAACTTATCTGAAGTTGGGTTTTGAATCTTTTGACTTTTTGTTGCCAAGTTGTAAATTTGGAGCTTTACTATTTCATTGTTTCTTTATCAAGAAAGCGGTGTTTGGTTGGTTCTAGTTGAATGTTTCGTGTCTGTGACGGTTATTTTTTTTATTTTTTTTTATGAAGGAAACTTTGCTTGGTTTATAGAAATTTGCACCTGTCAACACTATGAGAGATAAGCTTGGAGGGGTAAAGATTGATAATTTGATGAGAGAAACCTTCATTTGGATTTATTTTTCAGTGCATTAATGGACTTTCTGTGGTTATCCAGCTCTCCCCCAGTCAGAGCTATTTCGTGCAAAAGAAACTAAATTGGGATCAGAAGCTACCACTGTTGTAAATCTTGCCCAAGCAAGCACAACTGTTAGTGAACAAAATGCACTGGACTGGGTCAAAAATGACAAGCGAAGATTGCTCCATGTTGTATACCGTGTTGGTGACTTGGAAAAGACTATAAAGTATGTAATTATAACAAATAATGCTTCCATGATATCTGGTAAGTTGGTAAAAGGAAAAGACTGATTATATTGTTGGGATGCAGGTTCTACACAGATTGTTTGGGGATGAAGCTGTTAAGAAAACGTGATATACCAGAGGAGAGATATTCAAATGCTTTTCTTGGATATGGACCTGAAGAAACCCATTTTACTGTTGAACTTACTTACAGTAAGTTTTAGTCTTTAGATCTTTTGATTCAAATGTTATACTGTAATGTCGCTTCTTAACTGATCCAGTAATTAGTACTTTGTGATGGTAGATTATGGAGTGGACAAGTATGACATTGGAACTGGTTTTGGCCATTTTGGCATTGCGGTTGAAGATGTAAGTTCTTATTTTTCCACATAGATATGTTTTTCATATTATTGTGAGCTCATTTACTCAAAGGAACCTCTGTAAGACACCTTTTTAAATACTCAATCCATTTCACAAGAAATATGGTTCTGCTTTTTTGGCTTACTTTAATATGGAAAATCAAGTTGTATGTGTCTATGTGACAACACTTCGTTCTGGATTTTATACTTCTTTTTTTTGTTCTCTTTCGGCCTATAAAAGATTCATAGTTTTCTCAACCAGGAAAATATGTTACTGCTATGTGACAGGTGACAACACTTCCTTCTGGATTTTAAACCTCTGATATTATTCTTTTTTGTTTCATGAAAATTGACGGAGTGTTATTAGCTTCATGGCCAAAGTGCTTTCATTGTCTTTGAAATTTGACGATTTTCATGCCATTAGTTCTCCCTGTTTATCGATTTAAGACTCTAGGAAATTGTCTTTTCCAATCTGACTTTCCATTTCTTTATCTATGTTTTCAGTATATAGAGTTTCCCACACTCACCCTGTTTTTTATCCTGTAACCTTTCCAGGTTACCAAAACAGTAGAACTTGTAAAGGCAAAAGGAGGAAAAGTTACCAGGGAACCTGGACCTGTTAAAGGTGGCAGTACAGTACTTGCTTTTGTTGAAGATCCTGATGGCTATAAGTTTGAGCTTTTGGAGAGAAGGCCTACCCCTGAACCTTTGTGTCAAGTGATGCTTAGAGTAGGTGATCTTGATCGTGCCATAGCTTTCTATGAGAAAGTGAGTATTTCCATCACAATCTTCAGTAGGCTTTCTTCTGTGAAACATTAGTGAATCCCTAGATCCAATGGAAAATCATGCATAATATGATGTTCCTTTGTCTTTGTTCATATTGAAGGCTTTTGGCATGGAACTCCTCCGGAAGAGGGATAATCCCCAGTACAAGGGAAACTTCCCCTTACTGGCTGCCAACAATCTATGGCTGCTTGCATATGCATGTATTGTTTTTGTGTTTTTATTTTATGCACAGCCATTATCCAAAATTTGGAAGATCACACCTTGCTTAATCTGATCAGCCTGCCAAGATCTCAAGCTTTGGCTTTCTTCCTGCTAAGCTAGTAGCTAGGGTGGCTGGGGGCTTTATGAACGTACTTGTGCACATATGTCAGGGTTAGCTGTTTGTACAGTTATAAACATATTTGGAAGTGTTGGAAGGCTATAACTTTCCATGTTACAGTGAATCCTGTATCGGAGGATCTTTTTGAGAATGCTGTTTCAGAATGAGTCACTGAAAGGGGTTCATAGTCAATTAAAAACCTAAGTATGAATTGCACCAAATATGATAATTCCAAGGAATCCCAGTTTGGAAGTTTTGTTTTGACAATCCAGTTGTGTGGTAAAGATTATTCCATGAGCGCTCTCTGCTATGCTATTCATGCCTGCATTCTGCTACTCAACATCATAATTGGTTATGCTGCTTGTATTCCAGTATACAGTAGCCATGCTGGGCTATGGTCGTGAAGACAAGAATGCAGTTCTCGAACTGACATATAACTATGGTGTCACCAACTATGACAAAGGAAATGGTTATGCACAGGTAGATCTGTTGTTCTCCATACCAATTACCAACATTTTACATTTTGAAAGAGAGGTTAACTATGGTTGTTATATACTTATATCTGCTGATTAAGCATTGAGCATGGCACTGACGTTTTGCATTTTGAGTTGTAACAGATTGCTATTGGCACAAATGATGTTTATAAGAGTGCAGAAGCAATCAAAATTTACGGAGGGAAGATTACTCAAGAACCTGGACCCTTGCCAGGTATCAACACAAAGATTACTGCTTGCTTGGACCTTGATGGTTGGAAATCCGTATGTCCTGTCTTCTCTTTGCTTATATGTTTTGACTATGATCCTTTGAGGCCTTGATCTTGTCATTCTTACAAATTTGCTTGCATAGAATGATAAATTCGGAGTCATCTTGCTGATATTTGCTTCTAGATTTTTTGCCTGACCTAAATTACAGCTTATATCAACTAATCAGCAGTAAATAAGCCTAAAGAAGAGAAAAACTAAGAAGGACTTGAAATCGGTAATCTAACCAATAAATTTGTCCACAAAACAGCTGATTGGTTAAGGTTTATATAGTTCATATCACTTATGCGAGCAAATTTTTTGTAAAACAGAGTAATGATCCACTGGGAAGTGGTGAATACTAGTTTGGAACTGTCTCTGTGAATACTTCTCTTCAGGACATTGTAATGGCCGTGCTTGTATCAATTGATTGTTCAAGACTGTGATACTGATCTAACATAATGATTAGTTATACTCTGACCATGCAAGACTAATTATTAAGGGTGATCTTGGCTTGCTGTTCTTATTTACAATATTAAACTCTTCTTTAATGTTACACATGCAGGTATTTGTTGACAACTTCGATTTCCTGAAGGAATTAGAGTGACAACAGCATTATCTTTGTTGCTACACCTCTTTACCAGATGGGAGTATCCAGAAAAATTGTCTGTAAAATCTTTGCCTTACTGCCAAATTCATTCTGTATATTATTGTAATAGTGATTTGGGTGCCTCCTTTTGATTGCTTAGATTGTTTAGGACATTCACTTCAAGTTAATTGTTCTCGAAGAGAGAAAAAAGAAAAGAGAAATGCTGAAATCAGATTTGCAGACTTCTTAGTTTAGACTTTGTAATTTGTATTTCTTTTCATGTTCCTTTGGCATGGCAATCCAACATATGCTGAATCCCCTCTACCCACAACTGTTTTTCTTCGTGACTTGCACATTCAAACTCTATAGTCCTTTCAGTAGTTCTTATTCCAAAATAAGCTCTCTGTTCACTTCCTTTGCCCCTCTCCCTTCCAGGCCAAGCTGGGATGTTACAGCAGACTCCGGAGACTACACCTGCTACATCAACACATTAACGTAGGGTTCAGAGATTCAGGCAACAGGAAAATATATAAGTTCTGGTTATAAGGATTTGCTTACATTTCTTCTTTTTCGTGAATTTTCCTGCAATATGCTTGCTTTTCAATTTGGCTACAACCTGTTAACATTTTGTTGTGAAAATTATTCCAAATGATGAATCAGAGAAGAAAAAGAAATGCATAGGTACATAGTTATGCTTGTATTATGTACAGAGGTGTTACTAAAGCATAATACTATTGAGATGAAATTCCTCTTTCAAGCTGAGTTACTAAAATTCATTCCTTGGACTTGCTGATAGATTTACATATTGTCCTTCCTATTACCTGCCAATTTGAATTTATGTTGTAAGACACGTGCTTCCAGTGAAGATCTCCTGTCATCAACAATTACATCAGAAGCATAAAAGTTAGAAGTGTGACTTAGTTCATGGAATTTGGTGACACAATTTCTCAATCAGAATGAGGTTATTTTTGCAAACATCCTTTTGTAAGTATACCTTTCCTTGTACGTTTGAGAAGCTCCCCTCCCCTATAGACAATGTCCAGTGTTGTCAAGATATTTGGTTCTTGACCTTCATCGCACATTCCCGCCACTGGAATAAATGTTGCAGCTCTATACCCCAGTTGCAGTCTTGCCCTTAGAGTAGCAGCTCCTCGCAAGGCTGCATTCAAAATTCTTTAATCTGATCATGATTTATCTCATTCTTTAGAATTGATGATAACGTCAAAACTTGATTATAAGATTGAGTTGTTAGCATTTTCTCTACATATTTAATAGCAAAAAATATGTCCTTTTCCTTTCTGGGAGTCTCGGTTGATTTTATGGGGTTCAAATGAAGCTTGGTTAGTGCAGCATGGATCTAGCTGATATTTAATAGCAAAAAATATGTCCTTTTCCTTTCTGGGAGTCTCAGTTGATTTTAGTGGGGTTCAAATGAAGCTTGGTTAGTGCAGCCTGGATCTAGCTGATATTTACTGAAGCTTGGTTAGTGCAGCCTGGATCTAGCTGAAAATGAAGTTGCATTCAGTCTAATTGTTTAGGTACATGTGAGAAGTTCTGATACCTGTAGCTGCTCCAGCTGTTAGAGTCAGGATGTCACCATTAGTCTTTGCATTAATGGCAGAGTTCACTGTGGCTAAAATATGGTTGTGGTCAGCTCCCATAACCTCTGCAATCTCAATGCAGTGAGATGCTACTAAAGATGCTGCAGATGCAACTGCAGTAGATGTTTTAGAAGGAGTTTTCTGCCGAGCTGTTGGCATTTCTGGTGATGCTGCTGAGGCTGCAATTGCCGCAACAGCAGCAGCCACACCTGCCACAGATATTGCAGCATGCAACTGAGCGTTACGGATTCTAATTTCCTGCTTCTTCTTCTCCTTTTGATCTTTTAACCACCTCCCCAGTGTCTTGCCTCTAAGTAAGCTTCTATAAAGCTGCTAATAATATTTTTCACCCAGACCACAACAAAGAAAAAAGGGAAACTTGTGAGTAAGAACAAATCAGAGTACATTTCAACAAACTGATTCCTGCCAGTATTGATGTGATTAAATTAGATACTCCATTCCTTAGCAATTGTTCACTTAAAAGGAACTCCGGGTTGAGTGCTTGATGAAGTAAAAATAACTCCTGCACATATTGGATACTTTGTTGACCTGCTGAAGTAAAACTGAGCTGACTATTATCAGATACCAGTTAGCACTCATGGAATAGAATACCTTCATTTCATCGCTGTCCCTTGGCGAAATTGGAGAGCTATCACCAGCAGGTAACTGCAAAATAATTTTCATGATAACCAACAAATTGAATACTTTCTTTTTTAGTCTGTATGTTACTTCAACTATGTTACTTGAACCTCAATTTCACAGGATGAATATAGGCTTACAGAATCATTTGAAATCTTTGAAACTGCAGCATTAACTTCACTACCAGCTGAGCAAGAAAGCGGCTTTTCGACATTGTTGCAAGCAATATGAGTGTTGGATAGTGCTTTGGAGAGTTCCTTAGCTGAGAGACTCCAGGATCTTGCAAGAAACTCCATGGATTCAATTGGAGTATCAGGTGGGGCACAAGACATAGATAACCAATTTGCAGGACCATTTTCATCTATGTTCTCTAGTTGACATGAGGAGCATTTGGCGCCAATCGAGCTCACTGGTACGTAAAGAATCAAAAACAATTGTGAGTTCTGCTCTACTTTGCATCATAAGTAAGCTTAACAAAGAGAAGCTATAGATACTAGATTCTGTTTGGTCAGCTTTTTAACTACAAAAGGATAGTCTATTTTTTTCTTGATGAGAAAGAAACATTGTTTTGTTACAACTTCTACCAACCAAACAATCACTTACTTGTTAAGAGCAATGCATCCAGAAAGTTTAATTTTTGGAGAGAGGTGCAAGAGAATTGTATTCTCGTGCTAAGTAAGATAGCAAGAGCAAGATGGTGAGAGGAACAAACAGTCAGGTATTTAATAAGGGAAATTGAAGCCATTTCCCAGGTTTCTTTATTGAGGAAAATGAAAACTCATGCTCCTGCTAGATTCTTTATACTGAATAAAAGGACCCAATTAATCATTCTTGTCTCCAACTTAGGTTGTTTGCTTTTGGTTTTCACACTTTTGTGCTTTAAAGTCCTGTTTTTTGTGCAGCGGAGAGTTCATCATGACTTAGATTCTCCTTTGATGCCACTATCACTTTCTAAAGAATTTCAGGTCCTATTTGTACGAAATATTTCTTGCATATCTCTCATTTTTTTTACTTGAGAAAACAGTATAGATTCAAATAAATCGTTGTATAGAACTAAGTAATCATTTCTTATATGAGTTTTGTGCATTAAGAAGGTATCTTGAGTTAGGTCTTTTGTTTTTATCCAAAGTTTTAGTGATTAAGAGACCGGCTCATACATAATACCAACGAGATGATTGATTTTGGAAAAAACTTTCTTAACTAACACGAGTTACTAATACAATTTCTTGTAACATAAAAAATATCAAATGAGAATATACCAGAGAGTAAACATAGGATATCTTTGTCACAGTCACAAATGAAATTAAGCGACAGCTTTTTTTTTGACTTAGAAATACACCAATGCTTTTCATTTGTGTGACAATCTTTAATGGGAATTTTTTTTTTAATATCTGATACAAAAGAGAAAACCGGGCCATCTATACACATTGGACCCGCCATAGTTCAACTACATCACTATAAAATGATATCCCTCCTCACATTTTAAGGCCTAAAGGTCATGACCCAAACATCCATAGCCACCATCATCTATTCCTCGCTATTCAGACCTGTATGTTTACTACCTCCATTAATTAATTTTAAACTCTTAATGGGGGCATCCGTCCTACTGAGTATAGGTGGCTCCCCTCCATAACCATCCAATGTGTTTTGGCATGATGATGTAAACTCATGGAAAATTATGCTATCTGACATGTCATGACTTTTTTATTTTTCTTGGTTAAGTGTATGCCATGGCATTTGCAATAGAGTAAAGCTTGCTCTAAGTGGCTCCACCGAAATTTATGGCTGAAAAATCAAACACAGTCAGTAACTCACCGACAATTTCTACAAGAATTATAGCATTTTGCTCATAAAAGCTTTGAATTAGTACAAACCAACAACATAAATAACATAAAGAGAGCATATAATGTAATTAACGTAGATTAGTGAACCCTTACCTATTTTTTGGCGGAAGAAATTCGAATTAACGATGGCATCCAGCTGCTAGAAGTACCAGCATTGTTCCCAAATACACGATCTGTGTTAGAAGATTCTATTTGCCGCTGTTGTTTTGAAACATTTTCTCTAGGAGAAGTGGGCATGGCAGATGAAGCAGATGGTCCATTGTTCATAGTCTAACAAAAATTTATTTCAATCATACTGAAATCACTTCAACTGGATGTAGAACAATAAATAGAACTATAACTTCAACAACTAGTGAGATGTGAGAACCAAAGCCAATATACCATAACTTAGCAGAAAAGAATAACAGGATCTATTATCTCTCTAAAAGCTAAAAAGAAGGTCGATACATCTCCCAGGAATACAAAAGCATGGGAGAAAAAAGAAAGGGAAGCATAATGGAAGTTGGATAACTAGATGACTTACATGTTTCCCAATCAAGTTTTCAGCTTTCAAATTCTGAGCATGTGATGATCTAAATCGCATATGATTGTTTCTGACATTGGTTGATACTCTTGGCTCTGCAACCTGAGTGGAATTGAGTCCTGAAATATAGAAACAAACTTAAGTTGTCAGGAATAGCATTGCTGGCAGCCTACGCAACTAAACTACGTCATTTTGTAAAAGGTTTGAAACTTGAAACAGAATCACTTCAAACACTTCTCGCAAGACTGCAGCTTACCTTCATTCTTATCAACGTCTGGTGGCATTGCCAGACTACTAGTCACTCCAGCTACTGGCTGCAGGTTGTGAGATAATTATGTGAGAAAGACAAGTACACTGAACAAGACGTCAAGATTCAATATAAACTACAAAAAGTCGTCCAGGATTTGTAAAACAAAATGTAAACATTTCATGAATTTATAATTGACAAGATTTATAAAAAGGGCTTATAGTGCTAGATAAGAATATTTTGAAACAGAAGATAACTGACAGGGGGATGGACAGAAGTTTATCCCAGGAAAATAAAATAGAGGTTCATGCATACAATTCTTAAAAGAAATTCACTCAGTATGTTCATAAGAGAGGAAGTGCAAAACTAACAGTTGTTTGACCCTGCGTCTTTCTCTGCTGCAACTGCTGGTATTTCAAAATGGTCCAGTCAAATGTATAGTCAAGCTCATGTCCTGTGTATTAATCAAGCCAAACAAGATCAGTAAATCCTGTAAATACACGCAGAGAAGACTTTGATTACTTAGTACTGGAGAGTGGAAAATCATGGCTTCAGTAAAAAAAAAAAAAAAAAAAAAAAAAAAAAAAAACGAAAAGAATTTGGCAGTGCAGAATGTTGTTAATATTACACACTCTCAAAGGCATGCTTTATGAAAACACAGAACACCAATCAACCAGATCTGAAAATTCTGAAATACATGCAGAGAGAAGACCCAGAATATACCATGTAGAGGAGACTTGCAGCCTTGCAGTAAGATGGTTTAATAAAATGGAAGTGCAGAATGTTCTTAATATTATAAAGTTCTCAAGCAAACCTAACTGAGGTAAGCTAGAACAGAGAACTACCAATAACTTGGTTTACTTTCTATAACAAACAGATGTCCTCTACAGAAAGCTCATTATGTCATTGACAAGATAATACATAATAAGTCTCATAATATATTACATAGAATGTTTTCGTAAGGTTTATCCAGATCATTGTACCTGGAATAATTACTGATTTCAAAACAAATACCTACATAAGTAGACCACTCCGGAGGTCCAACTACCAAACAAGTTCCTGAAATGTTGTTGACAGCAGAACCAACCTCAAGTACAAAGTGGGGCCAAGTCCTTTAAACTATACCTTGAAGGGTAAAAACTTTATACTATGAAGGCTGTTTAGGCTCTCGTAGAACCTAATTGGTATTTTAAATCAAGTTCTAAACAGCATAATTACTTAAGTGGCTAGGCAGTTTTTTTTTTTTTTGGGTAAGAAGCTATGCAGCTTTTCAGACCCATGCTAATGGAGTTCAAACTTCATATTTTACAAGAATAATTACATTTGATAAGAATGAAATAACAAACAACTGATGGAACAAAAGCAAACTACCATTTATATCAAGTGTCATAGAACAATGCTTATCTAAAAACTGGGTTGCAGTTCAATTAAGCAGTGAAATGAAGAGAAAATTGAAGCACGTGATCAATTAAAGACAATACCTTCTCGAGTGAACAAGTCACGAAACAGGCGCTTCAAGAATCCATAATCAGGCCGTTGATCAAATGTCAAAGAATGGCAATAATGGAAGTAAGACGCAAACTCCACAGGAAATGACCTGCAGAGGATCTTATAGCATGAACATGGAGTCAGTTGACATTTATACATAACGTAAAACTTGATCCAAGAACCAGCATTAATTTAAGCAAAAAAAAAAAAAAAAAGGATTCAAGAAGATGATACCAAATATATGGGGTTAAGGCTTTACACACCCACGCATGTATGATGGTATTAATGGACACAAAAATTGCCAAAAAAATCTAGCTACGCTGACAAAGTAGGAGTATTAGCCTTAGGCACTTGTCATTCCCCAATTGCTAAAAACATTTGGACCACAATGAAATCATTTACTCTAGCTACAAAGAGGGGAACAGTACAAGACTAGAGCAAGGAGGGTATATGTTCAATCAAGGACTAGAACATACAACAAAATTGGATTAATGCCCTTACCTCAATGGGAGTTGATAGCTTCTTCTCACAAATCTTGTCATATTTTTGCTTTTTAGTGGCAGCTTTTAGACCCTGCCAAGGAAGGCTTAATGCAAAGAGAAAATAGTCATTTACCATAGTCAAATTCAAGATGCTGGAAATTTACAATTAACAAGAAATGACTTACCTTCCTCTTAGGAAGTACAGGAAAACATAGCCAAGAGACTCCAAATCATCCCGGCGGCTTTGCTCTGAAGAAAATATTAAATAAAAAATGAGGAAAATAAAGGAGTCTAGCCACAATTTGAACCATAAGGAAGAAGAAGAAAAAGTCTATTTACTCACCAATTCCTAAATGAGTATTACAACTTGCGTAACGTGCAGTCCCTGTCAAACTTTTGTTCTCTCTGTATGAGTTTATCAAGGTGGACGTATATTAAGAAAATTTCCCTTGCTCCTAATTTTGAATAAGTAAAGAAAATGCGAAAACTACAAAGGAATCACTAAGAAGAATAAATCTCACCATAACATCATAAAGATTTCCCATTGACAAAGGATGATATCCAGTTACTTATTGAATAAATAAATGGAATTCATTTTAGCAAAGACATGACTGTGATAGTCATTGACATTGTTAGAGTATATTTAGTATTAAGTTATGTTGGGTGTTAAGTCCTATATTGTTTAGATAAGCATGTCTTATATACGTTATCTACTATAAATATAAGGTCTTGGTCTAGTCTTGGAATAATCCAAGCTACTACTCTTTCTTCCTCTTTATATATTTTACATGGTATCAAAGCAGGTTTAATCTAAACCCAAGTTTAATCTTAGGGCTACCGCCTCTCTTCTTAGGTGGCAACCCCGAACAAGTTTTGAAATTTTTTATGCTGTTAGGAGTTTTGAAGTTTGTCTTTATGTTTGTTGGTTGTTTAGTCCTTTGACACAACCCCATTCAATTTGAAGAATTGACTAGTTTTCAACATTTCCTGCTCGTTATCACCAATTCCGAAGTTGCCTGATCTTGTTTTCCGACCAGAGATATTCTCAGTGGAAGTTATGTTGGCAGTGAACCAACAAAACACACATTGTTTGTGTCATTCTTTTTTAGGCACTATGTTTTTTGTATCATTCTCATTCTCATTCTCTTAAGCACAGAATGAGTCGAGTGAAACTTGATGTAATTTTTTTTTTTTTTTTTTTATAGGGGAGTGTTGAGAGTTTTAACACTTTGGATGTATTTGTACAAGTTAAAGCACACAATATGTTCTAGCTTGAAGGAGAGTGTTAAGAGTATATTTAATATAATGTTATGTTGGGTGTTAAGTCACACATTGTTTAGCTAAGCAAGTCTTATGTACGTTCTCTACTTTAAATATAAAGTCTTGGTGTAGTCTTGGAATAATCCGAACTATTACTGTTTCTTCCATTCTATATGTTTTACAGACGTAATGTTTACTAGTTAACAAAATTCTGGATGGATATGGACAACGTTGAAATTTTTCTTTGGAAAGAAACAAAATACTTAAACAAGCATATTTTATGTCATGAAGGGAACTGGAAAAAGAGAAAGAGAGAGAGAAAGTTTCAGTTCATCCTTATGATATAAAGATGAAAAAAATACCCTTTACAGTATTTACTACTTAATTATGTGCACAGCGATATCAATTAAGAGAACTCTTTAACTTCATTTACCCGTTCTAGAGAGCTTATATTTAACAAAGAAAAAAGAAAAAACACCACCACTTAACAGATCATTACATCATGTAAAGTAAAGTAAAATTCCCAATAAAATATTATTTCTTCATAGATATTTTTCTTTTCACACAAATTTCTACGGTAAATTATAGAAAATCATATCTTGAAAATGTAAAATGACATTAGGTTGGACTTGTGTAACTAGGAAAAATTACAAAACTTAGATCAAACATGAGAAAGGCAGTCCTTACAACAGAACAAATAAAGAAGAAGAAAAAAGCTAGAAAGTAAGAAATAGGCTACCTAGAAAATATATACCTGTAAGCAATATGCCGGTTTGTAATGGGGTCCCTATATCTTTTTGCAAGTCCAAAATCAATGATGTAAACCTAATGAGTAGAAAATTGGATTGACTTAAAGAGGAAGTAAAGTAACAACCTATTGGAAGAAAATAAAAAGACAAAGGAATTATCTAAGAGCAACATCATATGTAAGTTAGACATTGGATTACATTGATCATTACCTGAGTTGCTTTCCTGCCAAGACCCATAAGAAAGTTATCTGGTTTAATGTCTCTATGCAAATACCCTTTCGAATGCACATATTCTATTCTGGTTATCTGCAAACAAACATTGAAATAAAATAAAATTTAATTTTCACTTTTTGGTGTTAGAACTTAGAAGCCAAGAAATGGATTAAGAAAATAGGAAATCAAAATTAATAAAAAAACCGCTCTAAGAACATATACTAAGATGAAGATAATATCCTTAAAGAAACAAATAATGACATTGGGACTACCCCGTTCCAATAAGTAGGTAATGAAAGTATGTGCCATTTTTTATATCAAAGCAAGCTGTCATGAGATACAGCAATGATTACCATATGATCAGCCAACATCAACACTGTTTTCAGTGAAAATTTCCTCCCACAGTAGACAAAGAGGTCTTCAAGACTGGGTCCTAGCAGATCAATGACTAGAACATTATTATCTCCATCTGGTCCACACCATTTCATATTTGGAATACCACCTGAAATTCACAAAAATGAGGAATTGAAACCACATAAACATGGTGCAAAGAGATTATTAGAGGAGCATGTAATTTAAGTACTTTTATTAGTTTATACTATCTTACTTCCTCCTTGAAGAGTATTGTACAGCTTCGCCTCATACAATAGTTGTGGATGTTTTGTCTTGTTGCTCTCCTACAAAAACAATAAGAATGAGGGCAATTAGAAAAAAATAATACAATGACATGTGAATAGTTCTTGCATACAAGGAATGGGAATGATAAAACAGCCAACCCATCAATCCTCTTTGTCAATATCTAACCCACCAGTAAAATCAGCTAAAATGTTGATTGTGCCACTATCTTTCACCATAATGAGACTGGATTTTGATTATTTCTCAGTGGAACATCAACCTAACTTGGTTTTACTCTCATAATGAACAAGCAACAGATGCTTTTTTTAAATAGATGGATGTCTCAAATGAAACAGTGAAAATTCAACCATAACATTCCTTAAATTCTAGAAAGCTGCAACAGGATGGTTACATTAGGAAACTCTGAAGCTTAACCAATAGGTTAAAGGTCCTACTGATCCTACTGCAGGTAGAAACATGTGAAATTAAGGTTTTAACTTTTAACTATTCACTATAAAGCTCTTCTCTTGGTAGCTTTTACTCTGGCCGCAGATAGGCCTTTTACCCACTAAGGGTGCATATCACCCTTCTTCTAGTATACTAGCCAACCTAAAGCATGGAACCCACTATACCAATTGCGATGGAGAAGTTTTAATAACTAAAATACTACTAATTTATCACTAATTCTAATATTTCATGATTCAAATAAAATCTAGATACAACTAAATTATAAATCATAAATCTTATAACTACGTTCTCCATCAAATTGTTGGGAGAAAGACTTAAGACTGATGGCATGCATTAAAAGAAGGCTTTTAGCTGTTTGTGACCGAAAAAATCAATCAATTGGAATATTTTCCTTTGCAAATATTAATTTCACCCTCTATCATTTTTAGTTGTCAGGATTCAGGAATGACAAGCCAAAGCATGAGGACTGTTACAAGCCATGTAGAATCATTAAAAATTATCTTCAAAGCAAGATTCCCTAATTTGAATGAAATAGGAATAAAGTTAGAATAATTAATACTAACCATCTTCACGGCCACAATCTCGCAAGTGTCGATATTGGTAGCTGAAACGATCCAGTTTTCATTAAAACCCCCATAAGCAGAAACATAACAATCAACGATTAAAGCTTCAAAGAATATGGGCAGAGGAAGAAGCTGAAAATTTAGCTAAAGCAAGAATTTTTAACATACCCAGATAAATTTCACCGAACGATCCACTCCCAATTTTTCGACCCATCCTAAATTTTCCACCTATGATCCTCTCCATGTATTTTATTTTGATACCCACCTCCTCTCCCTGTGTAAACAGATAATTTTTTTCGAAATCTTCAAAGAAACGGAGTAAGAGCCCCAGTAAAATTTGTAAAATATTTATTGGACTATTGGAAAATCCAGAAAGCTATATAGTAGGAAGGATCGCTTCAATGGAGACAACAAAGGAAGCGTAGAAATGATGAAGAAACAGAGTTGCTGGTTCCGGGAATTTGGTAAAATTTTGGATTAGGGATTTAAAAGTCCGTTGATGACTTGGACAATCATGACATGCTGGAGCTGGACTGGACAAAACCTAATCCAATCCAAATCCACAATCCACTGCAGGCTTGCGTTGGATTGACCACACGAATCACATGATTGGTTAATCAACCACACAGGAAGACAATCAATTTCTATAATAGAGTTGTGATCAACATGTGCTAATATTGTTTTAAAATTGGATATTAAAGCTATGAACATGATATATATTTCTATTTAATGGAATGTTCATTCGGATTCAATTATTCACATTTTAATTAATTATTTTTCAATCAGTCATTGATTATCCATATTATAACTACAAAATTTATTTCCTAATAAGATTCGAATTCAAAACTTTTATAAAAGGAACATATCTTACTCTCCTCGGGACTAACCCCTTTTTCTTTTGGTTTTGCATTCACCAACTCATAAAAGTACAGAATACATAATACCATTTGATGTTTGGTTTTCTTGTGAGAAAAGATATCTATAATTATTGAGATAGATTATGATAAGTGCACGGAACAAAGTAATAGAATTTTAATATTGTTAACATATGTACAAATTTTATTCTACGTATAAATATATAAATATCATTAATTTAAATACAAATATAAATATATATATATATATATATATATATATTAATTTAAAGTATTTCGATTCATATATTTTATTCTACGTATCATTAAATGTTTATGTTAATACAAAATCTAATCCTTCTTCTAAATAAATAAATTATTTATTGGTGTGAGGTTAAAGCCTACAAATATGAAAGAAGTTGACTTGAAAATTATTTTTTGTATATAGTGTGTTTGGAATACTCAAAAATATAGATTTTAGTTTATTTCAAATAAATTATACGTTTTTTACTTTTGAAACAAATGAAATTATGTAGATTTTAAATAAAGTTCATTTAAAATTCACATTTTATTCAATTATGAATTTCACACTAAATAAATTATCTTATTTAAAATGGAAACTATACTTGTAAAATTTAGTATAATTCTCTTATTTGGAATAAATAAATAATTTAATTAGTTTAAGTATTTTTCCAATACTACCCTCAAATTTTTAAAGTAAAACTAGCATTAATTAATTCAAAATATAAAGGCGAAAAGTTAATTGTTGTTCAATAAACAAAAGAAAAGTTGATATGAAAAAACTCGTAATTGATTAAATTAACATTTGAGATGAAGTGATGGTGGCTCTTTAATAATAACTTACCTAAAATAAATTTCACAAAATGAAATCCAACTTATTAAAATGAATTGAATTGTAAAATTCATATAAAATAAAATAATTCTATTTTTTATATTGTTCCAAACACACTGTTAATGTTTCCTATATAAGATAAAATACATACGATACTTCATCCTCCAATTCCATGAACAGGAAATATAAATAAAAACTTTAACCATAACATAAATGAATCAAATGACAATATTCATCAATTAACCTTCTATCTAGGTTAATTAAACTTTAACCATAACACAAAATACTTTCGTTTATGTAATTATATTCAATTATTTTTAAAGTTGAATTACTACTTAAAAAAATATTAATAATATTAATTTGTCTAATATAAAATGAATCAAGCATTGTCTACAAAATCATGATCATATATTGGTGTGCAATCTTGCAAAGTTGACTATCTAGGTTGTTATTTAATACTATTTAATGTATCGTTAGTAACCATAACATAAATTACTAACCATAACACAAAATACTTTCTTTTATGTAATTATGTTCGATTATTTGTAAATTTGAATTACTATTTTTAAAAAATATATTAATAAATATTAATTTATCAAATATAAAATGAATCAAGCATTTTCTATTGAAAATATAATACCAAGCTTAATAGATAATTAGTTTACCGAGTTTAACCTAGGTATAAAAAATAAATGTAATTCAGATAGATATATAAACTTGGTTAAGATCATAAGAAAAAAAACAAAGGATATGATAGCAAGCATCAAACTTGTCAAATAATAAGTATTGCATAAAAATACATAAAATTAAAAAGGTGAGTCAACATTTAGACCTCCAAGTTAGACAAAGATACAGAGTATTGCTGCACTGCTCAATGTCCTATCAATTGAATCAAACACTCATTTTATGTATCAAAAAACTCTAAAATAGATTTGACTTATATTTGTAAAAAAATTATTTTAAAATATTAATAAATAAACTCAGACAGGTTTGATATTTTTGAATTGATTTTTTTATTTTCACCTGGATAAGTAATAAGATTAAATGATAAAACATCAACTCACTTAAAATTTTGATTTAATCAAATTGTGAGATGTCGACTAAATTTGATCGGGTCAATTAAGGTCAATCTAATTCTCAGATTCCTGTTTTCTGCCGACGCCACGTCATGAGCCATCGGCTCTTTACATTCTCACCCTTGGACGCAAGGAAAGTGACTGCTTTGTTACTATTTAGAGTCAATGACCCTCTTCATTAATTATGTTATTGTTTAGAAGAAGATTATTTTTCAGAAAATTTTATTTCGGTACACGTGTGACACGTGTGACACGTCTGCACACGTGAGTGTTGCTATCTATGAGAGTATGAAAATTAAGAATAATACATTAAATGAGGACTGAGGAGTAAGACCACGAGTCTCGTGCAGAGAGAGAGGGGCCAATTCTTTTGGGCCGCTCACTTCAAATTTGTTTTCAATAATATTCAACCACAATAAAAATGTTATTTAAACAAGTGTTTTACAGACACTTGGTGTAATGAATGTAGTTTTCAGAAATAAAATATTTTTTAAAAAAATTTAATAATAAATTAGAGGTCACAATTAATTATAATAATAAATGTATTTTTTTTTTCATATAGAATATATTACTAAATAAAACTCATTGAAAAACTCAATATATATATATATATGCTACAATAAATATGGAATTTTTTGCCCTTAAATTTTAGAAAAAAGTATTAAAAAGTTCTATTTAAATTTTCAAATTAAAAAAATTTCACAGTGATCTATAATTTTATTTTTATTTTTTCTTCCAAATAATTTTTATTTTTTACCATTAATAAAATGTATAGCACTAATTTTAACTTTTCGTTATCAAACTATCAATTTTCTTTTCTCTCTAAAATTAATAAATTAAAAATTATAATAGTAAAAATATGTCTAATTAAAAATTAAATTCACAATAATTGAAGTTTAATACAAAGAAAAAAGAAAATAAAATAAAAAAGGTAATAGATAAATAATATTTTTACTTAAAAAACTAAATTTTGATATATTAAAAAAATTAATGACTTAATAATTAAAGGGTAAAATTGATATGTGAATCGCTATTGGTAAAATGAGAAAAATTAAAACTATGATTCAACTATAATTTAAAGTAGAACTGTTGGTCAGTTTTCCAAGTTTAAGAGTGTCCCGGCTTTTTGGTGTGAGTGAATCAACAGTAGAAAATCACAATGGAATTTAGTCCTTCAGATTCAGAGCAAGATCCACTTATAAGCAATTTGAGGGCAAAGGGTGGCTATAGAACACTGCCCTTCATTGTTGGTATGCCTTCGTCCACATGTTTCTTTGTCATCTTGGGTCTTTAACATTGTCGATTAATTGTCCCATTTAAGCTACAAAAGTATGTAAATTTGATACATTTTGTTACAGGAGTTGATACATTTGAGAAAATGGCTAGCATTGGACTGATGCCTAACATGATTCTCTACTTGAAAAGCGAGTATGGTATGCAAAATGCCAGAGCCGTTAATATACTCTTCCTCTGGTCGTCTGCCACCAACTTCATGCCCATTATAGGTGCTTTCCTTTGCGATTCCTTTGTTGGTCGATTTCGGATGGTCAGCTATGGTTCCATGACCAGCCTACTGGTAATTTTCTTTTCGTTTTTTCTGAAAACACATTTTCACTGAATAATTAAGAGTATTCGTCACTAGTAATTGTTCACAGCTCAGTTTTAATGGGTCTGCTTAATTGCTTTTTGGGTCATAGTCTATAATTGTATTTTGTGAAGATATATGCAAAGCTTTTAGTTTCCAAACCAGAAATTTTTCTTCCTCTTCCGTGGAAGGGCAATTTGCATCCCAAGAGTGGGCATTTACATCTGTAGTTGCTTAAATTATTGGCATTTATGGGTAATAATAACAATTTTCTCCGAAGACATCAGAATATATAGAAACTTTTTTGGACTTATCAATTACACATTCGTTAAATAATTAGAAACTTTCATTTCCCCAGCCCAGTCTGTGCCAAAGGACAATGGAGGATGGGTGACCTTAATTATTATTTAGAATTGCACAGTGCTACATATGTCAAAGACCTCTTTTCCTGGCTAGAGTCTACAAGAATTGTTAGAATATACAAATGATTGAATGTCCTCCCTCGCTACAAGCTTGAGCTTGTTTGTAGGTGGGGTGGTAATTTATCATGGTATCATAGCAGGACACTATAGTACTAAATTAACTTTTCATGATACAGGGAATGATTCTTTTATGGTTAACAACAATACAACCAAGGGCTCCTTGCCACCAAGTTTCTGAAAGTTGCAGATCCCCAACAACTTTTGAACTTTTAGTTCTATATACTTCTTTTGCCCTCATGTCTTTTGGATCTGGAGGTGTAAGGTCATCATCCGTAGCCTTGGCTGTAGACCAATTAAGCAAGAGAGAGAAAGAACAGGGTATCTTGGAGAGGTTCTTCAATTGGTACTGTCTTTTAAGTGCAGGAACCACACTGCTTGCAATGACTTTTATGGTCTATATTCAAGATAAGCTGGGGTGGACAGTGGGGTTTGGAGTCCCTGTTGCCCTGATGTTCATATCGGTGGCGTTGTTTTTCTTAGCTTCTCCATTTTATATCAAACTGAAGCCCAAAACGAACTTGTTCGGTGGATTTGCTCAAGTTCTTGTAGCAGCTTATAAAAATAGACATCTACAATTACCATCAGTGGTCAATTATGAATTATACCATAATGAAAAGGAACACATGTTTCAGATTCCAAGTGAGAAATTAAGGTATCATAATTTTTTCTCTTATGGTGCTAAAGGTGTTATCAAATTGGTACAATATGTTCAGTTACTTAATCACATTTGATTTCACTTCAATTATTTCGTTCATTGTTAAGTAAAAGGAACAGTACAAGGATCTTCTGAAATATAGATATGTTCACATGGAGTTTTATAGCTTGGTTTTAAGAGTTCCACTGTCCTCAATTTGGAATTCTTTTGAAGTTTACACAAATGGGGAGGTGGATCATGTTCTGCATTATGCCTAATGTCTTGTCCTTTCATGCACAAACATGATAGTTAATGTATGTGCTCATTATAAACTATTTGAATCAATTTCAAGGATGTGTCAATTCTTAAGAACCTTGATTCTGCACATTGTTGTCTTTATGCTTGCAAGGATCTATCTATAACTTTTGAGCATTATTTTAACTGTCTAATCTATTTCCCTAGGTTTTTGAATAAAGCATGCTTTATCAGAAATCCTATGCATGACCTTACCCCAGATGGAAGAGCTTCTGATCCATGGAGCCTTTGCACAGTGGACCAAGTAGAAGAACTCAAGACACTAGTCAGGATAATTCCAATTTGGACAACAGGCATAATGCTATCAGTGAATATGAGTCAAAGTTCTTTTCTGGTATTAGAGGCATCCTCCATGGACCGTCATGTTACTCCAAACTTCCAAATTCCTGCAGGCTCCTTTGGATCATTAATGATGGTGTCACTATTATTTTGGATTGTTCTCTATGATCGCATAGCAATTCCCCTGGCATCAAAAATAATGGGAAAACCAGCTCGCCTTGGAGTGAAACAAAAAATGGGAATTGGACTTCTTTCATCATGCATAGCAATAGGATCATTGGCGGTTGTAGAGAGTTTCCGGCGTGCAATGGCAATCAAGGAAGGATTTTCAGATGATCCACAAGCCGTAGTGAGCATGTCAGCATTGTGGTTACTGCCACGCCAAATATTTGATGGGT
Organism: Quillaja saponaria; assembly: GCA_029379385.1. Taxonomy (NCBI): domain Eukaryota; kingdom Viridiplantae; phylum Streptophyta; class Magnoliopsida; order Fabales; family Quillajaceae; genus Quillaja; species Quillaja saponaria. Next base: position 23,373,456 of record CM055610.1, read on the forward strand.
TGGCTGAGGCTTCCAATATAATTGGCCAGAGTGAGTTCTATCTCTCAGAGTTGCCTCAATCCATGTCTAGTCTAGGAGCTGTCCTTTTTGGCGTTGGTTCATCTGCTGCAAACTTGATATCAAGTCTGATTTTGAACATTATGAACAATGTCACCGAAAGAGGAGGAGAGGAGAGCTGGCTTGCAAACAACATAAACAAGGGTCATTATGATTATTATTATTGGCTTATTTGTGGTTTGAGCTTTCTAAATTTTCTGTACTACCTATATGTTAGCAAGGCTTATGGTCCTTGCAAGGGAGAAGAAAAGAAGAGTTTAGATGGAGGGGATGATTGATCAATATCTACTTGTTTACTATTAGACTGTGTACGTTGTATTCAATAACTTGGCATAGCTGAGACGTCCTGACTGCAAAAGTCTGATATTTAGTCTATATAGTCATGTAAAAATGATATCAATGAATGAAGGAATTTGTTTACTGCTCGGTCTTCATTAGGCTTCATCATGTCTATGTATCCCACTAAAGTGCCTCTGCACATCAAGCAATTCAGTCACCTCCACACCCATAAAACAAAACAAAACAAAATTTAAATCTAGGGACACAGCATTAGATATGTTTGACATGTTGTAATATATTAACTAAAATTTCGATGTTTAGAACTATTATCATTTCAATTAATAATTTTATTAGAATAGCGTGTCTACGTGTAAACTTAATAGCAACTAATGTAGTTATACAAATAGACCTCAAGCACATTTATGAAGATTATTAGATACCGCGAGTTGCACGCCTTTTTTTCTACTTTGGACTTATTACATGTGAGTTTGCCCATTTAAAATTTTATTTATTTATTATTCTTGTCGTGGTCCTCTTGGGACTGACGGGAAATACTCATCCCACTGACGTTTGGAGTACTGTAATTGAAGCAGAAAGGAGAGTGAGAAATTGAGAAAACCTGGTTTCAAATTCAAAGAAATCTCTTTGCGGAATTGGGGGTTTACTCCATCGACTTTGTTCAATGGAAAGTCCTTCTCTTTCAGAAAAAAAAAACTGATAGCACTATGATAAAAGAGCCACTCCTGAACAACAACACCGCCAAAGGTGGATTCAGGACCTTGCCCTTCATCATAGGTATGGCTATGTCTGGGTCTGGGTGTAAATCTTGTTCTGGGTTTTCGATGGCCAACTTCACTTCACTGGTATTCCATATGAAATAGCTACTATAATTGTAACTTTGTGCGTATATTTTTGTGGCAGTGAATGAGGCTTTTGAGAAATTGGCAAGTTATGGTCTTACACCAAATATGATTTTGTATCTGACAGAAGAGTATGGTATGCAAAATGTTGCGGCCACCAATTTAATCTTGCTATGGTCAGCCGCCAGCAATTTCACGCCTATCCTGGGTGCTTTCCTTGCAGATTCTTATGTGGGTCGGTATTGGATGATTGGTTTTGGATCCATCGCTAGTCTATTGGTAGTCATTTTCTCTTGGTTTAATGTTTTTCACTGAATGTTTTCGTGCATAATTAGTGGTTGAATTTGCTCAGTTTCTTAATATCTCTTGCTTATTTGGTTTTCTGGGTCAACATCATTTGCCTTTTGTTTTCCAAACCCTGTAAATGTTACCCCTTCTTATGTGAAATAGACAACTTGCATCCATATGAGGGGACCTTTCCTCAAGGGTGTTTAATGTCTATGCAGTATTGGGATACAAAACCTGTTGATATGACGAATATAAATAATACAGAAGCAAAAAATTTGGAGAGGATTATGGTTGACATAATCATCGAGGCATCTGAAGTCTCATTTTTGCCAAAGCCAAAGGACTATAGAAGGTGGCGTGTACTTTTTTACATATAGAATTTTGTTAAGAGTATGTTTAGTGTGTTGGGGGTTAAGTACCATGTAAAATATATATAGAGGAAGAAAGAGTACTAGCTTGGATGATTACAAGACTACACCAATGTCGTATATTTATATTAGAGCACTTACATAAGAATTGCTGATTTGAACAATGTGGGACTTAACCTCCAACATAACTTAACACATACTTTAACATATTTATTTATAAATTTGAATATTGTTTGCTGCCAAAGGTAATGCTATTCATCATTAACTTTTCTTTTCCAGTGTCTTTTTGAAGTCAGATTTGATTGCATTTGTATATAAAGGTTTTGTTTTACTAACAATTTTGTATTTGAATTAGTTTTTCCAGCCTATGCTTAATTAGCATTCATTATTCCTGTAGTGTGACTGAGTACTTCAACCAAATCTGTTGTTTTCACATCTACTGCATTTAAATTTTAAACTACTGGTAAAAATTTGCTGGAGCTGGTAAAATGACGGAATGGTTTTGGGAAGGCAACTGTGGAATAAGAAAGTCCTAATTAAGCAGGCACTGTACAGAGGGAAATAAAAGCTTTCATTAATCATGAAAGTTAGTTGTGAAGTCTAAATCAACTTTCATGTAACAGGGAATGAGTCTTTTATGGTTAACAACTATGATACCACGATCAAGGGCCCCGTTCCATGAATCAACTGACAATTCCAGCTCCCCAACAGCAATAGAACTGTTCGTGTTATATTCTTCCTTCGCCCTCATGTCTCTTGGAGCCGGTGGAGTAAGGTCCTCCTCCTTAGCCTTTGGTGCAGACCAGCTAAGCAAGAGAGACAAAGATGTAGGCATCTATGAGAGCTACTTCAATTGGTACTATGCTACATCAGGAGCAGCCGTACTGATTGGAATGACTCTTATGGTGTATATTCAGGATAAAATGGGGTGGAAAGTGGGATTTGGAATCCCTGTTATCCTCATGTTGATATCAGCTGCATCATTTTTCTTAGCTTCTAGGTTCTATATCAAGATCAAGGGTAAAACGGATTTGTTCAGTGGCATTGCTCAAGTTCCTGTAGCTGCTTATAGAAATAGACACGTCCCATTATCATCACAGGTCACATGTGATTTCCATCATGAAAGTGAGTCCAGATGCCTCCTGCCAAGTGACAAACTAAGGTAACATAGGTTTTTTTGCAAATGGTGCAAGAGATTTTATCAAATTGTTACTTTGTGTCAATTATCTTGCATACACTTAACATTGCATTTAACTAGCTTTAATTTTTTATTTTTTAACTTCTATCCACCCTTTTGAACGGAAAGTGTAGCACACTTTTATCTTTTGATTTGTTTACCTGGAGATCTACAGCTTGACACTGGACTTGCATATCCTCAATTTGGGATTCTTTTTCAGAGTTACACTTTACGCTATTGGTCAGGTGGAGCATGCTATGATTCATCTGTTATGTCTATTCCTAAGTGGTTATTAACATGGACATATTCGGTTTCCTATAAATTCTATACGTGTGCTATTTCCATCAATTTCTTCATCGTTTTTTGGGTGAAAAAGTAAAATAGTAAAATTCTCCATCAGTTTTGAAGGTCAAAGAACTTGGTAGAACATGATTGGGAACATTTGTTTTGATTTTAAGCAAGGTATATTTAATTCCCTAGGTTTTTGAACAAAGCCTGCATTATCAAAAATCCTCAAGAAGACCTAACCCCAGGAGGAAGAGCGTCACATCCTTGGAGTCTTTGCTCAGTGGACAAAGTAGAAGAATTCAAGGCACTCATCAGGATAGTCCCAATTTGGACAACAGGAATCATGCTATCAGTGAACATGAGTCAGAGTTCCTTTCTGGTGCTAGAGGCATCCTCCATGGACCGGCACATCACTTCAGGTTTTGAAATTCCTGCAGGCTCCTTCGGGACATTTATGATTGTTTGTATTATACTTTGGATAGCTCTCTATGAACGAGTAATAGTCCCCCTGGCATCAAAGGTAAGGGGAAGAACAACTCGCCTTGATGTGAAACATAAAATTGGAGTAGGACTTCTTTCCTCTTGCATAGCAATAGCATCATTGGCAGTTGTAGAGAGTTTCCGACGGAAACTTGCAATCAAAGAAGGGTTTTCTGATGATCCAAAAGCTGTGGTGAACATGTCAGCATTATGGCTGTTACCGCGCCAAATATTTGATGGGTTGGCTGAGGCTGCCAATGTAGTTGGGCAAAATGAGTTCTATCTCTCTGAGTTGCCTCAATCTATGTCTAGTATTGCATCTTCTATTTCTGGATTAGGGATGTCTGTTGCAAACTTGGTAGCAAGTCTTATATTGAGCATTGTTGACAATGTTACTGAAAGAGGAGGAAAGGCTAGTTGGCTTTCGAACAATATAAACAAGGGTCACTATGACTACTATTATTGGCTTATTTTTTGTTTGAGCTTACTTAATTTTCTGTATTTCCTCCACTGTAGTAAGGCTTATGGCCCTTGTAAAGGGGAGAAAGAAGAGGGTTCAGATGAATAGGGATAAATATTTGTTTGCTAAAGTGATCAGTTGTTCATTATTTGTATTCAATTTTCTGTATTCAAGCATTTCCATATTTTCTACTATAGCATTAACTGAAGAATTACTTTTCTTTTAATACAATTACATCCGTAGAACATCTTGAAAATGGAAACTATATCAAGATGAGTATTGATTGAGAGGAGGACAAGAAATTCTTACAGACGGAAAACAAAAATAGAAAAAAAACAAAGACGAGCTCAATGCAGAAGGATTTGTTAATCATCTTGCATTTCAATTAAAAGACACACTGAAATGTTTTATGAACAGATCAACAATGAGAAAAGTCAAAAACAATTTAAAATAATTTTATTTTAGGAAAGAGGTGGGAAATTCTCACATTGTGACCAAATTCTAAAAATCATTGCAAGAAAAGCATATCTTCACAAATATTTAACATCTTTATTCCTAAGTATCAATAACTAATCAATAAAAGATCAAAACATGAAGTTGGGCAAACCCAAAAAATAAGATATCGAAAAGCTTACACAAAAAAATTCGAAACCACATAATAATGTAGAAGAAGATTCTCATTAATCTTATTATACAGAAAACACATCGTACAAAAATAAAAGGACAATGCTTCTATTTTGAATGTCTGCACATCAGTATCAAATTATTTATATTGACCTTATTAAAAAATAGGGTTCAAACTGTTGGGATGTTGACCCAAATTCTATTTTCTAATTTCTTGGGGTAAGAATAGCTAATTAGATGATGATTGAAGTTTTTTAATTAAATTTATCCTTAGGGTAAGTAAATCTATTGCGATTGTGATTTAGTTTCCTTGGAGGAAAAGTTTGTTTGATGAACAAAAATATGTAAAGTTTCTGAGAGTAGTAAAATTTGGATGGTATCATGGCCTTCCAAATAAAATTTTCGCATAGAAGAAGCTTATAAGAGAGCAGTTGGAATCTTTGAATAGTTGATTAATAACCAAAAGTTAATTGGCATCTTACTTGATAATGATATATATAGTACTAAGCCATTTTCAAAGATTTGGCTTAATTTATGACAATAGCTTGATAAATTCAAGAACCACCGTGACTGAATTAGTGGCAGCAAGAGGCAAGAAAGTGTCAGCCTCATTGGATTGGGCAGAGCCGCCACCGGCCAAGTCGGAAAGAGCCCTGAAAGCAATGAAAGGCACATTTTGCTGCAGACATATTAGTGCTACGGAGGCGCTTTCCATGTCAACAGGACTTACGTTGAATTTTTGATATATGAAACTCCGGTAGGCTGCATTGTCTAAGTAAATACTTCCACTTGTTCCTCTTTCAACACTCACCACCGTTGGTGTCTTTGACAAACATGTTGTTGTGTTTAAGCACCCCTCAAGTTGTAGGTCCTGACCATCATGCACCAACATGGATGTTTCATGTATATATATGTAGTACAATCAACAATCAAAACTTGAACGCCTAAATCAATGGTATCATTTTCAACAATTATTATTTTACTTGTATTAAAAGAGCATATATATCCATAGAAAATGAGAAAATTGCATTGATATTTCTTAGACTAATTAAGTATCATTAACCTGTGAGCCTTTTTTATTTCCTTCCATTTTCTTTCTCTTTTCATTTTCCAGACTCCTTTCACTTAATTTCTTTTTTCCAACAAGAAAAGTTGAAACAAACCTAGAAAGAGAGAGAGAGAGAGATATCTACTTTTAGTTTTTGAGAAATGTTGAAGTAGTGAGAGCTAACAGTGACCCAAAAGGCATGTTGTCTTTCTTCAGGAATCCCATTAATTGGGAAAACTTCCTCTGATTGGTACCAAATATTATTGAGCAAGTTGTTGTATGAGCTGAAGCTGGTGGGACTGGAATCACTGACATTAATTCTAGTATAATTTGCAAATTTTAAGTAACGAATTTCCCTTGTGTAATCCCCATTTGATTCAAGGGCTAACTCATCTTCAGCTCCCTTTCCATACCTCTGCATCATGTCATATCATATTTAATGCTTAGAGAGAACTCGATAAGATGTACAAGGTCTTAATATTATATATTTGCCCTATAATAATATGTGATAATACATTTTTGTCAATAATATATATATATATATACCTGCCAATTCCAAAGAGCTGAATGTGCCCAATATTGAGGAATGGCTACATCTCCAATATTGAGAGATGGATTTGCATTTCCAGCAATGCCATAATGGATCACTCCTTCTATCTTGAAGAAGCTTAGTAGAAGTTGACTCGTTATAGCTGCATTTATCTAACTCATATATACCAACAAGAAACAAAATCACATTAACAAGTACAACTTCTCAATTAATTATTATAACTTGGACAAAGAGAAAATCCATAAGAATTAATGAACAATGAATGAAGAATAAAAGTTCCAAATGCATTTTTAGACAAAATCAACTTTACAATTAGAAACTAATATATAAAATAATCAACTCGATTATCATGTTTAAAATATGATTACTATTATATTTTCTTGTTATCTGTAAAGTTAGTCTAAAAATAGTGATATACATATATATAAAAATACAGTTATACCATTCCTAGTCCTGTCATAACCAATATAACTTGCTTTTCGCCAATAATTCCAAACCGAAATCTCTTTCCTTCATTCAAATTAAAAAAGTATAAGATGATAAATATAAATGAGACACACATATATATATATATATATATATATATAATATTTTATTTTGTGAATATAATCGAATGATTAATTACGTACCAGCAAAATCTATGGTTTTGTTAGTAGGAGTGAAGTTGGAAGATTGAAGAAGAGGACTCAATTTGAAAAGGTTAGGGATGACCAAACCTAAATAGGGGCCTTTTCTGTTGGCCTCAGCTATTTCTCTATGAACTTTTGCTGTTAATGCACAACTTCCTTTTTGTGCATTAACCAAAATGCTTGCAAAAATAAACATGTAAAAAGCTCTCATGGTTTCCAATGATCTTGCTCCAAGGATAGACTGAGAGATCAGGAAAGTTTGAGAAGCTGAGGAACTAGAAGCGGAATTTATAGAAAGATACATATTCACGAAACTATTTTATTTTATTTTATTTTTCTTGTACTTCGAAAAATATATATCCATATTTATATTAGATTAGTGGGCTCACAATTCGATTTTGATCGTGATGGCCTAGTACCATGATGTAGACCTAGACGGGCGGACTTAATTTTAAGAGCACGTACGTGTCCAAATAATAATGGTGTACCATCCAACCCAGATTAGTGGACTATATACAAAATGGACCACATACATTTAGTGGACTATAGAGAAAATGGACAACAAACATGCATGACACTGTGTCCTGGTCGGTAGACTTGTCATACGTAACTTGTGACTTGAGATTTGACATCAAATTTAATTAGGTTTATCTACCATTCTTCTCCTTCAAAATTATACTAACATTCAATCCGGTTCTTCAAAATTTTCTCTCAAAATTAAAAATTTATTAATTAAATTTTATTTTCTATTTACATTATAGAAACTAACAAAATAGCACATTTAACATTAAAATAATAACATATTCAAATTATTTTTATATACTGTAAAACTTTATTGATTATTTTGTTATTAAATAATGTATAGTTATTTTATTTAAATTATGTAAAACTTTGCCTTTCAACTTTTTATTTGCCTTCCATTTTTTGAATATATTATTTATAATATTTATTTAAAAATCAAAAGTGAATTTCTTTTAAAAAAAAAAAAAATTACGAATCAAAACTAAATAATTTTTTTTAATCAAGAATCAAAACTGAATGAAAAATTATTTACATTTACAACAAAAAAAAATATTTATTTATAATTTAATACAAATTTACTTTTCAAATCATAATTTTTGGACAATTCAAATACACACTAAAATTGAGGTGAGGTCTCAAACTATAATTTGACTAAAAAATAAATAAAACATAATATTAATGAGATACTAAAGCAGTTTAAAAATAAAATTTTACTATTGACATTGAAAAAATTTATTATTGAATCAACATCTCATTTTTTTTTTTATCACTTTATTGTATTAATCTATTATCACTTCATTATCCTCCATAAAAATTCATGGTAAAAAATTGAGGAAATATAATTAGATTTCATTGGATATAATAAATAAATAAATAAATATATATTGTTTCAATACAAACTAAAGGAAAATAAAAAAATTTCAGAGTTAAAGTATCATCAATGAGGCAACAATTAATTAACGGAAGTACTGTGATTACAAGATTATATATTCGAATCTCATTATTTATTTATTTTATTTATCGATATGTTAAGCTATAATATTGTTAAATTGAGATTGTTTATTATAATATAAGATTAATGTAAATATTTATATATATATATATATATATATATATATATATATATATATATATATTAAAAGTTACAAAATTAAACCATTGGGGAATGGGAGAGAAGATGCTTTTGAATAAACATGGCTACGGCTAAAGCTTTGGTGCTTTACAAGAAAATTTGGGCCTTAAATTGATTGTTTAAAACCCTTAAAAACTCAATTTGGGCGTCTCCTTATTTAGTAATATTATTCATTACAGGGCCTATGGGCCTGAGTCTAGAAGATATATCCTATTCGTTTAGAAAGAAGCCGGCTTGTTATGCAAAGCGCAAACTGACACTCTCTCTCACTTCCAAATTCCAATTACCTTGTTCTTGCAAACTATTTTTCAAGTCTCCTCAGATCTGCCCCTTTATCAATCCGATACAGAGAGACTTGGAGAATCGCCATGGGCATGGCTATTAGGGTTTTCTTCGTTCTTTTACTATTTATATCTTGTACCAAGCTTAGCTTTTCGCTTTATGAAGATCAAGTTGGCCTTATGGATTGGTAAGTTTCAATCTCCAAAATATATTTGCAGCTCTGTTTGGTTACCGAGAAACCAAAGGAAAAAGAAATCCCAAGTTTCGAAATCTAATCTTTCGTTGATATCAACTGGGATTGCCCGTGTTCTCTCGCCATATTAGCCAATTTGCATTCTTTTTCATCCCTTGATTCCCCAGTCTTCAAACAGGGCTTGATTATTCATTAGTCTCGTATTTTGTTTATTGCCCGATACCTTACTGTAGTCATGGTTATTTGAGACTAGGGGTGTTATTTAATTTTCTGTAGGAGCTCTGAAACCAATCTGAGCCCCAATTTTGTTGGAGCTCTTTCACACACCTCGAATTTGGCACTATTTGTAGTTCAAAACTTGCAACTTCAACTCCAGCTAGTTTCTTATTCTATTTGTAATTCCCAAATTCCAAGTCTTAATTCCCGTTTCCTTTTCTCTTTAGGTTCTTCTCACCAAAAGTTCCTTAATGTGTCTTAGTCTATTCATTCTTACTTTTTTTGTTCTTAATTGAACTGTTCTAATTCTATGCATTTCAGATTTTTTTAATGGGTGCTAATTGCAGGCACCAACAATACATTGGGAAAGTGAAGCATGCAGTATTCCATACTCAAAAGACTGGGCGAAAGCGAGTTTTAGTGTCCACTGAAGAGAATGTGGTTGCTTCCCTTGATCTCCGTCATGGAGAGATTTGTAAGTCCAATTAGTTAACTGCTTTCGCTAACATTTTACTTATTTGATTTTCATAATTATGACAACCTCAATGAAGTTACTAAAGTGAATGGCGTTGATATTGAATTTTAACAACCTTTAAATGATTTCATGGTAGTCAATTCTACTGCAGCAATATGTGTTATTTATTTATTTTGGTGGTTCTATAAATATGGAAAGCTTTTGTTGTGATTAGAATTTTTTTTTTTTTCTTTTTCATAGAATGTTAATTTCTGTTTGGTTATCTGCAGTTTGGAGGCATGTTCTTGGGCCCAATGACGTCATTGATGGACTTGACATTGCACTGGGAAAATGTAATACATTGTCATCTTTGATTACCTATAGTTGTTATGGTAGATGAGAGGCTTGTCCTGGATTGTAGTCCCTTTTTTAAAATTATTCTATAGATTAATTCCAGGTGAAAATTGGTTTGTTAACCATTCCTATAGAATGCATTTTGCAAATTCCTTCTCTTAATTATGCGTATTGCTATCAAGATGTTTTGTACTGTGCTTGATTTGGTGCTCTGCTTACTGTAATTTTGCCATGATTTTCTGGGGAATTTAGCTTATATTGGTAATCGAGTTCATGAGTGTTCCATTTAATATTTTCAGATGTCATTACTCTTTCTTCTGATGGAACTTTGCTGAGAGCATGGAACCTTCCCGATGGGCAGATGGTCTGGGAGGCTTTGCTTGAAGGCTCAAAGTCCTCCAAGTCTATATTAAAAGTTCCGGTTAGTAAATTTCTATCTCACATTTACAGAAACGTTCCTTTTCAACATCTGTATGCTGTGTTATCATTTATCAATCATTAATTTTGTGAACATTTTGTAAACCTATCAAGTATACAAAATTTATATCCACATATTGTGCTGTAAAATACTATATATTGACAATCCTTTGTGATATTGGCATTAAAATAAGTCTTCTTTTTGTAGATATGGATGCAGTTGTTACTTATAATTATCAAATAATATGGATACATGACAAGGGCATATAGTGTATTGAGTCACATGTCGCAACTTCTTTGTTGGCCCAACTGGCATCCTTTTGTAACTATATTTCCCTCTTGAAAAACCAGAGCAATTTGTAGGCAAGCAAAAATTTCCAATAAACATGAACTTGACTGAAGATTCTATTATGCAGGTCACTTTGAAAGTTGAAAAGGACAATGTGATCCTTGTTTTTGGTAAAGGTGTTCTCCATGCTGTTTCTAGCAGTGATGGTGAGGTTCTCTGGAGAAAGGATTTTGTGGCCGAAAGGTAATAAATTTAAAGATTGGTAAATCATGTTTTTTTTTTTTTTGTGTCTTTCTAATGTGGCAGTGCCATTTATGCTCTTAATCTTCACTGTGTTTGCAGCGTTGAGGTTCAGCATATTAGTCAGTCTTCTCAAGGGGATGTGATATATGCAGTTGGTTTTGTTGATTTTTCCAACTTGCATGTGTATCAGATCAATGCCAAGAATGGAGAGTTGTTAAAAGCCCCTAGCGCAGCCTTTCTGGGTGGCATCTTTGGGGATCTACTCTCAGTTTCCAGTAATGTGTTTGCTGTATTGGATGGCACAAGGTCAAGTATAGCAACAATCAATGTTCATGATGGAGAGATTAGCTACCAAGAGACGCTTATTGCAGACCTTGTGAAGGATTCTTCTGCAAAGGCAGTAATATTACCATCAAGGATTTCTGGAATGTTTGCTTTAGAACTAAATTCTCTTTTAATATTAATAAAAGTGACAGATAACGGTAAGTTGGTGGTGGTGGACAAAGTTACTAATGTGGCAGCTCTTAGTGATGCTCTGTTAATTTCAGAGGAACAAAATGCTTTTGCGCTAGTTCAACATGGAGGCAGTAAAATTCAACTCACAGTGAAGGGTGGTTATGACTGGAATACTGATTTGCTTAAGGAAAGCATTGTTATGGACCCCGAAAGGGGAAATGTTAATAAGATTTTTATAAATAATTACCTCCGAACAGACAGGTCTCATGGGTTTAGGGCATTGATTGTAATGGAAGATCATTCGCTTTTGTTAGTACAACAAGGTGCGATTGTCTGGAGTAGAGAGGATGGCCTTGCCTCAGTTGTAGATGTAGTAACATCAGAACTGCCTGTGGAGAAGGTGGGTGTATCTGTTGCAAAAGTGGAGCAGAACCTCTTTGAATGGCTTAAGGTATGAATGTATTTGATATTCTGGGTCATGACATAGTATTGAAGTTAACAGGAACAATTGCAAAAGAATTACTACTATTTTGGGATTGTATTGAAGAATCCTGTTGCATATGATATACATTAGTCTAAAGTGTATATAGTAAATGCATGTATTCATGTTCTTTTTTTGTTTAATATTATTTTTATGTTTTTACCCAAAGATTAGGATAATATTTTTGTTATCATTGCTTAGAAAATGATATCTCATTGACTACTTGTTTGACTATGCACTTCCAATGTGATGTCTATAATTGAAAGGGACACTTGCTGAAGCTAAAGGGAACCTTAATGCTTGCAAGCCCTGAGGATGTAGTAGCTATTCAAGCATTGAGGTTGAGAAGTTCTGAGAAAAGCAAAATGACTCGAGACCACAATGGTTTTCGTAAACTCCTTATAGTACTTACAAGGGCAGGGAAACTTTTTGCCTTGCACACTGGAGATGGACGGGTTGTTTGGTCTGTCCTATTGCTTTCTCTACGTAAATCAGATGCATGTGAACATCCAGTTTCTCTTAATTTGTATCAGTGGCAGGTTCCCCATCATCATGCTATGGATGAGAATCCTTCTGTCCTTGTAATTGGGCGCTGCAGACCAATTTTGGATGCACCAAGTTTTATATCATTTGTTGATACTTACACAGGGAAGGAACTCAATTCATTGGATCTTGTTCAGTCTGTTACTCAAGTTATTCCACTGCCGTATACTGATTCGACTGAACAGCGTCTTCACTTACTTATAGATATAAACCAGCAAGCATATTTGTACCCAAAAACACCTGAGGCTATTGGCATTTTACAAAACGAGTTCTCAAATGTGTATTGGTACTCAGTTGATGCTGATAATGGGGTTATTAAAGGTCATGCCTTGAAGAGCAGTTGTGTTCATGAAGTAGTGGATGAATACTGCTTTAACTCCCGGGACTTATGGTCTGTAGTATTCCCACCTGAATCAGAAAACATCATAGCAACTGTGACGAGAAAATCAAATGAGGTATTGCCCTTTTATTTATTTATTTAATATAGGAAGAATTCATGAATCTACAGATACCTCATATTTCAGGCTATGTAAACTCCTTTTTCATTTTTAAAATGGGTCAATGCCTTTTGATGTAGGCATTACTTGAAAGATTTTCTTTTTGGACCAGGGGGTTGAGGTTGTTTTTTAGTTGTAGCAGTCAAGAATGCATTGGACTTCAAATATGAGGCTTTCTTTACAATTGTATTTCCATTCTATTAATGATTTATCCAGAACAATCATATCTCTTGATCCTTGAATTTGTAAAGCTCTTAAATCATATATATAGCTGCTGTTACTCCTAAGCCATCCAAAAAAATCCTTGAATTTTTTTTTTTGGTACTTGCAAATTCTATGACAAGGTTTGAAGGTTACATCCATCTCCACATGTAAAAAGTCAAAAAATCTTATTCATTTGCCCTTAGTTTCATTTGGTTACTAAATTCTTGTATCTAAAATGGCTTGACAGAAGAGTTTCTGTGCCACTTCATCTATCAAAATGTGGTAACAGATTTGCTGATTTGTCTAGGTGGTTCATACTCAAGCAAAGGTTATGGCTGAGCAAGATGTTATGTACAAATATATATCAAGAAATCTACTTTTTGTCGCAACTGTTGCACCAAAAGCCAGAGGTGAAATTGGAACAGCAACCCCAGAGGAGTCATGGTTAGTTGTGTATATTATTGACACTGTAACTGGTCGAATATTGCACCGTATGGCTCATCATGGTTCCCAGGGTCCTGTTCATGCTGTAAGTTTCCAAACTATGTTCTCGTTTAGGTGTTGCTACTGATGCAAGACATTTTCTCATGGGTATAGAACTTTTGTAGGTTTTTAGTGAGAACTGGGTTGTCTACCACTATTTTAATCTCAGAGCACACAGATATGAGATGTCAGTCATTGAGATATATGATCAATCCCGTGCGGTATGCCTGCAATCTTAACTCTTTTGTGAAAGCTTTGAGTATGTTCGTTTGTGTTGTAACATGTTTCGTGTTTACAGGACAATAAAGATGTTTGGAAGCTTGTCCTTGGAAAGCATAATCTCACCTCACCCATCTCATCATATTCTCGACCAGAGGTCATATCAAAATCACAGTCGTATTTTTTCACTCATTCTGTGAAAACAATAGCAGTGACGTCAACAGCTAAGGGTATAACCTCCAAACAGCTTCTTATTGGAACAATTGGCAATCAGGTTAGAAAACATTTATGTACTTCATGAGTTAATGCCCTGTGTAGTTCGTATGAGAACTGTGGGACCAATAGCAAGAATTGTAGTGATTCTCTATTGCCTGATATAAGCTTTTACTTTTCTACATTCAATACTTTATGCTCATTAAATATCAAACTTTATTTTTTCATGTGCATTGATTGGGAGTCCACCTTTGGTAGGTTTTGGCACTTGATAAACGTTATTTAGATCCTCGGCGATCAGTCAATCCCACACAAGCTGAAAAAGAAGAAGGGATTATTCCTCTTACAGATTCATTGCCAATAATGTCTCAGGTGCGGTTTAGTAACTTCTTCCTTTGAATAGAAGTTCTTCTTAAACGGATCATTATTTGAAGTTTGACAAATTCTCAAGTATGCTTATGTTGAATGCGTACATTAATTTGCTTTTTCGAGGCCATGGTAGCCTATCAGCCAACTTTAAAGAGAAATTTATTTAGAAACATGCAACAAACCACCTGTTTTGATTCCTGCTGACTAGGAGACCCATGACTACGAAACTATCCAGGTTTTCAGTAAGTGACAGTGATAGGTTAGTGTTAAACCACCTGTTCAGTTCCTACTGTTTTGGTTTTTACCAATCAGTCTACAATTAATAGGCCCTTAAGGGTCTCCTTGAGCGCTGCAATGCTACTAGCTTTTAAGCAAACATGCATATGTACTAAGACGATTTACTACTAGTGCTTTTATTCTGATTCCAATGTATGTGCAGTCTTACATCACACATTCCCTCAAAGTGGAAGGTCTCCGAGGTGTAGTTACAGTACCCGCTAAGCTGGAATCCACAACTCTTGTCTTTGCATATGGAGTTGATCTATTTTTCACTCGAATGGCTCCTTCAAGGACATATGATTCGCTGACTGAAGATTTCAGCTATGCTCTTCTTCTCATCACAATTGTTGCACTCATTGCTGCAATATTTGTCACCTGGGTTTTATCTGAGAGAAAAGAATTACAAGAGAAGTGGAGGTGATCTGTTGTCCCTTTTCAGCCCAACTTTTATCTTTTTTGGCTTTCCTTGCTTTTTTTTTTTTTTTTTTTTTTCACGTTTGTGTTCCTAGAAGTTAGAATTGGAGGTTCACTCCGAACTTGTAGCTTTAAGCATGTCATTTCAAGGTTGTTGTAATATTATAAAATTATAGTTTCCATATTTTAGGATCATGTAAATTTGGCAATACCAGAGGTGAAGAGGATGATCATTGTCTTCTGAGGTTAATTGCATTTTGTAAGAATGTTAGCAGTTCCTTCACAACGAAATTTATGTGTTTATTTGCTCTTATTCTTTCGATAAAATATGGTTTTAGAACCCGATGTTGCATTTGGTTCAATTGAGTCCTTGTATTGTCTTTTAAATTTAACACAGACAAAAACTGTTTTTAAGTTTCAACTACTCCATAAAAACTGTTTCAAGTTTCAACAACTCTAACGAAAACTGTTTCAAGTTTCAACTACTCAACAAAAACTGTTTCAAGTTTCAACTATCATGAAAAAAATTGATTTTTTTATTATTTTGTTACCAACTTTTTTTCCTGGTTATGCATTATTAGTTCTTTACAGTTAGGGGTGGCAGAAACTACAAGCCTTTAAACCTGTAGTAGCCAGGCAGCTAGACTCATTTCCAAGCAGTTTCACTCTGAGGTCTAGTTATGATTTTGGCATTTTACTTCTTGGCATTTATCTGAGAATCTCCAAGACGACAGTTGTACAATGCAGTTGCTACTTTGATTCCGTGAAACTTCCGTTGCCTCGTCTAATTGGATTTACATTGTCGTTTGATTGATACACTTCAACCACCTCACCGTCACTTTTGATGTAATTCTTCTTTTAAAAAATCTGATGAAGATTCTAAATTGTAAAAGAGAATGTTGAGTGTTTCGGAAGTAAAATTTTCTGAAAAATCAAAACAAAAAGCGAGTTATATGATAAATACATGAAATCAAAATTTTTTTAAAAAAAACAAAAAACAAGTTTTACGATAAATATAGTAAAATATTCTTAAGTATATTATGGAGAGTTAATGCTTGTCACTATATCATAATTTTTTAGTTATTTATTAAGTTTACGAGTTATACAGAATTATCATTTAGCTATTAAACATCAAGTTTTCTTTTTTTGTCAAAATTAATAAATTACAAATAAAATGAAAATTAAAAAATAAAATAAAAATAATGTCTTATTAAATATAAAACAAAAATTACGTTTTAATTAATCAAATTTATAATAATTTAAATTTAAAATGGTTGAAGTTTAATACAAAGAAAAAGGAAAATGAAATTCAGATAAAAAAATTAAAGTAAACTTTTTATTTTGAAGTTTAACTTTTTTAAGAAAAAATATTTAAATAATAAAATTAGTACTATCTGTATTTTTAGTAAAAAAAAAAACTTATTTTAAAGAGAATCTTAAAAGTAGAATTCATTGAAGTTACATAAAGAGGACTGTCCCAGACTCCCAGCATTTTGGGTATGAAGATCACAAGACTGGCGATTCCTCAAAGTGTGTGAATTCTCGTTTAGTCATCAACAATAGAAAGTCACAATGGAATTTAGTCCTTCAGATTCCGAACAAGATCCACTACTTCTAAGCAATTTGAAGGCAAAGGGTGGCTACGGAACATTGCCCTTCATTGTTGGTATGCCCTCGTTATATGTTTCTTTGTCATTTTGGGTCTTTAACATTGTCGATTAATTGTCCCATTTAAGCTACAAAAGTATGTAAATTTGATATATTTTGTTACAGGAGTTGATACATTTGAGAAAATGGCTAGCATTGGACTGATGCCCAACATGATTCTCTACTTGAAAAGTGAGTATGGTCTGCAAAATGCCAGAGCCGTTAATATACTCTTCCTCTGGTCGTCTGCCACCAACTTCATGCCCATTGTAGGTGCTTTCCTTTGCGATTCCTTTGTTGGTCGATTTCGGATGGTCAGCTATGGTTCCATTACCAGCCTACTGGTAATTCTCTTTTCGTTTTTTCTGAAAACCCATTTTCACTGAACAATTAAGACTTAAAAGAGTATTCTTCGCTAGGAATTGTTCACAGTTCAGTTTTTTTTTTTTTATGGTTCTGCTTAATTGCTTTTTGGGTCATAGTCTATAATTGTATTTTGTGAAGATATGCAAAGGCTTTTAGTTTCCAAACCCATCAATTTTTCCTCCTCTTCCATGGAAAGGCAATTTGCATCCCAAGAGTGGGCATTACATCTGTAGTTGCTTAAATTATTGGCATTTGTGGGTTATAATTACAATTTTTCTCTGAAGACGTCAGAAAATTTAGAAACTTTTTTGTAGTTGTCAATTACACAGTCTGTGCCAAAAGACTACGGAGGATGGGTAAGCTTCATTATTATTCAGAATTTCACTGTGCTACCTATGTCAAAGACCTCTTTTCTTGGCCGAGTCTACAAGAATTGTTAGAATATATAAATGATTGAATGTCCTCCCTCGCTACAAGCTTGAGCTTGTTTGTAGATGGGGTGGTAATTTATCATGGTATCATATTAGGACACTATAGTACTAAATTATCCTTTCATGTTACAGGGAATGATTCTTTTGTTGTTAACAACAATACAACCAAGGTCTCCTTGCCATCAAGTTTCTGAGAGTTGCAGATCCCCAACAACTTTTGAATTTTTAGTCCTGTATACTTCTTTTGCCCTCATGTCTTTTGGATCTGGAGGTGTAAGGTCATCATCCATAGCCTTGGCTGTAGACCAATTAAGCAAGAGAGAGAAAGAAGAGGGCATCTTGGAGAGGTTCTTCAATTGGTACTGTCTTTTAAGTGCAGGAACCACTCTGATTGCAATGACTTTTATGGTCTATATTCAAGATAAGCTGGGGTGGACAGTGGGGTTTGGAGTTCCTGTTGTCCTCATGGTCATATCAGTGGCACTGTTTTTCTCAGCCTCTCCATTTTATATCAAACGGAAGCCCAAAACGAACTTGTTCAGTGGATATGCTCAAGTTCTTGTAGCATCTTATAAAAATAGACTTCTCCAATTACCATCACAGGTCAATTACGAATTATACCACAATGAAAAGGAACACATGACTCAGATTCCAACCGAGAAACTAAGGTATGGTATTTTTTCTCTTATGGTGCTAAAGTTGTTATCAAATTGAGAAAATATGTTCAGTAACTAAGGAAGCACCGATACCGGTACTTCAATGCTATATGATACAATACGAGTTCGTGGGTGTGCATTTTCTAAAAAACAGTGACTGTATGGCTGGATATGCTAAAGTAAATAATATATATATATATAAGAACAAGATATTTAAAGACTTACTAATAGTCTAATATAATAAAACTCTCAAAATATAAAGAAATACTACAGAGTACATAAATAAAGAAAATTAATAAGTGTATAATTACATAATGAGAAATTCTATTTAACATCATTTCACCAAAACTAGTATTTCTTGAATTTTTCTTTATGCTTGCAAGGATCTATCTATAACTTTTGAGCATTATTTTAACTGTCTAATCTAATTCCCTAGGTTTTTGAACAAAGCATGCGTTATCAGAAATCCTATGCATGACCTTACCCCAGATGGAAGAGCTTCTGATCCGTGGAGCCTTTGAACAGTGGACCAAGTAGAAGAACTCAAAACACTAATCAGGATAATTCCAATTTGGACAACAGGCATAATGCTATCAGTGAATATGAGTCAAAGTTCTTTTCTGGTATTAGAGGCATCCTCCATGGACCGTCATGTTACTCCAAACTTCCAAATTCCTGCCGGCTCCTTTGGATCATTAATGATGGTGTCACTATTAGCTTGGATTGTTCTCTATGATCGCGTAGGAATTCCCCTGGCATCAAAAATAATGGGAAAACCAGCTCGCCTTGGAGTGAAACAAAAAATGGGAATTGGACTTCTTTCCTCATGCATAGCAATAGGATCATTGGCGGTTGTAGAGAGTTTCCGACGGGCAATGGCAATCAAGGAAGGATTTTCAGATGATCCACAAGCCGTGGTGAGCATGTCAGCATTATGGTTACTGCCACGCCAAATATTCGATGGGTTGGCTGAGGCTTCCAATATAATTGGACAGAGTGAGTTCTATCTCTCAGAGTTGCCTCAATCCATGTCTAGTCTAGGAGCTGTCCTTTTTGGCGTTGGTTCATCTGCTGCAAACTTGATATCAAGTCTGATTTTGAACATTATGAACAATGTAACCAAAAGAGGAGGAGAGGAGAGCTGGCTTGCAAGCAACATAAACAAGGGTCATTATGATTACTATTATTGGCTTATTTGTGGTTTGAGCTTTCTTAATTTTCTGTACTACCTTCATGTTAGCAAGGCCTATGGTCCTTGCAAAGGAGAAAAAAAGAAGAGTTTAGATGAAGGGGATGATTGATCAATATCTACTTGTTTAATTTTGTGTACTGTATATGTTGTACTCAATAGTCATGTTAGCAAGGCCTATGGTCCTGACTGCTATAAGTCTGATATTTTTTGTCTCTATAGTCATGTAAACTGATATCAATGAATGAAGGAATTTGCTTACTGCTTGATCTTCATTCGGCTTCATCATGTCTATGTATCCCAGCGAAGTGCCTCTCCACATCTAGCAATACAGTCACCTAAACAAACAAAAAACTTTAAATACCGGGACACTACATTAGATTATGTTTGACATGCATGTCTTGTTGGATTTTGTTAACTAATTTTTTCTCTAAATTTATTTAATTGATGTTAGAACGATATCATTTGAATTAACAATTAATTTATCAATTTCATCCTTCAATGTATAATTTATCATATAGACCCACAAAAGATTTTCAATATATCAACATAAAATTATTAATTTCAGTCCTATCTATTTCACAATTAACATAAATATCTATTTGAAATGCTAGATCAGACAATAAAAATTGTAATTAATTTGTATTATTAATATGAAAGAGAAATTTAGGACGAAATATATATTAAAAAAAATATTCCCATTGATACATTAAATTAGTAATAAATCTTTAATTCCCAAGTTCATTTAAGATTTCTTTGAGAAAATATTTTTTCCTTTAATGGTTTAGTTAAGGTTTGTCTTGAAAAGTGTGAATAAATTTTGAATCTAAAATTTAAGATTTACTTAAAAAATTAATATAAACTTTTTGATTCTCGCATTTTAAAAGTAACATGCAAATTTAATAATATAAAATAATCATTTTTGCATCTTTTAACTTGTCAGATAATAGTTTTTATTAATTTTCAATTAGTCGAATATTGAAAGAATGATTTACAAGTGTGTTTCTGGTTTAAAATTTTTTTTTGAAGATTATACAGACCATGTTGTGTTTCACATCAGAACTGAAACATGAACGTAGTCATATATATTAGTTAGACATGTTATTACTTGTGCTGTCTAAACACCTTATAAATTTAGCTAGGTGAGATTTGGACTCGTTTCCTTATTTCGCGTAACAATCAGGTGGCAGCGTGGTGATTTTATTTCCTAACATGCCAAATTTGTGATTGGCCAAAAGTTTCCCATAGGGGATATATGTCAAGTAATATGAAAAGAAAAACAACAAAAAAGAATGAGAACAACTTAGGCTGAAGAACTCAATGATCAAACCTTGCAATTACTCTACTTTTTATTCATAGAGGGACGAAATTCAAAGAAATTTCTTTGCGGAAGTGGGGGGTTTGCTCCATTGACTTTGTTCAATGCAAAGTCCTTCTCTTTCGGAACAAACTGATAGCACTATGATAGAAGAGCCACTCCTGAACAACAACACCGCCAAAGGTGGATTCAGAACCTTGCCCTTCATCATAGGTATGTCATTTTCTGGGTCTGTGTGTAAATCTTGTTCTGGGTCTTCAATGGCCAACTTCACTTCATTGGTATTACATATGAAATAGCTACTATAATTGTAACTTTGTGCGAATATTTTTGTGGCAGTGAATGAGGCTTTTGAGAAATTGGCAAGTTATTGTCTTACACCAAACATGATTTTGTATCTGACAAAAGAGTATGGTATGCAAAATGTTGCGGCCACCAATTTAATCCTGCTATGGTCAGCCGCCAGCAATTTCACGCCTATTCTGGGTGCTTTCCTTTCAGATTCTTATGTGGGTCGGTATTGGATGATTGGTTTTGGATCCATCGCTAGTCTATTGGTAATGTTTTTCTCTTCGTTAACTGTTTTTCACTGATGTTGTCGTGCATAATTTCTAGTTGAACTTGCTCAGTTTCTTAGTGTCTCTTGCTTAATTGCTTATGTAAAATAGACAACTTGCATCCATATGAGGGGGGCTTTACTCAAGGGTGTTTAAAGTCTATGCAGTATTGGGATACAAAGTCTGTTGATATGACGAAAATAAATAATACAGAAGCAAAAATTTGTATAAGATTATTGCTGACATATAGTCATCCAGGCATCTGAAGTCTCATTTTTGCCACAGCCAAAGGACTATAGAAGGTGGTGTGTACTTTTTTATATATAGAATTTATTTATAAATCTGAATTTTGTTTGCTGCGAAAGGTAGTAATGCTATTTGTCATTAACTTTTCTTTTCCAGTGTGTCTTTTTGAAGTCAGGTTTGATTGCATTTGTATATAAAGGATTTGTTTAACTAACAAGTTTATATTTGAAATAGTTTTTCCATCCTATGCTTAATTAGGAGCATTCATTATTCCTGTAGTGTGACTGAGTACTTTAACCAAGGCTCTTGTTTGCACATCTACTGCATTTAAACTATTGGTAAAAATTGGCTGAAGTTTGTGAAAGTGGCAGAATGGTTTTGGGAAGAAAGTCCTAATTAAGCAGGCACCTTACATGTGGGAAATAAAAGCTTTCTTTAATCGTGAAAGTTATTTGTGAAGTCTAAATCAACTTTCATGTAACAGGGAATGAGTCTTTTGTGGTTAACAACTATGATACCACGATCAAGGGCCCCTTGCCATGAATCGGCTGAGAGTTGCAGCTCCCCAACAGCAATAGAACTGTTAGTGTTATATTCTTCCTTCGCCCTCATGTCTCTTGGAGCCGGTGGAGTAAGGTCATCCTCCTTAGCCTTTGGTGCAGACCAGCTAAGAAAGAGAGGCAAAGATGGAGGCATCTATGAGAGCTACTTAAATTGGTACTATGCTGCATCAGCAGCAGCCGTACTGATTGGAATGACTCTTATGGTGTATATTCAGGATAAAATGGGGTGGAAAGTGGGATTTGGAATCCCTGTTGTCCTCATGTTCATATCAGCAGCATCATTTTTCTTAGCTTCTAGGTTCTATATTAAGATCAAGGGTAAAACGAATTTATTCAGTGGCATTGCTCAAGTTCCTGTAGCCGCTTATAGAAATAGACAAGTCCCATTATCATCGCAGGTCACATATGATCTGTACCATCATGAAAGGGAGTCCACATGCCTTATGCCAAGTGACAATTTAAGGTAACATAGATTTTTTTCCTGAGTCAATTATCTTGCATACACTTAAACCACATTGCATTTAACTAGCTTCAATTTTTTATTTTTTAACTTCTACCCATCCTTTTGAACGGAAAATGTAGCACATTTTTATCTTTTGATTTGTTTACCTAGAGATCTGCAGCTTGAAACTGGACTTGCATGTCCTCAATTTGGAATTCTTTTTCAGAGTTTACATTTTAGACTATTGGTCAGGTGGAGCATGCTATGATTCATCTGTTATGTCTATTCCTAAGTGGTTATTAGCATGAACATATTTGGTATCATTTCCTATAAATTCTATACGTGTGCTATTTCCATCAATTTCTTCATCGTTTTTTGGGTGAAAAAGTAAAATAGTAAAAATCTCCATCAATTTTGAAGGTGAAATAACTAGGTAGAACATGATTGGAAACATTTGTTTTGATTTTAAGCAAGGTATATTTAATTCCCCAGGTTTTTGAACAAAGCTTGCATTATCAAAAATCCCCAACAAGACTTAACCCCAGAAGGAAGAGCTTCAGATCCTTGGAGTCTTTGCTCAGTGGACAAAGTAGAAGAATTCAAGGCACTCATCAGGATAGTCCCAATTTGGACCACAGGAATCATGCTAGCGGTGAACTTGAGTCAGAGTTCCTTTCTGGTGCTAGAGGCATCCTCCATGGACCGCCACATCTCTTCAGGTTTTGAAATTCCTGCAGGCTACTTCGGGACATTTATGATTGTTTTTATTATACTTTGGATAGCTCTCTATGAACGCGTAATTGTCCCCCTGGCATCAAAAGTAAGGGGAAGAAAAACTCACCTTGATGTGAAACAAAAAATGGGAGTAGGTCTTGTTTCCTCTTGCATAGCTATAGCATCATTGGCAGTTGTAGAGAGTTTCCGACGGAAACTTGCAATCGAAGAAGGGTTTTCAGATGATCCAAAAGCTGTG
Organism: Quillaja saponaria; assembly: GCA_029379385.1. Classification (NCBI taxonomy): domain Eukaryota; kingdom Viridiplantae; phylum Streptophyta; class Magnoliopsida; order Fabales; family Quillajaceae; genus Quillaja; species Quillaja saponaria. Next base: position 23,397,212 of record CM055610.1, read on the forward strand.
GTGAACATGTCAGCGTTATGGCTTTTGCCGCGCCAAATATTTGATGGCTTGGCTGAGGCTGCCAATAGAGTTGGGCAAAATGAGTTCTATCTCTCTGAGTTGCCTCAATCTATGTCTAGTATTGCATCTTCTCTTTCTGGATTAGGGATGTCTGTTGCAAACTTGGTAGCAAGTCTTATGTTGAGCATTGTTGACAATGTTACTGAAAGAGAAGGAGAGGTTAGTTGGCTTTCGAACAATATAAACAAGGGTCACTATGACTACTATTATTGGCTTATTTGTAGTTTGAGCTTACTTAATTATATGTATTTCCTCTACTGTAGTAAGGCTTATGGTCCTTGCAAAGGGGAGAAAGAAAAGGGTTCAGATGAAGAGGGATAAATATTTGATTGCTATAGTGAGTTGTTCATGATTAGTATTCAATTTTCTGAATTCAAGCATTTCCATCTTTTCTTACTATAGCATTAGACAAAGAATGTCTTCTATTTTTTGCACTTTAAAAAAAAAAGAAAAAGAAAAAATAATGACTTTTCTTTTAATACAAATCCATCTGAGAAATTCTTATAGATGGAAACAAAAATAGAAAACAAAGATTGAGCTTAATACAAAAGGACTTACCAATTATGTTGCATTTCAATTAAAAAAACACAAACAAAGCAACAAGAAGTAGTTGAGGTCTTATATGTTGTCTAGTAATTGCCTAAGCCATTGCTTCTCCTAAAGGTGATGATATTTGTTTCTTCCTCACCTTTTCCATTCCAAAAAGTTTATTCCAAACCCATCAGTTAATCCAATTGGTTTACCATAGTTGGGTGTATTATGTTTATCAACTAGTTCATGGTATACTTCAGCCAAACGGCTAATTTTATACTATTTATTTTTTGTCAGGTTTACATTTGTGCCAGGATACTCTCTCCTTTATTATATGCTTATAATTATTCTCGTAGGCAAGTAGACTGGATGGAAACATAATAAAAAATGTAATGGAGAGGCCAACTTTTTTTTTTAGTTATTATTACACACTTCAGGAACTTCATATAATGGTCATTTTTTTAATGTTAAACAACTTACATTTTTAAAGAAAATCAGTTGCTACTATGGGAATCACTAGCACAATATAATATATAGTGAAATCATGAAACATATGATCATCATATCTTAAAAATATTAGCTCTATTAGTAGAAACACACCTTATAAATTTATTGTCCATTTATATTTAAATTTTGAAATACTTTATAATAATTTTAAAACGTGACAACTGATTCAACTTATCAAAATATCTTAGTATTGAAATATATATATATATATATTTGGAGTAGAACAAAAGATAAACAGATTTTTAAGCATTCAAATAATGTCTAACAAGAATGGTAAATATACTTATGTGATTTTCTTCGGAAAAGGAAAAACAGTTAAAACCCCTGATCAGAAAGGTCCCGCCAAGAATACGGCATCAGGAGGGTGTACAACTTAGTACGACGCGAGTGACTGTACATACCGAAACGTGTCATAGTTCTGTTTTGTGTTGAATTCCAACTTTACCGCTGCCCGAAGAGCTATTTCCTCAACTGAAAAATGGGAAAACTACTCTCCGGAGAGAGGGAGGTAACCAGGGAAATTGAAGTGAGCGAAAGAGAGATAGAGAAGCCGGTATTTTCTGTGACATCGCCGGAATTTTCTTTGAATCCCCCGGAATATTGTGTATGGTCTTCGGAATCGTATTGATTTTCCAATCGGATTTTACTTGGTGAGCAAACATGGTGAATTCTATGGTAGAACAAGCCACGAGCGACATGCTCATTGGCCCTGATTGGGATAGGAACATCGAGATCTGTGACATGCTGAATCATGATCCTGGGTACGTCTAGCATTGGAATAGTGAATCATTATTGTTTTCGTATTGAATTGAAATATGTCATATTACGAGGAAAGTTATTGTTTTCTTTGGTTTTGTAATTTGATCGGGAGTTGTCTTCTTTCTGGGTCCTAGGGAAAATAGGAATGTAAAGCTTATGAAATTGAAAATGTTAATTTGGTGTTTTTCTTTTTAGGAATTGAAGTTGTCGCCCCAGCTAAGCTATAAAGTGGTATTAGTTTCAATTGAGTGAAGGTTCTCATTTTCTAATCAAAATTCTTTTTTTGGCAGCTGCTTGAGTTATGAGTTAGGTTTCATGTTCAATGCTTTAAGACTAATGAAACAGCAACAGCTCTGAGTAAGAAATTTACCATTTTGTACCAGATATTGGACCTGGGTTTTTATCGGCGCTAAATATAAAGCATGCTTAAAAATTCTTTTTAAAATAAATACTTTTTTAGTGTTATGCTATGCTCTTCACTTTTGAGCTTAATGCCTTTCTGTTTTGAGTCTTGTGCATTTGGTCAATGGGGGGTGTTAATTAGATGTTTGAGAAATAAAATGTTGTAGTGAGTTAATGTAGAACATGAAGAATTAGTGATAACAGATAGTTACCTGGGATCAAATCCTTCTCTCAAATTAGTAGTTTATATCATTATGCCCATGCAGAATTGTGGATTCAGGGTTTGAAGTTCAGACTTAGTGATAAAAGAAATACTGTTTTTCATATTCTTTTTCTTTTCCCCGTCCTAAGTATCTGTTATTCTGTTATTTGTTGTTGGACTTGCTAGTTGAAAAAAAAAAAAATTATGCTGTTGGTGCTTTCTCTATTTGGTTGCATTTTTTTCAATGCTTTGACTCTCATTTATGGAATTTGTTATTCTTACTGCTAGGAGGTGAGCTTTCCATCTTGTATAATGTATAGTATACTATTTTTAATAGTCATCAAATTATCTGACCCTATTAGCAGTTAAGAATTATTGAGGGCTGCTTTTCTATTGCTAAGATGATTCAAATTAAAAAGTGCATGACGAGTTGGGAAGTTTTATTTTTATTGGTAAATATAAAAAAGAATCTAGTGTTGCTTAGAAAGTGAGTGTGGATAGAGGAGGATAATGTGATATATCATATATGGGTAACAAAATGGTGTATTTTTATGTGGCTAGATATGGCACTTATCAAAAAGAAGATGTGGTTTAATCAGGTGAATTGGAATGAACAGGCAATATCTCAAATGTAAAAACACCAAGAAAGAAGGGAAGCCTGCCTAGGATATGAAGTAGGCTGTTATAAGTGACACAATTTCCACGAGTTTATGTATGATTAAATGTGTATTAGAAGGAATTACATATTTTCATACCATAAAGCAAGGGTGTAGTGGTGGATCCGGACAAGCGGAATGAGTGTACTCATTTATAGTGTTTTCTAGTGAGAGAAAATTATTGTCCCCACGTTATTCAACTGATTTTTAATGCTCTATAACCTTCTGAGCTTATTTTGTTTTTAGGGTGGTTGAAATTTATATCTGCTATAATTATAATTTTCTTGGTTTCTCCTTCCTGACTTGATTTTCAATTTTATAATGATTTATCAGGCAAGCAAAGGATGTCATTAAGGGCATAAAGAAGCGCCTTGGAAGTAAGAATTCAAAAGTTCAACTTCTTGCTCTAACAGTAAGCATTGCAGAATTCTATTCCAAGTTTTTTTTTCTTTTCTTTCAATTTTGTAAAGGAAATTAATTTGTGAATGTCATTTTTTAGTGTGTCAAATCAACTTCAATTGGTACAATTTTTTTTTTTCCAGTTGTATTATCATTCCTTTTCAGTGCTCTTTGTTAAAACGATTATTTTCTTGTCTACCATCATAATGGTAAAAAAAATTCTCTTTTGATAAGGTTTTCTTCTCTTTTTTTTGTCGATTATCCATTTTTTCTGTTGTCATTTCTGAGTTCTTGTCTTTTGATTTATGCGGAGATGACACAGAAAAAGGGATCCCAGGGGATTTTTTTTATTTATTTTTGGTGGATGCTTTATTTGTTCTGTTGTGTCCTCACTCTGGAAGAATAATATTGCTTGGGTGGGATGGTTCCTTCTCCTTCTTTTTTTTTTTCTTTTTTTTTTTTTTCCAATGAGAATGGAAAGGTGGTGTGGGTGAGCTTGATTGATGTGGAGGATTTGACATCCAGGTCGAGAGTTGTAGGTGGGGATCTCTTTTGGCTACCTGTAACAGTAATATAAAGATGTACAAAGACCTATAGAGCTTTGGAGGGAAACCTTTGTATGCCTTACAGGATCATTTTTTTAATTATTCATTTACTTGGTCAAGAGAATGAGACTGATGGAGCTTGATCAAATACCCCATGTTCTCCGTTCTGTAGTTTGAGTTCTTATGGCTAGCAAGGGGAGAAATTTTTTCCAAGAGAAGACTGGGGAGGATTTTTCGATGTCATTTTTGTTTATCTTTAACTGGCGCATGACCTTTTCTTTTTGAGAAAGCAGTTTGAATGTTCACCAATAATTTCATGTATACTGCTTGTTTGTGCAGCTGCTGTCAAGAGGTTCGTAATAATTGATTTATGAAAAACAAAATATCATCTTTCGTATATTAACTTCTGAAATGGGTGTTTTTGAGATAGTTAACCTGGAATAGGCTATGAGAAGAACGTTTCCTTATGTGTAATATTACAATTTCATAATGAGGTCTTACTAGTCCTTGGTTAAGATTGCCTTCAGTTTTAAGGGTTGTTCTGAGAAAATTTATTAGCTGTTAGAATCTAGAAGGACGATGTTTCTTTGATAAGAAAGAATCTCTATTAGATTTTATTTTTGGCTTAGTTTTTTTTTTTTTTTTTTTTCCAGATTTTTCAAATGAGACTCATGCTCTCCTCTTTTGTATTATTTGTGCCTTTGTTCCAATAAAATTTCTTTTTTTACCCAAGAAAAAAAAAAGGAGTCTCTCATCCTTCCCTCCTTCCCTCCTTCCCTCCTTCCCTCCTTCCCTCCCTCTCCAGTGGTAGATCACTGGATTTAATCTACATTTATATCATATTTACAATTTTGTCTTATAGATAACTAAGTTGGTTTTATTTTGGCTGCTCATTATGTTCTAGCTGCTGGAGACAATGATAAAGAATTGTGGGGATATTGTTCACATGCATGTAGCAGAGAGAGATATTCTGCACGAGATGGTAAAAATAGTAAAGAAGAAGGTATGAGTATTTGTAGAATATTTTCATTGCTTTCTTATGTTTTACCTGTTTAGATTTGGCAAATATGTTGATTGTATTTATGGTGCAAATTGTAGCCTGACATTAATGTCAAAGAGACGGTACTGATTCTTATAGATACTTGGCAAGAAGCTTTTGGAGGACCAAGGGCAAGATATCCACAATATTATGCTGCATATCAGGAATTGTTGGTAATCATACTGAAATTTTTGTCTCAATTGTTTTTGAAACAGAGGGGAATAGGGAATATATTTCATAAGAAGTACCTTTAGCAATCTTCCTAAACACAGGATACTCTTTCCTCCTTGCTATATATGTGTGTGTGTGTGTGTGTTTATAAACATTGCTTATACTTGGTTTTACTAATGATTATTGTGAGGATGTGCAACCCCCGTCATCTAAGCTAAATTGCTCTCCATTTCAGCGTGCTGGGGCAGTATTCCCTCAAAGGTCTGAGAGATCTGCACCTGTATTCACACCTCCACAAACACAGCCATTATCATCATACCCTTCAAACTTACAAAATTCTGATAATAATCAGGATGCTGCTGAATCTGAGTTTCCAACCCTAAGGTACATCTGTAGCTTACTTTTGTTATTTGAAAGGAAGTTAACTTGGTGAGTTGTATTCATTGTTGATTGTCAGCCCCTCTCTCAGTTACCTTTCTTTAGTTGCCTTATGTGTTGCATCAAATTGTTGGTTCCATTACATCTAATGTAACCATCAAGTATCTTAATCATGAAGTATCAGTGCCAGATGGAACTAACTAAACCAAAGATACGCTTGGATCTTGAAGAAAAGATAAATAAAGAGTATCTTAATCAAGGAACCTAATTTTCTAAGCAAATTGCTTCTTCCCCTCACCCAGATATCCAAAGATAGCATAGAAGAGTGATTATTATAATCATAGTGAGGTCACTGGCTCTGTTAACTGGACTCAGCATTTTACCCTAAAACACCTGCACTGAAACGACACAATGCCGGTATGGGCATGAGATCTGTGTTGGATTATTGGATACTCCATGGATACCTTAGAGTGATTATTATAATCATAGTGAGGCCCCTGGCAGCTGCGTATTGCGACTCCAACTGAATCATTCCTAATTGATTTTAGTGCCTGAGATGTCTGGGAGAGGAGTTTCGTAAATTAATATGGCACAGGCTGTGCAACTGCAGATCACAATCATGACCTAGATGAAGAGGAAGAAGATGAAAGGAATTTTGGGAAGGTGCTGTGAAGGAAACACCATTTCACATTCTCCAACTTATATCCTTGCTTGGTTTTGGCTCAGTCAGCCCTTTGCATACTGTGTAGCTAATAGTTGCATCAGCTAATTAATGTCATTATTGTTAGCATCCTTTGTTACAGACTGTGCCTTTTTATTTTGCATATCTTATTCTAATGTAACTTTCCTTTGGCAGCTTGACTGAAATTCAGAATGCACGTGGTATTATGGATGTCCTTGCAGAAATGCTGAATGCAATAGATCCAGGGAACAATGAGGTAATTTTCTCAATTGGAAAAGTGAAGAATATGATGAAAGGCACTTGAATAATAGAAAATAAAGGAAAGAAAAAGAAACTCAAATAACAGTGTTGTCCACGAAGAGGGCTGAATGCTTTTGTCAATTAAACTGTTGAATGGATAGAATGTGAGGGATTTGTCTTTATATTTGGTTAGTAATCTTATTTGATATGCTGTGTTCAAACAAGAGTAAACTGGCTTGAACATTTATAGCAAGGGAGATTGCTGATTCTCGTGTTACACTTCATAAAGCCATTCTCTTATCACATATTGTATGATTGTTGTTTCCCTTTGCAGGGTCTCAGGCAGGAGGTTATTGTTGACTTGGTGGACCAATGCCGAACATACAAGCAGAGAGTGGTACACCTTGTTAACTCAACTTCGTAAGGCCTGCTACTTCCTTCTCTGTTACTTCACATTTATGACCATTGTATCATTTTGTTATTATCATGTGTTTGCCGGTAAAATCTTATAGGTATTTTTGTATCCCCTTGAAATAGAGTGGGAGTTGTTCATACTACTGTTTGATGCATGCATATTGCCAGTTGTTTATGAAAACATGGACCAAAAGTTTAGATTAATTGGATATTTGGTTAAACAAACCAACTTTTAGAAATCAAGGACATGTTAGGGCCTGATAACATGCAATGGCCCATGTCAAATTTGCTTGAAAATGTCAGATGGGTCAATGTTGTTTCTGGTTTTATGCTTCCCACCCCCTTCTCTTAGGGAAAAAGAAGAAGCAAAATCGTGCTAATGATGTTTGGATTTGTCTCAATTTGTGGTTGTGGGTGTGGGCTCACTCTAATTTCTTGAATCTCTCGAACCTTTTTGTTGTGCAAACCACCTTGATGCTAGTAATTTGGACTTTTTGAGCTTCTGTGGTGCTTGTCTAAAACAATACTTACTTTGTAGTTAAATTTTTCTCTAATCAGATCCATGACTGCTATAATCATGCCATATAATCTTTCTTTGCTATTAATGTAGAGAGCTCTCCCCCACCCAGGTAATGCACACACTAACACAGCCATCCACATGAGTCATCCTTTGGGTAACTTTAGCATGACTCTTTGTAACAAGTTTCAGTCTTAAGGGATACTCTTCACCTCTGAAAATATCTGTGTTTATTGAATGAGATATGCTGTAACAAATGAAGATATTACTATGACGTTTTCATAATTCTATTTTTTCAGGGATGAATCACTGCTGTGTCAAGGATTAGCTTTAAATGATGATCTGCAGCGAGTATTAGCCAAGCATGAAAGTATTGCTTCGGGATCTTCTGTTCGAAACCAATCTGAGAATCTGAAGCCTGAACCAGCTGGAGCACTTGTAGATGTTGATGCTCCTCTGGTTGATACTGGAGATACAAGCAAACAACCTGATGAAAGGTAAATATAATCCTTGTATAAATATTTTTATTTTCACTGCTTTATCTAATGTGATTATTTTGGTTGTATGTTACATTAGGCTTACAATTGACCTTATAAAAATTATATAAATCCTGCTCAGTAATATTATATATAAATTTGGAGATCTTAATTGGGCATTATTCCAATCTGTCAGTAGTGAACTTAGTGTTCATATTGTTTCAACTGAATTAGTGTCTTTCCTTTTCGGAAGATATACAACTTAGAATTGAAATTCATTTTTGATTTTGGCTTTAGAGTAGCCTGAGACATTGCGAAGTACTGAATTATTCTTCCCATATATCTATAATTTGGTTCAGTTTTTCCTTTCCTCAAAGTGAGCTTAGCTTTTGAGGAATCTTCAGCTCATCACATATGAATTTCTAAGAGAACTCACACTTGCTAGAGTTTAAGTTTTATGCAATTGTACATGGAACTGTTAATGTAATTAACTGTGGAAGTTACTTTTCTTCCAGCACTTCTTATGGACCTTTAGTGATCAATTTAAGTTGTGTCATCAGATTCATTGTTGATAATATTTTTATACATACACTGCCCTAGTTTCCTGCAGGCGAGGGATTGAAAGTTGTTGATGAATGACAGAGGACTCAAGTTAGATGCCACGTCTGATGATTTAATAAGAATCATTCAGTACCCTTACGACACCTTCTGGTGTTTTGAGCTATTTTATTCTTTTTGCAGATCTGCTTCAAGTTCTGGTGTCAGAGCTCAGACATTAAACCACTTATTGCTTCCTGCACCACCCATTAATAATGTTTCAGCTCCCCAGGCTAAAGCAGATCCCAAAATAGACTTGCTGAGTGGTGATGACTACAACTTGTCAAAGGCAGATAATTCACTTGCTCTTGTTCCTATAGGAGAACTACAGCCAGTCAGTCCAGTGTCTCAGCAAAATGCCCTTGTTCTCTTTGACATGTTTTCTGATGGTAATAGTGCATCAAATACTGCCAGTATCCAGCTAACCAATCTTGCTGGCCTGACCATTTCGTTAACCCCTCCATCTCACCAGCAGAATAGTTTTCTATCTTCTCAAGGTGGACTTTACCCTAATGGAAATGCACCAAATATAGGATCACCTCAGCATGAGCAGTCACTGTACATGCCAAGCACTGGCCCTGCCTGGAATGGTCAGGTTGCCCAGCATCAGCAGCCACCTTCACCATCTTATGGTGCACTTATCACTTCGTTTAGCATTTCATTTTTGAAATGTACAATTCTGTCGGCACAGGTCCTTTGCAGCTACATTCTCTTGTGCTTAGCAGATTTGATCACCACGTACACTACATCACTGATTTTCCAGTTGTTTCTTGGGAAATTGATAAAAAAATATATATATCTTTTCAAAGAGATCATCAGTGATGTGCTGGGCTGGTGACTGCTTTGAGAAGTAAATGCATGGGATTTGTGCTTAAATTTCTGTCCTATTTACATCATATACATTTTTTATCGTTGAACAGGTGCTGAAAGCAGTGGGTCATTTCCTCCACCACCATGGGAAGCTCAGCCAACCGATAATGGTAGCCCAGTAGCAGGCGCTCAATATTCACAACCCCTACAAATGACTCAAGTGATTATGACACATGTACAAAGTGCTGCACGTCCCCAAGGATCTCAACCAATTACAAATGACCAGGTGGTGGGTATGTATGTGCAGCCAATTACAAACAGCCATTTGTCAGCAATCAATAGCCAGGTTGGTCAAAGCAATCAGTTGGGTTTGCACTCTCCGCCAATCCAGGGAGGGCCAGGTCCTTATATGGGATTGCTTCCACAGCAAACACAAGCTGGTCCTGTGGCATCTATGTATCCTCAACAATTGTATGGCAACCAATTCATTGGATATGGTTATGGTCAGCCCCAAGGGGCTCAGTACCTTGAGCAGCAAATGTATGGTTTATCTGTTAGAGATGATAATGGTTCGAGAAGCACCTCCTACCAAGTTTCTACTTCATCTTATGTGCCACCTAGCAACCCTTCCAAGCCAGAGGATAAACTATTTGGAGACCTCGTTGACATGGCAAAAGTGAAACCAAAACCCACTCCTGGCTGACCTTGTGGCATATGAATTTTGACTGGCTTCAGCATTACACCCCCCCCCCCCCCCCCCCCCCCCACGTTTTTGCTAATTTGCTCCATTTTTTCTCTTCAATTATTTCATTATTTTAATTTTTTTTACATTTTCAATATATATATTTGTTATTGTCCCATATTTGCGTTGGAATCATGCACATTCATTTTAGAGCCAGAGAAAGGAGAAAGGGAAAAAATATGCAGGGCTTCCTGTTTATTGATTTATGAATTCTCTCTCTCTCTCACGTACACAAAACATTTTGTAGTTCATACAGGTAGAGCTAGATATGAAGGTGGATGAATTAATTTGTATTTAAGCAATGCAAGAATCAAATGAATTAATTTCATTTATTAACCCTGGGTACTGAGAATCACTGTAAGGCAATCAAACAAAACCAGCAATCTTTTGATTTCACCTGCGTGGGAGAGGAAGATGTGATCAAATTTACTGCAAAGGTGGGGACCACTCAAAAGAAAATGCTAGTTAAAAAAAAATAATGACAGTCTCAAAATCTTGAGGTTTCTTTGTAATTAAGTTAAATAACAAAGGAAGAAAATATAATTTAATCAAAAGATAAAATACATTATATTATCGAGCATAATAAAAAGCATAATAAAAGAGGGAGCTGATAATTAGACGAATGAAATTTGTTTGGTGCACTCTCACCATTTTCATAAAAATTTGTTTACATTTTTTGGTTTTTCATTTTCTCACTTCAATCTTTGATTTTTTGAAATAAATCCCTGCTTTTTTTCTCTTATGCCCCCATATCTTTTCTCACTGTTGGCCCTTCTTCCTTCTTCCTCTTGCTTTGACTTCACTAGATTGGTAAAATCCCAAAATGATATGGCTATTTTTTATTTTTTTACAGATCACAAACCAACAGAAGCTATTTTACAAGATTAACATTAATTTCTAACAACGTGAAAATTTACCCAATTCTCTTCATTCATCCAAGGGACTAAAATTTCAATCTTTTTTTCTCAAAATAATTTTCCTAAGAAAATGGGAAAGAAAAACTAAAAAAAACATACCATCATCAGTTATTAGAGGCACAAAGTGGTGGCTTGAATGTCATCGGCGGCAAGATCAGTGTCATCCATTGGCGGAGATTCATTCAAATCAAAAGCAAGATTTTATGGAAGGAAGAGGTAAGCACACAATCATTGTCATCGATCACCAATGAGGATGAATTGCAGTCGCTATGACAATCATCAGGTGGAATCAGGTTCATTGGTCTCCGCTGGACCTTTGGGACTAAAGTAATTGGATTGGAGACCCTAGGTCTACTGAAGGACTCAAAACGGTTTTTTATCAATTTTTGTTATTTCAATTTTTTTATTTTATTCAATCCTTTGTTTCTACATTGGGATGTTTTAGTTGTTGTTTTTGGTATTTGTATTGATTTGTAGGAAATTTAACATTTCAAGTTTTTGTTTCTGAATTTATGTCATTAATTCTTTAAAAAATTTTATTTTGCTCTTAAATGAAAAGATTTCAGAAAATAGGTTTCGAGTCTAATATTTATGAGCTTGGAATTCATTTGTGCAGGTAATCCAATGATTTTCATAGTTTTCTTCTCTTTCTATGTGCTGAAATTTGCAGATTGTTGCGGATAATATTGAGTATAGACTATGAACGGTTAATAGTGGAAAAAGATGTGGGGTGTGAGAGAATAAAACAGGAATTTATTTGAAAAAATTAAAGATTTAAGTGAGAAAATAAAAAGCCAAAAAATGTAGACAATTTTTTAAGAAAATGGTGGCTCTTTCGTGCACCTACCAACTTTCATTCATCGACGTATCAACTCCATAAAAATACATATGTCGGAAAATATTAAAAATTGTATACAATGCGGATCTACTTCCACTCTTGCTTTCCATCCGTCTTTCCGGCGATCAAATCAGGTATGTGAAGTTCTTTTGATTCACCTTCGAAACTCTGACTTTTCCGTTATGGAACGCCCGTACCACAATTGGGATTTGTTCCTTTTTTACATATTTGCCTGCAAAACATTGAAAATTCTAACTTTTTTTGTTTTTTTCCTAATTATGCTGTTAAAGTTCTGAGATTTGTGACTTGGGGTGTATTTTATCCAGCAGCAATCAGTATGCAGGTTAGATACCACTTACTTTTGCATGTCAGTGTGTAAGTTATTAAAATTGTAATGCATAAATGTAGTTATTTGAAGTTCATATAAGAAGAAGGGTTGGATGGAATTATATTAGAAACAAAAGATAATAATTGAAGCAAGTCTGTTTTTCAATGTCTGACACGTGATCCATCCTTGCAGATTCTTAAAACAACAATTATAGTACCATACTCCTTCAACATGTATGATTTTTGTTTTCTTCTATTATCATTTGTCAACAATGGTTTATTGGGTTATTTATGCTGTTTCAATATCCAGCGAGTATGATTTGCTTTTATCAAGACTTTATCCACTTTATGGTGTAAACTGCATTAAACTGAATCGATAATGATGCCTTGGTTATGGATATTGTCCTAAATGAAGGCATAACGTGCGAGGCTGTTCAAGGAGTACAAAGAGGTCCAGAGAGAGAAAACTGTTGATCCAGATATTCAACTAGCTTGTGATGATTCTAACGTTTTTAAGCAGACTGCTCTTATCATGGTAAGCTGTTTCAGAGCAGTGTTCTCTGCAACCTCCTCAAGTACGGTTCTTGACAAAAATATTTCATCCAAATGTGCATTTTAAGGTAGGCTCCTCTATTCTAAGATACCTTCAACATGTTTGCTTTGGGGCATTTTCACCTTAAGGACATGATTGAAACATACCTTCAACATTTGTCTCAATTTGTTTTATATTTTATTAGTCTGATTTGGGGTTAATTTGAGGATAATTTGAGTTGATTTCAAGAAAATATTAGTTTAAATGGAGGAAGTGGACACTAAGATAATTGTCGTAAGCACGTGAGTTGAGTGACAAAAAATATCACAGGTGGACAATGTGATTTTGACTCAGAAGTCATACCACTGGCCGGCAAAGTGATATTTGGCCTTTTTAATTGTATATATAATATATATAATGATCATGATATGGTTCACTGTGTATTCTTCCATTATTTTTTCTTCTCTTCTTAATCCCTTTTCCCATTTTCTCCTTCCAGACAGGGGAGATTATGTATTGATATCTTGAAAAATGCTTGGAGCCAAGCCTGGACTGCAGTCTGTTTGTAGGGCTATAATTGCTTTATTGGCCCATCCAGAGCTTGACAGCCCACTAAATTGTGATTCAGGTAATCAGGTTAGTTGGTTTGTTTTCTGCACATGTTGTTGACATTACATTTCATGTCTCCCTAGTTCCCAAGGAATGCCAAAAGAAAAGAGGAGGAAATAAATATACAAGTAAACTATAGGAGTCTATAGACTAAATTGGTTGTGGAGTTCTGATCTTCTCCCTCTCTTTCTCCCCCCTTGTGTTTGTGGATGTGTGCACGGTGTGCACACCCAGGGGGTAGTTTATTGATAAAAAAAAAAGTCTTCAAAGTTCATGATTTCAAAGCTGCATTTCTTCGTTGAGTTCTGAATTGATTACCATCCACTATAGTATCTGTATAAATTTCCTTTCTAAAATTAGAATTAGAATCGAGAAACTTCAAAACCTACTGCAATTCCTTTCTATCCTTGCCCCTCCTCCACCACCCAAATTGTGCATTCTTGGAGGGAGAGGGGGAAGGTCTTATTTTTCCTGCCATCTCCAATGCCTTTGAGAGGGTTGTGAGTCTTGTGACGGTAGGGTTGAGGAGGCAGATGTTGCATATGGACTAACATGATGTTTTACCTACTATGTTCGTATGACTTACATGTTGAATTTGAATCATCGCTGTCTTTGTTGTTGAATTAGAAAACATCACTTATTATGATTATGATTTAGACGAAATAGCCATGTCCTGGCCTCCTGGGGCTCTCATGCGATTGTACAACCTCAATTAAAATGTTGCACACTTGTTTCAAGTAACCCATTTTTGGCTTGTGCGCAGGTAATCTTCTGTGCTCAGGTGATGTCAAAGGATACCAGTCCATGGCAAGAATGTACACTAAGCTTGCAGGAATGCCCAAGAAAGGCTGATTAATTAGAGTTCCTTCTATTGGAAGTTTTTAGGAATATTACAAATGTGGACGAAAACGTATGTGTCAAGATAAAGAGTCAGATAAATCTTACTACATGCTATCAATATATGCCGCTGTTTATTCTGTGTTGGCTTCTGCCAATACAGACTACATTGTATGAGCAGTCTTGATTTTCCATAATTGATGATAAATATACATGCAATTGCTGCGTTATTATGGTCTACTGATCTGACTTAAATCCATACTTCTTTTTACCAATTATTCTAGGCTTTAAAGAAAATAGTGAGTGATTTTATATTATGAAAGCCACAGTGAAAACCAAAATGGGAGTGCACAATCCAAAACTCCTCGACTCAGAAATAGATACAAGACATGGCATCTAAAATGTATTTCTCCATTTGCATAATGAAATCCAAGCCATACTTCACCTTTGCAATATTTGTCCAAAACACTAGCAGAGGTGGGTTCCCAAAAGTGCTGCCTGAGGTTGCGCAGCATGCACGGTAGGCGGCCTGTGTTATTTTATTTACTTGCGGTTCTAAGTCCATATAAAATGTAGACTTTCCACGGGTTGGAGAATAATTTATTTGCGTTGATGCTTCAAATTATTTTTTTTTTCTCCAAGTTGAGAGTCAGATCATGCACAACTTGGAGTATTAAATTTAGGCTCACAGCGACTTGGGCGCATTTGTAGCAAAGAAGTCTAACTAGACCTGCCAGACTAGTATTGGAAGCATGAACATACACATAAATATTCAAATACGGTTAGCAAGTATAGCTCTCTCACTAATTCTTATCTTATTGTAAATTCATTACTCTCCCATCCATTAATGCATATCACTACTAGGATATTTATTCACTTTTGGATGGTTTGACATATAAGATTACAAAAATAGTTATCAATATTACTAGCCTTGCCTTCAGTCTATGACTATTAAACATAGTAATATGTATCAAACGAGCCCTTAAGGACTAGGAATACTAAAAACCAATATAAAAAACTATTCCAACAACCAGTATCACCTACCGCATACATGTTGCTTTGCTAGCTTAATTTTTAAACATAAAAAATTTATACCAAAGATGCAAGTCAATATTCCACCTAAAGATATTCTCCAATTTAAAAATCCTTTTAAAGGGTAAGGAGGGTAACACATCTGTCTTATTTGTTACAAACACCATTTTTTGAAGACGATATCAAAGTTTGGATTTCCATTGATCAATCTCTATGGCAAGTAACAACAAGGAACTGGTGAACATGCAAGTTCATGAGAACGATGGCATTGCAGTTATCACTATTTGTAATCCACCGGCTAATGCATTTAGCCTTGCAGGTAATTTCTTCTTTCCTTTTCTCTCAAAGAATGCACTTGCGTGGGATATATAATGGTATGTTTGAGTGTGATCAACTGTAGTTATTGCGGAGCTCAAGGACAGATACAATGAAGCAATGGAAAGAGATGACGTGAAAGCCATTGTTCTTACCGGTAAGGTTTGTTTTAGCTCCGATCGAGTCTTCTTCAAAATTACCATCGGATATGTCATGTAAGATTTCAGTACTTGTTGGCTTTCTTTCATCGAAGTAAAAGTCTCCAGTTCTTACCACTGAATATTCCCTTGGAGACTATACGACCTTAATATCAATGCTGCTTCACTTTATAAACCAGCTTTAGAGACAAGTGTTTCAACTTCAAAGAATGATCCTGTTCCATGTTCCTCGCTTTCCTTTGTTCTCAACTTCTTCCATCCATATAGGCACTTAATATTCTTCATAAAGTTGCCATCCAAACAGTAATGGCCAAATTTGAAAAAACATACTCTATCTTTTTATCTGATATAGTTAGTCCCCCTTCCCCCCAAAATGCATGCTTAAAAAGCCCAAGGTGATACTGTTCTTACGGAGGGACAATGCAATATTAGTTTTAACCAGTGCGGTATGAGTCCAGTGATGAACATGTTGTGTTTGCTCACTTAAGCTTGTTACATATTTTTGGCTTCGTAATTTATCTACTCTCATAATCTTAACCTTATGCAATAGCTAGTGATCATAAGACTCATGACAACTTGTGTTTCTTATTTTGAAGGTGCCGGTGGAAAATTTTCGGGGGGCTTGGACATCAATCTAATGCGTACTGTTCAGAAGAGTGGTAAAAAAATTTATATTAAACACTTTCCATATTGCTTCCGTGAGCTTCAATTTTGTTAAAAATTAATAGGGGCAGCTCACAAAATCATTTTTGTTTGTAATTGGCCTTGCAGGTGATGTCTCAATGATAGCAGATGTTTCTCGGGATCTTGTGGCCAACACTATTGAAGGTCTACAATTTTGCTAGAGAAAAGTCTTATCATTGTTTCTTTTAAGAGTTTAATTTCTGTTAAGTAGTGTGTCTTTCTTATCTTTTACGGTATGTAGATGGAAAAAAGCCTTCTGTTGCTGCTATACAAGGATATGCACTTGGAGGTGGTTTGGAATTGGCAATGGTTTGTTTAATTTCTCAACCATAGAACTCTTTATATTATTTTTCCTGATTATTGTATCTTGATTGACTTCTCTAACTTGTGTTATATAGGGATGCAGTGCGCGTATTGCCACTCCGGGAGCTCAACTTGCTTTACCTGAGCTGACACTTGGAGTAATTCCTGGACTTGGAGGTATCACTCTAAATCTGAAGTTGTCCTTTGAAAGATCACTCTATGCAAGGCCTAATCTACTCATGTATTTTGTAAGGCACTCAGCGTCTTCCAAGGCTTGTGGGGGTTTCAAAAGCTGTTGATATGTTACTGGTAAATATTACATACCCTCAATATGAGTTACAAGCACTGATCTTTTGTATTACTCATCAGAAAGGTCTTCTTTATAACAACTAAGCACCAATGGCTCTATTTCCAGAATAAACAGTGTTAATACATTTTTGTACATTTATTGATTTGAATTAGATGCTGATAAGTGAAGAGAAAGAAGTCAAGATATATGTAATTACTGCTCTCATTATGTCAAGCATATGCGCTGTCATTCATTAGAAGATATAATTTGGAATCACAACCACAGATGACCTATTGAAAAGACAGAGATGCACATCTCTTCTGTAGTTTAGATTTTTTTATTTTTATTTTTTGTTACCCTGCTTTTGTGTAGCTTCTCCTACACATTTTTGGAGGTTCACTCATACTCAAAATTGGTGAAACTGCGAACTCAGACACTCATTTCATTTCACTAAAATTACAGTCATCTGCTCTGATATTATCAGAAGAAGGAAACAACACAGGCCTTGTTGATGCTATTGTATCTCCTGAAGAATTGATAGAAGCTTCACGCCAGTGGGCCTTGGACATTGCAGAGGGTCACAAATCCCGTAGTAACTCACTTTGCAAAGTTGACAAGCTTTGTTCACTGGATGAAGTACATGAGCTGTTGAGCACTCCTCGACAAGAAACAAGAAACATTGCTCCAGATATGCTCCACATTGGAGCCTGCCTTGATGCAATTGAAGATGGTATTACTTTTGGAGGTTATCATGGAATCTTAAAGGTAAAACTTACCCTAAGGAAATGCAAATACTTAGCGAATGCTTCATATGCAGTTCAGTGTGCGAGTGTGATTGTGTGTGTGAGAGAGAGAGAGGATGGTCATGGCTGGAAAGTGGAGGGCCAGGAAGTTCTGTCTAGGTAGAGTTTCACATATCGTACAGACTATAGTTCAAGAATTGAAAGGGATGCCTTCTACGTGCTCCTACTTAAAGTAAAATTTGGATAAAATTGATAGTTTCTGACTTTCTGTTACATATGTATGTCACTTCATGTAAAATTTAGTAACCTAATGTAATTAAGCAAATGTATGACCCTTGACTATTGAGTCCCCTTGCCTTCATTTTGCAAGTTGTTCACTTGTTCTTCTTTCATTTATGTGAGGTGACAATGCCTTAAGTTATTTACTGTCACTTGTTCATTTGAGATAATGATCCTGAATGCAGGAACAAGAATTATTTAGGGATTTGGTGCTCTCAAGAACTGCTAAAGCACTTGTTCATGTCTACGTTTCACAACGTGCAATGTTAAAGGTACAGATCTTTATGGATACCAAAAAATAGTTAATTGATCCTATATTCTGCAGTTAACATGAAGGAAGTTGAGCTGAAATAAGAAGAAATATCCTACTATATGAGAAATCTATAAATAATTTCCAAATTTCATCTCCCCATCCCCAACACCAAAAAAAGAAAGAAAACAGAAAACAATGAAGTTAATATTTGAATTTAATTTCCGTTAGCATGGCCACAGTTGATATGGGAGATGTAGTTTACAGCAGTGAACCTCATATTTTAGTGTCAGACAGGTACCAGGTGTTACAGATGTTGGGCTTATACCACGGATGATAAACAAAGTTGCTGTTGTTGGTGGTGGTTCAGCGGGTTCCGGTATTGTTACTGCTCTTATTATGGCCAACATACATGTTGTTCTACAAGAAATCAGCTCCGAATGCTTACTTAAAACAATAGCAAATATTGAAGGTTAGTTCTTCACTCATCTGCAGAAAAATTCTTCTCCATATTTGTGACATGCAGCTATTTAAGTGGGTAAAATTGTTTGTCTTATCAAGTAAAAAATATATTCTCCAGACATTGTCAAATTAAGTGCTAATTAAGACTTTATAAATGTGAAGTTTAATTTAGATATTTGTTTTCCCAGAAAATCTCCAAGAGCTAGTGAGGAAAGGAAAGTTCAAACAGGGTAGGGTGCAGAAAGTCCTCTCAATGCTTAGAGGTGTATATGATTACTCAGAATTTAAAGATGTGGATATGGTCATAGAGGCAAGCACTTTTTTTCTGAAATTCTTCATTTTTCTTATTCCTCAGAATTTTCATGGACTGCATGGAATTCATTATTTATTTTCTATTTTTTTACCGGAAATTGAATTGGTTTATTGGATAGACTTAGTAATATAAAATCCTATATGATGAAAATGTGATCTAATTCTCCTTGTCTGTCTATCTCAGGCAGTTTTTGAGGAAAAGTCTCTGAAACAATCAATTTTTGAAGAAATTGAGAAAAATTGTCCTCAAGACTGCATCTTGGCCTCAGCCACATCTAGTATTAATCTCAATGTAATTGGAAATAGGACCAGTTCTCAAGATCGAATTGTTGGGGTGAATTTTTTCAGGTTTGATTGCATTATTGTTTTTTCATATTTATTTACTCTTGGCATACATAAAAACTTATGAATAAAACAATTAATATTCAACAAAATACTGTATGGAATGGGTAGGATTCTATAAATATATGCTTGGACAGTAATATTATAACAACTGCTTAGATGCTCTATGCAGATCGTATTAAAGCATTTTACCACCACATCTTAATTGTCCAAGTGCAAAGAGTTAATTCTGTCAGTTTATTCTGGTTTCTGACCATGCATAGATGTCCATACCTATATAGGGGTGGTATAAACATGGAAGTATGTGTCTTGGTAAGAAAAAATATATACTCTGCAGATGTCTTGGAAACATCCCAAGAGTTAAGCCATTAGCACACTCCTTGAAAAGGAAAAACATCTGCATTCATTCTTCATGGATTCTTGCAACTTTTCAAGTGTTATATAAAAATGCATTTGATTTTGTGATTTTTCACTTGTTTCTTAGTTCTGAATTTCTATTTTGATATAATAGTCCTGCTCATGTTACACCTCTCTTGGAAATTGCTCGGACGGAGAAAGCTTCATCACAAGCAATTCTTGATCTTATGACAGTTGCGAAAGCACTAAAGAAAGTACCTATCATTGTTAGAGACTCTACCGGTTTTGCTGTTAATCGCACTTTCTTCCCATATACACAAGCAGCATATATGTTAGCAGACCTAGGCATTGACATCTTCAGGATCGACAGAGTAATCAGCACATTTGGCATGCCAATGGGACCTTTCCAGTTATGTTTGTACTCTACTCAATGATATCAGAATTTTTTTGCTTTAAGTAAATAGTTGATGGTTCTCCACCTCCTGCAGTTATTTTAATATTTCACGGTAATCATGCAAGTATCTGTCTGTTAATTATGCCTCAGAGAGATTTTATGTCATTCTTTATATATAATTTTTCAGGTTGCATGATATAACTGGATATGGACCAGCCATATCATTTAGCAAAGAAATGGCTGCAGCATTCCCTGAACGCACATACCATTCTCCTTTACTTGATCAGATGGTCAGAAATGGCAAAAAAGGTACTGAGGAGAATATGTCTTTTACATTACTGTTCTGGAAATGGTCTATTCGAGCACCCAAAATGAGGATGAGAACAGCTCTAATAGGCAAGATTTATTGGTTGGGATTCTAGTGACTCCCTTAGAATAATACTACTGTCTTTGACATGTCTTTCAATGACTACCTTTTATTTTCATCCTAATATGTAATCTTCTGGTTTTCATGGAATTGTTCAAGGTAAAAGCAATGGAAAGGGGTTTTACATATATGAGAAAGGAATCAACCCAGTTCCTGACCCCACTGTGCTGCCAATCATTGAGGAGTCCAAGAATATCGCTAACATCAAACCGAGAGAACAGGTTCTTAATGATATTCAATGAAATTCTAAGGCTATTGATGAAGTTCTGTTGCTTATTAATTGAAGAACTATATCATGCTCACAAAGGATAATTATGCAATCCTTATTTCTCCAACTGGGTCAAAAAGTATATTAACATGGTCTGTGGATTATGACTGTCAGATTATTAGTCTGAGTGACCAAGAAATTCTGGAAATGGTTTTCTTTCCTGTGGTGAACGAAGCATGCCGAGTCATAGAGGAAGGAGTTGTTGCTCAATCATCAGACCTTGATATTGCATCTGTTCTTGGAATGAAATTCCCATCTCACTTGTGAGTACCCCGAGCAAAAACATTCACCCGTTAGAAAATCGAAAGAGATAACTCCAAATAGTTATCTTTTCTCTTGTTCCATAGTCATCATTATCATTAAAAATTCAGTTATTCATTTATTAAGTTTTGTGACACTGGCATCAACATAATCCTTGAAAACAAAGAGCAGACAATCATCATATTTCATAAATTGTGAGATAATGGCAGACTTACTTATGCATCATAATCTATGGCTTTAACCTAGTCTTATACCTTAAAAACTGTTTACAGAGGAGGTATTATATTTTGGGCTGACAGAGTTGGATCTAAGTACATAAACACAAGTCTGTCCAAGTGGGCAGCCATATATGGTAACTTTTTCAAACCCTCCAATTATTTGGAACACAGAGCTGTGAAAGGATTGTCTCTGGTAAGCAATTATATCATATCCCCTGCTAGAGTTCACTCTATATGCACTCTTGAATAAATTAGAGGACTCCTTCACAAATCATCACAAATCACAACCACTATACGCGTACATAGAAAATTTATTACTATTGTTACAAGGCTATTAGAAAATTTATTACTATTGTTACAAGGCTATTAGAAAATTCATTACTATTGTTACGAGGCTATTCTGATTCTTTTGGTGCCTTGCTGAACAGAATGACTACATTTAGCCAATCAGAAAAAGAAAGGAGAAAATACAATTTTACATACACAACACACATGAAACAGTATTTCGAAGGAAAGAGGGTTTCATATAGAGACATTTGTTATCTTTGCCTTTGTTGCGTTCAAACGCAGCTGTAAAATGAGTATTCAAATTAGGCCTATCTACCAATAAGACCTTGGATGTCTTCTATGAACTGCTTTTTAAGTTTTTATGACTAGCACTAGTTTAAGAAAACTTGGTCTTGGGAAGTGAAAAAATTTCTATTTTTTTCAATTAGAGAGAGACTGCCCTTTCTATATTTTGGAAAAGAATTAAGAGTAAGACTTATCTTGGTTCAAATGATTCAAACTGTGATTGGCAATAAATTTTTAAGTGAACCACGTAACTTCTTATGTGACTATCATGAATGTATTACTAAGCTACGCAGAGAAGCATCATAATTGTTTTATGATCATTTATATATGTTTTGTTTGTAACTTATTTAACTGTGAAACTGATATTGCAGAGTGATCCAGGATGTGCTGGTCTTACTCCTGAATATATTACTCGTTGATCAATAGGATAAGCTTACAACTTGAGCCTTGTATTCCAGTGGCAGAATACTCACTTCTTTAGAGAGAGAGAGACGGAAGCAACATAAAAACCATAGATGGTGCTATCCTTTTCTGGACAGATGAGAGACAGTTCCGCTTCTTCTTAGAAAGAGAAGCCATATTTATAAATAGACATGTTTTACATTCATAGATATTTCAGAATTCACATGTTTATTTAGTAATAAAACATTTTCATTGAGATGCCAGATTTCATACATGCGTGATTCATGGAGTTAAACATTTCATAGAGATGCCACAGAACATAATAGCACTTAAATCAATTCAAACTAATGAGCCAGAGATAGTTGTTTTAAGATTACACACTAATGCAGTACTTGAAGTCGGCATCATTACACAAGGAAAATAAATTCAATAATTACTGCTTGAGAAAACGGTCAAACCAATCACTGGCTTCTTTTACCATGAGCGATGTCATTTGGTGTCCAATTCCAGGTTGTGCAATCAACTGCAAGTTAAATAAATGAAGCATAAAATGAAGGAAATAGCTGCCTAGATTGTAAGAGTATAACAGTATGCATGATTCAAGTGGAAAAGAAAAACAAATAAACAAAACTAAAATGGGCATATGGATCCTTAAAACGAAAAGAAGAAAGCAAAAAGAAAGAAAGAAACAATAAATAAATTTGTGTGATAACTTCACTAGAAACATTTTTCTTTAACATCATAATATATATATATATATATATATATATTAGTACTTCAGACATATAAACTCATCTTGTGAAAGCCTGAGTCTTGTGTGTGTCCTTTTAGAAAGGGAAACTTCAATTTGAGGGAACTCCCCACATTCAGATTTCAGAGAGTAGTTCCCAGTGAAGTGATAGCTCATTTAACGTTAGATCTTGAAACTAACAAATAAAAGAAGGCATTGTGGGAAATTGATGAAGGCAGAAATTGTTACCATGCACCAGATGAAGGAAGTGCATACCTTAAAATTGTCCAAAGAATTAGCCTCTCTATAAGCCTTGCATGCTTTTGACTTGGGAATTTCCAGCCCTGAAAGGGGGCACCGAGGATCTTCTGCACCTAGAGTCTCCAAGATTCAAAATTAGCAACAGGACTTCCAAAAATCCAGTGCAATTCAATTGAAAATACGTAAGTTGTTGAAAGTCTACTCAACTCGACTCAGCCCAACTAAGCATTAAATCCCAAACTAGTTGGGGTCGGCTTGTTGAAGGTCCTACTATAATTATTAGTTTGCAGATTCAGAAAGAATGTTGAGTGCTGCCTTGTAGCACAGTGAGTTTGAAACAAAAAAAGCTGAATGAGTGATCTTTCAAGACTATGAAAAGGAGATTTGCTAGGTGCTAGAATTTGGTAGTTTACACTTTACATACATGGTACAATATCTGTTAGACCTACATGAATCTGCTATATACATGTATGGATGGGTCTCTGTCCCTGAGCACCTACACATCTGACATATTTAGATATATACATTTGATGCACAACGAAGTATCTTACCATTTAAAATAAGTAGAGGACGTGGTGCAATAACCGGAATTGTGTAGGGTGAATCAAACTGGGCGGCCAGACCAGGAGCAATCCTATCCCAGACCTGGTCAGCAAATTAAAATCTGTCTTAAGCAAAAGCTCTGTACTGACAATTGCATTAAAAGGAAGAATATTCTACCAATCACAGGATCAGCAAATTGCATGGTACATGCACAACGTATAAGACAAAAAAGAGTGTGGAGGGGAAAGACACCTTTTAGCTAATTAACAATCATATCATATAACATTTATTTGGAGATGAAGTTGTATAAAATAGGCATAAGTTTGTAAGAACCTTCTCCACCACTTCTCTATCAATGGAACTTTTAACCAAATCAACCCGTGCAGCTGCATTCATAAACATAACAGAATCAAAGAACACACTATGACAGATTCATGATATACATCCATTGTAAGTATTCTTAAGGAAGATTAATACCCACCACTATGCCTTTTATATTTTCTTATATTTGCATGGCACTGCTAAGTAATAATCATAAGATTAAAATGAACAAGCACATGCAAACAAAGTCATATGCATGACACAATAAAGGCTTACCATTATGTTCAACTTCAATATTAATATAACAGAGCAAAATAATCAAAACGTAATATGGACACAACTCAGGAAATCATATTAAAGGGAAACCAAGAAAGTTTCCCATCATATCTACTTCTCAATCTGAATAGGATGAACCTCCCCGTGAATATATTTGCTTTGGAACAGAACAATTAAAACTAGGATTTTAACTTGAATTTATCTTACCCTCAAAAACAGGCTTTATACTGTCAACTCGACCCTGCCATTTATCATTGTCTATGGCCCATCGAAACCCCTGCAATCATATGCAAAAGGTTTTCACTTTTTTTTTTCTTCTAATAAATGTGTTTGCTTACATCATATTGAAAATTAATTATACGCAACCTGAACACCAATTATAGGGACAACCACCGCATAGCGGGTGTCAGCAGCGGCAGCAAACCATGCATGCATTCCTGCATTAAGCCGGCATGAGTTACATTTCAGTGCAAGCATAATATTTAACATGCTTCCTTTTCAACTTCAGTCAACCAACCTCCTAGAGATTCACCAGTGATTCCTATCCTAGAAGGGTCTATGTCCTCCCTCTGGATCAGATAATCCGCTAGTTTTATTAGGTCCCAGACCTGCCATGAGAAAAACAGAATGCCTTTTTCGAACCAAACAACTGAAACGTGCTCTACAACAATCATCATCTCATGCTTAACTAACAAAAGGGCTCTTCGTTTCTCTATATGATTAAGATGACACGATAAATGGAAAAGTTACCGTATCATATATGAAGGGCATTTTGTCACCAGATTTCCAAGAAGATATGAGAGCCTACAATAACATAACCACATCAGAGATGTTTGTGCATCTTGCAAAAAGACTTTGATACAATGCTTAAGCTTGGAGCATGCCATTCCCATAGGACAGGCATGATGAAGTTTTTAACTGGAAAAGACTGCATTGTCTTGCTCGCATAAAAAATTTAGATCCATAAGAATGATCATTATGTAGTAGCTAAAGAACAAGTTCAAAGAACTCTGAACATACTCTGATATCCTCACCTAAGAACATATGGTGCAAATGACCAGGATTAAGACTCAAAGGCATAAATCACATACATCTCGGTAGGTGGTGACACTGCTTGCACGTTCTCCATGGTACCGAGAATCAATAGCAACTGTTATGTATCCCCGTGAAGCATATGCCTGAAATGAGCAAAACAAAATGGAAGCAAAACATTTTCAATAAATTTTAGGTTTGAGAAAACAAAGAGAAGATCCACAAAAGTAGTTACCTCGAGTAATGGTCTTAGCCATTCTTTGTACTTATGTGTACTATGGAGGAAAACGATGGCAGGCTTCTTTTGATGACTATTTTCTTTCATGGTCAAAATAAGTACCGGCAAACGTCCTTGCTCTCCTTCCTGTGGTATGGTTAATACATAATAAATAATTTTTAAGTCAAAATCAACAATTGCAACCTCACAAATTATGCCATTTTATAACTTAAATTTGGCTGTTGATGGCATTCAGGAAAAGGAAAAGAAAAATGCTAATCACCTCTGTAGTTAAGTAAAGGTTTTCCTCTTTCAGCAAGTCTTTGATATTTTCAATATTTGCCTTAGGACATGACTCCATTGCCTGTAATAATAGCATCCAAAAGATATTAACTAAGTAGATTATTATTTGATAAAAGAGAACAGATGCAACATGTGAAAGGAAATGCAAAAAGAAAAAAGAAGAAATTGCAACCTCACTGACAAGTGGAGGAGACTCTTGAAACAAAGGATTCGCAACAGGCTTTGCTGGTTCCACAGTTAGTGGGACTGGAAATGTTGCGAAGAATTAATGACTATTATAATCCAAGATAACATACTTGCTCAAAATTGAAGAAAACAAAACATATACACACGTTTAGTGTTATGTGGCGAAACTATAATTGGGATTAGTCGTTAATTTCCGTTTACCCGTTTACCTTAGCTTTAATTTGGTCTGTTTGGTTCTAAATTACAGCAATCAATTAGGTTAGCTTGATGGTTGTGATTACAGGTATAAGTAGTCCGTAGTAACCCATTATGGGCGAATTGAATAATACGAAATTGGGTTTTCTTCTCTTTCCGAGGTTCAAAACAGAACCTTTTCCCCTCTTCCACTCCCTCTAGTTTTTCGTAAGAACCTGTTCTCTTTTTTCTTCCTGAAAAATTCATAACACCTGGCCCATTATCATACAAATCCCAAATTTCCCCCTTTCTACGTTCAAGAACCAACTGCTACACATTTTCTTCTCTATGGAATACTTCCCCACTTTAATTCATAAACTTTAATAGCCGCTCCTAAACTTAAAAATCTGTTCCATGCCATTTTTAATCTCTCTTTTTAGTGAGCCCAATAGCTTATGCTATTATTAGCCTAGCTAGTAGTTTAACTTTTGTAGGCTTGTATCAAAATCTCCTTCCTTGCTTACAGTTTCTCAGAAACCAAACAGGCTAACAAAAGATATAGAATTTAAAGGATTTCGGTTAAATATTTACCTTCAGCAGATCGTCTGCTACGCAGTACTTGAAGAAATTCTGATCGAAGCTTCTCGGCATCAATAACTTCTTCCATTTCCCGTGCCATGTTGTTGTGAGTGATTTCTTTGAGTGTGCCGGTAATCTGCGTCTGGTATTTATAGGAAAGCAACTTCGGCGAGTAGGCTCGCACGCAAGGTGTGTGCAAAAGACACGTGTCACTCAAGTGACTCCGAAAGTGGGAGGTGTGGGTCACAGAGTCTATCAGTGTTCGGTACGGAATCCCAGGACCAAGCGACATTCTCTGCTCTCTTGCAGTGGGAGAATGATGTGTGGGTGCTTGTGATGTGAAAAGTTTAATTAATTATTTTGTACAACATGGCACGTGGATAGATGTAACTACTCCCAGATTGAAGTGCAATTTTTTATTAACTAGCCCCATCACATTTCAAGGGTTTTTTATGTTAAAGAAATAATATAAAAAAATATTATAATTGTGATATAAAATTAGAGGCCATGAGATAAGTTTAAGGATAAGTTGACCAACAGTGGTTGAGTTAGTGAAAGGGGCTACTGTCTCTTAGTTGATCAAGTTCGAAACTGGATTAGAAGGGGTTTTTTTTTAAAAAAAGAATCTGAACGATTGTTGAAATAAATTGAATTTTAAAAAATTAGTCTCATAAATCATGTCGGTAAGAAAATCAAGAAAAATTCAAAAGTTTAATAATAAATTAATTTTTAAAAAATAAAGTAATTGATTAGTTAAATTTAACAATAGTAAGTTTTTTGTTAATTATTGTTTAAATTATAAGAGAAAATGGGTAATTTTTGATAAATAAATAAAAAATTAGTAAAACAAAATTAGTTTAAATTTTTTTTATAATTTGGGAGGATGCTATCTTCTGTTTTAGTATTATTTGAATTAAAAATTATATTAAAAAATTAGATGACATTATAAAATGTTTGAGTTCTTTTGATATTTAGTATAATATAGATAAATATTAATTTATAGAGTTATAATGAAGTGTCCATTTAATTAATGAAAACTCATGACATTATTTCAAGATATGAATTGCATTTATGTATCCTAATAAACCTCAACGAACTAAAAATTTATGAGACAGTGTCCAACATTACCTCCCAAACACTAAACAATATCTTTAAAATTTATAACTAAAATTCAGATTTTTTAAATGAAGATTTATATTAAAAGTGGAAAAAGTGATGGTGAAGTGGTTGAAGTGTATCAATAAAACGACAAGGCAAAGGAAGTTTCTTGTAAGCTATCCCTGACTTTTAAGGAGCATCAGTACGTATTGTAAGACTGTCGAGTTGGAGATTCTCTGATAAATGCCAAGAAGCAAAATCATAACCAGAGCTCATCACGAAGCTGCTCGGAAATGACTCTAGCTGGCTTGAATAGATTCTGCCACCCTTAACTGTAAGGAACTAACAATGCATAGCCAGGAAAACGGTAACAAAATAAAAATAAAAATATCATCAATTTTGTTAATAGGGTTAGGGTTTTTAGGGTTAGGATAAAGATTTTTAAAGTTGAGATTAAGGTTAGGGTTTTTAGGACTTGGATTTGTAGGTAAACTAATTATTTATATTTGTTAATTTTTGTTTGTTTTTGTCATGTATTCGTTTAATATTATTTTTGAAGAAGTTAATATTCCACTTATGGTGCCAATATCGAAGACTCCTACTTCGGTATTGTATCCAAAGAATCCACCACCCTTAATGATTAAACTATTTACTACAAAAAATTGTAATAGAATTTTAGATGAAAGAATATTTTTGACTATTATGTTTTGTAAGATTAGAAGTTTGTTGAATATTTAATTTGTATCAAATAGACTTTCAAAATTTTAAACTTTTATTTAGTTATTTGACATATGATCTCTCAATTTCTTATATAGCTATCTTTTGTAATCATATTAACCATAAGTGGAAAAATAGTTAGAATATGTTAATATTAATTATTTTTTCCATGTAGTTAAATATAATGTTTTGTAATTAGTATGCATATTCGTTGGTCGAAACAACACATTAAACTAACTCAACTCGTGCACACCCATGGCCACCTGTTTGCAAGGTCTAAACATTATGTATTGCTATGAAAAAAATATAAGTAAAATAAAGAGTACTATACAAAATGTTTGTATTTAAATTTTTTTGAAATATGATATTTTGGTACTATGAAAAGATAATTGAAATTTTTTAGAATTATTTTTTAACACCAATAATTTTCCATTAATCCAAGGGTAGGGAGTCATATTCCTCAAAATTTAGACATTAGTATAAATTCAATAAATCTCAAATGAAGGGAATATTTTTTTATTTTTTATTTTTCTAATATACCCTTAAAAGCTAATTTTTTTATAAATAAATAAATTGAATCCATGTCCTTCAGATGTGCATCTTCGATTTGATGGCATATACCTCATCAAAATATCCAGGATTTTCACATATTAGCAGAAATCAAACTTAACTAGAAAATTAACCCTTTTATTCTATTGCAATGAAAATGCTTAGAATAAGCAGTTCAGAGTTCTGACTAATTATCTAAACAAGATCACAGTAATTAAGACCGCCAAAGTCTAAGAAAAACATGAACAGCTAAAAGTTATTCTAAGTGATTGATCATCACATGGAATAGGTGATAATGATATGATTTGAATCATATTAATAAACAACTAAAAGTTATGCACATTAATTTTATTTTACCTCCCCAGCCTATTCAATGGGCAGACCGACTTTTAATGAAAGATCGGTGTTATTATTAGTGATTGCACTCTCTGTTTGAGGTCCTTCAGATTCACCTGGAGCAGGTGATTTTGAAATGCAATTGCTCCGAGTCCCCTTATGACTCCCTGTTTCTATGCCAGCTTTTGTGTTTTCACAATTTGGTGTTTCTTGGCTTCCTACCTCTGCCTCATTCTTGGTTAGTGGAGAACAAAGTGTTTCTGCAGAGTCAGAGATGAAGCACCATCAAAAGCAGCAGATGAAGCACCATGATTTGTTAATAGTAGTTGAAATTTAATAGAAATTCACCAAAGCTCAAGGAAAAAAAGACAGCTGCTAGTGATTTACATGGTTTTATAGCAATGCATGAAGTTCTATTACAGCAACAAACTTCTGAGGATTTTTTCTGTCTCATATTTTTCATCTATGATTTTTGATATCCAGTGGGACCTAAAGCTGAATGGAACGTGCTTCTTTTTTTTGATTGACAGCGAAAAACAAACAAACAAAGCTGAAATGATGATGATCCTACGCTGCCAGGCTATCCCTGCACAATCAGCTTCGAGTATGAGACGAATGGAAGGCGGGGGATGCAACCATTCCACCACTTCATTCTGCTTGTCTAGAACCAGATTAGCTAAATGATCCGCAGCCTTGTTGCCTTCACGATACACATGCTCCACCTGGATCTCCCACTCCAAACCCAACAGTCTTTGTATGTCACTAATTAAAGGCTTGTGGGCATTCAAGCTGCTTCTATTGCTTTTTTTTTTTTTTGCTCAGGCTGCTTCTATTGCTTCTAACCAAATCAATTATCACCTTTGAATCAACTTCCACCATAACTTTCTTAAATCCTCTGTCCCAAGCAGCTATTATACCTAGCCTTAGAGCCTATAGCTCGGCTCTCACGGAACGTGCTTCTTAGGATAAACAGAAAAAATGATATTTCATGATGAATTTAATTTCAACAGAAATTTTTAGTATGGGCTAAAAAAGGAATTTATGTTTGGGAAAGCAAAAAGGATAGCTGAAATACTTTACTATAAACTATAAAGCCCATAAGCTAAATAGTGGATGAGAGCGCAAAATAGTGAATGAGAGGCTCCTTCATTAATTAGCCCAGCTACGCTAAATAATGCTATTCCTTGCATGTGCAGGATTTTTCATGAGCAGCATCAATCAACTTAACATTTTTACATTTTTTTTTTTTTTTGCAGTCAAGAAAACTTGGGTTAGCCTTTTGACCAAACACACAAACAACAAGAAAGTTTAGAATTATAACACAAGAAACCTTACCTTTTATGCTCCCACAAGTGATGAGTCCGCGAAGAAAATCCCAAAACCTTATGAGTACAAGTCTTTCCTGATGTTCATTTATCTCTGTGCAGTCATCACAATTATATGACTTCTGAGCTGTGTTTTGACCATGGCATGCCACTCTGTTAGGCATGCCAGATGCTTTAAACATCTCATCTTGTTCATCACACATTAATGCCAGTGTTCCAGGGGACAATGGCCTTCTGCCACTCTGCATATCATTCCCATGTAATCCCGAGTCACCATGTTCATCTCTGTCCAGCTTATTCCTACTCAAGTGGTCATCAGGAACAGGTTTCTGACCATCTATTTGAGCGACTTCTGTCAATTGATCTGATGAAGCAATGGAATCTGCAATCTTTTCTGTCTCTGTTTTGCCTATTCTATCTGAGAATGTTGAGCAATAGAATTAGAAAGCTAATAATAAGTGACAAAATGGTCCATTGAATGTTCCACTTCACTTCAAAGTCAAGCATACTGATATGTTAAGAAAGAAGAGAAAAGAAGAACATAGATGTAAATAATTAGAATATTTATTTTTCTTTGTTGTTACAAAAATATAAAAAAGGGTTGAAAAATTTATTGGATTTGGGTTAGTTTTACAAATAACACAGTGGAAAATGATATGTCGTATGTGTATGTTCTTATGCTTACGTTCAAGAATCAAGATATTAATCCATAACCTGAATGCAAATTCTTTGGAAGATTCTTTTTCATGTTATCAATAAACTACAGAGATTGTATATTACTTTTATGTCGTATCTCAGATAGGCTGGTCATTCACTTGTCCCCTCCAACAGAAAGTACCTCTCCTTTCCCTTTATTTATTCAGTAGAAATATTTAAGAGTAAAATTTCATTAGAAAGAAACGTCAAAAGCAAATATTTTGGTGACACTAACATACAATATTCCAATCATTTACTTTTTACAGTCCTAAAGATATGATAATAGAAAATTAGACTCATCGAGATAAAAACTAAATCTTTTAGAAACCAAAATAGTTTATACATAAGTGAAAGTATCATACCTGCAACAGTCTTTGCAATTTCTCCTGAAAGAACGACCAAAAGTGAACAGAGATCCTTCACATCACGTGCTGTGAGGACATCTGCCAGTGGGGATCTTCAGTCATGCACACCAGCAGTTAAATACTATCAGGAATAAATGAAAGAAAAACTCCCATTAACTATGCTCAGAAAATGACAAAAATACCCACCTGTATGTAAGTTTTGAAGATCCTGATACTGCTCGATTAGTACAGTAAGAACCAAGGGCAAGTGACAGAGAAGAAGAGGCCACAGGAGCTCTTAAATGGTCTTCCTGATTACAGTACTGAATAACAATATTAATAATCATAATAATAATATGCAGTGGGTTTAGGACAAGATAAAGGAACTAGAGAAGGAAAAGGTTGGAAATGGTTGAGGTAAACATGTGAGTACAGAGCTTGGAAGGCAGGAACTAGAGTTGAGAGGTTGACATATATTGTTGGTCCAATGATCAAATGGCTAAAGATTTACAAAAGTGTATTTATTGAGAAACCAGTTACTCCAAGAGCTTCTTTTTTTTTTTTCTTTTGAAATGAAGATAAAGTAGAAGAAGTACAGGGGTGAAGGACAAGAGATACGAGTACACTCGGAAATATCTAACCCTTCAACTATTATAGAACTGTCAAGTGACACATGAGAGATTGACTAAATACTTGTTGAAGTCACTCAAACATCTGAGTCTTGAGATCTTCAAAGAAGAAAGTACCTGCTGACATTGAGAAATCAAGTCAATGGCATGATTTCTGGGTGCTTTGCCAGAAAAGAGTTGCTGAATTTTTCTCTTCTTGGATGTTACAGAGGTCCCATAGCCAGAGGATCCGATTGCTTCGCTAAGGGATGCATTCACTGCCTGTTTAATGTAGATAATATTATGGTCTCCAGGAAAAAGAGCCCTTCTTTCTTTACTTCCTTCGAAGTTCTTGCAGTCCATGCATTTACAATTTTCAGAACATAAAATATTGCCTTGGAAGCACTCACAATACTTCTTAAGGCAACCTGATTTCTTGCAGTGACATCCTTTGTTGTGCTTTCCCCCCACTTGAATGTCTGAAATGTCTTCCTGGATTTGTTTAAGATATTAGAAATGCATTGCCAGCACAACAGGGAAAAGAATGTGTTTGGTCACCTCTAATTGTGAAATGACATTCTTCTAAAAGGGTTAAGCAAAAAACACAGAGAGAAGTCTAGATGCACTCCCATGCCTATGCTACTCAATAGATGCACTCCCATGTCTATGCTACATGATTACAGTCATACCC
Source organism: Quillaja saponaria (assembly GCA_029379385.1). Lineage (NCBI taxonomy): Eukaryota > Viridiplantae > Streptophyta > Magnoliopsida > Fabales > Quillajaceae > Quillaja > Quillaja saponaria. Next base: position 23,430,454 of record CM055610.1, read on the forward strand.
AATTTTGTAAGCATTAGATTGAGTCAATTTGACCAGTCATGTCTCACAATAGACTTGACATTTCTTGAAACTCTACGATGCTTTATAGTTTTTCCATACCAATAGCACAATATTAGCAGACACTGTAACTCTAAATGTATAATAACTATCATGAGAGTTAAAATGAAAAAGAAAAGGAAAAAAAATAAATAAAGTACAAGGAAGTGGAATATAAGCTTCTTTTATACACGCATTGCGTTGTATCACAAATGTCTGAATTCCAATTTTCAATTTTTATCTTTATTTTTTTTTAAAAGAGTCGAGAAATAGAAACATTTATTCTAGATCCTCCCCTTAAGGCGAGAGCACAAGTAAATACATATAAAACCACGAAATACTATATGGTTTTTGCATTGACCCAAATAATAGGGTGTCAAAAAGAACTAAAACTGAAAGCCACAATGATATTCCCCCTTAATCTCCTTGAAAAAGAATTCCCCGATCAACGCTTTATTCAGTTAGAATCAATTTAAAGCAACAATGAAGCAACAGTTCACAAAACTTGAGGGAGTTGGATTTTGAACCTTAAGATCTCGTTGTTCATGTGAACTACTAGCAATCTTGGGTCTAAAGGCATTTGGATTACGCTCTAATGTTACCCCAACAGCCTCCTGCCTCGCAGCCTCATTCTCCACATTATTATGACAATTTATGCAGTTGCAACCATCACAATAAATCCCAGCAGCAAAGCACTCACAGTACCTAAGATTAATAATTTGGCTCTTGGTAGTGAATAGAAACGTAGGGAAAAGATGCAGCACATAAGTGTAACTGCTACAGTATGAAACTGACTAGCAGAGTAAATTTTATATTTTAAAAAAAATAAAAAATTAACAAAGCTTTCAAAAACCTATTATATTAACCATTTATTTCAACAACCACACTAAAATATATATTTGGATGTAAAGAATGAACAGTGAGCGTAGGACTACAGACTACTGCTGCCTACTCCACTTGGTCAGATGGAAAATCAAATTGCAGCTCCAAAAATTTAATATGTAAAAGTTTGAACTTTTTGTTCTTTAGGCATAGATGTATTCCTTCAAATTTTGGTGGGCCCTTTCACATAATAATTTCAACAAACAGATTTAGATTTAGAATGGAAGTAAACACAAGAGGAGAAAGAGGGAATTAATAGCACCCGCCCTACCCATCTCTATCATACATGATGTATCTGACAAATGAAACTAGTATAGTCATTTTATGATTCTTCTATTAGTGATATTGTCCCATTGTAAATCAACTTGAATATATCCTCTACAAATAAGCAGCTTAATAGAAAAAGAGGGGGAGCTTTTAAAATAGAGCAATAAGGTGTCTAGGACCAGGATTGCTCTACAAATGGTGGCTAGAGTATCGGCATCAATTAGTCAAATATTCTTGATTCAAAATTTTATACATAAGAGAAGATACTCACAATTTGAGGCATCGAGAATTCCTACAATTACAATGCTTCTGTTTTTTTGGAGTATAATCTTTTGCTTCAGTGTTACAATGAGATCGTGATCTAGGAGAGTCTTGCTTCCTGAATGAAACATATATGTACCAAAATTACAAGAGGAAAACTAATAGAAGGATACAGTATTTAAACTCCTGAAATAAAATTCTACATAAGATTCCATTTGATTACAATATCATCCATCTATCCAACACCTTCAATATCAAATATAGAGCAGAAATTGAGGATGCACTGCAATGTAGCTAACCAATTAATTGTCCCAAACTTGAATTAACTTAAGAGACAGATTATACAGTTTTAATGGGTCCCTTCTGATTAATAAGAACTAACTATTAATTAAAGCCTTTACCAGTCCCTTTTTGGTTATTTCAATATATACCAGTAGTTTTTTTGTCAAAAGCAAATGCTTTTATAGAAATACCATTTATTACATATATTTTGTTCCCCAAACCATACACAATTCAATAATAAAATTTCTTACCAAATATTGAACAAATTTAATTTCAAATTATTTTTCAACACTGTCAAACAACAAAAGCAATTCGAGAACTACTTACATCACATTCAATGTTGCCACTTGAAGCTTCTGCACTGGATGAGGAATCCGATGCACTGCTGGACCTAGCTGCTGTCGCGCTTGCAATTGCGGCATTACTTGTGGAAGTGGTTGCTGTCCTTGCAACTGCAATTGCAATTTCACCGGTGAGTGTTGCTGCAGAGACTGTGACGATGACTGTGAGTGTAGCTGCAAATATGGCAATGAAGGCTGTTGTGGCTGCGACTGTGACTGTGATTGTGAGTTTTGGGGCAGTAATGGTAGCTCTATCTGCGGTTCTGAAGGGTCCGACAATACCTCATTCACCGATCCTCCGCACACGGAGGTGAAATCCAATTGCCTAGCCAATTTCTTTGGCGCTAAATCGGCAATTGTTTCGCCCTGAGTCTGCTCCATTTATTTGTTAGCAGAAAAAATAAAAATTACAAATTTCGATCTCTCACTTCAATTTTTGAAATATATTTCGAAGTATATTCAAAATTTTCAAAAAATAAAACCAAAAAAAAGATACATTAACAGTAACGAAGGAAAAAAATTTCGTTTCGGGAACGCAAAGCACAAGTTATAGAAAAGCATTCAGGAAAATTTGTAACCCACCGACAGCGAATTTCGCTGGAATCTGGGTTTTAGAGACTGATCGGGATCCGAGAACGAAGAACAGTGCGGTATTTGAGATAGAGAAGACTGAGCTTTGGGGCTATTCTCTGCCATAACTCTCTCCCTCTCAAGGTTTTGAAAATTCAATCGGTTTATTTGACAGTAGGATGAGGGTAGTGGATGATCTGACGGATGAAATTGAAAGAATTATTGAACGGTTGAGATTTAAAGTAGGAAGGATGAATAATCTGTGCCTTTGGATCGGGAAAAAAAGAGTCCGAGTTTTGTTAAACTGATGGGAATAAATTTTGGCGGTAATAGAGTTGGAAAGGGGAAGGGTTTTGATTTCTTGTACACGTGTTCGGTTAGGATCTGTCACTTGACCTGATCCCGTAGTATCATTGAGTTTTAATTTTTTTTTGGTTGCAATTGAATAATTTACTTAAAAAGTTTTGTTTCACTAAATTGAGTATTTGTCTAAATAAAGTGAACACACCAAAAGATTAACATTTTTTTTTTTCCTTAGTGGTTATGGACATGGTGTTTTTCAAGCTAAAAGATGCATATCTTGGTTAAAAAATTTATTTATTACGCACATTATAACTTATCACTAGACTAAATTTTTATAATTATATTAATCTATTTATATTAAGTAAAATTGTATTCTAAATCTATATATTACAAAATTTGATTAGTATAACAGATCAAATTTGAGAATATCATTTAAAAAAAAATTTAATTAATATTAGCATCATTTGCAAAACTTGAAGAAAGAGAAGTGTAACTTACTATTTTTTAGCTTATCTATGATTGAAAAAACAAAACAGAAAAATATCAGAAAATATCATCAATTGTTAGTTTAATTAGTAAAAATATAGTGATATTTAGGGACTGAATTGTAATACTAATACTTTGGCTGGGTAATACTGTAATTTTATAGGACATAATTACCTACTTAAGATTTCACTGTTCCAAATCATTAATAAAATCCTTTTCTGTAAATAGCTGAACTCGACCTGTTCTCGATCCGATTAACAAATACAAGGGTTTTAATACTTGGCACCCGTTAAAAGTATACTCCAACTTTGTTGGTACAAAATGTTTATATTTTTCCCTTTGATAATTGTAAGGTTTATAATAATTGTATGTAGTGATTCTGGGTGTTTTTTATTTTTTATTGTTGTTTAACAGTCAAGTAAACAAGTTATATTGTATAGATTTATATATAGTACATATACATATATAGATATTGATGTATTTAACATATAAACCTTCATAAATATAATATATTTTTTCACAAATTATTCACATATGTAATTAATATATAAATTGTCAATATTTTTATCATCTTTTTCACAAATTATAAGTTTAATATAGAACTAATATGTAAATTGAATTTAATAAATTATTTTATTTACAAAATATTTTCATATTTAATTATTTAATGAATAGATATGTAAACAAGCTTAAATGATTTTCTTCTAGTTTATTCTCTTGTAATTAGTTAACGAGGATATCGTCATAAACATAATGGATTTTCTTATAAATTATTTTCATATGTAATTAATAATTAAATTGTCAAGAAGTATAATTATAAAAAATTAAAAAAATAATAAAGAAGAGACTTGAATTCAAACAAGAGAATCTCATTTGAAACTAAAATTCTTATAACAACCCAAATTAAATGTGAGTGACAATTTTAATAACTTTTAATTTAGTTTATTTGTACAAAAGTGAACTTAAATATCATCAATTAGACATCCAAGTTCTCAAAAATTAAGGGTTTCAACTATCAACAACCTGAGATCAAGATGAGTTTTGGCAATCTTGGATCCAGCTCTTGAAATTTTTAGCATATTTGATCTTGACTTGTTTGCCTAAGATTTGCAAGACTAAAGTCAGTAAAAAGTTAGACTAGAACTAAGCTCATTAAAAATTCGCGAACCATATTAAATGGCCTCAAGCAAAAGCATGAAACAATTTTGAACTTATTTTAATACTAATTCAAGTTTATTTATAAGGAAAGTTTGTGTAGAATATAATATTACTTTAATATTAATACAAAACTATAAACTGAATACTTAAAATATATTATTTATATGAAATGAAAATAATAAAATATATATTATATTATATTAAACGATCGAGTCTCAATAGTTTACAAGTCAAATTTTATAAAAAAGTTAAATTTAATTGGTTTACTAAATAAGTTTTAAAATAAAATCTAATTCGACTAGTTTAAAAAATATATCAACTTTAAGATGATCAACTCTTGATGAATAGATCATAAGCTATTCACTTACAAACTCAATTCATTGACACACATATCTACATACCAAACTTAATTATACCTCGACATAATTTTTTTTCGCTTAGATATCAGAGTATATATCGTTGGCCAATTGCTAAACATGGTCAAAGATTAATCGAAATATATACATACTCAATTTTATAGTGAAATTTCGAAAAGGTATATATAAGAATCCGTTTTTACTTGTCTATACCAACAATTCTCGTTTAATTTTTTTTAAAATACTAAGTGTTTAATTTGCACAAAAATAAATTTGAACATTTTTATAGAGCATCCAAATCCGTTGATTGACGATAAGAGTTATTTTATAATAATAAAAAAAATATATATCTTTTTCTTTTTTGAGGGGAACATTTTTATAAGCTAACTTATTTTTTTTCTCCTTAATTTGTTGCAAAAGGAGCAATTGACGATTCACTATATAATTGGGTCATGCTGGTAACACTTGGTCTGCATACTAAATAAACATTTATTTATTTGATCATTTTGGTTCCATATATATGTGCATGATGATGATAGGCCCTTCCCTCCCCCTAATAAGAATTTAAGGGCAACTACACCTTTCAGCTCCCTATATATTCTTTTAAAAGATTTTAACTTGTATTTTTAGAGCAGTCCTATAATAGATATAATTTTTTGACATGTATTATAATTGGTGAGAATAATATTAATGAAATGAAATGAATAAAAAGTCATTTTTAAAATATTTTTAATTTTAATAAGTATATTTATTATGTCTTAATAAATACTCTAATATATAAGCATGTGTTAAAAAAAAATAAAACTTATCCTTTAAATAAATTAATTTTTGATTGATTGCTTTTAATATACTTGTTAATATGAAATTAGTCTTTCTTCTTATTTGTGCCCACTTTCATAACAGTTAATACTCGATTTATTAGTTTTGTAGTCTCTACTCTGTACTACAACATTAGTTTTCTTCCTATTGACATGGATGCTTTTTTCCAACATACGATAAAGCCTTTTTTTACAATAAAAATAAATACATGACTTTATCAAATTTGAGCTTCAAAACAATATTATACTTCTAAAAATGCTTAATTGCAAATGGTCCAATACTTTATATTTTAGAATGCTTCATTAGAATTGATCAAAGATTTTTTATAATTTTTTACACCTTCAAGAATCTAGAAAAATAGAAAATGGTTTAATTGATGATATATAATTTCTATAAAAAAAATAAATTATTGAGGAATAAAACTTATAAGTCATACAATAAAGTTGTGGGAAATAGTGATTTAGCGTAAGCTTAGAAATGAGACTTTAGTTTCTAAGAATCAATTTGGCTTTATGTCAGGAAAATCTACAATGGATGCTATTTTCCTACTTAGAAGACTAATGGAGAAATATAGAGAAAAGAAAAACAATATTCACATGGCCTTTATTGATCTAGAAAATGCGAACAATAAGGTGCCAAGACAAGTTTTGTGGTGGGTTCTCCAGAAGAATAATGTTTCAACTAAATATGTAGAAGTAATTAGAGATATGTACGAGGGAGTAATGACTAGGGTGCGGATTGTAGATGGTCTGACTAGAGTGTTCCCAATCATGACAAGTGTTCACCAAAGTTCATCCTTAAGTCCCTACCTATTTGCTTTAGTCACTAATGAACTTACATATGCTATTTAGGATAGGGTTCCGTGGTGTATGTTGTTTGTGTATTGGTATATGAAACTAAAGAAGGTTTAAATTCCAAACTAGAATTGTGGAGGAAATCGTTAGAATCTAAAGGTCTTAGGTTAAGTCGGACAAAAATCAAGTATCTGGAATGTGATTTCAGTGACACTAGAGGAAGCCCAACTGAAATAACTTTGGATGGCTGACCAATCCCTACAAATGATGCGTTTAAGTATTTATTCTCATTTATACAAAAAGATATCGCGATTGAGCATGATGTGAACCATGGGATCAAGGCAGGGTGGGTGGGTGAAATGGTGAAGTGTTTTTGGTGTTTTATGTGATCCTAAAATCCCAAATAAGTTAAAAGAAATTTTTTATAAGATTGCAGTGAGACTGACTATGCTATATGGTACTGAATGCTGGGCAGTTAAGAAACAACATTCACATAAAATGAGAGTAGTTGAAATGAGAATGTTGAGATAGATAATTGGACATACTAGGAAGGATAGAATATGAAATAAAGAGATTCGTAAGAAGGTGGCGATACTACCTATTGAAGAGAAAATGGGGAAAAATCGTCTATTTTCGTTTAGACATATCCAACGTTGGCCAATGGACGCCGTAGCGAAAAAATATGACTTGGTGCAGGTGGTAGGTGCTAGACATGGTAAAGGGAGACCGAAACTTACATGGGAAGCCGTCATTGAGAATGATATAGCTACTCTAAACATTATGAAAAATAATGTCTTAGATCGATGAGAATAGCAGAAAATGATTCATATAGCCAACCCCAACTAGTTTTAAATTTAAACCTTAGTTGAGTTGAGAATAATTAAACCATACCAATTTAGAGTATAATGTAATTGATTCCTAACAATTTTCTTTATATTAATTATTTTACTATTATTGTAACAAATTAATTTTATTATATTTTGTATATTAAGGGAGTGAAAAGAACTCAAAATTTAATTTACTTATTTTTTATTTAGCAATCAGATGTGTCTGAGTTAACTTAACATAGTTATTTTAGTGTAGGCATTGAGTTCTATTTATATGGATTTTTTGAAGGATGTTCTACGAGTACTTATTAAGTTGCTTTAAATATAATTTTTTTAAAATTAAAACTTTCCAAGAATAACAATTTATATATTTAGTATTGAAATTATAATTAACTATCGTAATAAATATTATAATTTTTTTTTTTTATAAAATGGGTTTTTCTAACTAGTGCCAAAGGGCATTTGTTAAGCTTCAATAAATATAGTCATTGAAAATTAAAATTTTCTATAAGTATTAATTTATGCAATAAATAACACTAAAATCATGATCAATTAGTAATAAATATTACAAAATTTATGTTTAAAAAAGCTTAACAAGTACTATTTAAACAACCATTAGATAAATCCTTACAAAATTTAACAAGTATTCATAAACACTAATTAGAAAAATTATTTAAAATGAGATGAGAAGTATAAAGTGGGACTACAAGAATAATAAGTTGGAGATAGTGCGAAAGTGGAGTCAAATAAAAAAAATAAAAAAAGTAATAAATGCTTTATTCGTAAATTGGCAATTCTCTTCCATTAATTTCCCATGATTGCATTCTGCCGGCTTACCAATTGAAATCTATTAACACTGATTTGCATGATAATGAAATTAATAGAACACATAATAAATTATTTGCTCTTAAATAAATTAATTGAATGAATATAACTTTTAAGGACTTTTTTGTTAAACCGGGCAGAATCCTATAATTTATTTTTTTAAATGTAATAAATATAATTGCTAAATAAAATATATTAAGAATGATTTTTTAACCTGTAACACTTGTTAATATATAATAAAATCATCTTTAAAAAATAAATTTTTTTAAAAGTAATAATTTATGTATTAAATAATATTGAAATCATGACCAATCACCTTAAAAAATGTTATAAATTTTTTATTTATAGAATCTTAATAGCCCTTGGAGTACTCATTAAAAAAAATCATTTTAAGAATAATAAATTATTTATTGCATGCTATTGAAATCATTATTAACCACTCCACTAAATAAAAAAGATAAATTCTAAATATATTATTTTTAACAAGTGTCCTTAAATTTTATTTTATTTTTAATGGGTGTCCTAAGGTACTGCATGATAAGGTGTAAATGTAGTCATTTTAATAGTAACAGAAAATGATCAATACTCTTCAAAAATTATATATATATATCGATGATTTTTCATCTTCAATTTGATCAATAAATAGTAATAATTAATCTTAAGTGAAATAAAATAAAATAAATTATGCGTAACATTATACCGATCACCTAGACATAATTTTAGTGAATATTGGGTAAAGATTTATGTTCAATATGTACTTATGAACTTGAAAATAAAATATTAATTTCATTGAACACAAAATTAACAATGATATAGTTTAAGTTGTAACCTTACACTTGTAACTTAAAACAAATTGCAAACCACTGTTTTAATTGGAGCAAAACCACATTATCTAATTAGGAAATATACAATGTGCTCTCCTACAATTCTCATTTTCATTGAATTATTTTTTTTTTCTTTTATTTCTTTTTTGAAATGATATTTTACCAAAATTGAAATTAATAAGTAATTAATTTCCTATATAGTCATAAATACATGCAAATACAGAGTATCAAATTAATATGTAATTAATTTCCTATATACATTTATGATAATATAAAAATCTGATATTATTGCATACCATGCCCAAAAAATATATGTTGGGATTTATTGCATTTTTCACCCTTTCCTAATTTTTAAATTTTTAAAAATTTCTACATAAAGTTAACGCTGTAACTTTTTAGGGTTGCATACCCTCCTGCCTTAACTTACGGCATTACCCTACAGGCCAAAAAATTAGGGTTTTAACTTGAGCCTACGAAGAACCACTCTCCTACAAACACCGTGTAACTACGGACCAATAAGAGCCCGCTGATGTGCAAAGGGCATGAACACCTTTAGCCTTCTTTTCATAAGAAATTAACGAATTATTACATAAATCCAAAAAGGAGCGTGCAAAAACGCGTGACTGTACATACTTTTTACTCTATACAAAATTACTAATATTTATTATAACATTCCTTTCTAGGGTTTCTTTCCATTTTTAAAAATGTGCCCACAGAAATGACAATAAATGCTTTGTTATAAGATCAGAGTATTATTGTTGCCACTTTTCAATACCTGATTGGCTCATAGTTTTATTCATCCCTCATTTCTCCCCTGTTTGGATACAAGGATAGTGGGTATGGGGTGTGTGTATGTGTATATATATGTGTGTGAGAGACATGACATGGCATAACATGTATTATTTTTATAAAAGAAAAAAAAAAAAAAACACTATTTACTTTAAAACATTTTCACTCCCTCTCTTACTTTCCCTCCTTTCAAAATCTAAATCCTAGATCTAGGGTTTTTAAAAGCTTCATCATATCCAATCTGGGCAATCTGAATTCACTAGCAGTTAATCAGATTTGAATCTTATTATTTCAGATTTATATATTCTCAATATCATTAACGCTTTGATGAGTCGATGGAGAAAAACTGGGAATGAATAATTAGAGATCGTCTGAAGCAATCGGTGATTTAGTCCAGGTATGTCTTTTTCTCGTAAATACATGTACTTATTATGATAATTCGATTCAATAATTTGTTTCGAGTTGATTGATATAAATTTGAGGAGTAAATTATTCGGGCTGATTTATTTTAGATATTTAGATCGTCATACATGATTGTTGAACTCGGGTTTTTAACTTGAAATTTGTGAATGATATATAGAATTAATTGAATTTAAAAATATAAATCAAAATATTTAAGATATGCTTGAATTGATTTTATTAATACATTATTATAAGTAGAAATGTGATCATACTCACATTTTGAAAAAAATAATTATATTTGCATTTTAGAAATTAAAGCACTAATTAATCTCATCACAAATATGATTTAAATGAATGAGGAGAATACAATCGCACCATGTCTAATGGTAATAAAATGAACCTAAATGATTTGGAATCGAATCTCGTATTCGCTCTGATTGGTTGTGGGAAGATCAATAATCATCTCCTGTTGTATAGTTTATAAGCCCAATGGGCCTTCTATATATCAAAATAAAAAATAAAATGTTATAGGAAGAAAAAAAAAAATACCTAAAGAACTTTTTCATGTTTTATAGAGTGAAGAATTAATTAAAGAACATTATATTCACGAATAAAAGAAAAGAAAAAGAAGGAGAAGAAAGAGGAACAAGGAAAGAGTAGGGAAATTACATAATAAACTTTGAAAACCCATCTCTTAAAATGACCTAAATAATCCATTTTATTAGTTACTAATTGGCCATTAGGACATGATCATGTTGACATTAATATGTAATTTGTTCTTAATTAAAACGTTTACTCTTTTTATAAAATAACTCAATCAAGTAAAAATTATTCTAAGAAGTTGTGAGTCGTATGTAATTTATATCTACCTAACATATATATAGTAAACAATTATTATTGAATAAATAATTATAAATTTTTTTATAAATAACTTTGAAATATGAGACATTTTCTAAAAATAGTTGATTTTGAAAATATTATTGCACAAATATTTAGGTTTAGAAGCTACTTTTTAGCAATAATTTTTTTCCCTTAAATTTTTTACGAGATTCCTTCAATTATACTTAAGACTGTCCACTGACAGACAACATATCTGGGTTAAAACTCAAAACAACACTGTTTCTACTTTCCCAACCTGAAATAGAAAACTCTGAAAATCTCAAATTTCATTTTTTTGATTTCCCATCGTCTCCTTCTTATTTCTCGCACATAGTACGCAACCGGCGCCATTGCCGAGAGCTCACTGTCAGTTCTTTCTTTGGATCGCTTAAACCTTTCCCGCGATTATAACAACTGGGTATCTTGGAGATGTGATTATCTTCTAATTGCGTTTGATTCGCTTTTGGAATTTGATTATTTTTCCGTTTCTGGAGAGCGACTACTATTGGGGACGACGGTTCCAGCTCTAGAAAATCGTATGGCGGTAGTGAATTCTGGTAACCTCGTGCTGGGTTTAGACAACAATGATAGTACGTTCATTTCATCTTTTTACTTTTCAATTTTGTTATCTGGGAATTGCTTTAACGATGATGTTTGTCAATATTGTGGTGGGTTTGGTCTTTGGAGTCATCTGGGTTGTTGTCTTGCCTTTCAAAACGTGAGCTTGAATGTTAATGAGTTGTGAATTTGTGTTGGTCAATCAATTGAACCCTAATGACTTGATTTTTTGTGGGTTCATTTGCTTCCATTTTGATGATATTTGATTATGAGTCCTTTTAGCTAAGTATGAGATGGGTTTCTCTGTTTCAGTACATATTTTAAGATTTTACCAATGAGGGAGGACTGGTTTCATTTTGGAATCAGTAAACCCTAGTATATACTTGGTCTAATTACCTATATGGATGCCTTATTAGGAACTTGATTAAATTGGTGGCTTTGGCTACATAATATATTCTATTTTATGTGAAACATGTAATTAATGAATTTGAGCTTATCCATGGTTGGTTTTACCTAATGGTAAACTAGGGTTATGTACTTGCACAGTGATTGAATTTGTTATTTTATGTGCCTAACTACTCTATGTAAAGGTTTCTAAGATTCTATTTCATTTCCCAACAGGTTTTAATCTTGATTAGCTAGCCTTCACCTGGAAACTCATAGCATCTTTTCATAAACCCTAGCATGTTTGTTTGGGGCCTTGCCTAAGATCTTGCCATGTACTGGTGTTTCCCATTCAAGCAAATAGCTAGACCAGCCTCAAATATGTTCATTGATAGCTTGATTCAACCACTGAATGTACACTTTCTTTATATCACTGTTATAATTTTATCTTCTGAATTTTGTCTGAATAGGTTACTGTTTATCTGGACCTTGTGGATTTGATAGCTTGTAGCATGGAGACAGGCATAGTCGTGAAGGGGAATAATCATAATGGCGATTTCAATACTGTTGTCAAAACTTCAGGATCATTCATTCAGATTGACTCAATATCTATAGATCTCGCTAATGCTAATGATAAGATCAGTCATGCAGGAAAATGTGAACATTTCTCAATACGGTAAGCTCAAAGCTGTACATGTAATAATCTTCTCAGATCTGTTTGAAGTTCCCATATTTTTTTGGTTTTGATTGGAGAAATTTCATGAGTTTCTTTTTTTCTATTTTTTTTTTTTTTTTGCATGTGTGGGGTGGAGGGGAGGGGGGAGAATCACGTCAATGTGATCAATATACCTGAAATGACTGGGTTATATATTCACGTGCATGCAATCTCTACCTTTAAATACAAGACATTGAATGGAAAGACAAACTAGAAATAAGTCTTTTAATTTTGTAAACATAAAGACTTGATCTTATATATTCTTATGAGTTATATGATACTGGTAATCAAGCTATCAGTGTCCATCCCTTAAGATGGAATTGAAGAAAATTCTTCTAATTAATAACTAGTTTTGTTCTTCCATGGGACTGGCAAACTCCAGCTTCTGGTTCTCTTTGGAAGATTCCTACTTATAATTGTACTTGTTGTTGATGCAGTGGATATGTATCTGAAATGCGAAAAAAAGATTGGAAGACATGTTGGCCATTTCAATTAGAAGACAACCATGGTAGCTCTGATAAGGAGCAAACATCATTGCTTCCAGATTTAGCAGTTCCAAAATTCAAGTGGTGGCATTGTCAAAACTGTCTGCGAGATATTAAATCAGAAGGAAGTGTTAAAGATAATGGAGCAGATTTTAAGTCTTGTGGTTCTGATTGTAGGTATGACAATCACCATGCATCACCCCTTGGTGATGCTGCAGTTTTCCAGTCAGGTACTCAACAAGCTTCAAACTTCAAAGGTTGATATTCTTGAGAAAAAAAGTTTATGCTAATTGTGGTTTTTTTTTTCTGCATTCTCTCCAGGAAATGCAAATGACTTGGAAGATAAATTCAATCATCAAATGCCTGAATCAACAAATGCTTTGCCAGGTACAGTTTTCTTATCTTTTGGTAAAATGAATTCCATTTGTTTAAGCAATTGTATAATTATCTGCTTTGATATTCATGCAAAAACCTTGTGTTTTTCATTGGAAGCTTTTGATTCCTGAAAACTGTAGCTCTAATATAAATATTCTGTAAAGCAGGCTGTGGAAGTGACGAAGCTGCCGGTGTTGAGCTTGGAGCCAGAAAGCTGAACAGCATTGCCAGGAGTTCTGCTGAAATTTGTAACTCAGGAACACTTCCTTCTGCAGATGATCAACACCACACAGAGTCGACAAAAGTTTGTCTTATGTCTGGGGTAGGCACTGTTGTTAATTTGGCAGACAAGGAAGTTAAGGATCCTACAACTCCTCGTCCAAAATCAAACCATTGTGATTCTACTGAACCGGAGGAACCTACCAACTTGCCTCGTAGAAGACCTCGAAAGGTGCGCCGGATGTCTGAGATATTAGGTGGAAATGGTGAGACTGAGCGCATCAGCATACTAGAATTACCATACAATGGAAGTTCCAGCGCATCTATAGCTGTACGTTCTCTTTCAATTCCTCAAGGTAAAGTGGATAATCAAGATAGTACAAGGATTTTGGGTATAAACAGGAAAAGGAAGTTGCCTCTGCATAATGAATGGATACCTGCTGAAATGGGCTCTCGGAGAGTTGAAAATAATGAAGTTTTGGACTTAACAAGAGATAAAGAGAGAACCAATTCTGTTCCAGGCACTGGATCACAGGATGCATTTCAAGAAAAATGTATACGAAATGGTAGAGAGAACTGGAGAAGTAAAATTGAAGTTGATAGAAGCCTTAGTACGGGTGTGAAGAAGAATAAAAAGATCCAAGCTGTTGACACATGTTTGTCTAATTTGGAGCTATCCCAAAAAAAAACAAGAAAAGAAAATCAGGAAAATGATAGAGTTTCTAGTAAGGTATATGCATCTGATACTCTTCCATTATGTTCTGCTCCCCGTGCATTCATGGGAAAAGGAATGGATCCTTGTCCTGGGCATTCTTTAAGAACCGGAACCAAATCTAATATGTACAAGGGAAAAGGAAAGGTATCACAAGTTGACGAAGAGTTGGCTTATGGTTCTTGGAAAGATGGCATGCTTATCAGTGATCCAATTACACAGAAAGATGAAGAAAACATCCAAAATTTGCCTATGGCTTTCTCGTTTCACCCAGCACAAGATGCTTTCAATGAAAAGGGACTGGCAAAAGGGCTGCATCCTTCTCTTGATAACTATTTGGCTGCACAGAGTTACCACAGAAAATGTCCTCCTCAATTTGAAAATCAGCTACCTTTATCATTACCTTGGAAAGAGAACGCCATGAAATTGGATGAGATTACAAGGAGATGCAGTGAAAACAACATTGTGGGGGAGTCAAGTTTTCCTTATAAATATGGATCAGCTGTCATTTCTGGAAAAGTTCATTATGGACCAAGTAGTAAGACATCCACTTTTAGACTGCCTTTTCTGAATGAGAAGCATAACTACACCTCTCAAGTTAAAGATGGGGGTCAATTTCACAAGCAGCAAATGGTATGCTCTTTTTTTCTTGTGGTTGTTTCCAGAACCATGACGGTGTGCATCTTATGCATAATATATGTTTGGTGCTTTTGGTGCTTTTGGTGCCCATACAAATAACGTTGTTGTGTAAGTAAGCAACCATTTAATTTTTATTTATATATGCACTTTATGAACCATTTTGATGTGGGCTGTTACTTCTCATGAAAACCTACCTTCTAATCATCTTAGTCAGATACTTATTGGATTATTCAAGTTTCATGGAGCTTGTCTTGCAGGTTGGCTTAGTTCTTCCACAAGAAAAGGATTGGAAATTTGGTTTTGTAGGTTGTCAATGATCATTTGTGCAGGCTAGTTGATTAGCAGTCAAGATATGTAAAACCTTGATGGAGTCATGCATTTATATTTATGCATTTTTGTTCTTATAAATTTTGGTTTCATGTATTTTCACGCAATATTTTTGTCTATTCTCCTTATTTTATATGTTTTTTAAATGTTAGCTGTTATGGAATTAAGCACAATTATGTACATAAATGGTTCTTATTTCCATCTACTGACAGTCTCTTAGTAATATTATGTGACATGGTTATGCTGTTTCTGAAGAAAATAGTGATTTTCTTTTTGCAGGATATTACTGGGGTAAGAAACAAAAAGAGAACCATTGAAGCTCAGGAGCATCCTGTTATTACCAAGAAAAATAGTCAGCCAAGAGTTGAAAAGGTGTCTGAGCAGGAAACAGATGAAATAAGAGAGATAGTGGAGCTAATGGCCAAGAATCAACACGAGAGGGGTCTCCATGATGCTGAAAATAAAAACCACCTGGTAGAGAAAACAAACACCAGAAAGAAACAACAATTGCTGGGAACAAATATATTGATTCCATCAGGTGTAGAGAGCGTGGGACCAGGAAAAAGAAATTTAGTTCATTACTTTTCGGCCTCAGATGAGAGCCTTGTGAACTTGACTTCCCCGGGTCAATCTCGTGCCCCCTCTGGGATTGAAGTTTCCCAGTCCCAGAAGAAGAAATTAAGTGGTTTCCAATATCCGGCTGTGGGTTCCAGCCGGCTCAATAGTCTTCAATTCAGCAAAACAAATGGTGGTACGATTAGAAATGGGACCTCTCATGCTAGTTTGCAGTCATCAGGAGGATGTCAGTTACACAAGAGTATATTGCAAGGGAATAAAGAAGCTGCACTTTTATGGGAATCCACGAATCCGCTTGCGGTGCCTGAAAAGGTTGCTTCTCAGTCTGCTAAGACAAATAAACTTTTGCATTGTTCTGGCTCACTGCTTAAGCAGAACATGAAGAGGGATAATGATCTTAAGTTTCTGAGTTTAAACGCTCCCAACCTTGAAAATCTTAATAGGAATTTGGGTACTGAAACTTTCTGCAGAACAAGTATGGAGCGCCCTTATCCTCACAGACATAGTGGAATTGATCTTCATCAGAAGCTGAGGTGGTCCCTAGATCTGTATCCTAACGAGACAATACCAGCAATGCATTTGCTCAGCCTCATGGATGCAGGGAGGCAATCAGGTACATCCTTGAATGTTGGCGTCAACACACAATTACTTAAGCGGCCCTCCAATCCTCATGGTGGCAATACTGAGTTAGACTTCCAAGAAACTAGGGTCAATGGTTACTCAAAACAGCAATCATCTGAACATGGCAAATTTAAACTTGCCAAGAAGCCCCATGGCTGTATTGTTGGCACCCCCATGTTTGCCCCGTCTACTTCATCAATTCAACATGATAACAGTTTTGTGATTTCCTCAAAATCTTGGGAAAACGAGAAGCAGAAAAGCTCCTACCCATCTGTACAAAATAGAGGCAGTAAATCACATGAACCAATATCCACAGGTGTTGATTTAAGCAAGAACAATGGAGAAGGTCCTGTTGTTGGTACTCAGAAAAAATTACCTGCTGCACCTGGATTCAAGTTGTTTGGCTGGCCATATCCTGGAAGTGAACCATCAATGCAGTGTAATTTGGAAGCCCGTGGTGCTAGTGGAGCCTTACAACCCCCCAAAATAGGTTCTGAGTCTGACATTTGCAGTGTTAACAGAAATCCAGCTGATTTTACCATGCCAGAACCAGGGAATGTATACATGATCAAAGGTGAAGACTTTAAGTTTGGAAACTCAGTTCGTTCTGGAAACAGGTTGGGCTTGATTAGTTTACGTGGGAGCAAGCAGCATATTAATTTGAAGAGAACCAACAAGAAAGAACATGCAAAACATTGAATCCACTCGCTATTCCAGTATCTGGTAGCTCGTTAGAACCTCTCTTTCATTTTCATTGGTCAAGATAATTCTTATCACTGTCGGTTAATATATTTTTTTACTCCTCTCCTTTTGTCTGAATTTCAGCAGGTGGAGTCTTATATGGGACATGAATGTCAGATAGTAATGGTTTGTAGCGTTGAAATTATGTGTGATTGAGAAACCGTGAACTTGTGTCTTCTGCTCGTGTTGATTATATGAAATGGCCAAAGCTGAGCAGTAGAAGTCAAAACCTCCTGTAGTTTTGGGCCTGTAAATGGCTGCATGTGCCTTGGATCCTCTGTAAGTATGTATCTGCTGACATTATGCATTGGCATCGCAATGCTGAAGTGCCTGATTGCCCCTTGGTTTTTCTTAAAACCTGGTTCATTGAGTTCTGATATATACCCCATCAGCAACTGGAAGTAGTAGATCTATAGAAAATGCATGAGCACTAGCTAGCCTCAATTAGGGTATTTGAAGCAACTTCAATAAGTTCATTTTGGTTGATAATACATGGTTGTAATTTACATAGTGTTATTAATTACAAAACTATGTCAAAAGATTGTTGCTGAAATGTTAGTTGGTAATAATACTTATAAGATATAAGATTCTAGACACAAGGATTTCTTGGTTTAGTCTGCTGTAACTATTATGTGGCTGCATGCATGAACAGAAATTTGTATAAATAGCAGATTATTGCTAAAGTTACTTTCACCGGATTTTAATGACTACCCTTTTCACCTTTCTACGAATTCAAGCATTGTTTCTACACAAAGATTTGTACAATTAAGACACCAGTAGCCCCAGAAGTCACAAGGCTTACGTGGCCGAGTTTTGCAGTAACATGGCATTTGCTCGTGTTTTCATCATTGCCATCCTTACTCTTGACAGCACAACAAAGTTTTGCCAATTTGCATATCAAACTTTAGTTTTTGGCAAATAGAGATTAAACAGATGAAGGAGAAATATCCTGCTCAAGTTTCATTTTGTACACATGCAAATGAAAGAAAAACATACGCAGACGTCTTGATATTCTCACATCTTTGGGTTGCATTTCAGAATCTTAATCTCGCAACTCTCCAGATTGAGTGCTAGGCTTTAATTTACAAATCACTGCATCTTTATTTGAACTTGGTTTTCTCTCATTACATTTCGTAAGCTTTGAGACAGCCAAAGCTGTTTGATGCTGGACAAACTTAATTGTTCCTTGTTTCCAGTTTCTACATCTACATTTTTAAATGTTGATGATTCTGAGATTCATATATATATATATATATACATCTATGCAGAAAAAATATATCAGAATGAGGTAAAGTGAAAAGAAACATGGATTTGAGTGAATTACCAATCAGTTTAGAGTTAAAAGGGAATCTTTCTGCTAATTTTTTTGGCATATCTACAACTACCAATCTATCAATCATCATTGAAGAAAATGAATAATCCCAAAAGAAATAATAATTAATAACATTATATTTTCCAAGATATTGAGTTTTCCTTTTAATGAAGTCTTAATATATGTATGTAGAGCTAAAAGGTTGATGGCATGCAGCAATGTGATCTTCTAATTTTTATTTTTGTTGGTACATCGGAAAGAGATATTCTAATTATATTATATACTCCAAACCCAACCTCAAGGGGTTTGTGCTAGTGTGACTAAAAAAAAAAATCACTCTAGGGTTTACATCTTTTCAGAATTTTCTCTTCCTAAGAAGTTGATAATTAAGAGAAGGAAATTACAAAATACATTCTATAGGAATGGGTAACAAACCAAAATTCACCTGGAATTATACACTCTTGGTTATTGATCCAAAGATTCCAACTACGCTCTGTATATTAAGCTTCTAGTATGTGAAAATTTATTTGGAAAGCCAGGATACCATCTAAAGTTAAAGCATTTGTTTGTTTTAGGACTTATATGAAATTCTCCTTTGTTTTTTAATGAGATAGAGCAAAAAAAAAAAAAAAAAATCTAAGCAAAATATAAGAAAAATGAAAGAAAAAAAAACATCAACACAAAATAATACATGATTATGCCCATTATTTACATTTGTGGATGACAGCATATTATAGTATTCCAATATATAAAAATTACACAGTAAGAAATAACACCCTACACCATTGTGTTCTTGCCATGCATTTTTCTCTAACAATCTCTCTTATCCCTATCCTTGAGGGGGTTTCAAAATTATTAGTCATCTCTATTTTTCATATTTTACAGATTCTAGATATTTATATTACATAGTGTCAACGCACCAAGCAAAAATTTGTTCCAAGAAAACACAATCATAATTTAATTAAATTTTCTTATGGTAAATCTAATTAGATTAATTTACATGATAAATCTAATTAGAAAATTTTAATCATAATCTACTTCATTTTTCTTACTCACAAAAAATAATTAATTAAAACATGATTTGACTCAAAATTCTAACAATTTCTACCTTAATTCAAATCTTTCAAAGAAATCTTAAATATTCTTCAAACTAGAACAATGCATCATCTTTTATCAATAATGGATCTACCAAAATTTCACATAAGTCTCACTCATCTCGAATTACCACTCAATCTAGAATCTCTACCTACTTATAGTGAAGAATACAATAATATCACGTAACAACAATGCATAACGTAGTACTCATCTTATCATCAACTAGTGGCTATATATGTCACAAAACTCATTAGCAAGGAGCCCTCTAAACTAGTGGCTATATATGTCAAAAAAATTTAAATATCTACCAGGATGAAATTTTACCAACAACTATTTCACCTTGGCGTGCCACCCGGGTGCAAATGGCCACAAAAAAAACTACAAACTCCACATTCCATGCACAAAACTTCCAACTTTCATTTTCTACGCATCGTGCAAAACTCAAGTTCTACTCTTTTTTTTTTTTTTTTCCTACTCTTCATCTACACAAACTCAATCACCTTAACTTTTTTTTTTCTTCAACTCTTTTGTATTTTAACAATATTTCCACCATACCAAAAATTTCTCTGGTTTATTCATGTCCCAATTGAATTTAATTGTCATACCACTTGTTAAGAATTTTTACAAAAAATTTTCTTCAATTTTCGATGATATATAGCAAAAATAACAATGGACACATCCATGCAAAATAAAAAATAAAGTAAAAGGGAGGAAAAAAAATGTCAGTGGTTTGATCCCTTGAAATTCTACTATTTGAAGAAAAATTATATTTAAAGAGTAACAGTACACTACATATGGTAATATATATATATATGGTGTTCTCAAGACTCTCCTATACCAATTTTATCACACTCTTACTCCAGAAGTCTTGCAAATACTGTGATGCAGGATCAACTGATCTTTTAATCGAAAGTGACAAATCGAAAAGAAAAACCAAAATGCATGCAACAAGATTAATCCATTAAAAACTCCTTAACGATGTAGCTCTAGGGGTTATAATATAAACTTCTTATAATTAGAAAACCCTAATAGTATAAAAGATAAATTTTTAGAGTCTCTACTAAAAGGGAATAACATAAAGGTAAATCTAGAGTTATAATAAAAAGAAACAAATAACTCCTAATAGTAAAATACTACTAATTTATTCACAATTCTAATATTACATAATTTAAGTGTTTACACATCATGAATCTTATTATTACTTCTCCATCTATTGGAAAAAATTCATTCTGTGAGTTTTAAAATGAAAGAGAATGAGGACTTCAAGAATTAATTCCTGCAATAAGATCTTTAAACCTAATAAAATTTCAATCTATAATTCTTTCTCTCGGCAAAAGGAAAAAGGATATCAGAGCTTGAACTCTGACTGCTGTAGAAATATGGTCGATGAAGAAATAGGCCTTCTACTTGAGTTGTTTCTGAAATCTACAATGCTACAACTTACTGAAGTTCAATATCTTACAAACAACAGATAGCTAATCATAAACTGTAAAACAGCAGTTACAGCAAGTTAGGACAGGGCTTTGAGGATTGCAACTGTGTGGCAATCTGTTGATGAGAGCTTTCCATGTTTGAAGCTCTGTCACGTAATGTTGAGAGAACAAAATTAAATTGGCTTGGTATGGAACATGTATGCGGACGGGAGGCTACACCCTTGTCAGCCTAACCTTATTCGGGTTCGTGGTTATTGATCACTGTCCCACCTACAAGTGTTTTCGCACACCAAACTAAATTTTACTATTTAAAAGAAATGCAAAAAACGAGAAAAAGTAAAACAACGTATCATCTCCAATGACCTGCTCATCCCACTGCAGTACAGGGCTCCACTGCCAATAAGTATCATCTCATCAGCTTTTCTTCCCCTCCTCCACTGTCACATTCACTAATCTTATATCTCGAAGCTGCTCCCTCACCAGCCCCTCTGCAAGAGCTAAAACCCTCTTCGCTGTGCAACTACTTAGAATTATGTCAAAGTGAGTATCAGAATATCTTTCACTTTTGTGAAAAAGCCACATTCGTGTTAGGCCCTTCAGCAACAAATCCATCACCATCCAACCAAATACCTGCATATGCACCTACTAAGTGGTTGCAAACTGGGGGGCTTAATTGGGATTGTGGAAGTCACTACTTTAATACCCTCAGAGACAAATGGTGACAAATCTGGAATTACAATAGCATATGACAAACAGAGGGAGAATAGCAAGACTCAATCAACTCAACTAAGCAATAGAAAGAAAGCTTTCTATGTGCCTATCTACTCCTTAAAATTTTGTTGGTTGTGTCTAATTGGTAAAAAAAAAAAAAAAGTGAAGAACATATTTTGTTTTGTCCCAATTAAGTTGTAAAATTAAATAATTTCAAAACTAATAAAATAGCAACTAAATTATTTTTTGTTTAAATTATAAATGAAGATTTTTATTTTTATTTTTTTATAATTATGTAAAATTATGAAACATAAAAAAGAAAAAAAATTAAATTAGATATAATTAAAAAATTAATATGTTAATATTAAATATTAACTATATTAAATGGCATCTCAATAATTTTTGTTAGTGACTTAAATAAATATTAACAATTCATCAGTAAAATAAAATAAAATAAACTTGACAAAAAAACTATGGTCTTTTTTTAATTTAAAAAAGTGGTATATACCTCTTCTAAATAAAAAATAAAAAATAAAAGGTTCAATTGTATTTTGTCCCATGAACTACCATATATTTTGCATTAACCTCTCATGAACTATCAAATTAGACATATAACCCTTTATTTAAATTATTATTATCAAGTAATTCCCAATTATCTAGATTAATCATAAAATCTAACAAATTACACTAGAAATATTAAACTATCATTATATAAGTTTTATATATATATATATCACTTTCTATATCTTGTTTCTTTTTTAGCAACTAAAATCTCTATGTTTATTCAATTTTAGTAAATTCTTTAATATGTAATACAATAATAAGAAAATAAAAGTTTTGATGAAAATATTATCATTAAAATGTAAATTGAAAAAATAAATTGTATGATTTTTATAAATAAAAAAATAATATTAATAAATTTATTAATAATTTAAACTATGAATTATTCAAATATAATTTATGTATGTTAAAATTTAATTAAAATAGTTTATTTAATAGATAATGAAAAGAAAAAAAATATAATATATATATATAATAAGGGTAATTGGGTAGTGAAGTGCCCGACCAAAATCTGAAAGCAAGCAACGTCAAGCTAAACCCAACTTTTTACCTTCCTATCAGTATTTAGTTGGATAAAGTTTGAATTTCAAGTTTGTTAACTTTCGGCTTGACAATCAAAATTCCAATACTTCAAGAATTTCTTCGATTTCATGATCCCTGACTTTAATCTTGAATCAATTTTCCGTCCAGGAAATCTTATTTCGGAATTAGTCTGTGAATCCATGTAGCACTGATCTAATCTTTAGGTGTCGCATGTTTCAGGGTTGCTTCGGATTCAAAGAAAAGTTTCAGGGAGGGGTTTTGAAACCCTAAACCTGACTTTTGAGTCTGATTTCAGTGCAAGATACCATTCCAGCTCGATTCACTGGCTATAATTTCATACCCAATTGGCTTTTGAGCTAGGGTTTTGTTTCTTGAAGTTGGGACTGACACTGGCTGCTATTTTCTTCAATGGAGATAATTAGTGATGCGCTTCGCCAAGCTTTCATGCCGAAGCGAGAGTATGAGAGTCTCAGGGAGGAAGATAAAGCATGGGGCAAGCTTCAGAAACCTTTGATAATGGCTGTTATGGCTTTCATTTGGCTTGTAATTGTTGTATGCACGATTATCAGTTTGAATATTGTCTTTCCAGCTAAAGTTGGGAAAAGACAGTTCTGTAGCGATCAGAGGCTTCTCCCATTACAGATTAAGGGAGAGGGTGATTCGGATCATTTCCCGGGGGCTTTTTATCTTACGGATCAGGAGATTGTGGATTATTATTGGATGGTTGTGTTCATTCCTTCCACGATCATTTTCTTGGCATCAGTTGTCTATCTTGTTGCTGGTAAGCATCATTTTAAAGAATCTTTAAAGATGGAGGTGTCTAAACCTAACCATAGAGTTATATTAGGCTAAAATTCTTGAGGTTGCTTTCCCGTTCTATCACTTCTTGCTATTTCATTTGTTGTTGATTCCGGCTTCAACTCTATAAATATAATTTGGGAGTGATATCAATTGTAATTGCCCATTTGATAATTGGGAGTATTTGGCAAACAGAGGATGAGAGTGATTTGAATCTGAAAGGAAACCTTGAGTGTGACATTACTAGGCATGATGGAGACATTTGGCAAACAAGGAGGAAATTGTTAGCAACATCGTAAGATGCTTTATTAGTTTACCCTCTGCCGGCCCAAAAGTACACGATTACAAGAAAAAGGAAAATCAAAACTTATAGTGGACAGTCCTAGCTAAAATGGTGCAAGCAGTAGCATTTATGCATAGTATCACTTTTTAAACATGTAGAATGACCATCAGTCAATAGCATACAAACTGATTTTTGCTTAATTTGTTAACTTGCAGCATGGTTTTCAATGCAGAAAACGATTTATCACACTCTACTCTAAGATGAACCTAAACGGAAGGCATTTGTATTCTCTGAATATATTAATTATAATATATAAATTTGGTATTTATTGATATTAATTATGTGTAATTGATTATATTCAAAATGACAGATGGTGGTTCAGGAAAGATGCAAAATTTGCCCTTGGGTTGACACGAAAGTGCTCTTGCTATTTAATTTTTGCAAGATATCTGTATTTCATCATAAAATAGCCCTGTAACTGTTGGAGAGTTTCTCCTCTACCTAACAATAAAACGAATTAAATATTTGTTGATGCCCAGCCTCTAGATATTTATTCATGTGATTTTCAATTTCCAAGCCATATTTAAAGTGCAACAGAGGACTCCTGTAATGACCTTTGTAAATTAGACTAGCCATCATGCATGGCTTCATAAACTTAGATTTCCAATTACTTGCACAACGATGTGGATCTGAGATATTCATGCAACTTTCTTTCACTCTGACAAATTCGTCTCTTAGGCTTCAAGTTCCTATATAAAGGCTTGATCATTTTGTATGTATAAACTATCATTGTTTGAAATTTGAATAGATGTTGAATTTACACTCAGGATCTTCTTAATTCATTTTCGTGCTCTCTATTTCAAATACTGGTTTGCATTAACTAAAAACGCTTTTTGAAGGTGCACCCTGCACTGTCTATAGCCTTACAACAGTAGATTTGTTCTTTGACAGTATACTAATGACTGATCTATCAAAACCATGTGTTGTATATATACTGGTTTGGTATCTCCATTTAGTTTTTCTGTAAATTTTGTTTAATAGTGTCATTAGAATAATTCGTTGTTTATATCATAAATGAGTTCTGTGCAATGATTACTGGATTTGAATTTATTATCATAATAATTGGTAATTATTCTGCAGGCATCTGTGTAGCCTATTCTGCTCCAACAAGACATGGATGCTTGAAGGTGGTTGAGAATAATTACTGTGCTTCAAGACGTGGTATGTTCTCTCTCTACACATTGACACACCTATCTGTGTGTGCTGTCTTAAAAAAAATCTTTTGGCCATAAGAGTGTGTCTTGAAACTAGCACTGTTTCTATTGTGCATGGAATGTGCTAGAAGGCTGGCATGACAGCATACCCAAGTGCACTTTACTTGACAGTCTATTTTGTTTAATAATCCACAGGTGGGGTTCGCTGTCTGTCCATTCTGAATGTTGTCTTTGCCATCATTTTTGGTCTTCTTGCATTATTTCTTGGTTCAAGCCTGCTGACATTAGGGAGCGGCTGCTCTCTACCCCTTTTTTGGTGCTATGAAATTGCATCATGGGGACTGGTTATTTTATATGGCGGTACTGCTTTTCTTCCTGAAAAGAAAGGCAGCTGTGATTCTTGACGAGGGAGATTACAGTGGTCGAAACCGTGGGCTGGAAATGTTGGAAGCAAA
Source organism: Quillaja saponaria (assembly GCA_029379385.1). Taxonomy (NCBI): domain Eukaryota; kingdom Viridiplantae; phylum Streptophyta; class Magnoliopsida; order Fabales; family Quillajaceae; genus Quillaja; species Quillaja saponaria. The sequence goes on from CM055610.1 coordinate 23,456,312, forward strand.
TCCCTTGGAAGTCACACCTGAGGTGGAAAGTCGTGTTAATGAAGGGTTTAAAGCATGGATGGGTTCATCCCTTCTATCCTCCGATGAAGAAGATGAGCCTGACAGTTATCTGGAGGTGCCTAATGTAACTCGCACCAACTCAAATTGGCAACGTGTCTGAAGACCATAATTCAGTGCTGATATCTAGACATCATCTTTGCGGATTTTCTTATACCTCATGCGTTGATATTTGACAGACTTCAATTTTGGATTACTGAAGATGCCATCTTTTTATTGGTTTGACATGACAGGTAACATGTAACACAAAGAAATGCTGATAGATAGATGGGCATGTAATGCTACCGTTTTGAGCCGTGGTGTCATCTGCCCCCTTTTAGGTTAACCCTTCTTATGAATGACTAAACTCTGTTCTTTTCATGAAGTGAAACTCTTTGCTAGAATTCTCTGCTGATATCCTGCATATGGAGTTGATAATTCACTGAAGTATGAGTATGGCTTTTCTTTTAAGTATTATATTTTGATTAGACACTAGAGTTTCCCACTAGCCCCTTCTGAGAAGTTTGGAAGGATTGAGGTGTATATATGAAAGTGACAGTAGAGATGTGTATGAACATGTGCATAATATGAACGAGGAGATGTGTAGTTCAAGTGGTATCCAGCTTTGTCGAATATATTTTTATCTACTGTTTGAATTATTATGGGAGTGTTGGCGTTATTCTCCGTTAAAGAAAGATTATACATGGATCAACATACTAGTTGCATTGAGGGTTTTTCTTTTGTGCACGAACTTACACATAAAAATACATGGTGCTCACTTAAATACAAAAATTCGTGCACTTATAAGGTTTCAATTATAGGAACTGTTGAATTGTTATTTATTATTATTTTTGATTAAAAATCCTGAAATACTGTATACTTTTTTTATAATATATCAAGTTGAGAAGACTAAATAGCCTTTTTCCTAAGCTTAAGGCCAGACAAAATCACAAAAATGGTAAGTATAATATTTTACTGAAAAATTTAGATCTAGAATTTTGTGGACTAACTAAATCAGGTCCCAGTATTCGCGGCCCAAATATATGTCCGGTTTATAGGCCTCATCTTTTCAAATGGGTCGAATAAATCAGCAGAAGGTCCAAAATCAGACGGGTTGGTTTATCGGATCGCAGTAAACCCTAACATCGGCCACTACTCCATTTCTATCATCTTCACTCTGTTGCCAGCAAACACCACAAGCTCCTATTCCTTACAATCCAACTATGGCAACACACGACTACGAAGACGGACGTGAAGGATATGACGACTTAGCCTCTCACCGCCAGCAACCACCACAAGCTCAAGAACTAGGATACGACCCCAATTTTGTCCCGGATTCCGTGAAGTCATTTGTCGTCCACCTCTATCGCCACATTCGAGAGAAGAATGTGTACGAGATCCATCAGATGTACGAGACCTCTTTCCAGACTTTATCAGACCGTCTTTTTAAGGACACTCCTTGGCCCTCTGTCGACGCTGTGGCTCACCATGTCGATAATGACCATGTGTTCTGCCTCCTATACCGTGAGATGTGGTTCCGCCACCTCTATGCTAGGCTCACACCAACGCTCAAACAGAGAATTGATTCCTGGGACAATTATTGTAGTCTCTTTCAGGTGGTGTTGCATGGGGTTGTCAATATGCAGCTGCCAAACCAGTGGTTGTGGGATATGGTTGACGAGTTTGTTTACCAGTTTCAGAGTTTTTGTCAGTATAGGGCCAAAATGAAGAACAAGACCGAACATGAGATTGCGCTCTTGAAACAGTATGATCAGGTATTTCTTTGTTATTGACATTGGGAAAATTGACGGTCACTTGTTATATATCTGTGTTTTTTCCTGTGTAATGAACTTGACAGTTCATAATGGTTGGCTTTATTGGTGTTTGTATTTGATTTTTTGTTTCTGAGATAAAACTGATTCAATTCAAGTCAGTAGGTTTTATTTGAGCTATTCTTCTACTGGGGGCAACAATTTTTCTTTGTTTGATTTCTGTATAATCATGGTAGTCAAATCGTGAATGAATCCAGAATCGAAAAGAACCATTTAAAAATGTGAATTGAATCGTGAATCATACATTAAAAAGTTATAGACATAACATTATTTAGGAGTTAACTACATCTCAAATGAAGATTATAGTAAATTGAGCTTGTTTAATAAAAAAAATGTTGTGCGTCATACTATAATTGTATACCAATTGCCAGAAAAAGAGTATATGACCATTCAATCATATTGCTGGCAGGCATCATTTACAAATAATAGCAATTATCTCTCATGTACTAAGTCAAAAAGAAAACTCTAGACATGGATTTCGAGGGCAATAATTTTTCTTGATCTGAGTATTGTATAATACAATCGTTCTCGCACCCATTAACATGCCTTAGAAAGCATTTGATATGTTTCTCTTTCTATGATGTGATAATATTTGTTTGCATTGGCATAATATGCTAAAGAACTGCAATTACTTGATCACAGGCTTGGAATGTCTATGGTGTGCTCAACTTCTTGGAAGCCCTTGTGGAGAAGTCCACAATCATTCAGATTCTTGAGAATGAGAAGGAAGGACTAGAACAATTTACAGCAACTGACGGGTACGATTACAATGGTGGGAGTAACGTCTTGAAGGTTTTAGGATACTTTAGCATGGTGGGATTGCTTCGAGTTCATTGTCTTTTAGGTGATTACCATACCGGTCTCAAGTGCCTGCTTCCCATTGACATTAGTCAACAAGGAGTTTACACAAGTGTTATTGGAAGCCATATCACCACCATTTATCATTATGGTTTTGCCAATCTCATGTTGCGGAGGTTTGTATTGCAGTGTCTGTCCTCTATATTTTATTTTATTCTTCGCTCACTCCCTTTCTATGTTTTTTCTTGGTAAAAAGGAGTTTGCCACTGTGGAAAAATTACCAAGTGTAGCAGTTTTCTAAGTGGTGTATATGGTTTGAGTTGTGGTATCTGGCAACCTTCAGTCATATTTGGTTGAGTTAGCAATTTGTTGTGAAGGCCTATCTGTTTGCCCATTTGATGTTTGTCCCAGCGAAGTAATATTATATAGAGTATGACCATGTGTGCAAGTTTATGTTATAACCATGAAATTTTTTTCGAAGTTTGATGCCTTCTCAAAATCTAGTACAATAAGGTTCTCATTGAAATGTCTGTCAAATGCAACCTTTAGAAACCCTCATAGAATAGCACCAAAGGAAACCAAGCAACTATTAAATCTAAAGGAGCTGTGGTGTTGGAAAGTTTAAACGTTTAATCATGCACAACTCTGTAGCCTTTTTGTGAACTGTGGGAAATTCAAGAGGGACAGGAATCCCTTGTATGAACCGCACTGTTGCAGTCTTATATAGACAACTCCCGGTTCCCAACAAGAAAAAACTTTGTTCTTTGGTACAAGTTCTACGGTCACCTAGAAATCATATTGCTTTGGCTACAGTTGAATTTGTGGCTTGCTTTTGTTCTTGTATTTTTCTTCTCTTTGTTGTTAATATACCCCAACCTACTCTCTTAATGCAGGTATGTCGAAGCAATTCGTGAATTCAATAAGATTCTCTTGTACATATATAAGACCAAGCAATATCATCAGAAATCTCCACAGTATGAACAGATACTGAAGAAGAACGAGCAAATGTATGCCTTGCTGGCAATTTGCCTTTCACTTTGCCCCCAAACAAAGCTTGTTGATGAGACTGTGAACTCCCAGTTGAGGGAGAAGTATGGTGAGAAGATGATGAGAATGCAACGATACGATGACGAGGCATTTGCTATCTATGATGAGTACTTCTCATATGCATGTCCTAAATTTATTACTCCTTCAGCTCCTAGTTTCGAGGAACCTCTTGTAAATTACAACCAGGTATGCAATTTCCATTTCATTAGAACACAGTAGAAATTTACTGGACTTATAGTTCATGGGATCAGTTGTCAATAAGTTTGAAAGTTTTGACTTTGGAATTTGGAACTTTTCTTTTGAATGAAACTAGAAGATAACTGTCGGTTGAGATGCAATTCAATTGTGATATTTTAGATATTGTATTTCCAATTATGTTTAAGTTTTAAGCTGAAAAAAAGGATTACAATGGAAAATTACAGTAGGAGAGGAGATTTGACATTGATTTTTGATGGATGGGTTTCACATAACAATCTATGCATTTGATCAATGAATGCATTATCGTGACTGTAGTATATGTAAATCAACAGATGCATAGTTGTGGGATCCAGTTTCACAGATACTAAAGTTTAATGTTGACAATACTGATAAAGAATGATCAATGTATAGGGTTGGAGACCTATCCATTATATAGGTGATACATAAGGTTCAGACAGAATAATGGAATAACATGATCTACTGTGCTGGAAAGATATCATGTGAGTACTCCAAATTCCATGTGGATGTGAAGTTCAACATTTTCAGACAGGATCTCTCAGAAATTTGATGGGAGTTTCTGCAAGCATGCTTTTAGCACACACTATGCTTTCATGAATTAAAAATAATGCTTCTTCATATATGTCTGACTAGTCCTTGTGTAGTCTTCTGTTTGTCCTACATATTGATAATATTTATAATTTCCACTTTCAATTTGGAAAGGTTGCTTCGCGTATTAGAGATGCTTGATTGGATTCATTGCCTCTGTCTCTGTCTAACATGCAAATACATTCACCCTTCCTATGATTCACGAAATGCTATTCAATGCTTCAGGACGCATATAGACTTCAGTTGAAGCTGTTCCTTTATGAAGTAAAGCAGCAACAGTTGTTATCAGGGGTCCGGACCTTCTTAAAAGTGTATTCAACAATATCTCTTGCAAAGCTTGCTAGTTACATGGAGGTTGATGAAGCCACCTTAAGGTTATAATCTACAAGATTTTTTTCTTTGATAATTTTATTTATTTTTACATATGATAGTTCACTTAAATTATTTATGGTGTTTATGATTTTATGCTTTATACAGGACTATCTTGATAACATATAAGCACAAGACACATGCTGTTGATAGCAGTGGAAAAATTATCTCAAATGCAGATATAGATTTCTTTATTGATGATGTAAGCCTGATATGATCCCTTCTCCCCCTCTTTTCTTCTTTAAGCAACTCTTATTTTAGTTACCTGTTTAGAATGTTAAGGAAATTTCTAGGACATGTTTGTGGGAGTAACATTTGAAATTAAAAATTTTAACATAAGGAGTTAAGAAAAATTAGGGACTCGGTGGAAATATTTTACGGGGAAGTAAATCAATAATTATTAAGTTACTATCAAATCAATAAATGATAGATCCAGTAACTAGGTGTCAGCTGGGCCTTCTTTGGTACTGTCTTTGATAGTGCTGTAACTTTCGAGTAACCTAGTCAATTTCTGTAGGACATGATTCATGTTGTTGAGTCTAAACCAGCAAAACGATATGGTGATTATTTCTTGCGTCAGATTGTCAAGGTATGTATATATTTGTTTTGTGATACTAATTTCTCTTCTTGTTTTTAGATGGACTCTTTATTTCCCTTATGTGACTTCATTTCTTTGGTTTGGCAACTTGTGCAGCTTGAGGGTTTAATTAATGATATGGACAGTGTAAAGCTGGAGTGACTCACTTATCACCAAGTCAAATCAATATCTTTCCTATTCATTCCGCCTTGGGATATTTATGATACCAGGCAGAATTTTACTTGGAAGTCATTGTACTGTTGTTTTGAGCTAGAAGTAGTTTGCTATTAACATGTAATTTTCCCTTAGTTTACACATTTAAAGAATTAACTGTCTTTTGGAGTTGCAGTGACTATAAATAGGTCAACATGAATCGGCGATGCATTGCTGAAACGTTAATTTTTTATTCATGACTTACAGTGGGACAATTTGTGTTAGTATGTAGTTAGTAATTATACTTAAAGAGCATATTCATCAGGCGTGAAGTTTGGATCAATGACTAATGAAAAGGAAAATGCCAGTCTGACTTAAATATGATTGAAGGGGAATGCGAGTCATGGGTCTATTTTTTGTTTCCCTTTTTCTGTGAAAGGTAATGTGATTCATTTTCAGTCTTGAACTTTGGTAAGCTAGTGAGTGATTCGGTGGCTGATCTGTGGGGCTAGTTGGTGCTTCCAAGGGTTATGCCTTTGTTCTGGTGTCACTTGCCATTTTTGAGATGTTCTGAGTTTTAGCTTCTCTTGAGCTGACGTTTGGCGCATAAACTTTCGGTGGAATTAGACTGCAGGGCTAATTGTTCAACCACTCAAGAACGTTTGGTGGTCAAAATTGTTTTTATGACTTGGGATTAGCTTGTTTACAAAAGCATCACATGTTGAAAAATGTGATGCCCAGCCATATTGAATTGAGTTTGTTTAATTTTATCAGTTCTGTCAGTACCAAGATCTGTGCTAAACCGAATTTGATGGTGCAGCTATGTTTTCATTTTCACTGCCATGAAAGAATTAATCAAAGCCCCTGGGAACCATTGGCTGAAAAAAGAAAAGCAAAACGTTTGGCGATAAAAGGCAAGAAAAGGTTCAGCTATGGATATTGTGCAAGTGGGCAGTCCGGCGATATCAGCGGGAGCCGTGTCAAATCTTTGGAAGGCAAGGTTCTCCACATGAAATTGTCGGCAAGTTCTACCCTTCAGTCTTCCCGTAAAAGACTATCTTGAAAATTTTGTCTTTATGATGATTGACTTCCTTATCTAAAATACATAAACTTGAAAGTTAGCTGGGTGCAACCATACATCTCTCTCCACCTTTAGCATCTAAAAAATTAATCACAAGACTCGGTGTATAAACTATTACCCATATGTAAATATTGGCATCATTATCACAATCTAACTTTCAACTCAACGCCCACTTCTTTTCGTAGAGATACGTGAGCCAATAGAAATGACGTACTTCATTTGAGAGCTCTCGAATTCTTTGATCAGATATTTATTGTGTGTGTTTGACATGCCCGACAAAGACACCCACCCGCTATTCCTCATGTGCCCACCCCCGACACATTTTTGTATGTACTCGTCATAATTATAATATATGGCAAATGGGAAAGACTACAGAAAAAGTAAGTATTTTTCTCGCCAGTAATTTGACTGAGGTTTCCCTGTTCAGATTGTTGAATGCCCAGATCATGTTGAGTTACAATAGGCGTTGCTTGCACATGTCACTGAGGGCAGTGAATTTAGTTATTACTATATGTGGAGTTGGAATGATCATATACTCCCTGTGGCTACTCCAGAAATGGCACAAGGGGACTATAGAGCTGCCTTATTCTTTATTTTGTTCTAGGCCATGGTATTCTTTTGCTCCTTTATTTTCATACTCAGTGTAGTCTATTGAGCAAATGGATTCTTTATTATGTCCTCCAGTTTTGTTTGCCAATCTTGTTCTCTCTCTCTCTCTCTCTCTCTCTCTCTCTCTCTCTCCCTGTCTCAGCTTTTGTGTGGTACCTCTTATCTATTTGGTTTTGAATCTGAGACCTTTAAAATATACGAGGACTGCAAGTTTTTACAACAAATGAATCTACCTTTTCATTTGTCTGTGTTTCCCATTAGAAAATGTGGTTTTTCCTTCTTTACCATATCGAATTTAGCTTTTTATTTGATGGTGTTCTCAATGAGCACCTAGTTTCCTGTTAGGAGACTACATCCATGATAAAGAAAAAGCATGATGGTATCCAAGCTTTCAATTTTATGAACAAGCTCATGTCTTTATAGGGTAACATTAACAGCATTCCAAAAGCATAAAAATGAAAAGAAGCTATAAATCCAGAAGTGTTTGTGAAAGCAGAAAAATTTAAATCAAAGAATGTTTGTGACATTTAACTTTTTATGTTGCTAATTGGTAAACAGAGGGAGATTTTCATTTGGATATAACTTTCCATTTTTCTTTCAGTTTGCTTTTATGTATTATGCTTCTGTTCAACAGGTTTATATACACATGTCTAGCTGTTGGAATTGCTCTGTGCTTGAGCACACTCTGTGGTATTATAGTTGCCAACTGTTTCAACAATTCCATTCTTTGCATAGTATCCTCTTCAATATGATCGAACATAAAGACCTATTTCTTTTCTAGATATCTTTTACATATGTTATGGCTATTCATGCATCTAGTTAAGCCTTGATCAGCTTCAGTATATTGCTTCCATCTGCTTACTTCTTTTCCTAGAAGGCGCTGTGATTGCTAATATTTTCTTCAGAATGGACTGGGCAGCGGTATGCTTTCTTGACATTTTCACATACGCCATTTGCATTTTTCATAGTAATGTCAAAGGAAATCAAGGTTGAAGCAAAACTTATTACTAAAATTGTTATGCAAGATTAAGAAAGATGTTCACAGTATATTTACTAAGAATCGGCTTATGCATTATTACTATGAGTCCCAACTTAGTGTTAGTAATCTGGTGCCACTTTGTATCTCTATTATCTCATTCTTTATTGATCTCATCTAGTAATGCAGTAATGCACCCTTCATTGTCGCTAATTTTAGTTCAATGCATTTTAGTTTCACTTGACAACCTTGTTATCCTAGTCTTCTCGTGTGACAGCAAATTGATAGGTACATTGACGAGAGTCATAAAGAGTTCAAGGGTTTTGTTATATTCCATCTAAAGATGTGCCGGGTGATCCTAATCACAACGTTGATACTGCAGGTAAACTATCGTTACGGAAGAGTATGAGTTGGTGCAGAATGATTATAAAAGTTAAGAATTCTGCAAGATAGAAAACGTTAATTTTCATTCTTATCCACATGTTTGACAAAAATAATGATAATAACTTCTACACAAATTCTAAAGGAAAATGCACATTGTATCTTAAACATTGCCACTTATGATGCAAACTATCACAATCATGCTTATAATGTAATTTATAGAAAAAGAAAACTCATGTTTAGACTGATTTAGCAGATCAATTCAATCGTTCTGGCTATTAGTCTCCGCGTTGTAGGTGCTGAATCAAGGATTCAAGACCATTTCAATATACCTGACTTTCGTCAATCCTTTCTAGTGACACCTAACTCTTCTGTACCTGATGGCTCAGCAGCAAGCTTTCCAAGACGTGAAATTTTCGTCACAGAAAACACCCAAGAAAATCATGACGTATAGAATTGCATTTTGACATTTGATTCCTGGAAAAATCACATTCGTCGAATCATCACAGAATGATCCACCCTGCATTTTCTAAGATGTTGAATTGGGAAGCTTTTGGAGGTTGGGAAAGAGCTGCACATAGTTAGCAGATTTGACTATTGCTTTCAGTCACAATATCTAACACCTGAAATGTACATGTGACTATCATTATTGGAGGCCTTCAAAAAATAGGCACAATTTACAGCACACCTTCTTTCTCTCCCTCTCTCACTGTTAAATTCCTTGTTGGAGTCAGTTACAGAGTAAATACACTTATTCTAGGGAGAGCAAAACCAATAATTGTAGAACACAATGAGACTGTTGTGTACTTGTGTTAGTTTCTAAACATACCATTTTGTAAAGTTTTAAACTTACTCCACCTGGGTATTAATCTGCTGATTTCAAGTCTGGGTAAAGGAGGAAAGTGATGATAAATTGACAGCCAATATAAAACTAGCATAATCGAGTTTGAAGCATTGCTTGAGGGTTTAAAAGGTAGAAATAGATTAGTTTTATGGCCTTTTTCTGTTTTTGCTTCACCTCAAAACCAACAGAATTTTTGCTGATGAGTCTATCAAGTATGAAGTGAGAGATAAAACCATTTTCTAATGGTAAATCATAAGCTTCATCCTAGCTTAATATTGAGAAACTAACGTTTTATAGTATCAAAGAAAAAACAAAGCCAGTTTGATTTAATGACAAAAAATAAATCAAAAAATCTGTTAATGAAAAAAATAATAAATACTCCAATCTTTCGTATAATAAAGATAGAACTACAGCATTGAGATATTTAACAATTCATTTAAACAATGATTGCATTGCAGTCAAACGAAAAGCAGTAAAGAAGGCGTTCATGGAGCCTCTGACCGCTGTAATCCGCGACTCCAAAGATGCCGATTCTAAATTTGCACACCTTCCTAGAGTTCCTGAAGCCCCAATTTTTGCGGTGATTATATATGTTGTTTGTTTCGTCATTCTCTCGGATTTTCATTTTGTTACAACTTGAGAGCGATTTTTCAATGGCAATATAATAGTACCGGATTTGAAACCTTGATTTCCTTTTTCCTTTAACTATTTATTACTAATTCTGAAGTGAACTACCAGGTGATGAGTGCTTACAAAAACGACCCAAGTCCAGTCAAGCTGAATTTGGGTATGGGTGTTTACAGAACGGAGGTGGGTGCCTTTAATTCTTACTTCTAGTGATGCAATAATTGCTAGTATGTTTGATTAGTATAATGTCCTTGTTATACAAAATTTCAGCTTTGGAATAAGTGACAAAAATATGAACAGTCCTATGACGATTACCACATGGGTAATACTTGCACTGTACATGTTTGTTGAATGTATTCTGAGACATTGGTAGATAATTAAATGCAATCCGCCAACCCCAGATTGTAAATTATTGGAAGTGAAGCTCCATATGGAAGATGCATGGTTTAGATTGTTAATATTTTAGCAACACCCACACTCTGGTGACTTGCTAATAACTTTTGTGTAACTCAGTCAATGTGATTGGCAAGTCGGTCGTTGTGGAGAATCTTGTAGAAAGTTGAACTTGGATAGGCATGCACGGCTTCACACACTATGCATATATATCATTGACTCAAAAAAAGGGTCTTGATTTGTGTAATGTATGAAAACAGGAAGGAAAACCTTTTCTTCTACCTGTTGTTAGAGAAGCAGAGCTGTTACTCGTTAATGATCTGTAATGTGTTCTATTTCTTTTTCTTTTCCAATCCTCATTTCAAACATGGCTTTTTTATCATGTACTGATGCTCCAACTTTGTGTATAATCTAGGGAAGCTGCTAAAGATTACATTCCTACTACTGGAATAGCTGAATTCAATAAGTTGAGTGCAGAACTTATCTTTGGTGCTGATAGGTAATAAACTCCTTAGCTTTCTGTGACATTTGGATTATCATTGATATCTCAGGAACTCACAGATTTTATTAGCAGAATGTTCCCTTCGAACTGTAGTTCCTACTTGTTATCTTTTGTTTGCATAGATTTACTTCTTAACTTGTAGAACATGTGGTTTCAGTATATTTTTCATAATTATGAATCTTTGGTTTCTTCTTGTTGTGTGCTTGAACATATTTTTTCCCCAATTTGTAAGCTGATTGCATTATTCATTTTTGAATCAGCCATGCTATTATAAAGAATAGGGTAGTCACTGTTCAGTGCTTGTCTGGCACTGGCTCACTGAGCATTGGAGCTGAGTTTTTAGCAAGACATTACAAACAAGTAATTCTATGTTTTCCTCAAAGTTCTTTATCTGTCCCCTTGAATCGTGTGATTTTGTGAATGTGTTCAATAACAATTTTTTACTAACGTGATCTTGTTCAGCATGTCGTCTATATATCACAGCCATCATATGAAAATCACCCAAATTTTTTCATCAGAGCAGGGATAGCAGTGAATACCTACCGATATTATGACCCGGAAACACATGGGTTGGATTTCCAAGGTTTGGTGCATTTTATTGTAGTTGCTGTAAAGATAGACCATATAAAAGCTACTTAACGACATTTAACACTTTTTCTTAATGCAGTTACATATAAAAGCTACTTAACGACATTTAATACTTTTTCTTTCTGTTAATTCTATCAGAACTTTGATCCAGGAATATGCTTTTCTCCACATTTATCCTTTTTCAGAAATTACCAACTCTATTACTTTTATTTGTTATAATAAAATAATTATTATATACTATGAATGCTCTCTGGAAATAAGTTTGCCAAAGTGATCATGAGCTACAGTATCCTCTCCAAGGTAATTTGATGTATAATGTGTATTTGTTTTTGTGACTCTGCTCGCTGTCTATTGAATTGTATGGATGAAAGGCTTGTTGGAAGACCTAAACTCTGCTCCACAAGGATCCATTGTACTTCTCCAAGCATGTGGTCATAACCCTACTGGGGTTGATCCAACCTTGCAACAGTGGGAAGTGATCAGACAGTTGATGAGATCAAAAGAATTGTTACCATTTTTCGACTCTGCTTATCAGGTACTTTAATTTCACAATAAAGCTCAAAGCATTTATAGTTTTTTAGTTCCCAGAATCCCTCCCTAGTTGCTTTCTTGGAAAATTTATTCCGAAGAACTGGGTTTAGGGCCCCTGAGCTTGATAGCTTTCTAAGTCACTTGGCTTCTATAAAGGGTTTGGTCAGTGGAAATCTGGAAGAAGATGCTCAATCTGTTCGCTTGTTTGTTGCTGATGGTGGTGAATGCTTTATAGCTCAGTCATATTCGAAGACCATGGGGCTGTACGCAGAACGTGTCGGTGCACTGAGCATTGTAAGACACTAATACCAACTTGCTAACAGCAGTTAGTCCATAATTTTTTCTGTAGTTTTTTTTTTATTTTGGGGGGGGGGGGGGGGGGGGGGGGCAGCATTAGCTACTTTCTTTAAGGAGAACACAGTTTCTACTAAGTTAATATTTCATTTCTATTACCACCGCATCCCTCTATGCCAAACAGGCAGATGGTGAACGTAATGAGATTTAGTCTAACAAGATATCATGTTATATAGGTTTGCAAGACAGAGGAAGTGGCTTGCCGGGTTGAGAGCCAGCTGAAAGATGTGATATCTCCTACATATTTTACCCCACCTGTTTATGGTGCATCCATAGTTACTGCTATCTTGAGGAATAGGTATTGCAATACAGTTCCTTAGCTTCTACCATGTGCATTTAAAGTTCAACTAATTTGATTTTGTAAATGTTAAGATGCATGTTATTAAAAAATTTATTCTCAAAACTGGTGAAATGCCAAATTTCTGAACAATAATATGAGCAAGAGCATTAAGTGCCTGGAATTCTGAAAATAGCATTTTGTAATTCCATGTCTTATGACTGGATATAACAATGGTAGATTTTACATACTTCTGGTGAAAAATCTTAACATGTACAATATATATATAACAATTTTTTAGCACTAGTAAGGAGAATGCGTAGAAAGTAAACTTGGACAGCAATTTATATACAAGTGCTTTCTTCCATGTGTTGTTAGCAATAGCTACTATAATTAAATCCCAATGAGTGGAAGCAAAGCAAATGCAATGATGCTCTCTTGTCATGAGGATACAACTATATATTTCATGTTTTTCAAACCTCAAAACTCAAAGGCGACCTTCAAGATTTAATGATGAAAATGCTGCTGTTTTTATTTTTTATTTTTTACTTCTAGCTAGGTTTATTAATTGATAGTGCATTAAGTTCAGGAATTGAAAAGTGCCTGTCAAGCTTATGGATGATTTACATGCAGGGAGATGTATAGCCAATGGAATTCTGAACTGAAGGCAATGATTGAACGCCTTATCAATATGCGCAAGCACCTTTTTGATGCTTTATGTGATAAAGGCAAGCTCTAGAGAGATTCTATGTAATTATGAATAAATTTAGACAATGTCAAATACCTGCAGTGTCGGACTAAGCTTCATAATTTTTTCTTCAATATTCATCTGAAAAAAAATAAAATTCCAGGTACACCTGGGGACTGGAGCCACATTGTAAGTCAGGTCGGCATGTATACTTTCTCAGGATTAAGTGAGGAGCAAGTTGCTTTCATGACTAAAGAGTACCACATTTACTTGTCACCTGATGGGTAGGAATACTTGCTCCTAGACTCCCAATTCATGAGAATTTTCTTTTATTCAGAATAATCGAACGGACAAAAAAATCTGTAAATTTCTACTTCTCGATCAAATTATGAATTTACAATTTCAAGTATTTCTTATTGTGAAAAGGTTATTATTCAACACTGATAGCTCTGTCGCAGCATAATTTTGTTACTGAAATATTAATGATAGCTTCAATAGAATCCCTGTTACTTCTCAATTTACCCTCATGCAGTCTCATGTTACAAAACTGAGATCTAAATTAATGCACAGGAGGATCAACATGGCAGGTTTGAGTGCTAAGACAGTCCCTCATCTCGTGGATGCAATACATGCAGCTGTTGCCCGAAACATTTAGAGGCATTTATTTTTCCTGGTAAATCTCATGCTAATATGGTGGTAATGGCCTCAACAGAGGTGGCCAACATGAAATGCTTCATTTTAGCTAGGAATCAAGTGCTGGTACCAAATTCAGAAACTGAGCAAAATACGTTTTAGACTATACTTTGTGCTATATCTAGTAATGTAGTTTTGCCAGCTTCTAAAATGTGTAAGCGATAACTGATATAAAAGATTATTAACACTATAAATGTATACTATGATATTACCTTCTCTATCATATATTTTTTAATCTTTACTGTTGATTATTTACAAAACACAGACAGCACGCGCCCAAGGAAGGAAATGGTCACACTTTTCTGAAACAACAAAAACATGTGGTTCCACATCCATGTCAGCATGTTGTCTGGTTTCAATAATTGGTTTTCAGGTGCAAGAATTATTTGATTTGGCTAGAGGTCAAAATTTATTTGTTTATGCTAAAAATTTATTATAATATTTTTTGCACAAAGTTGATAGGTATATTTTTCTAGATCAAATTCAGTATTACTTTTTTGTTTAGCACTAAGTATAGATAGTATTTAAATTGTTTGGAAAATTGTATATTATATGTTCATTGTACTTGACCTCCACCATTTCTTCAAGGCTTGAAAAAGAATGAACATAAGTGGTGGGAATGGCTATTACATAAACTCATCTTATACGTCACGTAACACGAGATTCCTGCATTAATTAATTCTATATGTAACAATAAGATATCACAAAGTTATTTTCTTCTAAGTGAAGTCTGTGCGGTCTTCATGTAAAATCTAGTTCTCATTTACTTATTTACTTATCAACTTTTGTAAAATAATATTTTTAACAAATCCTTATAAAATATTTATTAAGATGATATAGGTATATATATAATATTTATTATATTTGACAATAATATTTTTTTTATAATGTATAGATTATTATTTATGTAATATTAAAATTTTAATATCTATTGTACGTAAATAAATATATTTAAAACACTCATTAAAAAAATTGAAATAATAAGTCATAAATCTCTCCAAAATTTTATTTTCTTTGTAAGAAAAAATAAATAGATAACGAATGTCTACAATATGACAGTAAATAAAAAAATAAAAAAATAAAAAAATTTCTTAACACTTTTACTGATGTCACAAAAAAGAAGTATATCTACAAAATATGCTATTAACTTCTGATATTTTGTTCAAAAAACATTTCACACAAGTTGCTTCCTCATATCCATTTCTGGTTTGGTTATTCAGATTATGAAATATGATTGTTATGAAAACTTTATAAAATTTTTAAGTAGGTCCCATTAAACAAAATTAAAAATTTTCAAAATAATTATTAGCTGTAATCTTTCGTTGTTGTGGTTTATTTTATTACCATTATTTTCAATAATGGCATGTGAACCACATTAGAATATGCAACTATCATGTATAATTTTTTAAAAAAAAAAACACACATACATGTACAAAAATAGAGAAATTAAATGTTTAAGGGTGGACCTACTGATTAAAAAATATATAATTTTTATTATTGTATGGGTTTAAATTGTTATAAAAAAATAATGAAAATACTTAAATTTTTGTGTGGATGGCGATGATCAAAAAGTGGGACCCAGGAGATAGTCGTCATTGTCAACATACAAAAGTTACATACCCACTCCATAATTTGGCGCGTAAACAACACTTTCCGTTTCGTTCTTCCTCATCTTTGACAACGTGTATTTTCCTTTTTATATTAAAACCACCATGTGCCCACAGACACTCATTTCACCTACTATCGCCCACAGTGAGACCACTGCTACTACTACTACTTCTTCTTTCTCATCACCAAGCGATCGGAGAATTTCAACACTTGCTAGACACCTTGTGGTGAATCATCGTCATCCATGGCCAATCATGACTCCATCTCTGCATCTCCAACCTCCGCTGCCGATTCCGTCTTTGCTCACGTTGTTCGTGCTCCTGAAGATCCTATCCTTGGGGTACTCTCTTCGTTTTTTTTTTTTTTTCTGTAATATTAGTATCGTATTTTTTTTTATCTTTTGCTGCTGTTTGTTTGCAAAGAAAGTTGAGGAAAAGTCAGACGAGATGAATTCGTGTTTAATTTGGAGTTCTCTCAACGATATTGGAATTTTCTTTTTAGTGATTTAAGAATAGAGAATGTGATTGTATTTGTTTGGCGCATTATGGATTTCCTGTCTTCTACTAGGTTTCGTTTTATATTCAGTTTTTGTTAATGAAAGCAATGACTTAGATCCATCTGTGTATAATGCTGTCTGATTGACTTCTGAACCAGCTCAGTCTCAGGAACTACCAGTCTGGAGACTAGCATTAAGCCTTATGTTTACAGAGTTAACTGCTACATAAATTAGTGGAAAATAATTTAGAATTTTCGGTTTGTATTTCTAACTTCCGAGAAGTTAAAGATTGTGATAAGTTGTTTCTTTTTTTTTTTTTTTGGTCAGAGAAACATTAATTTACCGAACTATATGGATTAATGATAAACCTCAGGGAAAGGGAAAAATCTTATTTAAAAAGAAAAGGGTTTCATGTTTTGATAGTTTGAGTTTATATTGCATTCTGGTACGAATATGTTTAATCTTGTAATAGATTCCCATGGGGTATTACATTTCTATGCAATTAGTAACAAATTTCTTTGTTGCCTGACAACTTTCTTCTGTCATGTTTACACAATAGGTAACTGTTGCATATAACCAAGATCCAAGCCCAGTTAAGTTGAATTGTGGTGTTGGTGCTTATCGGACTGAGGTAAGTGCTATGGATTCTGGTTATTAATTATTTATAAGTGAAGAAACAGTATGTTTGATTCATGGGTGCAATAACAGGACGGAAAACCTCTTGTTCTCAATGTAGTCAGACGAGCAGAACAACAGCTTGTGAATGACCTGTATGAGACTGACCTCTTATGTTGTAATTTTGATTTAAATATGCTATAGAGTATAGAATTTTAACCTTCACTATAAAATTCAGGTCACGAAATAAAGAGTATCTTCCAATTATTGGATTGGCGGACTTCAATAAAGCCAGTGCTAGGCTCATTTTTGGTGCTGACAGGTAATGCTTATTGATATTTAGACCTATAAGTTTTAATAGCCCATCTTATTTAGAAGTGATTGCTTTACTAATGAGACTTATTGCTGAGTTAGTTTATTTGATTGCTTGTATATAGCCCAGTAATTCAGGCTAATAGGGTTACCACTGTGCAAAGCTTGTCTGGTACTGGGTCATTGAGAGTTGGAGGTGAATTTTTGGCTAAACATTATCATGAAGTAAAGATCTGACTCCTTACCTTGTCCTTTTTTCCCCTCCTTATGGCCATTATAATTGGCTAACTCTGGCTACTATCTGTTCTGCAGCGCACAATATACCTTCCTCAGCCAACATGGGGGAACCATACAAAGGTGTTCACCATGGCAGGGTTATCTGTAAAATCTTATCGTTACTATCTTCCAGCAACACGTGGGCTTGATTTTCAAGGTTAGAAATTATTTCCTGAGCATTTTTTGTCCTCATTCTTTTATTTCTCCTCTAATTAACACACACTTCATGTGTTTGTATTAGAACTGAGATGTAAATTTTATCATCTATCCTTCCCCAAATTTTTGTACTAAATATCTTTACTTGCTTTTCCTCCCTTTTTCTTTATCTGTGTTCAAGTATTAATCTCCTGCCACTTATCTTGCCTGATTTGAAATTTGAAAATGTTGTACGATGGCATTTGTACTTTTCCTGATTAATATTTGTATAATATATTGGTTCTATGTGACAAGTTTTTTTTTTTTTTTTTTTTGTTGGTCTTTGTCATTTATAATGATATTTCTTTACTATTGCTCACAGGGCTCTTAGAAGATCTTGGGGCAGCACCATCTGGAGCTATTGTGCTGATTCATGCATGTGCACATAACCCTACTGGTGTTGATCCAACCCCTCAGCAGTGGGAGCAGATCAGGCAGCTGATAAGATCTAAAGCATTGTTGCCTTTCTTTGACAGCGCTTACCAGGTAAGTCTGGTTTCATGTAATGAAGATAGTTTGTACTTTCCATTTTAATATGTCTCAAATGCCTGTCGAAGGTTACTACTATTCTATCCATATGAAGGAAAAAATGTTCATTGGTTTTATAGGGTTTTGCAAGTGGAAGTCTGGATGCAGATGCACAAGCTGTTCGTTTGTTTGCTGCTGATGGTGATGAGTTACTTGTAGCTCAGAGTTATGCAAAGAACATGGGCCTTTATGCAGAGCGTATTGGTGCCTTAAGCATAGTAAGACTCTTGAAATAATTTCTAACTTCAAAGCTGAAAGTGTTGACTATTCTTGGTTTTGTGCTTGTGACTTACTGTCATGTAATGAAAATGAAAAATTATGTATTTATTAGCACAAATATGTACTTTTCTCTTGCTTGTCAGATTAATAAGATAGGCTCTCTTTTTTCCCCTTATACTGCTTGTGGATATCTTTTCTTCCTTTTTCTTTCTTTTTTTGTTCTGATTATGTAGTCATTAAAAATATTATATCTTAATGTAGGTTTGCAAGACAGCTGATGTGGCAAGCAAGGTTGAAAGTCAGCTGAAACTTGTCATCAGGCCCATGTACTCAAGTCCACCCCTTCACGGTGCAACCATTGTGGCTACCATCCTCAATGACCGGTAATCACCCTAAAATTTCCTAGTGTCTTACCAATTTGAAGAAGAAGCCTTAACTTTAATTTTCCTTTCCCTCTTATGTTGAGATCTAGAATCGAAACAAAATTAGATTGTTGTTTTTATTTTGTACCATCACTGAGGAGATCCCAACAGAGTTTTTCCCTCTGATAGAATAAAACAAATTATTTGGTTTATATGATTCTTTTGCTTATCAATTCTTCATCTGTCTCTTTCTTCAAATACTTTCTATGGTAATCTGATTGTGCTTCACCTATAGGGATCTGTATAATGACTGGACTATTGAGTTGAAGGGAATGGCTGACCGTATTATCAGCATGCGCCGGCAACTTTTTGATGCCTTGCATACCCGGGGTCAGCATTTTTAAAGTTCTTTTTTTGCACTCCTCTTATACTCTTGGTGGTTATCTTCCTTCTTGCCTCTGCATTAGTTTTATCCCTCATTTAACTAGTGCTTCATGGGTGGTTGCCTATTTCATGTTGCAATTTTTATTCCCCCTCTCTCTCTCTCTGAGAATTACATACTTTATGTATGTGTGTCTTGCAGAGAGTTTATGTCACTTCTAATTATATTTGGCAGGTACACCTGGTGACTGGAGTCACATTATCAAGCAGATTGGAATGTTCACTTTCACAGGATTAAACCCAGAACAAGTTTCCTTCATGACTAAAGAGTACCATATATACCTGACATCTGATGGGTAACACCTTTTATCTTCTGAATTAAAGTATAGAGGTCTAGTTTTCTTTTGTTACCAGCTACCCTTTAGACGTGGTCTATTTTTCTTTAGTTTTTGTTTAAACACAAGTTGGAGATGATTTTTTCACTTAATTGCTTATGCAGTAATGTATTTTCTTTTTGCTTTCTGGAAAAACTAATTGCTCACTGTCTCATACTATGTCTTCTTTTAATAATCGAATTGTCTGTTCTTTTTACCTCTTCCCCTTTCTGCCTTGAAAACATTTACTTTTTGATTGCTTGGACCCTTATCCTTAGTCATGCCTTCTATTACTTCTTGAACAGTTCATACTCATGTTCATATTGATCATGTCAATCTTGAAGTATATAGAAAAGAAGTGAAAAACTTTTAAATATATATTTTACGCTGAGACTCTTTTTGGTGTTTTTTTTTTTTTTTTTTCATTTTTTGATGGGAATTTATTTTTGTTGTTGATTTCACTTATTTAATCCTTGAAATGTGGATTATAGATTTTTTAACTGTGATCCAAGGTCTTTTCAGATTTAAATAATTACCTTGGGGGAGACAGTGTATATTTATACATAGAACCAAGTCTGGTTTTTTATGTGGGTATCTTCATGTTACATGGAAGCTTTTGTATATGCAACCTCAGGTCCGACTTTCACTCTGAAGCTACTTCTGATTTCTTGGAAAAAAACAAGTTGAATCTAGAGGTCTGGAAACTCAGACTGCCCAGTCCTGTTTATCTCATTCCCGTTGTAGAACTGTAAATTCCAAAACAATAACCAAAAATGTAGTTTTGTGAGGAGAGTTGATTGGCAGAAATGGAAGTTCCTTGATTAATGTTAACATTTCAATCGGTTATAAGGAGTTTGGATTTGCTTGAATACGTTTTTTTTAAAATTTTGAGTAACATCTGACTGGAACGTCCCTTTTTCTCTCATGATGAGGGTGTGTATGACCTCTTAACAGTGAATTTCAGGTTGAGTGACACTGCATTTGTAAGAACTATGTAATCTCATGCTGGAATTGCTTTTCATGTTTTACTGTCAATGTGTAGTTTATAAGAATGCTTCTGTATGGGATGATACAAGGTTCCATATCCAAATAACTAAATTCTCACTGTTCATTTCAGGAGGATTAGCATGGCAGGTCTGAACTCCAAAACAGTTCTTCATCTGGCTGATGCAATACATGCAGCTGTAACTCGTGTTGTTTAAATTTGTTACAGGCAGCGTTATTACTCTTCACTCTGTTCAACTGCTGCTTTTTGGGTGTTGTAATCCTGGATTTTCGTTGTAATAATTGTCATATTGACAAATTAGAACTTGCTTTTGATTTGATCATGAAAACTTCATCACCAACGCCATATTATATCTCGTGATACATCATTATTTCTAGATCTTGAGGAATGTAAGGTGGTTGGTGCAGTGGCTACAGTTTTAATATTATGTATGCCATTTGAAGAATGTTCAAGTCCACAGGATTTTAATATTATTATTATTTCATTTTTTCTTAACTAATGCCGTTGGAGCATTTGTCACTTGCTACATATTTATTCACAAAGCATGTTTTAAGGCAAGGCACCTCTGACTCTTGAAGGGTGTGTCAGTGGTTCGAATCCGGAACCACTTGTAAGGAGGGGTAATCAGAGATGATACTTAAATTCTGCTCATTTTGAGATAGTCGTGAGAAACTACAAAAAAATGGAATATTATTTTAAAAAATTTGCATTTAATGTATTAGTTGGTCATTATTGATATGTAATAGAAGAATTTATTATTTTGAAATGTTTTAAATGTGTATTTATTATGCAAATGTTTTTATGATATTCATTTAAAAAAATTAAAAAGCTTTACATACCAAGAACACTATGTTAAAAAAATACATTATTTTGTACCTGAAAATAATTATAATTCTATTTCTGGATGAAGAGAGAAGACTTAGAAAAAATAACAAAAAATCATTTCATATTTTTTTAAAGTAAAATATCATTTTATAATTTTAAAATTCACACAATGTGATCTCTTTAATCAAACTTAATAGTAAGATGTGACAAACAGTGTTTTGCATAACTTATTTACGTATATTTTATATGACTTATTCACGTGTCAAGATATAAAATGTGACATTTCATCTCCCTTTAAATTAAATCTAATAAAATAATAATAAAGATCATATTGCATGAATTTCAAACTTTAAGGATAATATTTAAACTTTTTAAAATATTAAGACGAAACTGAATTATCAATTAAATTATAAGGACTAAAATTATAATTTAGCCTAAAAATTATTTACTGTTCACCAGGTAAAAAGACAATCTACCACTGGAATTTTCATTCCCTAATTCTCTGGCTCTTGGAGAAGTAAAATCTTGTAATACCCGAGTGCCAGGCTCAAAAAGTTATTTCTTCTGCTACAAAGATTTGAACCTTTTTTGAGAACATAATCTGCTATTCTAATTTCCGGTTGGACAATTGAGGATGTGACACATGTTAATGAACTTTATGAACTTTCAGGACCTGTTTACAATTATATTTTCAATACGTCAAGACATTGTAATAGCTGAAGTTCAAAGAAGGAAAATATGAAAAATAAACATATATAGATATATATAATGAATTGCACACTACGCTTTGCCATAACAAAAACCTTTATCTGCAATTCTTCAACAAATAAGAAGAGGGGGGGCTTGAGAAGCTCATAGCTGAGGATTTCTCAGTTTCTGGTCCCTTCCCTGGTGTTCCACATTCGCTGAAGTCAAGGATGCGTCGCTCCGTCTGAAAAGAAACAGAAAATTCTAGTTAGCTAGATCTCTATTTTTTACTAGATTGATCATGTTTGAACTTTGAAAGGGGAAACTGTATAATAAAGCTTATATAGTGAGGGGGAAACTCCTTTGGCCAACAAAACCCAACTTCATAAGTATAGAATAAGTTTGAAAATGGGTGGAGAGAGCAAGAGAGGGGCATATAGGAGGAGCAGCAATTTTACAAGGTTTTCATAATAAAGTGGAGGAGTTTTTGCTAAGACTTACCAAAGCATTTGAAGCCAACTGATAATGGTCGCCAAGCTGATTATGAGGGTGTCCGTTTTCCTGGTCCAGATCCTTGTGGTTTCCGCATTTATCTTTTGATAACGTTTTTGGAGTTTCATTTACCAAAACCTCCTGGGCGTTGGCATATGCAGCTGCAGTTTGCTCACCTATCTGTTTCATCAACCCAATAGCGTCATAGCTTCTATCACCTGGGCTCATGAAATATCCCATATCCTGGAAAAATAATTTTAAATTAGGGGGAAACTACAATTATTGTTTTAGAACAACTTAGTTATGCACCAGAACGAAGGGTACCTCAATGGTTATTTCAGTATCAACTCTTGGGCCAGGCACAAAAGTGTTGATGAACCAAGGGGATTTCCATGCCGAAGGCGATTCAATGCTTCTTTTAAATGGTGTTCCACCAAATCTGGCAACAAAGACCAGAAAGCAGCCAGTTAGAGACAGTGAATTTTTAAGGCCCATGCACAAGCTTTATAGTTGGCACCTTTAACAGTTACAAATGGAAAATGGATGAACCACATGGATTCCAATACCAGAACAATCCAGCATTGTCATCCACAAACAAAAGATAAAGAACAATAGAATAAAACAGAGCACTATTGTTGACAAATGATAACATTAGAAAATTGGAGGAGACTTACATGCTAAACGTTTCAAAACCAACATCATTTCCGGCCTTATCACTAGTATTCTCTGCCGGAGATGACAAACAAACAGATTGTGAAGATGTTACTGCAACTTTACAACCTACATCATCTTTCCCACAAATGTTAGGGAAGCTAACAGTTGTGCATGGATGTCCAGAAGATGACCCTGAAAGGAAGTCTTGATTGTTGGCTGCTTCCAATCTTCTGTCTTTCTGATCTTTAGGAGTTCTAACACTTGAAAGCAGAATTCTGCCTGCTTTAAACCCAACTTGCTCAGGAGAATATAATAGCAAATCATTCATGTCATGTTCAACCAAGATTCCAGAAGGTTGTTGCACCTGTAATAGGAAACAAAAGCACGTATGTGTGTGTGAGAAAGAGAAGCAGATTTAAAAAACTTAGATGGCTCTTTGATTATGCTAACATCACCTTCAAATGTAATTTGAAAATAAGTAATTTAGATTCCACTTCCAATTACAATACCAGAATCATACTGTAAGAATACTTACATAGAATTACCCAACTAGATAAAGAACCAAAAATCTAAAAAATCTTCAGTTTAACAATTAAAGGTGGTCTCAGTTTCAATATATTGCAAGCTACAATGACGCAGACAAATTACAATAAACCGACAAGCTCAAGATAAGCTAATTAGCCCATCTACATGTTAATAGATTTACACACATCCTGAATAAGATACCCTAGAAAGAAAAAGGATGATACAGGACTTACAATCTCAGCAGCAGCATCAACGTCACTCTTAGCGCTGACATGAGGAATGCCCTGTTTATTCTTATCCTGTAAGTTACTGTTATCAAGATCTTTATCAGATTTTCTGTCATTCAAAATTGCAGTGCTATTTTTTCCATCTACTTGTTCCCCTTTACTGGCTTCCCCATCATTTTCTTTGTCACTGATGGAGGCTCCAGAGTTCCTTTTATGCATTGCGGATGGAGAGAGCAAACCTCCTTCCTGACTCCCATTGTCTTCAAACATAACATCTAAACGCGAAAAGTCTCTAGCTAAGGTGGATGTCATGTCAATCTCAAGTTTCTTGTCTGTTCTTCTATCAGACAACGGTGATAATAAGTCTCGGTGTCGTTTCTTCAATATGGATGGTGTGCCTGTGAAGGTTCTAGCAGCACTTTTCAACACAGCGTCAGGACTATCATCACGAGATGGTGAGTCCCATAACCTAAAAGGAGTCAGACAGTTTATAGAAGGAATCATAAGCTGCCTGATACCCAGGGGACTGAACTCTTGCTGGATATCGCTTCCAGATTGTATAAGATCACAGCTGAAGAAAGGAATATCCAGGCTTGGAAAACGTGGGGGTTCATAACATAGAGCTCCCATGTCCTCCTGATCTGGATCCGCAGATGGCTTCTCGTCCATTTGAGGAGAAGTTTGCCTGATATCTGATCCACAACCAAATCTATTTACAGAGACCAATTTGGAATGATCCTTCACGAGATCTGGTTGCTCTAGCACTGCAGTATTAACATCATTACAAGTAGTACTGGCGTACCCGAGGCCATCATGTTCACCACAGACAAAACCTTGATCTTCAGTTCCAAAAAATTGATTGGCTTCAGCAGTATATAACAGTCTACTATCATCACCAGAATGTACTGAAGGAACACAACATAAAGATTGGGAGCATGAAGTGCCAATTACGTCATGAGATCTTGGAGGACAACTGAGTTGTGAAACAGTAGTTCCATCAGTTTCAGAAATATGGATGTTAGATGATTGGCAAAGAAAATAAGTGCATCCAGATAAGTCAACCATATCTACACCTTTAGCATAAACTCCAGGAGATAAGCATCCATCATTTAATGACTTTGAAAAAAAGACTCTACGACATTCATCATCAGGTATTAACATGTGCTCTAGTTTAGAAGAATCCGCAGCTGTAAGTCCCATAGAGTCAGAAGCATCCATCCCCTCTGAAGTTTGAAATGAAACATTCACCATTTCATGTCTTGCATTAGCCATTATACAATCCGTTTGCAACTCTGATGATTCCTGCTCCATTCCCAGTGATGATATATTGGATAAGGCATGTAAGTTGAATTCACAATCCCTGCTTGCGGAATTTCCTTGATCATGTGAGAATTTGTGCTCAATGAATTGAGAAGAGGAAATCTCTTGATGAGGTATGTCAGGAATGGAAAAGTTAATGTCATCCAGAATATAATATTGTTCTGAACAAGATGCTGGACAAGAGCTTTGCTCCTTCCCAAACCCAGAATCTTCATTGGGTTTAAATTCCTCTCTTGAATGTAAAACAGCATTGGTAATTTCTCTTGCAGACTGAAAGCAACCAGCAATAGTTGATTCTTGGCTACACTCTGAAACTTCATCACCTTCTGTCCCTTTGAGACCACTATCATCACTACTCTGCATCCTCGAAGAGGTTGGTACCATTGCTTCCTTTTGATGCCCAACATGAGGTACAGCTTGGAACTGAGCAAGCAAACCTGAAGCCAAGTAAGAATCTAATTTCTTTTTTACTGAACTATTCCAGTGATTTTTTATAGCATTGTCTGTCCTGTTGATGACAGAAATACAACTACATCATCATTCAGGATGCTAAAAGATAAAGAAGGATAAAAGAGAGTAAAAAACACCAGGCACATTCTGAAGAAATTACACTCTCAGAACATGATGGAGTATCAGAGGAGCTAAACAAGGACGAAATATTCTGAATTTAAGTGAAAGTACGGAAACTCGGGCAGTCATGTCTCATTTCAACTAATGTGGATATACCTTCCAGGCAAGAACTTTGTTAATTCGGCCCATCTGTTCCCATACATCTGATGAGCACGAATAAGAGCCAACTCCTCTTCCTGTGTCCATGCTTCTTTGTTTATAGAAGGATTAAGATGATTATGCCACCTAAATTTCTTCAGATGTATTAGTAAATAAAATTCACAATTTCTGAAAAACTTCATACATAGAAAATCTTTGAACCTAAGTACAATTAAATGTAAAAAAAACTCATGACGACAACATCCTCCAAGGAGGGTGAAGACACAGCTACTACCTAGCATCATATTTTGAGGATAAACAAAGTCATGGTAAAGTTATTGGAATGATTTCTAGCTAGAACAATAATCATACCTTTCCCGACACTGCTTACCAATACGTCCAGGTAAATGTTGTGCAATTGTAGACCATTTTTTTGGCCCATATTTGTTCACCAATTCAATAATTATTTCATCTTCCTAATTACATTTACAGATTAGATGGTAAGTTAATACTAGAATCATAAAATCAACATACATATAATCAAAAGCAATTGTAAATTGGTTCTGATTACCTCTTTAGACCATGGACCTTTCACAAGTTCTGGATTCAAAACTTTCTGCCACCTATGTAGGCATTGTACGTCGGTTCTATCCTTGAAACACTCAGCTAGAAGCAGATACATTTTACAATTAGGAAACATGCCTAATATATGAAACACTGGAATGTTGCGCCAAATAAAAGATGCTGAAACAGTTTAATTTTTTCATTGTTTGCAACATGGACCTAGAAAGTAGAAAATCCATAACAAACAAAAGAAAAGGTAAGATTTCATAATTGGTTTCTGGATAGTTATTCTACAAAGCATACTACAGTCTTGATAGAGAACTTGCACACAGGAATAATGGATGATTCACCTAGCAACATGAAGGTTTCAATTCATTTAAAACCACACATGACCCGTAATTTTCCTAATTTAAGGGAACTCCCAAGACATATTGACACTATCAATAACATGCAGTCAATGCATGCGCTGGTAGCATCTGTTTGTCCGGAGGAGGGGGAATGGATCAGCATTCTGCAATTATGATAACTTGACATAATATGGCGTAAAGAAGTTTAAAATGGATATATGTAAAGCAAGGAAACAATCATAAAATAAGAAAAACTTTATTGAGACCTGTTACTACTTATATGAAATGCTAATGGTGAGACATGGGGATTCCAGAGTGATACCTATTTTTTTCCAGTTCTTTCCTTTGAAACGCTGAACAGCCTTCCGCAAAATCTCATCCTGCAGATACAAAATCCATTACAAATGCTTCATGAAGAACGAAAGATATATAGTGCAGTATGCCCAAGTGTGAATAACAACAGCTAAAGTAGGAAGTTAAAACGTTCTGATTTCTTTACAATAAGAAGTAGCAACAGAAATGTATAACAGCCAATGAAATTATTCATATTGGAAGCAGAACAAGAAGACCAAACTATACCTATTTAAACCTTATGGTTGAGCTTGAAATAACAGTGTTAAGAAAATTTGAAAAAATAGATGTAAACAATAATGGCTGACATGCATAAAATAACATCATAATATTTTATCATAAACCAAGCATAGAAATTAAAAGTTGTAAAATTTCTGCTTAAGAACATATCATTGACGAGCTACAGAAAGATGAATTTAAAAAAAAAGAAAAAGAATTTACTTCGTCAGCTGTCCATTGTCCTTTAGTAGAACGCCTCGTAGGGCCACTAGTCCTCCTACATAAGAAGTGAATGAAGTTAGACAAGATTCAATTGAAGCAAATGTTAGCCATAATAAAAGTAAACATTAGAGATTAAAGAGTGAAGAGGAGAGTACGTCGTGGGAAGGAGCATGGGGTGAGCTCCTAAACAGGAAATTAGACTAGAAGATGTAATAATAACATGATAAAAGCAATGTTCTAAAATTGTTTCATACTTTGGTTCGTTCACATAAATGAGAACTTGCACAATCCAGAAACCATTCCCATAAAACATTTCAAAAGAAAAATATCAGTTCCAATGATAAAAAAATGACAACTGCTATGAGTTGTTGCCAGTGAATATATGCCTTCTAGTAAAAACACAGAGGAAGAACCAAGCATGACTTGGGAATCTTACTTTATTCTTTGCAAAGGTTTTTGCAGGAGGTTAAATTGTAGGATTTAGAAAGACAGGAAAGATATATACTATGGAAGACATATAAGGAGCCAAAACAATTTTGAGAATTACCCATGCAGTGCTCGTATTTTCTGAACACCATCACTGACCCCATCCGAAGGAGCAGAAATTGGCCTGTCACCTTCCATGGTTTGTTGAGAGACAGGTAAAAGTGCATATCCCAATTCCCACTCGGCTGCAACTATATCCCGAATAGGTTCTCCAAATCATTATAATCTCCCTAAGAAGCCGCACAAACAACCTTTTCACGACAAAAAGAAGAAAACACAAACGGGGAGTTGGCAAGGAAATAGAAACAGGAGTCAGAAAACATTCTAGGAATTAAAAAGAAAAAAAACAATCCCATATACCCATACTTTGAAAAGTAAAGAAACGAAGAAGAGGTACGTAAAAAAACATCAAGAAAACATATGGAAACCTCTTTTGATGAATCTGAAGCAATATATTAAGCACCTTGGTACTTCTACTTCGTGGAATAAGCTACTATTCACCTTTTCTCAGCTCACTTAATTTATTTTATTATATATCATCACCCAAAGACATAGAATGCGGCCAAAATCAAACCTTATAGTCTAACTAGCTAAGATTCTTTGATCCATTTGGTGGAAATTATGAAGCCAAAGAGAAAAATAAAATACTGATGGTGTTTTCCATTACATTACAATGTAAATAAGTCCAAAACTTCAAATAGTGTTGTTAAAAGAATTTGTTGACCACACAAGCATAATTATGCCCCAAATCCTAACATAATAAAACCCAGATAATCAAATTCAATATTCATAATATGGGTAATCTGTTACCACACTCATTAACATCGCCCAGAGCGAAACTTATCACAATCCAGTAAGTCCTACTCAGCATGCTTTGCTCTGACGTCTACATCCTATGTATTCATCAGACCAGAAGATACAAAATTATATTCTGCAAAACCTAAAACACTTAAGTTACTATTTGTAAACAAATAAATACAGCAGAAAAAAATGTGCTAGTCTACTACAAATTGTAACACCTCCAAAGTTCTCAAACCAAACCAAAAAAAAAAATTGTATAAAGTGAAATATGCTATTCACAGTTTGAAGATAAAAGTTGGGGTTTTCACATTTCTCATAAATCCAACACGAATTCAACCTCGTATGAAGATCAAAGAAACGCATTCCAAGAGCCAAAATTGTTCTAGGACAATGACCCAGTAATTCAAACATTTCGAAATTTATGAAATTCTAAACCTCATAGAGACAAATTAAGATACGCAGAAATTATAACTGAATTGGTTTGAATTTCACAGAGAGGATTAACATGACAGGAACAAAATTCTGAATTGAATGAAAGAAGAAGCCCAAGACACTTACCGAACTGAGCTTCAGAATCCCAAACGCCGAGAAACAATAATCACAGAAAATCGATGATGGAATCGACACAGTGCACATTTGCAGATCCAAATAAAGATGCAAAAGAGATATAGAAGATCTGCAAATACACTGTAAAGAGTAAAGCACAAGAGAGAAGAGGAGAGAGAGAGAGAGTGAAACTGTCTGGAGCTCTATTCAAACATAAAGGGGCGGACTATGGAGTTTCAAACCCTATGCTTAAATGTCGAACATCTTGAGGTCTATACACGGTGTAGATATTGCCAAGTCGGAATTGAAGCCGACGTTATTTGGACTTTATGAATTATGAGTCTTTTTAAAAAAATTAAACTGTTCAACTCAACGGGCAACTAATTAGTTTTCTTCGTATTTTTATTATCTCTCTTTTTTTTTTTCTTTTTCTTTTTTAATAATATTTCAAAATACAAGCCGTTTTGCTTGTAATGCTATTTTGTCTTTTAAGTAATGTTTATATGCACATAATTTCTCACACACAAAAACAAAAATTATATAGATTGAAATTTATATAAAATCATTGATAATTTTAATAACACTAATATAAATCTATTAATTATTTGATTATTTACCAATTACAATGATTCCTAATTTAATTATATAAATATATTATTTTGTAAAACAATTACGTGAAAAAATTATATAAATATAACATTATTATTTATTTTAAATAAATTTTAAAACTATCACCAAAAATTTAATTCACTTCCCTTTCACTCATAATACCGAGTTCGAACACTTCATAAAAGAGACACATTTACTTGGAACAATCTCAAAGCTCAACAACCTCATGTTGAAAAACCATTTTATTTAAAAAGTTAGATATATCATGTTGAAGGATCATTTTATTTAAAAGGTTGTATATGCAAGTATTATTTTGAGAAGCAGCAAAAGAAAGAGAAAGAGCAGGAATGACATTGTGTTTTCACTTCTCTTCACAAGCTTGGAGACTATAGAATCAATCTCAATGTAGGTTTAGAATTCATCTTGGTGTCCATAAAAAGAAAAGAAAAACATAGAAAAGCTAAGAGCTATCATAAATTACTTTCAACCAGAGAGAAAACTGCATTACAATAACCATTCTAGCCAAAGGACGTCCAAAGAAAAATATGAAATTACAAATAACTTAAAGCTTCAATTGGTCAGGTCAGGGTGGAATAGACATAAGCCTCTCAGGTGGACAAAGCTCAAGACTCCAGAGGCAACTTGGGCATTGCTGGTGGCAGTGGTGTTCATCAAGACTGTCATGCTTCTTGGCCTGGAGAATTAGAACAATAGTTTTACAGTAGTAAAGTAGAGGTTGACTCCTGTACCTTTGTTAATGGTAATAGCATCCTGGTTAAGAAGATTCTTAATTTGATGTATGAGGCTTGGAAAATTTCCAGCATGTCTATTAATTGTAAATTAGATGGAGACTAAAAGGTTGGTTTAACAGCTCCGCAGAAAGAGGGGAAGGTCTGTTTCTCACATAAGCTAGAAGCCACAGCACAACTGAGAATAACAATTATCAAGCAAGGAATTTTGTGAACCACAAAAATGCGGCAACCTTAAATTAGTCTGAGTTTGGTGAAGATGAACAAAATATTATTATGTACAGTGAAGCATGAACCAAAACTTCTCCTTAGAATTACTTATTTGCCCTAAATCTCTCAGGCCATCACATTAGAATTACTTCTATAATGACCCCATGTATGATCCTTATGCTGTTCAAACTCTCTGAGCTTTATTTGGGCGACCTGTCGGAGAGTCGCGGGAGTGTTTCCAACCTCTGTTGTGTTTTCCTCCCCTGAAAGACAACATACAAAATGTACTATCAGCCATCAATTTTAGCCAATAATAAATGGAACAAAATTCAAATTAGAAAAACATTCAATCACAGACCTTCCTCGATTCCCCTTACTTTCTCGGTGCTTTTCTTGATTACCACGGAGGAGGCTCCAGTATTCTCTCTCAGCCTCACCTGAGAGCACAACCCGAAAGAATAACTCAGCCTAACATACAAAAATTCAACAATATTCCAGCTCTTACGAATTAAGCTCCAGTCTCAGCAACATCCACATGCAACATATTCTACCCGGATTATATTAAAGTTTCGACATATACAGTGACAGATTAGATGCAATTTTGGTCCCTTATATAATTATGCTTACTAAAAATCAGCTAGCTCATTTTTGCCCTCCGGAAAATGAACCCATTCCCCCCGAAGCTTATTTAGAAATAAAGAAATGGAAAC
The DNA here is from genome assembly GCA_029379385.1 of Quillaja saponaria. Lineage (NCBI taxonomy): Eukaryota > Viridiplantae > Streptophyta > Magnoliopsida > Fabales > Quillajaceae > Quillaja > Quillaja saponaria. The sequence continues at coordinate 23,488,096 of CM055610.1, forward strand.
TACTCATGATCAATATCAAAAAACCCAAACATCATGAACTATGAAGATGAATGTATGACCAGTTATTGGATCCAGGACAGCAATATAATTTTTCACAGCCAAACCCCCCTGCTCAGCAAGAACTGCAGCAGCACGAGCTTTCTGAGCCGCTTCTGCCTCATCAAATCGAATGTATCCTGATTCTGCTCCAATCTTGAAATCAATGTACTTCAGGGAGGAAAAAGAAAAAGCAATCAGAGTCTTTCACATTTTCCTTTCAAAATAAAGATGCTTTTAAGAATCAAAGACGAGAGACTTTCAAAGGTAAAGCAAAAAGAAAAATTATCTAAGAAGATTGATTTCGGAAAGCAAAAACTAAATTATCGGAGGAGAGTTTTAACAAGATATACCTTTACAGTACCAAACTTCTGAAAGACACTCTTCAAATCCTCACGCAAAACAACATCCATGTTGTCTTTGAACGAGGCAGCTGAAAATTTTTCATCTTTCTCTTCACTTCTTTCTGCACCTTCAATGTCCTTTCCTTCACTGACTGAACCATTTCTGTCATCAGGATTTTCTTCCTTTTCATCCACAATATTATCTAACACCTTCGGTTCACTTTGTTCAGTAGCATTTTCTGAGGAACTTAGTTCTTCATCCTTTTTTGGAACACTACTATCATTTTCTGGTTGATGAGCACCATTTTGTTTTGCAGAAACTCCATCTGAAATACTCTTTAGTGTAAACGCAATAACTAAGCCTTTGGGATAGCTGTAATTGACATGAATGGTGACAATTAGAGCTTATATAGAAAAGGCTATTTAAGCCTTGAGGGGTTGGAAGAAGAGAGGGGGAGAGGGGGAGAGGGGGAGAGGGGGAATGGTAAAGTAGTGCAACTGCTTACCTTGCTTCTGAGTTAAAGTTATCCTGGTGATCAAAACTCATATGTGAACGAGAGTTTTCATATTCCTCTCTCTTTGTCTCTCTCTCCACATCGTAGTCCTTCCTGTTTAGGATATAATGCAAATCAGATTACTCCTACTCATTAGAAGTTATCCTAACATAATGAAAAATGATTAGATAATTTAAATACTGATTTTATTATCTTACTTAGGCTTTAATTCTAACTCGACTCCAGCATAAGCCATTTTTTCCTTTAAGACTTTTTCAGCATCTTCCTCCGAAGAAAACTCAATCAGGGCAGAGCCACTGAAGAACCTTTTGTCTCCAACATGACGGGGCAGCCTGACACTATTAACCTGATAACAAGGAAGAAACTCTTACATACAGAGTTTGAAGACAACAGTCTGCAGAAGAATATAAAGCACAAAATATAAAGAATATAAAATATACTCAGTAGTTTCCAAATACATACAACTAATAAAGACAGTTCATCTCAAATTATGTGAATCAATTGCAAAAAGTAACTGAGACATCATTTTCAAATTTAAACTCAAGTACCATTTTAATCTACACTTTGTATGATAAGCACTCTTAATCTTAAAACGAGTTTCATATGGATGCCGCAGGAGGATATCCCTTTAACGCCAGACAATAGATTTAATAACCTCTGTTTATTCCCACCAAGTCACCGTAGTTCTTTCACACCATAAACCTAAAATCATAGAAATTAATGACAATGGTTATAACTTTCAATAATCTTCATTCAATCTTACCCTAGTTTGTTCACACCATGCACCAAAATTCAGAGGATCAGCAGAGATACTTTCTTTTATTCAGTTTGTAGAGTTAAACATATTGAAAGGATAACCCACAACCGCCAAAGCTTAAACAAGGAGCAAGGATGTCATGCTGAAAAGCTAAATTTAGATAATAGTATTACTAGTACTATTACCTTAGCATATTGACCAAAAAACGTCTCCACATCTTCAAGCTTCACATCATACTCAAATGGTGATGCAGCTATTGTTCTTATGTCTAACTGCTCTATAACCTCTTCTGGCTTTGGAAGCTCAGTACTCCTCCCAATTTTTTCACCTGAACCACACAAATTATAGAAAGAAAAACAATAAATGCAAAAGTTACAATATTATTTACTAAACCATTGATCTGGGACAAAAAGATCAATTTTTTTGTGGTATGATTCTAAAATCTGACCCTACCATTTGTTGTCAAGAAACAAAGAATGCAAACTTAAATTTGCATTTGATTATGGAATTACCTGAACCACATAAATTATAGAAAGAAAAACAATAAACCAAAAGCTACAATATTATTAACCATTGATCTGGGGAAAAAAAGATCAATTTTTTATGGTATGATTCTAAAATCTGACCCTACTAATTGTTGACAAGAAACAAAGAATGCCAACTTAAATTTGCATTGATTATGGACTTCCCTTCATTCTCTGGGGAGCCCAGATAACATATTTAGTGATTCTGATGTTTTAATACTGTCTGCATATGCCTGAGTATTTTCTTGGTAAAAAATGGAGTAAATAAGGAAAAAGGAAAAAAGAGAGAAAAAACACTCACAGTCTTCAGAAACCTTTAGTGAAGTAGATTTTCTCAAAGTTTCAGCAACAGCCTTCACAGTATCTTTAGGCACCTCATCTGGCTTTACATTCCCCAAATTAAGATGATTTCTCATACGAGAAAATGAACATATCAGAGACAAACTGACCACTATATTGATAGTCAAGATCAACAATAAAATAGAACAAACAAGAAATTCACTAAAACTGTAACAACTAACAACTATACCGAAGGCCAACATTTATGAAAAAAGATGGTATTGTCTCATTAGGATATGTTTCACAAAATTATTGAGCTTCATGTATTTAGCTTAGGCCAAGAAATTGGGTATAAATCTTCAATTCCCTTGACAAAAAATAGAAACTTGAAATTTATACCATCTTCCAGGAAAACTTCTTACCCAGAAAAGTTACCACCATAACTAACTTGGAGGCAAAATACAGATTGGGCATGTTAGCTTAGAACTCAGGCAATTTCAAATAAAGACAATTACCCAAAAGAGATATATATAGACAGATCAGTAGAAGAAAATTGATGAGTAAGGATACTGCCATCCTCGCTTTCATTAATGGAATTCCTCAGAAAATTGTCCCTTGGTAGATTGCTATCACTAAAGTAGAACTCAACCTGTAAGAAAAAGTAGCAGAACCCAAATACCAAACAAAAAAAAAAATAAATAAAAATTAGACTTTTAGAATCTAGCATGATTGAAACAATGAAACGACATAACAATTCTGCAAAAATCAAAACTATTCAATACCTGTCTGAGCACTTTCTTAACTGTTTCTTCGTCTAAAGAAGGCGTCGCCATTGCTGTGCTGCAGACACGGAGTGACAGACAGATACAAAAATCAAAGAAGCAGAAAGAGAGAGTAACAGTGTTTAGGGTTTTGGAGTAGTTCAGACTTCAGAGGTTTGATGTTCGGGCTTTTACCGCTTTTAGTTTGCTTCATACTTATAGGATTTCAGAACTGAAACTCACCCGGGTAAATATTACAGTACACGTCCTCCAGATTTGCCTGCACTTTTCCAACTTCCTATTATTTTTTTTTTCTTTCATTGGCTAAACAACTTCTAATTTCTAGAAAAATAAAAACAACTTCATTTATCTTTTATTTTTTCAAAAATAAAATAAAAATAAAAATGTGAATAAAAAGTAGTCTAATTTTCCTAGAGAGTTTCACATTTTTAAGATATGTCATTTAAGCTTTATGTACGTACTAATTACATGCACATGAAATAATTTTTTTTTAAATTATAAAGTGATCTATTTAACAGAAAAAGAAATAAGTTAGTATATGAGTGGGAGTAAAGTAGATAATTATTAAAAAGTTACAATTTTTAAGTAACTAGTTTTTGTATATATTAATAAAAATAATACTACATGTTAATAACATTAAACAAATAGATAAATTTAATAAGAAATTAATTCATAATATAATAATACATATTTTTTAGAAAAAAATATTAAAGATTGAAGTAAAAAATTAACACTACAATATTATAATCATAAAAACTATACTCTTAATGTTTCTTTTAATTCATCACATGTTTTTAAATTTAAATTTATAATACTATAATTATTTTTAACTTATTAATAAAAAAATAAAATTCAATCTTAAGTACTAGTGGTATTTCTAACAAAAAAATTACTACTGATATATAGTTATTGACAAATTATGGATTTATTAATATTTAAAAGAATTAGGACAAAAAAAAAGTCATAAAACAATGCAATCCTATTAATATTAAAATGGATAAGAATTAGGAGAGAAAAAAAATATTTATTTGAAGTAAAATAATAACTACAAAGTATTTATATAATAGTAAAACTCATAATAATATTTAAATGCAATTCTATTAATATTAAAATGGATGAGAATTAGGAAAGAAAAAAAAAGTTTATTTAAAGTACAATAATAACTACAAAGTATTTATATAATAGTAGAACTCATAATAGTATTTTAAAAAATATATAATAAAATCCTCCACTAAAGCACTTTATAGTCATAAAATAGATAAGTTTCAAAAAAAAAAAAAAACAATAATATTATAATCACGAAAATCATATTCTTAATATTTGTTGACTCATAGTATTAAAAAAATAATTCATAAAATTTGAGAAATAAAAATATTATAATTATTAGGGAATTATTAATTTTTTTTGGAGAAATTCAATTTTAACTAATATTGACATATAATTATTAAAAAATATTTTTTATGAATTAAAAATTAAAAAAATAATATTATAATCATGAAAACTATACTCTTAATATTTCTTTTGATTCATAGTAACTTTTAAAACTTTAATTAATGAATTTGAGAGAAACTAAAAAAATTATGATTATTATAAACTTATTTTAGAAAAAAATAAATCTTAATTACTACTGACATATAATTATTGAAAAATTATAAATGTATTAATATTGAGAAGAATTACTAAGAAAGAAATCAATTGTCTTAAAACAATTAAAATTTTATTGATATTAAAATGGAAAAAAATTGGGAAAAAATAACAATAAATTAATAGGTTATATGAAGAAAAATAGAAATTAAAATTAATCATGTAATAATAAAAATTCATAAGGGTATTTAAGAAAATCAAAAATTTATGTCATTAAGTCACTTTCATTTAAAATATAAATTAATTTATGCAGGTGGGAAGAATAATAAAAAGTTATTAAGAGAGAAAAAATAAATTATATATATTTTTAATTAATTTATAAAAATATTTTTATTGGCAGGAGAGTAGGCAGGTTAATGGCTTTTGTACATGTGGAGGGAGTGATGTATTTTTTAATTAAAATAAATGATAGTTATTAAGTGATATAATAAAACATAATTATTAAAATTATTTTTTAAATAGATTTATATTACCAGCTGGGCATATCTCTCTTGAAATGATACCCTTATACTCATTTGATATGGTACCTAGAGTTTTGGTCTCCCACCTCCCTTCGTATAATAAATATATTAAATAGTTAGAGATCATAACCAATCTTTTTTATAATAGTAATAAATTAATTTTGTTTTTAGGTCATTAGTTTTAGTATCATAAATTAATTTTGTTTTTAACTCGTTAGTCTGAGGAACATATTTCGCTGCCGCCGAGATATCAGTTCAATTAGCAAGAGGTACTGAAACAAATATTTCAATTTCAAGTCCCGTCATCAACAAAATGTGTGTTATTATACGTGGAGTTGTAATATTAAATTGAGATGATATAAACAATGACGATTTCTTTCTCCGTCCACCAAAGTTGCACACCAAAACTCTATCATCAACAGAACACAGTTTCAACTTCCGAGACTCGGATATTCAGCCATGGGATAATAACATCAATGCCCACGATTGTTGGCAGCCAGAGAATCATATGAAATATAACAATGATGCCTTTACATGAAGTCCTCCTCCAGTTCCTGCAAGGATTTGCTAGCAGATGCCATCTGTTTATTGGAAGTCATATTTTCAGAGACCATCAAACCCTTATAGCTCCTTAGCTCTGCTTGTTTCTCCTTTTCAAGTCTTTCCAATTCCTCGTGTCGTTTCTACATAGAGAACCAAGAAGAGATTTTTCGTTAATAAAACAAATGTTCATGTTGTATTTACACTCAAAAATAATGGGAGAATAGCTCTGATGCAGAGCTTCAACTAAAAACCAAGCATGCAAGATATGTTCACTGCTAATTGCATATTAAACGGAATTCTGTCACAATCTTAACTCAAAAGTACTCATTTTGACAGCTTCCTGGTCTTGGTATACCAACTATAAAGCCATCCAAGTTTCGTGACAAGAAGGCTTTATCTTGTCTCGGGAACAATTTCAAAGTCAGACAAAATTTCTAGCACGGTCATCCGTTCAGGTAAGTGAAACAGTATTGTTATCAGCAGCAACTCATGAGAACATGCGCCAACGCTTTATGCAGGCCAGAAGAAAATCAAAGGATTTGATAGAGCTTCCCATAAAATGTTTTCCCAAAACAATGTTAGTGTTTTGACTTCCACAAGAGAAACCTGATGCAAGAACTATTGCCTATCGCTTAAAACCTCAATCGGATCAATATCTACATATAAATCCTGAGTTACTAATATAGGCCTAATTTCAGTTTCATTTCACTTTTGCATTTCTCAGGACCTCACAAGGTGGAAGGGGAGGAGGCCTATTTTGTGTAACTTACTTTTTCTCGAATCTGTTGTTTTCTCTCCGCTCTTTCTGCTCCATTAACTGCTTCTAGCTCAGCTGCAATTTAACGCCAGATCAGCGAGTTATAGACTTGTAAAAATATAAAGCAGGATGAGAGTTTATCAATTTCCAAGATAAAGATGGCTCAATGAATTTACATGCATGAATATATCAAGATACCACAATCAGACTATGGACAAACGAATAAATATATATAAAAAGCAAAAGTTGAATACGATTCCTCCAACCCTGTTGAACATAGCATCTAATTTTTTAAATTTGGATGCAAGGACAACTCTATAAGATAATAAAGGGAAACCAAGGTTGAGTATTACCTTTCAAATCAGGTTTCCTTTCCACTTTTGTTCTGTTCAGTTTGTTAACTATCTCATTGATCCGCTTCTCCACTTTCACAGTCCGAACCTGAAAATAAAATACCAGTAAGTTATATACCTCTCCAAAACATGCTCAATCCGCAGGGGGTGAGAGAGAAACAAAAAAAGCATCTCAAGAAACAAATGCGAAATCAGAAAGACCCACCATCTTTGGATTGTGAAATCCAACTTGACCAACATCCATGGAAGCAGTTTTCTTCAAATTGGCCCATGGAGTGTAAACAATATCAACATTATTCACCTTGTTTCCTGCCATGGAACAAGCAAGTCATAAGCATCATTTCATCAAAGCTAATAAGGAGTGGAGAAATTTTTAGTTAGAGGAAAATATTTAAATCCACTAAAAGTATACTTGGATTACTTATTTATCTGTCTTGACTTTTCTTTGTAAGTCAATAAACATCAGTTATTATACCACTAACACAATCTACGTGCTTACCAAACTACATAAAAAATAAAATAAAATAAAATAAAAAACTCTTAAATTAACTCCAAATTTTGTACAAAAAGAAAACCCTTCCAGCTTTACCTTGAATAGAATTTGCTTTCACAAGCTGAGCACAATCTTCTAGTAAGCCTTCACTTATATCATCAATAGTCTGACCTTTATGTAGTCTAACATAAACATGGGCGGAAGACATTTTATCCACATGGAACCTGCAATAATCAAATACTGTAAGAAAGATCTTCACCAAGGGGCAATAAACAAAAGAACCGATTCAGCCTGACAGATTAAAACACCCTATTTCATGCCCGCTTCTCTCCATTAATGGGTATTACCTCATTTACCTGTCATACTAGTTCATTAAAACCAACTTGATACTTCCTAATATTCCATCAAAACTACTTTATTTCTTGATAATTAGGAGTAACTAAGCACAGTTTAATATAAAAATGTAGTGGAATTCCCACCCTGCGTTTATATTATTGCTAGCATGTTAAAATCTCCAATAACAATGGGAAGTCTGAGAGATGCTGACCTGATTTTGACAGAAAAAGGAGAAAGAGGATTCCTTTAGCATGAAAATCTTGAAGGTGGGATCATTCTAAGCTAAGAAACTGAATTAGTTTTTTTCAATTAAAAAGAGTACAATTAGATACAAGAAACCCTTGTAAATCATCATTAAGTAACATTTATCTTCTCTTAAATGAAAAAACAAATGTTGGTTCTGGAAAAGTAACATTGATGCACCAGTCTAGACAGTAAATAAACGTTTCATTACCTTTTCTATTTCCAAATTTCTAACAACTGGAATTTCACATAACACAAAGTCACAAACTAAGTCAAAATTAAAGGGAAGATTGTAGTGAAACAAATACTAGCATGATATTGTATAAGAACCAGGTAAGGGCGCTAGACATTTTCCCCGTTCACTAGATTTCCCAAACCAACCTGGGAACACACAAAATCCATAAATAAATTGGGAAATAACATTTCAACTTTTGTTTGATAAATCGAAGAAGCAAGTACCCATTAGTCAGTTCACTTCCAAATGGTCAATGGCATCCCTATCTTTTGGTGGAATTTGCAATCCAAAATTCAACAGAAAGAATATCCCTTGTGAAGCTTATCAATCAATTACGAAACAAAACAAAAAAAAAGACAATACATTCATAAATATATGTATATAGGTTACCAGATGTCTTCTGGGAAGCCATATTTTATAAGTTCCTCATTCTCGTGCTTGTCAAGACCCATGAAAATGGTGTAATCGCCAACCTCTGGGCGTGCTTTGAAATAGAACACCATGGAGTTTTGTTGGGTTAATACGCAATGAAACCGATAGAGAGTATTAGGGTTTTGAGTTTGGGGACAAAGACGAATCCAATTGGTCTGAGGATCGGATAGAATTGAAACGTTATGTCAAAAAGAAGACACAGCGTGAGGCCGTGAGCCGAAAGCATTATGGTCAAATTCTGAAGATGAAAGGCGCAATTTGGCATAGCGCTTTTAGTGAAAGACTGGAAGCTGACAGCCTCCACTTGCCGTGAATATGTTTAATTAAAAATAAAAAAATGATTTTTTTTTTTTTTTTGGAGTTTGGGATTGAGCTAAAATGTCAATTTTGTTATATCAACAGCGTAATCTTAAACGTATCAAAAAAATCATGCATTTAATTTCAACTTGTCAAGAACATTCCAATAGAAATTGTCAAAATGTTCCGTGTACAATGAGCTTGAAATAAACAGTAAACTCCCCCTTGAGTTCACAAATTTCTTGTATCCACCTACTAAAAAGTAAAAACACAATTTGCATAGTATTTTTGATTGTCAACTCTAAAATTTTCAAGAAACCATTATACTTCATTCTCATCACGATGTGTCATTTGAATTGCCCAATATTGAAACTTCAAACCTCGCACATTTAAGAGTACTCCTTTACAGCTTAATTTTTACTCAAATAACGGCAATTTTAGTTGCTTTGAAATAGAAGAGGAGGACCCATCTCTGTTGAAATGCCCTCCACAAATAAATTGCCTAAGAACATGGTTTTCAAGTAGAGATAGCAAATGGGCCGGGTCCAAGTGGGGCCCGGACCTACCCGACCCTAATGGGTCTTCTACTGGGTTTTTAATGAGTCTAGGTCTGGGTTTGGGTATTTTTATATTTTACCCATTAGGTCTGGGTAAAACTCATGACTCACTAGGTCTAAGATAAATTTTTAATAATATCAAAATTTATTTTGTTATGATCACTACACTTTGATTTTGAATATCAAAATTTTATCATATAGAAAAATAATTTAGTATTAATAGTTTTGATATGAGAATTTGATTTTTAAATTTAAAAATTTTGAAAATGTAATGAGGAATATTTTGAAAATTCATGATTTGATGAGAATTTACAAATCATAGGTCTAGGATCAATTTCTCATCCATTCAACTACCACTCAATTTCAAATGTTGTTATTTTTTTATCGAATATTCGAATCAAGATATTGCACCAGTATTATTATACATGATTTGTAATTTATACAAAATGTTAAAATTTATAATTAAGCTTAACGATTTCTATATGCACAAGCATGTCACATGAGTTAAAATTTTAAAATGTCTATTAACCCGATAATATAATTTATTTATTATCCAATTTTTCTTTTTCTTTCATTGAAATTTTCAGTTGAAATTGTTATTCAATTGATTTCATTTCCATTTTTTTTTATGGGTAATTAAGATTTTAATTACATGTCACTAAATAATATTAGACAAAATTAGTAATAAATTGGGACAACATTTATATGTATTCGCAAGAAAATATTTAAACTGTTTGGTGTTTGAGGATATTTGGACAAAGAAAGAAATTAAAATTTTGAACAAAAAATATTAGCTTCTTTAATATAAGTATTATATATATTTTTTTTTATGTGTTTTAGCTTGCATTGTTAATTTGAAATGCAGAATAGCTAGCAATGGAATTTTGCTCTCTTTTGTCATTTTAAGTAAACATAGAGTATTAAATTATATCAAGTGACCAAAAATTTAATGTGGCTTAAGTAAACTAATTCTTTGAAAAACTACGTTCTACTATTTAAAAAAAACAAAATTAGTAGGACATAGTTTTTGTAAAAAAAACAAAAAATTGGGTATATGGGCAGACCCAAGGTCCGGGTATACCCAGAACATAGTAAGTCTAAGATGGGTCTCATTTCGGTCCATATTGGACATGGATAAATTGCCATCTCTATTCCTCTTGAACTGTCACAAAAGAAACTGACACCACTTCTGGGTTAATGGATGTCAGCCACTGGTCTGTTGCATTGTGTGCACGAAGAGGGTTCTCGTTGGACCACGTCCTAGAATTGGGGAAGACACCAAAACGAAAAACGATGTATAATGGTTTGAAGCTTTGAAAGGTAAAAAATCTAACATAAACATCAATACAATATTTCAATATGGCCAACGGTAGTACAAACTAACTAGCTTTGCAGGGGGATAGATCAAGCAACATTAACCAACTAAAAAAGTAATTATGTCCATTGCATTTTATTTTTTTCCTTTTCAAGCACCCATATAGTCTGCAACATCTTTAATGCCTCAGAAAAGGATGGAACAATGAAATAATTTTTAAAGGTCAGGCATGCCCTTCGATGTTTTAGCGTCATTAGTCTTCTCCATCACAAGATCCATAGGAGTGTCTTTGGGTCCAGCTGCAAAAATGTGAACAAAAAAAACATAACAGAGATAAGTAGAAGAAATTGCAGCTTTCAATCACTCATTTAGATGCCACTTTGATAAGTATAACCAAAACACCAAATGTCTGATTCTTTTACGAAGCAAAACACTACAGCACACTTAGACGCATGTCATTCTTCAAATTTACTCCATGATATATATGTAGAGTGTTCTGATTATGATTCTCATGTGGATCACACTTATCTGGACCATGAACTTCTGGATAGATAAATAACATCTTAATTCTCATATTTCCATGCATATGAAAAAACAAAACTGTCCCCTATTGTGCATCTGACTAGGGATTTTGTCTTTTGAGGAACTAGGCCCCGGATCACTATGGACTACAAACATAATACATAGCTATCTATCTATCTATTGCAAACAATAATTGCATATTTAGCTAATAGGTAGATGCCATGCAAGAAGCCAGTTCGTGAAATTAAGCATCAACTGATGATGAAGTATCATGGGTGTAAAGGCTCTTAGCTAACCCTTCCAGTGCCACCAATGATAACGTGTGACACATAACTCTTTTGATTGTGTTGATTTAATGTAGAAAAATTAATATGCACCTTCAATTTAACAACTAATACAGGGAGGAGAGCTAAAGCTTTAAAACATTACCAATTGCAGGTCTTGGGGTAGTTTTATCTTTAAGATCTCAGGAAGAGAGATTATGGACCCAGATGCTCCTATACCTCTTGATACTGACTTTACTACCTCTTCAAGATATATAACTCGAACCTTGCAGATTTCCTGTATAACTGAATGTTAATTACCTATTCATGAAGCAACACACACATGGAAAATAGAGGATTACCAGCATTAGAAGTTCAGATACCCCGTCACCGGGTCAATAACTTGAAAACTTGTTGGCATGGAGTGGTACTTCCACTGTAAAGATCCCCCCCCCCCCCCTCTCTTCATGAACTTGACGTAAAAAGAGGTGATAAATACCTTGAACAGGAAAACTATTAACCAGAAGTATGTACATACAGTTAAACATGCTCATGGTGTAATAAGAACCATATAGTTTCAATATCAGATGCTAACACAACACATGCTGATATTAGTCGAATATAAAGAACAGATTTTGACAAGATAGAACCAATAACACAACACATCATAATTTTCCATAATTTTGAACATCACTCCTGACTCCACCAGGTTCAAGCCTGGATGCATCACATGCAATCCCTGATGCACTGGGTCCTGGGTTTCAATTCCAATTACATAGTGCTTGTACGTTTTGCAAGATTCTTATTAAATCATATCACAAACATCATAGTTTGAGCTACGAGGAAAAAACACAGGCAGGTTTGGAACACAACCAGCACGAATTCAATTCATTTGGAAATTAATCTACGAATAACTGAAAGTAGTGCTATATTTTGGAAACTAATGGAAATACTTCAATAGGTTACAATTAATCAGCGGGTCGATGAAAATTAGGGTTTGATGGTGGAAGCGAGTGAATCAGTGTCCTAACCTGAAGGTAGGAAACTGAAATGAAAGCTGCCTTTACTGCAATGGCGGTGGACTGCGTCGGAGAAAGAGGGTTCAAAATCTAATGTGTTAGTCAGACGTCGTCGTTTCATTGGTATTGGTATTGGTATTGGTATTGGTATTGTATGGCAATCAACCTGATATAATTTCCTTACTGAAATCGTCATTGAATTTTTGGGTACTGTTTATATGACAACTTATTTGCATTAAAACTGCCACAAAAGCTAGCGGTTTCTTGGGACCAAATGATATACACTGAAATCGCAATATGAAAGACTTTTTATTTGTCTAATTCTCTAATTTTTCTTAATTAGTATCCAGTGGGGAAGATAATGAAAAAAGTCTTAAAATCAAATTAATCTTATTGATGATGGTTTGTAGCAATGTTTTAAAAATTGGATTGGATAAATTAGTGTTGTCTTGACCGTTAAGACTAATTTAGTATTGGTACCGACACAGTTTCAAATTGAAGAGAAAGGGGTAAAATTATGAAATATTTAATTTGACCACTTACTATAAAACAATTGGGTCAATTTGGGAAATTCATTTTGTGTGGTGATAGTGTAGGTGTCTTACAGGTAAGGAGTGACAATATTGAGAGAAGGAAAACACATTGAGAAGGGTCATGCTCGTGCAATTGTATAGTTGGACCATGCATTGTGAATGGGTTATCTGACTGGAATAACTGGTAAGTAACAAGTATATTGTAAACGATGTAACACCCTGCACACATAACCACCAGTTATTTAAAAAAATATAAAAATTATTCATTTAAAAGTTTGTGTTTATAAAACATCATATTTGTTTCAATAGTTTGTGCTCCAAAAATAATATAAAAATAAATAAATAAATAAATAAATTTTAGGAAAACAATAATTTCTATGTTCAAATCTTATTATTGTCTCTTGTGAGTTATTTGTACGAGATTGTAATATTATGAATTGTTCAATTGAGTTAAAAAAAAAATTAGTTTGATTTGAGATGCTTCTGTCAATTACTGTGGATACTCATATTATTGTTCTATCTAGTGTAATAAATCCCCATTCTTTCTTATCAAAAAAAAAAAAAGAAAAAAAAAAAAGGAAGCAAGCATATCTATAATATCTGTGTCATTATGAAGCATGTCTACTCCAATAGTTGTTTACCATGTTCTTTTCAATCCATCTTGGCAACACAAATTTTCTGGAATTTTCCCATGAAAAACATCATATGGTAAACTAAAAATTACAAAGTTACGAGGAAGTTGAAACAAGCATATTTTACTTCCCAGTGGTCAAAGCATAAGTACAAAGTAAAATGGTAAAGGAAGGATGTTCTATGATTTATATCTGCAGAGGTTCTCAAATCCCATGTATTCATTGTGCTCAATCTTGTAGATCATATTTGCAATGCCTACTCCACCTAGGAAAAGGAAGAAAACTTCTTCAGAATTTGATGGAAGTCATATATTCTAAAGTTTCTGGAGTTGTATATATATATCAGTAAACCAAATAAGAGAGAGTAACGATGCCCACCTAATGAGATTGCACTAACAAATATCATGAAGGCTAAAATGAAGATGATAAGCGATGCCCTTCCAAGAACGATAATTAGCTTTCTAACGATATGCTGGCCTACAAAGGCAGCAATAGTAGCTACCAGAGTGAAGTAGAGAGCTAGCCGGAAACATAAAAGATACAAGAGAAAATCAGATTGACTAACCACATTCTCTGTCTAAAGAGCAAACTACTATATCTGTCTTATTTTCCAAGTGTTTACTGAAGCAGAAAAGAAAAAGAACTTATCTAGTTGTTTGGCACTTACCGTAAGGAACTGGAAAACGTTTCAGAAGATAGTATTCTACAACAGACATAGATGACGAAAAGGTCATGGCTAAGGTGGCTGTAGCACTTGACACCTGTAGAGAAATTATTAGAAAGTTGATGCATAGCTAAATTATTTTTGCTTCTCTCCATGAGGTCTTCTGACTAGATGAAGTTAAAAACTTAAATTAAGAGGGAAACTGATTTTGGAATGAATATCAAAATGATGGCAGGTTAACGCAAAATCCAATACCAGTGACCTCCATACTATTGCAGACAATAAAATAGATGTAGCATACTACAATATAATAGCTGTCGTAGCAACAACTATTTGCCTTTTGTTTCTCAACCTTTTTCACCTTCTCAAAAAATAGGCCTTTGTCCAAGCCATAAAAGTGTTGTGTATAGAGCTCCAATGTTGGAAAATTTCCTGGGCACCTTTATGATAATTTCATAACCAATTTCCAAAAAATTTAAGATACCTAGAAAAATCTTGCTTCGAAATAAATTCAGAATGTCGCTTCAAATGATGATTCAATGTATCTCCACAAACTCACCTGAGGGGGAACTCCAAGCTCCAGAAACATTGGACCCATAATAAATCCTCCCCCTAGTCCAAGCAAGCCACCAACTATTCCTGCCAGTATGCCACAGGAACAATAGATAACCAGCTGGTGCACTTTCCAATTTGTGCCTGCTTCTCCCTTGGAAGAAATTACTCTCCTCCCCTTGTACAGGCCAATTGCCTCATACAGAGATACCCCAACTGAGACTGGTATCTACAAAACATGAAATTGATGCTTCAAACAGCTTTTAGATACAATTGCAACAGACATCTTGACAATGCTCAGACACAGAATCCCCCGTCAAGTGTACTCAGAAAAGCACAAAGTAGAAAAGTGGGTGCATGTTTTGCACATGACCACCCCAATTATCTGGAGTAATTTCTTTGCATCTAATTATCTAAATTGGATTACCTGTAACAAGTTCAGAACCCAATATGCTATTGAACAAGTAGCTGCATGATTCTGTTTCCAAGGGGGAATGATTATTCTTAAGTTAGCACTTAGCTCTCAATCTAATATAACCAAAGATAATTCATAATACAACTGCTTTAACAATATTCAATAAGAGAAGAGAAAACCTTGGCAATCTGAAGTGCAAGAAATGCAACCCAAACAAAAATAAGAAGTCCAAGTTCTTTCCAGTACACGTTTTCAAGAACAGTCACCTGCAAACATGAATATTAATTATCCATAACTGTCTGTATCCATTACACATTACCCACAAAATGTTCTGACCTCTGGTTCCCTGGTGTCCTTTTGAATACCATTGCTTGGGCCACTTGGAAGAGGTTTGTATTCTAGTTGTGCACCCCCAGAACCTGTCAAATGATAAATAATTAAATTTAACACATGCTAATTTGAGAAAGAAGTATGAGCAAGGTTTTGAAATAATTGCAGGAATAGTAGATCAACTTACCAGCTGACTCCAGTCGCTTAGCAACCTCCTAAAATGGGAAAAAAATATGAGGTTTGCACAGTTAACCGAAAATTTGGCTGGTATTGTATTGTTTATACACTTGATTACACTTGAGAAGAATACTATTTATTCATTACCAATCATTGACAGAATAAATCTGTCCTAGTAGCTTCTTACTACTACATTTCGACGAGGTCTTTTTTCTGCATTTGCAAGTTTAAAGCACATACTGGATAAAGTATTCGTGTATAAATTAGATAGGATTACCTTTTTCATTAATGTTTCCTTTTTCCACGTGTCAACGCCTTTTAAGAATGCTTTCGTCGATGTGCCTAGCAAATAACATAATTAGTCAGCGTGTTAAGCATGCTGAATGCCTAATCAAAGTTGTAATTCAGCTAGCCGTTACCTATGAAAAGAATAATAAGCAGAACAGTGACCATCCAGTCAGCAAATATCACATTGAAAGCCACTCCTATGCTAATTCCAAGCATGAGCATTGGTTGGATGAGCAGTGCCAAATCATAGTCGATTATGGGCATATCCAGTGTAGGATGCCTTAGCTTAAGGTTGTAGTAAACAGTTGAACCAGCTGCACCAAAGATCATACCTGATACAAACATTATGATGGAAAACACTTTAATCGGACAAAACAACTTCAAAAGGATGAACCTGCATCAACTAAATATCGTTTTCCAGTCTTAAACAGAACCATGCAGGATATTCAAATTTGATCAAATTCTATTGAAGATCCCTGGTTGTTCAACGCATATCAAACAAAAAAAGGATCTCCAAGTCAGTAAACCAAGTGGAAATGAGTAATTGAATAGGTTTTCAAACAGTCATAAAAGCTGTTAAATAGAAGCACATAAGTACGTATCCTACATTTCGATATAGCCGTAGCTGATTTTGGATCAAACCCAATGATTAGGCTAAGCATAGGAACAAAAATGCCGCCACCACCAACCCCACCTACACTTCCAAATGCCGCTCCAAAAAATCCAACTATAGAACCCACAATAATTGGCCATCCCAATTCCATATCCTGTAAAAGAAAAATCCAAAGCATCCTTAGATAAAATTCCAACAGTCATAACAGTCTCAACATTGTGTAAACAAAAATGGTATACAAGCCAATATGAGCCTTTTTACTGAAAGATAGAAAAAGTTTAGATTCCAATGAGCCATGACAACACATTTTGGAAAACAAAAGCCAACCCAACACAGACCCTGTACCATATAAAACGAAACTAAAGAAAAATTCAAATTAAAGGATACAAATCAGCCAACCTGAATTCTTTCTGTCTGTTCGGGGTTTTTCATAGAGATTAGCTAAACGAAGGCAATGTAAGATTCAGTACAATATTGATGAGGCTTACCGGCCAAACATGTTGATAACCTGATTTAGTTGATTGCCATAAGAAATTTGCAGCTTTAAAAATGAAATTAGTTTCAGGTGTTTCTGTTCCATTGAATCTTGAAGCTTCCAGATTCAGGCCTCTTTCCCCAGAAACAAACACAAAGGCAGATAGGAAATTGGACAGCAACAACATCATCCACATTGATCTCAGACCCCACCGCCATTTCTCTCCAAATTCAGCCATCAATTTTCTGAATACACCAAACTTTCTGGGTAACTTTATCTCCTTCTCTCACCCTCTCAAAACTTAAACCAGCCCAATAAATTTTTGTAAAAACTTGCAAATTCAATCCCAATTTTACCGGGAAACTTATATATAACTAGAATTTCATCACTGAATGTATATGCCCTGTTTGGTTGAAGAAACATAAAAAAGATTGGATCTTTAATTCATTTGTAGACTGTCTAGCAGATGTTGACCCAATAACTCGAGTTGTAAAGGAGAAAACTTTCCGGGAAAGTATGAGAGAAAGGATATGATAAAACTGAAACGAACTTATTTGGTGTGAAGAAAAGTTTTAAAGATGAAAAATGGAAAATTGAGCTTCAAAGGAACGAAAATGAAGGAGAATGTATTCACAGAAATCAGCTGCAGGCCGTGAAAACGAAGAAAGCGCTTCTTCTCTCAAAAGGGTCATTCTCTGTGTGAGGGGTCAGATGACTCGGACGTTTCCAACTGCCAACGTTAGTGTATGAGAACTTATATAGACGACAATTTCAGGTTTTTCCTTAATCGGATCGAATAATTCCAAGTAGATATTTAATTTGACTAAGTTAAACAATTAGTTTGTATTCCGGAGCCAAATAGATCCATCTCGAGTTCGAATCTTCTTGTTTTATGATTCCAATAGAATATTAAAATTCAGATGCTAATTAATTATTTTCTATAAGATTATATGTTTACTAATTAAATACAACCTCTTTTCAAATAAATAAAAGTTAAACAAAATCTTTTCAGAATGAAATTAATTCTCTAGTATATATATATACACGGAGATACGTATAATATATATGTTCTCTATGTTGGTTGAATTCTCAACTAATGATAATAATAGTAAAAAATACTTCATCTAAAAAATATAAAATATTTACTTTAAATTAAAATACATTCCCCACTAGTCTACTTGTATATTTTATAAAGAAAGTGTTTAGAGAGTGTTTTTTTTTAAAACATCATAAATATGTTAGTTTCTTACTAGCAATCTTCACTGATTATATATTCAATCCAATTAAATACATAATTTATATCGATAGAGATTATAAAAAGTTTATTTTCTCATAATTATTCAAAGAGAATGATTAATTCTTTGCTGGATATTAAATCAAAAATATAAGCAAAAGGAATTAAATTATTCAAAGGCAACTTTATTTGTTGATCTTAATTAAAGGAGTCATTGTCACTTATTAGAGTGCATGTGGATCACGATCTCAAATACATCCTATGTTATCAATCCACGTCACCCTTTGACCCATATTCATCAAAAGAATTTGCATTTAGTTATCAGAATGCTTTTGCATAATTAAGTGTACAAATCTAATAGTTTGTAACATGAGATTTCTACCTCAAAAAAAAAAAAAAAAAAAAAAAAAAAAAAGTAGAAGAAGAGGAGAGATTTTCAAAAAATCTAGATCATATAATTTTATTGAAATCAAAGAATTAATAATATATATGTATATAAATTAATATTTTGAATCATTTTTTATGTATAAAATTTATACATTATGATAAATAATAATATCATATGTTAATCAAAAGAGATGGTATTCATAATCTTATTTATGAATAATAACTCTCGGAGATTCTATAAAATAATAATTTTTTATTATATACATAATGTTTTAAATAAAATTATGGACTTCAAATTTAACAAACACTTGGTAATATTCTCTCCATGTTCCAAATCCAATAATATAATTTCTCGTAATTAACTTCATTAATTATATTGGTCTAAATACAATCTACCTAAATCTTTCCATTTTAATAGTTTTTAAAAAATGTACTATGGAGGGAGTGTCTAAATTTTTAAGATAAGCTAGCTAATCATAATTAATTTAATAACTATTGACAATAAAGAGAAGACGAATATTTTAAGATAACTATAACTAAAAAGAAGAAGAATTATTTTGAGGCAGTATATTTTTTATGAAAGTACAAAAGTTATTATTTATGTACAAAATAAATTTCTTTTACATATATACTTTAAGTATTAAAAAAAACAAACTAAAACTAGATAATTACAACATGCCAGGTTGGGCAATTGATGAAGACACAAGTATGAATTTTCATACAGATGGAAAGAGGGCACATGAATTCATCATATCCTTCTTTGAAAACAAAATAAAAGTGTTTTATCATGTAGCAATAAAGGCTTTAAGCATTTATACTAAGAACTGTAAAACGACAAAAAATTCCTATTAAATGTTGTTTACTGTATACGACATAAGAAAGCTACATTGCTTATATTACCTGCTAACAAATATTAATTAGAAAGGCAAGTGGCTTCACAGAAAGATAGGCCTTCAAACACTTGTACTCTGAAAACATTCATGTTTTTAAGGCTTCAAACACTTGTATTCTGAAAAAACATTCATTTTTTATGGCTTCAAACAATTGTGTTCTGAAAACTTTCATTTTTTATGGCTTCGAAACACTTGTATTCTGAAAAAACATTCATGTTTTTAAAGCTTCAAACACTTGTATAATGAAAAAGCATTAATGTTTTTGAAGCTTCAGACGCATGTATTCTGGAAAAAACATTCGTGTTTTTAAAGCTTACATTTTCAAAAGGTAAATGGATGCAATGATGAATGATGATTTATAAGGGCTATAAGATCATGGTGTGAACTGTGAAGATTAGGTTAAAAGGTCGAATTTTAGGCAGCACAACTTGTCACCTATTATCAAATGTCAAAAGTTTCATACTTTATAGAGATGTCCAGCCATAAAGCTGTGAAAAGAATTGCAAACTTGGGTCCAACACAAAAAATATGAAATTACATTAATCATGCCTAAAATATCATCATTCTTGTATAGTCCTAAATGTTTAAATTTAATCAACTGATCTCAAAACTTTCTAAAACTCATCCCTTTTGTGTCATAACACGTAATAAAATATATAATATATATATATATATACAGATATTTTAATTTATCGGTATTAAATTTTTATATAAAATTCAAATTCAAGAGGTCAAGATATAAAATATACCGCATCATACCGATGGCCAACCTCATGGATGAATATATTAAACTTTTTGCTACTTTAATAATTGGCTCGGCAACAGTTACTTTACCAAACACAGTTGCTTGCTTTAGAAAATATGATGGCTTTATGTCACAACTAGAAGTTAAAAAGACCAAATTGTTGCTTGAAAGAGTTTAATACTTAATTGGCTTCTGGATAGGATGGAACTGTGAAAAATTCACCCTCTGATCAAATCCAAGAGGTCCATTTGACATTCAAGACTAGTATAAATTCTTATTAAAAAAAAAGAAAAAAAGGCCAGTATCAAGTGGGGGGGGGGGGGGTGGGTGGTTGATCAATGAATTAACTCCTGATCAATTTTAAACTTTTTAATCAATACTAAAACATATTTCCTTCATTCTCTCTGCTGCTCGTGACCCTTTATGGTATTTGTTTAATGGCTGTTCAACTTATTCAACCTTATTTTGATACTATGCCTGCAGAACATATACATAAGCTCTAATAACACGTTTCGATGACCATCAAAATAATAATAATTTTTTTTTCTTGGGGGATAGGGAAGAAAAGCTGGAATTGTTTTAACTTTTAGAAGACTATTATTTTGTTCTCAATCACAAAATCTATTAAAGAGATGTGCAGTTGCATAAGTTAGCCTAGATTAAGCTTTAAAGGCAATGGGTCCTCAGGGAATAACTCTTCCCTGATTCGAAAGTATTCCTGTTTGATGGCCCTTCAACTTATTCATCCTTCTTGCTAGATTTTGTATCACTTTCCTCTTGAGATGAAATGGCAGTCTTGGACTCGTCAAACTCCAACAACTGCATCACACAACAAGCACGACCAGTGCACCTTAGTTAAAACCATATGTAGCACATAATTACATATACGTAGCAAACTACAGTTCCTGCAAGTTTCAAGTCTCCCAAATATACCATATCCGAACATACTTCACAACAATCAATAAAATAGTATGGCGTTGATCAGAAATTATACTGAATTGATCAACAAACTTTTCTGTATCTTCAAAAGAAATTAGCTATTCGTATACTCCATACATTACACTAAAAGATAGAGATCTGTAATAATAAAGGGTCAATATAAATGCATTTGAACTTTTTTATAGGTCAACTTCTTCAGTCCTTCACATGACTTGCAGAAGACTAAAAACTCTTTGCCGAAACATAAGTTTTAAAGATATATATTATATTTGCTGCAAATGTCAATGAACACGAAAGTCAATAACCAAATTATATATGGCTTCCACAGGAGAAGTTTCACATCCCAAGTAAACAATTGCAGTTATACATAAAAGGGAAAAACAAATCGAAGAAACAGAAACTAAATAATATTGGGGGTGGCACCAACCTGTTTGACATCACCATTCCAAATGCAGTGAGCAGCCAAAAATCCAATTACAGAAGGTACAATATACAAAAGTGCAGGCTGAAATAGAAAAGCAATAGTCAAAAAGACAAACTCCAGTATATAATTAATAAAACGAGATTTATTGGCTTGCCAAGATTCCTATGCTAAGACAGCTAACCACCACCACCCCAAAAACAAAAGTAACTGAAATTATGAAGACAAACAGAAAATGAAAGTAAACCATGAAATTGTCACCTGAGCAGCCTGGAACCAATTCATGACAATAATTGTGAGGACCACACCAACAGTGTATCCTAAAAAAGCACTCTTGAAGTATTGGCTGTCTTTTCCTCTAGAGACGTCAAACCGCAATGCTAATGCTACAAAAATGCCTGAAGGGAAATAACATTAATACAATATTGAAAAGGAAAAGATTTGTCCTTCAGCTTATATAGCTTTCAGATATGGTTTCCAGAAACTTCATCTGGAGTGAAGCTTTTTAAAGAGTTTATAAATGTAACAATTTTATCTGCATATTTTTGTAGTCAGAACACCAACAACAGGCATAAATACGGAAAGAATAAAGAATACTGGCAAAACAGGATAATAAAAAAGGCCCCTATCTCATCTGCAAGTGCATGTGTCAAACTATTGCAGCCCAAAAAGGCAAGAGCTATCACCAGACATGAACTCAGAAACAAAATTCGTAGCTGATAGTTTTTGCTAGATCAAATTTCTCTACTTACAAAATATGATACATTATATATACTTTTAGAATGAAAAGAAAACGAAACGAAGAAAAAAAAACCCTGACAAAATGCTCTCAGAGAAGGCAAGGTGCAAGGTATTTTCATTACTGCGTCTGATAAAACATCAAACAAACATTGCAGACCATGCCAGCTATGCAGATCAGATGGTAAAAAGCCTCAAGGAGATATAAATTATGTAAGCTACAATTTAAAATCAGGATAAACCACTGGAGGGATTTGAAACACACTGGTCTGAGGAGCCAAGGGAAGAAATCAAGACATAAACCCATAAACAGAGAAACAGGTGCATCACTGGGTTTTTTACAGTTTCAATCCTACCAATCAAGCTTTTTATAAATATAACTCTAAATGAGCTAATTAATGTGAAAGTAGATATCTCAAGACCAGCCTTTTGAAGTCCCTCTACAATTTCAATAATGGAGTACATATAACAGGAACAAAAGTGCAAGGAGCATAGCACAAAATAAAGCATACATTTAAAGTTACAGAAGCCAATACAAACTCCAAGAAGAACCTTTACTAACACACCATCAAAATGAACTACTAGTCACCTTCATAAGAAAATTGATTTTTAGAAGTTACCTGGGATAACAATGTCACCAAGTCCAAGCATGGAAAATGGCCGTGCAGAATCTGCCGTGGGGAACAAAAGCTGCAACATGTTTCAAGTAAATGATGTTAGGAACTGTATCAAATTATTTAATAACACGATCTTCGTTGACAATATATTAAAATCTAAAGGACCATATTCATATTCTAGCTAAGCTGGAGATCTAACCTTTATAGGGGCGTCAAATGATTTTGCAACACTAACCATTACTGGAGTAAAGAAAACCCAGAAAATGTCATAGACAAATAGCCCAGCCTGCAAGGCACAGTAATAAAGAAATAACATAAATAAGAATGATAAATGATGTCGAGGATTCTTAATTTGTAGGCAATATTGCTTATGGTGCAGAGGAAAACCAAAGAGTTCTGGGCTTAACCTTTACCCAAGTTAGCCAATACCAAACATAAGCTTATAACATGTATATATATATATATATTTTTTTTTTCCATTCAATGGAAAAGGTCTACATGCAAAAGCAAGCATGTAGATCTGGCTTAAGAATTTTATTTTTTTTGTTTTATATATGGGCCAAGTTTCAAGGACAACCAAACCAAACCACGCCCTTGATGAGAATATGACTGGGTAAATTAACTCATTGCAGCGTATAGTTAATAGATAAATAGACTAAATGTCCGTCAAAGAAATTATTGTTATATATGGAAAATACACTGACTAACCTTATAGCACTATAATTCTAACTAATTCATCTTCTCAAACGTCCTTAATATTAAAGACTGCTAACAAATGATAAAAAATACATCTTCTTACCAAGAGAATGGCACCAGTCTTGAAAGACCCAAGAGAAAGCATTTCGATTCCCTGTAAATGACAAAAACGGAATCTTTCATCTCATGCTGCTCTATGTATCAAGCTCCACAATAGTAAGATAGTAGTAAGACAAAAGTAGTAAAAAATCGCCAAAAGATATTATTTTGAATAAAGAAATATTATATGATAAGCAATAAATGTATCAAACCTGAATACAGAAAGCAAGGCCCAGAACATTGTTAGCAAGCCAATGCTTCTGAGATGCATACCATGCACAGAAAAAGAATCCAGGAATTGCAGCAAAAATCTGCGACCTTGTAAACTCAATCTCCAGAGCTGTGTAAGAAATGTGTAAGGAAAAATATCATTCTGCATAATAAAAGCAAGATAATGTCAACTAGATCAAATGTACACTCTGTGAAGAAATGGGGATAAGCTTAGCTATGTATGCGTGTGTGCAAATGCAAAAATATACAATCCTAATACTTTTTAGTTAAAAGCAAAAGATTGTAGAAGAAAGGCAAGAAGAGAAAAATGTGACTACTCGAAACTCTACTTTTTTAATGCTTAAGTCTCTGCTTTCATGTCCTTCATTTGTGGAGCTGAAACATATACTTTAGGGGGGAGGGTAGTGAATAAGGTACTATTGAAAGACATTCTCAAGTTCCAAAAATTGGGAAACTACTCCACAAATTATCAAGTCAGTAAAACTTGCTAAAGACTGAATTGAGTTAAAACTGATAACAGGGAAGGATTGTAGGTAATAGAAAAAAGCAGCCGTAAACTATAGGGTAAGAACACTATGTGTGAAGCACCAGTGATAATATGGGACACAGGGACACATACGTATAACCTATTCCATTGAAGTAAGAAGACATTTACGATGTGTGAAGCACCAGTGACAATATGGTCTACAGGGACGCACATAACCTTGCACCCACCACCATGTAAGGATTGAAATTAGGATAAAAAATACTTTGATCATTAAAAAATAAATGGATGAGTAAGAAATTGCCTGCACAGCGCATGGAAGAATTTTGTCAATAGTTTTAAAAAAGTACAGAAACCTGCACATCACCTACATCGGAAATATGGAAATTGCCATTTAATGAGGTTGTCGTTCCAATGCTTTGGCAAATAATGTTTGATATGGGGTAATAGTGTAGCCCTGAACAAAGTAGAGGAATAATACATCAGATACAATATTAAACACATTGAAGCCAGCTCCTAGTGCTTACAAAAAGTAAAAACTAAAAGCAAAAGAAAGGACATACGAAAGAGCAACAATCCCAAGTACAAAGAAGTAGCATGTCAATACAGCATTCACCAGGTCCTTCGACACAAACTTAAAGAGAAGGAATAATGATAGCAGCATTGCACTCCCAACAAAGGGGAATCGCATGGCATGTTCATTAGACATTGTCTCCTACATGATTATTTGTAAGACATTTCAAAAAGTTAGATATTGAGCCAGAAATGGAGCAATATGAAGAAGAAAATGAGTATAAATGCTTCCCAACTTACAGAAGGTGGAGTTGGCTTAACAGAACGGTAACATCCCACATAAACAGTAAGGCATGCAGTCAAAATAACATTTAAGTTTGGATCTACCTTCACAACAAGTGGTGCTAAAGATAAACCTGCAGAAACAAAATACAATGTGGTTATTCACAAACATCATTTTTACTCTAACAGACCCACTTATAGTTTTCCTCCTGCTACTAGTGTAAAAATGTAATAGCAATCAATTACAACAGTTGACTTCCATTTCAAGCAGATATAACCATTACCACATATATGAGAAAGACCAAACCAGCCAAAGTCTTGGTCTGTTTAAATCTTGGTCAATATCAGTTTTCTGTTTTCAAACTGTTCTCAAAACATTGAAAGTAAACCATTACCAAATTAGATTTTTTAAACAACTTTCCAAAAAAAAAAACAATCATAAATTTCAGATAATGTCAAAAGATTGATTTCATATTCTGCATCAGATGCATAGAGGGTACCTGAGAGGTACTATATCTATTAACAATTACACACAGACACAACACACATACTTATAATCCTGAATAAGTGGGCATATTGGTACCCCAAATCAAGCTCCATATTACTTTTCATCAGTTATAAAATATAAAATAAAAATAAATCATCCCTACCCCAAGAAACGACAAAAGAAATGTTTAACTCCAAAGAATTAAGGGTAACTACTGAATCATGAAAAAAGTTGTTGAAGAGAATAAAAATTAACCATAAAAACAGAGCTGACCTGCTAAAGCAAAATTTGCAAAACGCTCTGCGTTTTTCATCGTTATCCGATTGTTGAGTATAAAATATAAATTCTGGAAAAACTAAACTAAAATCTTCTACCAAAATATGGTCTCCCCTGCGATCAGAAACACCACGAAGTACATCAATCAAAACGATTTATTGATCATACTAATTACAATTATCACAAAGCAGAAAAAAGAATTACAATTGGAAGGAAATGAAGCCTCCTATAGCACAAGAAATTATTGAAGTACCCGTTAGCTCAATTTCCCAAACGATTCGCGTCCGTTGCAGATCGGAGTGGCCAAGAGAGAGAGAGAGAGAGAGATTGGGATTTTTGCAATTTTGAAGAGTTAGGGTTTTACCCAACACAGTCAGGTCATGCAATGATGCAATAGAGACCGAAGGTACCGAGCGGGTTAAAGTTATGTTTCCTTGGAAACGTGGCTGCATTTTATTGGGCTGTTGCAATTATAAATAAGACGGACTGTGTATAGTCGTTAATTTTTGCTAATTAAATCCATATTAATGAGTTACATCCTCCAAGTTATAAAGTTAACCGCAGATTTTGTTCTTATTAAGTGTGCCACGTCGCGTCAGGTCTCTTAGCCAATCAGGGTGTGAGGATTCGCCACGTCGGATTCGTAGGAAAAATCTTTCTCAGTTTCACCGAAAGGGACCGCGGGAAAGGGAATTGAACATCGGTAGTCTGCTATATTGTATGAACTATATAAAAAAAGTAGAAGGAAAATTAGTGCAAATAAATTTATTTTTTTTAAATAGGAAATTTTTTTTTTTTTTGGCATAGGGAAAGAAATCTAATTATATGATTTTATTATGAGACATAGATATGCACAAAATGCCGCACATTGATGAATTTTTTTAAAAAAATCTTTATATTCACCTTATTTTTACATTTCATCCAAATATTATTTCTCACTCTATTATTTATATAATTGTAAGTAATTATCAGATTAATTTTAGTAATTGCACACACAATAATTTTTCTCTTATATTTTATTTCACACAAAAAATCCCTCAATGAATGGAAGACTTAAATTCAAATTCCAATTCAAAAGCATCATTTTGATTATTGAAGGAATTCATATTGACAGTTAACACCTAATTCAGTTAGTATTTTCATATAGTGGGAAAATAATAGAAGGAGAAAACATAGACGTTAATAAAAAAAAATTATTAGTATAATACTAGTTTTTGGGGAGTGTGACATTGATTATATTTTTTTTAAAACTGTTTTTCTTTTTAGTTTTTAGTTGATGTTTAATGGTAGAAAAAATTGAGTTTGTAATAATATAGTGAGTTCATGAGCTATAAAAAATATTTTAAAATATGAATATTACTATATTTATCTCTAATATGTTCTCTTTTTTTTCTTTTTGTTGAAATAATATGTACATTTTTATTTCTTAATATACTAATACATAAAACAATTTAATATTTTTCTCGCTGATAGTTAAAGATTTAAGAAATGTGACTCTTAATTTACTTTGTGCCAATTTCTGTCGAAAAAATGTGAGAAGTAAATTTTTTTTTTAAATTTTTTAAATAAAAAAAAAAAAGGATTAAAAAGACAGTTGGGACGTTATATATACGCTCACGTGCTTAACCCGACCATTTCCCGGGCTTCGTCCATCAATGGCGCGATTTCAAGTCCAGGGACTTGAGCCACTCAAACCTGACGCCTGCAAGCTCATTCCCGTGGCCACAAGCGCTCACCTTTCAATCTTCAATACCCTCTGCAACAGATCCCTCATACTTTCTCGTCGTTCTGTTTCCCAAATACTTCGCAAACCTCATAAAAGCGTCTTTCTTCATCCTCTGGCTCAATCTCGCATGGTATGCAAGTCAAACGGTTCAGGTAAATCCTCAGCGTCTTATATTTATATTATTAATTTAATGGGTTTTATCCTGTTTTAGTTTTCCAAATATAGTCTTGCTTGGATTGGAGATTTTGGTCTAGTAGCTCTTATTGGAATTTTCACAAACACTTGGTGTGTGACAGTTCAATTTTTATTAAAGGGAGAGGAGATGTGCTATTGCATAACTTAAGTATCTTCGCATTTAGTCTGTGCTTGTGAAAATTTTCACAAACACTTTGTGTGTCAGGTTGTCTTGATCAATGTTGAATGTTTAGAAAACAGGAAAATGTAAGCAACCTTACGATATTTTTGTTAAGACTTGTTATCACAGCTGGAACTTGGGAAACCAGAAGAAAGACCAAAACTGGAGAAGCGATTGAACGGGATATTCTGGATTATACTTCTCAATATTGGAATATATGTAGCAGATCATTTGTTTCAGGTACATAATTTGTTCATGAACACACTCATGAATTTTATTTACATGTTTGGCCCAATTTTTCATGTAACACAGGAACTAATTCAAGCTTTATATCATTTCTGTTAGGTTCACAGCATCAAAGGCCTATACTTGTACCATAATTGGCCTACTTGGTACCAGTTTCTGACAGCAACATTTTGTCATGCTAATTGGTGAGTCCTCTATGCTTTTTGTTGGAGCATGAAGGTTTGTTTCCATTATCTGAAAATGTTTAGGTTGGACATATAGTCCTTTAAAGTTGTTTGTGTTGTTGAGAAATATTGATGCCACCTAATGCTTTCTCCTTGTTTCTCGTTTACCCTGTAATTATTGTCTAACGTGTAAACTCTTACAGGAAGCATCTATCTAGCAATCTTTTCTTCTTGTACATCTTTGGTAAGGCTCTTTTCTTATTTCTGATAATTGAATGATGTGCTATCTACCTTCGTCTTGAGAGTTCCTGTGCCCTTCCCTTCCCAACAGGAAAGCTTGTTGAAGAAGAGGAAGGAAACTTTGCTTTATGGCTTTCTTACATTCTTACCGGTGTTGGAGCAAATCTTGTCTCATGGCTGGTTCTACCAAGAAATGCAGTTTCGGTTGGAGCCTCAGGTGCTGTTTTTGGACTATTCACCATCAGTGTCCTTGTAAAGGTATCTGCAATTGGGCTATTTACAATTCATGAGCTTCATTATCTTCTAATCCTGTTAAATTTAGAAACTCCAACCATGATTTACTTGGTGCAGATGTCCTGGGACTGGAGGAAGATCCTTGAAGTGCTTATATTGGGCCAATTTGTTATAGAGAAGGTGACCGTGATAACAAGTGCTTGTGACTCTTTGCTCACGTACTTTTATTTGTTTATACAACTAAACTCAACTAAGCATTAAATCCCAAACTAGTTGGGGTCCACTAACTTTTGTATGTTTATACACTTCTGTTAAATGTTTCTTATAAAGAAAGGAACGATGGTGTTACTGCATTAAAACATAAATGGATATGGGCCTTTCAGACGTGTAACATTTGGAGAAACCTTCAAGTGTGAACTTATTTGTCGATAATCATGGTTTGGTACATGTATTTGGCATTTATGCTTTTTATCAAAATTTGATATTTCAGTAAGGCGAAATAGCCTTGTCAATAGGCCCTAACATGGTTAGGGTGTTGCTCATTATTTTCAGTCAGATCGCTAATATGTGTTTTTTCTTGTCTCATGTCGTTTCTTAATGGTTTTATTTATTTCCTTACACTATGATGTCTACTATTATGAAACTGCTTATTGTTGTGCTTGTTGCGGTTTGTTATAAGCTTGAATGGTGTCAGTTACCTAATTTTCTATGTTCCTCATGAGCATGATAGGTTATGGAAGCAGCTCAAGCTTCAACGGCGTTGTCAGGCACCTTCCGTGGAGGCTATTCATTGCAGAGCGTCAATCACATTGCACATCTTTCTGGTGCTCTTGTTGGTGTATTTCTGGTATGGCTTGTAAGCAAAGTCCCTTCTGATCCTATAGATGGAATAGCCAATTCGGACAAGAAAACTCGCAGAACTCAATAGACAATCCAACTCTGTTGGCTGAACCACTGCTTAGAGAGAAAAGAAGATTCTATTATTATCTCTGGACTGCATAATTTTCCCCAAAACAGATATTTTTGATATACAGAAAAATGTTTGGCAAAGAACTGTTCAAATGAATGATCACATAAAACTGTGAAATTAGATTTCAGTGTTAGAAACTATGCTAATTAAAAAAAAAAAAAAAAAACAGATGCAGTTTTAAAAATAGAGGTTGTTCTGCTGCTTCTGCATGTCTGAACAGAGGCGGTTACAGTGATTGAGAAAGCGCGCAATTGAATTGCTGCTTGAATACAAGCACTCTTCAAAAAGCAAACTGCTATTATTAGGTTCATATCGTCCTTAACTTGAAGATGTGAGTGACTGATAATACAATGCGATTGAGGAATTGGACCCAAGGCTTCTTCGTTGGGTCCCCATTTCATTTTATTTGTCTTTATTTTCCGTGTGTGGGTGTGTGGTGAAAACATATAATTATTTGAAGGAAATTTTTTGCAAAAACAAAATTTTAAACTCCCTGCATTATTATTAATGTACTTGGACAGGTGTTGGAATTGAATTCATTTTCTTACATGTAAAAGTACTATTCATGGTGGGATGTTGCTTTCCCTTCAAATGGGTTGAGAGGACGGAATGCACTATCTTGGTGCACCATAAGAGTCACCTAACATTGAGACACACTGTAACAAAAGAATCTCCTCCTGGTGAAGATATAGAAGAGCTGAGTGAAAATAAGATGAAAATTCAAGAAAAAGAAGCCATTTCCAATTTTCATGCGATAATGAAACATTCACCTATACCAAGTTTAAGATTGTTAGGAATTCACAAGTATGGTAAGAGTAGGCGTTGTTGTGAAAGGAAGTGCCAGAAAAACTTTACCGCTATCCAGTTCTAATTATTGGCTTGTTTATATTTATTTTTTGTTTCCTTCTTGCTTTTTGTTATTATTAGCACCATCAACTTCCTCTCTTCGTCCCTGCACATCCCTTCCTTTCTTACATTCTTGCATTTTAGGATGTTCCATTTTTAATATACAAATTGCAGCATGGGCTCTACTAATTCCATTGGTTATGTTTCCTATACAAAAGGCAAATGAAGAATGGAAAATGGCTTCACGGCCAAGCACTGAATAGTGAATGCTATAGTTGACATTTAGCGTGCAAACACAGTGGCAACATCAATGTTAACAGAGTTAACCCCCTTCACTATATACAAGATACCAATGAAGATTTTTTTGGGGTTGCGGAATACAAATGTAATTACATCAGAAAAAAGGTTTTTTTTCCTGCTTTTCTTCAGTTCAAGAACACTGCTGTACATGAAAGTGCAAGCTGATGCATACCAAACTGCCCTTGAAACTGTTTCTGGCATATGATTGAAAACTTCTCTCCGAATTTACAATTTTGTGAAAGACACTTGGATTTTGTAGGCAGCAAGGAGCTGTCCAGTGAAAAAACAGCATCTCTCAGCAGCACTCGACCTTTCTTAGCTGCTGTTGCTGCTGACCCTTTAAAATCACTGGTAA
The DNA here is from genome assembly GCA_029379385.1 of Quillaja saponaria. Classification (NCBI taxonomy): domain Eukaryota; kingdom Viridiplantae; phylum Streptophyta; class Magnoliopsida; order Fabales; family Quillajaceae; genus Quillaja; species Quillaja saponaria. The sequence continues at coordinate 23,519,960 of CM055610.1, forward strand.
CCACAGTTGGTATCTGTAACAGACTAGAATCAGGGGGAGTAGATGGCTTCTGATAAATTTTCTCTAAGTGGACAAATGGGGACTTTTCCACTTCCTCTATAATATAGTTATTTTCGCTTTTTGCAGAACCCACTAGCCTATTTGCCTCCTTTGTTAATCCAGTAGCACGCCAAGCTTCCACGACAAGCAATATAGTGGATTTCTTAGGCTGAACATCAAACTTTTCCATTATTTGGAGCATCTCTTCGGCTTTCCTTGGCTGCTTAGCTTCTCCATACCCCCAGATTAGCGTCTCAAATGTTTTCAAATTCGGGGAAATCCCAAATTCAGACATTTTGTCAAAAGTCTTGATTGCACAGTCCATTCTGCCAGCACTGCACCACCCACTGATGACAGTTGTAAAAATCACAACATTTGGGCGGAGTCCCGAGTTAATCATGGTCATTAGCAGTTCTTCGGCTTTCTCTGGTTCCTGTGCACGCACATAACCTTTAGCAAGTATGCTGTATGCATGTGTATCCGGCTTCACACCAGACTTCAGCATGTCATCAAAGATTTCTCTGCATTTCTCTAAGAATCCAGCTGAGCTCCATGCATTCATAATAGTGCTGTATGTTATTACATCTGGTTTGACCCCAAATTCTTCCATCAATTTTAACACCTGCAATTAAATGTTCACCATGAGACATATTTGCTTGATAGAAAAACTCTCCTGTTGTAAAAAGAAAGGGGTCAACATAAAAATAAAGACGTAAAGAGTACAAACTTTATGGAAATTAAATTGGTGCATAGAGATATTATGCAACTAGAGTCGCTAGGAAAAGTGACATGTCCCAAAAATGCCTCACCAAGTATCCATGTGAACGCAATGACCAACAAAGATATGATGCCATTTTTTTTTATTTGTCTACTTTGGAGGGTAAACTTAACTAGGTTAAAGAGGTCAACTGTCCCTTGGGAAGAGATAGCAGAGGAGCATTCTTAGCACAGGAGTTGCATTTTACAACATTGGAAGTTAAATGTTTGTTTCCCGTCATCCTTTTACCTTGCCTCTTCCTTTACAGTATAACATTGTTTACAAAATGAATATGTTGGGAGCAAAGATTGTATCGTATTCACTGAACACCTTTAGACATAATTGCTCTGGAAAGACTATGTACTGATAATTAACAAAAGGTCCTTGCAAAAAAATAAAAGTTCAAAACAACAGTCTTGGGCCAGGAGGCCTATACATACCTCATCTACACCATCTCTATCCATGGTTTCCACAAATGAATTAATCAGGGAGTTGAAGATAACAAGATTTGGATATAGTCCAAGATCCTTCATCCTGTATATGAACCTCAGGGCCTCCTTTATTTTACCTTCTCTACAATATCCACTTATGATTATACAAGAAGTTCGCTCATTGGGCTGCACCCTGTTGTTCTGCATCTCTGATATCACTGCTTCAGTCTGAACCGTCTCTCCATTCTGAGCATAAGCTGTTGCAATTGTATTAAAAGTAACAGCATCTGGTTGCATTCCAGAGGCTACCATCTTATACACTATATTCCATGCCTCAGTGATGTTCTTCTTCTTACACCATGCTCTCACAAGCACATTATATGTTCTGATATTGGGTTTCACATTTTCCTCAGTTGACATCAGATCTAACAGCTTCAATGATTCTTCAGCCTTACCAGAAATTCCATATCCTTTGATCAATGTGTTGTAAGTGCTAGTAGTTGGTTTTAATCCACTTTCCTTCATCTTCCATAAAGTTTTCATGGCTTCCTCTATGTTTCCAGATTCAGCAAAAGCATTTATTAGAGCATTAAAGAATATTGAGTCGGGCTTAATTCCATTTTCTTCCACCTGTGAGATAATTGAATGTATGGACTTGAAGCACTTCTGGATAGTCAATGCCGTCAGGAGGGTTGTGTATGTTACTATAGATGGTTTGTGCCCTCCTTCAATCAAGCTCTCAAAAATGGCATTCACCTCCTGGGGTTTTCCTCTTGCTATTAGAATATTCATTAATTTTGTTCTTGAGCGCAAAGTTCGGCAGCTACCAGTCATGCAGAAAATGCAGTTGGATTGACTTTCAGAATCTATAGCCTTTGCAGTTGGACAAGATTGATTTTTATCATCAAAATGATTCCCCTGTGATATTTAGATAAACTATTAATAAAATTTTGAACAAAACTAATCTTATCAAACTCCAGGTAAAGTACTACTCTTACATACTGTTAATCACCAAGGCATAAAAGTTTGAGCACATCAAATGACTCATTGAGATCAGACTAAGATTCAACTTCAATCGTCTGAACTTCAAATGAAAAAGCAATAGTGCACTAGTTCTTATCTATTGATAGATGAACTTTAACATTCTACAAGAAGCCAACAGTCAAAAGACGTTAAAGATCATATGGTAGATAACTTTACGTGACCTATGACTAAAAGTCTAAAACTAGATCACCCCAAGCTGATGAGAACAAATGACACAAATATGGCAATCAAGATTTGGTCAATAACCAATCAAATAAAAGATATCTGAGTGCATTGCATCTATACTCAATTAACATGTATACCAAAACCTTATCTGGTTAGTCAAAAGATGAATCCTCTTGCGTGTACCACCTTATGATATCATATTACAGGCACCCAGTATTTCTGGATTTCCGTGGTTCACACGTGTCTATACCTAAAACATCAGATTAAAATCACTCCTAAACAATCATTACTAATTTCCTCCAAACAAATTTCTCCTCTTCTGTAAGCCCTTTAAACAAAATTACATTGACAGATATTGTTGCATCATTTGTTATCTTTTGGTACAAATAACTTACCTATTTCTTCTTCTCTTTTCTAAGAAGCTGTTCATGTTAATGGTAAGTTATACTTCTCTTTATCTTTTTTCTGAATTACTCCATCCATCCCAAAAAGGATACCCCCTTTCCATTGTGGTCTGCCCCAAAAGATATGTCAAGCCAAAGCATTCAATGCTCTAGTTTCCCATCATGTCCAACATTAAAACAGGCACCAGAACATTTGTTTATTCTTTCAAACCAACTTTTTTTTCCTACTTCTGGAATAATAACACAACATAAATGCATTAATTTATTGAGGTTCCTTAATCTGTGTGCATAGTCAAAATGGACATTCTTTTTGGGATGGAAGGAGTGTGGTTATTGTCAAGATCTCCCAGCTGTCTTTTTTGAGTATTTACATACTACAGTAATACACTAGTCACAACCATGTCATATCTTGGTTACACATTGCTCCAGGGCAGAGAGTATTGTTTGTTTCACTAATATTGAGAAAAAAAGTTTCTCAGTATATTTCATGTGGCCATCACACAGAAAAGAAAATATATCCATGTTACCTTCAATGTAAAAGAAAGCAAAAGCAAAACTGCAAAAGAAATGGATATAAAATGAGCAGGGAATTTGTGTAATGTTAAACAGATTGATAAAATAAAATCCTCTCCAATAATGGTTTTTCACCAAATATGGTTTAAAAACTTTGACTAACATCTGAATCCTTGCCAACAATGGTATTGTGGAGGACATGGTTTGTGTTAGAGATTGATAATATAACATAGCAAATGAGTTTAATCATGGTAATTGGTATGCAGATAAACTAAGCAAGAAAAAGTTCTCAGAATCAGATCCAGGCCATATGAAGAGCTGTAAATTAGTATAAAAAGCAATGCTTATATAATCAAGTCAATAACTGTCAAATGTCAATACAATACCTTGACTGGTACTGATTGAACCCATCCTTTCTTCAGAGTGGTACTTTCTGCTTGCTTTGTTTTTCTATCTTCAATTAAAGCATCTTCATTTCCAGATTTTCCCATGTTGCCCCTTAAATTCCCCTTTCTCAATCTCAAATGCTGAACCAGAGCTAACTCCACACAACCACCTGTCAAGGCCTGAACTCAGAATTCAATTCACTTTTTCATATTCTCTCCTATGAAATCCCCAACAGCAAGACCTTTCATACTAGAATGTTCATTATCAAAACTAAGAAGTTTGGCCCAAAAGAATAAGCACAGAAAATTCAGCATCTATATGCATTCAATACTATCTGCATATTTCTACCTCAATACTAATTTTTGTCTTGGATACAAGGGCCGTGCTCGAGATTAAGAGCCATGCCCATTCTTAAGGCATCTGGTAGCAGCTTAAGCTTTTGGGTCAATTAGTTATTTGAAAATGCATCACTTAAGAATTTTCATTTCCTTCATGGAAACCAATAACGCCGTAGTACGCAAATCTACCACAAGAATTTCAATGAAGACAAGGATCATGGCAAAAAGGGAAGTTTAACAAATAAGAAGGGTATATTTAATTATACATTCTATAAAGACCAACCTCTTCCGATGAAACCACAAATGACGTCTCTAAAACATCAAGGATGATTTCCAACTTCTAAACCAGTGCTGTTCTGAGAAGGAAAAAAAAATAAAAAACTTTGACTATAGAAAAATTTCTAAGCTCAGGAAATAGCTCATACCCAGAAGAAAATCAAGAAAGGAAAAGAATTTCAAAGATACTAACAGTGATTACAAAATTCAGAAGTGACCCAATAGACAGACATAACTGTGAAATAAAACTCCAATATTGTATGCACTATAACTGGAATCAGAGTATCGAAATTACACAACTTATTGAGGAATTGGTGCCACGTAAAGGGTTTTTCATTCTTGCCTCTTGAACAGTGGTGGCAGACTCTGGGGACAGTGGCAGAAATAGAGTGAGACTAAATGTGTATCCCTTGTAGAGCTGAAATACATACAGTGCCATTACATCCAATGAAAAATAAAAATAAAAATATTATCCACAAAAAGAGTGAAAGACAAATGGAATATATGAGATAAGGAGGAAAAGAGAGGTTGAAATTTTTTATTTTTTTCTTTATGCTAAAATTCAAATAATAGAAAAAGAAAAAAAATATTGAGGAAAAGTTTTGGACCTTTATCTGATCCAATCCAAGACTTGGTCCGATACTATCCTATGTTTCTTCAGGCTTAGCTTACGCAGGAAGCAGGCCGCCAGGCCTCACGATCGACCCGGTAGGCCTGTTTGTTCAATATCAAAAGACAGTTTTGTCCCTGTCTCACAAGGGCATTTCTGATTTTTCTTCTAAAAATGGAAATTCACCATTGTCCATTAGTATACATATTACTTAAAGAGTAGCTAAAAGAAAAAAACTGTGTATTTCTTAAAAGGGCCAAAATATACGCTTGGTTCTTATAATTTAATACAAAATTCATATTGGTCAATCCAGTTTCAATTTTGTCAGTAGATTTTGAAGAAGAAAAAAAAGAGACCATAATAATATAAATATAGATTATATTCAACATAAATTTATATAATATGAAAATTAAAACGAGATACATATTGTGGACATGAGAGCAAAGTATCAAACGTGACAACCCTCCGCTATCAAATCGACCCTTGATATCAGCAATCAGCAATGAGTGATCTAAATTTATAATCATCAGTATCACATTATTTATAAATAAAATAAAATTAATTACTCTTTATTCTAGTGAATTATTACATGTTTTATGTTAATTTTTAAAAATTATTAAATTAAACATATAACTCATCATTTGAATCATAATTGTTAAATAAACTACAATCACTTCAAATTAATCATAAAATAAAAGAAATTAACTTGAAAAAAAATTAAATTATCATTATTATAATATTTTATGCCTTTTACTTTTTATTTTTTCTTTTTCCACCAACTAAAATCTCTATATTTATCCAATTTTAGTATATTCTTTAATAGGTACAATAGAATAATAAGAAAATATTATCATTTTAACACAAATTAAAACAACAATTTGTACAATTTTTATAAATGAAAAAAATAATATTAAAAAAATTTATTAATATTTTAAATATCTAACAATAAAATAAATATTATGATAAGAAAATGAATATTACATATTATTTGAATCAATAAAACTTATAATTTAATTTTAATATTAGATTTAATGAGTGATTTGGATGAATGGGAGTTATTGTTAATTATGACTTAATAAACAAAAAATATGTGCGTATTTCGATAATTTATGAGATTATTATAAAATATGTGAAATTTTTTGAGATAAAATATAATTCATCCAAAAAAAAAAATATGGATTAGGTTGATCAAATTGAAAATTGTTTACTCAAAATATTTTATTTGAAACTATAGCTTTGGTTACAGTGGTAAGTTACAATAATATTGTTAAAGAAATTTAAAAACTCAAAAAAATATATTTTTGAAACTATGAATATGAATTTTTTATTTTTTATTTTTTTTGGTAAGAACTATGATAAGATTTAACCTTTTATTTTTTTCATTTATTCATTTTTGCATCCCACCACATAATTTCATAAAAAAAAAAAAAAAATTGTGAAAAAAACTTATTAATATTGTGTAATTTTCTTAAAAAAAACAAACATTGTGTAATTTTCCGCAAAAGCCTTGAAACGGGGTTTCCTAGATGGTGGAGAGAAATTGAGAAATTGAGCACAAAGGTTTTACTCGTCAAAAGAGCTTACTTTTTCTGCTCTCCGGGAAGCTAATTCCAAAAGGGCATCAGTTTCCACCATTGATATTCTCTGTCTCTCTTTCTTCTTTTTTCTAGGATTATTCGCTTTGAATCAGGATATGCTGAAGTTGTGGAAATGGTATCAAAATTGCTTGACTGTTCACCCAGTTAAAACACAGATCATAAGCTCTGGTTTGATTTGGGGGTTTGGTGATATAGCTGCTCAGACTATCACCCACTACACAGCCAAGAGGCAAAGTCAAATTCAGGTACTCCTCCATTTTCCGAGAAAAGTTCATACATTTTATGCTTTTTGGGCTAATGGGTCTGTTTCTTCTGTTCTTATTTATTCTTTTACTCGTGTGCAAAATTGCTATGTGAAAGTGATACCCTTATTGCTAACGTCATTTTATTATTTCTTGCATGTCATTGGGAGGAGGTGAAAGGCGTGTAAGTGATACTTAAAGAATTTTGAAATGGAAGTAGATAAAGTAATTGCATAGTAGGTATAAAATTGTGAAATGTAATGTAATGTGAAAGGAATAGTATGGATGGAGCTTTTGTGTTTGGCCTGAAGACCTAGTTAATGTTGACTTTAAGACATAGAACATGTGGATGATCCGTGGGAGGCCTCTGAAAAAGTTTTATACAAGGTGTGTTATTGTACTCCTTTGATTTTTTTGGAAGTGGTATGGATTAAATATCAACTATGGGGCAGGCATTATATTGAAAGTTTAGGATGCATGCATTAAGGGTTTCGACTCTCAAATGTAGACTAAACGGGGGAAGAAAGGAAAGAGCAGAATGAAAGGGAACCAACTCTGTTATGACAGTCTTCAATTCGTTACTCAGGAACTCAGTTTATGCCCCTTTGACCAACATCGCTAGCCAAGACACCCAGTAAAGTTCACCAGTCTCAAGTAAAATTGCTTTTTCATATTTGGAATATGCTTCGGGTTAATGTTTTAGTGTATATTGATTAAGATCCAAATCATAATATGTGCTGATAAATACCTTAATATAACAGGATGCATGATAGATAGTGCAGAAGGACTGTAAACTACTACTTTTCCATCATTTACAAAGGAATGATGCTAATTGCATGACTTTTAATGTAACTATGACAAGAAGTTCAGAAGCTTCGTATGATGGACAATGTTTTCAAGGGCTAGTTGTGTTTTTCCACATGTCACCAAGAGCAGATATTGTCATTATTATTTTTAGGTGTCAAAGCTTTTATTTACCAAAATAAGAGAAAGTGAGAAACAAAGTGTAGTCCTTTTTCACAAATTAATCTGTTAGGTTATTTTTTCGCTCCAACATCATTTATTATTAATAACAGTTTAGTTTTCATTCATATGATACATGTTTTTCAACCGCTAGATGAATCAGCTTATATCTCATGGCATAATGATAAATCTCTTTCATTCATCAGGGTGACGGTGAAGATAAAGAAAAAGAAATAAAGATCAACTGGAAACGAGTGGGTACAACGAGCTTGTTTGGGTTTGGATTTGTTGGGCCAGTTGGCCACTACTGGTAAGCATTTTCTTTATGAAATCAATTGCCTGGCTGCCTATGGATAACTATTTCAACTTATGGATTTTTGGCTAATAAGGCCTTCTATTCCTGGCTCTAAATAATTTTCTATGAGGAAGCTTATGTGAACATATTATCTTTAGGTGTCGTGGTTGTTTTTCCTTTTTGTTCCTTCCCCACTGGGGTTGTCAAAGTCATTTAAGACCTCAGTAGCATCATTGTAATACATTTATCATGACCTTAAAGACTGTTGGATATCGAACAAATTACATAATAAACCTCTGTCAGCATGTGGCTTTGCTGCAAATTGAAGGTGGCAGGTTATTAATGAGGGTTTCTGCAAGTATTTCAACAACATCAATTTCAGCAAATCCAAAACAGGTCAGATGGTGTTTGATGTTTAGGTGGCTAGAGCCAAGTGGCTAGTGATTCAGAAAGGCTGAAGTTCTTGTAGAGATATAATTTGGAACAGTGGTACGGAGGTATCCTGTAGTTCAATCGAAAGAAATTTGAAGAAACTAAATTTTAACTCCAAAGCTTGAAATCAACTAAAGGGACTAGGAACACTTTAAGAGATTAGGAAACCCTGATCAAAGTTAAATCTCTTTCTTGTATTTGTAAATCCTGGCCATACTTTAGAAGCCGAAATAAAACCATGATGGGTCTGACTGACTTCCTTGGCACCTTAATCACTGATCAATAACAATGCACTATTATGGGCCTATTAATTAGCTCAGGGTGCATAGCGTTTATCTTGGGCTTCAAGTTCTGACAGTACTTCTTCTCCAATCGATTAAGAGCTTTTCTGTCATTGTATTAAAGCTATTCAGTCAAATGGAAAAGAAATCTTGGACCTTTATGTGCTTATGTGTGCACAAATGCATTTAATGAGAGGGATTGAGAGAGGTTATGCGTATGGATGTAATTTTTTTTTTCAACTATCTATCAATTTATGTCTTGTTTATGTTTGCAGGTATGAGGGTTTGGACCGATACATAAGATTGCGGCTTATGCTTCAACCAAATTCCTTCCGGTTTGTTGCCACCAAAGTTGCCGTTGATGGGATCATATTTGGGCCATTGGATTTACTTGTGTTTTTTACTTATATGGGGTTTTCTACTGGGAAGAGTGTTCCACAAATTAAGGAAGATGTGAAGCGTGATTTTCTTCCAGCTTTGATTTTGGAAGGTGGCATATGGCCCATTGTTCAGGTTGCAAATTTTCGATTTATACCTGTGAGGTACCAGCTCCTTTACGTGAACTTCTTCTGTTTGTTGGATAGCTGTTTCTTATCCTGGCTTGAGCAACAACAGGATGCTCCTTGGAAGCAATGGGTGAAATCTCTTCTGTCTTCGAAGGAACAAAAAGGCCAAGGTGGATAAATACTCTTCTACTCAATATCATCCTTTTTTCCTGGCCTCAGCAATTATTGTGGAAGGAATGTGATTAACAGGTGAAATTTGGTAAACCTTAAAATTCCGGCTCATATTTTGACGACTGGGATTCAAGAAGTAATGAAATTTCTCTTCTTACCTGATTTAACTTTGAGCACAAGTTATCACTGCTTGTTACATTGTTGAGTACATGGATCGATATTGCTTGTCATTCTCAAGCCATTACTCAATAAGGATCTTGACCATATCCTATGCTACTTTTTTTAGATTTGGTTGATTTATAATCACATCAAGGACAATCAGGATTTAATTTGGTGGAAAAAGTTACATTAACCAATTTAGATTTACTTTTCTTTTGGTGTGGTTTTATACCTTTGTGACGTCAGACTGTAGCTGTTGGTCTGTGACTGTTGTTCGACCATAACAATCTCAGATGAGTGCTAGGAAAGAAATTTCCTTCTGAACTTCTCAATGCTTTTATTTTCTTTTTATGGAGGCTTGAAATTGTTCGATAGCTTGTTCTTAACGAGGTTCACTGGTATCAGACACCATCCTTTTCCCCTTGGAAAAAATCAGCTGTATGATGAACATGCCAAATGCACTGGAATTCAGTCACAATGGCATGATAAGGTTGAGTGCCATGCCTAAATAGTGACCACATTCCAAATCCCCCACCATGATGAATTTTATGTGTTCATATACAGACATCAGATATTGTTATGTCAGAACAAGACCAAGATAAGTTTAAAGCAAATTTTATTTGCTATACATTATGCAGTGCTGAGTAAGCTGTAGCAGTAAGTTCTAGTTTTCCATAAGGAATGAACTGTTTACAAGGAAGAAAAAGAATGCCTAGAGCATGGCGGAGGACCCTTTAACATTGCTGGTGGTGGAGTAACCACCAGGGAATCATAAAGTTGAAAATACAGACAGTCCAGTTGGTGAGAATATTTGGAAAGACATGAAACTGATCATAGAAAACTAAAACGGAAACTTGACATCTTTGAAGAAAAATGGATACGTGGAAACTTTTTTCAACTCTAAAAGGACATGGTGCCACTCACTAGTTGCAATATTGTACTAGCCTTCAGCATTTCTACTTTGAGCAGCCACTGCTGCTCTTGAGCAAAATCAAAACCAAGAGCTTGCAATTGACAACTTAAATACTGACTTTTACGGTCTCGTGAATCATCTTAACTTTGAATAAAAAGCTTCTGTAAAGAATGGGTTTTCGAAGATGAAGCTACCAACTCCATTGATCAGCTACTACTGAATTCAAAGAACAAATTCCTCAAAGAAATAAAGGTGCGGCATTGGTCAAACTATCAAGCAGCTATTCACAAAACCCGAAAGAGGACCTTCAATCAGATAAAAAGAATGTGATGCATCAAGTCTGGATCTGTGTCATCGGTAAAGGCAGATTACGTGTTGTCAAAAATATCTTCCCCATAAATATGGAAATTGGCGTAAATTGGCACAGGAACTGTCCAGCAGCCATCCCACAACAAGGATTTTCAGTCAGATAAAAATGAGATGCATCAAGTCTGGATCCGTGTCATTGGTAATGGCATATTCCTCGATGTAAAAAGATATCTTTCTTAATGGTTAGATCCAATTATAAACATGACAAAAATGAAATTAACATGGCCAAATTCACAATTTACATCTTGTCATAGTAAAGACCTCATCATCAATCCTCCAAACTGCTCTCAGTTATGCTTGACAGCCGCAGATTTGCTCAGACAGTTATGCAGGGAGTTTTGAAAATCCAGCTAATTTCATGTCTTTCATCAACAAATCTACTTTTTCAAGTAAGCTTGCCCTTCTATAGCCAGAAATTAACAAATCATAAGTTGATCTAGTGAGCGTATAGCAACCCTTGATGTGTCCCAAAAATAAGTCTAGTCTATCATAAGCTGCTCGTCTGAAGTATGAACAAATAACCCTTTCCACATCATCTGCACAAATGAATGATAGCCCTTCTGTCATCATTCTTCCCACAGCATACTCTACATCGTCTAGTCTATCCAACATGGCATACATCCTTATAATCCCACAATGAATTCGTGACAGAACACTAGCATCTTGATTGGACTTTATTGAAGTCTCGAGTAGCTCCTCTATTTCTTCCACTTTACCTAGTTCGAGATACAATCCAATTACCTTCTCAATCATATTTTCATTAATTTCCCATCCACCATCCAGCAAAAACTTAAAGAACTCCACAACTTGACCCAAGCTTTTCTGCCTGCAGAGCCCTTCAAGCATATTTTCCAATATGAAATTGCTAGGCACAATTCCAGATTCCATCATTTCTTCGTAGATTCTATCAGCAGCATTAAAACTTCCAGATTTAACACAGCCTGATATAACATATTCAAAGGTTTTAAGATCAGGAGGGAACCCAGCAGCCTTTTTAGCGGAGTACCAGGTGAACATTGCATCAATGTTTCCGGAGTTGGAAAATGCTGAGATGAAAATATTGTAAGTATCAAAGTTAGGCTTATAGCTCTCTGAGCTGTCCATTATTTCAAATAAGCTAAATGCCGTTCTAATATTATTGGAAGACCAGCAAGCGTTTATGAGAGAATTGAAAACCAGGGAAGTGAGTTTAACCCCATTAGCCTCCATAGAAGTAAACACATGCATTGCAAGTGGGAAATTCCGAAGCTTTCCGCAGAGAGATATGAGCTCAGAGTAAAGACCAACATCCCTCTCGTTTTCTTTCAGCATTTTCTCCAACATCCATTCCAAAACCTGATAATCATCAAATGGAATCTGTATTAAGTCTATGAGCAGACATTCAATCGCCTTTCATCAAATCTACAATAGTTAGAAAATTGACAATTACAATTTCAATAGAAAAATAATAAGTTGATGACAGAACTGAGAAACTGGAACACATACTATATATAAAGATTTTTATCTAAAATTACAGAAAAGGAACAGCCGCCCATTAGGATAACAAATTATCAGTGAAGAACTCCATCCTTGAAATTTTTGCAAAAAACAATGATCAGAGGGAGGAGAATGGGTCAGGGGTAGATAGTAGTTTATTTTTTTATTTTTTTATCACCTTTGTACCAGCTTTAGCAGCAAGCATGAGCAAATGAAAAAAACTTAGCATACCCAGCTCGCCTTTATCATAAAATTGAAACCAGAAACAGACCCATCTCTTACAATTCATTTTATGTTCATTTCTTCGCCTATACATACTACTTAGCCCCCAAAATGAGCAGAGAAAAACCCAGAAAAAATTATCAATTCAAAATGATCTAGAGTAATAAGATTACCAGCAGGGCTTTATCAGGAGAAGAATATTTGAGAGAGGTAACGAGTAAATCCCAAGAAAAATCTGAGCTTCTGAGCGAACAATTTTCCTTATCAAGTGTGGGTTTGATGCTTGACTTGGGTTGCTGAAGCAAATTCATGAGCAGAGAATCTGGATTGGATTGTTTGTCGCAAAACAATCGGTGTGCATTTGAAGGAATAGCAATAAAGTGAGGCCTTAAAACCCTTTTACTCACTGATGATAAAACTCTACCAACTAACGCCATGTCTCCGTCTCATTTCCTTAGGCCAGAGTTTGGATGATAGGGAGACAAAAACAGGTCTAGGAACCCTCGTATTACTACTTGCTGTGGGAAGTTTTAAATTTATGTAATAATTCTATAAAAAAATCTCCCAAGAATTATTTATAATTTAAGAAATTATTAATTAAAATTATATCTGTATTTAACAAAATAATTGTTTAGTTAATTATTTTTATTAAAATTAGAAAAGAAGAGTATTAGAATTAAGTTGTGACATGTAAGTGATGTGTTAAAGATATTAGCTGTTATTAATGATAATTATGAAAATATCTTAGTTTTTTACTTACCTAATTATAAGTATCAAATTATCACAAGGTAAACTTTTTTCAAGTGAGAAAAGAATAGATTAATTTCTTTCCATTAGTAAGGGAAGTAAACTTTTTTTCAGGTGAGAAAAGAATGGATCATTTTTTTTCCATTAGTAGGTGGACAGCACGAGTCGAGCATAATATAATCCGTTTTCAGTTAAAAGTTAAAACTCGACTCGCCGGAATCTCGCACAAGTTAAATTCAAAACTTTTTAAATAATCAATTTAAGAAATTACCACTAAATCAACTTACCTCTTACATTACTTTTTATAAATAAATATATTTATATATAATTATGAGCCAAAGCTTTAAAAATATTAACTTTGACATATTTTGCTTATTAAAAAAATAAACCAAACTCGAACAAAACTCTTAACAAGATGCTCTCTCGATATAATGTCAATTAAGAGAAATCATATCAAATAACTTCCGAGATCTTGAGGGATATCCTCTACACTGATCATTACCATTCTTGTAGTATTACAGAAGAAACTCACTTGACGAAAAGAGTGGAAACAGATGAATTGAAAACCATTTATTTAGGCCTTTATTTGCATTATAACATCTGATACTGAATGCGAAAAGAGATTGGATAAAATGCAGCCACGAAATTATGAAGCAAAATAAAATTCCCCAATTACCACTCTCCTTACACATTGATCTACAGATTTAATAAAGAAAAAGAAGCAAAAAAAAAAAAAAAAAAAACATTTGTTTATCTGTTTCCACTGAGCTCTGAGAAGGAAAATGCAGTGAAACACTCATGGGAAACCAAATGTGGATAGGGCTGATTGGAACAACGTTGAGAATGCTTGAGATGTGATTTGGTCATCAGATTTTATCTTAATCTGTGCCTTAGCTGATGATGTGTTGATTATACACTCTACAAGAAATGTTGAGGATTCTTCTGCTTTTTGTGCAAAGAAAAAGAATTTCAAGTTAGGAGGCTGGCCGCCTGATGCAATGCAGTGGATGGATTGGCCTTGCATGTGCTGGAGGAGTGCAGGTGGAGACGTCAAAGCTGCAACTCCTTGAGGACTAATAGAATATTCCTGCGTCAGATGATAAACAAGATGAACCACAATAATAATACGTTGATTATCAGGGCAAGAAAATGATTCCTCATGAGAAAGAGAGAAAAACATATTAACATACAATGCAAACTAAACCTGTGATAAAGATATTGGGAGTTGCCGCCATTTCTGCTGGAAAGAGCCAGGATCTAGAACAGCTTTTTGATTAAGCTTCAACTGAGGAGGTGAAGGCGTGGTTGCAGCTCCTAGTTGTAAACCTAGACCAAGTAGATCATCAATTGCCAAGCTAGATGGCAGAGCATGCCCTGGGACACTGGGGCTTGAAATTGCCAACTCTATCTGTGTTTGTGAAGCTGTGCCATCATATGAAGGAGCATTATAAGCAGAACCATTGCTACTGGGATCTCTACCTTCCTCCTTTTCGTCAGTACTTAGAAGCAGGTCCTTGTCATTTGCCTCAACTATCTGAGCTGGAACAACAGTATCTGCAGATTCTGTACCAATGGACAGATTTCCAAGTTCGTCCGAAAACTCAAATGGACCTCGGTGTTCTTTATCAGTAAACATGTAAGATGGCTGCATGAATTTACAATTGTCAGTTCTTTTGCAAAATAATTTTAATCTAGATAAGAAGGCAAATGTGTACAGTAACACTGTTAATGATAACAATTTTTTACATACCATAATGAATTATCAGAAGCCAGCAAGTAGCAACACACTGTATTAACTAATACATAAACACTTTTTTTTTTGGTGGGGGGGCGGGGTGGTCATTTATAATATAAAGTGGAAATGCATCAGAATATGCACAAGGGAACAAGTATTTAGTATGGGAGAGATGGAGAACAAAGTTTCAGACTGTGTTACTCCCCACTTTTTTCAATTATTTCTTTTGATCTCCGAAATCTTATGCATCGGTCTCATTTTAATAAAAGAATGTAGAAATAATTACAAATACATAATCATTAAACATTTTATCTCCATTAAAAACCACTTATGAGAAAGGAGTACTTCAATTACCTTCTGGTATACAACAGACAAACTATTAAACTCATCAAATATGCGATCTTTGATTTCACTGCTCTGAGTATCAGCAAATACTGAAACTGCTTGCTTTGGAGGGTTCACCACCTGCTCTGCCACAGATAAATTGTATTGCAGGAGCCTGTAGTAAAACAAGGCCCTGTCGTGGACATCCTGCAGTCAATAGAAGTTCATTCATGGAATTTAGTTCAAAACAATTTTTTTTTGTTCCGCACTCAAAAAACAAAAAACTCGTACCTGGTGAAAATCAGCTAAGCCAGAAGCCAATGCAGCTCCCAACGCTTTCTGAGTCTCAGGTGCCCTCTTAAAGAAACACTTCATTACTGCAGTGAGAAGATGTAAGCGAACCTGTGTGATAAGATAATTCATCTACTAATCAGTAAATGGGCAAATATTGACACAAGCTAGAGAATCACTTACAATATTCAAGAATAAAATAGGAGTAGTGACAAATAAACAAGATCAGGAGTTCAGAACTAGGGCTTGAAGTTTGTGAGTCATGATGTATTTACTTGGAACTTTGCGAGCATCCAAACATATATCCGGGGCACAATTGAATGTTCAAGGGAGACTAAAATGGCTCATTTTGGTTTCGCTTAACCTATTTTCACAATATAATAATAATGTTTGATTGACAACAAAATCATAGTCCTCGAGAAGGAGAGCATAGTAAACATCTTTCTTTTGTGGCAGATAAAAACAGCTCAAGGCATCCCATAATCATGGAAAGGCTGCTAGATTACCTCAGCTGAATGCTCCTCATCCCAATTTTCAATTAAGTTCTCCAAGATATAAGGGGCATCATGCATGTCCTGAGAGTATTCCCCCAGCATCCATATAAGAGCTGCCTTGGCTTTTGGTTCTTGAACATTTTTGCTGCTGATGTTCCCAACAACTGCAATACAATCATGACTCCATTGTGGATATTTCCTTAGTAAATTTTTCACAAGAACCTGCATAGAAGAACGCCAAGCTTGTATAACTCCATCAGGCCATAGTCACACCACAGTAACATTTTATTATTTTGTGCTGAACAAATCTAATGTAAGAATAAAAGGCAGTTCATAATGTGTATATCATGTCATGTTTACCAGAGCTTCAGCAGTAACATAGTCCTTTTCCATCTCTAGAAACTGCAGAAGCCGATCAACTATAGCATTCACATCATACTGCTGCAGTGCTATCTTCCCAACAGCCCGAATTGACTCTCTTGCAATGGGAATGTCAACATTTGCAGCATATTCACAGAGTTCCGTCACTGGATTGCACTCAAGTTCACCATAAGTCATACTTTGAAATTAAAGATAACACTGATAGGTATACCGTATATGACAAGGTAGTAAAAAATCAAAGGGAGAAAAAAAATAGCATATTTCATATCTAAAGTTCTTTTTGTTTCCATATTTTCTTATTCTAAGAATTACTCTGGAAATATATGAGAGGAGATAACTTACCTATCTCATAAGTGTTGCTCTCATTTGCAACAGCAGTTAACATGTCAAGCTTCAACTTTTTGACATACGATGGCTCATTGTATTGGCAATAGAAGTGCTTGTAGTCTGCGGAAAATATATAAGGCGCACGCGTCACCAAGAGATGCAGGTGACTTAAAACTGCATAAGATTGCTCTGGACTTCCAGAACTCACCAAGGTTAAGAGAGGGGCTTTTATACGTTCATACACCTAGAGAGAAAAATTGAATAAGACGGCCGTGGATCTCAATCAAAACCAACGAGAGAGAGTCAAAAATGACTCCACAAAATGAAGGATGATGTAACATCGATACCACTAAAGAGTGCTCTAAACTTAATAATTTATGACCCCGAATCTCATGCTATCCATGTAGGAGTAGAATTACAGTAACTTCATCTTTCAGTGCCTCATTACAAAACGAAAAGTCTCTATTTGATGCAAAACAAGGGTATCCAGATCACCCACCAGCATTTACTATACACACGCAATAATTAAAAAAAAATTTGTTATGTAATGTACTACTTGCTCTTTAAAGTAAATAATCATATAAAGCTAAGCTTTCATACACACCTGCTGATGAACATCAGTCATTGATAAAGTCAACTGTAGAAATACTTTGATGGCAGCCAAGACAACAGCACCATTTGCATGATGAAGTCTATCTTCAAGGAGATTCATGATGTCAAAAATCTCATTGTTATCTGAAGGAACATACTTGGCAACCAACTCCATAACAAGGCACTGTGCCCATTCACTAAACTCCTTAATTCTGCATGCCAAAACATGGAGTAAACTAAGAACTTCATTTTAGACGATGCTTATGTAAGTTATGCTTACATAAATCAAAATTTCTCTCTCTCTGATTCTCTGACATTTGGCATCATCAGCCCAAGATGGCCATAAGTGGCAACACCCAATACAGGTGTGGTTCTCTTCATATACTTTAACAAATTATAAAATCAATTTTTGACTTCCCTGGACATAGTACAGAACTACAGATAGGTGAATGAAGATACATGCATGCGCAAAGCAGTTAACATGTTGGTGTATGTATTATAGGCTCATTTGCCACATCGTATAGGATTAGATAATATAACCCTATACAATGTATTAGGCAATATTAGTTATACAGTTGCAGTATCCTTGCCCACTTCACTGGATAGTCTATTA
This sequence comes from Quillaja saponaria, assembly GCA_029379385.1. Taxonomy (NCBI): domain Eukaryota; kingdom Viridiplantae; phylum Streptophyta; class Magnoliopsida; order Fabales; family Quillajaceae; genus Quillaja; species Quillaja saponaria. Next base: position 23,538,054 of record CM055610.1, read on the forward strand.
CTATCAAGCATAGTATAAGAGGGGTCAATTGTATAAGTATATACTACTATGTTGTTGTCAAACACTGAATATGAGTCAACTAAATAGTCTTATAATATCTTGCCATCCTTATACAATGTGTCAAATGAGCCCTATCATGTATAATATGTATACGTAGTTGTAAGGTAGAAACAGAATTGACATGTTTTCTTTTAAAGGGCTACTGGGAATGAGAGAAGTGGGGAAGTATCCATATATCATATCAGTTTGAAACAGGGAAATACATGTAAATTCCTCTTTCAGTTAACAAAATAGTATGAAGCAACCCACCCCCAAAAGAGGGTGGAAAATTATATCCGTCATTCCCATTTTCTATATTTAGTTTGGTCTCCATGTATTACCAGATGGGATGAAAGAAATCCTGCATAAATATTCAACAATCGTTTTTCCTTCTTTTTTTTCTTTTTTGAGGGGAAGGGTAATATGTAACAAGACAATTTACTCAGCTATTAGCAGTATCACATTGACATACATAATATAGCATCAATTACAATTGCAGAAATCAAGGTGGTGTTCTTCTTGTTTTGAGTCGGTATTTCAGTTTAACCAACTCGAGGATTCAATTGTGTCATAAAAGATATGTTACCAAGGTACCTTACTCATTCAAAATTTAAATCCAGGCAACATAAACTTACCGGTTCAGAAAGTAATACACAACTGACTTGCTAAGCAGTGCTTCTCTCTCCCTGGAAGCTTCCTCTGAGGTGCTTGCTTCTGAACTCCAAATCTCTTGTAGGGCTGACAAACAATTTGCAACTACCTGATGGGAAAATAAATCATATGTGAGAATGAACTAATTATACCTGACAGTTAATACTGATGCATATTAAACATTCATCTATAAGATAACCAGGCTGCCAGGGATGAGTTAGAGAAAAGAAGTCTTGCAGTCCCTGTATTTTCATCATTCGAAGGGAGCCCTAATGAATTAGCATTAAAGATATTCTGTCTACTGGCAAAAGTATGATAAAGTCGTGATACACAGATATATCACAAAGACATCAATCAGGAATTAATGTTACAAAATTTTCGCTAATAGTTACCGATCATTGGAGCATGCAGACATTTATCAAAATTAAGTGTAACACTGTCCATGGTTAACCGACATTCACATGAAGATCAGCAAGTAGGAATGGAATTACCACTGACCTGAGTATCTGGGTCGTTAAGCATTAAGCTCTTCAGCATTACTGGAAAATCTGCATCAACACAAGTGGAGCCCGATATGTGATACAGTTTCAAAACCCCAATAACTGCCACCATCCTCACATAACTATTGTTGTCCTTCAACCCTGATCCCAATGGCCCCACCAAATACTCCACCAGGTTTGCCACTCGTAATGAACACAAACTCCTCAGTGCTAGTCCTCGGATAGTCGGATCCTCGTCCTTGCAATCTCTTTGAAGAAAATTAATCGTCAAAAGTGCAAGATCAGGATTGCCCTTTGCATAATTTCCAACATATAGGTAACACATTTTCTTCAGAACAATGTCGGAAGCTGCTGAGCACATCACCATCTCGCCAAAGAGAGATGAAACATCAATTCCTATTGTCATGTAGGAAATCACCTTCTTGAAGAGCTCCCGTTTCGAATCATCGACCCCTGGGGCTCGGCTACCAGCTAACTGCCGAAGCTGTGATTTCAGATCTGAGACTTCACTTTTCCTGGTCAAATTAGTTTTTCAGGTCAGCCTTTAATTATACATAGACTACTTAGACTGTTAGAATTAAACTGTACAATCTTCAGTTCTGTTAACAAGTTGATGAAGAACAAAGAATTTACAATTTCCAAAACAAAAAAAGACAGCAACAGCAAGACAATTCGTATCAGATAAGTAAGAAAAGGATCATAAACCTAAGCCACCCATTCAATTAAACTAATACAGTTGCTTTTCTTAGTTCAGAACAAGTTCTCAAAAGGATGCCCTATACTTGGTGCACATTTGATATAACAGTTTCCACAATAGGAAAAAGTGAAACACAAGTTCCAAGGGTTAACTGAGGCTTTAATCTTCCTGATACCATACAGATTCTGATACCACATAGCAGTTCAATATTTGATGACTCCGAACAACATGCATTGCTAAAATTTTAAATCTAAAAAAATTCGATCTTCAACTCTTAGATACACACAGAACAGAGAAATGGGACATTGGAATAGTAAACAGAGCTAATCGCAACAGCTTGACTTAGAAAAAAAAGTAAGGAATGAATAATTCTCTTCATTGCTCTTAATTGTGATTAGGTATAATCAAAGCTTCAAGCTTATGACTTTTTTGCATAGGAATTGTGGACTAACCCAGAAGGTTGAGAAGGTGAAGCAGATCGTTTAGACTGTGCCGGAGGAGCCATTGCTGCCTGCTATTCGAACTTTCCAAGTCAATTACGAGGAGATCTCCGTTTTCTTGAGTAAGGGCAGAGAGAGAACGATCAAAACGAAGACAGAAGGAAGTCGATTGTAGCTAAGCTTGTAAATCTGTGAGAAAATGGAGTTTTTTCTTCAGAGTCACCCGCGGGGAGACACTGGTGTAAACGACAAGATGATGAAGTGAGAGAGAGAGAAGAACAAAAATATCAATAATAAAGTCTTAGGAAACAAACGACATAAAGGATGAGTGTCGTTTATATGTTTGAGCAGCAGTAGCCAGCAGCGTTTGGTTTGGCTACACAGTGGTCTGTCCCTTCCTTTGCTTTCACTCTCTAGGACCGAAAGAAAGGCGTTTACTCCTTACTTCGACTCCAACAATTCAAAGATAAGAACTTTGAACTAACAAAGACAGTCAGAGAAAGCATGCTTAGAAACAAGAAGCTACAAAAAGATTGTGTATAGCAGAGAGAGAAGGAGATGGTTCTTCTTCACCTTCCAAGAATCGGTTTTTCTATCTTAACCCCATCATTTTCAGTCAGTACCCATTTCAATCTCTTCGCAATACCCAAATTTCCCAGCAAAAACACTTTGTTCTTCAGCACTATTGCTCTATCTTCTGCATCCAAATCCACCATCTCCCCCTCAGAACCCATACCCATAACTCATTTGCCAGACCCATCAGAAGAGACCCGTTTGGAATTTCCACTAGAAAAGCTATTTGTGCCTCCGGAAACTGATATTTCGGGCGATAATGTTGCTCTGAGTACTAGAATCTTAAAGGGTTCGAACATTGTGCTCAGTAAGTACGCCAGGGATGCTCAGGTAGTGCAAGCGGAATTTATCAAAAGTAGTGTAAGAACTGAGGATTGCCCCTCTGATGGGGTTCCTGAATTCGCTCTTGTTGGCCGCTCCAATGTGGGAAAATCGTCATTGCTCAATTCAATTGTGCGACGAAAGCGGCTGGCCTTAACTTCAAAGAAACCCGGTGAGTTATTTGATATCATAACAATGTTGTTTTCTGTTTTTTCAGTGGTTAAGTTGGTTTCGATGAACATGTATGTTTTATCGTTTCATTAGTAACATCTGTGCTATAATTTACTAAACTGAGCTGCCACATAGTAGCTGTTGCCAATGTTGTAAGTTCTACTATGCAAATGTTTAATTCATTAGTCACTACCACTTGAAGAAACAATTAGGTTGCTTTTGTTTTTCTTTGTGTTTTGTTGATTACAATTTCAACCAAATTAGTTGGGGCGAGAACTTTAGTGGTTACTTTGCTGATGAAGGAAGCTTGAGATTTAGGATTCAAGCGAATCACTGATGCTTTTGAGAGATTGTATTTTGTTCACTACTTGATCTTAGTTGTAGTGTTTGCCTTCTTTCTCAGCACGTGGGTGGCTATGTCAGTTAATATGTTCACTACACTTAAAATATCATTGATCATTGTCTCTATGGTATAAGAATAAGAGACACTTCAGGAACTGTCATACATCTATGGTATATTTTTTTTATCATTGGCATCTATGGTGGAGAATTCAGGAACTGAAATGCATTATTCTTGCACGTTCTGGTAATTTAATTTCTGTAATTTCTATTTGATTTTATGATTCATCTCATGGACTAAACAAGCGTACTGAGTTCCTCTGTCTGGTTGAATAGTCATAGCAGTTAAAACTTAAAACTTAAAAGAATTTCCCTTGCTCTCTTTCTGGAACTCGTTACTATGGCTTCTAAGAGTTTTGATCAATAAGAACTAAAGGAAATGAATGATTGAATCAATTTCAGTCTCTTAAGTTACTTTGAAAGGTGACATTTGATTTATAAAAAGAAACTTTATCATAATATGTATCTTGAGATCATAAGGAAAAATATCAAAATATTCACTCTAATATATTTCTCAAATGGACATCGGACAGAATAAAACTATTACACATGTCCAGATTATCTTACAGCTTACATATGCTGCACTGCCATAAACCTGACAGGTTAGTCAACACTCAACACTGACACTTCCGTAGATGATGAATATTTTTTTATTGTATTTAAGTTTAATAAAATAGCAATTCTATGCTAAGGTGGATAAAAACATAATGAATCTTGAACTAGTATATGATTAACATATCTTCACCTGAGTAACTGAACAGAGTTAACTATTGCTTTTCATTTCATTGTAGGCAAGACACAATGCATTAACCATTTCCGGATCAATGATAGCTGGTACTTGGTTGATTTGCCAGGATATGGGTATGGCTCACTGCTATATACACATTCTACAGTATTTCCATTCATGTGAATGATGACATGGAAGGATTTTATCTGATCTAGCAAGAGATCCAAGCAGTGGACTCTTCTATAATTTTTCTTGTTCCACGTTATTTAGGTTATTTTAATAGATAGTCTGGTATAGTCTTGGCTGCTTTATAAATGAAAGGAAGAAAGATAGGGAAACTGCATATAAAGTCTGTGTGTTTCTTTGAAGATTTTTTATTATTTGTTATATAGCTACAATATCCGGACAAGTTCTTGAAATTTGCCCCAGTTCTGTTGTAAGATTGAATTCTAGTTAAACTCCACCTTCACATCCGTCTAGCTAACAAATGATTGATTCCACTGATCTTCTTCTTGGGCACCAATCTAAAAGGTGGTCATAATGGCATAACCTTATGTCATCTGTTTACACATGAACATAGGTATGCAGCTGCACCACAGGAACTTCGAAAAGACTGGGGGAAGTTCACTAAGGACTATTTCCTTAACCGACCAACATTAGTCTCAGTATTTCTCCTCATAGATGCCAGCATTCCTGCCAAAAAAATTGATCTCGAGTATGCCGGTTGGTTGGGTCAGAATCAGGTAGTTTATCAGCCTCCTTTTCATCTTTACAGGAAAACAGAAGTAAATGAAGTTATAGAATGATCTCTATGCCTTGTGGCAAAACTGAAGTCATAACAAACTACTACGCCAATTTGTATTCACTTATCTCACATTTTTATGCATGACTATTGTGACACCGAGATTTATTCATGCTGGCAACTCATGTTAAGCAGAAATATTTCAATTTCTTAAATGGCATCTTCCTCTGGTTAAAATGAATAGTCATATATGTGGAATCAGAAAACTGAAATTGTAAGAATCCATTAACATTTAGGTGTAATTATTTAAAGGTGAAGATGAATAGAGATTATATAATTTTCTGTTTCAGATTCCAATGACATTAATCTTCACCAAGTGTGACAAGCGGAAAAAGAAAAGGGATGGAGGGAAGAGACCGGAAGAGAATGTGAATGATTTTCAGGAGTTGATAAGTGGCTTCTTCCACACAGTGCCACCATGGATCATGACTAGTAGTGTTACCAATCAGGGTCGTGATGAGATACTACTTCATATTGCCCAATTGCGGAACTACTGGCTCAAGCACTAGTTCAGAGAAACATGACATCCTATCCTTAAGTAGGTATGCGACATGTCATTCTTGAATCCTTAGGTAGCTGCTGATTCCATTACCATTTCAGAAGCGTCAACTAGTATAATCTAATGTTGAAATTTTAAATAATTCAAAAGCTCAAATTTCTGGGAATAGTGAAATTGATTTACACTTTAAATCTTCAATTATTGCAGATGCACCTATTTCCCCAAAAGGATTGAAGGGAGAGACGAGAGTAGTGGTTAATCTTGTTTGATTGTGGTTAACATTTGTAAGTGATTCCTATGACGGTTTAGTACCCTCAGGCCCTAATATTATGGGCAAGAAAAGAGATGGATAAATAACAGCAAAAAATGACTACTGTGGATGAGGACTAGACAGTTTTGTTTGTTTAATGCTTTAATTATTGGTTGTTATTCTCGTAAAGGCAGAGCTCGAGCTGTAAGGGGCTGGAAGGGAGAAAGAAGAAAGAAATACATTCTTAATGTTATTTTCCTCTCTTTCCTATTTTCAGTTCTACCAGTTACATTCTACTATACTTGCTAGTGATACTGTGTAGCAAATTTCTGATGTCTTGTAACCTAGTGGAGAAATTATATTTTCCTCTCTTTCCTATTTTCAGTTCTACCAGTCACATTCTACTATACTTGCTAGTGATACTGTGTAGCAAATTTCTGATGTCTTGTAACCTAGTGGAGAAATTATAGTTTTCCAACTCATAATGTGGAGTAATGTTACAGTTTTTCCTTTTTAAGGTCCGGGTCAATTTATACATACACCTCAACTAATATAGTTTTTAGAAGTTCAAGTCTTATTGTAGAAAGGTAAATGCAATAACTCAAATTAGTGCAATTTGGTCCTTTCTAGAGATAGTTTATTGTATGATATTCTAAGTTCTGACAGTCAGTTGAATATGCGGTTCTTATAATGTGGTGTATACAACTATCACTAGTTGTTGTCATCCTTCTGAGTTCTGCCAGTCAGTTGATTAGAAAATGCAGAGATCTACTAAAAGCAAAACATTCTGCTATATCAATCGAGACTATCGTAGAACTTGAGTAAAAATTCTCTCATAAATGCAAAACATCTGAGAAAGATCCTGTCAAGGTCAAGCGAGCACTGACTGAAATTGTATGACAACGTAAATACCAATAACTATCAAAATTAAGCTAAGAAAAGATTAACCTACTTTCTAATTGTCAGAACAACTAACAATGAAACAAAACTTTTTTCCCCGCTTCTTTCTTCTTTACATTCTAGCAAAGTATTACAACGTAAATAACCACTAACTATCGAAATTAAGCTAAGAAAAGATGTACCTACTTTCTAATTTTCACAACAACTAACAATGATACAAAACTTCTTTTTTTTTTTTTGAAATTTCAGGGACATTTAAACATTGTATGCCCTTCAAGCCCCTAAGAGGCTGCAGCCACTCCCTTCTTCCTGGGGGTTGCTTACCTAACCAAGCATTAACAGAAAATTCATCAACAATGGGAACAAAATCAGATAAAATGCATAGCCCCAAAGAAAGAAGAAGAAAAATAGGCACAAGTTCTTAAGATTATAATTTACCTTACCTGAAGTTAGTCTTGAACCTGCAGGGAACATGACGAAGATACCTCATACGGCCAGTCCCTGTTGTTTTTCTATGGATAGCCTTCACACTCCAATTATCTGATGGCAAAACCAAAACAAGCTAAAGATTTATCAAAAAGCTCAAGCACACCCAGATCGTATATGAACCCTTATGAAACAAATTGGGCCAAGGAGAAGCAAAATGGCATAATAACATATTAAGCAGCATACAGTATCAAGCAATAATTCCAAACTAGGGACTCCTTTCTAGCAACTACCAACTTCTTTACGTCCAAAAACAACTAAAGCAAACGTCTTGACAGAAGAAAAGAAAAACAATGAAGTAATCCAAAATGCCCACCATGCCATGCACAACTAGTTTAAGATAACTCAAGATTAAGATTTAGAAAGAAAATGAACCATTATTTACTGCAAACCAAATAATGAATCAAACAATAAATGGTGCAGAACAGCCAGCAATTCCCAGAATGTAACATATCAAATAATAATTCCTTAAACACCTGTAGGCAGCTAAAGTCTCCTGAAAAGTAAAGCTACGACCAAGGATATAAAGTTTAACTCAACAAGACCCTATATCTGAAGCTTGATCCATTAATTGGAAACTCTCACTTGGTTTTGAATAACCATTCATGTAGTCTACCTTAAATATCAATTTGGAGCAAAGACTTGCTTTTGTTGTTTCTCAAAACTCAATTTGCAGAGCTTACTTATATGCATCAATGCAGTATGTTTTCCAGTTCTAATAAAAAAAAAAAAAAAAAAAACTAAACGAAATAATTTCTTCTATGTTCCTTTTTGCTTTCAGTTGCTCAGCAACAGAAAGCAGCCTCTATAACAAAATAAACGATCACTAAAAAAAATGTGCTAAGCAATTCAGAAAATGGTTTTTCATAATCAACTTTTATCATTTAATGCTGTTATGGTTATGATTTTCATGTGGGTCTCATAAATTCCTAATCCAAATGCTGAATTTTTACAGCTACCAAACAAGAGCAAGTTGAATTTGACAAATACGAAACCAACCTATTATTAATACCACATGAAAGGCCAAAGTACATATTCACAATAGTGAAAGAAAAGACAATCATAAATCAAATAAGATCAACCAACCGGTTCTAACATTATGTTTGTCTTACATTGTCTGATGCGGGTAGCAGGATAAAGCACAAGAGGAACATCGACTCTTCTGAAGGTGGAAGCTTCTTCGTCCACACCGCATACACAAGGTTTGTGTCTTGTTCCTCCTCTTCCCAAAGCTTCCAGTTCCCTTTCCCTGTGCAAAACCATTCCCTGAACTAAAACAATTTCACAGACACAAATATAAAGCGAGAAAGAGAAGGAGTGTGCCATTCCTTTGGTTGCAGAAACCCTAGCAATAGTAATTTTGGTAGTAAAAGTTTTCTCCTTTAGAGGTTTGAGTGTCTGTATATCTGAATCAAATTAGGGTTTCGTTCTTTTGAGTTAGGAAGGCTGAAGCTTGACGAGAACTGTGCAGAGGTGGATCCATGACGTGCAGGGTCTGGATTCGGGTCATGAATAATGTATGCAGATTTATTAGTTGATAAAATATTTTGGACAACATTTTACAAAATAGCGGGGATAGCTCAGTTGGGAGAGCGTCAGACTGAAGATCTGAAGGTCGCGTGTTCGATCCACGCTCACCGCAATATTGAAGAAATATTTTTTTTTTGGTCTTCTCTAGTTTCTATTAAGCAGCATATTTTCTTGCTTGATTCTCTTTATATATATATAAATATAAAATCAAGATTAATATTAAAAATTATCATGATTTATCCTATTCCTAAAGAAAATATATACATATTGAAAATGTCAAAAAAGGTAAAAGCGAGTATTATTGATATATTTCTGCCCATGACCTTATCCAAAGGGTATATATTCCAATTTGGTTGTATATAACAAAGTGGAAAACGATAGATGAGTTCTTTCAATGGAATTAAATAAAAAGGAGAAGGATGTAAGATAGAGTATATTCTAGTGTAGATAAACGAAACCCAACCCTTGAATACTTCTTGTTTGGATATTATTCTTAGTTGGTATTTGATTTATCCTCCACAAAAAAAAAAAAAAAAAAGACTCACTCCAACACTTCAACAAGATTCTTCACGCAAAAGTGCAGTTAAAAAAGTGACTATGTGTGAGTGAGTTTTGATACTATTCTTCAAACACTCTTAAATTTTTTAATTTTGATTTAAATGGTTTGTTTTTTATCAAACCAAAAAGATGATTATGTAAAATTATATATATAAGCTGATCTTGGCACACCTGGCTGCTAAATAAATAAATAAATACGTTTATAACCTTTATATATTGATCTATATATCAACATCATATTAATTCCCTTGCTGGTATTTCATGACTAATTATTAAGTGAGAAGACAATCATTCTCTAATTTTATTGTCGTTCACACATTATGAATTATGAATAACCTACACTACTCTTAAATTGTATCAAATTTTGAATAATATTGATTATTAGTAGTCATTTATATTGGAAAAAATAAACCGTTAATGAAACATAATTATCGCAAAATATCTTTCAATATGCATAAAGTGATCATAGCTTGGCAAACGATTTAATGCAAAATATATATTATATAGTAACATATAAATAGTTGCATTAATATCTTTCTGCACATAAATCACTAGAATTCTAAACATTTTATTTTAAAATATACGGTCACAAATAAATTTACAAACTAACCGCTGTTTCACTGTAAATTAAATATTCCATGTTGAATTGACAATGTATGTGATTTGATTTTTTTTAATTAGATACATCACACAAATATATAGACATTTGAGTACTAGACTATAAATGTGATTCGGTACACGTAAATTAATTCGGACACACCATACCGCTAAAAAAAACAAATATAGACATTAATTTCAATGACAAACATTCCTACGGATGGATTATTATCTTGCTCTACCATCCAATTTGATGTTGACTAATGCCAGCAGTTAATTTCAATTTTTTTTTATAAATAAAAATGGGCCAAACAGCTAAAAATTAAACGATGGATGTATTTATCAAAACACTTAGGATAATGAATAATTTGGACCCACACATATGACATAATGAGACATTTAATTAGGCTTTATAAAGGCCACATATAAATCAAGGACTTGTTTGATGGTCCTGAATTATATATTAGTGCCCAACCATACAGAGGTACCTTGTAAATTGCCCTATGATATCATGCATGATTCATAACCTTGGGGATGGTACGCTATGTACAACTTAATTAGGACCACCTTAATTAATTATATGCTAAGTACAACACATTAAAGAAAAAAATATGCCTTTTCAACTCTGATTATGTCCATATACATAAATTGCTTTTTCATGTTTGGTTCATACAACCTAATCACCTCTTGACTTTATTTTGCATTTCAATTTGATGGTATATATCTACCATAAAAGTTTCCAACTTAATCCAAGTTTAATATCAACTTTCTAATATTAACATGCTTGACAAAAAATACAGTACTAAGGATGACATATTTGATCAATTGTAGTTTCTTTGTTAAATATTATTCAAAGAGCTAACATAAATTAAACATAATCTTAGGCAAAATCACATATTGTGAACTATTAGCTGAATGTGATTGAAGTATGTTTTATTCTCTTATAACTATCATATCTATGCATATGCAATGAATCGAAGTTTGACCGACCTAAATAATATATATATATATATATTTAGAAAGATAATTTGATTTTAGGTATTTAATTAAAAACTGACTAAAACTGGAATTATCTTGTTTTTCTTTTTGACTTTATACTTTTTTTTTTGTAATTGTTCACGATTTAGACTCGAGCCAAATGAAATACGGTCAATGAATCATTTAGACAGAAAATTTTCAAATGGTTGAATTAGATATCCAATCCAAACAGATCATTTTATCATTTGTTTGTCTAATTTCAGTTTCAAAAAGAAAAAAATAAAAATGAGGGAAGGACAGTTGATAGTAATAAAAACCCAACTAATGGGGCCCAATATGGATTCCCATTTGGGGATTTTACGGGCCATGGGACCTTTCCTATTTGCTATCCTCTCTTGCTGCTTGCCTTAAATAGGATGCAGAAGAAGAAAATTGCTTGATGACTTGATGTTGATCTGTCTGTATATAATTCTATCTCTATATGAAGAATGAATGAAGTTTGATGTAAGAAGGTAGTGTACGTCGTTATTGTGTAAGCGAAAGATTCCATCTATTTGCACTACTCAGCAATATGCGGTCAGAATAATCTCCACCTCCTAACAGTCTTAAAACCCCTAACTAGCCAATCTAGTTCAACTACCACGGCACTCGGAAAAGTAAGACTATGTCACGAGCATGACACTCAGAAAAATAAGACGATATAACGAGTACGACATTCAGAAAAATAAGACAAATGTCACGAGCACGACACTTAAAAAATAAAACAATATTTCGAGCACGACACTAGAAAAAATAAGGCGAATGTCACAAACACGGCGTTCAGACAAGTAAGATGATGTCACGAGCATTAAATTCAATTAAGAGAAAAATTCTCATTCTTTCTTTTTTCTCAGAATATGATACAATAATTTTCATGTCATATGAAAATAAAAAATAAAAAAAAGAACTAACTCTAATGTATGTACTTGTAGCAAAAAACTCTCTCATGTATGTACTACTGTAAAAGGCTAGCTAAATATCTCTCACATACATAATGCACAATGCATTCACTTGCATAGGTGCCCATGCAAATCTGTCCTCGTAATTTTTCTCAGAATGCAAAAGTAGTAGTATAGTATTAATATTATTTTAGGAGATTAAAAACATGATTTTTGCTCCCCATGTTCTTGAATTTAAATTTCAGAATTTATTTATGATTAAGATAAAAAGGATGAACAACAATATTTATTTTTGTAATTATATATAGTTTTTAGATATCTTCATAGATCAATATGTAAAATCAATTAATTTTGATATGATTAAAGAGAATATTATTAAGTTTTTTGAGATATTTGAATTCGAACATAAATTTCTCTTTAAGAGAGTAATAATAATAACTAGTTGAATTACAACTCATCGTCACTTATAGTATTAGTTAACTATATTAATTAGATAATTCAGAGTTTTATTAATTAGTTTGGTATTTTTACTAGTTTAATTAACAACTCGTTGACCAAATAGCATTAATATGATACATTCTCTATATATATATAATGCATACAAATTTGAGAGTGAAAAGATCTAGATTAGCCAATCAGTTGCTGACTATATCACACTCCCGATTGGAGAAGCCAATGTCTTAGATTTGAGCAGCTACTATATGTATGCAAGATTGAAAAAATAGTTGAAAGTGTCATTTTTCCCGGCATGCAGTTCCCCTTGTCCCCTTTAAAATAGATATCCCTTCCCCCTTTCCGCAAGGAGTAGGAGTAAGTTAGAGCCTTTTAAAAAATAAAAAAGAAGAAAAAACTAGGTTTGTAAAATAGGTGGTTGATGCTAATTATGACCTCATTTTTGTGTAATAAGCAGTATTGGAAAGAAAAAAAACAGCTACTAATGAAGCATTCTCCAATTATCAGAGCTTTAATTTGGAATTGACAGTTTCATTTCAAGTTGTATAGTGTCGATCAGCTGACCCCATATGTTGTTTGCTTTTACTTAATAATGATAATGATTACTAAGTATCTAGGAGTATCATTATGCATGCCCCATTTTAAGTTATGTCCTCAAAATGGAAGCTCATCATAGCTTTATGCATACACTTTTATTTGCTTTTCTTGCAAGTAGCTGTAGTAGCTAGCTAGCATACTGCACTACTGTGGGCTCTATGAATTTCCCTTTTTCTAATAAAGCCATCAACAAAGGTATCAAATTAATCACTTTATTGAGTTAAATTGCAGTCGAAGGATACAAATATAAATGATAGTTTTTGGTTTGATTGTTACATTATACCACGGTTCCAGGTTGGTTCACGTTTGGCTGCATTAGGGTTTGTCTCCTGATTCCAGCAATTGCGACAGAAAAGATAATTACTGTTTGCAGTTGTAGTTCTATCAGTGATTGTAAATTATTTTCAACCGTCGACACAAAAGTGAAAAATCTGTTGCTACTAAATCTATAGATTAACTATAAGCTTCAAAGCTCAAAAATCCATTTTCATTTGAAAATGGGCATTCTTATAATTCATGTAATTAAACATGGTGGTCCAAACTCAAATGAAATCAGATAACGAAATTGTAAGAAATAAGTAATGAAAAAGGTACATATATATATAGAATAAAATGCCAAGCCAAAATTGTGTTTCATACATTACAATTTTTCTTTTCTTCTCTTCAAAGTTGAAGTACAGCCTCAAACCAAAAAGAAAGGAAAAAAAAAAAAAAAAAACTAAAATTGAAAACTTAATATTACAAAAACTAATTGAGGCAAATTAAAAAAAGGTCATCCCAAGCCATCCCAAATGAAAATACTACATGTTAAACACAATCATGAACCAGATTTAATTAGCTAGCTAGCTCTCGCAAAAAAATACCAAACACTCCCTCTAATCCCCCTCTAAAAAAGTCAATACCTAATTAGAGAAAAATGAAGATTTACAAGATGTACAAAATAGCTAATTAAGGTCCCCCCACAAATACCAGCATTTGCACCCTTTTTTTCTAATTTCAACTTCAATTTGTCCTTCCCAATGCATGAGTGCATGACTTTGCTTTCTGCAGGTTAATGATCAATCAATGAAATCACAAGGGTACCTCAATCTAGCTCCTTTTCCTTTTCCTTTTCCAAATTTTGAGTTGGAGGAGCACCATTCAAGTTTGGTGCTAAATTGTGCCTAAATTGGCACCACCAAAACCCTCCAATCATGTCAATTTTCTTTCTATTGCATTCTCTGTCTGTGTCTGCCTTGAACAAATTAAAGCAATCATGAATTAGATGAGTGTGGCAAAAGTGAACGAGCAAAAGCACTAGTATGCTTTGCCTCAGCTTTCCAACACCTTTCAATATCTTGTGCTATATCTTGTGCTATTCTCTTAGAATCCATTGAAGCACCAAGTAGCCCACGTTTAGTAAACCCCACTGCATATAACCCACTTTCACCTTTCCACCCATTTGGGAATGGTCTTCTAGGCAACCCATCTTCCTTACAAAACATATCCCCTTCCTGCATTTTTTTATTTATTATTTAATGACAATTAATATAATCTTCTTGAAAAAGAAAAAGGAAAACAAATTTATTTTTTTCTTTTGTAAATATAACAAAAATGATACCTTTAGCCAATAGGGTACATTGCTTTTGTAACCAGTTGCTAATATGATGTCATCAAATCTCTCTTTTCTTCCATTGTCAAATTCCACAGCATGATGTTTTAGCCTCTTAATGGCTGGACATACCTGCACAAATTAGTAATATATTTTTATCAGGTAAAAGAATTTCTGTATCATTTTTCAAAAGATTAATATATTAAACTCATCTAAAACTGAAAACATGCTAGGTTAAATTATATCAAAACCGACCTAATAAGAAATACATAAGATATGAGAATAGGTCATTTATATATTTATCAAGTAATAAATTTATGTGAATAAAATCATTTCAGATGGAATTTGTCTAATAATTAAAATTTTGAGTTGATGGCTGATCATATAGAAAATCGAATTTAAAAAAAAAAAAAAAATCATGTCATGAATAGAAAGAAGAAATCTTTGAGAAAAAGAAAAGTAAGATTTTTTGATTGATTAAAGAAAGGAGGGAAAAAAACAAAGTACCTTAATGTGACCACTTTTGATTTTGGCAAGGGTGCCAACATCTAAGACGGGGGTCTTTCCGGACAAGTTTTTGAGTTGAAGGGGACCCAAACTGGGTCGGTCCAATCCTAAACGAGAAGTGTCACCGAACATTAGCCATGACACTATGAGCAGCAACCGATCCACAAATCGTATAGGCAGCCACTTTAGTAACCACATGGACAACCCAAAAGTTGATTTTCCCAGCATCTCTCTTGGTAGGACGTGTACCTTCAATTTAATTATCAAACTTAATCATCTTCCATAATTAACCCTCCAAAAAATTATATTGTTAATTTATGCTAGATTCTAAAAAGAATGTTATGTTGAGCATGCTTGAGCTTGTACATCCCTAGAAAGTGAAAGATGATCGAGTTTTTCTTTGAGCAAACCATTGGAACTTGAAGCCAACCCAGTAGCTGCAACAAGACCTATAAAGACTGCAAGAGTGAAAAAGGTCTGGACTCTTTCTACTAAAAGAGAATGCGGGTTTTATATATTGCTATTGAAAGTTCAAGAACAAAGCTCAAAAACCCAAAATTTACAAAAAAATAATTAGTATTGAAGAAAGAAAAAGAAAATTCCCATCTGGGTTTTGCTTATCTGGTTAAAAAAATTGGATTTGACAAAAACAAAATCTAGAAAATTTAAGTGGGTGTATCTTATTTCTCTAAATCCAATCTATATTATAATGAAAAATTCCAAAAAGGGTGGGACAGAAATCTTTTAAAAAATCAAAACTTTACTGATTTTAGAGAGACTGAGAGAGGAGAATGAGAAGGCATAGAGGTAAAGAATTCTTACTGTATGTCTGACCACAAGAGAAGGCTTAGCATTTTGATTGCAAAGATCCAAACAAACTTCCATTCCTGAATTTCCACAACCCACTACCAAAACTTTCTTCCCTCTATATTCATCCCCACTTTTATACAAACTTGTATGTTTAATAGACCCACCAAATTCCCCCATTCCTTCAATTTTAGGCACCACCGCCTCTGCATTCTCACCCGTCGCCACAATCAGCCACCGGCAAACATACTCCGTTATCTGCTTCTTCCCATCTCCGGCCACACTCTTTACTCTCCAAAGCCCAAGCTTTGAATCAAATTCTGCTCGCTGCACAGTCTCATTGAACCTTGGCTTAATATCAAACTTGTTGGCATAGCACTGCAAGTATTCTACGAATTGTTTCTTAGACGGGTATTTTGGAAAATCAGTAGGAAAACCCATAAAGGGTAGCTCACAAAATTGCTTTGGCAAATGAAGACGAAGGCGATCATATGTTTTGAGCTGCCATAGTGAAGCTATGCAATTAGATCTCTCTAGTAGTATACTTGGCACGCCTTTTTCTTTGAGACAAGCTGCTGCTGCTAGCCCTGATGGCCCTGCTCCAACGATCACTGGTCCAGGAACGCATACACATCTTGAAGAAGAAGAAGACTGAGTAGTCATTTTCTCTATGAATAAAGGATCATGGGCTTGTTTTCCTTCTATCTCTCTCCACCAGTACTGGTTTTCCATCAAAGAATATAGATTGAATGCAATAAAAAAGAACAGAGTACAGTACGTGTTTGAGAAAATGAATAAGCTAATTATGTACATACAATTTTGGTGCTTTTCAATAGCTGGTTGAGTTGAAGACAAAGAGTAATTATGAAGAAGAAGGGGAACCCATTTTAGAGAAAGGTGTCCTATTTTTGTGAGTGTGAGAAAGATTAGGCTGAGAGATTTAGAGGTAATTTTCTTTTTGTCTCTCTTATCCAAAGAAAGATTAAGCTTGTGAGACTTCCTTGAATTTTGATGAAGATGAAGAGGGTCTTATCCACAAATGAGAATGAGTATTTGTTCTTCTCTCTCTTTAAATCTCTGTGTGATGATTCAATGGAGGGTTAAGCGGAGGGATGAGCAACAACTACGGGGCTAAATCAGCATTCAACACAGAGAGAGACTCTGATCAGAGAGATGGTGATATGTCATACACCGAGCTATTTATTCTATTTGTTACACGGTCGAGTCAAGAATATATTTAAACTACTTCTGAGTTCTGACTTATGAGGGAACCCCAAGTGGTGAAGAACTAACACAGCATATATTTTTATTTATGTATTATTGTTTCTTTAAATCTATTTATTTATTTATTTTTAAAAAAAAAGAGATTGTGGGACGCAATCATTCTGGGGACAAAATATTGAATCCTCACTGACTTTATCTGTAATTTAACTTAAGTGTTTAAATCGACCCCATAAGTCACTATGCTTCATTATTAAGGGAAAATTAAGAGTTTGATTTGGAGAGGAATATTAGTAAATAGGACTTCAATTTATGTACAATTTTAAAAAATATTCTCACAAAATCTATGATAATCCGGGTTGTGTGAACCGGAGCAACTTGGGCCGGGTGGGTGCTGTATGAATAATAACCAAGTTGTTTGTTATCCACATTAACATGCACAGGTTGGAAAAGATAAACAAGAGTTTCTGTATAACTATAAGTGGATCAGTTAGAAGTTAGATTTCGTCTCCAAATTTCAACCAGATTCACTTTTATATATTTATATATATATATATATATATATAGGATCAAATTTAAGACTTTCTATCCAAACTCCACTATTTCTAAGTGTCTGATTCATGTAATTAGAAATTAGTTATTTATTTTAAAACTGTAGTAATTTTGAGTGAATTGTTTTTCATTAATTTCAAAACAATTTCTATAATTTAGGAAATATTAAAAAAAAAAAAAAGATAAGATATTTGGTAATAGTTTTTGAAAAATTGATAATATGAATTATTAAATATAGTAATTTTTATTTTTATTTTTGGTAAACATCAACCATTGTTGATGGTTCATTGACACAAAATTAAGAGAAATAAGATAATATATTAATTTGATTACCCTGAATTCAGAAATTATTATAACATCATGTTTTATACTATATTAATGTTGTGATTACTTATTTTCTTTACATTTATTTTTATTGTTGGTGAATAAAAATTTGTTTCTACCAAAAAAATAAATTTATTGAAAAGAAAAAACAAATATCAGAAACCAAGTCCCGAAACTAAAACTCTTTCCCTTATTCTTTCTATCCGTTTCATTTAATTTAAAAAAACATTATATTTATCATAATCTAAAAGGTTAGTAATGACCGAAATCATAAAAAAATTGTAATTATTATATTAAATTAGTAAAATGTAACTTTCAAGAACTAAATATGTTTTGTAAATTATATAATTTAAAAAGATGAGATTTCTTTTCTAAATCAAACATTTATTTAATTCGTTTTGTTGTATATTCAGCCTAATCATATGAGATGTTTATATATATATATATATATATATATATGTCTAATTCATTCACAAATTATATTTTTAAGTTGTATTGGTTCAAGATCCATTTAGTTTTGGAATGATTTTGATTTTAATAATTGTTCATATATCATGATTCGATCTATTTTCTTACCTATTTCAAAATTTACAATGTACTTAGTTTATATGGTAAAAATAAATTGAAATTATTTAAGCAAATAACATACATTTAATCATTATAAATAAAAAAAGAAATGAGTAAAAAAAGAGAAGAACTTCACCGCTTACTTAAACTAATGCCATTAATTTGTGTCTCCAAGATTTTCAAATAATGACATTAATTTGTGAAGGAAATTGACTAAATCCTTATTATGTAAAAATGTATTACCAACAAATTATAAATATTAATAATTTAAATATTTGGAAAATCATGTGGGATATAATTTAGTTAGTTATTGAATTAATTAGTAGTGTTTGATAAGGTTGCAGCATTTGGCAAGAACATTCATGTATGTAAGCTGTTAACTTTCTTTGAAAGTCCAACACTTCTTCAACAAATTAGGAAAGCCAAATTTCAGAGGGTAACCACTTGAGGATTCAAAGTTCAAACGCTTCTCTTCCTTACAATTTAGAATTTTGTGCCCAAAATGTGGTACGTACAGGCAACGACAGCTACTTGACGAATTTGCCGTATGGCCTGTATCAAAGATGTTAGTCACCGCAGCCTATTTAGGACCGCATGCTATTGAGGCCACGAATGTTTTTTTAATTTAATTGATATTTTAATGTTTGAAACAATTTATTTGAATGATAGAATTCAATTGAATGTAAATGAAAACATAAATATTGACAATAGAATTCAATTTATTAAGTTTATTATACTACCCTTAATTTTAAATATGAATGTTGTTTATAAATTTACTCTCCAATCCATCCTCCAACTTTCTCTTTTCCTCCCCACGCTCCATCTTTCTCTTTCATGCTCCCTTCCCTTATTTATCTCTTTACCTTGTCTATTTTCTTTTGGACATTATACTTCTAATCCTAATTCCTTTATCTCATCTCTTTCCCTCAAACAGATCCAACTTGAAGTCCAAGTTCATACTGAAACCCAAAAGCCAAATCCAGATTCAGCTCAGCTCACCAGAAGCTCTCCACCACCACCATGACTGTTATGTCAACCACAGTTTCGACAAGTTAGATTTCATGGCAGAGCTGCAGTGGAGAGGATGGATTTGTACTTAAATTCAGCTTAGATGTTATTGTAAAATCAAATTCTTTTTTGGTTTCCCGGATTTCTTCGGTCATTGCTGAGAGACTAATCTCTCGGGTCCTGTCGCAACTAGAATAGTCCTTCTAACAATTGTCTATTCCAAGATTTGTAAAATCAAATTCAATTGAAAGGTATATTAGTATAAAAATAATATAATTTTGGTACGCAGCATGATTTTTGTTGAATTGGAATGGAAAAGGAAATGTGAATGGAATGCAGTAGAATTAAATGGTCATTCTATTCTACTATTTGGTAGCGTCATTGATGAATAATCAATATATTCTATTTATTTATTTTTTATGTAATTTTTAGACATAAAATAATATAAAAATTATGCTAAAATGATAAAATATCCTCAATAGATAAAATAATAAAAATGTAACATAATTTATGAGATATATATTTCTTAATTTTTTTTAAAAAAATTATATTAATTTATTATTATGATTTATTTTATTAATTCTTATTTCTTATTTTATTATTTATTAATATTAATATTTTAGTTTAAATTACTTAACTAATTTATTTATTTAATATTAATTATTTATTTGTAATTATATTATTTACTTTGTTAAGAATGATATTTTTGTCATTTGACTAAAGTGAATTGATTCATTATTATTTTTATATGCAATTTTTTTTTATATTTTATTTGATTTTTTAAAATATTATTTAATGTGATATGAAAGGTATTTTTTTCATTTGACTAAATCAAATATATTAATTAATTAATTAATTAATTTATACTAATATTATTTTATTAATATTTAACTTCTTATTTAATTATTTATTTTATTTGATAAAATAATTTTTTTGTCATTTAACTGACTAAACTGATTCCATAGGAGTAAAAATGAGCAATCCCACCCTCTAGGTGAGTTTGATGATTCTTATTTCTATAAAATAAAATGAGTATTCTGAGACTAAAAATGAATAGTCATTCCATGAAATCATGCATAGAATGGAATAGTCATTCTTGTATACTAAACTAGTCCTTAATTATACTCATCTCAATATAATTTGAATCTTAAACTTTAGTGTTAATGTACTCAGTGAGAAATAATACGAATAAAATAAATAAAATAAAAATAATATAAGAGTTTAATTGAACCTATCGGATTATTATTATTATTAATTATTTGATGAGTCTAGGTTTTATTATCCATAATCAAAAAAGGGTTTTCTAATGGGTGCCCAAATGGCACTATAAGCTATAATAAATATAGTTATTAGAAATTGAAATTTTATACGAACAATAATTTATGTAATAAATAGCACTGAAATCATGAATAACTACTATAATAAATATTATAAATTTTCTATTTATAAAAACTTAGCAAGTACTATTTGAGTTCTAATTAGATAAATCCATCGAACAAAAAGGTTTAATAAATTAAAACTAGAACATTACCTAATTTATTTTCAGAAAAAAAATTATAATAATTAATAACTAGAACCATTAATTGGCGGTGGGCATATATATATATATATATATATATGTGCTTATATGGTGTATGGTCTCACCCACACTGCCATCCGTTTCAAGGTATCACTTTAATGTGGATGAGTCCTCCTCCATTACTGAACGAATCCACCTTTTCTTCATGTTAAGCTTATTTAGACCACAAATATGTTACCATTAAAAGTTAAATCCACACATCTTCTAGTTTAATGTCAAAGACGGGTGGAATTCGTCATTTTAATTTTTAAATTAAGCTTTGTAGATTTTTTTTTATTATTATTAAAGAGTATATGTGTACGGAATAAAAGAAATATCTTATTAATGTACTCAGTGAAAAATAATACGAATAAAAAAATAAAATAAAAATAATATAAGGGTTTAATTGAACCTATCGGATTATTATTATTTTTATTAATTATTTGATGAGCCTAGGTTTTATTATCCATAATCGAAAAAGGGTTTGCTAATGGGTGCCCAAATAGCACTATAAGCTACAATAAATATAGTCATTAGAAATTAAAATTTTATATGAGCAGTAATTTATGCAATAAATAGCACTGAATTCATGAATAACTACTATAATAAATATTATAAATTTTCTATTTATAGAAACTTAGCAAGTACTATTTGAGTTCTAATTAGATAAATCCATCGAACAAAAAGGTTTAATAAATTAAAACTAGAACATTACCTAATTTATTTTCAGAAAACAAATTATAATAATTATTAACTAGAACCATTAATTGGCGGTGGGCATATATATATATGCTTATATGGTGTATGGTCTCACCCGCACTGCCATCCGTTTCAAGGTATCACTTTAATGTGGATGAGTCCTCCTCCATTAATGAACGAATCCATCTTTTCTTCATGTTAAGCTTATTTAGACCACAAATAAGTTACCATTAAAAGTTAAATCCACACATCTTCTAGTTTAATGTCAAAGACGGGTGGAATAAGATTAAATAAAAAATCTTACTCGTAATTGAATTCGGCATTTTAATTTTTAAATTAAGCTTTGTAGATTTTTTATTATTATTATTAAAGAGTATATGTGTACGGAATAAAAGAAATATCTTATTAAAATGAAATATTAAACAAATTAGTGAAAGTAGCCGAAAGCTTAAATCTCATAACCAATCTCTTATGGGAATAGGCCTAAGAGAATTATCTAATTACACCTAATGACAATGGGAAGTTGACTAACTTGAAAAAGTTGCTCCTACAATTTTATTTTTTTTGGTAAACAAGATGATATTAGACAAAAGTAACATGAGTTAGTCCCTCTCAAATGGGAACTAGAACATTAAAACATTCCTACCTAGTCTATCTAGAGCCTAGCAATACCCCCTACGTGAAAGTCCATGTGAGGGGAGAGAGAGAGAGAGAGAGAGAGAGAGAGAGGGAGGGGGGCAAATCCCATATTTCTTTTTAGTTTCTGAGATGGGGCCCATGAGAAGCCCAAAAGGCCTAAACAATCCAATGATCTGGGCTTCCTTAACCACCCGGACTCCTAGAGACCAAGACCTACTTATATGGGCCTCGTCCATTCTTCTTCTGAATAATTAATAAGATAAACAATGCCCACACCTACAATTAGCGCGTGGACAACAATTTCTTTTCTGTCTTTTTTGTAGAATTATGTTCCTACTAAATATATCTTTGATAAGCAGTCTAATTACAACTTCAATCACAGAAGGTGAAAAAGAAACTAATAATTAAAAAAAAAATTATTACACATCAATCGATCGTAAAATTTGAACATAAGACTATTAGTCTCGAGATTTCTATCTATTTTAATTACTTAAGTTGAGACCTTATTAACTTATTTTTAATTATAGTTAGTTCATATAATAAAATATTTATATAGTGTTTCAAAAACTTGAACTAAAAAATATATAATTTATTTTTTTAAAAATAGATTATTTTTTTAAATATATAAAAATTCACATATATATATAGTCGATCATATTTCATGTTCTAAGAGACATTTTTCACATATTTAAATAATATTTTTCTAGTCTGCCTCTTTGTTTCTTTCCCCCTCGAGCATGTATGGCTAGGCAATAATGCAAATTAGTTTTGGATGAGATATGCTTTTTTGTGGATGTCTAATTAATAGTTTATCTTTATTATTAAGATCATTATTTATACCTACTTTACATAAGAACATTATAATTATAGGATAACTTTATCTAAGAACATTGGGTAGGCTAAATACCACTTGGAATGGTGCCATACAACTTCTAATTTTTTGTTTTTGTTTTTGTCTTTACATACCAATCTTCTTAGGTCATCATCAAATTAATGCAATATCTAAACTACATTGCCCACATGAAATCTAATGATGACCATACACCATAATGATCCTTGGAAGCTTCATAAACATCTTAATCACTTGATCTGATTGGTAATTATACCCAAATTAGTCCTTAATTACCCACTAACTTTTGCTATTTACTTTGGCACTTAATCCCTTTTTCCATATGCTTTAGTCAAAATATAATGTACAAGACTCTTTTTTCCTCACCTCGAATGATACTAATCTGACTATAATGTATAGAGGGCCCTCTAGGATTAGTGGTTTAAGCATATTTACGCTTCATTATAAGAAGCATTAATGCAAATTAAAGTTTTTTTAAAATTAATTAATCACAAATATAATCCTTAATTCCTCATTATTGAAGAGGGATCATAACAAAGATAATCTTAAACCCCACAAATAAAAATTATTAACCCAAAAGGACTCACTTTTTCAATAATGTTCCACAATACCCAAGCCTTTCAAATATATATAAAAAGACTCATTAATCAATCATACAAATTAACCCATGGTAGCAATGCATTACAAGATAATGGACACTATAAGAATGACACGCCACACAAGCATTAATCATGTCTCTAGTGTAGCATAGTAGTAGGGATGTTCATGGATCAGTTTAGACAATATACTATATTCTCATATTTTTAAATCAATACTATTTTTTTTTTTTCACTAATTGAATTAATTAACATTATATATCTATAAAATAATATAAAGATAATATCATGTATAAAATAATGTCACATATTATTACACTTTGCAACTTTACTTAGCTTTTATGTTTCTGTGCTTAGAAATGAAACTGAAAAAGGATGAACATTCTTCGTCAATCTAACATTCTAAATGTTGTGTATAGAACCAAGTGTAGTTAATTAAATCTTAAAGTAAGTACTTATGTTCATAATAAATTTTGGTAAACCGAGACTCGCATGCGTCGACCCTTTAGCATAGTTTAAATTAATTAGATTTCACATGGTTAAGGGGAGTTGACATTCTTATATTGCATTTTTCATTGATTTGACATTAATAATTAATAAAACCGAAAGCATTCATCAAATTAATTACCTATTAGTATTTAATTATAAGTTTATGTACTAAGAACATGATGATAAAATAAATCAAATCAGCATGAAATAAAGTGGTCCCGTGAGGAAAAGGAAGAAAGCAGAGTAAGTAGCTTTGGAAGTACTTAAAAAAGGCTTAAGCACTTGAAATATTTAATTTCTTAATGGAGGAAAATGGTGCCCTAGCTAGTGTGAAAATGTCCAACAGAAAGTCTAAAGACAAAAAATAACTTCATGGTGAAGTTTAGAGTTTAGAACCATTTAAAATGCTGAACAAGTAATAAAAAACAACAACAAGAAATTAATGAAAATAGAAAAATAAAAGTAGCTATTAATTAGTCTATATAATAATCAAAGAAAAGTTCATTAATTCACTACTATATATATATTGTGATTGTTACTAGTGAGTTTCCATTTTTCTTTAGCTTTTGGAAGGTGCTTTCACTATGGAAAGCAGGAAGAACATTTCATATTTGAGTAAGTTAATAGGCATAAGGAAACTATAACATTTCACTTTTAGACTTGAAGCTTATAAAATAATGCCCAAAGCCACAAAGAATCAGATGTCTTACTTTCAAACTGTGCATAAATAGTTCCTTTTCATTTTACTTTCAAAAAGCCACGTGAATCCACATAAAAATACCAATTAATTAACATAATGGCAAAAATCATAAAAATGAGTCTTATATGAACTATTCAAGTATTTATTAGAGATTGACGTGCACTTGGTAGTGTTATTTTGTGCAACCAGTTTCTGTCAAAATACATTCTCAAGTTTTATAATTAAGAATTTTATTTATTTTTTTTTTTTGTGTTGAATAATATTTAAGAATTTTACTTATATCACATCTCTATTATTCATCTCTATTATTGTAAAAGAGTGTTTTAACATATAAATATTTAAATATTCATCTAGTCGGAGATTTTAAAGAGAGATAATTTATTAAGCTTATTTGTTTGTTTCTTTTTGTGAGAAACTTATGTTCATAATTCAAAGTTTTTTTTTTGTGGTTTTTTCCTTTTAGATACTATAGTATTTTGTCCACATGTAAAGCTTTATGGGTTCTTCTGATAGTACTTATGATTGCAGATTCCCCATAAAATAAGTTCAAAAATGTACTTTTTAAAGATC
Source organism: Quillaja saponaria (assembly GCA_029379385.1). Lineage (NCBI taxonomy): Eukaryota > Viridiplantae > Streptophyta > Magnoliopsida > Fabales > Quillajaceae > Quillaja > Quillaja saponaria. Next base: position 23,563,838 of record CM055610.1, read on the forward strand.
AAAGGCATGCACACTTCATATTCCATCAATTAGTATCATTGTGCACAAATGATGTATCTATATGACAAAGACATTTTAATATATGAGATGAGCAACACAACAAATTAATGAAAAGTATAAAATTTAGTAAAAACTAAATATCAAAGAAAATCAATCTCTTAAAAGCAAAGATGCAGCATCCACAAGTTCATGTGGTTAATTATATATATAGGAGGCCAAAGGATGTGACTAGCTTTATGAGAAAAATCATTTGTTCCACTCTCTATGTGGAGCAACTACAAATATATATTTGATATAGAATCAGTATGGGTCATGTCCTCCACTTCTTCTTTCAGCTCAGGAGCTCCAAATAGTAGTAATTAAATTCAATTATCACTGTAATACAAGTTCAAAGCTTGATTGGACATGAGGTGGGGGATGTAACCCTTTCCATGATCTTAAAGCACATATTTCCAAAACCCTTTCTCCTAAGATGAGAATGGAAGTAGTTATATATTTTATTGATCTACTATTAATTAGCTATTTAGTATTATATATATAAAAGCTTCACTTCATAATAAGATTCTTGTAAGTGATGAATATTTAATTCAAGTATAAGGCAACAAAATAGATCATATGAAAGAATCTTCATTTGAAAGTTGCAGTTAGATAGGATAATATAAAGTATAAACCAATCAGTTTGAACCGAGTGTCTGCTTTTCAAAATGAAATAGTTACATCATATAAAGTATGAATCCCCAAAACTAAATAAAATCCAATCAAAGCATACAATGCATATAGCACATTTCATTACCTTTTGGAGGTTGCATTATACCAATTTCTTCCTCAAGAATCCAAAGGGTGTCATTACAAGATTAGTGAAGCTTCCTTTTTCAGATTGTGTTTTTCTTTGTATATATGTACTTAACTAAGTAAAGCATCAACCAATTGTAAGATAATGTCTTGGGTTCTAGCAACAGAAGAAGTAAATTCATGTAATGTTACCTTCAGGATATATAAAAAACCTCTGTGATATGCCTGCACATAAAGACTCACATATCACGTCAAATAACTAATTCACTCCAAGCTGGTGACGTCAAGATCGAGTCTCTGAATAAAACTTCCTTAAGGGACCTATGATGTTGGTGTAGAGATTCAAGTTTGCCTAGCTGCAGGTTGAGACTTGAGAGAACAAGATTTGATGTGTTTAAATCCATGACCAGCCATACATAATCAGGTGGTGGAAATGGCTTTTCACTTGTTGATTATCAAGGCCAATAAGATTCTATTAACATGCTTATAAATTAATCTACAACCAATTCTCTTTTCAGTAAGAGGAAAAGCCGCCCCTCTATACACAAATAAGCATTAATGAGTTTGAGATACTTTTGTATTATAAAAAAGAAAATTTTGGAATGAAAGAAAAGGCCAAAATTTTGAGATACCTTAATGGGTTATTCAAATTTGTCCTATGAAATGCTTGGAGAACATATATACATATTAGGGGCCCTATTATTTTAGAAAATTAGATTTTGGAACAAGTTGTGTTGGACACTGATCAATATACACAAGATTTCCATAAGAAATACGTCACTAAACAATTTCACTTTACATTTTTGTCTGTATTTATTTTTCAGACTACTATTTCTTGCTCTTTAGTATTGAAGAAGAAACATATATTTATGAAACATCACTTTTATTCCTCAAAACTGAGTTTGTCAGTTTGCTCAATATATATAATGCATGCTGAAATATACCATATATTTCTCCATATTCCAAATTAACTAGGGATTCAAAGTAAAAACAACTAGCTTCAATATGACACCGCCCCACCAATATTGCTTTGCCAAATGCCAAAGAAACTTCATACAGAAATTGACTCTCCCCTAATGCAATTCATTCATTCATGACCCACAGAAATTGACATTGTTTCATAAGCTCCTAGCTATAAAGGAAACAAAATTTGTCTTTAATTAGTGGGATGACACTTTCCCCACAAAAAGATTTACCAATACACCAAGAGGGTTGTCTTAATAATATTAGCCTTACAAGGGAGACATTGATTAGTGGAAAAAGGATGTTTTTAGCAAGATACACTTGAAATTGCTTTTTAACATGTGAATTAAAGGCGTTTAGTGCGCTAGCTAGCCCACCATAGGATAGGATTAGAGAGATGATGGGGTTTTGATAAAAGTTAATTGTAGCTTTCCTTTCATCCTTTCCCTCTTATATTTTGAAGGGGCAGCCTACAAAGTTGCCAAAATCATTGGCCTAACCACATGACATTTGGGTTTCATTTTGTGACATATAACATAAACCCTGTTAATCAATCTTTATAACTCTCTAGAAGTTTGTTTGTTTGTTTATTATTATTATTATTATTTTATAATAATGATTTTAATTGAAGATTGTATGAGAAAGAATCGAAAAACAAAACTATCTTGTTGTCATCTAAAAAATCAATATATATATGAATGGGTTGAGATTTTCTTAATCTCAAAGCTCGATGTCTTATCAGATGATCTAACACTGGTTAATCCTCTAAAACTCGGTTGGTCACAAAATTAACCATCCAATTCAGTTAAGGAATTATTTATTCCATTGACAAGAGATGATTGTGGTGGTTATCATAGCAGTACTAATTTTCATTTCAGGGCTGGGGTAGCCCAAATTTAACTTGTAAAGGTCCAGTGGTGTGTATAAGTGAGCTATTTGAATAAGTTTTGGAACATTGACATGGCCTTTATCACTTAGTTGGGCTAGTTTGGGCCGTCATACTTAAAAGTTAAAAGTACAGCTATTTTATCCAACACCGTCCTCGCCTACACAAAGATGAAACAATAATACTATCCCTTGCATCATTTGTAGTCAAGGAAATTTACCTAAAATATTTATTTATTATAACTTATGTTTTGCAGATATTTTGATAATAAAATGATTTATAAACTAACATTTTATGTGTTAGTAAACATTTGATAGTTATGAATCAACAATAAATTTGACTATTTTAATGTTAGGAAATAACTGATAGTTAATCGTGTAAGACTTTGACAATTTATGTATTAAAATATATTTGATATGAAATTGGTTATGAACATGACGATTAATGTGTTATTATATATGTGATGGAAAATCATCTATTACATATCATAATTTATGTATTGTAGATATTTGATAATAAAATTAGCAATAAAACTGATGATTTATGTGTTAGCTGATATTTGATAATTATGAATCGACAATAAATTTGGCAATTTAAGTGTTAGTAGGATATTAGAAAAAGAAAAAGTGTTAGTAGATATTTATTAGTTAATCATCTAAGACTTTTGCGATTTAGCTATTATTATATATTTAATATGGAATCACCTATAAAGATGACTATTTATGTGTTATTGAATACTTGATGGCAAATGGTCTATTACATATCATAATTTATGTGTTGTGACTTGTAGATATTTGATAATAAAATTATTAATAAAACTAACCAGTTATGTGTTAGTTGATGTTTGATAGTTATGAATCAACAATAAATTTGGTAATTTAAGTGTTAGTAGATATTATTAACAAAAAAATAAAAGAAAAAAGTGTTTAATAGATATTTGATAGTTAATCAACCTTGACGATCCATGTATTACCATGATTGATGTGTTATTAAATATTTATTGATTACATAATTTTATACCGTAAACAAATAAAAAGTCATACTATTATCATGTTTGTGCTAAATATTATAGACAAGTTAACTAGATAATTTTATATTATCATGTTATTTTTATACAACACCGTAATACACAATTAAAATATAACTAGAAGAGTAGTACATTTTCATTCGACAAAATCTTAACTCTGTGGCTCTTTTTGTTCCAAAATTTACACAACAAAGGACATCAAGATCCAGAAGTGTACATCACTATAAATCACATTATTAAATGATAGTCTACAGCTCTTCTCTGCCTTCCCATTAATTTATGAACAAATATTGGCCATGTATTGGAGAATAACTATTAATTGGGGTAGAGACAACAATAATACATTGAGGAGCATGTAAGAAAAGTCTTCACACATCTTCTCAACTAATCCAAAATCATGATTAACGAAGACTCACGTATGAAACAGGTTATTATTATTATTTTGGTTAAAATCAGCAGTTAGAATTTGAGATTTTTCAATTAAAATCATATTAACCCCTCCCTTAATTCCAAAAAAAATAAAAAAAATTTCTTTGTGCAGACACATGCTAATAAAAAGGATGAACCCTAAATAATAGGGTTTATATTGATGATATGCCAATGGAGAAAAATCTATGCACATAGCATTCCACTTAAATTTAGTAGAAAAATTACAGAAATGGCATTCAGTATTGCAAAATTACAGCAGCCAGACATGATGATCCCCATTCCTGCCTCTTTCTTAATTCTTAGTCAGCTCCAAAACAATAACATACTTAAGATGTTACTACGTATCAACTAACTGTGGCAGACATAGACACACAACCCCCACATCATCATCATAAATTTGAGTAGTTGTTTGTTGCTTAGATTCATCCAAAACCAAATTAACCTCTGTTCACTCATTCACCCAGATCTTACAAAAGCAATAACAACAATCCAAGACAAAGCAAATCAACAAGTTCAATGTTTCCATGTTTTCTAAATTCTAACACCCTCTTACAAACATTTGTAACCATCACTAAATCCAATTTGAAGAGTACCACTCCTCTCTGACTCTCTCTTGGGCCACCTGTCCCATAAAACATAATTGCGGTTAAAGTTAGTGATACAGGGGCAGTTGAAGATATTAATTCGGTTGCTGAAATTGGTGGTGTTGCTATTGAAAGTAGCTCTCCTTTTGTGTTCTAGAAAAATCTACCTTATAAATGCTGAATCCCACTTAGCCCATCTTAACATGTTAGCTTTTCTTTGCTTTCAGTTCCTCTCCAAGCTTTAGTTCTCTAATATCATGGAGTATCATAATTTGCTACCCATTGTCACTTTTCTCACTGTAAGCATCAATCTTTGTTTTTTCTTGGTCATTTTGATTTTTTTGATTTTTGCTTTTGTGGGTTATCCTGAGATTGAAAATTTGAAATTCTGATGGGATTTTGTATTATAATGCAGCTTGCAGTGGTGGCAACTCATGCTGCCTTACCTCCTGAACTTTATTGGAAATCCAAGCTGCCTAATACTCCAATCCCAAAAGCTATCAGAGATCTTCTAAACCCCGCAGGTTGGTATCAGAAACTTGGAGTACCTGACTTTTTACAAAACTATTACTGATGTAGAATATATATCACTGTGTCATGCATCCAGCGTGTTTGTAACTTAAGCTAAATTTTCAGACTTTATTGAAGACAAAAGCACTACTGTTGCAGTAGGGAAGGGTGGTGTAAATGTTAATGCAGGCAAAGGAAAGCCAGGAAACACTGCTGTCAATGTAGGAAAGGGAGGTGTAAATGTTAATGCAGGAAAAGGAAAGCCAGATAGTGGTGGTGGCACCCATGTGAGTGTTGGAGGTAAAGGAGGAGTCGGGGTTAACACAGGAAAGCCTGACCGTAGGACTAATGTTGGTGTTGGCAAAGGAGGAGTGTCTGTAAGCACAGGACACAAGGGAAAGCCTGTTTATGTTGGAGTTAAACCAGGGCCAAACCCATTTATATACAATTATGCTGCCACTGAAACTCAACTACATGATGACCCAAATGTAGCTTTGTTCTTCTTGGAGAAGGACTTGCAGCCTGGCACAAACTTGGCCTTGCACTTCACCAAAAGTTCAAATCCAGCAACCCTTTTGTCCCGGAAAGCTGCAGATTCAATACCCTTTTCATCTAACAAGCTGCCTGAAATATTGGACAATTTTTCAGTGAAATCTGGTTCAATGGAGGCAGAGATTATGAAGAATACTGTTAAGGAATGTGAAGATCCATCAATTAAAGGGGAGGAAAAGTATTGTGCAACTTCATTGGAATCAATGGTTGATTATAGTACTTCCAAGCTTGGAAAAAATGTTGAGGCAATTTCTACTGAAGTGGGAAAAGAAACTCAATTGCAGAAGTACACAATAGCTCCTGGAGTAAAGAAAATGGAAGGGAACAAAGCAGTTGTCTGCCACAAACAGAATTATGCATATGCCGTGTTTTACTGTCATAAAACTGAGACCACAAGAGCTTATGAGGTTCCGTTGGTGGGGGCTGATGGGACTAAAGCTGAAGCAGTAGCAATCTGCCATACAGACACATCAGAATGGAACCCAAAGCATTTGGCCTTTCAAGCGCTTAAAGTTAAACCAGGAACTGTTCCAGTTTGCCATTTCCTTCCTGAGGATCATGTTGTCTGGGTTTCCAAGTAGAAAATCAGCACAAATGGTTCAGACCCATGTGTTGCATAGCTCGTGTTAAATACTGAAACTTTATGTACTACTTGTATAATATACTTTCTATTATGGTCAATTTCTGGCACACTCGGGAAGCTTGCTTGCTTTCAGTGTTGATCCATGATGCATTACATATTTGTACTAGTAATATATGCTATGAAGGCTTTATTGCCATTGTTATTGTTTATTATCTTCAATAACTGTCATATTTCCTTTTTAATATAAATAATTTTCACATGATAACACAATGAAATCAATCAAGACTCTCATTCTTAATAAATTACTATGAAGTCGACAAACACGATTCAAATATAAAAATTTGAACCATGTCAATATACTGTAATATATTCAATTTAATATCAGCTTTACCAATCTCAAAATCCTTCCACTAATCTAATAAAAAATTGAATTGAACACTTCACAAATATGCTGACAAAAAGAATAATCTGATTTAACCACTCTATCAAAAATTTGGGAAAAAAAAAAAACCGTTCAACTTACATTAGCCATGAACCCATCTTACGAGGGCAGAAAATTCAAGATCTATGTCTTGCTTTACAACAAGTCGGCCTTTATCCTTCAAGCCTGTGGTTGACTTATGTAATTTGCTGCAAGTTTTTCATTTTCTTTCTTACAAATGAAAGGGGGAAAGAATTAATGAATACTGAAAACATCAATGCCAAGCACCTTGTTGCTAATTTATTTCTTTTTTCTTTCATTCTTTACAGAGAATCATCAAAGCATACCGCTGCAACCTCAATCTTGCACCATCATCTGCTCAGAATATAAACTTAGTATCTATCCGTTGTCTCATTTTCCAACTCAATCAAAGGTGGCTGCAACCTGTGACAAATCATGAAATCCTTCTTCTGTGTTGTCACAAAGAACAGCACCTTCTGTTTTGAGAACCAGTGGCATGGGTTTTCATCTTCAAATTTATCCTGTAGGAAAGACTCCAGAAATTCCTCCCAATAATTTTTTGTTTTTTTTGTTTTGTTTTGGCTTGCCTTCCAACTGCTTGACATGCAGAAGAACTGCACAAGCTCAACATATGACTCTATCACATCAACAAAGGCATCACTGCTTTTCTTCCCCAAGAGAATCATCACCATCCCTGCTTTCATCTTCAATGCACTATCATCCCCTGCTTCCAATATAAAGCTGCACAAACTCATATTTACTCTCTCCTAAATCTCATGTACCACAACTCACCTCAATGTGGCCGCACCATGTGCCATCACGAAAAGAATTTTGTTGTCACGAAGAATAGCCACATGTGCTTTGGGCATCAGTTATACTTTCATCTTCATATTTATCAATTATCAGGTGTGACTGTGAACGGCTCCAAAGAACCCCACGTTCTTCCAACCTTTAGTTTGACATGAAGAGGCACTGCAGGAGCACATACATTATACACAATAAACATATGATCTTATGCTGAGACAGTCAAACACCATCCCCACCCCCATCCAACACAAAAAGTTGCGGTAAAAAGAAACACAAACCAAGAAGCAGGGCAGCATTCTCCATGCTATTTTTTAATAACAAGGCAGCTTCCTTTATAATAGAAGGATCAACTTCCAGCACCAATTCATCATGTACCTAGATAACAGTCAGTTAATTATTTCTCTTATTTTTATACAAAATCATTATTTCTCAAATTTCACTAAATATTGTTGCATCATACAATAGGCAAGCAAAATCTTGCTTGCACTAAAAAATCAAAGGAAATCTAACCATTATTGTAGTCAATTTCTTATTATCTGTTATCTCTTTCTTACCAAATTTGGAATTATCAGGATCACGAAGATGAAGATACATAAATAAGCAAAAGATGTGAATAAACTTTACAGGTTTACCTGTAAAAGAATTCGGCAGCGACCTCTCAGCATCTGCGATTTTGTTGCAAGAGCAGAACTAGAATCTTGGCTATCAACTCCCTCCACAATTACAGAGTAAATTTTTATCATTGCAATCTTAATTATGTCAGCAGCAGATCCCTACAAAAAGTACACAGGAAAGGGAACACTAGAATTACACCTTACCTCAAAATGCAGAAAACACCAAGCCCCAAAAACAAAACAAGAAATTATACCTGACAGATGGAATTTACAGCTTGCCTCTGAGCTTTTGATTTTTCTTTCCTGTCACCAAATTTTATTTTTGACAAAAAGCGCTTTCGTCCCTTAAGCGTCTTCACATATCTGGATCACGAATATATAAATGAATAGACCAAAAATGGTGTAAAAATGAGACAACTTCAACAAAAAACAACTTGCAAATTGAAACTACTCACTTCTTTGAAAAATGTTGTTGTTCACGAGGATATATAGAAAGATAAACAGATATATGGATATCAGTAACAGGAACACTGGTAGAATAGTATAACCATGTAAGAAAACAAAAGAACAGTGTATAACCAAATAAATTTGTACAGATTGTAAAGATAACAATGAAACATAGACAACCACTACCAATGACATAAATCAAATAGTAATTATCTGAAATGCATGTAGTATCTTAAGTCTCATAAATCAATATAAATTGAAGTGACAGTGCACAAAATAATACCAGAGGTCCTCACCCTTTCTGGCGGCAGGATGCAACAACTGCACGAAGCCAAGATTCAACACCAGGAAAAGAGTGTTTGAAGTCCTGAATCTTCTCTGCAGCTTCATCTGAACTGCAGCCAAGTTGTTCGGAAAGGGAATTTGCACCCATACCATAAAGAATTCCATAAACCATTCTTTTGGTCTGTTCTCGTTGGTTGGAGTCAATAGAATCTTCAGGACACCCAATCCATCTCGCTGCAATCATTGTGAAAACATCTCCATGTGGCTTACCAAGAAGTTCAATTAGTGAAGAGTCTTTTGAGAAGTGCGCCATTAGCCTCAACTCTATCTGGGAATAATCTGCTGTCAACAGTAACCAATTGATCTACAATCCAAAAACATAATATTAAAAATCATTTCATCCAAGAATGAGTAAAAAAAATTGGTAAAAATAAAAAGCTGTTAAACAAAAGCAAGATAGGATGAAACCTAGAACTGAAAAACGAAAGCTATCAAAAGAAAGAACATAAGATGTATCGAGGTTCGACTAAATCTACCCTACGTCCTTACTAAAAGGATTGAAATTCACTATTCTGTTCTTGGAGAAAATATAAGTGTTTTGCTCGGAAAAACATACTAAAACCCTAGAGCTAACTGTCTTTATATATCGGCTCATTCCTCAGTGTTGTGAACTATAACCTAATTTTCGGTTCGTTTCAGGTCGTAATTATCCAACAGACGCACTGCAAAACTTTAGCCCAACTCAATAACAAGACAAAACACAACAAAAGGCAACAGCAATTGGATCAGTTAGAGAGCCATTACCTGAGTAGGAACAAAAAAGTCCCGAGCATTAATTCTATAATGATCATCATCAGCATCACCTCCATTCTTATCCTGGCTCATTTTAAACTCAACCATATGTTCAACACACTGGATAAACATTAATACTTATAATCAACTTATGGAGGAATACAGAAAAAGGATTAAAACGAGAAGAGAAGAATCCAGACCTGAAGATTAGGCTCCTCCATTGAAAGCCGGCCAGTAGCAGTTGATGTTTGGAGCCAATGACCATGTAGAGTGTACTTCTGTGTACTCACGGATAGCCTAGCCAGGGAACTAATCGACCCCAAGGTACAGTTTAAAAGCTTTGCCAATGATCGGTGCTCTTTAATTACTGGAACAATAGGATGCTCATCCCTGAAACATAGAGCATTGAGGATACATAAATGAATTTACTTACTATAAAAAGGTTGCAAATGTAAGAATACACAAGGAAAAAAAAAAAAACATGTACGGCCCATGCAATGGAGATGACACAACAAACATTTCAAGGAGACGACGACATATTAGAGCACTTAGAGAGCTACAGGGGGCATTGAAACGCCATGGCCCCAAAATTTTGATTTTTGTTTGTTTTGTGTATGCAAACTTCAAATAATGAAAAAAATGACGCGTATGCATATATATATTGGCATAAACATTGAGAAAGTGACAACCTGACTGAATATTTTTCCACCACTTTCGGTACTAGCCCAGGGGGTCAGGAATTTATTTTTTTACATATGGGAGAGCTCCTGAGTTTGAATCTGGACCCCTACTTTAAAATGGAAGTGCTGTACCAGCTCAGCTGGATGACTGATGTAGGAGCATATAAGCCTAAATCTAAAGCTAAAAGTCCGTTAGTTGGTGAACTCAGCTCATAGTCTAAGTCAATTTGGGTTTATTAAATAACTATAGTGTATTGTTACTGTTCACACTATTATAGAAAAATAGATCAAGCTGCAGTAAAATTACAATTACTGTAGCGGCTGGCTGCTGTAGCAGTTTTAGAAATAGAGTTTTTATATCCTGTTTGGATTGTTTAGTTATTTTATTATGTACTGCTAGGGTTAGATTAAGTCAAGGGCTAATATGATTGGCTGTTATTAGGGTTTAAGGTATCACCTCTCTATAAATAAAGGCCTTATGACAGCTCTCTAATATGATCTATTTTGATTACTGAAAGAAAAAATTTAAAAATAAAAATTCAGCCGCCGGCTTTTCAAGTTATAATGATCAATAAGAACTTATGGCTTTCTTTTTCAAGCACACCAAAAAAGGTCTTCTTTGTTTCGCTCAAAGAAACTTAGGCTTCCTGTTCCACAACTTTCACTTGGATCTCATGTTCTGTCTCATTTTCTGCCTATCACATCCTCTATCTTCTCTTTTCTTACATCTCTTTCATTCAGAGTCCGTTTATTACAACAAAATCACAAGTCCCTATGCATAAGTATGAGAAACTCTTATTATGTATTTATGACTTTTGAGATCAAATTTTTAAGTATTCTGTTTCTTACAATTTTATCAGAAGTGTTTATGTTTATTAGAGAACTGGTTCAGATATTTTACCTGAATAATTGTTTTGATTTACAGGGTCTATTTTCTTGAATTTGACATTATTTATTCTAATTTTTCTTTCTTCTGGTGGGAGGGAGGGGGATAAGTTCAAATTCATTGAAGAAAGCATCAAGAGGTTGCAACCCAAGTGTACAAGTAGTATTAGTATACCACCAGAAAGAAAAACAGAAGGAACAGATCACATTCTAAGGTTAAAAAAGTCAAGAAACTCCACGAATGTTGAAGAAGAAACCCAGGCTGAGCTAAACTCCAGCTAAATAGACATTGCATAAAACTTCTCTTTAGAACCAAAACAGAGCTATCTAAAGTTACATATTACTGAGTTGTTTTAAAATTAAAATTTGAGGACCCTATAATTGATAATTTGAAATTGACATTTAACTGTCGTCATAATTGCGGCAGTTAAATATCACAATGGTAATCTTTTTACCTCATCAAAAAAAAAAAAAAAAAAATCCTCAAAGAACATTGTCAAGAAATTTATATCTCAACATCTCAGATACTTTTAACTTATAATTGACACCAATCTTCTATAGGAAACATTGATAACTATAACATGACAGCATCTTTGAATGAAAGTCTTCAAGGAAAGAATTCAGCATCTTAGACACTGTGGACAATTTAAAATCAATTAATGCAGTTATGTGATATGTGAAAAGTAGGCAGATATATACTAATAGGTGCAGCCCCATACAAAAGGCAACATAGCATGAATGTCCATATCCACATTCGTCACATGTGAAAGACTATAGCAGAAAACAAACATGGTTTATCCATGAGAAGACGAGAATCACATGATTTTGCTAGAGACTGAATACAGTCAATATAATTTTAACAAGACTTCAATCTTTTCATAGAAAGCAGAGACTGTGCCACACCTTAATAGGTAGTTATAGGATGCTAGTCATTTTTATATGGTTGATTCTAAGACTTATCTCACATTCCATTACAGCAACTATCCATTATTGTGAGAATAAATACTATCTTAAGTAAATTCCACGATTTAGAGTTAAATGAAGAAAAAGATAGCAAAAGTAGCATGTACAATATAGTTCCATTCTTTCAGGGCACGTGTTTACAGTCTCCTATACATGTTAATTCATTCAAAAGGAAATTCAATGTGACAGAAACCTAGTTCTATTTATTTTTACTGTACATCTGACAAAAAGCTAGTTCTATTCATTTTTCAGAAAAGTCTACAGTAGGAAGGAGCACAAAACAGCAGAGCATCAAATCAGTAAGAATCACCTTATGATTGATTATAAAGTAGAATTGGGAAAAGAAAACTCCAAGTACCTTAATATTTCCAGACAATGCTTGTCAGTACTTGGGTGTTTTCCCTTATTGCATTTCTCTGGTATGGGCAGCTTCAAGTGTTCATACAGTACATTTGCAATATCTGCTACTGTATGTAAGGAAAATGTCATTCCAGCCAGTTTATAAGCTTCCTTCTCAAGATACCTTAGCTTCTTCACCAATGATTTGCGAGCCTGGATGCATCCTTCCAAGTCAACGCCTATTCCCCAGAGCTCCATATCAGCAAGAATATTTACCTAAAAGACAAGTACAAGCATTAAAATAGTAATAGATGCTTCAAGCATGTAAGCAGTAGAAGATATCAACCAAAAGAAGGATAAACAAGAAATTATTCTTGATGGATAATCAGATTGCAACTTTGAATATGGAACTCAAAAGGCATCAAATAGGAAATGACACTCAGAATCATAGAACCAAGTATCCAATTAAAGAGGGAACTTCTTTGAGTATTGGTTCAATAGTTTCAGAACAAGAACAATGTAAAAATGTGTTGTCTAATTTTTCTTCTTTCTAACTTTTCTTTTATCCCTTTTTGGTAAGTTCATCCAGTATGCACCCTTATGCTAGGGTGTAACTTGCAACATAAAAATATGTCGTAACTCGTAAGTGAAGATAGAACCCAATTTAGTCTATTTACAAAAGAAAAGAAAAAAGAAAGATAAACTAAATGGAAAATAGGTTCTTAAACCACGTAGGCATTCAAGAACTTAGAATGCAGACTCAGCAATATCAGTAACTGTAGACTATCTTGATTAGATGAATTAAACTAAAAATCAAGCATAACTACAGAAAATATTCATTATAATCCTGGAATCACTGCTCATTCTCAAATATGCTGCTACTTCACTGTCAATCTCCTTATGCATATGTATAAGGGACCCATTGAGTTTTTGCTCCCTTGGTCATACATAACTGAATCCGAGGAATTAAGATTCTGTCTGCCTCGATTTGTAAGGGAAGTATGAAATATTACCAATGGGATTTCCAATTCCATAAGCACTTCAACAAGTTCTTCAGAAATAATTAACTTCCACAAAACAGAACATAAGGTTCGTGTTTGTGCAACCCGACGGCAGCAACCATTATGTGCAGCTCTTCGCATCTGATTTTTCCACCTGCCACTTAGATTCGCTGCAGCAGCAGCCTCAGAGGATAATCGTTTCTTTACTTCCTATGTCAACAACATTTCCAGTCAGAAAGCAGTTTAAATAGATATTAACATCAAACTAATTAAAAAGGATTCCAAATATTAGTGTTGTTTGATGATAAGAAACACTTCAATATTGCATGGTAATATATAACTCTCCCAGTAATAAGAATAAATCTTGATAGATAAATTTTATGCTCATATTTCAATATACTTATTTAAATTACCTTTTCCAAATTTGGGTTAGAACTTCTCTCCTCATCAGGCCAAAGAATCCAAGCCACGACACACATGTCAATTCCACCTTTAACATGAATTGGGGACAACAATAAGTATGAGCTGTCTACAAGTTCAAGGCCCATCCAATTTTCAACAACATTCAGGCAGCCAAATCTTTGAACTGAAATTGCAGGACTTTTAAGCACCTGGATCTGAACCTTCAGATTCCATGTAAACTTTCTAACATTATTTTTCTCCATTATGTTACCAATCCTGCTCCACCTATGCCTAGCAATCCCCATATCTTGCTCAGAAGGTGAGCGGTCCCGTTTATTACTAGACGCACTCAAGGATAAACATTCATCTCTTCTGTAGTCAGACCACAGTAAATCCTTAGGAAGATTGATATAATACACAGGAGAATTTTCCCAACAGATTGCTATGCCGTGTATCTCAAAGGGGGAAACAGAGTTCAATTCCAAGCGTTTGTTGTAGTGAATATCAAAAAAGAATTCCCCTACACTTTCCCAGAGATCCAAGAAAGAATCAAAACCACCAGGAGTATTAACTGCACTAATAGGACCCTTCTGCCAGTGAGTACCCACATTACCAGGACACAAATTTACCCTCTGATATTGTTCTTCTACTCCATGGTTAAGACTACCATCATGTAGAATCATAGTTCTATCAATTTTATTCCGCAGGGTCATATCTGCATCTTCTGCAGGATCAAAAGCAGCATTGAGCTCATTCCCAAGGGTTACAGAATCTTCAACTGGTACTACAGAGTTTTCAGCAGAAAACTTATGCTGCATCACAGTGTTTGTGTTTTCTTTGGCTGAGGCCATAAAGCAAATATCTGATGTTTTCATCAATTCTTCTCTTTCTTTTTCTAAGCCAACTTTCTCAGAGATTTTACTCCCCTGTACTGATGGGACGGATGAAACACGTTCCATATGCTCGACATCAACAAAGCTATGAGTAGTGCCAGCTGTGTCGCTTCCAGAGGAGGCCTTTCCACCAGCTTGCCCAGAAGAATCAGCAGCAGCGGTGTATATCGTGGGTGGAGAAAATGTTGGGACATTATATCCAAGTGATTTAAAAGCTGCAAAGGCGGCAACCCTAGCCTCTTCAGCTTTGTCAAGGACAATCTTCCGAGCACCATTCTTTATCTTCTTGGCTACTCCAAGTTGTATGCGTCTCTGTGCAGAACCTTCAATGGGGATATATCAAAATAAAAATGAAAATAGCGCAAGAAAGTATGATAAAAAGAAATATATACAAGAGCAACAGTTGTAAATTATTTTGAGAATTGAAATTTCAAGCAAAGATAATTCTTAATATAAGTTCCCTTCTCTTTTTAATTTCTAATACTTATGATTTTATCTATTTGCTCTTAAAATAAATGAAGATTGATATAATTCTTAGTATACATGATGAAATTGAATTGAAGAAGTCCCACTACCAGGAAGACAAAGTTGATTTCTGAAAAGGAGAGAGAGAGATGCGGCTTTAAATCTGTGAATTTCGGCAGGAAACTTCGCACCATTTGCAGGTTACTGGAAAACATGTATTTGAAGGTCAAGAAAAATGGCAGCATGCAAAGTTGTATAGACAGGGGTCCTTGCTTTTGTATATCATTTTTTTTATTCCAGGAAGACTACATCAACATGCAATCTAAAATCTAAATCATTAACCAAATAGCTATGCAGGGAAATCTATCACATATATCACCTTCTGTGGCCCATGATGAAGATTCAAAAAGTGCTTTGACTAATTCAGGAATAGATGCTTCTGCAATTGCAAGAGGGGTACGAAATCCTGCTTTGTACAGAGCTCTGGCTCGAGAACCCTGTAAATTGAATGACAGAAACCACAGATTACTGACAGAACTCATTGATGGGTGATGACATCAACAGAAAGGCAGTTGAATGTTTGTAATATGTCAGCACAGCTTCATGTGTAATTAAGATGACACACTTACTTTAATATAAGGGATAGTAGTAAGCTCTACAATCTCTGCTCTCACTCCAAATGATACACGATTTTGGAACTTGGCAACCAAACCTTCCAGATCATGCCATCCAAGCCTCTCACAGAACACAGATACCATAGAAGCAAACCTTCCAGCATTCTCTTGTAGAGCTTGGACCATGCCTCTGGCCACTCGAAAAGCTTCACAAACTTCACCCACAGGATTTTCCTTCAAAAAATAACATATATTCAGAAACAAGACCGGGTGAATTAAACTAGAATAACATATAGGTGACTGAACCTGGTCAACTCTAAAACCATAGAAGAAAGAGGATTCTTGGAACTAAAAGAAAGCATTCAGAAGTATATCTAATGTTTGCATATATATAATTACTGAATGCATTCAAACACAATAGATAACACCCAAGATATATAACGCACACAGTAAGGAAAACTAGGTTAGCCAACACTCATTAGGTTAAATAGGAGCTAAATGTGTGTGAGTAAGGCACCTGAACCAGTCTAGACAAAATGAGAGCCACGTACAATCGTCTGCAGACCCGAAGGGTTTGATCATCTGAAAAAATTGTCCCATTACTTAGCCCAAGTTGATTTTCATTTTTACCATGTAACCATTTTGTACCATTTTTCGACTTGTTCGAAGAACAAATCGGTGCACCATGAGCCATACGCATCAAAAATGGTTCTGTCACGCCTACTCGATTGCCAACTGACTGCACAAATGATAATTGAAAGGACAATAAGCATTCATACTGATGTCAAATCTAGAAAAATGACTATGATTGACAAATAGATACTCCCCAGGAAAAAGAAAAAAGGATAATCCATACACTCTGTATATTTTAGAACAGGATACAAAAATGAAATACATAAAGAGAATAATAATGGAATTCTATTATCTAAAAGTGTGAATGAGAAAAAGGAAAAATGCATAATAGAAAAAGAAAACAAAGGTAGAAAATGGGAGGACTTCTATTGGTTCTGTTTGCGGCATTTAAAAGGATCAAAGTTATTAGTATACTCATAGTAGGTTCTAATAGACACCCAACAACTCAATAGGTAACAATTTCATCTTAAATCACAAAACCAGTAGTGATCTACAGTGAAAATGCCATTTTACAAGTATTACAAGAGTCATTTAAAGTAAAATACTTATTTTTACAAGAAACACACTCACCTGGTCAAGAAGAGATAATTGCATGAATCTTTCGTAGTACAACTCCCAATCAGGTTCAACATCAACATTGATTGGTGTCACTAAGTATACCAGATGCAGGTCAGAAGCAAGCACAAATCCTTCCCTTGCTCTTGAAAGATCATCCAGCACAATCTGATAGAACACCAACCATATAATCAATGTAAATTAGCAACATGATTATCTTCCAACTACCGCTGGTCAGAGAACTAATTTAAA
The DNA here is from genome assembly GCA_029379385.1 of Quillaja saponaria. Classification (NCBI taxonomy): domain Eukaryota; kingdom Viridiplantae; phylum Streptophyta; class Magnoliopsida; order Fabales; family Quillajaceae; genus Quillaja; species Quillaja saponaria. The sequence goes on from CM055610.1 coordinate 23,581,233, forward strand.
ATGTTTCAAAAAAGAAAAACAAGAAACTGAACAAAAACATAAACCCAGTACTGCAGTGAAGCAAAAGAAAAAAATTAGTTTAGTGATAGTATACAATAAGGAAAATAGAGATAGAAACATTTACCAGTGATTCTTCTGGACAGAGTGAACTGCCAAAAGATGCCCGTCCTAGAGGTGTGGTACTGTATAACTTAGTTTCTTCATTCCATTCAAGGAATTTTCTGTGGCACAACCACCGAAGGGATTCCTGAGCCGATTTCACCACGTCTTGGAATGGTTTTGTGGAGTTCAAGAGAGTACACCTAACATATCGGTGAATATCATTAGCAGTTTGAACCATTCCACCAGCCACAACTTCTAAGATTGCATGAGTCATTCCATTCATATCTTCAGACAAACAAGAATTTAAGGGCGGGCAGCTTTCATTCAGAAGGCTAGTACCTCTTTTAATCTCTTCTGGTTTGCAGATCAGAACCTGGTTAGGTAAATAACAGATTTCACAAAGACAACCAATGGATTAATCCTCAAAAAGTATGGTCAAATTCAAAAACAACAAATTAGTGACTGGTCAAATTGGCATAAAGAATAGAGAATAAAAAATCAACTTGTTTATATAGAATAATTCACATATGAGCTTTGTAGAAAGATGGATGAAACATGACATACACTTTCTCCTTTTGTATCAATTCCAGTCCTACCAGCCCTCCCAGCCATTTGTTTGTACCTTGTCCCATCAATAAAATCACGACCAATTCTTGGTTGCCGAAAAATGACTCTCCTAGCTGGAAGGTTAACCCCAGCTGCTAAAGTTGATGTAGCAGTTAAGACATGTAAAAGGCCTCTGCGGTAGCAGGTTTCAACAATCTCTCTTTCCTCAACCTATAAGAAGAGTATGAAATGGGAATTATGACTCACAGCATGTCTGATATCTATAACTATGAATGGTAAGTCAAAGCTGTAAAAGAGACAAAGCCAGAAGGAATGGAAGTCATAACCTTTCTTCCCCCCCCCCCCCTCCCAAACACACACCAAAAAGAAAAAGAATATAGAAAAAGGATACCGTGAGGCCAGCATGGTGAAAGGCAACACCAGAAGGAAGAGTTTCCTCTAATACGGGATCCAATCCAGCTGGACATTTCCTCAAGGAGTTGATAGCTGAAGTTATATCCACAAACTCGCTATCATTTTCATGGAAACGAACAGAAAACTTTTTGAGAAACTTGGAAACGTGCCTCGCAGTTGATTCACACCCTTTCCGGCTAGAGCAAAATATCAACACCGAATGTCCCTCTTGAACAACCTAAAATGTGTTCATTTATTCATAACTATTCCACTCCCAGAATTACAACAAGAAGAGGATAGATGTATAAGAGAATGGAGGCCCCTACCTCATTACACAGTTCAACAATATGATCTGGATCTTTGCCTCCAAGGTCAGCAGCTTTTGAGATTGTTCTAACAAGTTCCAGTTTCTTGTTATAAACAGAATTACCAACTTTAATATATTCTTCCAATGGAACTGGACGGAATTCAGTCTGGTATAATGCTGCCTTCATGCATATTTATGACTTATAAGTTTATCATCACACTGGAAGCAACTACACAAAATATTTGATGTGACAGCAAAAGAATTTTCCTTGCTCTCAGTGCAAGGTGTAAGAAGCCAAGAGTTCGCTTTAAATAAAAGGACATATAAAAATAAAAAAACAAACGATTTGAAGTAAATGCATCATTAAAGTTTTGACAAATTATATACTTATGTGAGAACCAATAGAGTGAGTATCTAGCTGTCAGTTTTCAATTTAAAAATCATTTTCATTTCTGAAAATATACTTGGATACATTAGGCTCATCATTTTCGAAACCACATAACTGGCTTTTATGAGCAGTGAACCCCTATCATTTCCAATCTGTATGCTGAGCACATATACTCTCACTACTTTATTTCATCAGGATACAACACATTCTGAGAACACATCAGTCAACTCTGCATATCTACAATCTATTAGACACTTCTCTATTTCATGTCAAAGAATAAATGAGAAACAATATAGTCAATACTCATGTCCACTTGTGTTGGACCCTCAGACTTGGGGAAAGACTACTGCAGCTTACTAAAACAAAAGCAGAGAAGGGGTAGTACTTTTTTTAGTCAAGAAACTTGTCAAGGTTATTATAGTATTTCATACTGTTTTGGTCACTGGTTAGTGGTTACTCTGCAAGGCGAAAACTATGTGTTTTATTTTGTTTCATAAATGCAAAGTACGTGTCCTTGAGATTTTGTAGTTACAAATTGAAGAGTGACTGTATATGTCAGTACCTAACACCTATTCCAAGTCCACAAATAATGGTTCCAAAAGAAAAATAACTCAATACAAATATTGCTTCCTCTGCAAAGGACTAAGAGGAATTAAATGACCGTCAGGATTCTGACGACCCATTTCTCCTTATATGCTACATCCATTGCCCTTTTCTTTTAGAAAATAAAACTTCCTCTGGCCTCACTTAGCAGTTTCAGCTTCTAGTATCAGTGGCTCTATGACATTTAAAACTTCAACCTCTGTACCCAGACATGTTTTAGGCAATTAATAAGCCAAACAATTAGGAGAGTTGAAAGGTGTTTTGCAGACATCAAAATTATTTCTAAATAAAAGTGAATAAAGTTGCGGACATCAGAAGAATCTGACATTTGCTTTCAAAATTGTTTCCAAATAAAAGTGATTAAATTTGCTGACATCAGAAGAATCTGCCATTTGCTCAAGCATAAAAAACAAAGAGGAGCAACTATAGGCTGTGGGAAGGAGGTACTTAGTAAGTAATGGTTAGCTTACTTGAAGCCAATCAGCAACTGCTGCAACATTTGGCATGGTTGCACTCATCCCAACAATTTGCAGACCTTGAGCAGGATCTGCCTTAGTACTACTTGCACCAGAACTTTCTCCACTACTCAACTCCGAATTTCCTTCACCAGCCGCATAACGAAGCTTTGTCAGCATAAGTTCTAATAGATAACCTCTACTTCGATCACCAACCTGTCAACAAAAATAAGCATGACAACTTTCCCAATAGATTTTTATGCAGAGCAGCAATCACGAAGAAAATTTAGAAAAGTTAAAATGCAAAAGAAGAATGACAGAAGGTACAAAACGTCTAGAAAATAATTTTCCAGTAAATAAGGACATATACAGAAGAATTTATGGAAAAATAACTGCAAAAAGAAGACAGGAGATACCATGTGAAGTTCATCTATAACAATAATTCCAATTTCTGATAGACGACCCTCTTCCAGCAATCTATTAATTAGTGAATTTGCCTTCTCTATTGTGCAGACAGCTATAGAAGTATCTTTTGGAAGCGTTCCGCCACCTTGAATTCCATAATAACTACGGACATGCTTACCAAGTGGTTCAAGGAGGAGCTCAAGATGTTCTGCCTGCACCAATTTGGAGAGAAATATAGAAAATATTAGTTTCATTAAAGAAATGCTTTAATCAAAATCTACTACCTTGAAGAAAAAAATAAATAGAACCTTCTCTGCACAAATTGACACATATGGAAGAACGAGGAGAGCTATTTTTCCAGTTGATATCACTCGCCGCAACATTAAAATCTCAGCAACAAAACTTTTACCAGCACTGTGACAGAGGAACCAAGATTAAGCAATAGCTAGATGCCTTGGCCAAGCCATAAGAGATATATAATAAAATAAAGGACCAACAATGAAACAAACAAAAAGATTATCAAATGTGTCGAACAGGTATAAACCACGGTAGATATTCCATGAGAATGCAAAAGAAACAGTATAAGAACATCAGCAACATAACATTGAGTGACCTATCAATTGTACTCAGGAACTTAACATCAAAACTATGTAATAAAATTCTATGCTTGAAGGAGACAAGCTTTAGATTAATTTTTCTATTCTCTTCATCAGGAACACCACATACAAAATCTGATTTGTCTATATCTTAGCAAAATCCTTATTTTAGTAAGTGCAACATAAATTGTTTCTCATTGAAAAAGGAAGCCACCTTACAAGAACATACAAGGTAAATACAAGCCCCCTATTGATCTACTACCAGTAACTCCTATGGTCGTTTTAAACTTTTAAAAAATGCAGAAACACAGGATCAAATTTATTTTGAAAAATAGAACACAAAAATGAAAGTATCAAACTGTAAAGAACATGAAGAATTAGGAGTGTATAATACCTTGTAGATGCACAGTATACAAGATTCCTTCTCTGCAAGACACCATCCACCTGAAGGCAGTCAACCTAAGAAACAGAAATGCATTAACATTATTCTCTAGAATAACAAAACATATACGTAACACTATCAGAACGCACAATCAACATCTTCATCTACATTACAGAATAAAATATACTTTCAAAGCCACAATGTCACAATTATGATCCATAGAACTATGAGTTTCAATAACATAGGAAAAGAAAGAAATTACAAACAAAAGATGGATCCCAACCAACCATACAGCTAAACCTTTTTAAAACACACAGGATTAATTAAAAGAAAAACCTAGTAGTTAAAGCACATTTGCACACCAACACGTTGAGAGAGAGAGGATAAGCAAAACTCACGCTACCCAATCTCACCAAGAGGAATAAAATTAAACCAATTACATTAACAGAATATAGAGAAAATTAAAATAACTGTATTTAATGTAAATACCTGCCAAGGATACAGCTTGGAGATTCCTCTTTTCCTATATATGTTGCATATATCAGATGGAAGCCAACTGTTCAGATCTAAGTGATCATTAAGTGACACATTACTTGTAGGAGTATTAGCCTCATCAGAAGCATGGTTGTCAATCATTTTCTGCACTTCATTAATGGGTGAATTCATGCAATCATTACCCTGAAATGATAAACTCATCTTTAATTTGCTTACTACATCAAATGAAGCCATTTCTTGTACTTCATTCACCCCTTGATTTTTCTGATCTAAGCAACTATCAGGCCTAATATTATCTGTTCTCAGATATTTAGGGTCTAGAGAAACATGTGCAGATTGTATTTGGCCTATTAAAGTAACATTTTTTAAACCATCAGCACGGCTTTGATGCAAGGTACTTTCATCCAAGTTATTGTCCTCACATGAAAAATCAAAATGCTTTACAGGGAGTGCAGACACTTCTTCAACAGAGTCTCGTGTATGCTTACTTGGCAATGCTGAAGTACCTATTTCCATATTAGAGATTCTTCTTTCACCTTCATCTAATATTTTCCTAGTCTTGCCATCATAATCCCGTAAATTACTAGAGCTCTTCATATGATCTTTGGCTTCCACAAGATTTCTACCTCCAGTGGCTTCAACAAACTCACTAACCATAGGAGCAGACAAACCATCAACAAGTTGAATTGCTTCATTCCAAAAAGCCTCTCCAGGTGAAAATATTGAGCTTCCACGGGTTGACTTCGGGGTTTCTCGAACACATGCTTTGACAATCAAGGATCCTGGTGTATAGCATTCAGTCATGCCCATGGATGATATTGGAGTACTACTGCATCTTTTTAAGCTAGATTGATGGTCACCAGGATTGTCACCAATGGTAACCTGCCATTGTAAAGGACAACCATCCAACAGTTTTATTATAAATAACATATCAGCAAAATTTTGGCTCTCAAGATTGTAATAGCTTTTAAATTTTTACCTTTCCAGAATAGCCAAAAACAGATGCATTAGTGTTACAAACAACACTAGATCTCACATCCTCAGGATTCTTGTCACTCAATGAAAGTGGTTCACCATGTAGATGTGACTGAATAGTTGCATGGGATCTGTTCTTGAATGTACCCTCCCCATCTGGCAATGATAAGTCACTATGCTTCTTCTTAAGGTCTTCCACTTTCAGTTCTGATGGTGAACAAACGCTTGTTTGTAATTCACTGAAAATATAGAGCTAAGAATGAAATGATGGCAAAATAAATCCGAAGACAAAAGAAAGAAACAAAAAAAACGAAAGAATTAATGAGCTACAATTCCCTTGAACTTCATCTCCAGTGCAAGGAAAATAAATAAATCTAAATAATGCCTCAGATTCTCGTTCTGCAGCCTGCAAATAAATGTGCAACTACTCCAACACAAATAGTAAATTACCTACAGTACAAAGACAAAAAGTCTGTTGCGAACTGTTTGAGCTCCAAGTTTTTTGCTCCCTCTACAAAAACTGAGCTATTCTTTTCACATCCTGCAACTGTAAAATCTGCCACCTTGGGTTCACCGTAATTCTTCTGAGCCAAGTCAGTGAGTTGAGAGTGCACTTGACCCGAAAAAACAGACTGCTTGTGTTCTCCCTGGGAAGACCTATTAATCTCTAATGCCAAATTTCTTTTAACTGCATCGTGTCTGGCCAAAGAATCATAAACCGCATGTGACAGCTTTGAAGCATTTTCATCATCCTGTGAAGTAACCAAGTAACTTTCCAAAGTTCCTTTAGCACTAGGAGACCCTTCAATTGTATGCCTAGCATCTTTTTCACTTCTCCCAGTGTTAGAAACAGGCGATAGAGTTTTTCTTTTCTTTGAAGGGAAGAACTGTAAACATAAGCCAGCAATGCAAATGATAACCAATCTAGTGAATTACGTAAAGATTAGTATAAAAGTTAGCTCCATTACATAACCCATAACCAAACCAAGCAAAGTAACTTGGCTTCCAAATTGTAGTTTTAAAGTTCACTACAACTGAAATATTGTTGTAATCGGGCTCAATCCCCTTGCAACTAAAAAAGAAGAAAAAATCAGCACACCCATTTCACTCTGAAACCAAACAGATTGTAAAGATAGACCCTACTTAATCAAATCTTTTCTGACACATAATTGGTATTCCAAATCTGTATTCCACAAAAGAAGAAAGTATAATATCTGCCTTGAATATATGGTGAACCTCTAGGGTTTTGGAAATACACAAGTATAAGAGAAGTACCTTATCAATGCGGTTCCTAGGCGAACCAGACGCCATGGTCGAAGAGTGGGAGGTCTGCACCGGTATGCGAAACACTAGGTCCTTCGCCCCCAACCACTGTAACAGCCGCGGATACGACGTTGCAGACTCGTTTGAATCACATCTCGAGCGCCAAGTTATCGAAGATGCAACTCGATAAGCGTTTTTACAAGGCTGCATTCAAACCAGGAGATTGAAAATTTCATGAGGTTTCTTTGCAAAAATGCCCTTATTCTTTTATATATTTTGATATTAGCCTCGTTTCGACTTCTTTTATTTTTAAAAATAGTTTCTAGTTATAAAGAAAATAAATGAATTTTTAAAAAATATATATATATATATAAAGACTTAATTAGTAAGAATAAATTGTTAAAAGAGGGTGTATGTTTTTTTTAATTAATTTAAGTTGATGATACTCTATCATAGTTTGATAGATTTTTGGAAGAATTGATTAATAGGATGAGAATAGAAATAAAATCTCATTATATATATCAATACTGACAATAATAAAATTATAACAAAAAAAATCTGAAATTTTTATTTGTTCAATAAAAAATTTAATCGTATTGAAAAAAAATTTAGAACACGTATATTTCATGAACCATCTACGCTTGTTTTATTTTATTTTTAAAAAGTGTTAACAAACTCACTCCCTTAATTACACCCCCAAAAAAAAAAAAAGGACTACCAGAAAATATATTCAAAACAACATGGAAAAGAAACCAACAAAAAAAATTAAAAAAAAAACAGAAAACCTGCAAAACGACATTGTTCTTCCTGTCCAGTGTCCAGTGTCCAGTAGCCCATAATAAGGGTATACGACATGTCGTCCCAAAAACTGTGACCGTTAATATTGATGAAGACACCTCGTAATCAAAAGCAGCGAGTGTTAAATTATTTCCTTACTCTCGGGGACTACACAAATCTTGTCCTTCGTTCTCTGTCCTCTGTTTTTCACTCTGTACTCACCTCTCTGTACAAACTTGGCAGTATCTCACTCTTTCTTCGTGCTCAGCTCGTTACCCAGCCAGCTAGCTAGCTCCACTTTTTTCTGTAAAAAGCTCATCTTTCTTTCCCAACTTAAACACTTCATGCCAATTTCTTTGTGAGGTCGTCTTACTCGTGGGAGAGCCACTTTATTTTAGCCATACCCAACACTTCCAGACTCATTGCATCGGGCTCTCTGTATCTCTCTAAAATCCTCCAAAAAACATACCCAACCCGTAAAAGTTGGAGACTTTTTTCTTTTTTTTTTGGAAAACCTCAACATACACAGCTGAAATTCTCAAATGGGTTGTGCCCAATCAAGAATAGACAACGAAGAGTCAGTATCTCGTTGTAAGGAGCGTAAGAATTTGATGAAAGATGCGGTCGGAGCTCGAAATGCCTTTGCTTCCAGCCAATCTGGTTATGCCGTGGCACTGAAGAACACCGGTGCTGCTCTAAGCGACTATGGCCTTGGCGAAAGCGAAGTAAATCATGAAATACATCAGCAGCCATTGGACACACCATCAGAGCCACCGCCTCCTCCGCCACCTCCCAGTCGACACTCTCCCACCTCCACCTCCGCTCCCAAATTTCTCGCCGAGTCCTCTCAATCTCAAGCGTTCTACGACTATGCCCGCTATGCCTATGAAGCCTCAAAATCACGGCCGTGAAATGGATTCGGTTACCATTGCTGAAGAAGGTGAAGAGGAAGAAGAAGAAGAAGAAGGCATTGTAATCACAAAGCGCGGTGGAAGGAAGGTTTTAAGAAATGGGGTCGGAAAGTTGGGCCCAGAAACGGAGCCATCGTCCCCGCCACGGACCCCAGAAATGAAGCCAGTTCCGCCGATGCCGGAGTCCAAGGGCATGGCTTGGGATTACTTCTTCATGGCGGATAATATGCCAGGACCGTCTTTGAGTGAGGAGGATGAGAATGAGGGTCAGAATGATGAAAGCGAGGCTATGGGTTTTGGTGAAACTGGGAATGTGGATGGCGATGCCGGTGATCTGCATAATGAGATTCATGGCGGAGTTGAGCCAAAGACGCCGGAGAAGTTGGAGGGAAATGTAGTGGAGGAAAAGGATGAGGGAGTAGAGAGTGCCAAGCAAATTGAGCATTCGAAGACAGCACCAACAGAATTTAGGAGAATGAAGGTGGTTCCACTTCCAAGTGTTAGCTTGTTGCAGATTTTGAATGCCCTTGATGATCACTTTCTGAAGGCATCGGAGAGTGCACAGGTGGTTTCTAAGTTGCTTGAAGCCACTAGGTTGCATTATCATTCAAATTTCGCGGACAATCGAGGTAATTACTTTCTCTCATGTTAATGTTTCTGTAGAAAATTGTTTCTTTAGATGCTTAATACTTAATTACATTGATGGCAATCTAATTTGATGTGATAGTCATATATATGGTTTGCTGTTCTTGTTACCTTAAAATTTAAATGATTTTTGAGTTAAAATTCTCGTTTGTAAAATCATTTTGTAGAATTCTTATTCCTTAAAGCTTTGCGAGCGTCTGTATTAACAGGGTCTCCAACTAGTCTAGAGCCACCTAATACCCAAGACATAATTTCTATGATTTTAGCTTACAGCACGTTTTCATTTTGCATGCCCTTCAATAAGAATCCTTGCAACTGCTATCCCTGTCAATATTACTTTTTACTCGAAGCTGGCAAGCAGATCCACCATTTTTTCCTAAATGTTGCCACAGTGAAAAATGGAACTTTACCTATCTTGAGTTACCACTGTCCTCTTTCCCTTTTGTTTTAAGTTATTAAGGGAATGGTCACAAATTCTCAGCTCAAGGAGCTCAAATATTGGGTATTGCATTTAGCTGCACCAGCCGACTTAATTTACTAAAGTTGGAATTGTAGAAATAAATGTTTCTTCAATTATCTGTCTGACACAATCTGAATGATATAATATTCTCTGAGATATGCAGGACATATAGATCATTCTGCTAGGGTCATGCGTGTTATAACATGGAACAGGTCATTAAAAGGTATATCTAATGGTGATGGTGCTAAGGATGACTTTGATTCAGAAGAATATGAAACTCATGCCACTGTTTTGGAAAAGCTGCTAGCCTGGGAAAAGAAACTCTATGATGAAGTGAAGGTACATTCGAACATTCTGTTTGTTCATAAGCTTTTCCTCATTTCTCTTTTGACATGTATGTGTTTATTGGTCATAGCAGGTCTCTTTTTTGTTTTAGAATGTCGATATTGACTGGTGATGACACAATATTTAATCATGGGCATGAAATTTTTCTAGAACCCCTTATGATTTATTTTGTAGTTTTCTGTTCCTATTATAATGTGTGACTGTGATATATAGTCTGAGAATTGATCTTATGTCAACAGCAAGGTGAGCTTATGAAACTTGAATATCAGAGAAAAGTTGCCCTGCTGAACAAGCAGAAGAAACGTGGTGCTACTGCTGAATCCTTGGAAAAAACAAAAGCTGCAGTAAGCCATTTGCATACAAGATATATTGTTGACATGCAGTCCATGGATTCAACAGTTTCAGAAGTGAATGATATTCGCGACGAGCAGTTGTACCCAAAACTTGTTGCTCTTGTTAATGGGTAAGTTTTTCGCCCACAAGAAATTACAGACAACTCTGAATGTTTTCATTGCTTCTTTTAGTTTTTCACCTAGCTTAATGGGGCTTGCTTCCTCTAGTATTTGGTATATTTTTGGTGGTGCACCAATAGCCGCCTCTAATTTTATCTTATGAATACATAATTTAATGAAAATTTTAGTAGAGGTACTATTGATGTTGCTTTGCACTTCTGAGCTCAAAGGATTGCCTGAGAATTTCACCATTTGTTACTTTGTCCAATACAAAGGCATCTTTGACTTCTAGTTGGTTTTCAGAACGGCATCTTTCCCGCTGATGTTTTATTAAATGTGAAGGCAAAATCAAATCATAGTATATCATTCTAGTAGTTAATGTTTAAGACATTCATGACTGCTCAAACATAATGGTGAATGATAGATCATAGAAATTTTATTTGGATTTGGCAGTGTCGTTTTATTTGTGTCTGTGTCTATTCCATGCTTCTTAGTCCTCGATAGATGTTGTCTGTAGAAACGGTATTTACTTGATGGTTGATCAGATTCTTTCAGTCCCTCCCATAAATAATATACCAATGTGTCTTTTTCTTTTTAATGCTTGTACCCTGAATTGAAGACAATCATTAACCTGTGTAATATCTCTTCAGGATGGCCAGTACGTGGGAAAGTATGTACAATCATCATGACAGCCAGCTCCAAATAGTTACAAAACTGAAATCACTTGATATTGCTCCTGCTGCCGAGGAAACAACCAAGCATCACTACCATCGCACCGTCCAACTCTCAGAGGTTGTCCAGAAATGGCATTCACAATTTGATAAGCTCGTGTCATATCAGAAACAATACATTCAATCTCTTAACAGCTGGTTGAAATTAAATCTCGTCCCTATTGAAAGCAGCCTAAAAGAGAAAATCTCATCCCCACCAAGAGCCCAGAATCCACCAATCCAAGCCCTCCTCCATTCATGGCATGACTATCTTGAAAAGCTTCCAGATGAGCTAGCAAAATCTGCAATTTTCTCTTTTGTTGCTGTGATAAACACCATAAAACTTCATCAGGAGGAAGAGATGAAGCTAAAGGAGAAATGTGAGGAAACCAGAAAGGAATATTTGCGGAAAAAGCAGGCATTTGAGGATTGGTACCAGAAGTATATGAATAGGCGAGGAACCAATGAAGCAGATCATGAGGAAGCAAATCCAAGAGATCCTGTTTCAGAGAGGCAGTTTCAAGTTGAAAGCTTGCAGAAGAGATTAGAAGAGGAAATTGAGTCTCACCAAAGACATTGTATTCAGGTGAGAGAGAAGTCAATAGGGAGTCTCAAAACTCGCTTACCGGAGATTTTTCGTGCAATGTCAGACTATAGTCATGCCTGTGCTGATGCTTATGAAAAACTGAGGTCCATTACACTGTCACGGGGTGGTGCTTCTTAATAATGCTTTTGTTCAATATATGAAGTTTATGTACCAGCTTGGATTTAGTATTCTTGTTCTTATTTGAGAACTTTTGCTGTCATTTTTGGAACATGCATAGCTCTTCCCACTGCATGTAGTTTCTCATGAGAAATGAGAAACTTCAGTCCCCATCATTTTTTTATGAATATCAATCTCAATCTTGTGTTCTAAGGAATAACTATCTATCAGTACTTCAATGTCAAATATTCTTTTCACATCCAAATGCTCCGTGTACACATTATTTCTCAGTTTAAAAATACTAATTAAATAAGAAATTGCTTTGAATATAAATATTATTTATCTTAGTTTCAAATAAGTGATAATTTTACAATAAAGTATAATGAATTAAGTTGGATTTCATTTAGATGGGCATGTCTTGAGTTTTAGATCAGTCTTTTTCATAGCCCTTAATTTATATTATTTAACATATTTTGTCCAAATGAAAGAAACCTTAAATAACAATTTTCAAGTAATCGTAATCCATCTTTGACATTAAAAAGAAATTGTTCCACATTCTTACCATTCTAATATTTGAAATCCTGCAGCGTGCTCTATCTTCTTCTGAATTCTATATAAATAATAATAGACAGACAAGTAGTAGGCCGCTCACAAAATATGACTTTCGGCGGTCTTACGTTGACACTTCAATTTTTTTATTTACCCAAAGGTGGGGTCTTATGAGCCCCATCTTGAGAGTTCAAGTACTTAGTTACTTTTCAGACACCGGGTCACCAGCTGCCATCATGCTTGAACCAATTTCTAGCTGAAAATTCTTTTACAATCTCAAATTGAATAGGATAATGATTTGTGCATGGAATCGAGTCGAGTCGATAGGAGTGAATTTAATTTAGAATTTATTTTTATGTGAAAGTGACTTTATTTATATATAAAAAAATTGATATATAAAGTCATTCATTTCATACAGAAAAAAATCACGTTTTACCTTATTTTGCTAAAATTATTAGAATCAACGGACGCTTGTGTAGTATATATGTTGACTTTGTTAGATAATGGATATGATAATGCTAATTTTGACATTTCCTTCCTTCCATTTTCAGGGTGAAAGCAATTAACAGCCAAAACTTCAACTAAAAAAAAAACTAAAGCCATCTATCCACGTAATTTCCACGTATTAAAGTTGTTTTCCTTATGGCTGCTACCACCACATGAAAAAGGGGAGGCCAGGTTCCAAATCTGGGTTGGTAGGCTTGGGGAGCTTCTTCATCAGGAAGCCTAAAAGAAAGAGCTTGAACACTAATATATAGAATCTGCATCATAAAGTCCTTTACAGCCTGCATATAAATAAGCCTCACCTTGCTCTTGAGCTTTTAAAGTTACAAGAAAAACATGCTCTCTATCTAGACATGGGTATGAAGAAATTCTGGTCCAATTCAGGCACTCAAAGCATCCATTTAGGCAGGAGCTACACACAAACCAGCTACCGGAAAAGCAACTACGATAGGTCGAAACCAGTATGGCAAATTCTTTGGAGAAAGATCAGAAGAGAAAAGAAGAAAGTTTTTAGTTCTCCCTCTGCATTGGAGTCTTCTTATGATCAGGAAGCATACTCGCAGAATTTTGATCAAGGAACGGGGTGGATGGAACCAGATAACCTGCCTCGATCTTTCTCGGCTAGGTTTGCTGATCCATCAAGGATTTTAGGACATAATAGATTACTGGATTGATGTTCATAAATGGGAAAGAAGCTTATTTTGTATATATTTACGTTCTTGATCCCAAAGTCATTTGACTATAATTTTGTTTCATGATTGATTTGCTCCCCCAAACACAATTTCTTTAGGTATCAAATGCCCCAATTTCTTGAATGATTCTAAAACAGTCACTGGTTGCTTGAATCATGAACGCGTTTTGATTCAAAGTCTGAGAATTGGGTCGATGGCAATGGAGGAAATCCAACCAATAATTTATTGGGTTCTTAAATGTCAGAATAGAATTCTGTTGTCTAAGTTTCTTGTCCCTTTCCAAATCCGTAGGCTGATTTCTGGGTAATGTTTTGACATTTGTTTATGATCTAAATGCAAGAAGATAACAAGAGAGAGAAAGAAAAGCTTGACCATTTCAAACTTTTCTACCTTGCTTTAGCCTCAAGTAAGATGCTGTAAGATGCTGCCATATATCTCATCCTCCTTCATTTATACTTTTGAAAAATTGCAAGTGGAGGTCAAAAAGAATCTTGAAATTTCGAAAATCGATAAAAAAAAATAAAATTTGTGTAGTATCCCTAGATGGGAAAAATTTAAACTGCCGGACTATGTAATCCAAGTAGATGGTTCCACACCCTGAAATGGAGTCATTCCAAAATGGAAAGGAAAAATAGAGCTATCTAATATTGCACACCTCTTAAACAGCATTCTATGATCATGGTTTCCCTGTAACAATGCTATATTTTGTCTATCTCTCCCCCTTTTACTTTTAAGGAATGAGCATCAAGTGGTTCTAGCCCAATTTGATTTTAAATCTGAATCTTTTGCATTAAATCTTTAAACTGAAGTACTGGAGTCTGCAGAGACTCTCCTTCAATGATTGCAGCAATAGTCACTGGGAGGAGAGATTGCATCCTAAAATGATGGCTTAAATCACCAAACAGGGCTTAATCATATCACTCCACTATAAAAAAGCTCTTCTGGGAAGTCTTACTTTTCTAATTCAGATTCTAAGAGAGGCAAATTTAATTTTCGATTCACTTTTTAGATTCGTTTATATGTATACATCATGATATATCACATGGTTAGAAGTTGGGAACAAAGAATTAGCGTCCCTAGCTAGCTGCTTACTTTTTCAGTTGATCCTACCTTCTACTGTCTCTGTACAATATTGCTCCATATATAAGCTGCTATCCATTAGCATGTGAATTACATCATTGTAGGCTTGCTACTTGCTGGTTTTTTTTCAGTCTGGATGCCATATTGAAATCTTGGGACAACCAGTGCAAGATTAGACAGTACCCAGGGGGAGGTCAGTTAAACAAACTAATGACTCAGAGGCCCTAAAAATTCAACATAAAAACCATACTCAACTCCATTTAACGATTTTAGGATGTTAAACAGATATTAGTTACTTTATAGATGTTGTGGAAGAGAGGGAGTTGATTTCTATAAAACTCCAGTGCCCAATATCTGATTGAAAAAGAAAACTTCCAAAAAAAAGAGAGAGATCTGAAAAGAGAATGCCCTTTTTTGCTATTCCCTTCGCTTTCAATTGGTTACAATCTAACTCTTAGTTACTGCAACAGTAAACTTTTTGTCTTTTATACTAAGAAGTCAGGTAGACTAACACTAAATCACCACTCAGTTATTTAATACGTTCACTCATTCTAACAATATTAACCATCCAGCAGAGAATAAAGGATCAAGAATACAGAATGCATCACTGGATGAATTTTGTATATCCCATACACAAGCATACAAATGTACTAAAGTGAAAAGAGTACAGCTATTTAAAATATATAGCCAAGAGAAGTAAACTAACCAAGAAGGTTAAGCTATGGAAACCTCAGAATTCATGAATTGGTGAGAAGTCAAGTAAACTATTGATTTGGTAATCAGAAAAAAGAAATTAAATTAAATTGGAAAGAAAAGAGGGGAGGGGAGTGGGGAGCAGGTACAGAAAGCCAAGAACTATCACATGTTAATATTCTGAATAGATATATTCATGACTATTCATGACTAACCCCTGAATAAACAGAGCAAGGAATACGCTGCGTGGCTTGAACTTTTTAAAAGATAACCCACTTTCATTTATGTTATAATCTGTTTTCAACCATTGATGACCATAATTCCAATGCATAGAACCTTGACCAAACCTTAACCATCTACTTTTACAGTTTGGTTACAGGAAAGAAGGCTATGAGTTGGTATCCACAATCATATCAGTAAAGGAATATGTAAATATTCCTTAAAATTATCAGATAGAAGCAACTTCTTTGAGAATTGTTCTATACCGTAGCAACTGTGAACTAGGAAGCGCCGAAATGGCTACGGGATTTGTGTCAGTAGGACTCCAGAACTTACGTTTATTTACGAGTAGCAGGGTTGCATCCAGTTTAGGGATTCACCACTTAATGTAAAACTAGTGAGGTCATTTGTTGGTTGAATTATATGTGTAGTGTGAAGCATCAAAACAAAAACTAGAATGAGAACAGCATTTTAAGATTTATTGATATAAAGTCATTGATGGAGTATATATTTCTACACCAGTGTTCTTGCAATTATAAAAATACTGTTCTTGCAATGATATAAAATCATTGATGGAGTATATATTTCTACACCAGTGTAAGGCTGAGGAATGAATAATGATATCTCATTGTTCTTGCAATTATAAAAAATATGCTAAAAATTATTCCATGGAACTATGGAAGCTGCTTTCCAGTGGCATGCTTACATGGCAATTGCTGGTTTGGAATCTTTAACTCGTTTCCAGCCACTAGAAAAAATGCAGTGTGCCTAAAAAACATGTGGATAAGAGTTTAAGACAATTAGTAAAAAATATCTGAATAAAACGAGAATGGATATTATAAGGGGTAATAATATACAAGAAAGAGGTAACTTATTGGAAGGGAACCTGAAAAAGTTCATCATCTTGGTTTTTGAGCCTGCATCAATATCCGGGGTGCTGTCCAATGCTTGTTGCATGTGATGTAACCACCTCTCTGCAGCTTGGCGTGTGACCGGAAACGGACGATGGCGTGCAATCAGAGCAGGATGTCCTACCATGTATTAAGAAGAAAAAGGGAATTCTAATTATTTTCTTCAAAAACAATGATATCAATGGCCAATAATTCCTGTTAAACCCTACTTTCAAGTTTCCAGATGATCAAAAAGAAACCACTATGATCATTTCTCAATTCTTCTCCTTCTCTTTGGGTTGCCAATACAAATAATTCATGTATCTTTTTTGCTATTTGTATTTTTTTTCTTTTAAGAATTTTGTTATGAACAATTTTAATGAACTTTACTGGTACAGCTCTTGACATGCAAAACAATGCCACTCAAATTAACACTAAAAAAAGCAATAGGTAGATTCAAATTTCAATTAGGCTAAGGTGATGGCCTGATTCAGAAAAACCTTTAATCAAATAGGTAGAAAAAGAAGGATGGTGAAATTAACATCATATTATAAATTTATAGAAATCAAAAAACACATTGAGGAAGACCCCAATAGAACCATATTTCTTAAAAGTGAATTAAAGACTTGATAATAGAAAGAAAGTTTACAATGTCATGTAACATCTATCCATCATATAGGTACTTTAATCCTTTAATCCTTTAATCACCCATCATTTTAGCCATTAGAAACTACTTGAAAAGTTTTACCACATCAAGTTACTTCCGTAAGCACCCTTAGTATATCGTTCAGAATACAGCCAACTAATAATATAATAATATGGGTATTCAAGGAAGCTCACCTCTTCTCTGAGAATACAGAGGAGGACCTCCCATTCTCTGCACGAAAAACTCGTATTGGTTTTGAATTGCATCTTCCTTCTTTGAATTTGCAAAGATTGAACGAAACCATTCTTCATCATCATCATACACTCTGATTTCCAAGTCAATGCAACCCACCCAAATCCCAATTAATTAAATCAGGAGTTGCCAAGAACAAAATAACAATCATGAAAAATTGAATAGAAAAATAGATTTGTACGGAAAGTGAGAAAATGAAAGGAAAAAACCTAACTTTTTCTTTCTCTTAGTATAATAATGATGACCAAGAAAGTGGCATAATCCAATTGTTTGAAAGTACCTGTTGTAGAAATTGGTGGAGAGGTTGATAAAGGTCTGGAGGCCCGACTTCTGAAACAGATTGGCGTCGTCAATGGCGAAAGCATCGGCGGCTGCAACTCCGCTCCACTCCGATGCCTTCTGTTGCAGAGACTGCATCTTTTTCGAGTATGCCTAGTGTGCAAAGCTGCGTAGAACATATGGAACGCAGCCAAGAGCTGTTACTTGGTCCAATTTATAGAAGAGAAGCAGCTCGTGGAGGTCGCGTGGATTGGACGCTTTTCCTTCTAGAAGAAATTTATGAGGTAACAGTGTCGTTAGAATAGACATATAGCCCAGTGGTAATCTGTTCATGCCTTTTTTTTTTTTTTTAAACTACTCTTATAAAATAATTATTAAAATTTAACAATTTTTCTAAGAACATTCATTACAAAAAATTCTAAAAATTACACATATATTTGTTTACATAATTGACAGCTCAACTTTTTTATTTACAAAATAATTATATAAAAAATCACCCTCTGGTTTTCTTTTTTCTTTTCCTTTTTTTTTTTAGAGAAGACCCTCTGGTTTTCATCTCTACATCATGATATCATCACACACCTTTAAAACGTTTTATCATCATTTTTTTTTTTTTTTTGAATAAAAGTAACAAAATTTTAAAGGTTTTATTACTTTTTTTACTCAACTTTTTTATTTACAAAATAATTATATAAAAAATCACCCTCTGGTTTTCTTTTTTCTTTTCCTTTTTTTTTTAAAGAAGACCCTCTGGTTTTCATCTCTACATCATGATATCATCACACACCTTTAAAATTTTTTATCATCATTTTTTTTTTTTAATAAAAGTAACAAAATTTTAAAGGTTTTATTACTTTTTAAAAAAAAAATTCCACGAACATTCTTATATGCATTGAATTTGAGTCGAATTTTATTCAAGGTTCGTGGTTATCCATCTTTATAAATATTTTTCTACGGGTTCAGATTACTGACATTACATAGACCCTTCAACTACTGAACTCAAGCATCTCTTATTACTTGAATTACGTTTTGTGAGTAAAACTTATTTTTTTAACTGGTATTCTGAGTATATTTATCAAAATTTTGAACATTCTTTTTTTTTAAATAATAAAATTATGATCAATTATCATAATAAATTATACAAATTTAATAAGTGTTCTTAGAACACCTGTTAAAAGCATTTGTTAATAAAATTTAGTTTTAAAAAACACTACTTTTTTGAGAAAATTAGTAAGTGTAAGACACGTTAGTAAATACAAACACTAACTAACATCCTGTATTAACTAGTAAAACTAAATTTTCATTCACATTTTTATGACTCACTTGAATACATAACTATATATTTTTTAACATTAAATTTTATATGTAATGTGAATTGTTATTGTTTTACTTAAATATATTATTATTATTAAATATTCATCCCTTATATTAGCAATAACAACAAGCGAGTCACTAAATATACGTGAGAAACTAATTTTTTATAACAAATTAATAGAGATAGTCACAAACCCGGGTCTTAGTTTGCAACAAAACGTAGTAACCAGCAACCTAAAATCCAAAAAATAAACAACCCATAAAGCAAATACACAAAAAAATCAAGTAACCTCAAACCTAGAAGGTTGTTAGATCTACACCAATCACTTAAATATTAGAGAGAGTTTCAAGATCTCATCTTTTAAGAGATTGAGAACATCGAAGACTATTCAAGCGATTTTAATTTGAGTTCAAATTATCTTTAATAGATGAGTAGTCAATTTTAATTTCAGACTTAGACTTAGAGAGTAGGTTGGAGAAGATCGGACCAATGGTGAAATTAAAACGGGTGGAGTAGGATGGTGATGGGTTGAATGAGGGAAGACTATAGTTTTGGTCAGATTTTAATAAATTATTTAAATTTTAGACTTTCAACGCAGTTGAGGAAAAGATTTGAGGGTGGAAGGGCACTAAAACGAGTAAATATGTATTAATCATTTGAGTTAAATTTTAATTATAGTTTATTTATTAATTTAAGTCATTATCCAATAACATCATGATTCATTAGTTATATTTTTCTATTAACTTTCATTTGTCACTTAAGTTGGACTTAATTCGTCATGATCACATCTTTACAGTATAATTCTTTTAATTTTTCTAAAATTTAAACTTTAAGTTTAAATTTAACCCTAATTTTAATTCTGTTCAAATTTATTTTAAAATATTTGTTCCTAATAAAAAATTAAGAGAATTCTAGAATTTCATAAGGTGCAAATCTTAAGAAAAATAAGGATACTAACAATAATTAATATTGTACAAAATTCATCGTCACCTATAAATATTTAAAAAATTCATAAAATAACCTTAAAAATTTAATCTCTGCTGTTTTCTGTTTCTCCCTGTGATCATATCTGTACTTCCGGTGCCCTCAGGAGCTTGTTTCCTCTAACGAAAAAGCTTTGAGCATAAATCAAGTATTCCGAAACCCTAAATTTTTTCATTCAGATTTTTGTTAGAAATTTGTTTGGTGCAGAACAAGCATATACATTGGAAAAGAGGGCTGCCTTTCGTGAATGTTAACTGTGGAAATTGAAAGGATGGATAAGGGGAGAACCCGGAAAAGGCCTCGGCTTGCTTGGGATGTAGCGGCATCATCAGAACCAGTGGTTGGTTGGTTACTTTATTTGGGAATTTGAATTTGGATTAGGGTTTCATAGAGAAGAGTGAGAACCGTGAACAAATGAAAAGCTAGTTCTTTTTTTTTGGGAGGTGCTGGAGCATGAAAATTTAATTGGGTTTCGCTAATTTGATGTTGGATGTATCATATCTTGTAGGCGAAAAGATCTCTGGAGGCGGGCAATGGAAGGCATGCATCACCTCCGAGAAGGGATGATGACCGGGATGGGCATTACGTGTTCAATCTAGGCGAAAATCTCACTCCAAGATGTGAGTTCGTCGAAATATAGTTATTTAATTTATCCTCGCATGCATGATAACTATTTATTAGATTTCCAGATGATGTTTCCATTGAAAGCCTCTAAATTTATGCCAAATTTGATCGGAGCTATGAGTATTACAATTCCTAATTTCAATGTATTTTTCCTTGTGTTGGAACTTTTTTGCTTTGTCAGTTCTCTGCTTACATTGGCAATGAGGTCCCCAATATATGATTACTCATCTTTGGCAAGCTTTACTTTTTCCTAACTGAAGTTGTTGTAATTATTTCATCATTATTATATTTTTGTCAGGAGGGGGAAGGGAGCAGTGGTGGATTTGGTTATACATTTTAACTTGTTATATGTAACCTAATCACTTCTTGTGCATCCTTCCTTCTCTGTTATTAGTCTGTACCTTGGTAGATCGGCTATGTGTACTTTTGAGTTTGAATTTAATATATCCTCTTCCTTTCCAATATCTTTTTTTTCTGTTTTTTCTATTGTGATTCAGTATTTTCATTTGATTTTAATGTTCTCTTTTCCCTTAAAACAGATAAAATACTCAGCAAGATGGGTGAAGGTTAGCCGTCAAGTGCCTTGCTATCTTCTAGATTTTATGTTTTTGTGATTATGCTTGTGTCATTCTGCATATTGCTAGTGCTGTAGGCACTTTTGGTCGAGTTTTGGAATGTTGGGACCGTAAAAAACAAGAATATGTGGCAATCAAGGTGGTACGAAGCATTCGAAAATACCGAGATGCAGCAATGGTTGAGGTTGATGTGCTTCAACTTCTTGCTAAGCATGACAAAGGAACCTCAGGGTAAAATCTTCTAAATGATAACTGCTGCTGGAATTGGCTATTTATTTTTTACGACAATCAAATTTTTACTGCAATATGATTCCTCCTTGCAGATGTGTGCAGATTCGGAACTGGTTTGATTACCGGAATCACATATGTATTGTAAGTGTGCTGATGGTATTTCTTCAATTCTTATACAACTTATTTTCTTTAGGGCCATTCTGTTTATCTGGAAATTCTGATATTAATCTTTTTGAGTTGCATTCCATTAGGGAGCTCTAATTTTGCTTCATTATTAAAATGGACGGGTGGCTGATTGATTTTTAGTTTTCTGTTTAGTTCTCTGGGTCATTTTGGTAAACCATATACCTGACCTAGGTTTGGTAGGATCCCCCATTTTATTGCAAATTAGTCAGTCGGTTGTGGTGGCTTGTTTTTATATCTTGCAGTATGGACTTTATTCATAGAATTGGAAACTAAACAGAAACATTCCTTTCAATGCATTTTAATGGTGTTATCAGGTATTTGAGAAGCTTGGACCAAGCTTATTTGATTTTCTAAAGAGAAATAAATACTGCCCATTCCCTGTGGATCTTGTTCGGGAATTTGGACGACAGCTTTTGGAATCTGTAGCATGTCTGTGGATTGTTCTTGTCCTTCACCTTATTCGCACATTTTTCCTTGTTAATCACCCAGAACTGTTTCTGTACTTGTTGTTTGTCCAGGGACACAGTGTGCTTGGTTGTGTTGGCTTTGGCTTAACCCGTTTTTCTTTATCGTATCCAGATATGCATGACTTGCGCTTAATCCACACTGACCTGAAGCCAGAAAATATACTTCTTGTTTCATCTGATTATGTAAATCTTCCTAGTTTTAAGGTACTTAGCGTTTCACAATGCAAAACAATGACATTTTATATGAATAGACTCAGTTATAATATATTTAAGGAAAATGCTTGGAATGGTACAGAGGGTTTCCTCAGATGAAATGCAATTCAGGTGCTTGCCCAAGTCTAGTGCTATTAAGCTGATTGATTTTGGTAGTACTGCATATGATAATCAGAACCATAGCTCCATCGTTTCTACAAGGCATTACAGAGCCCCTGAGGTTATCCTAGGTAACTGAATATGGTTTTGGCAGGTCACCACATGTTGATTTTGTTTAGCTGTTTTTATGCGTATAGTGATTTGAGTGTATCACGGCAAACATCCGTGATTGGTAAGGTGATTATAGTAGTGTTGATCACCATATTATATTCTCCTAGATGCACTTAAAAGAAAGTGGAAGGACTCAATGATATTCTGGTACAAGTCATTCTTTAAAAGTCTGGGTATTAATACTTGGGTTAATTTTGCTATATCAGATTCAAATTTACTTGTCTTTATCTTTGGTCTACTTCGATAAGGATTCTTTGAGATCAGTTGGGAACATTGTTTAGCAATCTTGCATATTTATATTATTTTATATGATTTGAGTCTTTAAATAATCAAGTAATTAATTAAATTATTGGTCTTTAACATTTAGCACATAAGGAATGCAAACTACATTCTTACCTTCGTCTTACACAACAATTGCAGGTCTAGGATGGTCTTACCCATGCGACTTGTGGAGTGTTGGCTGCATTCTTGTTGAACTTTGCTCGGTTAGTCCTATGTTTTTAGAGATATATTCTTAGTATTGGTTTGAATCTGGTGTATCTGGGAAAAATTTCTAAATAAAACTTTTGTCAGGGTGGAGCATTGTTTCAGACGCATGAGAATGTGGAGCATTTGGCAATGATGGAGAGAGTCTTGGGTCCTCTGCCAGAGCATATGATTCGGAGGGCAAAGTAAGTAGTGAATTTTATAGAGTTCAGTTGTCCTTTGGATGAATATTGCTTGTATATTGGGTATTTGTTACATCGCCACTTTGAATTTCTGTTCTAATCCCTAAGGCATGGCCGGTATTTGGTAAATTGAACTATAAAATCTTCAAGTTTTGGAATACATATCCTTTTGCCTTGTGCTTGGTCATGTGCAGCCGAGGTGCTGAAAAATATTTTAGGCAAGGATCACGACTAAACTGGCCTGAAGGTGCAGTTTCAAGGGAGAGCATTAAAGCCGTCAGGAAGCTTCCACGTCTGAAGGTTTATTTTAGTTCCCTCATTATTTATTATGTGATCTGCTTGCCTAATTATAGTACTGATTGTAAATTTTTTTATGATTTACTTGTTATATCAAATGTTTATGTCTTATGCAGGATCTCATATCGCAAAATGTAGATTCCTCAAAATCCTCTCTTGCAGATCTGTTGCATGGTTTGCTGAAGTATGATCCATCTGAACGTCTAACAGCTCGGCAAGCCCTTGATCATCCATTCTTTAACAATCTGACTTGAGCGGTGGAGCTGAAAGGTTTATCAAGGTTTTATAATGCTATCTGTTAGCTGGCGACCTCGAAGCAAATAGGCAGCTGCACAGTCCGTGATATGAGTTTGACAAAAATTTTGTAATTATGGAGATATGTTTATTTTAAAAAATGTTTTGCATCTTTGGTTTGCTGGACCTCGATTATAATAGGAATTTCTTTCCATTGCTCCTTCCCCCCTTATAATATAGTCTTTTAAGTTTCAAATCCCACTATACTGACCCGGAGCAAATGATTTGAAGAATACATATGCAATGAAACAAGGATGCAATCTTATACCAAGGAAGATTATTGCTTTCCATTTTTCAGCTGAAATAATTACTTCAATTCTCAGGGAGAGATGAAAGCTTAAATATTTTGTAATCAGTTGGCTCTTTCAAGCTTAAATATTCTTTTACCATAAAAAAAAAAAAAAAACTTAAATATTCTGAAAGCTTTAAATATGTTTTATTAGCTCTAAATATGTGCCACAATCTAAGTCTCATGTGGAGTGTTGCAAGATACTAAAACTCCACTAAATGGTAGTCGTTTATATTATTAGGGCATTCTACTCCCTTTACTTGAAATGAGGTCATCTTTTGCTTCATCACCCTTTACATTTCCTGCAAAAAAGTTAGTTCTCGACATTGAACTGTACAGAACATCTTTTGATTACAAATTTTGCACGTCTTTTATTGTCTTCATTAGAAACAGCACTTGAAAATCTCTGATCAAACATTACTATAGTAGCTTTTTGCTTGTTTGTGTGAAAGTGTTCTCACAGGCTGTGTCACGGAACACCAGTTTTGAAATACTGAGTCATATCCAAGCTTCGGTTCCATATCAATCTCCACGAATGCTTAAATTAGATCTTCATTCGGGAAGGGTGTCCAAATGACCCGGTATTGAATATATATATATATAGGATTTGACACTACCAATAATCTCCACAGGAACACAAGCCATTCTCAAACCTATGAAACCTATTTGCATCTCTCACCACAAATACAATCTTCAAAACCTTAGTCAAATTCTTGATGAAGGTGTGGCAATCCCCACAAACTCTCAGATTTTTGAAAATTCTAATCAACCTTTCTCCTTCTTTTAGGCCACCAGAAACCAAAGCCAACCCAATTGCCAATTTCTCACTATGAACCCGTAAGCTATCCTCCTTTGACTCTTCGTCAACATCATGCAATGAGAAATTCACCTTATGAACATAACCTATTTCTTCTTTCATCCTCTTCTCCATTTCCTTCAATACTTCATGAATTTTCTCTGTAAGAGGATGGGTGCCATCTCCGTTATAGAAGTAATGGACTTCTTTGTCTATCTCTACCCAACTACGTCCAGCCTCTTTCTTTAAACCCTTCATCTTCACCATATGTCTTATTCTCTCACTGTCCTTCCAATATCTAGAATCTGCGTAAAGATTCGACAACATCACATAGTTCACTGGGTTATTACCATCCAATCTCAGAAGTATCTCTCCCACTTCCCGTCCCATGTCCAGGTCTCCATGCATTCTACAAGCACTAAGTAGTGTCTGCCATATACCTGCAGTTGGTTTTAGTGGCATCTTCTGAATAAGATCCTTTGCTTCTTTCAACCTCCCAGCTCGGCCTAGGAGATCAACCATACAAGCATAATGCTCTACTTTTATTTTACTCTGCTGACTGTCACAGAATCTTGAGAAGTATTCTTGACTTTCTTCAATGAGCCCAGAGTGGCTGCATGCTGAAAGCACAGCCAAGTAAGTCACACCGTCAGGCTCAATTCTATCCAGTTGCATTTCATTGAAAAGCCGAACTGCCTCTTTCCCAAGACCATGCTTTCCATAGCCAGTAATCATGACTGTCCACGAAATTACATTTCTGGCTTCCATCTCTCTGAAAAGTATTTCTGCCTCATCTGTTAATCCGCATTTCAGATACATATCCAAAACTGAATTGACCACTGATATGTCTAAACCAGATGGGATCTTGATGGTGTAAGCATGCATTTGCTTGCCTTGCTCTACAAGGGCAAAATCAGCGAATACACCTATCAAGCTTGAGAGTGCAAATCCATCGACTTGATATCTGCTCTCTCTCAACTGCCTGAACAAGTACATGGCTTCTGGTAAATTACCTTCTTGAGCATAACCAAGAATTAGAGCACTCCAGGAGATCACATTTTTCTGTCTGATTTGATTGAAAACTCTCCGAGCTTCAAACAAGTGTCTGCATTTGACATACAGATCAACAAGAGCACCAGTAACAGTTGTTTGAGCCGAGTATGGAATTCCTCTTGTTATCAAGGAAGCATGTAATTGAGTTCCTTCTCCAACTGCACCTAGACAACTACATGCCTTTAACATGCTCGTGTATGTATATTCATCAGGAACTTCCCCGTTCTTTTGCATTTTCTGAAACAACAGCAAAGCTTTCTCTCCATTTCCTTCAATGTTGTATCCAGCAATCATTGAATTCCAACTTATAACATTTCTGACCGGCATGATGCTGAACATTCGAGCTGCATCACTAATTCTACCACACTTAGAGTACATGTCAATGATAGAATTCCCCACCACAGGCATCCATTCAAAACTAGATTTGGCACAAACACCATGAATTTGCATTCCATTCTCAGCAATACCCAAAATTCCCGAGGCTTTTAAATTGGTAGACAATGTGAACTCATTCGGCTCCACCTCAGCATAGCCCATTTTAGAGAATAGTGACAAAGATTCTCTGGCGTTACCATTTTGTAAATGACCACACATAAGAGCTGTCCAAGAGACCACATTTCTTTCAAGCATTCTATCAAACACATCACAAGCCACTTCCATCATACCACATTTTCCATACATATCTACAAGATCGTTGTTTAACATCAAATCATGCCCAAATCCCATTTTGACAATGGCCCCATGGACTTGCACTCCCTGACCAAGCAAATGATTCTTGGAACAGTTTCTCAAGAGTTTCGCAAATACCTGAGGCTCACTCATTAGAAGTCGCACATTGACTGAAATCTCTCAAAATCATCAATCTGAAAAGTTGAGTTTGGTCACCAGACTCTGAAAAGTGAAAACCATAGCTTTTTTGGGAGCTGATTTAGTTGAGTTTCGGCCGAAGACGAAGATTTGCATCAACTTCGTCACCTGGGTACTAAAAATGGAGTTTCTAAATCCAGTGCAGAGTTAGTTCGTGTCTTGGTCTTGCTGAATCCCATAAAATTTATTTTTTATTCAATTATCGAAATCAAAATGGTAGAATTAATTTTGTTTTCCTTTCTATATAAATAGATTCATGAGAGTTTGTAAAATTAGTTTTGTCCTATTTTAAATTTAGTACTTAAAAAATTAAAGATTTTATTAATTTAAAGAAACAAATGTCTCTAATAAATATTCATGAGAATTGAATTGGCTAAATTCATAGCTCGTGTATATATATAAATTTTTTTAAATAATATAAAGTTATAATTGTGAGTTTTTGAGTTTATAAAATATATAGTAATTAAAAAGTTTTTTTTAATTATTTTAAATTAATAAAAAATATTTATTGTATATGAATAGAAAGGATAATGAGTAATTATTAAAATATAAAAAATAAATTGTATATATTTTAATTAATTTAATTTAATTATTCTATATTTATTCTAAAATAGTACTAAGTGAAAATTGAAAAGATAAAGAGTAATTATTAAGATATAAAAAATAAATTATATATATTTTAATTATTCTTAAAATAGTACATTATAAGTGTTTTTTGACTTTCAAGATAATATATAGGTACAAATTACAATGTTCACTTAAATGTTAAAAAAGAAAAATCATATTTACTTTTTAAATTTAATTAATTATTAAAAGGCCCTTCTTAAACACCAATTATTTTATATTTTAGGAATTAAAAAACAATAATTTGTCTTTTACTATATATGTGTTATATCCCACTCCAACCCATTCTGCACCCTGCATCTTCAGACTTCAAATTTACCGAGCAAAGGTCCGTGGGTTATTTTAAGATTTCTTAACATTGTAGGGGTCAGAGAAAAGAATAAGCGATAATACCTGGGCTTGGGAAGAAATATACTAGAAGATGGCCAAGAAATTTCTAATTTACCTTCTGAATGTACCTCATCAATCAACAAGACAACTACAGCAATCAGATCCAACGGTCACTGTGAAATCAACCGACAGTAGAGAAGAATCCCAAACTGAGTCCCTTATTTTTATTTTTTTTTGTTTCTTGAATCACCAACATTCCCAGACCCACCGCTTCATTGTAATCGTATTTCTATCTTGCGTCCGCATCACTCGCTGAAGAAGCTCGAGTAAAGAGGTGCTTTTCTAACAGCAAAGGCAGTAGATCCTGTGGGACCCACCAACTTCCTCGTGAATCTGTCCGCGGAAGATGTATCAAACTTTCCGATGATTCCGTCGCCGCCACGTATTATCTGGTACCGTACAATGAGTTTCGCCAATGAGATGGTGGAGTCAAGATTAGGGTGAAATCAGACCGTTGATTGGGATTACTTGAATGTTACTTGGTACTTGACAATAAAAACGTGCCATGATCATATATTAGGTGCTTTTGTTGATTTGCTGATATATTTGGATGGTTTTGAAATATAACTTGTTCTATTTCAAAATAAAATCTAGCATTGTACAGATGGATTTTGTGTGTGTACGAATCTCCACTAATAAAGGAACTCACAATATATCATTATTTAAATCTTCTATTTTTTTATGAGATAATAATTTTCCACAACCAAACCATGAAATAACATAAAGAAACTCACAATTTGAAAGTACACGAATGAATAGAAACTAAACTTTTGAAAGCAAAACAAAAAAGAATAGCTTAAGTTAATTAATGTTACTGCTCTGAACGTCTAGGAAAGTTTCTAATACGCAGGTGTAACATGACAATTTAGCACAGAAACCTAATGATGGTAAAAACCAAGTTATGCTTATGAAGATCATTCTCCACATAATGGAAACTGGGTGGTGATATAAAAATGAGTACCTACCAAGCTACTCGTCCAATTGAGTCCAGATGAGCTTGAGCCCAGATGAGCTTGAGCAGTCTAGATCTGGGGATGTTGATCAGGATGGCGTTGTGCGTCTATATACAGCTTGGAAAGTCAGTCCTCCATTTCTAGCAACCTTTTGTCCTTCTTCAGTTGCAGAACTTAGAAGCTTTACAACTGGGTCTGCTTCAAGCTCTTTCTCTGTGAGGGCTTCAAACATGGGGTGATTCTCTAGACAAGCTCTCATCCATTCCCCAAGTTCTTCCACATCTGTTATTGTGTATATGATTCCACCAACACCAAGAACGTAAGCATACTCATCTAGAAGGTGCGGACTGATCACACGACGGCGATGATTCTTCTCTTTAAAGTGAGGATCCGGGAACAAGAAAAACATCTTCAAAAGTTGTCCTTTCTCAAAGTAATTTGGAATGTATTTCATGGAGTTCGTCCGAACCACTGAAATATTCTGGTATTGGCCTGGATTTGCTAGTCTTAAAGCTAAAATCCGTTCCTTGACATACTCTGTCACCTTATCCCTAAGTTCCATCCCAATCATCAAGGTTTCTGGGAAAAGGGTTGAGAGACTGATAAGAAGCCCGCCAAAACCACAACCAATATCAGCAAACTGGATCTTCTTGGAACTATTGATTTGACCAGATGAGGGAAAGTAATGTGGATAATGCAGGGAGTAGTCAACATGGCTTGGGGATGTTGGTACAGGAAAGTGAGAGTCACTCAGTGGGTTGCTGTGTGCTCGTGCCCGGTAGAAACGCTTCCGTGGTAGTCCAGTCGACTTGCTGAGGGTCAGATTTAGCTCAGTTTCTGACATATCTTTTTCTGCAAGTTGGATAGTAGTAAAAAGAAACTTCAGGACAGAATTGTGCTTACCAGTGAAAAACTTGTAAGCAATTCGAAGGTGCAATAAGTTTCATTGCAAACCCAAGGCAATTAAGAAACCTATATGATCAATTACTAAGCACAAATTTCTTCCTAAAAAAAAAAAACATAATAGATTAGCAATCTATAACTTGGCTGGGACAGATGCTCAGTGTATGATCCCTTTCAAATAGGAGTGTGTGGGCCCCAATATGGGACCCATGGATTTGTTTCACAACCAAGTACACAAAATGCTCCATGTACCCAGCATTTACCTAAAATTATATAACTACTATTTACTAGATAGTCCTCCTCTTTCCATATTAGAGCGTACTAGGAAAGTTGAAAAAATGGTGGTCAGCATAACACAATATAGGATATGCCATTGATCAAAATGGCATGCAAAGTAATAGTACCCCCACAATTATGCAGTAAGTAGAACTTGTGCAACTAACCTATGGTGACCCTGAAACATTGATGGTTGTGGTCCAACTGTGACAGCATTGGCCCTATAAGAAATCGATGACAATAGATATGCTCATAGTTCATATTAATCCTACAACTTTATAATTCCTCATGCTATTTGAAGTTAATTATCAACTTGGGCCCACTGGCTTACATTTCGAGTTCTCTTAACTTTAATTCAAAAAATTTAACAAAAACTTCTTTGGACTAGATCATTGAGGTTTTAGTTTTTCATTACAGAAATAGATGTTTTATACAGCATTAGTTATAAAATATGTAATATAAATGTTGTAACACTTGATAGATCAATGAACAAATCAAATAAAGAGCCTTGAGTCCTTGACTGTATGAACAGAAGGTAAGTCAAGCAAGACCCTTTTAAGTACAGAAAATGTTTGAAATGTAAGGATATGGAAATGCCCAGAAAAGAGTTCATATAAAGCACAAACAGTATAATCAAAGCTCCATTTTTCTTAATGATGAATAAGGCAGCAGAAATGCAGAATAATAATCCTAACAAGATTGCAGCATTTTGAAAATGAAATTATTCTCTGCGTATAGAAATTGCTTTAACAATGGGCATATTAATCAAGAAACCGCTC
Source organism: Quillaja saponaria (assembly GCA_029379385.1). Taxonomy (NCBI): domain Eukaryota; kingdom Viridiplantae; phylum Streptophyta; class Magnoliopsida; order Fabales; family Quillajaceae; genus Quillaja; species Quillaja saponaria. The sequence goes on from CM055610.1 coordinate 23,612,025, forward strand.
GAGCAGTAATTATCACATACACCTGGTGTGCATGTCAATTTGCATAACATACACGCACTGCAGGAAATAGAAATAGCAAATAAGCAAATGAAAAATCCATATTTACACTCTAGCCTACCATTAAAAGGGAAAAGCAAAAAACAAGAAGAATACGGAAGCCCTGGTAGGTAGCATAGCTAATCGATTTGACAGTAAAATTAATCACCAAAATCACGCAATAAAAAAGACCCTTGAGAAAATTAAGAAGATAAAGAAAGATAATCATAGTACCTGATAGAGTTGAAGGAAGGAAGATTGAAGTCCTTTCTGGGTTGAAGCCGATTTAGCTTTTCTGAGAGACAGAAGATGGAGGTTTTTCAGCTGGAACAGAGCGAGTGGCTTACTGTTTAGGAAGAGGGGAGAGAAAGTGAGAGCAATTAAGGGCTTGGTAGTTCTAACCGGGTCCAATGCCTTCGGTCTAATTTGGGCTTTAGTGTAAAAGCCTAATCTGCCTCCCACAAATGAAAAGGAGAAAAGGAGGCAAACCAGAAAAATTCAAGGGTTTAGGCTTGGATTTTTCTTGTTTCCTGTTTTATACATACGATATGGGACCAATTACACGTATCTTGAATAATTCATATCAACGACATCTATGGTTTCAAATCCAAATTCAAACTTAGAAAAATATTATAATTTTCAAAATTCAATTTAATTGAAATAAATTTTACTTAATTATTTTGATTTCAAACACATTATTAACATGAAATGGTGATTAGATATCTCAATATTTTCATTGAAAGTTTTAGATTCTAATCTATTGAGATTAGCTAAAATTATATATATATAAAATAAGATGTTACCTAGTTCAAGATTGAGTGAAATTTGGACCAACTAAAACAAAAAGTACAATACTATCAAGGTAATATCCTGAGTTATGAGGATTTTGGGATGCATATTTCGTCTTTTGCTAAAGATCATAAAATCTAACTTGTGAGTAATGGTGTCTTAACTAATTAAAGATCATATAAAGATATCCCACACTGATTTAACAGGTAGGACTAGTTTCAGAACCATGCATGGGCACTGAAGAAATTAAACAAATTGAAAGTTTGAAACTGTACCGGTGGAGCAAAACTGCAATCACAAATTTAAACTAATTTCAGATAATCAAAATAACAGACTATTCTTTTATTTTTCCTCTTCATCCATCATTCTCAGTCAAATCTAGTCTCAGCACCCAATGACACGTGTCCCGCAGATAGATTTTGAGTTCTGTTCACTTCATGAGCTGTGTGAAAAGTACAATTAAAGTCCATAGAGAAAGCTATAAGAGGGCAAGCTAGCTATATTTTCCAACCTAACATATCTGATATTACATGATATTTAGACAAGAAATAATTAAGGTAAGAATAAAAAGGATTATCTTACCAGTAGTATTTTCTTGCACCTTACAATCTTATAACAACCTAAACGTATTTTCCAATGTATATTAAACAAAAAAAGTTGCTGAATCATAATATAATTATGAAGCACCCAGGAAAAGATACCTAACAATATGAACTTGAAGTAATGCTCCATTATTTTATTTTGAAGTGTTTGACAAGTAGCTTGCCAAGCATGAATCGGTTAGGGTTAGGGTTCTCTATTGTTTCTAAAGAGTCTTCATGACAAGTACTTATCAACTACTTCACCATTAAAATCAACAAAGTCATCGCAAAATAACTAGAGGCGACTCTTCGAGAAAGACGTGTCAATTTTTTTGTGTGTCAATGACGCAATTAGGGCATGATATTCCTACGGTGTTTGGATATTCAAACACGCAACTTAATTTAAGTTTTTGGTTATATAACAAGATTATATCATGATTCTTTTTTCAAATGCTCATGTATTTGTAGACAAGAGTAGTTAAAATTGATGTTTTATGTAGAGTTACTTGATTTGATCAATTTACATAGGCTGCAATCCCTCCAAACCCTAATTAATACACATAACAGTTTTATAATCTTTAAGTGAAGAACAAGCTAGATTTCCATCAATCTTACATACCAAAAGGTTCTTGTCTTCCTCTACTTTTTGACAGTAACACATACAATCATCCAACAACTGCTTCAATCATGGCTGATCTGTATTGACAAAAACTATAGCATATATATAAATTAATCAAAAGGAGGGATCTCCATGATTCAATTGTAATAGTTCTAGAAGATATAAAAGAATGCAAGTCATATATGGCTACACACACAATGTTCACTAAAAGATCAGGAACAGTTTTAATTTTGCATTGTATCACTCATTATCAATATCAAGTCATATATATATGTTCTTCTCTATCAAGCCCTAATCCTTTGTGCATAATCTGTTTGAGTTGGCGAATTCCTTTAAAACTCTCAGGTGACCGATCAATATGCCGGTACTTTGGCGACTTGATCACAACAGAATTCTAGGGATGACTAAATGTTGTTGATCACGTAGCATCCTCACTAAATTTCCAAATTACTTAGCAGCTTCTATGTAAAGATTTTCCAGAACAGGTAGAGTACTGATAGAGACCCAAAGTGAATTTAGATATTTGAATTTTGAAGTGTTCAATAAGTAAAACTAATACTAGATTGCGATGGATGGCTGGATACAACTGGATTTTTTTGAGTTCTCAAAATTAAAGTATGCCAAAGCTCTGAATCTTTCCAATATCATAACTAACCTAACTTTGAAACACATCAACAAAATTACAAGGGCTAGTTACAATTATAAAGCATTAACCCGACAAATCTAGTATGATCAAAACACGTAAAGTACCAACTACCTGTGCAATTGGAGCTACACAAAAATTAGTTATTAATTAATAGCAGAAAACTTTCATCCATGAAGAATTAATTATCTGAGGAAATTTCTGTTAACAATTTCCCATCTTCCCACACACACTTGACTGAAGATTTGTGTTACTAAAAGTTCAATGAGAAAAAGTAAGTAAATGAATGCAGTCACTCTTTGTTTCTTTGTTCATTTCATCAAGCAAACAATTAACACACATACACTGAACAAGAAATGGTCAATGAAAATTGAGTAGAGGTTAATGTAAAAGTTAATACAATTGTTAGTTGAATTTATCAGCCAAAAAAAAAAAAAAATGACAATTTATAGTGAAGTGTATACTAACATATAACTATGTAAAGTTGCTAATAAGTTAATATGAAATATGTACTAACACATAAAAACATAAAAATACCAAGAATTTGAGAAGAGAAATATAGTAACAGATAAATTAGTAAACCTATTGAAGATTTATTTTAAAGTTTAATGTGCACTCAAACAATTAATCCGTTGAGCTTAAAATGATTTAAGATAAAATATATACTAACACATAAATTACTAAAGATATTGGCAATTTACTTTAAATACATACTAACAAACAAATATAGAGCCATAGAGGTAGAGTAATTAACTAATGCTTTATGTTGAAACATATGTATGTATACTAACACATAAGTTGTTATAAGTTCTGACAATCTAAAATAAAATTAATGTATACTTCCACACAACTCGGTAGAGAAGTATACTGTTGGTCTATAGTGAAATGTCTACTCATACAAATTTGCAGAAAAGCTGTTAAAAATTGTCACAATCTTATTATGAATCACTAATAATTAAATCTCTAATTAATACGTAAACAATTGGTTTTAACAGCCTGTCGTGTATGTAATTTGTAACTTGGACTGTACAAATGACATATCTTTCTCAATAATTGTTGTATGTATTCACGTACAAGTCTATCACAAATATTACAAGTCCAGATTGGTTGCAACTTCCTTTTATTACTGTCGAGTAAAAGAGAAGAAAACTGCATCCTGTTGAAATTGTCAAACAAGCCTGTGTAAATGATCAAATTGTTAAAAGAAATTGGATTTAATACTAACAATAATGCTTTATTTGTGTTCTACTGTTATCATTAATTTAATTAGAGCAAAAAACATGGAAAAGAAACATGAAAATAACAACAACAATAATTATATTAATGTAGAAAAGGTCCTCTCTTTGCGCACAAGAAAAATTCATGCATGATAATTCATTTAATTAAAATTATTTTATATCTCACACTGATATACTTTCTCACAAAAGAAAAGCCATCATAATAACTAATTAACAGTCTTAAGTACTCTCTTATAATAATATTGAGTCATCCACTCGCATTGACTATGTTCGTGCCGTTTGTACTACGTTCATACTTGGTTCTAGCTAGTTATCAAACATGGCAACTATTGGGTTGAAATCCATAACAGGTTTTACGTGTGGAAATGAACATTGGTCTACTATGTGACTTTGTATTTACCGCCCCTTCATTAAGAGGAATTTTATCGTAAATTATTAAAAAAATACAGAAAATTTTATCAGTTGAATTGACTCACACATTTTTTATAGTTCTTTATTCTCAATTCTATTTGAATTGAATGCTTTTTACATTTAGATGATTTTCAGTTATAATAATATCATTTGTGAATTAAGCTAGGTTAGTCGTTTTATTGTTAATGGTACTAATTAATTACACCCGCTTTCATTGATCTATTCCAAAATATTGTATTAGTTTTTTTTTCTTTTGACTAATCTATTTTTGTAGTTTCATTAAAAACATGTCATTTACACTGAAATTATAGAATTTAAGACAATTATACTTTGAATGGCCTCTCCCAAGATTTCAAAACCATAAAGTGAAGAAATTAAATGTTTCTTTGTAATCACCATGTCAATTCCTTAAAATTAATGTATATATGATCAATGTCTTATCAAAAAGTGACAAATTCCAAGATAATATTTTTCGACTCCTCGACATGACATCATTGTTATAGAACGTGCAATAGAAAATTTACCTTCTCAATTTGACTAGTTGAATTAGTCCATGAAAAATGTTATTTGATTCTTAATATTATTCCAAAGATAAAATTATATTTAATAATGAATATTATTATGTGGACAACAAAAGTTTTTAGGTGACACATGAGACAAAAATAAGGGCATTGGAGGTAGCTTTCCACCTTGTACATGAAGGCCCATATAGTAGGTGAGACTTGAGAGCTTCACAAACACACAGAGACACACCCCTGTTTCCTTTCACTTTCTTGTAGCTTTAAAACCCTAACTTCTGGTGCATGCTGATATATGATCAGTAAGAGAAGCTAGCAAGCTAGCAAATTCACATATTGCAGTATCCCTCACCTCAAGTCAGTCTTTCTTTTTCTAGAAAACAATAACACTGCAAATTTCCAATCCAATTATAGAATCATATAATCAAAACCCTAATCGAAGATTTCTTTGATCTCTCCATGCAAGTAAGCTAGCTACTTAATTATAAAGTGATTAATCCATAATCACTCTTAAAACTTTTCAAGTACAGCTACCTGCTGCTTCCTTTATAATATTGAGGGTAGAAATTTTTACAAATGTATCAGACCTTTCTTCACCATTTGTATATAGCTTTTGGAAAATTATTAGTTACGAATATTAATTGTAAAACTGCATATTGTTGTATGATCATGTCAATATTTTTTTTGTGTTGCAGAAGGAGAAGGAAGCAAGCAAAGAGGGAATAGAAATGGATGGAACAGCTGGTGCAAAGGACGAGACCCTACCACCTGGGTTTCGGTTTCATCCTACAGATGAAGAACTCATAACTTACTATCTCATAAACAAGATATCAGATTCCACTTTTACAGGAAGAGCAATAGGAGATGTTGATCTCAACAAGTGCGAGCCATGGGAACTTCCCGGTATATATATATAGTTCTAATCCACCAATTAACCTTGGTTTTTTTTTTTTTTTTTTTCTAATTATGTACAAAGTATAAGATCCAAGTCTTTGATCCATTTGTTTTCTTAATCAATTGTCTTTTACATCTTTTTCAAAAAAAAAAAAATTATTTATTTTTTTTCCTGAAACTAAGAATAATTCTAGGGTTCCTACTTATAAGATATCCAACTATATTTATTTCCTTTATTTTTCTATGAATTAGGGAAGGCAAAGATGGGAGTTAAGGAATGGTACTTCTTCAGTCTTAGAGATCGGAAATACCCAACAGGTGTAAGAACAAATCGAGCAACAAACACTGGATACTGGAAAACAACGGGGAAAGACAAAGAGATACTCAATAGTGTTACAGCTGAGTTAGTTGGGATGAAGAAGACATTGGTTTTCTACAAAGGGAGAGCTCCAAGAGGAGAGAAAACCAACTGGGTCATGCATGAATATCGCATTCACTCTAAATCAAGCTACAGAAATAGCAAGGTACATATGATAATTGAGTTTTTGGGTAAAATGAGTTCATTTTTGGTGCTTTTGCTAAAGTCATTTTGTAATACATAGAAGCTTTTTAGTGATTGTTCGTGAATTTTTTGATACTTTTAAAATAAAAAATAAACACTCTAGCTACAACGCTTTTTTATAAAATAAAACCAAATAGTTTTCTGTATGGTAATAATTCTTATGACAATCAAACCAAATCGTCTTTTAGATTTTTTCTACAACAGTTTTTCATAAAACTCTACTTAAGGATTTGTTCTTTATTGATGGTATTCTAGAAAGTACAATTAAATCAGATAAAATTGAACACTATTATTGTTGTTGTTGAAATTATTAGTTGTAGTTTATTAGGAGATCCATTGAACATCGATCTCATTCTTGGTAATCCAAGATTTGAACATGAGACCTCGAAATGATCAATTTGATCTTAACCAATGGAACCCTTATGGACGTGCATGTAAATTTTTTTTTTTTAAAACAGCAAAATCCCCATTGATTTTCTGCTCTCTCTCTCTCTTTCAATACAAACACACACAAATATAGAACTAAACACATCCCTTGCCGTTGTATATAATGAACAGGATGAATGGGTGGTTTGCCGGGTCTTCCAGAAAAGTGCAGGCATAAAGAAGTACCCTGCAAACCATACAAGAGCTATGAATCCATACAGCTTCGAAATCGGTCCTAGTATTGTACCAACACCCATGATGCATTTGGGAGATCCTGCACAGTTTCTTTATGGAAGGAATTACATGAGTAATGCAGAATTCGCAGAGGTTGCAAGAGTTTTAAGAGGAAGTGGATCAAACAGTTTTAACCTTCCAATGCAATCCCAATTGAACCCAGTACTAGCAGGAGGAGGAGGAGGAGGAGGAGTAGGAGAAGGAGGTTTCACAATATCTGGTTTGAACTTAAATCTTGGAGGAGGGTCAGCAGCACAACAAGTTTTACGGCCAATGCCAATGCCAATGCCACTGCCAACACAACCACCTCCTCAAGCAATGGCTCAGAATGATATTGTTACTTCCAACATGATGGGGGCTAGTTCTCTTGCTGCAGAGAATGCAGGGTATGGCACAGAATTGAACCAAGCAAATGTTCCCAACAATAGGTATATGGGCATGGACCATTGCATGGATTTCGATAACTATTGGCCTTCCTACTAAATGGGGGAGAGATTCAGTGACCAAATTTGAGAATATCTAGTTTATTAGATATAAAAGACAGTTGTAGCTATCAAAAATTTCTTCTTTGTCCTTTTTCATAAGATGCCGGCCTCTTAACCCAACTGCACATAGGTGCACCTTTCTACTCAGAAAGTTCGAAGGTCAGACTCTTCTAGAAATTTACATGGGTTTATTCTCCTTCATAATATGCCCGTATCTTATTTCTTATTTCTTTTTTTTTTCCTGAATTGAGAAATAACTAAGATTAATGAGTTTGTTTGCCTTTCTCTTTCTCTATTCCGACTGACTTATTTCATTTTCAGCTTCTGATGAGTGAAGAAGTTAATGAAAATTTTAAATGATTCCAGTAGCATGATATGATTCAACATCATCATCGAACTCCACTTGATATGGACTTCATTTTTTCCTGTAAAATAAGGGAACAAAGGGAGTTAATTGCTCCGTATGCCAACGTGAGACAAATGTATAGACCCCATCTAAGGTCACTTTGTCGTTTCTTCTATATTTTCATGCACTTTTTTTTGCTCCGTCTACCCAGCCCAAATGGTCAACAATTTGGCAAGCTCTCCAAGTCCAAACTAGGATTGTGAATAAGATTTACATAGTGTTTTTACTTGTTTTTTAAAAATCGAATAGATTGAATCACTACCCAGATCATACCAGTTTATACCACAAAATCATTTTTATAATTAGACCCTGTCAAACTAATAAAAACCAAATGAATCAGGAGCACTAGACGATCAAGTCCAATTTTAATGATTTAACAGTTTTTCTTCTTTCCTTTTTTTTTTTTTTTTTTTCTTTATTTTACAAAAAAAATTAAAATTAAATTAAGTTCTCGATATTTTTATGGATCATGAGCATTTAAATTTAATTAAAATTCTAAGATATATTGTATATTACTAATTAATACATAGTATTTTATAAAAATGACTATTAAATAAATTTATTTTTATTTTTTAAATTGTTAGTGTATAATATTATAAATATTAAACTAAATATCTAAATAAAATTGTCAGCTATCTATTCAACCACAAGGCTGATCCAAGAACTAATTTTTTTAACTCGATTATTAAAACAATCGTTTTTACGGTGATCAGTTTTCAAGAGTAGTAGAATCTTCATTCCAAACTTTGAGCATTCTATTCCCAGGTACATAGAGAATTGAATTTCTGTATGGGTTCTCTACCTCATCAAACATCTTTAAATAAATAGTAGTACAAATTTTGATACTACTAAACAATCATTTCGTGGAAACGATTTCTGTGAAATAAAGAAATCAAAAAAGAAGGAAAAGAAAAAAAGAGAGGAAAGAATATCTAATAACAAATTAACACAATAACATAATACATGAATATCGAGACCGCTTGAATGCCCACTTCTACAGCATAAACGTCCTTAAAACATCTCCACCTGAAGAACATCTGACAGCAGCTTCGAGCTTTCAGCAATCAGGAATTATACCACCAAAATGCCCAGAGGAACAACAAAATCCCTATCTGCAAAGTAAGACAATATTTTCTTAGTAACTGATATAGATAACACTGTCAACCTGCTAAGCTAAAAAACGAGGAATTGAAACAGCATACTGCTTCAATATAAAAGTTTACCTTTATACTCATATCCTTCTTAATACAAAAATACTATATGAGCAAAAATGCCATTTCTACGTCTATAATAATCAAACCAACATATTATGATGACTCCCTCAAAAATAATCAACAAACTATATCTAGGTTTTAATGCCAAACAGTAAACTGTAAGCTACTCAATCTCATGATACTAACTAGAAGTCTGTCATCCTACTACACTAGTATCCAGGATCCACATAGTCCTTTCATAAAGAGACAAAGGTTACACAAGGCAGCAAGAGTTTGACTCGAATGGGGTAACCCGTTACCTGTCATTCTTTACCGTCATTCAATGATGGACTCGAGTAGGAAAAGTGAAGTTATGATACAAGTAAACAGTGTTATTAAAGGCACAGGCCCCCTCACCTTTGCACCTCTAAAAGCGGGCGCTGACACTAAGGCGCTGCCTAGGCTCACTAGGCGCGCGCCTTTTCCATGTTTTGAGGTGCCATGAGGCGCACTCAGGCGCACTCAAGGCACACAAAAGGCGCTGCAAGGTTTTTTTTTTCAAAAAGCCTCTTCAGTTTTTTCTTTTTGAGGTAAACTCATCAGTTTTTTAGTTTCCTCATAAATAGGAAAAGTCCTAATAGAAACCTGAAAAGTCCCTAAAACATTAAAAAATACCCTAACACAACAGCTGAACCAAAATCTTGATTCTAAACAGCCTACGAAGTCTTGAGTTTCCTTGTTACCTGGCCAAAATACAGAGCGTATTAAGTCTGCCTATTATCTATCATGTTTTATAATTTTATAGGTACTTTCTAAGTCTTCTTCATCTTCTGCTTATACTAATCCTTGCTTAGTCTAATCTCTGCTATTGTATACAAAAAACAGAGCATTTGTGTGACTTAAACCTTAACTATCTCTGCCCTGTTTTGTACCTGAAAAAGCAAAAGATACTCAACAGTAAATCTTAGCAATCTCTGCCCTGTTTAAGAAAGAGGAAGCATAAATTCAATTTTTGCTTGTTAGCTTAGTCGACTTCTTGCCTAACTTATTTACTTTACCCAGATCGTTTTTTATTAACCTTTACTTTCCACATGCTGGAATTCTTGCCTATAAAAACTGTTTTCTATGTCATAACTTAATGGTATTAATTTTTACTTGTTGTAAGCTTAGAATTATTGTATATAGATTTTTTTCATTAGATGTGCTCCTAACTTTGCTAAGGCGTGCGCCTAGGCTCCAGGGACCCTTAGCGCCTAGGTGCACCTAGAGCCTTTGATAACACTGCAAGTAAATACACTAGGATAAATTTGTATAGCCACCAGAAAGTTCTGCTTGTATCAGGTAAAAGAACATAGATGAAGAGCAACTTTCTCGATAATCTCTTTGGACGTAAGAAATCTAAGGCTAAACACATACTTAATAGTGCTAGAAAAACTATTACTACATACAAGTGTGGTCTAACTCTGAAGATTCATCTCTAAAAGCAAAGCTTTTGCAATTTCCATAGCAAAACAACACATGCCCAACTCTGAAGATTCATCTCTAAAAGCAAAGCTTTCGCAATTTCCATAGCAAAACAACACATGCCCTAAATTTCAAATCTGTATATAACATTCTAAGCATTGGTCTGGATGTTTATAAAATATGGGCTATTATCAACATTTAATCCCCTCATATTAGAGGCTACATCAAGATTGCAAGGCCATCAAGTTCTCAATCTAAATAAGCTTCAACCGAATTTCAAAGGTATCTTCCAAACGGACAGCTACAGGTTTTCACTTTTCCTGCCTGTCTCTAGAAGTCCACTAATTCATGTATCTTATCCAGACAGGTCCCCACTTTGTCTGCCTGCTTCCCATAGAAGTCTATTATTTCACATGCATCTTACAATCAATTCAGACCTAAGAAGATGCTCAATAGCTCAATGAAGCACCCAGAAAGATATTTTCCCTTAGATACCCTTCACAAAAGTGAAAAACCTAAACAATTCAAATTTGTCTCTTGGCACTCCCAAACTGTTGGCCAAACTACAGACCGGATTTATAATCCTACTGAGAAACAGAGATAGCAGGCTAAATAAATCAGTATTCAATCTGTTGGAAGTCAGGTGACATCTCTTTTGCGCTTAAGATTTTTCTCTTAACAGAATTTGGTCAAAATTCACTGTGGACATTTTTGTGAAGAATACTTTTAGTTCTTGAACCACTATCTAACCATGGCTGAATGAATGCACCAAAATAAGTCTCCGTCTTGGAACTGCTTTTGATTTTTGAAAGTGGAGGGAATGCAGTACAGAATTCACTCAAGTACAAGTAAAACTCAGGATTTAGCAGTACTTTGACATAAAGATCTTGTAAGTACTACAATTTGTCTTTTAAGAGTTTATGCCTCCTCTGCTAACAGGAATGTGTGTTTGGGCTGAATTGTTTGTCTCTGTGTTTTCACTTCTGTAAGTTTTTTTTGCAAGTTGTCATTTTAATGAAACCTCTGATTTATACCCAAAAAATAATATAAAGTAATAAACAGTTCTACTTAAGGTAATAACAATGAAGCATACCAAAAAGCTCTAAAGAAAGAGATGTAAACAACCTTGTGTCACCCTACTTGTCTGGATGCCCTCGTTTAGCCTTGCGACGTGCATGGTTGGTATTAGAAGTTCGAACAGGTTTCTTTGCTTTTTTGCTGCATAAGAAAAGTATATTAAGAATCTAATCCACAAGTAGACTATGTCATAGAGAATGATCTATTTACAAACAGAAAATTTAGACCAAAGTTTTCAAAAGGAAACTAAGACTGACCAGAAAATGGCCGAAAAAATTCTAGCCAGAAGAATGACGGGTAAGGCCAACAAAGCAGAGGCCTGCCAAAGTAAGGCAGTTATGCCGAGTTGTATAAAAATTGAATGAGTAATCAATTGACAAACATATGAAAAATACAAGCAATTGGCACATACCGCAAACCATTCCAACTCCTTGGTCGCAAGGGGTCTAGTAAGTTCATATTTCTTCAGTGTCTCTTTAACAGAGACTTGAACCTTAAATAGCAAAAAGAAATTGTTTGATCTGAGCTACAGTAAACAATCATAAATTCAATCTTATATAAATAATACTATTTTCTTTTCTGTAAAAAGGAAATTTCAAAAATGGATTTTAAGGAATACTTGTTAGACAACCAGACAACAATACAGTTTATTGCTCTGACATACTTGTATTTCAAAAATGGATTTCAAGGGATACTTGTTAGACAACCAGACAACAATACCGTTTATTGCTCTGACCAACATGTAAGAGTGAACACACCATAAGCAGAAGCCTTATAACACCGCCACCAATGCCCCAGATCCCACCCCCCAACCCCCACAAAAGAAAAAGAATACACATAAGAAATTCTAAACTTAAGCAAATTCACCTCATGAAAAGTAAGTTTTTGCAGGTATATCATGCAATCAATTGACAAAGGGCTCAACCATTCAGTGACAAAGGAAAACTGAGAACAAATTGAGAAGATTTTCAATTTTCGTAGAGTAAGTTAATAATTGCCCATGTATCCCCACATCATAAGTTAAAGAAATTAAGATAGACATGGAGGATTCCAAAATGTTAAAATATTAACTGTATTCAAAACCGTAGCTCTTTCAAATGCAATAATAAACTACTACACCCACCAAGAATAAGAAAGCAATAAATTCATATCAGAACCCCATAAATTCTTGTTCAGCACGGACTACCCCATCCTTAGAGACGCATACATGCATTGAACATAAAAATCAGTAAACATTTGGATACCAAGTAGAAAGGGCTGATTAATACCTGATGATGATAAGTAGTTGCTGATTTTAGGAACTCCCCATAAGCATGAACAACCTTCTTTGTGTAGGGCTTTAAAGCCACCCTTATTTTATCAACGTGAGGTTTTGTTGCAATAGCAACCTGATCAATATATGGCTTACTGAACCTTTTAGCTTCCTGTCAGCCAACGAAGGATAATTAAGATGCATATACAGAGCCAATAAACCAGACAGATGAGCTAGAGTGATACCTGAAAGTAGGGATCCACAGATTCTTGCACCCTTATCAAGTGTGGTGTTATTGCGCTCTTCGATGCCTCATAAACCTCAATGGTTTTTGTAGTAAGTGATTGCACATGAGGTTCAAAATTTGTTTTCACTACAACCCACTGCTCTTTTATGGCAGGAATCCATTTCTTCCAGTGACAGAACAAAAACCAAGAAAAAAGTGAGAGGAATGTTATCCCAAATTAATAATTTGGTACAAACTAAGGCAACTCTCTCATTTCATATCAACCATGGACTTCGCTCCTAACAGAAAGGCATGGTTTTGTTATAAGAACTCTTGTGATATGCATAATGCCCCTTTCAAATATTAGATTTGTGAAGCACAAAATTGTCCATGTTCGCAAAATGTCCACTGCTCCCAAATAAGCAAATATAGAAAATAAACTCCAAAACATCATAGAGCAAAAATTTTGAGATTATTAAAGGATGGCTAATGGCTTACAATTTTGACTGTTTCCATATGTGGCTCAGCCCACTTTTTGGCATGTTCCTTTTTCTCCAGGGCCTGGGACAAATAGGAAACATAGATTATACAACTTTTTTTTTCATAAGTAAATTACACAAAGTACACAGATTATACAACCTGAGAAACAGAAAAAGTAACAAATAAGAATACGAATAGAAGCCAAAAGAATACCTTCTGAACAATCAAATCCAAGGCAGGTTTTCCACGTTGATTCCAATGAGTCCCCACAAATGACTAGAAGAAAATAATATATCAGAACTGATGAGAAGACAGGTGTATGAAGATAATATGCCACAAACCTTACCTGACAACGAATCAAGTGTACAGAAAGCCAAGGTGGAAGCCATGCACCATGCACCTGATCATAAATATGAACATGCATCAGCTGAATGCAACAACTGTATGATTAAGATTGTTCAGACACCCTTTGATTATCAGAGAGAAAGAAAAAAGAGGATTAAAATTGATTTGGAAATTTTAAGGTTTAGAAGTGACAAAGGCCGATTAAAATTCTCTTTCGTATCGAGAAAATTAAAGCAGATATTAAATCACTTAACCTGAAATATTTTTGACACAACTGACTCTCCAACATTTATGAGCAATGATGTAATATGATATAATGATTCTAATTGACGTATTACCTCTGTCAACTCTTTAGTTCTTGAAGTTGCCTCAAACTTAGCTTTCACCATTTCTTCCTGAAAAGAGAAAATGAAAAGAAAATGATTTTTAAAAAAATAACAGGTAACAGACTGCCATCATTATCATTAAGCATCTTCCTAACACAAGCATAAGACCAGCTCATTATAATACCTCGGCCACTTTAAGAGCTCGTTCTGTTTTACGAATTTTGGTGTTCTGCTCCTCATTTATCTTTTGAAGCTGTAAAAGGCACATCACTGAAATGGTCAAGTTTCATAGTAGCAAAATGCAGTAAATGGAATTGATGAATATTAATTTATCACTAACACTTGGAACATGAATGCTATACAGCCCCTAAAAAAATAGAGGCATAGTTCATGAGATGCATATCTGCAACAAGAACTAGTAAAAAAAAACCATGTTTTTTTTATTCAAAAAGACTAGCAAATATGCACGATAAAGCAAGAATTTACAAGATCTCACCACAAAAAGAAACTCACATTCTGTAGTTTTGAGTTCAAGTCATTAATCTTCTTCTCAACTTCATTTGTCCTGGTTTCCAATATCGATTTCTCCCTATTTTGAATTTCTATTTCTGTCTTAAGCTTATTCAGCTGCAGAGAAAACTAAGAAAGTTAAATATACATGTCTTCGTGTGTGCATATGCAACCGTACACGCCATGGAATTGAATTTGTACTCTAGTGGCCTCAATGTCTGACCTGCTTCTCCAGTTTGCCAGCATGTGCATGGGCCTTTTCAAGCTGCTCTGTAGCATATAATGTCCCTTTTTTCTAGGGGAAAAAAATAATGATTCAGTAACTTTTTTTGGACAAGCCTAGGATGTTTATAAGGATTAAAGAGGAAAAGTATTATAGAATAGAATATGACTACTACAATATAGGATTCCCAATATATGCTAGGAGTGGATAATCCAAAACACAAGTTGTCTTTGTGTGTGTTTAATTCAGTACAATAACACAAGTCATTTAGATTCCAAACTTACGAGTTTAATAATCAATCATTCCATTTAGATGAAAGAAAACAAAAAGTACGCAATGGTGAATGACTTGGCTATATGGATTCTAACCTGCAGAGATTCAATCTCACTCTGCAAGGAGGCAATGCTAACTGAGCTGTCCTTGATGATTTTCTCCTTCTGTGATATAAGCTCATCCTTCTTTTTGAGTTCTTGTGATTTATCGTTGATGTGAGTTTCTTCAATAAAAAATATATCCAGTAAGTGTCAGCCGGGGAAAATAATAAAAGCAAGCACCAGAACGTAGTTCAATTAATAAGAAAATATCTTTATGAACAAGTGCAATAGTATTATCTACAACCATCAAACCTTGAGTTCATATATACATGAAATGCTATCTCGAAAGTCCATATGATCATATTTTCGCGGACAAGGAAAAATGTAACTTGGATGAATATGAAACAGATCTAATTTCCACACACACTTTTATTATGTAACTTGGATTAAGTTCTCCTCTGCTAAGTATGAAGTTAGCAACACCATTTCTGAAATAAATTACAAATGTAGCTGGATTTTTTGTTATGCGCCAATTGGTTTTATTCATATTCACAATCGCCGCTAAACTATGAAACTAAACAGCAAGCATAAAACTCTACCTTGGTCCAGTTTCCTGTGAAAAAAAAATAAAAAAATTACCATAGTTCACAAAAATAAACCCTAGATTCCTATTAAATTTACAAGCCATGCGGCACTGTAGCGAAGTCAAAACCCCCAAGTTTTCTTATTTCTTCCTTTTACTGGATTTTTTTTCCAGTTACTGCAACATAGTTTTAGTTTATTACTGCCAAAAACTTTTCAAAACAAAACGATGAAGAAATATCCGATGAATCCAGTGCACTGAACTGAATAGTCAACATAATTTTCCCTTTAGTTTTCTCAGCAACCGAACAAAAAAACTAAACTGTATCGAGATAAATAAAATACTAACCAAGAGTTTGGATCTTAGACTTCAATTCGTCCAATTCGATTTTAAGCACGGACGAATCGGAGCCGACTTTAACTGGTTCATCTTCTTCACCTCCAATTGAAACATCAGCCCTAATGTGTGAGAAAATTAGGGCTAGAAAAAGCATCGACAAGACGATGAGTTTCGATGGCGCCATGGCTGTGAAGATTTGCCGCCAAGAAAACTCCGTGAGAATCGAAGAAAAGGAAACGGCAGCGACTATCTGTAATCCAACTTTGTGTTCATCAAACTGAGTTGGGATGGGGTGGTTTAACTTTTAGTAAGAGTTACGAGGTTTCGTCACGTGGCTGTATAAAAAAGGAGATCTAAAATCTTTGGGAATTTTAATTTGTGTACGATGTCAACACGTGGTAGTTGTAACATTAAACCTGGCAACATAAGGTTGGTATGGTTTACAAAACAAGTCGCTGTGGTTGGTGGGCTACTGTAGCCGCCAAAGAAGGTTTGGATTTTTTTGGGATATTACTCTTGCCTGCTTGAATTCTACTTAACCTTCTATTTATTTTAAGTTTTTTTTTTTCAAAAAAAAAAATTTGCCACTCCAATTTTAAATTAGATAAATTATTTACTCCAATAGGGTTGTATACTACATATTCTAAATTCGAGTTAAAAAATATGGGTGGTGATAAATTGACAATCAGTATAAAATTAATTAATTCTTATAAGTAAGAAGAGGGTAACTTGGTAAATATCAAATTTTACATAAAAATAAGTCTAAGAATATAATTATTATGAATATCACTAAAAATGATGTTTTAAATGGATAAAAAAATTAAAATTATATAACTAACTCAACAAAATTAAAATTTACATAGTGCTATCAATTGAGTTGATAGATGATGATTTATAAAGGCACTAAATCTTGATTAACATTGTTGATTTTAAGAATGAAGAGAGAATAATATTTTTGAAGACTTGGATTGACCTTGTTAGTGAAATCGCTAATCAAATGACATTCCAAAGTAGGTTATTTTTAAAATATGGAATAACGGTTAGATTGTTCATATTCGGACTAACCAGAATAAATAGACGGTACAAAGCTGTCGTATTGACTCTATGGTTGAATCGATGACATGGACACTTTTCTAGCTACTAGTTTATACTAGTAGTAGATTTTTAGTCTAATTACTCTTATGGTGTCTTTTTAAATTTTGGCTAATTATTTAATTAAAATATCAAATAATACCCATATATGCAATTATTCATCGATTTTTTATATCCTGTAGAAAGAGATTTTTTTTTTTTTTTAAGGTACAAACATAAATCTATTCATAAATAAATACTGATTTTTATTCTAAATCCGTTCCCCAAATGTATTACTCATATTTTTCATTCATATGCTAGACTGATAATTTAATCTTAATTTTGTATGATTATTTATTTAATTTAAGTTATCTTAGGAAGATTTTATTTTAAGAAAATATTTACCTTAAACTAAAAATTATATACATGAGGCCGCGAGCGTTTGTCCTGGAAGCAAATTCGCTGACGTGTCTTGCATCTAATTTTTAATTTTAGTAGTTTATAACCAAATAAGAAAAAAGAGCTCTAATTCCAGAATACGACATCGGTTTTTGTTCGTTTTCCAAGAAAATTTGATTCGTTTCTGTTGCTCTACTGCTTTTCTGTTTCTCCATCTTTCTCCCGTACAAGGCATCATTGTGTAACTTCTGGTAATGACTATGCTTAGATGTTTTGGAAAATTTGTGTTATTTTGCAGTTGAATTTGCATTGAGAATTCATATTTAAGATGCGAATCGGTTATTTTGGAGAATGCGATTTTTTCTACTTCGTTGTTGATGTCGATCAAATTGTGTTTGTCATTTTATGAATTCCATGCAAATTTTGTAATTTGTGAGTTTTTTTTTTTTCCATTTATAGTTGGCTTGTAATAAATGAATGAAACTACCCAGATTACTTTTTTTTTCCCCACTGAACTTAAAGAAATAAATAAGCTTGCCTGTGTCTGGTTGAGTTTTGTTAGCTTAATGCTGGGGAAATGGCCATATTGGAGGGGATGTGCCTAGCAATGAAGGTGCAATGGCCCATATATCCAGAAAGTCATAAGAGTTTCCATTTGAAATGGCTAAACAAAGCACCCACGATTAAGTATAGTGTTGCCAAGTTGACATAATTGTACTCCATGATTAGACATAAGAAAACCATTTTTTTTTACTTATCCGTTCTAATTTAGGGCTTTTATAATTCACATAATAATTCTTTGTTGTCCACCTCTTTTTTCTTCTTAGTCTAGCTACATGTATCTACTTCTGTGACTTGCCACTCTCTAGAATAAAAACTTAAGGAGCCAAGGAGTACTATTTTAAATTATTTGAGGAGAGTGGTGCTATACATATATGTGTATCTTTTGATACTGGAATTGTCATCTGATGTGATGCAATACTTGCTTTGCTACATGGTTTAGGAATTTAGAGCTCAAAGCATATCACACACGTCAGCATTGTAAATTTCTTTTGTTTATAATTTAGTGTATGAATCTTTTAGTGCTTTTTCCTTGGTTTCATGTGCTGTATAGTCTAAATAATTCCTTCCCCATTTTTTTCTAGAAAAAATATCTGCCAGCATAGTGATCTTGCATTTATTTTTTACCCAGCCTTCACAGATGGGACGGGGAAACATTTACAGAAGACGGATGAGAGTATTCAAAGTGGTCTTAATTATGTACCTAGATTATAAGGTGAAGCTTTTCAGTTTGTGAAGTTAAATTCTCATAAACACAGCATGACGTTGCCTTTGGTTGTCTTCATAGGCTGTACAGCACAGAGAGAAATGGTACTAGCAGATCTAAGCAATCAGCTTTATGGGTAAAGGCTCATAAGCATAAATGCGTAATGCTAAGCGTGTTCTCAATTTGATATTAGAGCTAGAAGGCTTGTGGGTGAAACTTGGGCAATATATGTCTACACGTGCGGATGTTCTTCCTCAAGCATATATATCTCTTTTGAAGCAGTTACGGGACTCTCTTCCTCCTCGTCCCTTGCAAGAGGTTTTTCTTACTTCTTTTTTTCCTTCCCATTTGTTAAAAGAAAATAAAGTTGAAAAATGGAAAGCAGAAAGTTATCATTTGATGTTTGACGAGTTGACACTTAATCTAAAAAAGTTTATCATATACTTCCGATGTCAGATAGACTTAGGTCATTGTTTGCCTTGTTGGGATTCATGAATGTTTGTTCTTTCTTTCCTTAATGACATTTCCATCTCCTGTTGTGTAAATGGGAATCTCGCTTTTAGGTTTATGAAATGACGATACACTTCTCTTTCATCCTTTAGCAAGATAGATGCTAGGATTTGTTTAAATAGAAACTTTAAATTTATTCCGGAGCATCTATCATTTGATTTCTCACATGTACATTTTATATGTAAGGTCTGTGAGACAATACATGAAGAGTTGGGGAGATCTATGGATGAACTGTTTGCTGACTTTGTCAAAGAACCTTTGGCCACTGCATCTGTAAGATTTCTGAATATACATGGTATCCGAGAACGATTGCACGGCTTAGTTTAGGCCTGAATAAAGAAGAAGTGAGTCTTGGTTCAATTCCATTCTTAGCCCACTCTAATTTATGCAGATAGCACAAGTCCTTCGTTCAACTCTACTTAACGGGCAGGAGGTAGTTGTCAAAGTTCAACATGAGGGCATCAAGACAATCATATTGGAGGTTTGCACACTTTCTCTTTTATGATTTTGGGATAGGAAAGTGAGTTGAGACTGCCATATGCTTATTAGACATATATTGTTTTACAGGACTTGAAAAGTGCAAAGTCAGTTGTGGACTGGATAGCATGGGCAGAGCCGCAATATGACTTCAATCCTATGATCGATGAGTGGTGCAAAGAAGCTCCCAAAGAGCTTGACTTCAATCGTGAAGCAGGTGCACTTCTCTTGTCTGATAGTAAATCTTAAATGGTATTGGAAAGGAGAATTGTCTGCCTATCTGCATCCAAAGTCACCATCAATAAAATATCTGCCAAGTGTATTGTTTTTTCTAGTTAGATAACGGTTACTTCTGAATCTTTGATGTCAACTACACTAATCCTATTACTGACCAGACTCAGTATACTACCATATAAATAGTGCAAGTATTGCTTCTTTCATCTTAGCAAAAAAATAAATTAAAAAATATAGCTTCTTTCTTATCATATTTGCTTCTTCTTTTTTTCCTTATTCCTGTTTATGTGCACACTATGGAAAATGGTTAAGAAATAGGTTAAGCTTTCACTACTTACTTTATATCCCCATCTATTTGTATTTTGTTTCTTATTGGCCCTTGTCTTTCGGTAGAGAATACTAGAACAGTGGCTACAAATCTTGGCTGCAGAAACAAATCTGAAGAAAATATGAATGCCCAAGTGGATGTTTTAATCCCTGAAGTGATTCAGGTACTTTTGCCCCAACCTTTTAGTAACAAATCTGCACCAAGTAGTGATGCAATGCAGAAGAGTTTCAAGAATTTCTGGATTTATGGGTTTGACTTTTTGACATTGTCTATTGTTTTGACAATGTGTTTTAACATGGAATATAAAGAAAAAAGTCATATCAAGTTGTGATGAGAGGGCTTTGTATAGGCAAATATGTGGTCTCCACCCAGGTTGACATAGCTCTTGCATAACCTGAATACTGGAAAGGCCTAAATGAAGCTAAAAATAAACTGGTCATGACACAATGTCAGGAACAGGAAGTCAATCACTTTTCTGATTTGCACCATTTTCATAAATCTATTTTATACCAATGGACAGCAAAAGAAAAACCTATTTTGTGCTAAAGGATCAGTCTTTAAATTGCAGTTAGACACATATTATCTTAGTCAGTTCCTAGAGTGTATATATCATGAATCCTTCATCTAGCCAAGCATGTAGTATTTAGGCTTTTAATAAGTGATAATTAGAGTGGTCTTTCTCATGTACATTGTTTCTGTTCTAATTTATGAAGAAGTATACTTCCTTCTGATTCCTGTTGCTTCCAATGACAGTCTTCGGGAAAAGTCCTTATTTTGGAGTACATGGATGGAATTCGGTTGAATGATCCTGAGTCATTAGAAGCTTTTGGTGTACACAAACAAAAGATCGTTGAGGAGATCACTCGTGCATATGCCCATCAAATTTATGTTGATGGGTTTTTCAACGGTGACCCTCATCCTGGTAGATTCTCTCTCTACTGTTTAATGTACATTGATTACTGGTAACATAATTGAGGATGAATCAACTTCTATTACATAAACAGACAAATTAAAAAATTCACTTATTTTTCCAAATACTTATGATGGCTTTCCTGGGTGTACATTATAGGAAACTTTCTCGTGAGCAAGGAAGCCCCACATTGTCCAATTTTGCTGGACTTTGGTCTTACCAAGAAGCTATGAAGCTCCATCAAACAAGCACTTGCAAAGATGTTTTTGGCATCTACTGAGGTTTGTGCATAGTTTTCTGGTTTCTAGTATTGTTGATCCTATGTAAATACCCTGAATTGTTTAAGGAATGATAATGATGAAAACGGTTTTTGTAAAACGAATCTAGGTCATATAATCTTATGATCCTATAAGAATGGGCATGGCCTGGCCAAGTATTTTAAGGGCCTGAAACAAATAGTAAAAAATGTTTGATATTTATGTGTTTTATGCTTTTTATCTTTGAAATGTGTAGTATATACTTTAGAATATTGTTCTACTACCAAAACAAACTTTAGAGAATTGATTATATGATAATTTTATTCATTCTGTTATTTAAACATGCAAGGCCTTGGTTGAAATTGGCCGTAGAATTATTTTATGGTTGAGCTGGACCATACCATATAGAAGTTAACCTTAAAGCAGACATGGTCCAGACTTGGGCTGAGGACACCCTAAAGTATTATGGACCTGGATTGGTTAAATGAATCAGATCACAAGAAGGATGTATTCGCTAACAAGGTTGAACAGGGGGGTTGCTCTCCCAGCCGTATGAAGCTTACCATAGGCCTGACCGAGGGGTTGTGAACTTGTGATACTGTGCGACCTTCTTGGCACATTCAAAATCAAACGCATGGTCTAAATAGCTAATTTAAGTGAACTTAAAAAAGGTTTTCAAAATCTTGATTTCTAGTCTTATCTTTGTTCTGCTTCTTCTCCCACTCATATATCTATGGTTGTGTCAAGACTCAAGATAATTTTTTCTCTTCTCCTTTTTCTTTTTATCTCCTCAATTGCGTGTTCTTTTTCCTTTTCTTTGCTGCCCTTTTGGTAGATTACATTTTATGTGTATGATATTTTTGCCCTGTATTAGTGAAGAAGATAAAACTCAATTTTGTGGCTGAACTTAATTTGTCATCCATAAGAAGCAAATAGTAATACATGATGTTTCAATGCGACTCGGCTCAACTCAACTAAGGTTTAAATACCAAACTAGTTGGGGTCGGCTACATGAATTATTTTCCTTCCATTCGTATCAATACAGGGCAATATTTTTTGTGAGCCCAAAGCAATCAGATCCTTCTCAAGGATTTCTCTCCATATAATAATTGGTCTCCCTCTATCCCGTCTAATCTCTTCCACCTACACCAAATGACGCCTGCCCATGAATCCAATGCATGATGCTTCAACTATATGTTAATCATCAAAATATTTACTGATTGATAGGATCAAGGATTGTGTGAAAGAAAAAAAAAAAAAAAAAACTGAGTCTTCATCATTTAAAATTCCAACTGCCTATTAATGATTTATTTATTCCATTTTTAATAGTTCGCAAGATTTAAGGATGCTTTATCTGATTGTCAGAGCACTCCACTGATACTGAAGGATACATACCTACAGGATTGAGATACAATTTTCTCACCTCGATCCCTTTTATGGTCAAATTGGTAGGACTTGGTTGTCCATTCAAGATAATGGAAATGCATATTCATAACATTCATGGACTGGTTAAGGAATCTACTAGTTCCAGTTGGATGACTAGTTAGTAGTTACGTGAGGTGATGTGCTTAAATAGTATGTTCTGTTTGCGTTCTATACTGAAACTCTTTAGGATTGTTATTTTACTTTTAAATCTTAAGGATTATAATCTTAGTGCTACGAGCGCACACAACTAGTTTGTTGCTGTTTCTCTTTTCTTATGATTGCAATGATGGGTACTTTGATGGGATTTTCTGTTGCAGGGGGATCATGTTGCCCTTTTGTCTTCCTTTGCAGAAATGGGACTGAAGTCGCGGCTGGACATACCAGAGCAGGCCATGGAGGTGACAACTGTATTTTTTCGTACTTCTACACCTGCAAGTGATTCACATGTAAGTATGCATATAAGCCCCTGGGAGTAAGGTTTCTCATTACCATAATGTTTCTTGGTCCTACCTAATACTGGCTTTTTTTTGGTTCTTCTTAGAAAACCATTAAATCTTTAGCTGACCAAAGAACCACAGGTATGAAGGTTATAAAGGAGAAGATGAACCTGAGCCAGAAAGATATTAAACGCTTCAATCCAGTATTTTCTGATATCATCTGGTACCACTATTCATTTTCAATTATGCTTATTAACTTGCATGTTTGATGATGTGAGCATATTTGTTTCAGATTGACCCGTTTCCTGGTGATATTGTAATATTTGGAAGAGTCCTTAATCTTCTAAGAGTTCTATTGTCTTCATTATGGTGACATAGGTGACATATAGTTGCTCCTTATAACTTATTTCACCTGCTTCAATTTAGGGCTTTCTTCCAATATGAAGGTTTGCATAGCCTATCAGGATGTTATGAGGCCATTTGCAGAATCTGTTTTGCAAGGGTGAGTCTGTTGTGAAAGTCTGCTATTATTATTCCATTTACTTGGTCCATCTCTGATTGGATTCACATGCACTCGTTAGGCACATATATCGGGGACCATCAGTTAATGATAGGTGGATCTATGATACACCAGTCCATTCTGATGTTGAGGCCAAGCTGAGGCAAATCTTAGTTGAGCTGGGAAATAATAATAAAATACTAGGAATCCAGGTATGTGTCACTATTTAAATTGACATTCTGGATATCCTTCTTGTTATTAATCTTAGTGAATAAATGCTTGTGGTTATTTTTTTGTGCTTGTCTTATATGCCTCTACAGTTAATTCCACTGCCTTTGAATATACATTCATTGTTGAGAAATATGACTTTTCTACGAGTTCATATGACTTTAAGAATCAAAAATTGGATTAGATGTATATATTTAAGTTTTTAATCAATTTTAATTTTTTTTTTGTTAAGGTATGTGCCTCTAAAGATGGAAGGGTCATTATTATTGACACTGCTGCTGGAGTACTTGGTAGATATGATCCTCGTCCAGTTCAGCCTGATAGCCTCTTTCCAGTTTTTTCTGTAACAAAGGGTATCACAGCAGGAGTGGTCCATTGGCTGGTTGACAATGGGTGCGTCTGGAAATACTGTTTTGTGGTCCTTGCTTTTTAATTGTTTGGTGTACTGTGACCCATATAATTGGTGGCAGTTTCTATCTGCTTGTATGGGAGCTATTTTTTAGCCACAATATAATGTGGCAGATGTTCTACGATGAACCCTTTATTGTTTCTTGGTGTCACTGTTGCATAGAAGACAGTGTTTAGTAAGTAGGTGGTTTTTGGAGTCAAAAGAAAAGGACATATGATATTTATTAGTTAAGATTTAAGAACAACACTTGGCCTTTCATGTGATACACATACTTAATATACCATTAGTAAATGATGTTTCTTCTAGATACAGTGATACTCTTTGATCATATTGAATGGATTCGACTGTTCTTTCCTTGGAAACTCGAAAACTTGAGGAGTATATAATCTAATTCTATAGCAGAGTCAAGAAAGGTATGAATCGTATGATATTAATGTCCAAATCATCTTAAATTATGATCTACATAGAAAAGATGGAACCTTTTTTTTTTGTTTTGTTGGGGGTGTTAGGATTTGCGTTATCTATTGTGTGACTTAGTTATCTGAAATACTGGGGTTAGATAACTGTCAAACAAATCTTGAATGTACTCTGAAGAACACCAAGGGTACTGAGTACTGACTGACACATATACCCAAAATCAAAAAATTGACAGGGTATATGAAATCAAATAAGTATGAATGTGCGTACGTGCCATACATGTTGAGGCTGTCTTAGTTGGTGACTAACATTTTTGCATTAAAAAAGTGTTTCTTTCTCTATGTTATTAATGATATAATGTATATACTCTGTATATGGAATCTGACATTCGGACCTGACTATTTAACATGAAATAAGAGACTCTGAACATTTTATCTTGCAGAAAACTCAGCTTGAAGAAAATGTTGCGCCAGAATTTGGATCAAGCGGAAAAGATATCATAAAGGTTAAATTGTTTTGGCTAATAATAAGTCATGACAATCCTTTTCAATTGAAGTTTCTGGCTCATCCTCTTCATTTGGTTTCCATTTCATGGTTCATCACGTGCTTAACCATACATCTGGTCTGCATAATGCTTTGGCAGAAATGAATAGAGAAAATCCTCTACTGTGTCTGACTGGGATGAATGTTTGCATTGCATTTGTATGTCAGTACCTGAGACTGAGCCTGGCCAGCAGCAGTTATATCGTTATCTATCATTTGGCTGTTTGTGTGGTGGAATCATTGAGGTACAACCGTCTGCATTTATCTATTGGAACTTCTTAACATATGTTAGTTCAACTAATTCTCTCCTCGATCACCATTGATGTTTCATGAGATTCTTGAAAGAATGAGGGGAAAAAATGTAAGAAACAACTAACAAATTAAGCCATACTTGAACCCTTCATTCTCTTTCCTTTATGCACGCCATACAGAGCTACGCGAGGTGCTTGATATTGTAATGGACTACAAATGGTCCGAGTTGTCTTAAAGTAGAAGGCAGTAGAGCTGAATCTGAGCTTCTCTGTACTTCTTGCTCATATCTACATTCCAATTATTTTTTAATTTGTCCTATAGTTTGCAGTGACTTCTAGTTTTTAACTGTTAACAAAAGCTTTCTGGCATCCCTCCTCGGAAGTATTTGATCTATATCTTCTTGTTGACTCTTAAGTAACCTGGCTTATGAATTGCATGCAAACACACACACACACAAGCTTTTGGAGGAACTTCTATTAGCCCAAACACATAGTACTGGAGTATTCAATAAATGAAATGTTTTACTTTTAACATTTAAAAGTTTCGTTCTTTGGCTTTCACATTGCGCTTTTTGTTATTTATTCTGATACATTTCTGTTGCCTCTCTGCATGTATGCGCTTGCATAATTTATGATCTGTAGCTTTATTGAAGTGAAAAAGATCTTCTTTCTAGGTGGTACTTTGTGAGATATAATGAGTTTCCTCACATTCCAACTGTCATTTGATCTTCCTTCTATCCTGTTTCATAATCTGTTTGGTCTGAAAGCAGTATGCATCCGGGAAGAAATTTCGGGAGATTATTGAAGAAGTGTAAGTTCATCCCTCCAGATTGATGGCGGACTATATGTCGGAATCCGGGGCCAGGTACAAGATTTGTATCATTAAGTTAGCTATACCGTTGCTAGTACAATATGATTAGGGTGGAAAGAGTCATGACAATTTTAAATGTGGGCTTTGCTTTCTTTGTTACCGTGCTACATGAATTCTCTTGGAGTGGAATCTCGTCTTGCAACACTCACTGTAGATACAGATGATCTGAACAAGCTCTCAGGAGTCACATGCCGTCCTGACTTGCCTTCCACTTTCCAGTCAGAAAACATTTCTCAACTTGTAACTACTCTGCCTATCCTCTTCAATACGCCGAATACCCGGCGAGTCATCATACCTGCTGCTAATGGGCACTGCTCTGCCCATGCACTTGCACGCTATTATGCAGCTCTAGCTGATGGTGGCAGGATACCACCATCCCATTCCTCTAATTCTAAGCTGCAACTTGGAAGCCACCACCACACACCCAAATTTTATTCCCGTAAGGCCTCAAAGAAGCGGAAAGGTGGCAAAGGCAAGGATTTATTCAAATCTTCAATAATGAGAACTAATGATGATGACAAAAACTACAACTACAGAAAAGATTTCAAGGATGGTACTCATAATAGAGACACTAGCAGTGACAGTCTCACTAGGCTTGCTAATGATAGTAGCAGTAGTGGTGGCAGTAGCGGCCAAATTATGGCTGACAACATTATAGACATCGATCCACGAAGCAATTTTTCGGGTCAAGATATTTAGCAACCCGAGGATTGTTGATGCATTCATGGGAGTAGGAGAATATAGGAACCTGACCTTTCCAATTGGCAAATTTGGTCTTGGATATAAGAGGGTCAATTCCAAAGATGAATCCTCTGCTGGTTGTGGGCACTCAGGAATGGGTGGTTCAACAGGTTACTCTGAGGTGACAAACAGGTTTTCTATAGCTATCACCCTCAACAAAATGTCATTTGGGGCGGTGACTGCAAATATTGTCCACTTTGTTTGTTCAGAGTTAAACATTCCAGTGCCTCAGGATTATTCCAGATTTGGTGAGAGTGGATCTGATGCACTATTAAATTTGGAGTGACCTTTGTTTAATTGAGAGATCAAAGTTCTTACCCTTTAATTTTTGGATGTGCAAGAATCACTCTACTAATAAATGCTCAGAAACCCACTAATATAGTGATAGCTTGGAATGCACTTAACATTTGCCTAATTATTATTTTTGACTCTATTATGTAGTTTTTTGTTGATTAAACAGAGTGATCAATTTTAAGTTGTTTATCTTTTCATTAATTTATTTTTTATTTTTATTTTAGAAATCGATAGTATTTAACATCAACCATACAATTTATATTATAGGGAGATTTTTTTAATTTATTAATATTACAAATCATATTATAATAGAAAAATAATTCACAATTAGAAGAAAAAAAATTTAATATTAAATTAAGACGAAATAAAAGTAGCAGATCCACGTGATATTAAATTATTAATTTTTTTGTTGTACAACTACAAAACGCGGTTTCTTCCCTTTTCCATCTGCTTTCCACAAATGGTTGGATCACAGTTTATTTATTTATTATTATTATTAACAAATCTGATTTGATTTAGGTATGAGTGATTTATTAAATAATTGCAAATTAATAAACTTTCGTAGAATTATATATATTAAAAAAATGTAATTTGGCTGCACTACAATTAATTGGAGGAACATTATCATCCCCTAAGCTTCAAAGAAGCTGCGGATCTAGCATTTATTTTTGGTGGGTGGGTTGGCTTTCACCTTTTTGATTCCATAAACTGAATAAAAAATATAAATGGTGACCATGCATGTACCTTGTTCTATTTCATCAAATGTATTGCAAAGGGCATTACTTTTCTCTCTTTTTTTTTTTTCTGAAAAAAAAAAAAAAAAAAACGTTTTAGACTAGTCTCTTTTGGTAAGTGGTTCTATTCAAATTAATTTGTGCTCGAATCTCCATATACTCATACAGAATTAGATAAATATAAAAACAAATTACAATCAACATAATATCACATTCGATAAATTTATTTTTTAATACTAACGTAATACCTCGCAAAATGACTAAAAAATCTAACTGATTGTAAAAAAAAAAACCGGCATTGATGAGAATGAAACAATTTGATTTAAATACATACGACATACTTGAACTTAATTCTAATAATATATATATGATTTAAAAACTATTTATATTACAGTGGCCTCGTATACATTGCACTAAACTCAAAAACATAGAATACATGATGGATTGTCCTGCTAAATTATTCAATTTTATTTGCCAGCTTTGGAATCTATTAGGTCAATCATCAAATATATACAATTATAATTATTATTTCATCATACAATGGCATTCAAGTGATTTATAAAAACAATAAGGGTGTTATGTCATGTCCCCAACTATAAAAGTATATGTAACACTAAAAGGAAGGAAATCAAAACTTGCGAAGTGCTAGTTCTTTGTGCAGCTACAAGTTCAAAGCACCATATATATACCATCTAGCTAATTCTTTCAGTTGATTCTTGTTGCTCATTTTCTTTGATTTCATTCTTTTTCACCATCCAAAGTTTTTTTGTTCTTAGGCTTTTGGAACAATGGGATTAACCGGCGTGTGTTCCAGATTAATTGGAGACTTAAAGCAAGCATTCAGAAGTTCAGAACCTGATATTGCTCACAATCATCCTACTTGTGAAAAATCAAACAATACGCTCAAGCTTGATGAGAAAATGATTCAAGCTCTGATAACCGTGTTTGGCATGGAAAACAATGGAAGAATCAAGAAAGAAAATGCACGGAAAGTGGTGGAAAATCTTGGTTTATTATACAATCATGAGGATGAAAGCAAAGGTTCTAGCTTTGAGCTGCCATGTCAAGTTGGTTTTGACAATGATGAAGTACCTGTAGAAGAGGTGCTTGATGGAATGGAAGATATGTCAAGGAGAAGTGAGCTGTTAAGGGAAGCTTTCAAAATCTTTGATGAGGATGGGGATGGATATATAGAGGCAGTGGAGTTGAAGAGGGTGTTGGATTGTTTGGGTTTGGACAAAGGTTGGGATATGAATCAGATAGAGAAAATGGTTAAGGTTGTAGACTTGAACTTGGATGGGAAGGTTGATTTTGGGGAGTTTGAATTAATGATGGGATAGCAACCTTCGTTTCCATTATCAAACATTGAATTTGTAGGATGTTAATTATTTATGTTTGTTCATCTCAATCACTGCTAATTGTACATTTCTTATTTCCACAATTCTCATCAAGGCTATTATGATAATTTATTCTTTTCCTTTTTCATATTATTATTAAAAAAATAATAGAACAAAATTATCATCATGCCATTATTTCATGGATCTCTTCCTGACAGCAAGCTCTTTGGCACATGAGGTGTTACAGTAATAATTTTTTGAATATAAATACAGTTTGAGGTGCAAGTTAGATACAACCTAGCAATCAGGCGGCAGCATATGGCTATCCTATTATTTCATTAATTTTTTTGAGAAACCTTAGGAAGTGCTGCAGACTGAATTAAAAAAAAATAGTGTTAGTCATACAGATTGTCCCCTACCCACTATATTTTTCTCTTAATTAAGTTATTCCAAAAAAAACAAAGGGATAAATTTAAGCTAATTGGGGATTGTTCGTTCACTGAAATGCAGTAGTGATGGTTGTTGCAGTAGGTGCTCATAAGTTGGACACAAGTTTTAGTTTAAGAGAAAAGCAATTTTCCATTCAATCCAAGTTTGGTAGAGTAGGTAACTTGAGCTAAATAATTTTGACATCGTATCCATTTTTTAGGTGACCTTCAAACGTCAATCATGTGTTTGTCATCGTGGTAATTAAAGCAAACACAATATTCCAGATTCAAGTAACGACAAAAGTAAATCTTTGAAAATTAAAGTAATTCAAAACCATAAGCTAAGCTACATGAATGCCCTGTTTACTATTAATATTACTATTACTAAAGAAAATACAGAGGAAACAGATAGATTACCTACTACAAAATGCTAAAACACAAGAAAAGAAGAAACTATTTTAATGCACATATAG
Organism: Quillaja saponaria; assembly: GCA_029379385.1. Classification (NCBI taxonomy): domain Eukaryota; kingdom Viridiplantae; phylum Streptophyta; class Magnoliopsida; order Fabales; family Quillajaceae; genus Quillaja; species Quillaja saponaria. The sequence continues at coordinate 23,642,739 of CM055610.1, forward strand.
AGGATTTAATCAGCCTCAGACTATATAAGACAGATAGGATCTAACTTAATACTACAGAGGCAATAGAAACCCTTAAGGCCATATATCAGACACACAGCTAACAGCATCACTAATAACTCCAGTCTGGATATTGCTATTACTGAATTGGACATTTCCAAGTCCAAGGGCTGTATTCTGTTCAGACACTGCTATTCCAGCAAATGAGGCTTCTTCTCCGTGGACTGTGATGGTAGGAGAGACATGTGGCACACGACAAAGATTATTTGTATTAAGTTGTTGTGGGGTGTTTATATGACTATGAAGAAGCTGATTCAAGCTACAGGTTAAGGATCCCCGAGCTACCATATCTTCAGCTAACTTCACCTGAAATTAGATTTAATTACAAGTTTCTTTAGTGATAAGTATGAGTTGGAATAAGATCAATTCAATTTGAAAGAAGCCTATACCTTTGCTCTTAAAGCTTCCACATCTGATTTCAGAACTCTGTTATTTGTATCAGCATCACGATATTGTTGAGTGGCATCTGTAAGCTGCTTGTATAGAGTTGCATTTTCTCCTCTTAGTCGCTCAACCTGAGATGAATTCATTGTAAAAAGTGATAGTTTAAGCTTTTGAGTTTGAATGTCTTTGATATCCAAAAGCAGGTTCTCCAAATAAAATTCAATTCAGAAAGTAAAATACAAAAAATTGAGAAAAGATCGTCAACAGTTATTCTTAAATTGGTTGCTCATGAATTTCAAAGCTTCAAGTCCAGTTGAAGAATGAAGCTTTTTGTTTGTTTGTTATGTACTCCGCCATTGACTGATAAACAACTTGTACTCTAGAAACATTAGATTACCTGCAGCTCAAGGTCGGCCAAGTGGGCTTGTTTTCTTCTTCTTGATCGCCTGGCAGACTCCCGGTTTGAAACCATCCTGAAACCGTGTTAACTATGTGATTGAGACCAAGAAGAATGAAGATCCATGGAGTAACTTCATATGCTAATTATAGCACATCAATATCAAAATACCTTCTAAGGCGTTTCAAATCAATAGGATTGCTGCTCTCCTCACAAGCACCAAGTTCCATCTCAATGTCATCTTCATCAGACTGATCACGTGAGGAACCACTAGTAGCTCCTTTTGCTTGATCATCTCTTCCTTTTGGTTCATTAGCTGAGACAGGACTGCCAACTGACCAGTTTTTTCCAATTTATCCAAAATGTTAAACCAGATACACTTAAAAAACATACTACTAGCAGAGCTTTGAACCAAGCAATTGGAGATCTGCGAGAGATATATTTATGCATTTCAATCTAACAAGAGCATCTAAGCAGTGAAGTGAGTGATTGCTATTATAATAACATCATGCCGAGATAGAAGCAAACATGCAAAATTGAATGGATGAACCCAAAGAGTTTGTATAGAGCATTAATTACCAGTGCCACAAATTGATGACTGGGAATCGATAGTAGCCGAGATGCTAGAATGCTTGGGAGTGACATTTTGAGACCAGAGAACGGTATCTGTTAGTCCCTCACAAGTTGAAAAACCATGCACTGTGTCCTGCATTAAATATTGTTAGATTGTAGTCAATTAAGTCATTGTGATAGTAAAATTTGCTTGGAACTGCTTCATGTATGGGATTGTGATTTGTAAGTGCTTCAGACAGAAATTAAAGGACCCAATTCTACATCACCTTTTTATTCATTCTTCTTCTTAAAATAGATTTGTAGTTAATATTCATTCAGAAGCTTCACTAGTTAGTTCAACGTACAGGGAATAAATTCTTTTTTTTGGTAAACTTCTTAAAAGGGTCAAAGTTAATTTAGGTCATTGTTTGTAATCAAGGAAATCCAAAGTCTTTCCCTCTCTCTTGAATAGTTGTAGATCAGAACTTCTAATGAAGTCATTTAGAAAGGGCTTCTAAAATTGATCAAGGCAAGATGCAATTAAATTGTTAATTTACTAAGTACTCCTCTAGTCTACATCAGAATGATAAATTCACCCTCAAGAAAGTCTACACAAGACAACTGCCCTATACTCCTACATTAGTTTAATTTCCACTAATTCCAATACGACCTAATTATAAAATGAGTCCACATCACCACGTCTTATTCATCCACCAAACACTGCTGTCAGCCTGTCATGGCCTAAATGAGATTTTGTTTCTTTTTGAGTTTTGTCTGTAACCAATTGGATATTACATTATTACATACTCATCATTCACTACTCATGCTTCTTCCTCCCCCATAATAAAAGAGCAACATCTATAATTATTTATTTCCTACAGTAAATATTATAAAATTCAATTTTAGGCTTTCATTATTCTATTATAAAGTATTGATTTCAACACAGATCAAGACTGAACAGAAAATCCAAAACAAATTGCAATTAAAATAAATAAAAAATCATTCTCTTGGAGAGGTCTCCTCTATCTACGATCCAAGTCTCAATTAAAATGACATGATTCAAAAATGATTTAACAAGATTCAAATAAAATTTAAGATGATACGAGTCACGAATACAATTACAACATATGATGACATAGAGATGATCAGATAAATTTAATTTACAAAATATTTTTATGTGAAAGAAACACTGATACGTCATCACAATTGCTTTCGTATATATATAAAAAATATGATTTATTTACTGTTTATAATTTGAGAATTACATTATTTTTTATTTTGATTTTTTAGATAATATGTTGTCTAATCAAATCCTTTTGAATTCCATTGTTTCTATTTTGGTCATACAATATTTAATTATATTAAAATTAAATTTTTAATCAACTCAAAGACATTAAATTTGGATGTAACACAATATAATTAGCAAATATGATTAGTAATACCTAAGAAGAATTTTATGATCTATAAAAAAGAAAAAAATTGATGTAACATTCAAATTAAAAATAAATAAATTTTATAGTGATTGAGTCAATATCATGTATTTTTTCTTTTTATATATTAATACTTATCATCTCCTAAAGAAAATGTTAGTTAATTTTGATATATTTTATCTCAATTTAAAATTTTTGACTTGATTAAGAATTTAATTTTAAAAAATTAAATCGTGAAGGACTAAAATAGAAAAAATTGAATCAAAGATTTGATTAGAGAAATATTTTTTTTCTCAATGATCAAAATAAAAACAATATAATTTTCAGAGGCTAAAACAATAAATAAGTTAAAATAATTTTGACCTTATTCTAGAGTGTGCATAGCAATTTTTATTCAAGAGTATTAAGACTTTAGCTGCCACCTAAGCAAAGCGAGAGAGAAAGCACGCATATGCCGCATCGCCACGTCATCAAGCAGACTAACCGCCTTCTGACGTGGCAAACTGACCCTACCACATGCTCGTAATACAGCTAGTATTTCTTCATGAGAAAGAGTGAGAGTACCAACCCTATTTCTGAAAGCGACGTTGAGATCACCGGAGCAAATATCACCAAAGAATCCATCAGTTTCTGCCAAATTTCTGTCTCTCTGACACCGAAACTCGTCGGGTTTCGCATCCTTGCTGTTGGCGGCGCTGTCTAAGGCAGATACTTCGGCTCCGATCACCGCTTTATCAAGGAACTCTTCGAGAGCCAACTCCGACGCACTCCGTTTCATGTCACCGCCGGATTTGAAAATCGACAAAGCGGCGAGAGATTGAGTGGTGGAGTAGGTAGTGACGAGGTCCGCCGGTTTTTTGTCCATTTTCGCGGTAAGATTAGAGTGAGAGGGGCAAAAAGAGAAAAGGGAATGAGTGAATTAACTAAACGGGTATATATAGGAACTGAGAAACCAAAAGTACGTACGTCAATTTAAATATAAAATAATAAATAAGAAAAGAAAATTCTGGACGGCACATGAGGTTGAAAACTTTGGTAAGTTTGATTGATGAACTTAATTGCAAACTACCCTTCTTTATGAAGTATAACTCTTAGTTTGACCCGTATGGTTTAGGTGCTATATTTTTTAAAATAAATTTAGCAGTAAAATATATTCAGATTAGATTATGGGCTTGAACCCATAAAATTAATAAAATGAACATACATTCTTAACTATTAAGTCAACTATATTAGAATAATTTAGATGTTATATAAATTTATACAATAATATTTGTTGTATTAGTATTACATTATTGTGTTACCTTTTCTAAGATATAATATAAGAGATCATTAATTTAAATTTATAGTTGAGAAATACAATGTAAGTATTAATTAAAAATTTTAATATTTATTTTATTTATATAATAGGCCAAACAAGCTAGAACTGTTCTAATCAATGTATGTCATGCATCATGTCAAATATCAATAATAATACAATATAATACCTGACACACGCATCCTATTATTTTTAGGTCTATTGAATTGGAATTAGAATTGAAATTGGTTAAAATTACAATATACGAGTTTGAATCACATAAAAATTACAACTGGAATTATACTTGAAGTATTTGGTGGTGGTTACTATCATCTTCGACTACTTTTAGAGCTCGTTGTCGTCGTCTTCGACAAATTCTGACGATAGTTGTTATCATCTCCGACAAGTTCTCACAACAATTATTATCGTTCCATTGAATTTGAAATGTGATTGTTGTTATTTTTTGGTAGGTTCCTATAGTGGTTTGTAGTCATCTTTGTTTGTCTCGATTGTGGTTATCGACGATTGTTCTCATTCTTGATGGGTGTTGACGGTGGTCTGTATTGTATTTTACTGGTTGACAGTGATAGTGGTTGGTGGCTGCGACTGACAATGAGTGAACAAAGTTACCGATGGATAAGGGCTGACGGTAATAGTAGATGTTATTGATAGTGGCAGTCGATGCTATAGCATGGTATATTGTCAAAATAAGTGTTTGTCAAAAATAACACATTCACAATAATTATAAATTTTAAGCTCTATCCATATAAATTAAAAATAATATTTTATAATTATTTCTCAATTCTTGAAATTTGAGTTGAAATTTTCAATTTTAATTTTACAATATGCATCAGACAAAAAATTATAATTGAACAGTTAAAATTTTAATTTCAGTTCTATTTTTAATTCATTGTATTTAAACAGACCCTAAAACCTATGTATGAAATACAAATGTGATATATATATATAAAATGTATTTATTAAATGCATTAAGTTGTGCTATGATCATGCTTGGACAAATAAAAATTGGTCCACCAAACATGGACAAATAAAAATTGGTCCACCAAACATGGACAAATTTATGTTTGCGGGATCTGGCATATTTAAGACCCTCAATCATCAAAGTTAAAGTTCCCTTCAAGAAAATTCAACTCTTCAAGTAAAACTTCAGAGTTAAGTTCAAAGATTTGATTAGTACAAAATCTTTTTGAGCCATCAAAATAAAGCAGCCATCCAATGAACGACATGAACAGCGGTCCAAATTACACAACAAAACAAAGCTATAAATGCATGACTTTACTTTTAGAAAAGCATAAAACATAAAATAAAAGCAATTTCCCAAGGTGGCTTAAACAAGCAATGGAAGGCATGAAAGGATTGCATAGGCATCAAGGGGCAGGTGGGTTTCTTTTCTAGAGGGAGAAGAAGGACAAGAAGAGTAATGGGGGTTGATTGGGACAGCCACCGACCCAAAACAAAAGTTGCTAATACATGCTTTATATGTCATGTTAAAAAAGCAGGTCCACCTCGCTTTCTCTTTTAGTTTCAAGTAAAAGCTTTGCATTAATATATGACTATTTTATTTTAGCATTACTTTTCTTAACAACAGCGTGTAATGCCTAACTTTCCAAGAGGAGTTACCAAAAAAGTCCCCAGGTTGTAATCACCCCCATCATATCATTTTTTTTTTATGGCTCTGCTACATATATGGTGGGGGCAAACAAGGGCTGAATATATGCATAATACCTATTCAGGCATCACTTTGCAACAAAAAATTTATAAACTTTACATGGCACTGGGTTAATGTGATTCAGCATCATCCACCAAACCCAACCAAGCTAAACGCAAAGAGACATATTCATAGTTTTGGAGGAAGAAGATATAAATATTAAATAATGTAGAAGTTAGCACATGCATAATGTATCACACTCAGGTACCATCGGTTCATTTAGGAACCATCAGTGCATCAACACTACTCAACAAGTCATGAGGACAAAGGTCAATATAGAGAGATCTACTGATAAACTACAAACAGTCTTAGGTCTGCAGGAAATGTCAAAAACAAAATGAAACAATACTCATCCCAACATAAATAAACAGCGACAAAGTAGGGTAACAATGAATTAAAAGAGCAAGAAATCTCATGCCATTATCTTGGCAGATCTGATATAAAGGCTGTCCACAACTTTGCCTATATTAGATATGGTTTCCAAAGTTGCTGGGTAAATGGCATCTGTCTTGGGATCGTCAAATATGATGAGGCACCCAGCCCCTTGATCCAATGTCCCTGCAAACTTCTTGTCCAGAATCATCTGAGACAACTTCCTCTCCACGTGATCAATGGGAAGTTCAATAAGCTCAGCAATATGTGCAATCTCAACCCGTGAGAATGGCTCAATTAATCTGCAAAGATTTTGCTCCATAAGTGTGTCATAAAGGGATGAAAGGTGCCTATGAACGATGGGGTCTTCCTCCAGCTGAGCCTTGTAATCCCGCAGAGCAGCCTCGAATAACTTCAAGGATCGTTTTGAATGAGCATCTGCTACAGCTTTCATAGCATCCAACTCCGGCCCAACATATTGAAGGCCTGCCTTAGAAGAAATAATTCCAGCCACATCATCAGCTTGATTTACCATGATTTTACATAATAACATGTATTTTAGGCTGAAAACAGCCTTTGGGTCCTCAAGTGCATTGAAAGACTCAAATGCTTCGAAGAAATAACTATATGCCGTTTTATAATCCTTCTCTTCAGCATGAAGAATCCCACTCTGCAGATCTATGGCACCTTGTTGAGCCGGGGGGACATATATAGCATTTGCAGCAGTTCTTGCAGCTGTAAGGGCAGCTTTCGCCTTAGGAAGGTTTCTCAAAGAAAAGTGTAGCTTACTCTCCAACAAGTCTATGTCCACAAGGAGGAGTTTGTCATCTAATCTTCTAACCTCTTTCACCAAGCCAGTCAGAAGAGTTAAAGCCTCTGAATACTCCTTACTTTCCATCAAAAGTGCTGCAAGCCTTGCCTCAACTCGCTGCCTCAGAAATGTACGCTTTTCAGCACGAGTCCATTGCACCATTTCTTTGCAGAGTGCAATTTGCAGATCAGAAGTCCCTGGTATTTTGGCAACTGAGTCAATAACTCCCCTGACAATTTTTGCAGTTTTTGCCTTGGGAATCAAGGAAAAGAAGGGCCTCAACTGTGTGAGAAGGCTTCGAAGATCCTCTGCCCTGTTCTCCTGCCTGAGAAGGTCGGAGAGGTTTGTGATAGCTTGTTCTTTTATGCGCAGAGCTTCTGAAGAAGAAGAAGGATTATCAAGTACACGATAAAGAATGGCAATCGCCTCAGATGGATCTTTGGCCTCTAATGCCCAAGCAATTGAATCTGTGGTTGCAGGTAGATGTGATGACGACATGGCTACTACTTGGGCGTTTGGGGACCTGCAAGAGACAGTTTTGTCAATATAGCATGTTGAGGAAAAACCACTTATGCCTTAGCCCTAAATTATTAGCTCACACTTGCAGAGATGCTCACAAACATAGTAAGGGAAGGCAGGTTATATTTAGAGGAACTGACAGATTTTTAAGTAACAAAGGCCTACAGTAATCCAAGTAGGACAAATCAACCCTACGCTCTATAAAAGCCCGTCTCTAAAAGTAATGCCAAGGCCCACAAATTGGATGTCTATAGGAATTCCACTCATTTGTGAACATACCTGGCTCACAAGTTGAAGGAATAATCTTAAAATAAGATTCATCTAAAAGGAAATATTTCAGTAATTATTGATGGCTTCAAAACTCCAAGTACAACCTTTCCCAGGTATAAATCCTGAAAATATTATAGCTGAGATGTCAAACTAAAAGAGGAACATAAGCTGTTATAACTTATATAACCAATCAAATTGCACATATTAGCAACACAATCAGAAACTCCTGTCTCCCTCACATTTCAGATAGTAAAGCTTGTTTCTTTTGCCCCTTTACTCATGATAAGGATGAAGATAAAATGTCAGACCTAAGAATCATCATAGTTGTAAACTTGTAATGGAAAAATACGTCAATAATGTCCACAGTATAACATTAAAGAGGAGTAACTCAGGATCCATCTGATATTAGATGGAACTGAAAAGGGGGAAGAAAGTAACTTACTTCATTCAGTGGAACAGATACAGAAAACACTGATTCAAATATACTATGTGATTTACTTACCAAAAAAAAATAAAAAATAAAAATTTACTATCTGACTCCATCAATTATTCCATACTTGAATTCTTAATCTTCTCCTAGTATCTGACAAAAACAAAGCACCTCGGAGAGTTCAAGCTAGAAGTACTGCTCCTCATCAAAGTCGAAGAAAAAAAGATCCACATTTAGGTACAACTCTCTGGAACAATTGATGGTAGGATAAGTGCACCTCTAATAAATTGAGATTTTTTTTTCACAACAGTTCATTATGCATGTATGTAATGTATTAATCATATTTAAGATGCTCTATCACGCAAGTTAGTGGCTGGAGACTCCGAATAAGTTAATAATTTAGAACAATAACACCTATCAAAAGTATGGTCTAATGCTTTCGAATGAAAAGCTACTATCTTTTTTATACAACTTCGGCAAAATGGACAAAACAAATTTATGGAGGCACATAATCAACGGGAATCATTTCTTATCTTTTATTAATAATCAGAAACAGAATACTAAACAAATAACATTCAACATTAACTAGTAGGATTCTGTGAACAAACTGATTCCAGGGTGTTTTCCATTTAATGCATACAATCCATACCGCTTAATAAACAAACATGAAGTCACCCTTTAATCAAATGAGAAACTAGAATAAGGGCCTATAGTAAAACAATATCAAGGGCAAAAAGAAAGGACTTGAGGTGAATATTTTAGAAGCCTAAGATATAAAATAAGTACATATCATAGGGGTCTATCTAAAAGAAAAAAATATAGAGTACTACAACAAAGAAGTATAAGAGGAACTTAATTTGAATGCCATGAGCAGTGCAAAAGGATACTATAAGAACACAAATGATAACATGTTCAAGTAAAAAAAAGAAAAAGATACCATGTTCAAGTTCAGGGTTCCAAGTTCCAAGAATAACATCAATCATGACGATGTAGCATTTTGCAAAAGGATATCCCAAAATAAACCAATCTGAATTTTATTTTTTCAGGTCCAATCAGTTCTCCATGGATATTGAAAAGCTCCGTCACATATTATGTTGATCTAGTTCAGTATTGCACTTTAAAAAGAAACCAATACCCAGTCTTTTCTAAATGCATAAATACTCTAGCACTCTCTTTGAACCCATGAACCATGAAACAGAATAAAACCGGGTTTACTTCTCAGATAGCAAAAAGAGCAGGAAAACAATCGGAACGAGGAAATAGAACATCATGTACAATCAAGAAACTAAGAAAGAAAAAAATGAATAATATTCTAGCACCAAAAACTAAATCTTTCTAGCTACAAAAATTGAACCAAAATAGAATGGGAAATTTTCAAAAAAAATATTTTTTTAATCCCATCAACACAAAACCACAAAATTCAAAATTTCCCTTAAAATTAACATTGCCAAACTACCCATGAAGTCGATGTCACCAAACAAGATTTGAGATCACCAACCCAAAATTTTCCAAATAGTTTTCAGCAAGCACGAAGCACATATTATTCGTAGTTGGTAAAAGAGAAACCCACATTAGAATTCTTACCGGAAAGTATGAGAGAATTCTCTGGTGTACAGAGGAGAGACGTAGATCCGAGAAAGAGCTCAGAGAGTCCCAAGTGACCTGAGAAAAATAGCAGATTAGATTGCTTGCCCCCAAACCCCAATTCACAGACTGATTTTGACTCGTCAAGCAAACGCACAGTGAAAGATTTTCTTTCTTTCTTTCTTTTTTGGGCTGTTCCTTTTTTATATTTGGACTTCACTTGTTTCATCCAGGCCCACAGGGTGGATATCAAAGCCCAGTTCTTCTCAAATTGGATAAAGTCAAGCAAAGCCTAAAATTTTATACACATCACAAACCCAAATAGAAAACCCATCATAGCTGTGTAAGTGAATTCATATTCTCCATTTAGCTAAGATCTAATCGATAAACTTGTTTACGTTGGTCAAACGAATAATTTGTAAACAAATTTCATTTAAATTTATATTCTTATAATTTATTTGATTATAAACAAATTTTTTGTTTTTTTGTTTTTTTTGTTGTTGCTAACAATAAGATAAAGAGAAATAATAATAAGTAAATATGACTACATTTGTATTTACATAACTTTTTTTCATGTTGTATTGGTGAACAATCTCAGTGATAACTTATTTAGAAGTCATATTGAAGTACTTATTGAACACATAGTAAATTAAAGTTAAACAAACACAATTATTATTCAAAGCTCAATTCAAACTCAACTCGAAATTGAACTCATTAATTTAAATTTAATTATAACTAAAAATAAAAATTAACTTTATCATTTTAATTTAAATTGAAAAACATTTAACTCGGCTTGTTTAATTACAAGCCTAACTACTAATAAGATATAGAAAATCATAATCTCAATAATATACCTTCTATACGATGCCATGAATCTTTAATTTGAGCACATGTTTCTATGTACATACATCTTATATATAATAATACCATATATTATCAAGAAAGACCAAAATAAACAAAAAAAAAGCTAAACCAAGCATGCATGTCTGCAAATTCTTCCTTCCCTTACATGGCATATATAGCACATATTGATTCGGATAAAGTTAGTAATTAATTAATGTCATAATTGCATGTAGCATCCCACCTGACATTCTTTCTAACTTGCTTTTCTTCATATATTATTTTCACCTTGGCTAATATTATGATAACATACACAAATGTACAATTGCCTAATTAAGGATGTGGTCTTCTTTTAATGCCAAGTTCATTATTCATACTACAAGCAAAAGGCAAAGAATATCAACCACTTTAATGATTCATTCTCTAACTGAGTCAGATATTGTTAAAAATTTCTGATAGTCATTTCAAAAATCAATCTCTAACAATTTGAATTTTTTTTAAAAAAAAATTTAATGTTCAATGAGTCACCGAGTGAAATAGCATATTAATTGACACTTTTAAAAAATTATTAATAAATAAAAGATTTTAAATGACACTAGTTATGGAAAAATCACTAAATAATATATTATAAATTTGATAAGAACAAGTGATTATGAATTATAACTAACTAGATGTAAGGAATATAGGAGAGTATATATGGATTTTAAGGAATAGAATCAATAAAAGCTTTAATATTCTCTCTATATATATGCTATCTCATAAGAAATACTTTATATTATTCTAATTTTAAAAGTCAAAGGAATTACTTTTAATTATGCATATATATGCAGTACAAGGAAGGATTCATGGTGAATATTGTGAATTATGAATATATACAAAGTGGTTATATTCAGTGTTGCCGACATAGATTCTTTATCTGGAAGATTGCTTGTTACGTCATGTCTTAATTTTGTAATTAAACAATTTTCTTTTACAAACCATTTTTTAAACTAATTTCTCATCATACTATATTTAGCTACTTTTTAAGGTAAAAATTGTCCTAAATTATATTTTTCATCCTTATAGTTTGATTAGGATTAAAATTTATTTTAGTACTTATAGTTTAAAAAGTTAAAATCAAATAAAAATTTATAATTTTAAATTCGAGTCAATCTAATTCATGCGATCACTTTTTATCTAAATTAATTTAATGATAGGTTGACATAAGTTAACATAATCCTACATGTGTCATGCGACTACAACTATCACAAATAAAATATTTTTTAGTTTTAAGAAAAATAAAATAAAAATTATTTCTATTTAGATTACACTGTTTTTCTTCCCCATGAACCATCTGCAAAATTCACCTCCACCCCATGAGTCCCAACCAAAGCACTTTCTAATATTTTAACAAAATCAAAACAAACCCAACTTCCATTTAGTCTAAAAAAATTAACCAAAAGATGTAATGTTGAAGTATAATTATTTTCTCTTCTTATCTTCCACTCGCTTCAATTACATTGTTTTTCTCTGGGTTTTGCTTGTCACACTGGTATTTCCATCGGACAAAAGCGCTATGACTAAAAAAATTCAGCAAAACACAGATCCGATTTTCCCTAAAGATAAATTTTGCAAAGGAAAAAGAGAGAAAATTAGAAATATTTTTTTAATTATTTATAATTAAGACAAAATAATATTTTATTAGACATAATTATCGTGACATGTGACATGTTACATTTTTATTTGACCATGTTAGATTATAATAGTCCATGTCATTTTTTATTAAATTAATTTAAATAAGAAATAATGACATAGACTATATTGACTCAATTCTAAATTATGAATTATAAATTTTAACTTTTTAATGAGTTATAAATTTTAATTTTTAAACTATAAGAATTAAAGTAAATTAAAATACAAACTGTAAGAATGAAAAATAATATTAACCTAAAAATTGTTGGATGTTAATGCTTATTTTATTAATCCTTTTTCGCCATTAATACCCCTGAATTACGAACACTTCTAAGTTGTAGTGTATCCATGTGATGTGTCATAATATGATTTGATAATAGATACATTATTTCTTAAGTTTCTCATACCAAATTATGGTGTCCATGTCGTAATTGATTTAATTTAAGACTTATTTACTATTATGGTTTTTAAATGATAACATTTTCTATTTTAATAACTTAATTATAGTATATTATCTTTCATATTTGTTTTTTCCTTTTTTATTAATGTCACATCATTTCTGTTTGATTTAATCAAATTCATGACAAAAAGAAAAATTCATGCAACAGAAATGAAAAGTGAAATCACTTCAGCCCCAAACATAACTTTAATTGATCCATTACTTTTTTAAATGCAAAACAGAGATGTCCTGTTTTTGTTCCCATGTTCTCATTTGAACCATTTTGTTACCCCTCAAAGAGAACAAAGAAAAATCAAAATGATGCACCCATTTATATATGCAGATTGACATTATGTTATGTTATTTGGCTTTATATGCACAATTCACAACCATATCAAAATTATAAGTCCCCATATAAGAAATAAGCTTAATTAATTAATATTATATTACAATATTAATATGGTCAAAACCCAAGTTATGAAAATACACATTGTCCTAATAATAATATGACCAAACATAATTCATTATATTGTTGTTTCAAACAATATCCCCATTTTCATCCACACCCATCTTTCTCTTTCCACTTGAAAACACAAAGTCAAGGTTGTAAAGCACTGGAACCATAGTGGCAGAGCACAAGAAGACTAAAACTGGCCCAAATATCCAAAGCAAAAGAGGTAGTGCTGCATAGAAGAGCCTGTTTCCCACCGTGTTCAAAACAAAGCCCTTTTCTAAAAGCTCATGCACATAATCTGGTGTCACTACAGACATGGGTTCTTGTGGGGTATTGATTAAGATGTTCACTTGGTTTATAAATCTTATGGATGAAGAGTGACAAAAAAATGAGAATAGGAATATGGTTAAGATTGTGACATATTTTAAGGCCACCATGAATTCACCATGAGCTCCATAAACGGTGTCATTCAATGGTTTCTTCACACTATAAGTGCTGCTTATGACAGCGGCCAAACCGGCACAGAGAAGGATGGAGGTTGTAGCCATTAAGGTTGAACCCATGATTGAATTTCGAAGAGATTGAACTGCGAGAATATTTTTTTTGTCATTGTCCTGTCAAAATCAAAATTGATCAAATTTTATTAGTATCTTAAATTAGTATATTTATGGATTATACTACACACGAGATAGATATCATTATCATCAAATATATTTAGAGGATATTAATTGTAGGTGTTTGATTGGGACCAAACCTAAGATGATGAGGATAGAGTTTGCTATCGTCACACCACAAAGTATTCAAAGTGGTAATTGCATGTAGCCACTTCTGGATGCAACTATATAGGCCATGTTCTTAAGCACTTATGCATAGATTCTCTTTGATATTCTACATTTTGTGGTTGTATATTCCAAGCGCATTTGGAACGCACTTATACTTTAGATTATATGGAAGATCTAGACATCATTTCACTTAAATTAATTGTGTCTAGAAATTTATATATATATATATATTGAAAAAAGTAAGACTAATTATTCCCCACAAGTCAATTATATGTAATATTTTGCACAGTGTGATTAACTCTATATCTAAAGTTTTATCTTCTTTTGCTAATAAAATAGTTTTAAAATAGAAAAAATGATCAGAAGTTGAGTGAGAATTAAAACATCTGAAACAAAACTAATATCGCCTTCATTTTCTTATCTTCCCCATTGTTTTCATCCCAAAAAGTAAATAAAGTTTTTAACTTTCTATTCTTCTGATCATTTACTTAATTACCTCTCCAATATTATTCCACCATTTTCTCGCAGTTAAAAAAGCTTACGACATGTTTGAACCTAAAACCTCTTGAACAAGAAAGAGAATGGTACCAACTAAGCTAAAAAACCATCCATATATAATAAAATTTCTCAACTACTTAATATGAATGAGGAAGAGCATTTTCATGGATTTGGGAATGCAAACACATGTAACATGTTGATTAGTAAATTATATGCAACAAGTTTCAAGCTACAATAAAAGGAGATATATATATACCTTCATCATAGCATGGACCCAATTCCTCCGGCCACCGGCATTAATTCCGATAATGGTGGTGTGTGGCTGAGTCCTAACCTTATGCCATAGCCAAGCATGGTAACCTATGCTTATCAAAAACCCTAATGGAACAAGGAACACATCCAAATAACACTTCCTCCATTCCATGTTTGATATACTTTTATGTAAACTAGGCTTAGCTAACTGGCTTGGTCTTCCCCTTTCAACTCAAAGTCTCTCCTATTCTTCTCCTTAAGGCAAGGTGTAGGCAGGTATTCATATTTATACATGCATATTAAGAAGAAGATAAGGAATGAATGTGGACTTATTTCAGTAATTCATTGTCCAACAAAGTAAAAATAAGAAACCCTTTCCTTGCCACTAAATTACATACATAGGCCTAAATGCATAATTTGACGTGTGGGACAAACTCCCCAACCTACCACCTAGCTTTTTCTTTCCCTTTTTATTCTTCTATTTTTTTTTATCAAATTTTATGGAAAACTATCTTTTTCTATTTTTTACTTGTATTGACATATTATATTTGTTGTACATAATTACTATAATTATATTCGAAAAAGAAAAGACAAATGCACAAAAGCTTATTAATTAATTTTTTTTAATGGGTTCGGATGATGATTCTATAGTGAAGAATGCACTTAACTAATAAAGTTTATGAAACTTGTATGTTTTTCTTTTAATAACAAAAGAAAAATCTTAATTTGGTACTAAACCAAAATACCGATATTTAGTGATAATCAAAGAATCAAAATCCATGATCTTCATTATTGTGACTATATATTTCATGAAAAATATTAAAAATAAAGATGCTGAGTAAAATTTTATATTTAAGATCAATCAATCGGGTAAATAATTTTTATTTAATTATAGATATGTTTGGATAAGTATATTCTTTTTTCTTGAACTTTGCCCACATTTTTCCTTCTATTATGCATGTGGTTTGGTTTGTGATTAATAGGGAAAAGTAATAATGTAAATTAATTAATCCTGAAATTTCAAGCAAGAATAGTGTGATTGATATGGGTTTTTGGTAATGAATATGTAATTGAAAAGTGAATAGGAAAATTAGTGGCATTTTTGTACTTAAAACACAAAAGAAGTGTATATGCGCATAAAGAAGAGTGTGATTTAAGAGACTGAGAACCAGACAAGGCACAGAGAAAAAGAAGAAGAAAAAATGGGAGAAATGGGCATTGGCCAAACCAAGAGCACGCCTACCTCATGACTCATGGAACCAGCTGATCAGTGTGCTTTAATTTAATAATTTCCCACTTTGATTTATTTTCAATATTATTTGCGTTACATTATAGTTAGATAAATACATAGATGGAGAGTAGTTTGATTCTCAAATTATGTTTTTATATATTGAATAAATTTACACGACATCTCGAGCAGTACAATAGAGATAATAATTTATTTTTTATGAACAAAATTCACTTGATTTAAATGTACGACTCTAATTAGTTCAAACTTTTAATTCTATATTTATCTTTTTATATGAATGCTTTTCTTCTTTTACAAAAAAGTTGGTCAGAGGAAGATATATAAAGCATTGAAAGCCATTTGAGAAAGGAAAGCAAGGATTTTTGGATTTATGTCTTAATTAATTATATGATAAAACTTTGATGTTGAAGCTTACTATAAAATTTTGCTTGAGGTTTCATTTATCATTTATAAAAATGTGATTGGATTGATGTTTTTTTGGTCATGGTGAGCCAGCTTTGCTTCAGACAAAATGTTAGTGGATATGCATGATTGTTGAAGACAATGTACAAAAATTTTAAAGTCATGCAATATCCTTATCTTTGCATTTCAATTTCATGAAACTTTTTGGATGACAACTTCAAAGAAGACCTAATAATTGAATTGTAAAAAGAGATGAAAATTTAGTCTTAATATCTTAATTGTCAGTAATTGTTTAATATATTTAACAATCGATTGATGTTTAAATTAATTTACACACATCACAAGTAATTTTGTTTCTCAATCTAGTCAAGAATAGTAGATTAAAAAAATCTGTATAAATATAATTTTATTTAGTTTCTGAAAATTTAAAATTAAAAAATTGAGAGATAAAACATATCTTCTTTTTAATTGTTACACTGACCATATAACATGTAAGTTTTTATTTCTAAGGGACTTCTTAACAAAATCATACCAGCGTATATATGTATATTATATTTATCCAATAAAAATCTAAAGGGGGAGTTGTCCAATCAAAAAGGATCCGTGATAGGGGGTTCTATAATTAAAACAAGTGGGTGGCCAACAAAGCTTTGGAATAATTGGCAATATGATTTCCACCTAAGGCCACTGTGTGTCTAGTGCTCTAAGACCAAGAGACCAAACAAAAATTGGAACAATATCTTTTCCAAGTTACTGGTCTCATCACATGGAAGCATATCCTTTTGCTAAATGGAAATCATGCATATATTTGTGCTCCAACACATACATATATATATATATAGCATATCCTTTTGCTAAATGGAAATCATGCATATATTGGTGCTCCAACACACACACACACATACACATATATATATAACATATATAAATGAAGCAATAGTTTTAAGACCAAGGCTTTCATATAAGGATATATTGCCAACAAGTAGAAACCCAAGTAGAAACTCATTAGTGAGAGAATATTCTTCAAGATCCTTGTGTACGAATTTTTTACTATATATATAATTATTTATCATTTATATTTAAATAATTAATAAAGGGTTTGTTCATGTATCATTGGTTGATGATTGTTAACTCATATTAATAAATTGAAAAGAAAATGTTGAAAGTACATTTGTCCCTATAGAAAGTTGATAAAATGAGAAAAAATTATCTCAACTCAGAAAAATTAATGTTTTCTGAATAATATATATGAATGATAAAATCCATCTATAAAACAATTTATGTGTCAAAATCAAGCAATTGTGGAATGATGGTCCAAGCTCTGATTATATATATATATAGTGCAATCTTAGTATTTGTAAGATTAGGTAAGGTGAGGTTGTTGTTTTGCAATAAAGTTTAGTTGAAAGTAATGGTGGTAGTGCACTAAAGAAAATAATTATTGCTGACATCACTAGTTTTTTTGGATATCTAATCATTTACTTCAATGAGAACCTTACTACAACTAAAGCATATAAAACATTCAAATATATCAAGCTTGAGGGGGATCCATGTATAAGTGTTAGAGTAAGAGCTAAGAAGAAGTTATGAACGTAGTTGTTTTTGGAGAAATTATAAGTTTCTCCTTTGATAAATGCGACTTTTTTCAGATAAAGAGTGATGGTGATATGATCACAATATTTCACACCAAATAATGTGAGTTATTTTACATATATTTTATTTTTATCTAATCAATTATTTTGCCTATCATCTAGCTAGGCTTGACCCATCAAGCTTTGAGGGTTCCATGTGTAAGTGTTAGTAAAAAAAGTGACCGACATAAATAGAAGAGATGCTGTATACCTTGTTTGGCTAACACAAATCAGCAGAAGTGCCATTTGGATTTTGGACAGAGGCATTGATGTGAATTAAAAAGGTTGGCTTAACAATATTATGCTTCAATTCTCCAATATTTTTCTCAGGTTTAAGCGAATATATACTCCATTTTTTCAACTCCTAATACGTTATATATATCTATATAGTAGGAGTGTGTACGGGTCGGCTTCGGTTCGGTTAGTGATAAATTTTTGAACCGAACCGAAATTTTTGAGTAGTAAAATTTATGAACCGAACCGAATCGAAAATAGGTATTACCTCGAAATTACCTGAACCGAAAAAATATGACTAGTTCGGTTTCGGGTATTTGGTTACCCGAAATTTATTAATATTTTACTAAAATTAATTTAAAAATTATATATTTTTATTTTTGAACCTCATACTCTTTAAATTCATTAGTTATTATAAAAAAAAAATACAAAAAACATAATATATTAACATATTCAACACAAATAAAAATACAAATTATAAATTAATACAAAAATACATTAAAAATAACAAAAAAAATATATATTTTGAATTTTCAGGTAACTACGGGTATCTATGTGCAGTCTACCTCACTACCCGTAACCGAACCGAAAATAACGGGTATTAAATTTAACTACCCGAACCGAACCGAATAAGAAAAATACCTGAATTTAACAGAACCTAATTACCAGTTTGGTTCGGGCTATTCGGTTATCCCTGGGTTCCTTGCACAACCCTACTATATAGTTCTAACATGGCCATACAAGTGTTGACATTTCACTGGTTGATGAGATCTCCAGGTGTCTAGCTCCCACTGGGCATGACCTGTCCATGTGGCCCTGTGGGGGGTTCCTATTGGGCAAGAGTATTCTATACTAACAAAGGATTTCGTCCCAAAATAACGAATTCGTCGTCTGCAATTGATAAATCATGAATTTACATTCAATTAGTGGCGGTGGCGATGGCAGTGGCAGGTGGGTCTCGATAGATTGGGCACCTGAGTTCAAAATATCCATAAAGAGGGAGGGAGATCACAGGGGATGAAGATGGTGATTCAGGCATCAAATTTTAAATTAAAGATTTAGATTTAGTTTTGTTGTGATTTTTATTTGAATGGATTGGTCTAATTAAAATTTGGTAATATGGATAATTTAAGACAATATAAATTATATATTGAGTTTGAGAAAAAGTCATACCACGTGGAAGGTTAAATATTTATTTTATTTTATTAGGATTAATTGTATTTTATTCATGAATTATCACTAAATTTATAATAATTAATTAAACTATTGAATTAGACATACAATTCTTATACTTAAATTATAATATATATAATAAAAATAAAAAACCGCAATCATTTAAATAATTTATCATTAGATTTTTTCAATCTTTATTTAAAAAATATATATTTTATGAAATAAAGTGTAATGGTTTATCTTTTATATTTCTTTAAATTGGTATTGGTTTAACTTTTGAGAAATATGGTAGTAATTTTGAAGGGGTTTGGATCTTTCATTTTTGGGATTTATAATACTTATGCGGGCTCGGATTTGGGTAGTATATCCTTTTTGTGGATAATGAGCAATGAAACTTATGTTGTTATTTGGGCTAAACCTAACATGGACTGTCTCTCTAAGTTTAAATAAAAAAAACACAATCGGATCCAATAATTTATTTTAGTGGGTTAATGTGACAATCTCACACACACACACATATATATATATATATATATGTATTATATGAAAAAAAAATCAATTTTGTAATAAAATTTTTTATAATTATTTTTTTATACAAGACTTATTAAATTTAAAATTATACAAACTCATATCACGTTATTTAGGAAGGAATTTTTCACCAAATGAATTAAATTTTTTAGGAATAAAATATCTCATTAATTAAGTTATAATAGAATTATAGAACTTATTAATCCTTATATATATATATATATATATATAAGGATTAAATTGAAGAAAATAAAATGATAAGATCTCAATTATATAATTATACCACTTTTATTTTTATCTAAATGTGTGAGAGTAAACTTTTCTAACAAGCTAGGCATATGATGCATCATAATCTTGAATATTCATGCCTTCTTAATTTCAAAATACAAAATGTTAATTATAAAAATTAGAAATCAATTAAATTGAGTTGAAAGCTCAAGTACCAAAATTCCACAAAATTTGAAAACATAATATCCGCAAATTTTTATATATATCATCATTGGTACGGGTACCCCAAACTTTGAAACATAGAACGATACTAGTATACAAGCCTACAGAAAATGCAGTGGTCGTGTTCACTTCAAACCCGTGACCTTCACAGAATATATAGGGGCACTAACATTTTGGTTCTTTTTGTTTTAAGGATTGGTCTCTGGGTCTGTTTCAGTTTGGCCCATACCTGCTCCACGAATCGTATTGAATTCACATGGATTGATCCATTTTTATTCAGATTAGATCGGGTCCGGTTTAATCCGTAAATATACACAAAATATGCAGAAAAGCTTAGGAAAAAAAATAAAAAAAATTTAGTTTGGGTAATTAACAAACATTATTGATCTTGATTTAACTCCTCGGCCAATCTTACATACAAAAATATTATAGATTTCTTTTTAAGTTTGTAGCTGGATATTTAGTTTTGTTAGATTTGTAGATACTATATCTTATTTGTTGAGTTGATATATTTTAAAAAAGAAAAAAAAATCATGAGCATATTGGTTTCGAATAAATTTTACTCATTTTATTATTTTTAAAAAAATAAGATCTTGAGATACAGATATTTCGATACATTATTGTAAAATTAAAAACTAATAAATAAGATTTGAATCATTTCACCTATTGATGATAACTAAACTATAGATAAGTATATAACTTGATTTCATTATGATAACATCTACATATGAATGCTGACCCAATCAATTATTTATTATCTAATCCAAAACAAGAGTAACATATAAACTCAAAACCAAACCTTAGAAGAGGAATATTTGGTATGAACAAGCTTTGACATAAATTAAAAATTATATTTTTCAATGATTACATAATGGTTATTGCTATATTTATTTTGTGAATCCCAGTAGTGACACCTTTAGATTATGATGTACAACCTGCTAGTCATTATCTAATAAATAATTTTTGTAAAAAAATAAACAAAAACTATATATTGGTATGAATCACACTAGCTGGCACAATTACTCAAACTATATAATGCAAAAATCCCTCCATGATAGCTCATGAAAAACTGTATAAACTCTTAAATCTATAAGAAGAATACCAATTTAGGCAAGTATCTACCACCCACTTATAATTTGTACAATTTAATTGGAAAACAAACTTTAGAATATGGAATGATGATAGTCCTAATAATTAAGGAGAAATACAGATCATAAACACAGGTGGCAGGTACCATTTTTATGTATTTTAGAAGGAAAAAAAAATATAGAGATGAGTCAATAAAAGCACTATTTAATTCATGTATGAATTATTGGAGAGCTCAATAAGAAAAATTTAGTGACGATAGAATCTACCTTTTGGTGGCCAAATTATAAAGAATCTTGATTCCGAAAATATTATTTTATTTTATTTTATTTTATTTTATCGAACAGAAAATAGAAAATATAATTAATATAATTTAAAATGTTGATTTTTAGACCTCCTAGATAGATAGGAAAAAATAATCATGTTAGACCATTCAAAATACTTGCATGATTTTCAAATTATACATTATTTATAATTTCATTAAAACAAATTTGAGTCAATTTCATTCCTAAAGATTTTATATAATTTTAAGGGTTAAAACAATCCATCATTCCGAAGAATCTGAACTGACCTATAGTACTTGAAAGTCACTAATTCAACACATTTAAATTCCCAATACATGTTAAGAACTAGATTATTGATTAAGCAGCAAATCTCATAAAAAACGTACTCAATTAATTAGTCATTAGCTTCCATGTAGTAGTTTAAACTTTAAATATAAAAAATTTAAATCTCACATCATTCCATAATAAAGTTATATCTCAATTAGTGGAATGGAGTGCTTGCTGATCACGTTTTCAATCATTCTCTAATTATAGAGTTAAAGTCAAAATTTTGTTTAGTACGTACTACTCCTATGCTAGTACATTTTGCCATTATTACACAGATCTTGTTCAAATTGAGAATTGACAAATTTTATATCAAATCAAGAAAAAAAAAAAGAGCTTAATCTCGAATGCCAATTTGATAGAGAGAAATCCTCATGTCCAAACTTGAAATCAAGAAAAAAAAAGAGCTTAATCTCGAATACCAATTTGCGGAGTAGACAACTCACGGTGGTCAAGTTCCTCATTTGACAGGGCATTCTTTTTACAACTATAATCATGAAATGGGCAATTGATAAATCTTAACTCAATTCAACAAAGTCGTAATTAGCAGGTCCTAGAAAATTTCACGGCATCCCATAACACTAAACTCCAATTCTAATTAGGCTCATCTAAATGATTGGTCCATAAAGGCAATTCCTCCAACTTCTCCCTAGCAAAAGATAGAGTTTAGGGAGGGAATTGAGCAAGTCAAACATGATTCAGGGTACCAATTAAGCTAAAGCCTAAAAGTCATTATCTAACCACCAAAAAAAAAAAAAAAACACCTAAACACAGAAGCCCTTCTGAGAATTTTCATGTGAACACTACTAAGTTCTAGAAAAAGAATAAAAAAAATTCTTCCTCTGTTTCTCTTCTGCAGAACAATTAACTGTATGAAACTGATTTCTGCAGAAGTTGAGCTCAAAGTTCTGAACCTGGGAAATTAACCCCCTTAAACCCAAGTCCCAACCTCTTGAGCATTGACTCATGGGCATGGCCAGGGTCTTGGCCTTTTCAATGCCGTTTTCAATGCCGTGTCACATGGGGATCTCTTGAAGTCCTAAAATACCTTATTCCAAGAACACCAAGGCTGTTAAAGCAAAGCAATAAAATAAATGACAAAGTTAATCTAAATAAAATTAATAAATAGTACAAATTGTATTGTACGAGAGTCCCTTGACTGTTACGGGCGGTTTGCTTTGGAAAACAAAAGCTAGTCATACCATGCCCATCACTGATGTCCACAAGAAGAAAAGCTGGAAAATAATTCATAATTTACTTCATAGAAAACTCACTCCTAGTCATCAATGATATTTTAAGTAGAAACCCATATGGATTTTTAAGCTAACAGAACGAGGAAGAGCAGAACTTCAACTTCAACTCATTCTTAACTTCTTTCATGGGTTATGGCCATGTGATAGACAAAATTCAAAAATATATATGTATATAAAAAAAAGAACTTTATAAAATTCAGAAATTCTAAAGGCCCTCACCTTTATATATTGCAAGCATTCGTCAGATATTGACAGTAGCAACTAGCAAGCATCCATAACAGCAGAGGAAGCTTGCATCTAGCTACTCCAAGAAAGGGAAAACCATGTCCATGGATTCAAAGAAGTCTAACAAGATCAGAGACATAGTTAGACTTCAACAGATCATTAAGAAATGGAGAAAGCTTGCTAATAAATCTTCAAACACCAGTAGCAGTAACAGCAAAAGCATCAAGTTTCTCAAAAGGACACTCTCTTTATCGGATAATACCATCCGTGAAGGATCAAGCAGTGCTGTCCCGAAGGGCTACCTTGCAGTTTGTGTTGGAGACGAGCTAAAGAGATTCATCATACCAACCGAGTATCTGAGTCATCATGCCTTTCAAATATTACTGCAAGAAGCAGAAGAGGAATTCGGGTTTCAACAGTCCGGTGTTCTGAGGATTCCCTGTGAAGTTCCTGTGTTTGAGACTATCCTGAAGGTGGTCGAGGGAAAGAAGGACATATTTTTCACTCAAGAATGTATACTAAACATAGAAGAGATGGTCGGATACTGCTCATCAGAAAGCCAGCTTACTCATTCTCACCATCCACAGAGCCCAATGTGCAGATAATCTCCAATTTTCAGTATTTTTTTCTTCTTTGATATCACTTTTTTTCTCTTCTTCTGATGAGACCGTGTATCAGAGTAGGACTGAGCAGGAGAGATATTTCAATGAGATGTAAGAGAACCCGTCTGAGAATTATGGGAGCGTACAGTTTTGCATTGTCTAAATAAATCATTATATATCTGCATTTTCGGTACCAAGCAATTCAAATCATAACTTCTGATTATCCATAAAAGATGCTTCAAAGAACTGCAATCACCAACTAGGCATCCTCTCTCATCAATGAGGCAAATGATGATTGTGCAATTTTATGCCAAAGTTATAAACCAAGCCCTTCCAATCAAAATGACTAAATTAACCACATAACTGGCATTTATATTATTCTCTCAAGAACAGAGCCATCACTTAGGTATAGTCTGGGGGACTAAAGGGGAATGCACATATAGATACTCACTTTACAACTCAATGTATTCAGTGGCAGAGAAAAACTTGATCAAAACATCATCAAAGGAAATGCCCAACTAGTTCAAGGTTTTTCTTTTATCATAATACGCATATGTTATATATTACAATTTCGAAAAACTTCCAAAAACTATTGTTTACAGTAAAATGAAGTCTTCAGAAGGAAAAGCAAACTAAAAAATTGCAACATAAATCAAAGAGAGATGTCAAAAATATTTTCTAAGAAAAAAGAACCATGCTAAAATTGCAAATAAATGAAGCCAGCTTCTTTTCGTAAGGAAGAAGTGCTTGAAACATGCTCTGATCTGCTATTGACAAAATTTGCAAAATGTTTAAGTAAAATATGAAAAGCTTATCAAGGTCATGCATGTAGCAATCTTCAATTTTGATAAGTTATACTTGGCTTCTTTTTTTTTTTTTTGGTTGCTAAACTACCTATACTTGGCTAATCATGAAGAGAAGAAGTAACTTCAAAGAGTAGTTAAAATAAAGAGATAATATCAGTTAAGAAAAGGCATAGCATCTGTCATCACTAACATGGTGCACTGGTGACAGGAAAAAAATGATTAATCATATACATGAAGTTTAGTCTTTAAATTGAGATTTGAGAATGCCAATATATGAATTTTACATGTGACTACTAGATAGTATTATATGGAGAAACCTACGGAATTGTCCTCTCTTAGAAGTCATCGTATGCCAATGCTTCATTAGATTGAACTCCCTCATAAGGAAGCATGTTGCTTAAGTCCCACAAGCTCTAATAAAATTATTAAGTACAATGTGCAACAGTGTACTAAGCACTACGGAAACAAATGTTTTAATGATATATTGTGCCTAAAAATATGATAGTGTAGCTATTTGCACTCAAATCAAGTTAAACTAATATTTTTATAATAGCACACTTGGACCTTTATTGTGCAACTCACATGCAAGCATTAACTTCAAACTTCTGGAATTATGAAAACATGTCAACAATGCTCATCGAATTTTCCTATAGAATAAGAAACAGCACTCCCACATTATTTTGTGGACTATAGTATAAACTTGATTTCAAGTCCACAGTAAGATAGGATCATAATCAAGGTTCAGATAAAAATTATTATTCACAGTGTTTTGTTCTAATTTACAACTTATGAGTAGCAGAAGCTGAAATAATCATGTCATAGGCCATATTCATATTCAATTATCATTAATCTTAGCAGTAAAACCAATTAAAATACAACTGGCACTTGTGTTTCTCAAGAAACTGTGCTTGTCAGAGTCAAATGATATGAGGATGTGTGGTAAATTGCTGGTGCTGTAGGTATACTATTAACTCACCAGGTTAACAATATTTAAATTTTAGATTCCATTCAAACAATAATAATGCAGAGAAGTCAAAGAACCACATTAAGATCCAGATACAAACACCCACTTGACATCTGTATTCGAATCCATGTGTTAATCAGTCAGCAAGTAGTACAAACATTAATTACCATCTGAACATGAATACAAAAATCGTTAAATCTTGCAGTACCAGTAGTTAGAATCCTAAGAGACCACATGCTGGCTCTATAATGGAAGAGTCCTTGTCATGTGGTATGTGCCATTAAAAGCGTGCAGTGAGAAGCATAGGAAGTAGGAAATAAGATAGAGTCACAGTAATCCAGAGCACAATAAATCCTGCAGCACCAATGAGTTTCACTGATAGCCCTGAAAGTATGCTTGATCACAAAAAGAGTAACAATCACACTACAAGCCCTATCTCACATAACTGGGGTTGCAACGTAGATCTCTACAAAGATAGCGATGGATGAACTCAATGAGCAACATGGTTCTTTCGTGCATTATTTTGCAGATGATATTGTTTAAGTTGATGAAACTAGGTGCTGGATATGTCTCGTTAAGTTTACTAACCGAAATGATTATGTTATGACGAGGATAGGTGTTATCCTTCTCCACTTCAAACATAGGAAGTATGTCAAGCATCTGCAAGCAATAAGATTTTTCTTTGTGAAGACGTGTTGCTTTTATTAAGAAAGCATTACAGAAGGTGTTCTTCAATTGGGAAATTGTCAATACTACTGAATCTCATTTCTCTCACCCATTTTCCAAATTAAAAAAAATAAATTGCGCTCGTTCACTTATTGTCCCTTACTTGGCTATAACCTAGAAATCATATAAACTATAAACAAATTGTTTCATATATATAAATAGCTATCTTGTTAAAATCACATTCTTAGACCTCCCTTAATTGATCTTAATTCAATGTTCAAAAACCGAGTCTAAGCCTTGTTTTTTTCACTGTTGAACTACATCATAGTTTGATTCTAGTAATTTTATCTTAAAGCTAAATGAAAGAGGTCTTCTATATTATAAGGAGAGATAAACACAGATATTTTTTTTTTTTATTAAAGATATGATCTATTTCCAATTCTCTAAAGTACATATTATTTCCAAAAACACAGCATTAGTAACACTAAACTACTTTAGCAGTTATTAACTTCATTAAGGCCAATACTATAACATAACAAAAACCAACTTGGTTGATTAATATCCTGCCCAGTATGCAACATAAACTCTTTCATGCAACCAGCTTGTAGAAATAAAAGAACTTGCAGCCTGTAGACAGCAAAAATGTCCCAATTTTGAGCAGAAAAAGGAAAAGGAATGCACAAGCAGTGCTTGAAGACTCATATAGCACTTGGGTTGCATCTACGGAAGGGAATAACTAACAAACTTAGTATGGTAACAGCGACCCTCATTGAAGTAAAGACACGAAATAGAGCTAAATGGAATTCAATTTTTTGAATAATAATATCATATCCACTATAAAAAAGCATCTTCTAATGGTTCAAGAGAATTAGAGGACCTTTAGGTCGCATTTGGCTGACCAGATAAAGTGGAACAGACAAGATAAGAAAATTTTCGGGCCTATTGGTGTTTGGTCCACGGCATAAAATTATGATAAATGAAATCAGGGGTGAGGGTTTTTTTCATTCGTCCTATATATAACTGTTGTTACTAGTAGTTTCAACACCTCTTTCCAGCTTTTAATATTTTTGATCAAAATTTATGAGACATCACTAGAACCTGGCCACAGTTAAGGAAATTTAAGTCAATGAAATTTCACATAAATAACCCGGGTGAGTCAGGTGGTTATGCCTCAAAAATGGAAAGAGAAATAACCACACACTCAGCTTCTTAATTGAATCTCTCCTCTACAAAAATGAAAATAAAGTTTTGCAATATAAAGCAACTACACAAGCTACATCATATGTATGAAAACATTCAACTTTATAGTTTACTTTAGTTTGTATCAATCAATGAAAAAAATAGAAATATTTGATTAAGCATATAACCATCTGTTTTACATCCATCTCAACATGAAAATCAAATTGATGTCTCTCGAATATAACTTTTTGAGAGGGGAAAAATTATACAGAAGGATATGAAGAGAACCTGAATGTAGGCTATTCAGACCAGAGAAAGCCACCTCCATTAGCACAATATTGGGTGAATTTTGCAGACTTGTATAATCATTCTGACAATCCAAAAGAACTTTGAGGCTCAAAATGATAGATCCTCACCGTCATTGTAATTTGGAAAAGTCACACATTTGAAAACTTTACACTTTGAACACAAGACATATCCAACCTGCATCAAATATTAACTATGAAAATGGGGATTCACAATGGAGATAAGTATATACAACCTACTGGTGTATATATATAAACATATCTTTACGGAGTTATATATATAAACATATATGTACACAAGTTTCCCAGGGATACTTCCCATAAAACAACAGGACGTAAGGAAGCATTTCTTTTTTAAATACTTCTAAAGAACTGAAGTTCATTCCTTTACTCCTTTGTTGGAATAATCACTAGAAGTAAATCAGAATGATGTATTTAAAATTTCAACTCAATCCCAATATGGCCCGTGTTTATATGAGTGCCTAAAATCTTTTCAAGTATGCCTTAACTTCAAGCATCACTGGTCAGTATCATTGTTAAGCAACACTATTTGAATTAGGGTAACCAAGCTAAGTATTTTAAATCAACTTCCTATTCAAAAACCCCATCACCGAAAAGTTTAGACAACTGGACTGATTGTAGCACTTACAGCTTTGCAAGATGGACATCTGCGGTAGATCCGGTTGTTTTCAGCTTTCACATTGGTTTTCTGCCCTTTACAAAAATCACATAGTAACCATCCCTTACCATTGCAAGGTTCACACATAATGCCTGCACCAACCTTGAAACAACTGAACTAGAGTCAAAGTAGTGCATAAATAAAAGGATTGTAGCATTAGGCTAACAAAGACATGTGGTTGACAATATAATGGGCATCTAAGTATGATCACAACTCAACACCTCTAATTGACTGTTATTGTCCACCACTCAACTAAGCCTTATCACCATTGATGCTAATAACTATCTCGCGCTACAAAACTAAGTTTCCCAAATACCCGCAGTCCCACCTTCTTTGTTGAATCTCTAAACTCCTAAAAACCTAAAATCCATTACATAAATGCCATTGCTAATCAATTAAATAGTTGGTAGAGTTCAAGTAGAACAAGAAATTCAGAGAAGATGAAGATTACCTGTTGTTGTACTTGCTGCAGAGGTGCACATTGAGCAGGCTTCAAGTAAACACGCCCAATCCTTGAAGGAGGGGACGGAAAATTTACTGAAGAATTGAAATTCGAAGGGACCACCATGGAAATCGTAGCCATTAGAGTTCCCTCTCACGCAACCGAATGAGTCACTCAGCTTACACATACCTCCTCATCCCATTATCCAGTTCACAGTGCTTAAAACCACCCTCGGCTTTCCACAAAATTAACATCACTGCCACTCCGCCCAATGAAAATGCACTTCACTCTTCAGTTAATACCAAGCTTGCCACTCTATTGAAGACAATTTAATCAAGCTGCTGTATAAAGCTAATACCTTTCTTAGGCGCAAGTTAACCCCAACCTCTTTCCCTCTCTCAGATACAAATTGACGCCGGAATCGCAATCCGGCCGGAATGAATTCGCCGGTGGAAACCATTGTTACACTCTCACTCCTGTTGATTTTTCCTCGTCTTCTTGTGCTTTCTATGCGTACACTATCAGCTGACCCCTGCGACTCCACCGCCCAGCGAGATCGACGGACCCTCCGTTCCGATCAAATCACGGTGCTCCTAAACGGATACTCCGAATCCCGCATACCTCTTATCCAATCAATCTCCGCCACGTACACCGCATCGCCGCTGGTATCCTCTGTGCTTGTCCTCTGGGGAAACCCCTCTACCCCACATAACATTTTAACCCAGCTGGCCCACAATCTCTCTATATCCTCCTTCGGCGCAGCATCAATCTCCATAGTCCGTCAACCATCAAGCAGTCTCAACGCTCGGTTCCTCCCCCGATCATACATAAAAACGCACGCCGTTTTAATCTGCGATGACGACGTAGAAGTGGATCCGAGATCATTCGAGTTTGCTTTTTGGATCTGGTCATCAAATCGTGACCGTCTGATCGGATTCTTCGCTAGATCACACGACATAGATTTATCGAGGAAAGAGTGGATTTATACGGTGCACCCGGACAAGTACTCGATCATTCTCACCAAGTTTATGATATTAGATAGTGATTATTTGTATAAGTACAGTTGTGAAGGTGGGCCAGGGATGATTGAGATGAGGAGGACCGTTGATCTGATGCGAAACTGCGAGGACATTTTGATGAATTTTGTGATTGCAAATGAGACTAATGCGGGTCCCATATTGGTGGGAGCAAAGAGGGTTAGAGATTATGGAGATGCAAGGAATGATCACGGTGACGGTGATGGTGATGGTGATGGTGATGATAATGGACGAATAGGATTGAAAGGTGAAGAACAGAGTATGAAGGTGAGTGAGGTGGGATTGAGTAGTAGGAGAAAGGAGCATAGGAAGAGGAGAGGGGAATGTATAAGGAAGTTCCATAGTTTGTTGGGGAAAATGCCTTTGAGATACAGTTATGGAAAGGTAGTTAATTCAGTTGGAGAACAAGGATTGTGTGAGAAAGGAGGGAAATTGGTCTTTTGTGATCAATGATAAGTAGAATTCTCAAGTTCAAAATTTCCTTTCCAAAAGATTTGTTGTTAAAAATATTATAATTTTAACATGTAGTGTTTTAGAATGCTTTACTTATATATATATATATATATATATATACTTAATAACTCTGTAACTTTATTATATAAGGAGAATATCATGTACTTATATATTATTTTAAATGAGAAAATCTCTTATGATCTTCTACCATACAATATATACCACATTAAAAAGAAAAATTAATTTATAAAAGACACTTTTTTTCTCTTGATAAAACCATACTTCCTTTCTTCTAAATTTCTTTGTTGTGTTTTTTCCCTTACCAGTTACCACCCAATATATACAAAAATAACTAGTTAAGGATTCAAAAATGGTAAAAAACTCAAGATGATTAATCATTTCTTTATGTCTCCTGAAAAAAACAATACAATTATATAAATACATTGTCTGACACAATTTATGTTATACAATCTTATATAACATACCGATTACAATTTTGGTAATTAAATCTTTAATTTTGGTGACTACCTAGCTTTGTTGCTATGTTGAACTTCTGTGTTTACGCAGATAGGTATCTCAGTCTCTTTTGATTAACAGTTAGCATACACTTCTGTAAACAGAACGAGTTTGACAGCAAAGTATGATTATCAGAAAATAAGTTTTCTGAGGCTCAGCATTACTGCGTTTGGTTCTTCTGAAAAGGATGGAGATCCAGAGAAGCAAGTTCAAAAAATTAGTGGTCATAGTCTGCTTATAGTGATTCTGTTATTTCAGTCTCATAATAAGCAGCAGTCCATCATCTCTCTCCCTTACACACACACACAGTCTAAAGTATTTCTTGACTGATCAGATAAAAAGACTCCGCTGAAGCCACCAAATTGGAATACTTATTTCCTTATTTCAGTCCTCATTTCATTTTCTACTTCGTGATCATAATTTTTACCATTAGGGACAAAGCCAATTTGAACCTGTTAGTTGTTATGACCAGAAATTTGATACCCTATTGGTGTCGGGTCAAGAGAACCCAAAGTTTCAAAAAGACTGTTTGGTCATTGTTCCTCAGGTAACAACTCAATCCCCTGCAACTTTCAAGAGATTACCCAGCAAGTCAGCAACATGTTCCTCAAAGCCCCATATTCTTCATGGAATTAGAAAAATTGAAACTTTAATATTTGGGAGAGAAGTAATTCAAAACAAATTAGTAATATAGGATTCGGGAATGCAAAAAAAAAAGTGAACAAATACAAAATGTACTTGAGCTTACTAGACCAGCTTCAGAGAAAAAATCTCAGCAAGTCTGAAGAGCAAAAGATTCAATTTACGAGCAGTTTAACACCTTCAATGCCATTTCAATTTTAGCAAGGAGGCTGCCTGAATTACCACTCAAAGCTAAGAAAAGAAACAAACAACAGCAAGAAAAAGAAAAAAATATATTGTATCAGCCTTACCAAAGAAGTCCGCTTGATTCTGACAGAAAATTCATAGCGAAAATTGGTGAAAGTTGATGAATTTGTTGTAGGGAGCTGCATTCATCTCTATGGCACAGTATTTTTAAGCCAAAGAGCCAAACTCCAGCCCCATACATGTCTTCCAAAATATGAAATTGATGCAGAACACGTGCAATACGAGAAGATAAGAAAAAGAAGACAAACTCAAATACGATAAATCAAATCGAAAACTAGATTGAATAAGAAGCTCGAACAACAAGATAAATATGGTTATGGAGTCTCCTCCAAATTCTCCTGGATGCGCCGCCGTGGTTCCGCCGAAACCCTAATCTAGACATACAAGTTGTGTGGGATGTGGAGAAGTTTTGAAGTGGGGTATATAAAGGGAGGGGCGGCTGTTACTGGACCAGTTAGTGTAACCTACTCTTGTTCTGATAGATTAACCAAAATACCCTTTTCGTTCCTTTTCTTTTATGTTTTGATTGAAAGAGGCCCACTTTGAATACATGAACTGGGTATGAAAGCCCGTTTTGATACAGGTGGACTGAGATGTATATTGGCCCTTATTCTTGGGTTTGTCCTCTTCAGTCTTCATTGCTTAGTGTTTTTTTTTTTTTTCCAGTTTTTCGTAATTAATTTATCTCTTTGTGCTTAGTTAAGTGTTTGATGTTGTTAACTCATCTTAAGAAAATTATCTGCTTCACATTACATAAGGGATGGGCAAACATACTTGGTTTTATTTTTTGTCTTCTTTACATCATTTCTCATATCTCTTCTTTAAATGAGTCAATTGTTTAAAATTATCTAATTAAAAGTCATTGATTTGATCTAATTTTTGTTTTTGTTTTGATAAAAAAATAATATTTTCAAATTTATAAAAAACAAAAAAGAATACATATATAATGGTCTATTTATAATATAATTTTTGTTTTGGTCAAAAAATTAAATTAAAAATAATAATTTCTTAACTATAAATATTTAAATGAAATATAGTATAGTTTTTTACTTGGTCAAAAGTTATTATTATGAAACTTGATAAGGCATCAAATCTATTCTTGATGGTTTCTTTGTCCTTTTATATAATCAATTAAATAACTTATCACAAAATAAAAATATATTTTATGTTATTATTTTACATATAAATACGTTTTTTTACAAATAGTAAAAAATATATTAAATGTGTAAGGTTTAGAGCTTAAATATGTTTTGCTTATTTTACTTAACGAGCTCAAAAATAAAAGATTGACTCGTTAAAAAAATAAACCTAGTTCGATTTGAATTCTTAACGAGTATGTCACAAACTATTTACTATTTTCCTTGACTTGTTCCACCTATTTTTGCATTGAATATTTTCATTCCATATACATAATATTATTGTTGAATATAAGAAGAATGTATATTCAGATGATTTTAAATGTATAAGAGGGAGCCTTTATTTATAGGCTAAAGTGTTTAACCTAACATAATAAACCTATACTAAATATCAACCAAATACGTAATAGAAATTTCACAGAAATAAGGAAACTATAAATAAGAAAATTTCACCTACTAATTAAGCTGACTATATTTACACTCTAATACTCCTCCTCAAGCTGGAGCATAAAGATTATATGTTCCAAGCTTGTTGCATAGATATCGCAATCGGTTTCCTGTCAAA
Organism: Quillaja saponaria; assembly: GCA_029379385.1. Lineage (NCBI taxonomy): Eukaryota > Viridiplantae > Streptophyta > Magnoliopsida > Fabales > Quillajaceae > Quillaja > Quillaja saponaria. The sequence continues at coordinate 23,676,581 of CM055610.1, forward strand.
GATTTTGTGAATAAATCTGCTAACTGATCTTCTGATTTTACATATGTAGTCTTGATTGTATTGTCCATAAGCTTTTCATGAACGAAATGACAGTCAACTTCTATATGTTTTGTTCGTTCATGAAAGACTGGATTTGATGCAATATGTAATGCAACTTGATTATCACATACTAACTCCATAGGCTGTGAGTGCTGAAATCCAAGTTCGTCTAATAGATTTTTCAGCCAAACTAACTCATCAGTGGTATGAGTCATGACTCTATATTCAGATTCAGCACTGGATCTTGCAACAACAGTCTACTTTTTACTTTTCCATGAAACAAGATTTGCACCCAGAAATATACAGTATCCTGTAGTAGATCTTCTGTCAAATTGAGAGTCTGCCCAATCAGCATTGTTATAACCTTGAACTGGAGTAGAATTATGTTTATGGACTAATGTATGACCACGACCATGTCCCCGAACTAGAGTGTGCCCATGATTCTTATATAATAAACCCTTTTCGGGTGCAGTTTTAAGGTATCTTAGAATACGAATAACAGCATTCCAATGAGATGTTTGAGGCTGAGAAAGAAATTGGCTAACCATACTAGTTGCAAAAGCAATATCTGGTCTAGTGACTGTGAGATAATTCAGCTTACCAATAAGACGTCTATATTGCTCAGGTTTAGTTAATAGCTCCCCCTCATCTGGTACAAGTTTAATATTGGGATCCATAGGAGTATCTACAGGTTTGGAATCCAACATACCTATATCACTCAAGACATCCAGACGATATTTTCTTTGAGAAAGGCAAATACCCAATTGTGATCTTGCAACCTCGATCCCCAAAAAGTATTTTCGCTGTCCTAAGTCTTTAGTTTGAAACTTAGACTGTATGAATGATTTTAATTGTTGAATCCCATGATTATCATCACCTGTAATCACAATATCATCCACATATACAATTAAAAGAATTCTACCATTAGGTGTATGTTTATAGAAAACTAAGTGATCAACAGTACACCTCTAAAGGTCAAAACTAAGAACAATTTCACTGAATCTACCAAACCAAGCTCTAGAAGATTGATTTAAGCCATATAGAGACTTTTTCAATGGACACACCATACTGGACTCCCCCTGAGCAACAAAACCAAGTGGTTGCTCCATAAAAAATTCTTCATCAAGGTCACCATGTAAGAAAGCATTTTTGATGTCCAATTGATAGAGTGGCCAATCAAAAATAGCAACTAGAGATATAAATACTCTGATAGATGTAATTTTAGCTACATGAGAGAAAGTTTATGAATAATCCACACCATAGACCTGAGTGTAACATTTTCCTACCAATCTAGCCTTTAAGCGATCAACAGAACTATCAGGATGAACTTTTACGGTGTATACCCATTTACATCCAACAGTGGATTTTCTAGAAGGTAAAGAGACCAGTTCCCAAGTACCATTTGTATGTAAGGCGTTCATTTCATCAATCATGGCATGCCGCCACCCGGGATGAGCAAGAGCATCACTGGTGGACTTTGGAATAGAAATAGAAGACAAAGAGGAGACAAATGCATAATAGAGTAAAGATAAACGATGATAACTCAAAAAATTATAAATAGAATAAGGATTACGAGTTGAACGAGTACCTCTTCGTAAAATAGGTGGTGAAGCAGGATCCGATGCACGGGAAGGTGTTGGGACAAAATGTGGGTCATCAGGTACATCAACAGTGTCTGCTAGAAGATCAAGTAGTGATGCAGATAATACATAGTCATTTGATCCAAGATAAGGAACCGGAAGAGCCTCAGAGATAGAAGGTGACTTGGGATTAATGGAGGGAAAGAATGAAGATTTCTCAAAAAATGTAACATCAGCGGAGATAAAGTAACGATTCTTATCTGGACAGTAACATTTATACCCTTTTTGAAGGTGAGAATAATTCAAGAAGATGCACTTAAATGATTTGGAAGAGAGTTTATCCTGTCCAGGTGTTAGATCATGAACTAAACAAATACAACCAAAGATATCAAGCGAAAGTGAATATAAGGGATGATTAGGAAATATGATAGAATATGGAATTTTGTTATGCAATGTAGAAAATGGCATGCGATTAATAAGGTAGCATGCAGTAAGTACATCATCACCCCAAAACCGAAGTGGAACATGATCATGAAGTAATAAAATGCGAGCTGTTTCAATTAAATGTCTGTTTTTGTGCTCAGCAACTCCATTTTGTTGAGGGGTGTGAGAACAAGATGATTGATGCAACATACCTTAAGATGTCATAAAGTGCTAAAATGATGTAAAAAAATATTCACGTGCATTATCACTACACAAAATACGAATAGAAACACCAAACTGTGTTTTAATTTCAGCACAAAACTGTTGGAATATAGAAAATAACTCAGAACGATTTTTCATTAAAAATAACTACATGCAACGAGAATAATTATCAATAAAGGTTACGAAATACTGAAATCCCGAAAATGAACTAACACTACTAGGACCCTAAACAGCAGTATGAACAAGATGAAATGAAGATTCTGCTCTAAAACTACTATGCTTTGGAAACGAAGCACGTGTTTGTTTGCCAAGCTGACACGATTCACAATTTAAATATGACAGAGATGATAAACGAGGAACCATCTTCTGAAGCTTAGATAGACTAGGATGACCCAATCGACTGTGAATGATAATAGGTGATACATCTGTAGAGCAAGCCACTTAAGATGTAGGTAGTGTGGTAAGATGGTAGAGGCCCTGTAACTCACGCCCTGTGCCAATCGTCCATCCCGTACGTCGGTCCTGTATAGTAAAAGAATCATCAATGAAAGTGACAAAACAATTGAGAGAACGAGTCAATTAACTAATAGAAATCAGACTGAATGAACATTCAGGGACATAAAGCACAGATTCTAAAGGCAAAGAAGATAATGGTGTAGCTTGACATATACCTTTAGCAATGGTTGTGGAGCCCTTAGCTATAATGATAGTGAAAAGTGATGATGAATTACTAATACTAGAAAAAAGTTTGGGATTACCAGATATGTGATCAGAGACACCATAATCAAGAATCGAAGTGTCAGAAGAGGTCTAAGAGAGGCAAATGACAGAATTACCATGAGAAGATTACTGGGTAGCTTGATACTGTAGGAATTTATCATATTCAGTAGTTGATAATGAAACATTAATAAGCTTGTCTTTAGATTGTGAAACTTCAAGTGAATTGGTTGATTGAACAATGTTAGATGTAGTAATAACATGGGATCCAGAAAACATAGAGGTAAAAGTACTAGGTTTTGACATACCGATTTCAGATTTTTCAGAGGTAGACATACCGATGAACAATACTCCCCGATGAACAATAATCGTACTGCTGGAATGAAACACAGCAATAGAGAGACACGCTGGAATGAAACGCAACAATAGAGAGAGACGCTGGAAAGAAAAACAACGAAAAATAAAAATTAGGGTTTTTTTCTCCCTAAGCTCTGATACAATGTTAAATATAAGAAGAATGTATATTTAAATGATTCTAAATGTACAAGAGAAAGCCTCTATTTATAAGCTAAAGTGTTTAACCTAATATAGTAAACCTAGACTAAATATCGATCCAAATACGTAATAGAAATTACACATAAATAAAGAAACTATAAATAAAAAAATTTGACCCACTAATTAAGCTGCCTATATTTACACTCTAACAATTATAACTTTTTTCATTTAAGGTATTTATTCATTATAGGAATATCATAATAATTTTTTACTCGATATTTATAAAGCTAGCAAATGAAGATTAAATTTTTCTAGCATAATTTTCTCTTTATAAAGAAAGTGAAAAAAATTACAACTTTTTTGGTTTTTATAGTGAGATTTTTTAAATGGATACTTTTAGGGTATTTATTAAAAGAAAAATTTAATAAAATTAATCGCTTGGCTATGATTTAAATGTGATATAGTAACTAATTTATAAATTTTTGAATATTTTAAATTTTAAATGTCATATTAATTATACATATACACTTGTTAGAAATTTTTTTTAATATTTTTTTTTGAAAAGAATTGAACCATGAGATAGTCATCGGAACATGATAGTATATCAATTAGATTACATAACGAGTAGAATACGTATCTTATCTTCTGTTTAAAATCCCATCAGCTGACCTGTCATCAGAATATAATAATAAAATAATACTTCTTCGTTAGACTCGTCGAGGGGTCAACAACATATTTATATCCGAAATTACGTTAGCATAAAAATTTGTTTGTCATCAGTATTATCCACTTGTATTTATCCTTTTTGATTTTGTCTATATTTGGAATTTTAGCTATAAATTCCCTCTCCATGATTCTAATCAATCTTAGTTTTTGTGTGAGAAGACTGAGAATTTTGATTTGCGTGAGGGAAAGAGAGAAGGAAGGATTGAAGGGTAAAAATGAGGATCGAGGAAGAAAGCCAAGGAGTTTCAGCGTCTACAAAGCATTTGGTGTTTGCTTACTATGTCACTGGCCATGGTTTTGGTCATGCTACTCGTGTTGTTGAGGTCTCATTCCCAATTCTTCATCAATTCTTCATATTTTTTTATGAATTTTTGGATTCAAAATTTTGATGGGTATTTTCATGTATAGGATTGGATGAAAGGAGAAAATGATTTGCTATAAGTCTACATAACTCAATGTGATATTTGATTTATGATGTGTATATATAGGTGGTGAGGCATCTAATTCTTGCTGGGCATGATGTGCATGTTGTCACTGGTGCTCCTGAATTTGTTTTCACCTCGGAAATACAGTCTCCGCGCCTCTTTATTAGAAAGGTGATTTCAGTTATTTATTTCAGTAGATTAAAAATAGTAACTTTTAGTCAGATGAGGGATTGGGAAAATGAATAAAGAAATTCATTAAAAAAAGAAAAGAAAAAAAGATGCTTATGTTTCTGTTGATTTAATGTTTTTTGTGAGAGGTGAGCTAATTTTGTGTATTTATGTTGCATTCTGTTTATATCAACTAACTGTTGTTGGTTATAATTCATTGGTGAAACATCAGGTGCTTTTAGATTGTGGGGCAGTTCAGGCAGATGCACTGACAGTGGATCGACTAGCCTCATTGGAGAAGGTAAAGGAATTCCATTTCTTATTTGGTCTGTTATAGTTATGATAATTGCCTTGCCTTCATTTCCATGCTGACTCATTCTTTTCTGTTTGGCTACATTGTTAGTATTCTGAGACAGCTGTTAAACCCCGAGCTACTATCTTGGTAACAGAAGTAGAGTGGCTAAACTCCATCAAAGCTGACTTAGTGGTACTCAAAAAATCTTCTTCCCTATAATTACTTAATGAAAAAGAGGAATTGAAATAAATATAACTGGGCCGTCTCTGGTGTGAAGTCCAATTGGAGTGAACTGTTTCTATTATAAACTTTATTCAAATTTAAATTGTTTTCCTATCGAAAGGAGTATATTGGGTGGCTTCTTGTTAAGCTAATACAAATGCAGGTCTCTGATGTTGTCCCTGTTGCATGCCGTGCTGCAGCAGATGCCGGCATTCGCTCTGTTTGTGTCACCAATTTCAGGTAACTCACTATTGTTACCATCAGTTTTTCTCAATCTGATAAACTTTTCTAATTTACATTTATTTCTTTAAGATATCATGCACAACTTATCTCTTCTTACCATTCATTCTGCTTGGAACTTTCATGGGCCGATAATTTAAAGCTGTACTCCATTGGACATTTCATGTGCCAGGAAGACATATTGAACATTTTAAATTATCAGAATCTTATGTCTATTATCATTTTTGCTGTTTGTTGTGATATTGGTTACTGAACTTGTGTAAACAAGTAGACAGTGGGAAATACTGAGATTGTAAGCTGATCTTCACTTTCATAATGTTTTGGTAAATCCACAGAACTTCCAGTATCGACATTTTAGGAGAGAACCACAAAGATAAAAAGCACATCTTTTGTTTGCCTGTGTAGTCAGTGTAAATTGGTTATTCGATGAACAGCTTTGGTGTTTATGAGTTGTTCTATATTCACGTTGGAGTAGGATTCCTTTCATGATTGGCATCAATGATCTTTATACATGAATTCTCGAGTTATTTACGGGGACTTTGCTTTAGCTACTAATTTATTGCACAAATTAGTTCTCTTCGTTGGCTATCATTTTATTTTTTTTCTAATCTTATTGGAATTTTTTTCAGTTTACAAAATCATCTAACTCATTTTTTCTGAAGTTACCACTTCTTTATTATACTTCAATTTTCTTCTTAACATTATTAAATATCTTTCTTACTAATATCAGTTGGGACTTTATCTATGCGGAGTATGTGATGGCAGCTGGACTTCATCATCGTTCAATAGTTTGGCAGGTGACTTCTATTTCCTTTGCATTAAGTTTCTTTCTCTTAAAAGTAGACATTGATGCATGTCATTTTATTTTTATATGCACCTGGATTGACTAATTGCAATGCTTCTGTTCCGTTTTTCTTTTTCAGTCGTGAGGTTATCACCTTCTCAATCAATGTCTGATCTGGGTCTTATCATAATTAATCTCACTTTTATGCCTAGAACCATTTATTTCTCTCTATCTGTGCACTTCTGTGGCACTGGTTACATCTTATGCATTTATTCATGCTTCTCTGGGGAATAATTTCATGGTGTTGGCAATGGCAAAACAAAGAATAGATTTGTAACTGCAGATGAATTGATTATTTCTAATACTAGTGTGGTTCCATTTTCATGGGGTATCACCTTCTCAAACTATGCCAAATTTGGGTCTTATCGTAATCTATCCCAATTCTATGCTTGGAACCAGTCATTTCTCTGTACCAGTTCGTTTGTGAGACCTTACAAACATCGTACATGTCAAGATTGCATTTATAAATCTTCTCAAAATCATAATGTTCTGAGAATGTGGTGTGGACACAAATTAGGAGTCACACCGCGGAGTTTACTGTGCAGCAGGTATAGCATGTTTAGTTGCTAGACTAAAAAGTAGATTGAGGATAGATTATCAACAACTATGGACTCAAATGATCACATACACACACTATAAATATCTATAGTTTGCGTGACTACCGAGTATTTTAAGAGATCAGGAAAGTTCATGAATAACAAGAAAAAAATCAATATTTATCTGCTAAAAGAAACTATCGGTATTTGGATACAAATGAATAAACTCTTCCCCTCTCCCATACTTGATGTTTGTTTTGTTTTTTTTTTTAATTGGCAGACTCTATTTTTCTCTTAACTATACACCTTGTCCTCTTCAATCTGCCACTGCATGGGCTTTTGATAATAACCCAACTACCTGTTCGCTTCTAAATAAAAAATAATCTATGAAGAAGTTGTAAGTTCTTGCAAAAGAGTGATTTTCTTTGTTCTACTTTTAAATTTTAACATTAATGATTATATGAAGAACACCATGTAGGCTGATACGAGGTAGAACTAGAAGCATTTGAAACTGTGGTGGCTTTCAATTTGGGGCTTAGAATTGTCCTTTCTATTTTGGATGTTTCTTTTTCTTTTCTTTTTCATTTTTTCAAATATGCTGAATGAGTATAGTTGCTTGAACATTGATACAGATAGCTGAGGATTATTCTCATTGCGAGTTTCTTATCCGCCTCCCAGGGTATTGCCCAAGTATGTTGGTTATTTCATAACGTCAAAAGGATGAATCTGTTTGTATTTGAGGGCATGCTTAAATATGGTCTGGAGAATGACTTGCAACCTTTGTGTTAAAATGCATCATTTTGCAGTGCCTGCGTTCCGTGATGTTATTGATGTACCTCTGATTGTGAGGAGGTTGCACAAACCCGGCAAGGAGGTTTTGCCTCATAAAAATCTAGTAGATCTCTTCCACTGCATGAATTTATGATTTGTCAAAAGTCTAACCACCATATAATTTTATTTTGAAGGTGAGAAAAGAACTTGGAATTGCAGATGATGTAAAGCTAGTTATACTCAACTTTGGTGGCCAGGTGATTAACCCATTAGTCCTTGGACATTAGATTGGATCCTCTTTATGAGAAATATTCTTTTTGGAGATATTTTACGTGTTGAACCATAAATAGAAATTTATAGTGATAGGTTACGATTCTACGCTCTCTCTCTTCCCTCTCTTGTTATTCTATAAAATGAATAATATTTGACCTCTGCTTGATGGAAGGAGCAATGTATTCACCTTAGCCTTATATTTCCTTTGTTTTCATTGACTAACCTTTACGAACGTGTCATATGCACTCCCAGAATCTTTCTGACTGTCTCTGATGTGTTCTCTTATTTGCAGCCCTCAGGCTGGAAGTTAAAGGAGGAGTTTTTACCTTCTGGATGGTTGTGTCTGGTATACTGTAACATGTGTTTTATATCTTTTTCATATACAATTAATTTCTTAAATTATATTACTTACATATAATATAATGCAATTCCCCCCATCCCCTCCCCCCCCCCCCCAATGTCCTCTTCAGGTTTGTGGTGCTTCTGACAGCCAGGACCTTCCACCAAATTTCAGGAAGCTATCCAAGGATGCATATACACCTGATATTATTGCAGCATCAGACTGTATGCTTGGTTAGTATGAAACTTCTGCATTTGCTGAGCTGGATCACATTAAACTCTCTCTTTCTCTCTCTCTCTCTCTCTCTCTATATATATAAATATATATAATTGGTCCTCACTTCCTTGTCATTTCAGGAAAAATCGGATATGGTACTGCCAGTGAAGCCCTGGCATACAAGATACCATTTGTCTTTGTACGTAGAGATTACTTCAACGAAGAACCATTTTTGAGAAATGTGCTTGAGGTACTACTTTTTTTTTTTTTTTTGTCCCATCCTTCATTACCTATCATCCTTACTTTTTCCTATTCTGAGGTGCTTCTTATTCTTCCTCCGCATCTATGTTAGTTTTCCATTTCTTTTTTTCTGAAGGCTCACCAAGAATCTGATACTAGTTGAAATACTATACTCTTGATACAGCATCATCAATGTGGTGTTGAAATGATTAGGAGGGATTTACTCACTGGTCACTGGAAGCCTTACCTTGAACGTGCAATCAGCTTGAAACCATGCTACGAAGCAGGCATTAATGGTGGGGAGGTACTCACTTTATTCAGATGACTTCTAAGAACTTCCATATAACACCAGCTACGTTCTAATAATAGAAAATTGGTTTTTCTAACAAGTTCTCCAAGGGCACTTGATAAGATACAATAAATATGGTCTTTGGAATTTGAAACATTCCAAAATAAGTAAATTATTTATTACACAGCACTAAAATCATAGCCAACCACTACAATAAATGATACAAAATTTCTATATTTATCACCTTAACAAGTGCTCTAAGGGCACACATTAGAAAAATCCATAGAAAATTATACATAATGGAGGACCAGTGCAGAGTTAATCAGTTTCTTAAGTGAATCACTTACAATGTTCCATGCCTCTGGTGACAAAATAATCAGTTTGCAATGGAAATGAGGGGAAAACACTTGTTCTCTAATGTTGTGTACGTAATTTTTGTTAAATGTGACAAATGTAGGGTATAAGAATGAAGATAACAGAAAATCATGCCCTCAGGAACAATAAATACCTTTAACTTTATTTATTATATATTTTTTTGAATTTGCAATTGGACCATAGCTATATAAGGTGCATCTTGTAATTTAAATTTTTAAACTCTTAAACTTTAAGATGATGGTGGTAATTGTCAGCAGCCTCCTCAATGATGAACATTCTTTAGATACATTGAACTAAGTTTTTTCTTTCTGGCAGTCAAAGTGTCAACTCATTGCAAGGTTCCTTGTTAGCAAGTCTGAATGGGCCCTGATTTGAGATTGTTGTTTCTTCATGCTGGAGTGTTCTCTCATGTCATCTTTGAAGGTTTATTTGCATATTTGTGAAAATGTTGATCAGCTTCTTATAAATATATAAAATTGTAGGTTGCAGCACACATCCTACAGGAGACGGCAATTGGGAAAAACTATACATCAGATAAGGTAAAGCAATCTTGATATTTGTTTATACTTTATAGTATTGGTTTTCATCAATTTTGTCAACGTGCAGTCAGTGCTGTTTTTTTTTAATGAGGCCTCAATGAAATGCAACCTATTCTTAAAGTTTGGAATTATGTCCTTGTATCCAATTCCTTTTATGAAACTATTTTAATATTATCATGAACAATTTCTCCATGATTATTCCTGTGTTTTTAATATCACGTACATCTTTTTGAAATAAAGAAGTACATACTTCAAAAAAAAAAGTAAACTGTTAAATGTCATGTGACTTTAGCTTCCCATTGTTTGAGATTTTGAGCAGAAGTTATTTTCTCAGTCAAGAACTAATGTTCTAGTTATTTTTGTTATTTAATAGTATTGATCTAGGGAAAACATCTTACAATAAGGTTTTGGACAAAAGAAAGACTTCAGTTATTAGTAGGATATGCTGGCCCATTTGGTGCAACCATTTTCCTGCACAGTTGCATCAAGCAACAAGGGGTAAAAAAACTTGCGTTTTGATTAGACTTTCATGCTAATCATATGTAGGTAAGTGGAGCAAGAAGACTGCGTGATGCTATAGTTCTAGGATATCAACTACAAAGAGCCCCTGGACGAGATCTTGCCATCCCAGATTGGTATGCAACTGCTGAAAGTGAACTTGGAATTTCAACACCAATTCCCCCAGATGTGGACAACTCTCTAAACTTGTGAGTTTCCTTTTTTAGAATTAGTATTTCCTTGATGCTAATTTTCCCCCTTAATTACTTCCTAGTTTGATGATATAGTTAACTGCAACCTTTTTTTTTCATATCCGTGCATTCCTTCTTCAGAAGTGGTGAAAACTTTGAGATTCTTCATGGTGATATTCAAGGTTTTCCTGATACAGTGAGTTTCTTAAAGAGCTTAACAGAACTGGATGCTGTTAATGTCTCTGAAAAGAAATCTGAGAAATCCCGGGAGCGTAAGGCTGCATCTGGTCTCTTCAACTGGGAGGTCTGGGTCATTTCTTATTAAATTATAGACTGATTGGTCTCAACCCTAGACAGCTACTATCTAGAAAAGAAAAGAAAGGATCAGTTTGAAACATTTCTAGGTTTTGATAACTTTTACCTTTTTCTTCTTTCCATTTTTGTGGTTCAGGAAGAACTCTTTGTGGCAAGAGCACCTGGAAGGTTAGATGTGATGGGAGGGATTGCTGACTACTCTGGAAGCGTCGTCTTGCAGGTTGCGTGTTCAACTTTTCTTACATTTGGTTGCAATTATACAAACTTCACTACTATATCTTCATTTCCTCTGCCAAGATAAACATGTAATTTAACAGTCATAGTAGACTGTATTAATACAAACTGTACTTTAGAAGGTGTGAGACTCTGAATATTAATGCAGTCATAGGCCTATTATTCAAACTCTTTCACTCATATCAAATAAAATTATGATTTTCCTCTTTGTTTATTTGGAAAACATCCGTAGATTCAGAAGGGTGCAACTATTTTATGATTTGTTGCTACTTTAGAATTGTAGAAGCCTGAATAGACCAAGACGAACATAAGCCCTACGTTGGCCACTATTCCACTTCGCATAAGATGGCTAGAACTGATTACTTATTAATTTAACACCTTTTAAGAGTGTCAGCTACTTGTGAGGTTGACAACTCCTTCGTAGCCCACCTACTTTGTTATCCCTTCTGAAAAGCCTCCATAGATTCAGAAGGGGGCAACTATATTATGATTTGTTGCTACTTTAGAAGAAAATTTGTAGAAGCCTGAATAGATGAAGACGAACATAAGCCCTACATTGGCCACTATTCCACTTATGAAGTTGACTACTCCTTTGTAGCCACCTATTAATCTAACACCTTTCAACACTGTCAACTACTTATGAAGTTGACTACTCCTTCATAGCCACCTACTTTGTTATCCCGAACAAAGGATGCCTGAAGAGGTTGCCCTGTGAAATATGCAAATTAACTCAATCACTGCATCTGGAGTCTTTATGTGGAAAAAAAAAAATCTGTTACAAAGTAGAATTTGAAAAGGATGATGTAATTTCACAAGTGATATAGGTGGATAGCACTCCGGGAGAAGTTAGTATAGTACATAATATTTGTCATTGATACTATTGGGTAGTGATTATCCATCTTTCCTTGCATTTATATGATGCCCTTAATGAAGCTTGTGTTCTTGGTTATACTTTTATAGTCATTTCTTACACCTGGATCCCCCCTTCCCCTTCTTTCTGTCTTTTCCTGTTGCTTCTCACAGTTGCCAATAAGAGAAGCCTGCCATGTCGCTGTGCAAAGAGTTCATCCCAGCAAGCACAGGTTGTGGAAGCATGCCCAAGCTCGACAAAATAGCAAAGGACAAGGATCAGTCTTGCAAATTGTATGCTCAAGAATTTTCCTAAATGCTTGTCTTTGAAATTTTTTCCACTTAATAAAGTTGATTCATATTCTTCTTCTAGGGTGGATAAAGAATCATTATTCACTATAGGAATCAAATGTTATATTCACTTAGTGACTTTGGTTGAAATTTGTCAGAATCAGTTCAAAGACCTAGAGAAAACTTTTTCTAGTGAAAAGAAATGTCCCATTACACACATACAAGGATAATTAATTGATTTTTTTAATGTCATTTTTTTTCACCATATTTTTGTCTCATCAGGTGTCATATGGTTCAGAATTGAGCAATCGTGGTCCGACCTTTGACATGGATTTGTCTGATTTTATGGATGGAGAGCAACCTATCTCATATTCTAAGGCAAGACAATTCTTCACCCAAGATCCATCACAAAGGTGGGTATCACTCTTATATAATTCTATCTTCATTTCAAACTTTGCACTTACTAATATGAATGCTACTATAGGTGGGCAGCATATGTTGCAGGGACAATTCTGGTTTTAATGACAGAATTAGGTGTGCGCTTTGAAGAGAGTATTAGTATGCTGGTACGAATTGTTCTCTACCTAATTTACCGCTACTTTTATATGCTTCACCAGAACAAACATCCTGCAGAGTGAAGGGCTATAATTGATGTCAAGTTGGGTTTCTTGACACCTCGTTAGGTTAATATCACATACTACGGTTGCTAGTTATTATGGATAATAAGGCCTTTTTTAAGGTATATGTTTTATATAAGACGAGAAGCTATACCACCTGAGCTGGAAACAAGTTGCAAAAGATTAAATGTTTCTGATGTATATAATTATGTACTTGCACCTGCTCCCCACTCCAGCACCTGCTCCTGACCTCACAGCTTTGAATTACTTCATTATTTCAACTGCTTATGGATTGTGGCTTTCTGCCTGATTTTCTACTTTTCTAGCTGCATCTTGCCTAATTTTAGATTGGATAATAGCAGATGATTGGACAGTAGTTATAGACTTTGGATAGATTTTCTTTTTCCACTTCTTTTAGTGCCATATTAAAAGATCTAGAAGAATCATCTGGAATTCAAAACCATTGTCTAGCTTTTAATGCAATCAAAGTTCCTTTTTCTTCATCACTAACATCTAGATATTGTGAACATAAATGTTACAGGTCTCGTCTTCAGTCCCAGAAGGAAAAGGCGTATCATCTTCTGCAGCAGTGGAGGTAGCTAGCATGTCTGCTATTGCTGCTGCCCATGGTAATACTCTTCACATTTTATAAACCTCAAACTTAAAATCTAGAAAAATTAAAACATGTTGTCGCATTCAGAAGATTTAATACTATACAATTGGGTTCTTTTTTCCTTAACTTTAATATGGTATGTCATTTTAAGCTTAGTTGAGTTGAGTATTTTAGTCTAATTGCACTGGAAGGTTGTTTTCATATATAGCTAAGACTTGAGTGTTATTCCTGGCTTTCTTAAAGCATGGAGGGTTTCCTAGGGTTCTTCAGGCTGTTCGTTATTTTAAATACTTATTGGAGAAACTGATTATATCAAACTATGTCTTTATTATGCAGGATTAGACATCAGTCCTAGGGATATTGCTTTGCTCTGCCAGAAGGTGTGGCTTTAAGTCCAGCCTTCTTATCAGTACTCTTTTCCACTACTGTAGTATAATGTATTTTTTGGTGGATATTATTCTCATAATGAAGCTGCACTTTCCTTCAAACTGTGTTCTAGGTGGAGAACCATATTGTTGGAGCTCCATGTGGTGTGATGGACCAGATGACTTCAGCATGTGGCGAAGCCAACAAACTTCTTGCAATGGTCTGCCAGGTATGCATCATCAATGGCGAGAACACTGTCTTCTTAGACTTCCTGAAAAATAAAATCGAAGTGTTTCTCTTTTCATGTGCAGCCAGCTGAGATCATTGGGCTTGTTGAAATACCTAACCATATTCGGTTCTGGGGAATTGATTCTGGAATACGACACAGGTAGGTGATACGTTCATTTACAATCTTTACTAGCCATATCCTATTGTTCTTTATAACCATCAACAGGTACATGGAATTGGGTTGCATATATTGCATTATCTGTTTATGACTTTCAGAATGATGTTTATTCAGTTCAAGGCCTATTTTTTACATTTCAGTATCTATCAATGGTTCTTGCAATCCTTTCACCCCTTGCATGTAATTTCTTGGATCTCATGTTATGAATATCCATCATCCTCATGTTTGTATTCTTTTCAATTTCTTTGTACTAGTCCAATAGTCATATTCTTGCACAGATCTTACAAGACCAATTTTCTAACTCTGGGACTGAGACCCCTTGTATCTTGTTGAAGAGTTTCTGTTTTGTGAGAAGTTTTGGTTTTTGCATCTCTAGTATGACCAACCACAGTGGAAAAGTGCATATACTTCAACCTTCATGATAGTTCCCCTTCCAAATGGCACATACAGATTTTCCATCTTTAAGTTCTCATGATTTTTTGCAGCTGCTCCTGAAGCTTCTGTTGTGCTTCTTCTCAAACCTCTGATAGCTTTCATTATCCAATTCCAATATATTTTGCAATGAATTGCATTCCCCAATACATGAAATTTCCATCACTCTAAGTTGATGCCATTTCATTACAGCGTTGGAGGCGCAGACTATGGATCTGTCAGAATAGGTGCCTTTATGGGTTTTAAGATGATTAAGTCCACAGCTTCTGAAATATTAAGTCACTCATTACCAAGTACTAATGGGTTAAACCATGACGAATTGGAGGGTGATGGTGTTGAACTACTTGGAGCTGAAGGTTCATTAGATTATTTATGCAACCTTTCACCTCACAGGTAATGTCCTTTATTAGAAATTCCACCTCAAATCTTATATGGAAGGAAGATAATGTTTGCTTTTGTTCCCCCCCCCCCCCCCCCCCCCCCCCTCTAGATACAATGTTGCAAAATTTTGCAAATTAAGTGAACAGTAATTGTAACACGGTTCATTTCAACTAATAACAATATGGTATTTAATACTGAAGTAGATATGGGTTTCTTTGTTACTTGTATTACAGATATGAGCATCTTTATGCTAAGATGCTTCCTGAGTCAATTCTTGGTGAGGCATTTGTGGAGAAATATGCCAATCATAATGATCCTGTTACCATTATTGATCACAAGCGAACTTACGGAGTGAGAGCTTCTACTAGACATCCTATTTATGAAAATTTCCGGGTCAAGGTTAGAATTTGGTTCTGACTGTTCAATTATTTCTCAGTTAGCTGAATGTAGATTAGTACAAGTTTTGCAAATAGAGAAATCACCGGTCTTGATATGTGATTCGTTAACTGTGAAAAGCAGCCTTTTACTGCTTGGGAGGGGGGAGGGAAACACTTGGACCTATCTCCACTCCACCCCTTCAGTGTGGAAAGTGTTTCAATCTGTGAAAATGGATAATCTTTTTTTTCACTGTTGTGATATGTGGTCTTTTACATTGAATTTTAAGCTAGTTATCTGTGCTGCATAATCTCTAACTCTGCTTTTTCCTGATATGAGCTACAGTTAATTCTTCAAATTTTCCTGTTTTATATTTTTCCTTGTCAGTATGGCTATACACACACAATGTATATTATATACACGCTAGCGCCCTTATTTTTTTTGGTATAAAATATAAATTTAATAATTCAGTCACTGCTGATAGCTAAGGGTTACATCACTGTAGTTCACCGAAAATAAGTGGCTCTAAATTTTCCTATATCATGTCCTTTTCCAATATATTTTATAGAATATGTTGCCATGCTCAGAATGGGCAGTTGTTCATCATCATTTTTATGATAATCATCATGATTATGTTTACATTACATATTTAAAAAGTAATCCCGTCCTGTTATTTGAACTACAGGCCTTCAAAGCACTGCTAACATCAGCAACATCAGTTGACCAACTGACATCCCTTGGAGAGCTGCTGTATCAGGTAATGCAAATCTAAAGTTTTATTGGGCACTTATGGTAAAGCATGTCTTATAAACAAATCTAAAATGAATGTCCACGATACTGTTGGATCGAAATTGGAGTGAGTGATGTGACTGTATTTCATGAACAACCCTTCCCCCTCTTCTATTAGATGGCAATCTCTAACTGTATGGCTCCTTTACCTGTCAGTTACTAAACAATAAGGAAAATGTGTTATTTGTTCAATGCTTCATATTAGAACACTGAATTTGTAAGAATAAAAATTATTACCAAATATTTCTTACTATTTCTAATTATGACATTGGCAACTTTCGAAAGTTGTTTGATCAATTACTTCATAAAGCTTGGGGTGGAATTTTATTATTTTCTCCAACAACATACTCCCATAGCATTAGCTACAGTTTAATAGTCAGCTGTGGCTAACCATTTTTTCAAATCGAATTGAGTTGTATACTTGTATTTCTTGTACATAATCTGCACTTCCCATTCAGCTCAATGACAATTGAAGCCCAGGTCCAGTTTAGATAGGTGTATGACTTTAACATTAAATTTGCTCTCCTATGAAGTACCTTCACAGCGACGATTTGAGTATGCTACATGGACCTCCCTTGCAATTGAGGGAGGTCCGTGTAATTTATATGCAAAATTCTGAATTTTTTTGAGTAAATTGGGTGTAATAGTTAAGTTCTTAGTAGTTTCAGAATGATTCCTCATTTTACAGGATGATTAGTCTTTTTTATGTATAATTGCCTTTTGCAGTGTCACTACAGTTACAGTGCTTGTGGAATTGGCTCTGATGGGACAGACAGGCTTGTACAATTGGTACATGAAATGCAGCATAGTCTATCTTCTAAATCTAATGACGGATCATTGTTTGGAGCCAAGATTACAGGTGGAGGTTCTGGTGGAACTGTTTGTGTAATTGGCAGGAATTGTCTACAGAGCAGCCAGCAAATTTTTGAGGTAATTTGATTCTACTGTATTAAAACCTTGGATATTATCATCAGAAAATTATTCTCTTAAAATGGCAAGAGAATTGTAAAATAACAATTTTTATTCAGTCTATGCTTCAGCTTGACATATTTTCCTAAGATCAATTTGAGTGCTCTCAAATTCCATATATAGCTTATAGTTTTAAAAGACTTACTTTTGAACTTACTGCTATTATGCATTCATAATTTGCTAACTGTGCATGGCCTTCTCAGTGGGCCAGGAGCTAGTAATTTGGTGATCTACAGTAGTCATTCTTATTGCTTTGTGCAATGAATTAACTTGTTTGATATACGTCTTGATTTAATTTTTTTCCAGATCCAGAAGAGATATAAAGGAGCAACAGGATATTTGCCATTTATTTTTGAGGGTTCGTCTCCAGGTGCTGGGAGGTTCGGGTATCTAAGAATACGGCGTAATCTTTCTAGTAAGCAAAGTTAATCTCAGTTAGTGGGGGGTAATTTGAAATAATTGCAGATCAAGTCTGTGGGCTAAGGGTTTAATTCTATGATTCATCAGAATATTTACACAATCCATAATTGAATAGAAGATATATCTTTTCACCCAGTTTTCAATTCTGGAAGTATAAACAGTTGTTCCAAAATGATTTTCTTTCTCTTTTTCTGTCCTACCAATCTCATAGAAGGGTTGTGGAGTTCACCCATGAAGGCCCCAACAGCAAGACTCTTTTTTTCTTTTTTTTTAACTTTTTTTTTTTTTTTTTTTTGGGGAGGAGAGACCAGACTCGAATCCTGAACCTGGACTTTGGGAGAAGATGCCGCTAGACCATAAGGGTCTTGGCCCTAGCAGCAAGACTGTTAGTGATTAACCAAAAGTTTGGGCACAGCTTATAAATCTTATGTACAAACTATAAAAACGACTTAATTAGACTAAAAACCAGATAAAATGGGGTGACTTGTGAGCATATCATAGATGCTGCATTTGCTTGATCTTGGGACAATCTTGAGGGAAACATCACTTAAAATTAGATAGACCACCAATGCTTATGGAAATGGATACCATCTTACAGTCGGTATTATTGTAATCAAAGTTCATAATTTACAAAATGAAAATAACATCAAGACTTGGTTGACTTGCCACCATCCTGCTGAAAGAATGACTCATAAGTTGCCACTCTTGGCTTTGCTTCGGGTAACTCCAATTCTTCCATGAAACCAGTCGTCATCTTAATAAAATCATTCATATGTTCTCGTTTCCATTCCTTTTAATTCACATGAAGAAAATAAAGTAATTAAGAACAAGAAAAGGGGATGGATACCAGCTACAAATAAACATATTTGAAGATTCCTACAACATATATTAGACTACTCTACCATGTATATCTCATCCCATCTCATGGCAATTTAAGAAAGAAACATAACAAGCTTACCTCAAAATTCCAATCTCCATATAGGTTTGGATCATTTTTGTTGCTCCAGATATAAGCACGAACCCATAACCTCTCAGAACTATCCTGTATAATTATTTACAACCTGCTTACTATAATCATTCTGAAAGCAAGAATTTGTAATGATTCTATATAGGTAATAGATATCCTATATAATTAATCTATAGTAAGTAAATAATGTGCATCAGTTGTTAACAGAGATTCAGAATGTTACTGGTAAATATACTTCAAAAAAAAAATAAAAAAATTTGATAACAAAATTGACAGGAAGATCTGATTGAGCTCTTTTTTTTTTGGGAAAGGAAAATAAACCCCATGTATGCTTCCATGTGAATGAAACCTTAGACCCCGTGAATAGCAAGAACTTCAAGGTGCTGTTGGTCAACAACTCATAATTAAGGAGAACATAACCACATATCTGTTGATGGTGGGATTTGAACATGTTATATTATTAAGTCCCAGCATCTCCTGATAATGAAAAGCAAATGGAGTGTATTATCCACCTCGAACTATCAACATAGCAGATTGCAGAACAATCCCCTTATTATATATATATAAAGCTCGCCAGCTTCATGTTAATTTTCTGGTTTACGTACTCATAGGTGTAGATAATGGCATTTTCAAGTAAATAATGCAGATAAAGCAAAAGCTGATTTCCGTTACACTCACCATCAAGAAAACTTCAACATCACTCCTTTCATACTCAACATCCTCAAATGTGTCTAGAACATCTAACTCCAAATCTGTGATTCCCTGCAGGACCTGGTAAACACTAAGTTTATGAAATCCTGACCATAATTTGATTCGACCCTGTTTCTTTAATAAATAATGAGAACTTTGCAATTGAAAAAAAGAGTGCATCAAGTAATGTGTTTATATTCAGGTATTAATCAAAAAAATAAGTGGATTATCTTCAGATTAGTTCTCTATCACCACACATTATTCATTCTGGCTGTAATAGTGTACCCCACAAATTGTTAAGACCTACTTGCTTTCTAATTGAAGAATTTGAATAGCTAGGCCAGGTTCTCAACAAAAAGAATTTAATCAAATCCAAATTACCCTAAAAAAGTTCCGTTAGGCAAAGAAGGGCTGAACCAATTCCAAAGATATATTTATATAAGAAACATATGATTTGTTTCCCAGGCACTAAATAAAAAATAAATTTATTTTTTCACGAAACTTTTAACAATCAAGGATGAAGTTACAGACCCTTACCCTTCCAGTGACTTTCCTTTTCTCCACAGGCAGAATAGCTGGATAAACACGTCCTTTGATGCTAAACCGATGACTGCAAGTCAAACAAACAAGATCATACTCGGAAATCAGGGGAAATACAAAATCAATCAGGAATTTAGACTCGTAACAGAAACGAACGGTGCGATGAAATTGATTAAAACTTGTAAATCAATAATCAGATTCATAATCTGTATTTAATTTCAGATGCAAAGATTCTCCAAGGAAACTGATGAGAGATGGAGATATAGAGACAGAGAGAAAGAGACTGACAAGTCATGGAGGATGGCAAGGGATGATGAAGGAACGCGCTTCAACAGGACTCGAACGACGTCGTCGGCTAGAAGGCTGCCATAGACGAAGACATTGTGCAGGGTTTGTGCCTGATTCTGAGGAGCGACCACTGAACTATTCAAACTCATCTTCTTCTTCTTCTTCCTCACAGCTCTCAGGCTGTCCGTCTCACTCAATTTGTTTACTAGCTACGGAAGTAAGTAGCGCATAACGTTACAGTTTGCAGATTCATACCCGCCCAAATGGCATCATTCCTGTCACTCCTTCTCTCATCAGTTTTTTGTTGCGAACACAAATCATCAACCTCCACGTCACATATGTTCTTTTCTTTTGAATGAATATCCAATAAAAATATAAATATTAAATAAAGATTGTATTTGTCAAAGAGAAAATAAGAATAAATATTTAAATGATTTAGACATATTCAACTTAAATAGGTAAATACCAAAAATTTAAAGATTATATAAGAAGTTTTTTTATAAAAAAATAAAATAAGATTAATATGAGCATCATTTAAAATGATATCTTAAATTGATGAAAAAAAATAATCATAAATTGTTTGAGGAGAAAAATAATCCTTGTGAGCCGACAATTATCTAAAATTAAATTCTAAGATTGCAAAAAATGTAATGTTCATAGTATACATAAGCATCTTCATATTTCAACTTTGAACCTGACAAGTGTTTTTTTTCTTTTTCTTTTTTTAATGTATATATCAACCTTTTTAGGTTATTACTATAACAAATATTCCAAAAGCCTAACATTTTGTGTCTGCATTTTAGGGATCATGGCCTTTCCAAATTATTTCAAAAATATTAATATTATAATTTAATTTAATTTAATTTTAATTTTTTTATTTTCTTTTATTCAACACCATGACCTTTCTAAAAATAAAAACTGAATAATATTTTGATTTTTTACACTATATGATTACAAAACTAATAGGTTAAAACTTAAAACCTAATAGATAATCGAATCTTTAAAAAATTAAGTTAGGATTTCTTTTATCTTCACCCTGTAATTTATGCAATAAGTCACTAACCAACAAAAAGAATTATAAATAAAAATCTCTCTATATTAGAGAGAGGCCATTGTCAAAGTTTAAAAAAGAGAAAAGATTTATGTTTAAAAAAATAGGTAAAATTTTATTTTACACATTAAATTATTAAACCTAAAATATATAAAAATTTAATCTAATATAATTTGAATTTCTTTTTATTTCAAATTTTACTTTCAAGACAATTATTGAGTGTATTAAACAATGATATTAAAGAAATTTATTTTTTCGATTGATCAGTAAAATGTGGCAATTAAACCAGTAATAAGTATATTTTATATTTTAATTTTTAAATATATTTTATTTATTTAGGTTATGTGATTAGTTTAAAATAAATAATTATAAAAAAAAATATATCAACATCAATTTGTTAATTTGAAAAAATATTACTCACAAATTCAAATTTTATTTGAAAAGCCCACAAGTTTAGATTTTATTTAAACAACTCAAGATATATTTTAAAAAATATATATTTTTTTTATAATTTTTATAATTTATAAACTTTTATTATATCTTATAAATTATTAAATTTTTTATAAATTTAATTACTATAATTAAATATATTTATATAAAATTTTAGTTAGCTCAAATATATATCTAGCTCCACCACCGCTATTATCACTAGCTTGGCTAGAAAGCAACATGCAAATACCATGCAACGGCAATGTGACATCCCAATGAAAGATATTACTAACGATATTATGATCCATCAATACAAAACAAAAAATATATGTTTAATAGAATAAATTTTTATCTGATTCATCAAAGATTTAACAACTATAGTTTAGTGCAACATCTTCATTATTAGCCTACAAAGTGCAACATCTTCATTATATGTTCATTGGCTCGGGAGCAGAGGCATTAAGAATGTCCAATAATGAATTCTGCGGTTCCATCTCCTCATGCCACAGTGGAAGCTTGTCTCCAGGGTAAAAGTTTCGCGTCACTCCATCAGAATTTATCTGCAAAACACATAAAGATCAGGAAGCCTTAGACAATGGTAGAAGGTTGATTTGGAAGCAAATTGCTATCTGTAATGGTATAGTCAGAGAAACATAAAAAAGAAATCTTACAATTACAGTGCGAACAACACCACCACTAGCACCATCACGTGCAATGGCAAGAGATACCGCCTTAACCACCAATTGCTGTCATAGAACACCAAAAAATATTTAGCAATAAAGCTTAATTATAATCTCATTTACAATGTTCTCTGGTTTGCTTTCTGGGTAGCCTAGTTTGTTCATAATTGTAAAATTGTGTATTTTACCATTATACCATATCACAGGTCAAAAGTCCCAAAGAGCCCGCACTCCCCTCCCCCAATAATAAAATTTCAGAATACGCCATTTGTTCATAGACATTACTACTTTATTTACTCAATTGTTTAAAGCCACGCACCTCGGCCTCATCCTTGGTCATGCCCTCTCTCCATGCTTGGTCAAAAAACCCATACAAGTAACTGGAGCCAGATCCTGTAAAATATAAAAGCACGTAACCCACAGTCCACATAGACATAAGGCACTGTAACGAAATTGCAGCAGCTGAGGTCACCATAAAACTTCTCCAAACAATATTAAAAACCTATGAGACTCGTTTGGCGCATCATGAAAGAATGACATGATAGTATAAGATTATCTAGTTAGTTTTTATACACTATTTGGCAACAACATGATAAATATAGACATATTATTGACCTCTCTTATATTACGTCTAACAGTAATAGATTATACGGTAGATAAAGGGGAGGATAACACAACACTATAACTATACTATTTAATACATCATAAAACCTTATATTATCGAATTCTATGTGATGCACCAAATGAGTCCATAGTATAAAGGGATGAAATTCCCCTAGATAAAAGTTGAGATAACAAATAAGAACATGACAACATAACAGGTAGATCTAACCATATAGTTCAGAGAATGATTTTGCTGAATGCTGATTGCAGCCTATGTTCATATCTTTTAAATGATGATTTGGATAACACTTAAGACACATTGCCAGGTTGAATAAAAAGGAGAGAACTCAAATGACAGATTGCCAGATATGTAGAGATGGTAGTTGATGTAGGAGCATAACAAAAACTTGGTTTCCATATCCTCAAGTATAAGATCAACTGTATCCAAAGGTTAGCTATTACTAATCTATAGTAATCGTGTAATGTTATGGAAGATTCTCAAATGGGCTGAAAAAAAAAAAGAAGAAAGAAAGAAAGAAGGTTTTCAAACTGTAATGGAGGAATCTAGATAATGTCATTTCATTAAGCAAGATTCTTTCTTTCCTAGATACTCAGACAAGAAGAAAAGCCTTTCTGCTGTGTTTTGTCCCCTCTTTCATTGCCACAAATTTTTTATCTATAATAATGTTTTTGAAAGAGATTACCCTTCAATAAATCTTGGTAAAATAAACAAGTAAAACCATGTTAATCCTGAATACATAAAATAAGAGTAACATCCATTATGACATACAGAAGCACATATGTCTAAATACAAATGAATGCATGCCTCCAGCAAGTTTGATGCAGAGAAGGGTAACATACCACCAATAGCAAAAGGTTGCTCTATAATTGTTCCACCCAGGGGAATTCCATAAATTTTACCACCTTCATACTTGTCCCAGCCACCTACAATAAGGCCAGTCTGTAACACATTCTGCAAAAAGAGAGAGAATAAATTTTGTCAAAAGGAGAAGAATAAAGTATACTACAATAAGAGAAAAATACAGTGTAAGGAAACTATTAAGCTTCAGATTAAATTTCAAACAATCAAACACGGTGCTCTTAGCACATTACTTAGTTCTTTTTAAGATTCTTAGGATTCTTCTCTATAGTGCACAAATGCCCTTCACTTTGACAATCATACCGAGCTTAGATGGGCACTAAGCAGTGACATGGCAACAATAACGTTAGCATGCAAATACAGGAAGGCCAGAGGCAGTAAGCATTCTATAAAGGAAACATCTATAAAAGTTGAATTCACTGTTACTTGACATTGACTTCTTCAAGCCTAAATGAAAACTCAAGACAACACAAGAAAGAATAGTTCAACTTTTTAAAAGCGCAACTCAAGCCTTCTTGTTTTCGATTTCCAAAGAAAAATGTATGAATTTCAAGTCTTGTGCATCACCTTAATAAAAATGAAGGCAATAACATATGTTGTTCATGCAATCAAGCATACAAAGACAATCAAATATATAATGAGTACCTTGTTATTGTATGACAGAAGCCTGGCAAGGTTTGCAGCAACCTTAACAGTAGCAGGTTGCCCAAGCTGTATTCTGTACAAAATAAAAAAACAAGTAAAATAAAATCAATTATGAAAGGTACATCATCCTTATGAATATATGGAAATCATAACTCAGTGGCTTTGAACCAAGAACATCATGTGAGTAGCATTAACAACCTGATACACCCAGTATTCTCAATTCTCATATGACGGCCAAGAACCATCACTACACACTTACTTTTTTACTGCTAGATATGTAAAGATCTTTATATATAGCTTTTTGGTGCAACTCTTTCTGCTACACGACAAAAGATTTTTATATGGATTCTGTGCAGTTTTTGATGAATATATCTTTCTACTTCTTCCATTTCACTACTTTCTTACTAAAAATGCATATAATTCACCATATTTACAGCCTTCAATTACTAAACTACAGCAAATGAAATTGCAACAGGATCCTCATTGTCTATTATATCCCATGAGTGAACCTTGTCATTAAAATAATAGAGATAACGCAAATTTTAATTGTGGCAGTACATGATATAGAAAAACAGTAGACAGAATAACCCACGGAACCCCTTGAGTGCAAGCATTAAATTACCTCAACTCAAATCAATATGGGAGGGAGTGAATATAAAAACAAACACCAATAAGCCAGACAGAAAGGTTCTAAAGCAAAGTAGGTTTGGAATGATAACTTAATAAGACAGCTTATAATGTCCAATGACTACCAAGAGATGAGTCACTTACGTATGTTGATGAAGGAAGTAACGCACGTAATCGGATACTATCTGAGAATCTGCAGCCTGCAAGAGGAAGCTGATAAATATTTAAAGGGACTAAAACGTAGTCAGACGAGATTGGAATCCATCTCTTGGATCACAAGTTTGCAACTACTTCAGTGCATGCACATAATCATGGGCTTAAGAAGAAAGAAAGAGGTACTTTTGTCTGACTACTATTAACCCATCATTCCAAAATATCAATATTTTTGTGGCACTTCAAGAAAATGTGATGATTGGTTAGGAAGAAAATACATGGGAAATGCATGATTTGTCACAAAATCTGATATTGCAATCAAAGAATAACAAATTAACAAAAAAAAATAAAATAAATCAATCATATCAACCATTACTGAATGAAACCATTAGCTAATCAAAATTACTCATAGAAGTTTTAAGATGTATGATAATGAAAGAACTATACCGATCCAGAGCGACACACATAGACATTATCAGTCAGCTGTGTAATCTTGTCTGATGCCCGATTTGCAACATATACTCCTGTTGAGTGCAACAACAATAAAGGTGAGAAATGAGAATTTAAGTAATTTTTTTTAATAGTCCACTTACGGAAAATAAAAAACAATGCCCCACTCTAGTTTCTGATACATAGTAATAATTTTTCACTTCAAATGAAACAATTTAGTGAAAAAGGAAAATAAGACTTGCAAATGCATAAAACTCTTTTTCAGGATGAAGTAGGTAACCTAATTTTCCCAAAAAATAAAAATAAAAAATAAAATAAAATAAGGGCACGGGGAAAAAGAAAAATATTCAGAAATTCATCCTCAAAAGTGTTGCTAGAAGTGGCAAAAAGAATCATACAGAAAACACAGACTCACACGAAGACCAATGGTAAATAAAAGAATTCTAACAACTGTAAGTATTGGATATTTTATTATCAGACATGATGAGTTCTTAAACCTAAAATTGACTTCAACTTTCTTCCTTACTAATGAACTGTGAATACATATTTACAAGAAATTAGAATTGTAAGGTAGTGTATGTACCTGTGCTGGTCCGAGAATCGGCTCCGAGAACCACACCACCGTCGTAAGTAACACCGATTATAGTCGTTCCCATAGAATGAGGAGCGCTGAGATCCAGTTTGTGATCCATGCTTGGAGAGAAAGAGAGATAAGGACACTCACCGATTTGAAGCGTTAGTTACAGCGACTGACAATCTGAGAGATCGAGAAGAGGTAGAGCTGCAAATAACGAACTGACGGGGAAAAGGAAGGAGGAGCAGCCGGGTTTTCTTAGACGGACCTGACTTATCACACAAGCTCCTTTTTCTAATTTCTTCTCTTTTCTTTTTGTCTTCTGGATTTTTTTTTTAATAATATTTTTAGTTATATTTTAATTTCTTATATCAAAATATATATTTTTAATTACAAAATTACTTGTTTTTATTTAAAATTACCTTCTTATTTTTTTGTTAGTACACATCGCCATTTAAATTACGAGCTTGGGAGTACATTGGTGCAAATTTTATTATATTTTTTTATACATTTTACATTTGATAGTCTTAGATTTGATTTAGTAATGCTCTTGGATTGGTAAATTTTTATATAAAAGTTGTTGTAAATAGTAAAAATAATGAATAATATATTTGATAAAATAAATTATAAATTACTATAAAGGTATAAAATGATAAAAATAAACATCATTAATTAAAATATATTTAAGAAAATAAATTTAATAATTTATAAATTAATTAAAGTTATATTTGGTAATTTATAAAATTAATAAGATTATTTTTATAGTTCAATTTTAAAAAATCACAACTAACTTTCAAAAGCATTACCTAAGTGCTTCTTAAGGCACTCATAATTTTTTAAAAGTAGTACAAGAAACATCTAAAAAAAATATAACTAAATAATATTTAGATACTGTAATTTTTTTTTTAAATCAAAACATTTTCTTGAAAATATTATCAAACTCAGTTTTAGTCAATGACTAAAAACAATGATGATTTACTTATTAGTCATTGGTCAATACAAAATATTACTTACTTTGCCTATTTATGTGTTAATATATATTTAAATGTAAACTGATAAATTTCACAATTATTCTCAATAATTGTGGTACCATAGAAATCATAAATATGGCTAATACAGCATTTGTAATTATATATAGTCGTTTATTTTTTATTTTTTAACTTCAACTCTTATTTTTTTATCTTCTTTCTAAACTCAGCTTTTAAATTTATTAACTTGTGTGATTTTATAACATATAAGTGAAACTCACAAATTTTATTTTTTTTATTTACTTGCCCATTTGTGTAAAGGAAGAAACTTGACGTATAAAAGACATTTTGTTAAATGCGAATGCATTTAATAAAATCACATTAAGTCATTTTATGCTAATCAAATCATAATTAATCATAATAATTTAATTTCGAAGTTATTAACAAAATCTGTTTATTTATAATTTTCTATTATGTATAATAAAAAATCATAAAAATATATCAAATTTTGTAACAAATACTCGTAAGATAAATAAAAATATATATTTAATACATATGTATTGTTTTATTAATATAAATGATATTAACGATGGATAAATTTTTTGTTAGAATAGTCAATATATTTTATTCTTAATCACAATATAGAGTCGTTAACTCTTAACAAATTTTAATTTTTATAATGATCTATTTAGATTTATAAGCTCTTAATCACAATTTAGACTCGTAAACTCTTACACAAATTTAAACAAATTTTAATTTATAAACTCTTAATCGCCACGTTCTTCGAGTTTAGAATTGCAAACTCCTAGCAAACCTATATTTTAACCAAACATGATTCAAGCTAATAAAGGATTGTTTTCCTTTCAATACCTTCCAATATCAGATTACCATTCAGGCCAGTAACATTATATGAAATAAGGCAGTCAATGATGCAACGAAAAAGAAACAAAGTGACCATACCACAATGTATGTAAATCACTTGGATAGTTGGATATAGTGATGAAAATACTCTCCCGTAGGTTGAAAACTAACTCAACATCAGCACAACCATAACCATAACCATAACCATAAAACTTCTAATTATCTAAATTTCTGTAACTCGTTGCTTCTAATCTTAAAACAACATATAAAGTAAATGACTGCAAAAGCTAACTAAGCCGCTAAAGGAAAAAAAAAACTGCTCTCCGACATGAATTAGCAGGCAGAAAACAAATAAGTAGGTCAGCAGGCTTCAGGCACCAACAGATATCAGTTTGGCAACTACCACAGCACGAGTTTCCATCTTCCGCCTCTCCAATTATAAGGAATCCATGGCAATCGGTTCTGGCAGTGTATGCAATGGACGGGCTGGGATAGTCACTTGAGTGGGATGTAGGAGGCGGGGCAGTGGTCCTATAAACTTGTTCTCCTTTGAAACCCCTTTCCCAACAATTCCAAGTACCTTCCTCACTTCATTTGCAAGCTCTATCACCATGTCATCATCATGTCCTGCAATAAAAGCTCTCACAACTCAGTCTTACAGATCAAACCAAGAGGGTGCATGTTGATCTTTAGATGCACAGAACTTTGAAATAAAACATGCAATGGTTCCCATGGCAAACAGAGAGGGAATACTCACCAATATCATACATGGCCTTCTCCAAAAGGAAAAGATAGTCCCTGTTGTTTCCGCAGGGACCATGAGCAGTTGCTATTTGTCTCGCCATGTCCTCCAATGGGGCAGGTCCGAGGTAGTACTTGTTTGATACTTTGTCAGGGGTTGATGTGAATCTGTACATATTCAGAGAAACTTAGTAAATTTGTGTCCATAAGAGACCATTTATGTGATCTTACATTGTCTTTGAAAAAGTCATATGGAGCAAACATATGATGAATACAAAGAATTAAAACATGAAGCCAGATAACTTACACAATCACTCCAGTTAAAGCAGGATGCGAGAATTCCCCTTCCTGTAGAACAGAAGATGCATACAGTTGGTATAAGAATACAACATTTAGGAATAATAGAAGATATGATATGATCGTGTAATTGATTCATAACCTCACCTTATAGAAGTTCACAAGAGTCTTCTGGTCATATTCACATTCTCTCCGTTCCAAATACTGCATTGAAAAAGAATAGAATACTCAAAACAGAACAAACTGGCTTGAAATAAGAGCATCAGAAATTGAACCTATACTAACCACAAAAGGGCAGTAAGAGAACGATATTTTTTCTTTTCCCTTTTTTTAAAGAAAAGGAGCATTATCATATTACTAAGTTCGGGTTGAAAGAGATTTAAATATGGATAGCTTTATTTAATTGAAAATATTACTTTTGTGTACTGCCAGAATCATGGGTAGAGCGATTTCTAAAAACTGACATTTAAAAAGCAAAATACCTGCATGGCCAACTTTTCCTTTTCAGGGCCTCTGCGAACACAATAAGCAGCACCCCACTGGAACAAGATTTATGCAATCAAAAGGAAGAAAAAAAAAACAAAGAAATCTAACACGGAAAAGAAGAAGAAAACTTAGTTGTTGTTAAAACTAACAACACTAACTAGTAATAAGTGAAATAAGTACTTACGCAAATGGCCCCCTCTTTCTGTTCCAATGTGCAAGTTCTTGCAGGGTGTTCGGGTGTACCTCGGTGATCAATACATGCTGCCAAACAAAAATTAAACATTTTGAGCTACAACATTAAGATGTCAGATATTTGGCTAACTGCAAATGAAGAAAGAAACTTACCTAGGTCAAATACACGTCTGTAATCCTTTATGAAGCCAATCACTTTCTCGTCATACTCAAACCCTGGGTTCCACACCAATGAACCATAACCAAAAACCCAAAACACCATTGTTGTAAACCTCTGCAAAAATTTCCAATAATTGTCAATAATCTTTATAATATTCTAAACAGAAGCACAAAAGTTAATTGTTGAACGACAGCAGTTGTCGTTTCAAAAGAAATATATATTTTTGATTAATTTCTTCCTGCAGCTTGAATTGGAGATTGCAATAAGAGGTCTAAAGGAACACTTTGGAAGACTCCCAGATATATATCTAACCTCTATAGATCCTAGTTGTCATGTTATCCACAACATTTTTGTATTCCAACAATTTGGAGTAAAGAAGCAGTAATTCACAAATAAAAAATGCAGACATGAATATAGCTGTTATCTGTCAATATCACTCAATCACGTGAATGTTTCTGCTTCGATTTTGCCACCGCCTACCAATGAATTAAGAAATTACTTTGTTTTAGTTGAACCCAACATTGATGGATGACGAATCTGTGATTTGCTAACTAGGCTCAATAATATGAACACTTGAGCTGGTAGCTACCCAGACCAGAGTCGAACTTTCTTTTATTAGTGAAATAAAAATTAGAAAATTCCATTACATTTCCCTGCTGCCAAACAGAAGGTACAAATGCCTGAGAATCACAATAGCTATTTTTCTTATGAATCATTCACATAAAAAACAAGAACACTGAAACAAGGTAATGGATTCTTACAAGATGATTCCGGAATTTCCCGAGAAAATGAGAGACAAAGCCCCTTGCGATCTGGAAGAGAAAAAGAGAAGTTGAAGATTTTAATGGCAATCTGCGATAGCAAAAGAGAGAAACAGAGAGAGAAATTTCAAATTAGGGTTTTCTCTTATTCCTCTCCCTCTCTCTCTCTATCTATCTCTTTCTCTCTCTCCCTAACTCTTTCTGCTTGCTAGTTTATCATGAGCGACGAAGAATTACAGAAAGACGAGTTTTTATAATGCGAGGTGAAAACTGGAGCCAACCAAGTTTGGCTTAATTCAAGCCACGTCTGTATTTGAAACATGGCATGTGCTGTTATGCATGCATGTATGTATGTAACCACCAACGCATACATAATGCATTCCTTGAGGATTTTCTTATTTATTTATTTAATAATTTGTCATTTTTTTTCTAAAACTACATTAATAATAATATGATACAATAGTTTTTATATATTCTTAGTTATAAAAAATTGTGAAATAATAGTAATATGTCTTGTTAATTATAACACAACTGTCCCCCTAAAAAAATAAAAAAAATTATACCACTATTGTTTATTAATTAAAGACAAAACTAAAATTTTAATCTTAAAAGATAAAAATATTATCAATTTTTGTCTTTAAAAGTATTATTTTATTAATTTCATATAAGATACTATAAATTTTAAAAAACAGCAACATTCTTATTTATTTTTTGCTTTATTTTAATTTTTTTATTTACTAACAGTCAAAGAAATAATTATAAGTGATGAAATTTTCATATTTTTAAATAAGGTATTTTTCTCAAATGTAATTAACCATCCATGTTACATGCATAACATTTTATGTATACATGAGAAATCCTCGTTGTCCATAAATTCCTGGAAGATTCATTGAACATGGACATATTAACAACTGCCGGCGTGCGTCATCAATGCAAATATGCAATCACCTCATTCAAAGGAACCAGTACAGTGCTGGCCACAAAACGCGTGGTTAGAGTCAAATGAATGGAACTAATTATGGTTCATTGAACCTAGACACTGTTTGTTCAAACCAGTGTGATATGTTTAATTCCCCCCTTTGAATTTGGAATTACTAATTATCATCGGCTGAATTTCAGTGGTGTACGTTCAATTCTATATTGTTTATGGATTGGATCATAAATGCACGATAACAGGTTGAAAAAGAGAGAGGATATTCCCAAATTGAAAGGATATTATATCTTAATAAGGAAAGAAATTAAAATTTATTGACATAAGTTTGAAATGTAATAAATCATATATCATATATCATATAATAGTAATAAGTGGAAGATGACAAATTTTCAAAAATAGTAGTTAGGTTGTTGGGTAAGTGAGTTGGGCAAAAGAAAATGAAGAAGAAAAAGAGTGTTTCTAGAAATATGATAAATTTTATATAAATCGATTTTGGAAACGAATAATTTTGTGGAAAGAAAAACTTAATAGAAGAAGATAAATAAAAGAAAGAACATTTCTAGAAATATGATATAATAAACTTTGCTAGTCTTTTTATGATGAAAAATTAATACTGTGCTCCAGTTTGATATAGATAGAATGATATACTAGTTGTTTAGTGTTGGAAACAGATATTATATATATATATATATATATATATATATATATATGTAAATATGTTTTTTCTTTTCTATTTTTTCTTTCTAAGCACAAATAATTGTATGGATGATTATACGGTGTCGTTTAATATGTGGACATATGCTGTTTTTGTTTGTCCATAGTTCACCTGCGTTGTTTTGTTTGTCTGATGCTTGGGGTATGAAGAAATTGGGCATACGATGAAACGGGAAGATAGCAATCAATCGGGTTCGGGTTCTCGAAGAACACGATCTCAGGTAGCTCCAGATTGGAGTTTAATGGATTCACTCATCCTCGTCAATGAAATCGCTGCTGTTGAAGCCGATTGTAAGAAAGTTTTGTCTTCCTATCAGAAATGGAAGATTATAGCAGAAAATTGCACTGCATTGGATGTGGTGCGAAGCTTGAACCAATGTCGGAGGAAGTGGGATTCTTTGCTAGTTGAGTACAACAAGATTAAGCAATGGGAGTCGAAGTTGAGGAATGGGTCATATTGGTTACTGGAAAGTGAAAGGGTTAAGAAACTTGGGCTTCCTGAGAATTTTGACAAGGATTTGTTTAAAGCAATTGATGACCTTGTTAATGCAAGGGAAGATCGATGTGATACAGACCCAGATAGTGATCCTGAAGCTGAAGCTGAGGCTGAGATGCTCGATGTAATTGCTGAACCGGGTAAGCTTTATATCTACAAAATTATGCATGGGTATTGGTTGATTTGATTTCAGATTAAGTTTCAAAGTCAAGATTTAGTGGTCATTGGTTTTTTTAGTTCCTTAGTTGCTAATAGTTATCAATGTGCAATAAACATATGAAATAGATAATGTTGTGTGGAAACTTAAATTGGGAGATACACAATTTCATGCAGAACATCATCTACGAGTACTAAGTCAAAAAGCTACACTGGTCAGGTGATTACAAAGTATAATTAGGTCATTTAGTTGCCAGGTTCATGGTACTAGCGTCTGTTACAAGCAGTATTTAGTAATATATGTCATTACTAAACTTCCGTTGTTTTTTAGAAGTTTATCCGAGTATGGTAGCATTTCTATTATATAGGATTATATGATGGCAGAGCACTATACGTGTGACTTGAGCAGCTTTTTAAAATAATGAGCACAATCCTCATACTCAACAACAAGCCTTAATGATCCTCACAAAACTAGTTGGTATTCTCCACATGAATCCTCATTCTCCTACTACATTGATTGTGAGTAGTTTCATTGAGACAGTCATTTGTGAAAGTATGCAATCCAACTTTTGGTAATTATATGTAGTTTAAGTGGTTTGTGTGCCAATTTTATTGTTGTTCATACTCAGGGAGTAGGTTCCATCATGATCCTGATGGTAATCCTTTCCTATGTATGTAAAGAAGGCCAGTGAAAAACATGGAAGCTCTGTTGTTCATGATATTGTCTGCCGTAGCTGGTAAAAGTAAATCATGTATGGTGTCCTAGACTGTTGTGTTTTAATTTTGAGTCGTTTGTGGAAATTAGCATGGCCAAGGAGCTTAGGTTGGATCAGTATGCTCATCCGAAGCTTGGTGAGCATGAATATCTTTCTATTGCAGCTGGCGAACTCAGCTCAATATTCGGATTGCCTAGTCAGTTCCCCTATCACAGATCCAGCAGCATGACATGCATAAGGACATGGTGACATAGGACAACTAGGAATCTATTATAGGTTTATATGTGGGGCCGTGGGCATAGGGAAAACTATATTCTAGGGTTTGTAATTGAAGAAAGAGTTTTAGACTTTTAGGCTGAATTAAGGGGAGGTTTGGATAGAGCCTTTGAGACGAAGAAATGGGTGGATCAGTAGAGACAGCTTGCAAGATTTTTCTGATCAGCGGCTTGTCAACTTGTTTTATGGGTTCCATAGATTATTTGGCGGTTAATTAGAATAAGCTTCTAGGTTTTGGTTTTCAATTAAATGAAAGAAAGGGAAAATAGTTGGCTACAGAGTGCGAATTTATGGGCAAATGAAGAGTGGAGCAGCAGGGAGGGAGGGAAGCAGCCAATAGTAATGTACTGGCCTCAAATTAATGACAGAACCCGTCTTAAGGCTGAACATGTATGGAAACATCTGATATACTTTCATGTTGAATATCATAGACCCCTGTGTTGCAACTCAAATCAATGCCTCTATAGTAAATTTATTAATTTGTAGTACACTTAAAGCAGGAGGGTCAGATCTGGCTTCCAACAAATATTGATTAATTAAACTATTTGGAATACACAATCATTACTTACCTTACTACACTTATGGCATCTGATTGTAAAGCAAAAGACACGCAGTACAACATTTAGTTCCCCAGGTATTAACACTACTCTGGGGCCTTTATGTGGAAAGTAAGAATCGTGTCATGCATTATGTAATAATACATCAATGGGCTTTATTTTGCAACTTTGTATAGGTATTCTCTCTTTGTTAGAAACTTAGGAATTAAATGTTAGCATGTTGACAATTTGAAATTTACAGTATTAGGGAAAAAAAAAATTCTGATTTAAAATGTAAACTGTCAATTATTCTGTAATCTGCTTTAGCCTAGGCCCTAGATTTTATTTTTGTTGATACTATGAATTATGAATACTGGTTAACAAAATCTTGAAAGTGTGATATTCAGATTGCATAAATTGCTTTGAAGTTGATTCATAATTATTGAGGAAATGAATTAAATTATGCTTTAATGAGCGGGTTCTGTTCCATCCCATGATGAGTATTGCAAATTAAGCTGTATGTCAGAGGCTCTTTGGAAGTCCCCATGATAATCTCTGTAATTTTGATAATTAGGATCTAAAGGGGGGAGGAGAAGGTTTAGGTCCCAGATATGTCGCTCAGAGAAGCTCAAGAAAAGCCTCCTAGAAGACCTCTCAGAAGAAGAAGCTGAGAAGCGTTGTGTTGAAGCAAAACTTGAGAAAAGCTATGCAGGAGGGAAGCACGAGGAAAGTTACTTAGAGAAAGGGTCTTTGACTAGCCTTGAAGAAGAAAAACATCAATTAATTTGTACAGAAGAAAAGCCCCAAAAAGATCATCTAGAAGAAGTGCCATTGAAGAGCCTTTCAGAATTGAAACTTCATAAAGACCATGTTACAAAAAGTCCCAGGAAGAAGCATACAGAAAAGAAAACAATTAGTGCAGAAGAGAAGGAGCTAATGTTGACTGCAAAATTGCATGAGAACGCTGAGCAAATCCAAGCCATTGTTTCTGAAACAACAGACCATGATCTGAAGAATGTTGAGGATAACCAAATTGAATATGCAAGGCGTCGGGGTGACAAGCTTATAGCATGCCTTGGAGATGTCGTGAACACCCTTAACCAACTATGCGATCTTGTCCAGGAATGTAAATAAGGGTTAGAAATGCAGTGTAAGTTAAAAAGAATGATATTGATAGTCTGTTTAGTGCTAGATGTTAATGTGGTCTCATGTTCTCAAAAACAGGAAGAAGAAAAAAAATGTACTTTGTTCTTTGCTGAAGATATTACTGACCTAAATTCGATAACCCCTTCGTGTTTTGCTGATAAAATCACAATGATCATTCCATATAACCAAGTCTAATACAGAGATTGAAGGATTCAACCAATGACTGCATTGCTGGTTGCACGTTGAATGTGTCAATGCAAAACAACCACTTTACTCAGAATCCACAGCACCAGAGAGAACTCGAAAGCAAACAGTGTGTGAAGCAATCCTCTATCAAGAGCAAACCCAAACAAGGTGATTCCCCCATTGTTGTGTTGCAAGTATGTAACTGCACAAATAAACACATCATCATAAACATTTATGTGCCTCGCGACTGAAACTAATTCAGAGAATTCGAGCAGTTTTATGGAGCTGCCTGCATACTGACCTAGAGCTTGCCTAGTTTGGAATGAAGAAGGTTCTTGGGGGGGAACTGATAAATTAATATTGTCTGAGGAATCAGAATCACTGTCACCGGCTGGAGCCTCTGGCAAATGGGCTTTCCGCTGCTCTGATCCTGCCGCAGTGCTAGTCATCAGCATGTGCCATCGAGTTGCAATTGACACTATACCTTGAGCTCTATGTGTGATTCTTGCAGCCCCAAATAGGCACAAGAAGAAGCCACCCAACTGTACAGCTGAACAAATCTGCATCCATTTTTACAAATGAATCACATATATTACAAGTCCACACCATAATGCAATAGAATACATAAAAGATTAATTTTACCAAGAAGCCCATTAATTCCTAAAAATTGAATTTGGAAAAAAGTACTTACCACCAGGTCACCTGAATTGAAGAAGCTCTTATGAGACTTCGTAGCCAAAACCAACAACAAAGATCCCAACTGACTAACACTAAGAGTAACGAAACACCCAATTATAAAGAACCTATACCTATGACTAGTAACCCACAACTGCTTCTTAATCCTCACATGTTCCCTAAATATAACATCCGTATCTGATCCAAACCCTTCAAGAGCTTTTTCACCCCTTCAAACCTCAGTAACTGAAGCTCACAAGTTAACCTAAATAACACGCAAACCAACAAGAACGCTCCCGTCCTATAAACCCATGAAACCAAAACCAAAACAAAGGCAATCGAATTTAACGGAAATCCAGGGCTAACGGACGGGATTGTTATTTTCACCGTCGAAAAGAATATGATTTTGTGTGCGAGTTCGATGAAGAAGGAGGGTAATAGTATGCATGCTAGGTAACGGAATGCCTTGTCCAGTTCGTCAGTGTATCCATGACGTACGTATGAAGAGTCATCTTGTAAGCCATCTAAGAACAATAGTTGCCTAAGGCCATACCTGCAAATACAACATATATATGTACAAATATGATCAATATTGTTCTATGATTTGATCTATATATATATATAAAATATGGTTTATAGACTCAATATAATTCTCATATGTAATTTTACTTTCATTAAGGCTATGAAACAAATACCAATAATGACACGTGCACAAGCCAAAGTACTATTATCATATACTATATGACACAATAAAAAAGTAAAAAAAAACTTTAATGGTATGTACTTCCTATATTTGAGAAGACGAGTATACGAAATATTTACCTCTGTACGGACTCTCATTGGTAAACTCAAATGCTCCAATGGTCAAAGTAAGGTTATATATAGAATATATGACCTTCAAGTTTTGAACTATTGGCGTTTGTCTTAGAAACAATCATAAGCTAATATACAACTTTTACTATACAAAACATGTAGAAAAAAGCTAAAAGTTGTTGATGTATTTTGTTTCTAATCAATAAAACTTAGATTATATATATTTTTGTTACCTTTGAAAGAAACGGGAGAGAGTGAAGAAGGCGATGATGGCTAAAGCAGACTCAGGTACTTGGACAAGCTTATTTAAAGAGATGGGATCATCGGCCGGAGCTGAAGCCGGGACATGAACAAGTAGTGTGATTATTGGAACGAAGATGGTGAGGAATATAAATACAAAGTAGGAAATGAGTTTGCCAACACATGTAGAGTGGTCAAGAGCAAACCATCTTAGGCTTATTCGGAATTTGCGAAGCTCATCGAATATGAGAGACTTTGATCTTGCATATGATGGTTGAAGAAGTAAAGGAACGTTGGCTTGGTTTAGTTCTTCAATGGTTGGGCAGTTGTCGGCGAAGGAAACCCGTTTACCCGAGAATTCCACGTCAACGACGGTGGCGTTGGTTGGGATAGTGGTGGAGGGATTCATGGGTTTGAGTAATAGCTAGATCAATGCACAAAGTTTACTATATTTTTATTTTTTGTTATTTTTTTAAATATTTGTAAAGATATATAATAAGAAAGTTTAATATCTCTCTCTCTCAAAAAAAGAAAAGAAAGGTAGGAGCCTTGCTTTGTCTCGTGAGAGTTCTTCTTCGCCTTTATGCTAGAGGTTTCATGGAAGCCAAGAATAAAGGGGGATTAAGGAGTGAGAAATGTGTGAAGGTACCCCTGTCAACCTAACATTGGTCCAACGTGGCTTGCATTGTCTGATCAAAATGTTGGTCACGTGTACCTAATATAAAAGTAGTCTTTCTTCTTCTTCTTCTTCTTTTTTTTTTTTTTTTTTTTTTTGTGAGATAATAAAAGTAGTCTTTAACTATGTACGAGTTCTTGTTATTTTGTTAGAAAAAGACTTGAGTTTATGTTATTGAATTTGCATATCAAAAAAATTGCATGCAATATAGTTTTTTGTCATATTCGAGCCTATGACTTCCTTTAAGTAGATTACAAGTAAAATTTAATGACTTTGTTTTTAAGTCTTCCATTTAATTCATTTAATGTTTTTATTTTTTTAATAAGAAGCGATGAGAATTTATTTATTAATATTTTTGACATAGTATATGATCTTTGTTAGACTTGTCAGTTTAAAGAGTTAGTGCTAATTATGATGAATTTAAATTTATGCAAATGGTATTTTAAGGAGTTAATTTGGTGATTAAGAAATTTTCGTGGTTCGAATTCTTAGAAGGACCCAACATAGTTGCACTAAAAAAACCAGATTGCTAGTGGGCTTGAACCAGATTTGGGTCGGACTAGAAAATGCTAATTTGCAGTATGCCGCCATTGTGTTCCTGATTTTCGGTGCTGGGCCTGTATTTATTTGAATAAAATGCAAATTTGTGTCCTCATCTGCAAAAAGGCTTAAGCAGGTCATTCTTCTCCACACTCGCTCTCGCTCTGTTTCTTTTATTCGCTTCGTTTCACTCTCCACTCTCCCACTCACCCACTCACCATTCAGTCTTCTGTAAGTCTCGATGTTTTTCTGTCGTTATTTTTCTGGGAAAATGAAGTAGAAAAATCTTACTGAAACCGAACCAAACAGAAAATTAAGGAACGAAAATGTAGTATACTTTTTTCTTTCCGTAGAGGGGAAAAATGTGTTATTGTTCTACATAATTTCCATTGTTTTTCCCACTATTGAATGCTTCTTTACAATGTTCGAGAACCAATATTTTCTTTTCCTGTTAGCAATTTCTTAATACATCAATTTGGCGATTTTCTTTGGTGGGAAGACGAAAAAGAGGGGTTTTCAGAGAACTGTCCTGCATACTAACTATGTTTTGGTGACTGCTAGGGTTTTGTTAAGCTTTCTTGCAGACTTACTTTTTGGAAGTTCCATGAGTTGGTGGGAAGGCTTTGATGAAACTCGGGTTCTCGTTGCACCTGGCAAGTGCCCATCTCTCTGATTTTCTAATTACCCACTGGCCAAAGAACACGTTTTTGTATATAAATATAAACAGTACAATATCCTAGGCATAAAGAGCCTCTAGTCTCACAATCATAAAGATAGGGAAGATTTATACATCATATGATAAGTGGTTATGCCGATATAGTATTAAAAATGTTATTATTATAGCTTCTGCCATAAGCACTTCATGATCGTTATATTTTTGGACTTGTGTACTTCTGGAATTTGCATAGACAGAAGCCATAATTGATGTATTAAGAATTTGAAGGTTTTTTTCCCTTTAAATTTCAAAAGGAGAAAAACTATTTGATATTTGGCACTGGTTCTTTGCAGATCCCGGTACAAATGGAAATGGTTCGGGGCGCTTGCTCGTGCTCCGCCATCCCAAATCAGGTACTGAAAGAATTTATTTACTATTTTGTTTTTCTCTTATTGTAAGTTTACTTGTTTATCTGTCCCGAGTCCTCATTTCATTTTTTTACATACCTTTACTGAAATTTCCCCTCATATTATACTTATAATACTTATATAGATATATAGAAGTCGTTATTGAGGAATTGGATCCTTTTTGCGGTGACAACTGACAAGACATAATAGGTAGCCATTTACCAAATGCTTAATGTTACTACTTTTTGTATTGGTTACAGATTCAAAATTGGGGCATTTTCTTAGTCCAATTATTAACATGACATTTAATTTCAATTTTTTTCTTTTAAGTGCATGTAATGTTTACAGTTGTGTCTGTGGCTTCAGATGATGTTCTAGCTTTTGAATATCTTTGATAGGGAATGCAACATCGTATCTCTTTGTCAATGGGATGCTACAAGAGCTCCACTGGTTTAAGCACTTGTATGGATCTTGGTTCTTGGGTGATTATGTATGTGAAGGTAGACTTTGATATCTTATATTTAGTTGGTTGCAAAATGTTTTAGATATGCTGATAAGAGTATGTGTTCTAGAATGACTTGCTCTTCATATGGTTATGCAGTTACTATTCCTCATTATTGTTTTCTTCACATGAAATATTTAAGTTTGCTTTCATTGAATAACTTTTCTTTTTAATCTCACATTCTTATAGTTTTTAAAAACATTTTGTTTCCTTCACTTACTCATGTTTTTCATTGAATGGAGATATCATAACTTATTACTTGTTCTTTCATAGGTTTTCTATTTTGATCTTAGTCATAGGCCAGCATTTTCATAGTTTTCCAGTAAATTATAGCATAAATGATCATTGTCATTATTATTTCGTTTCCTCTACAGATGGCCGGCTATATACTGCAACTCCTGTTGATCCTGTTTTCATCATGTTACCTATTTTTGACGAAGCCAGAATGAAGGTAAATCTGACATTTTTATCAAGCCACATGCATTGGAAATCATATATTGTTCTGTTATTCTTTTACGTTTACTTAAACACACACACACACACACACATATATTCACTCATGATGTACCATTTCTTGAATGGCATAAAAAGTAGTTTCACCGTTGGCGCTTAATAGTAAAATTTATAGTGTAGTAATTCTCCGGAAACTTATTCACTGTTGCAATATCTTTGAAAATCTTAAACAAGACTTCGGTGCCAATAGTTTTTGTTTAAATTTTCTTCACCTCACTGGTTGCATTTATTCCTTTGAAATGAATACAGAAAGGGAATGATCTTGGGAAGTTCAGGCAATTAGACGAGATCATCTTTATTGATGGGTATCCTGGATATCAACACTTGATGGCCATTGTGGAGAACTCTATGCTAGTAGTTTGTGAGGTTAAAGGTAGTCCATTATTTGTAGGCTTCTGTTTAAAATTTTTACATTGTAGCTTGCTGATCTATCTTTGATTAGCATAACTGGTTTTTTTTTTTTTTTTTTCCTTCCTGGTATGACAACTGAACCTGATGAATATTGTTTAACATGTCTATTTGTGCTGGTTGATTGTGACAAAGAGTTGAGACCATGCATTGATCACTCTTGACTGGGGGGCTGTTTCTGCCCATCAGTTTATTATTCTGGTCTGGGGGGAGTAGAAAAAAATAACCCTGAACTACAATCTGAGTAATGGAGCAGATTCCTTTTTCTGATATAACTTGATCGAGATTTTGTTACCTTTTGAAATTTAAAGCGGCTAAACAGGTCTCAACCTTCAGATATTTGCTTTGGTGAAAGCCTTGGAACTTAAATACAAAGTATTGTTAAGAAACTATATAATGGGATTATACACAAGAAAAGGACTGGGATCATGTTTTCTGTACAATATGGTAATTAAATGTGACAAGTTACCAGCTATCTTATGGTACTCTAACCACTAGATTATGGTCTGAGTAATGTTCTCTTCCTCTTCATCTCCTTTGCCTTTGTGAATGCAGAAATTGGATCCTCAAAATTTTTTAGGCTTGATGACTCAAAGGTTCTAGCTTGGTTGTACTATAAGGTGTGTGTTTCTTCCTTGATCTCTATTTGGTATGCAGCATTATGTGATAATATATTAGAGCCCTTCTCAGACAAAATTAATCGGGATGTATCGTAATCCATACAGTGAATGCTTCACTGGATGTTGGAACTCTTAGCTTACTTTGCATAAACATGACTAAACACATGACATGGCTGACAGATTTCCTGATCCTTTAGACTCTATGCATCATTTTTTATTCAGAACCTAACAAAGGGCTAGTTATTTTGTACATATTTTCCCACTTCCCAGTTTATCTCATGAGCTTTCTTGTAAACAATCTCAGTTATAGTTTTGCTTCCCCAATGTAAGTGTGTGGCCATTTTCATTTTTTTTAGAAGCATTCTGTTAATTCTTCTTTTCTCTTTTCATCCCCCGCTTCTGTTTCTTCAAGTTCTTGGAGATTATTTAATGTTTTTGACACTTATGGCCTGAGTTTTTCTCTTAAACGAAGTTTTTTTTTTTTTCTTTCTATCTTGTGCAAGCAAAGTTTATTATGTCTTATCTGCTTGCA
Source organism: Quillaja saponaria (assembly GCA_029379385.1). Classification (NCBI taxonomy): domain Eukaryota; kingdom Viridiplantae; phylum Streptophyta; class Magnoliopsida; order Fabales; family Quillajaceae; genus Quillaja; species Quillaja saponaria. Next base: position 23,719,086 of record CM055610.1, read on the forward strand.
GGTTAGTCAGCTGAAACAAACTCTACCAATGCTGGACAAGAACTATGCTTCACGAGAAGAGAAAGATACATGTAAATATTAGTGATGCATACACTAAGTTTATCCTTGACAGGCATGCTAATTTTTATACCTGTGTGCCCTGATTTGTTTGATGTTTTTCACAATTCATTGATTAGCCCAACTTATTGGTGCAGTGGCTGACGCTGTCTCACTATTAGGAGAGTATTTGAAGGATGAGCCTTGGTTGCGGCTTTTGTGTAACCACCTTAAGTATAGCCATGCAAACTTTGTCTGAAATAAATTTAATGTGATGTTTCCTTTGTGAGTGAAAGAGAGAAACAAGGATGGCTGGGATTGGATTCTTCTGGATGTCTAACCAAGTGTTGTTTACTAATTCTGTTTGCAGGTTGAATTTACTTGAGGTGACTAGAAAAGTACCTAATACAGGTAACCTCGAAAGTGCAAGTGAAGTTAACGTAGGGTTTTGTAACGACTCACAGGTATCTACTGAGACAAAAACCTAAGAATGAACTTTGCCTGGCCATTCTGTCAGATGTTGGCTTTGTTGCTTGTATTTTATTCTGATTGCTTTTCTATCTTTTATCGGGAAAAAAAGCGTGATAAGAAGGCCACAAAGACTGGAAGGCAAGCCAAGAAGGCAAAAGTGGAGACAGATTCGCATAACATAAAAGATATGTTTTCCAGGGCATCACGAAGGAAAAGCTAATTGTTGTCTCCACGACAAAAATGATATAATTTGTGTAATTCATTCATCATTGCTAACTTGTTTCCTAATCCTATAGTATTGCATAAGCCTTTTGTAATTCCCAGTTTGTTTTATTCTTATGAATAATGATTTTCTGTACTCGATATCCATTAAAGCAACTCCATTGTGATAATTTTTAGCTTATCTCTCTCATTTGGTGTTGTTAATTATGGAAGAAGTAAAATTTCCATCTGCTGTATTCCTCAGTAAAATAAGAGGCACACCGCTCCTACATTTTCTTTTGGCAATTCTGCAGATGGAATATGAAACGGACAACTGATTGGCAAATCTGGTCGGATGATCAACTGGTCAACCCAAGTCCAACTTAACGAAATGTGGTTGAGACTTTTCAACACGAGTGAAAGACCCAGAATAATATTTGGTGTATGTTGTAAACTTGTAATAGATGTATTTTTTTTCGGTTTGTAGGAGGCGCATTGGGAAGAATGCCGAAAGAGTTTAGCGATAACGAAATGATCTGGTCCAAAATTTACATGGTAGGCTGTTTCAGGCTTTAGACATTCACCCTCTGCTGTAGCATGTCCACTTTCAACAGTAAATTCCCAATGACTTAGATGGTGAGTTTTGAGAGGATAAAAATGTAATTTAGGATCTAATATCTGCATAAAAGAATATACCTTGGGAAATAAAATGCCTTACTATCAGTTTTATGACTTTATCTTCTATTTCTATTTTAGATAATGAAATTAATAACCTGTCTCTTTCTCTTAGCCACGTCTAAATCATATCCTTATAATCTTTGTACATATTCTTTACTAAAATAGAACCTGGTTATGTCCAAGTTTGTTCCTTGGATAACTAGCCTCGGTATCTGTCTCCCTCTCTGCTTTTCTCTGTGGGAGTTTATCTACAACTAAAAGGTAAAAAATTTCCTTATTGTACTTTAATTGGGTTAATCTCTACTAAATGTTAAGACTCTGAAGTCTGAATCATTTGCATAATTGCATGTCTAATTATAGAAACTTATAGAACAGTTCAAGAATTTTCCTATTTAAGTTGATCACTTAGGTTTGTAAGCTTCAAGCTGTTAGCATGGCTGTAGATGGGTTTGTTTATTTTTTATTCACCTTGTAGAGAAAAAAGAAGAATAAAAAAAAGGATAGTGCCGCCTGTATGTTATTTGTACCATTTCTTTGTGACTCTGTCATCGCATGGTATCTCAAACTATACGGGTAATTAGGGAAAAAAAGTACTACTATCCATTATTCCATGGTGATGAAGCAGAATTCATCCATATCTTTTACAGTGAAGGCATCTACAACCCTGTAGCTAGCTGTAAGATCACAGGCTCACACCATCCACAAGAGGAATACGCACCTATTCGGTTTCATACTTGGTGCCGGTGGTTAATAAGTTGTATTCTATCTTATCCAACCCACTTTAGAAACTGTTACCTTATAGGCTGCTTATAGATTGATTCCGTAAGGAGATGCATATAAATCGGTCAAAAGGTTTAGATGCCCTTACAGGATCTGAATCGCCTGCACCTCCAATATCTTTTCGAAAGCAGAGGCAAGAGTTACAAAGTTGTTCTCAAAGTTATAGATTCTATATTGTATTCCTTTATTTTTCTTGATCAACAAGTTTCAAGAAAGCTTATATAAGAGGAAGAACTGAGATCATCTTTAATTTGCTTGCAGTTCCAATGGCAGGGCCTGATTGCGAAGCCAAATCTATCGACAACAATGATATTGTGAATTCCTTAGCATCTGAAGGTGTCGAGTTCCTTTTATCCAGTGAAGGGCAGGTAACCTTCTGCAGAGCCTTTCTGTTGTTGTTGTTGTTGCTGTTGCTGTGGGGAGAGGGGGGATTATATGTATTGCGAGGTATAATTAGCATATGCTTAAAAACCATTTTACTGCCTTGCACGCACCCAAAGCAACAGATGAATTTTTCACATTGGTTATTGAAAGTGATATATTATCATTTATTTCCTGAGATTAGGTACCCTTGTCATCATGCTATGAAAAAACCATCTGCCTTCTCTTCTCTGCAAACTGGTGCAGGCCATGCAGAATGTTCATCCCTCAACTGGTGGAACTCTACAACTCAATGAAAAAAAGAGGCAAAAATCTAGACATCATCTTCATCTCCTTTGATCATGATGAGAATGGGTTTAAAGAACACTTCAAGAATATGCCATGGCTGGCCATCCCGTTTGATGTAAACTTGCACAGAAGATTGATTGACAGATACCATGTTGATCGTATCCCATCATTCCTTCCATTATGTTCTGAGGGCATAGCAGTTGAAGAAGATTTGATTGGGTTTATTGAAGACTATGGTGCTGAAGCTTTCCCTTTTACCAGGAAGAGACAAGAAGAATTGAAAGCCATTGATAAAATAAAGCACCAAGAAGGGAATTTGGAAGAACTTTTAGCACATGAAGGACGAAACTTTGTCATTTCCGAAGAACATAGAGAGGTACTTTTAACGCATGACAATCATGTTTCTTGTATCATTACTACGCAAAATTTGACTTATTTTTGCATTGCAGGTACCTTTACTTGAACTTGTTGGTAAAACAATAGGCCTCTACTTTTGTGCTCACTGGTCTCCTCCTTGCCACGCCTTCACTACACGTCTAACAGAGGCTTATAACAATCTCCTGACCACCAAGGATAAAAGCTTTGAGATTGTTATGATCTCTACAGACAGAGATCTCAAAGAATTCAATGTCAACATAAGCAGCATGCCATGGCTTGCTATCCCATATGAGGATAGAACAAGGCATGACCTGTGTAGAATTTTTGATATTAAAGGGGTTCCAGCTTTAGTCCTAATTGGACCAGATAGGAAAGTCATTAACATGAATGGGAGATTACTAATTTCCTTGTATGGTGCTAACGCTTTCCCTTTGGAGATAGAAGTAGCACTGAGAAATGAAGGGGATGCTTTGCCTCACCAGTTAAAGGATGTGAAGCATGAACATGTCCTAAAGTTAGATATGGCCAAAGCATATGTTTGTGATTTCTGTAAGAAGCAGGGGAAGTTCTGGGCGTTCTCTTGTGATGTCTGTGACTATGACCTTCATCCAAATTGTGTACAACAGTGTCAACAATAACTTGAGGAATCTATAGACAACCAATCTATTATTAACATGTCATATATACATTTAATATCTATAAGTATAAGATTTACATAACGGTAATGCTCCATCCCAGAGCTCACACTCAGATATGTAGACGAACTTTACTTGGGCCTATATCTTTGTGAGAATGGCTCCGTGCGTATAGAAAGACAATTCACATATTAATGATCATTCTGTTAGTTATATATTTAGGTAATTGCTAAGGTGGATGATAGCATGTGAAAAAAAAAAAAAAAAAAGATTTTATATAGAGCCTATTATTAATTATCTATAGACTACGTACATGTACGCAAAAACTTGGAAATGAGCCTACAAAAATCCACAATGTGGTACCAATATTTGTGGAAGGTCAGGTACAAAGTTACATAACTAATTACATTTCTCCTTGATACGGAGGATGTGGAGACAAAAAGAATGACTGAAGGAGCCACTATGGACTGCACCTGAATTCCTTCCAAGTTCCAACTAATACATTAGTACTTGGATTCTTTCCGACTAATAAAAGAAGGCAGATAGACAAAGTCAGAGACCCACCCAAAAACTCAAAGGCACCTAACAACCCGCAAATGTTGGTTATTCTTATACTCAAGAGAGAGAGGGGGAGAGAGAGAGAGAAAGGGGAGGTTCCATTTCATTATCTCATTAGGGAAAAACTCAAAATAGTTAAGAGAATGAAGTGGCTGCTAATTCAAGACAGAGGAATGAGAATGAGAGTGTTCTTCCAGGTGTTAAACTGCAAAAAAAGAAGAAGATACAGAGAAGAAAACCAAGCTGACAGGGCAACACAAACACATTATGTCCTTCATCTCTCCTAGCTACTTGGAGAGAGGGACAGAGGAGATCCAACCCACAACCTACTACGTAGTTTTGGTTGTTTAAAGGATATTTAGGATCCACAGGGATAACATTAATTACAAACATCAAGAAGAAAGAGAATTACAAGTTTGATTTGTTTTTCAATTATTTGGAAGAGGAGTGAGTATACAAATCTGTTGCAATTGCAAGAGATTTGGATTAAAAAAAATAATGTGGTTGCCAAAGAGTCAATACGACAAGAAGGATGTAGTAAATGGGCTGGTGGCAGTGGCAATAGACAAAGACAAAGGAAGCCAAAATGCCCTCAAATGGGCTAATTGAACATCTCCTTCAGAAAGGCTCAACTGTAATTTTCATCCATGTCAAGCTTAGAACATCTAATCCTAGCCCAAGTAAGTAAACAGGTTTATTATTATTATCTGCATGTCACATGAATTGAGCATTAGCAATGGAAGAAATAAGTTTCATTTTAAAAAGAAAGCAACTGAATTCTGAGGTTATGTTTTTGGTAGGCATTATAGAATGTTAATATGTGCAGAAGAGTTTCATGCACCCACAAGCATAGGCTGTTGACATTGATGACTTACATTTCTAAGCATATCAAGATAACACAACTAACAAGATTGTTTATTCCTTTTGTTCGAGTCAGGGACAAACAAAATTTCTGGTATTGGTAATGAGAGTTCATTGATTTGCAAAGACCCTGATCCCATTGCCCAAGGAGTGTTCCTTCCATTTCGTGTCTTTTGTTCACGTAAAGATGTAAGTTTTGTTTCCTAACCTAGAATGCTAAGTGAGTGAAAAGATAAACTTAAAGCCTCAATCAGTCCCAACTCTTTTTTTTGATTATTTTCTTTTGATTTTTTTCAGATACAATGCAAAGACATTATTCTAGAAGATGCAGATGTAGCGAAAGCTTTAATCGAATATGTTTCTCTCACTGCAATAGAGCATTTGGTTCTTGGTTCAACAACAAAATCTGGTTTGCTGAGGTATGCCTATTTCTACAAACTCTTCGTGTGTCAACATTTGGCAAACTTCACTCCTTGTTGTTACTTTTCCATTCTGAGTACTGAAGCAACAACTTAAAATTTATATTTATGTCTCCCATTAAATCAAGAAGGCAGTAGATGAAAGAAACCAAGCATTGAACTTGACTAGAATCCGTTACCCTGAATACTAGCTCCCTAACTTCTGGGACAAAAATTTGTAGAATGGAAAAAAAATAAAAATTTGAATTTACCCAATTAAACGATGTAACTGAATGCAAAATATATTTAAATAAAACAAAGAACAATCAAGTTTTCAAACAAGGTGCAAAGTGGTCATGTAAGTCACAGTTCTCAAATATGTTAATTAAGTATAATTAAATGGACTGATCCAATCATGCCTCCTAAAACTTTCTATTGGTTGCTTTGAGTTTCTATTATTTGGTTTAATCTCATATGGTATCATATCTTGTTGCATGAATATATAGTTTAAGATTTTCTCTTTTTGAAAAACTTCTCTTTCTCAGAAGATTCAAGTTAGCAGACATTCCGGCAACTGTAGCAAAAGGGGCACCGGATTTTTGTAATGTCTATGTCATTACTAAAGAAAAGATTCAGACAATGCGGTCTGCCTCTCGTCCTGCCCCATCCTTCTCTCCTTTACGTAATCAACTTCTTAAACAAGCCAGCAGACGAGTTCAACCAGAGCCACAAATTCCCCTGGTTAATTATATGAGAGGTTAGATATTCCACTTCTAGCACATAAATACGTGAACTTTTCTGTGTGTATATGGTATAACTGTGTGTATGTCTGTGTAACAAAATGTTGCCTCTGTAACTCTTCACTGACATGATTCACCTTCAATCAGGATATGAAAGGCGAGTCCTTGAGCCACCACGTATATCAGAGGAGGATTCAGAAGGCATCAGGTCAGTGAGATTCTATGCAACTTGTTCTTTGATTGCAAGATTAGATGAAATTTAGTTTTTCTTTTAATCTAATAAAAGAAAAATGCTGCTGCAACCAGGTCACCGTTCACTAGGAAAGGCTTGAATGGCAAGCCATATGGGGAATTTTCTGTCCCAGACACAGATATATCCTTTGTAAGCTCTGGAAGGACAAGTACAGACCGCTTATTCCCTTCATACCGTGACAACCACGAAATGGGGATGCCCAACAGTCGGTTATCATGTAGCTCAGATTTAGACATGAATCACAGCTTCGAGTCATCGCAGTTTGGGCAAAGATCAATAGATATAAGCTCTCCACCCGAATTCTCATCAATCTCACAAGATAGCGAGAGACTTTCATCATCATCACAGACAATGGTAAGGGCAAGTTCACATTTAACCAAGATGTATTCCTCCAGTTCCTGCAATATCTATACATGGAAAGTCTTATGCTTGGAATTTATCAATTTAATCCTTTCATGAATGATATGACAAAAAAAATACAATCTTTTTCTTGCAGACAAAGATATGACTTAGGTGCTGGGTTACACTAAAATGTTTACCCTTTATGTTTTATGTATATTTACTCGGCTTGTATTAGAACATCATCAGATTTCCCTTTCACCTATTAGTATTACTCATCATAGTGAAAATAATGCATAACTGCAAATGCAATTTTTAACAATTTTGAGTTGAAATTTTAGGATGATGTGGAGGATGAAATGAGGAGGCTGAAGCTGGAGCTCAAGCAAACAATGGAAATGTACAGTACAGCCTGCAAAGAAGCACTCACAGCAAAACAAAAGGTATGAAAAATTACATCTGCTTTAAGCCTATATATTCAGAACAAAATCTGACATGATCTTCATCACAGGCAATAGAACTCCAGCGATGGAAATTACAAGAAGAGCAGAGATTGGAAGAGGCAAGACTTGCTGAGGAAGCTGCAATAGCGATGGCAGAAAAGGAGAGGGCCAAGTCTAAAGCAGCTATTGAGAGTGCTGCAGCAGCTCAGAGGATTGCAGAATTGGAAGCTCAAAAGAGAATTAAAGCAGAAATTAAAGCACTTAAAGAATCAGAAGAGAAAAAAAAGGCAATTGATGCTCTTGTGATCACAGACATTAGGTATAGAAGGTATTCAATAGAGGAAATTGAAACTGCAACAGAGTTCTTCTCAGAATCCAGGAAGATTGGAGAAGGGGGATATGGTCCTGTATATAAGTGTTATCTTGACCAAACACCTGTTGCCGTCAAGGTTCTACGTCCTGATGCAGCACAAGGAAGGTCACAGTTTCAACAAGAGGTATAATACCAAACAGAACTTATGTCTACACACTACCAAAGTTTAGAAATTCAACTCTACTCGGAGAATTTGACAATCACATGCTTCTCTCCAAAGTCACATGAGGAAAAATGGTTAATTTGTTTAAAAAATAATGGATCCAGTTTATTCTTGTAGAAGGAAAAAAATAATTCTGAAAATTTTAAACTAAAAATAGTAACCTTTGATCTTCTTGATCTCAATCGTGGGTCTAAACCAGTCAGGGTAAGAGTATTCTTACCCAACAAGCTAACCCTCTTTCATCTTAATCAAACTACTTGATCTGAAATGATGTATCTAATTTTGTTTTATATGCTCAAGCATCTAAAATAGCCATAGTAGTAGTACTTCCAGAATACATACATGAAGATGAGCTTGTAGAATCTGAGTAAGAGCCATATATATGATACGTACTAAAATTTCTATTGAAGGCAGGAGATAGAAGGATCAGAATTTTTACTTACAGGGCCTCTTAATATTATACAGAATCGTTAATAATGCGTAACAAAACCATTAAGGATAAATAATGAACTAACTATTTTTTGTTTGAATATACTGTTGCAAAAAGATAAAATGTATTGATCTTCAGTAAAACTGAAAAAGATGAAGAGAAGTTTCCTTATGAAAATGAAGTATCTTCCATTGTTGCTCCCACTTCCCAACCTTAACAGCCATCATCAGTGCTAAAGTATAGAATAGAACTTACTGGTTTAGTTAACTTCCTGTATATTTACAGGTTGAGGTACTGAGTAGCATAAGACATCCTAACATGGTACTCCTCTTGGGAGCCTGTCCAGAGTATGGCTGCCTGGTCTATGAATACATGGCTAATGGGAGCTTGGACGATTGTCTCTTTCGTCGAGGAAACAGTCCACCACTTTCTTGGCAGCTGAGGTTTAAAATTGCAGCTGAAATTGGCACCAGCTTGCTTTTTCTCCACCAGACCAAACCTGAACCACTTGTGCATCGTGACTTGAAACCAGCTAATATCCTGCTTGACAGCAACTATGTAGCCAAGATAAGTGACGTTGGTTTGGCGAGGCTAGTTCCCCCATCCGTGGCTGACAGCGTGACACAATATCATATGACATCCACGGCTGGCACTTTCTGCTACATAGATCCAGAATACCAGCAAACAGGAATGCTTGGCGTCAAGTCTGATATATACTCTCTTGGGATTTTGTACCTACAACTGTTAACATCTAAACCAGCGATGGGCTTGACTCATCATGTTGAAAGATCAATTGAGAAGGGGACATTTTCTCTTGTGCTGGATCCAGCAGTGACTGATTGGCCAGTTGAAGTGGCCCTCAACTTTGCAAAGCTGGCACTCAAGTGTGCAGAGCTAAGGAGGAAAGACAGACCAGATCTTGGCAAGGTTGTCTTTCCAGAACTTAATAAATTGAGAGAACTTGCTGAAAGTAAAGTGCAACCAACATGGATGGGCGGCTTTCTAAGCCCTTCATCCACCCGCCAAGTTTCCGTTCAGCTAGTAAGTTTGACACTGACATGACTTTAATTTTTTTCTTTTCTTTTAGCCATGACATTTTCATGGACTTAATTCTTCTTATAAACTGAAATGAAAACATATCCATATTTTGTAATATTGATTAGTTTCATGAAAACAGATTGAATTTACACTGATTCATCAGGAGAAAAAAGGAAAAGAAAATACAACTTTTTTTAATGTCGTAGATGTAGAAGCATCAGTAGCCTCAAGTGCAAAACTTATTGACCAGCTCGATTACCTGTGCATAAAAACAATTTTGTGAATAGCATAAGTCATGACCCAAGTATTGAGAGTAGGTTGAAATGCTATTATGAGGGTCTTACCTCTACTAGTTCCACACGATTGTTTTCCTGAAAGTTGGCATGCATTAAGTCTTTTACATCTTCATGGAGAGAAACTGAGAAATTAGAATGACATTTTCTTTAAAAAGAAAAAGAAAAAGAAAAGGATGGACTAGAATCATAAAAGCTATGCTTAGAATTGAATGTTGCATTGTATAGAAAATATGTCCAAAATCATAAAAAATGTCATTACTGGCTTCTACTGTCTTCTGTCTAGATCATAGTAGATACTAAACAACTTCCTAGCAGTTAAACTTATCCCAAAACAAACAAATGTGTTCCTGATTAGATATTAATTGAAGGAAATGATTTCATTCCCAAAGGATGTTTGGAAGTTTGGAAATGCTAGCAATATGTTTGTAATATTAATCTATCTACGTTAATGACGAGCTTACCATGGGAAAAATCACGAAAATTTAACATGATATTGACTGACTTTGCAGGAGGGGATGAGTCACCCATATCCAAATTCCTGTGAGAGCTCAAGAAATCCTTCCAGTACTTTATGAGAGGTCAAAGCAAGTTCTTATTGAGGAGCAAATTGTACATTAAACTGGACCAAAGGAAAAGGGGGAAGCCTTTCAAGTCAATCAACGGCAAGGTATGTTTGATTCTCAAGTGAGACAATGTCTCAAGGTTTTTCGGTGTGTGATTTTCAGTTGTAATCTTGGATAAGCCTAGCTGTCTCGAGACTCTTGACAGGCAAGAAAGACCATCCATAGTTGCTAGGCATGCTAAGGATTATTCTTAGAGCACTTGATGAGATGCTAATTTTGGAAATCTTTACATTGAATTTACTGAATTGTATTACACTGATGATATGTATTTGAGTGAAGTTAAACGTATAGAGTTATACTTAAAAGTCAAAGTGATGTGGTATGCATAAATGACTCTACTTACAGTAGGCTCCAGTGCTAAATGAAATACATGTTTCTTTATAAAATGTTTAAAGACTAACTAACCACTGTCAGTAGAACCGTATTGTTTAAAACTAGCCAGCAAAATCAGCATATGACTCTGATTTGAAATTTTCTTGGTAAATCCCAATTGTTTTCATAGTACAAAATGTAGATGGAAAGTTGTTATTTTCAAACTGAAGTTAATTTTCTTGAGTATGTCATATGTTGTTTGTCATTCCCAGAGAAGCAGGTAAAACTTTATTATTAGAAAACCACTATTTGATAAAATTACACAATCCTAATAAGGATGGAATCTTAGTTAAAAAAAAAAAAAAAGGCTAAGGAGGGCTACCTTTAATATTATAAAGGAGAGCTGTAGAGCTTGTTCGCTCAGGACGCACAACATTTTATGAAAATATGGGCATTAATTACCTGTTCTGCAAATGAAAATATTATCATTTCCTCCATGATACTTTTCGAAGAACCTTAATGTCGTGTTTAAGTTTGTACCAATTTTACCCATAGTTTAGGTATGATTTAGGCCGTTTATATGTCAAGTCTTGAAGTCCCATGATGATGAGGTAGATCCTCTATGGCCTATGAATCAATGGAGAAATGAACTTTGATTGCATTGGAGGTTTTATTCCCTCTAAGTGATAATACTATCATAAGTTAAATGCACAAGTATGACCCTATGCAGGTAGCTAAATTCTAATATTGACGAAAGATAAATGAGTTCTAAAATTATCTCCCTAAATAACACAACATACTCATAGAATGCATTTAATGCAAGGTTGGAAATTAATTTACTACACATAAACCAATCACTAACTTTCAAGAACTTTATAAGATTTTTTTTTTTTTTTTTTTTTTTTTGTATCTATATCATTTTCCAAAATAATACAAAGTTTTGAGCTTCTGTGGTTAACCATACTAGAGACAAGAAGAAAAAATGGGATTGTTAACATGGACAATGTCATTTGGATCTTATACAATACAATTAACAAGATATTAAAATCGACAAAAAACCGCGCTGCATTTTATAGCAAAACCCAAGTGCAACATTTTACATATTACAACACGAGAAAAAAAAAATTAGTTAATTGAATAGTAAGTCACATCTCAACAGCAAACCTCATAATTTAAAAGAGACAAACATACTGACAAGTGGAGCAGGAGATAATATGTAGTAATGGTGCTACTGAGAAGACAACAGCGGTGAATCTATTCTGACCATGGTGCTAACGATAATACATGAGTTGCTGCCCTGAAGAATTAGTAGGATATCCATCATACATATTTTGGGATGCTCCGGAGCTCAAGCCCATGGAAGCAGCGGCTAGCCCGTGTTGTCCGGTCAACTGCACGAGAGCTTGACCTGAAAGGCCAGATACAGCAGCCTGATTTAAGGCAAGTTGGCGCTGGTAAGCCAACAACTCAGCTGGAGAATAGCCTTGGTTCATACTCACAGCAGGTAGGACTTGATATGTTTGAGTTGGAGGAGGTAGCGGATTTGAAGCTGTCCCTGGAGGAGTTGGCTTGCTACCCCATGAGCACTGTACAAACGTAAAATCAATAAGGATCATTTGGTCACAATAGAAGGATTCTCGTGAAAGCATATGTCAATATATGTATCTTCGAATAACAGTAAAAGTACAGGAAAGAGAGATTAGAAATAATGGGAGTCACGTAGAGAAATTATTCCAGAAATATGGAATCTTCCCTGTCCTCATTTTGGATCCATAGAATGCATCAGGCAAATGCTGTCCAAGAATGACCTTTATTACATCACTCAGTCTACCGTCCCTGTGTATGTGGGTGATGGGTGCCTGTCGGTGAATATTGAAGTGAGTTGCTAAATGCATGTACATGTCTTTGGAGATGTGAAAATTCTCCAGTTATTAGGAAGGGGGACAGGAGAGATGCATCTCTTCCCTGAAAATGACTCATTACTCAAACCACAAAAACAAGTATAGGCAACTCTTTAGAGCAAACATCATGGACAACTTCAAGATGGCAATGAAGCTCATTGGCCATTAAAAGATTTTGTCACCTTCATTGGCTTCCCACGAACTATCCTTCCATTAGCCATCTGAATGGCAGAAGCTGCTTCGTCATGAGTGTTGTATCTAACAAAGCCAAAACCTTTATCCCTCTGAATTCGCACTTCCTCAATAACCCCAGCTCCTAGAGCGTGAAACTGGCAATGTAGTTCAGCTTGGGCTACCTGTGATGGAAAACCATGTTCTTAGGGAAATAATAGTTTGCTATGCCGTGTGAAATATAAACAATTCACAATCTGAAATAAAGTCAAAATGTGAGACCAATATGATACCAAAAATTTCTTTCAGCTAGATGAAGCTGGAAGCTTTTAAACAAATAGATGTCACAGAAAAGTACTTGCCACAAACTTCCAGTAGCTCTGTAAAACATATGTTCATAATCACCTTGTACTTGACTTAGTAACGTAGCATTTGGTTTTTCTTCAGCTTACATGATCTAGCGTTGGAAAAGATCACTTAACAAACATCAAGTCTAGCCCCTGATTAGCTTACGTAGGCTCAAGAGAAAGGGAGATTAATGGAAATGTAATACTCATACTTGAAGATAATTCACCAGAAACCAACACTTTTGAACAATTCACAGTAAGTATTATGTCAAAAAGCAAACACAAAATATATTTCCATGACCTTCGAAATTCATATCCACACTTCGAACTATTTTCTGACATCAGAAGTCAAATAAATTATTCAAAGATACTTTCCATCATCATAGAGATTGGTCAAAGTAATCAAACCACTCTTGTATCATGACAAAACAGATATTTTCAGCTAAATCTAGCCCATGTTTAAACTTCACGAATGTAATTTGAAGGCAGGACAAGTTCTTAGCCATAATCTTTCGTTGTTTTGGCATGTTTGCACCCACATATATATGAAAGTAGGTTATGTTCTGGGGGAAAACATTAATCTACTCTCAAGTGTAGTTTGGAAGTTCGACATTAACACCCTGGTGAAGGTCGAAATATTATATAAAATGGGTACACTATTAACAGCTAGTATAATTACATCTAAAAAATTATATTTGTAGAGACATGATTTTATTGAACACATTCAAAATCATATTTGAAATCCCTGTAAGAGAGAGTTTCTCATTGTTTGAGAATACAGTAACCAGAGATGTGTTGTGTTCTGATTTATGAACAAGAAATAACTACATTATCATTCTTCACTTCTTCTAACTTACATCATGGGGAAGGTTTCCAACATAAACAGTGGTGTATGCTGGATTGTTTTCAGGAGCATCCTCATTGTTACTTTCCTGTCCCCCCATCTGTGAAACAAAGAGAACATATGAATTTATAGTTAATATCCTTATCTTCATAACCACTTCTTATGTGGCATGTTCTATTGTGAGTAGTACATATAAACAGAGAAGCAAATAACATTTAGAGTTAAAGTACGGTCCAAATTTTGAAAGCAATCCTGGCAGTTACAGTACAAACAGCTTCATACACACCCAACTTAAACTAACCCCTTTTTCTGAACCAATTGTGTTCTGCTATCTGACATAGAAGCCACCAACATTGATGGACAGGTCCATCAATATCTCAAACCAAAAGCAGTTAGTGCTGTAAAGAAATCATGTTAATAAGGTAAAGCATCCTGATGTAGGATAGCTTGGTCGTGATTAAGGTTCCTATGTCACAGAAGGTCAACTAAATAATCATGAACAAGGAAGAATGTAGAAGTAATGGATGTCTATGGACAAAACAAAAGGCAGGATTTTATTCTGGGATTTCAGGGAATTCACTTAGGGTTAAGATTTAGATATAAGGAAGTTAGGAAAATAAGTGGGCCAAGGAAGATTTATAGTGAGACCAAGGAATTGGACTTAGAGTTGTATGTTTCGTTAATTATCTCCTCTCTTTCTATATATATGCTAAATCAAACATATCCCACTTAACACTAAAACAAAACAAAAAAAGAATTTCTTGTGCCGGTACATTCTCTCTTGGATCTATGAAAGAAAACCCCTACTTTTCTCTTGAACATTCTAATTATCACCAGTGTTATCAAAGGTTCTAGGTGCATCTGGGCGCTAGGGGTCCTGGAGCCTAGGCGCAAGGCGCAGGCACGCCCCTTAGCAGAGTTAGGTGCACATCTAATAAAAAATATCTACACGCAATAATTCCAAGCTTACAGCAAGTAAAAACTAACACCATTAAGTTATGACATCGAAAAAAGTATCCATAGAGAATTCCAGCAAGTAGAAAGTAAATATGTCAAGCTAGTAGTCCTACTAAGCTAACAAGTAAAAATTGAATTGATGCTTCTTCTTTCTTAAACAGGGCAAAGATAGCTAAGGTTTATTGCTTATTATTACTGTTGAGTATCCTATATTTTTTAGGTACAAAACAGGGCATAGTTAGTAAAGGTTTAAGCCACACAAATACTTTGCTTTTTGTGTACAATAGCAGAGATTAGACTAAGCAGAAGATGAAGAAGAAGACTAAGAAAGAACTAAAAAACCAAGAAAATAACTAAAAAACATGATAGATAATAGGCAAACTTACACTGAAAATATGTTCTGCTTTTTGGCAAGGTAATAGGGAAACTTAGACTCTGTAAGCTGCTTAGAATCAGGATTTTTGTTCAACTGTTAGGTTTTTTTTTTTTTTTTTTTTTTTTTAATGTTTTAGGGACCTTTCAGGTTTCTATTAGGACTCTTGCCAATGTTTGACTTTTCCTACTTATGAGGAAACTAAAAAACTGATGAGTTTCCCTTAAAAAGAAAAATTGAAGAGATTTTTCAAAAAAAATTAACTTGCAGTGCCTTCTGTTTGTTTTGAGTTCGCCTCATGGAGCCTCAAAACATGAAAAAGGCGCGCACCTAGTGAGCCTAGGTGGCGCCTTAGTGTCAGCACCTGCTTTTAGAGGTGCCCAGGCAAGGGGTCTGCGCCTTGCGCCTTTTGCATCTCAGGCACACCTTTAATAACACTGACTATCTATCACCTCCAACATCACTCGCTTCTTTGAAATAAGCTGATCTCAGGTAGTTAGCTGTTCTGGACCTAAAGACCCCATGATGCTACTGATTGAAATATATCTTGAAGCAATAGCGAGGAGACCGGGAAAAGAGGGGCCTCCCGTCCCCTCTCCTCTCTCCACTTCACAAAGAAAAAGGCCATACTGATATAGAAGACACGAGTACCAGTTACCTGAAGATCCATTTGTAAGAATGACTGAGTTTTGGAGGTCATTGATCTTGTCATCATTGGAACCAGCACCTTTAGCTGCCCAGTTGCACCTTATTTGTCTATTCCCTAGCCATTTACCTACAAGAAGAACTATCAAACATCACAAATCCCATAGGAATACAATAGAGGGAAAAACAGATGAAAACAAGATAACATAACCCAGCAAACTGTTCAACGCCTAACCAGTCAAATCATTGATTGCACTCTGTGCATCCTGCATAAGAATTGCATAAGGGACTTCATCAGTTAGTGAATTCTACATATAATTAAGATAATCTGATAATCCCATAGTTTTTCATTTTTAGCACCTGATGTTCCAGAGGAATGATTTGCATCAAAATAATTTCAAAATCTGAAGTGTTCTTTAAGGAGACTAAGTTATCATGTATCATTATGTTCTCTAATCAACCAAAACAAGTTTAGACAACACACATAATACAATCCTACATTTAAGGAACAAAAGACTCTTTTTCTTGATATGCGGCCTTTTTGTCTCCCTTGGCAATACCATTACAACAAGGTAAGTGATACCTGCTGATCACGGAAAGAAACAAAACCATATCCCTTTGAGCGGCCAGTTTTGTGATCCCACATGACCCTTGCATCCCTGTAAATTATAAGAGAGTAAATGAGAGATATTATGAACCAAAGATCTTGATGTCTCTTTAAGAAAATAGGTGAACCATAGTGTGCCCATTATATTTCCCCCCATCAGCTAGTGGTCTTCGACTTGTTAACATCAAAATTTCAGTACATTGACCAGGAAATCTAGAAGATAAAGACTACTGTTGGCCACAAAAATAAAATAAGGAAAACAAAAAGCAAAAGGAACTCACGAACAACTAGGATAGACTGAGAAGCAAGCAAATAAAGTTGCATCAGTAACCTCTGGACTCAAATCACCAACAAATACATTGAAGTGCCCTGATGATTTTAAAATCACATTAAAGGGAATATAAAAATGAGAATGAAAAAGAAAAAGAAACACCCCCAAAAGACAAAATGATCAGACTGCAACAAAAAGTAGAATGGGTCTATAGGTACCTGAAGTATCTTCCCTATGGCTATTGGCATAAGCCCAATTCACTTTAAGTGCCTGACCATATCTGCAAATTGCATTTTAAAAGCCTAGGTAAATATAATGCAGTTATAGGAATTATATAAGAGAATGACATAAGTTGAAGTGAAATTCCTCAAATCAGTGTTAAATGACCAAATGATGAGAAAACAGTTGATGAGCATTAAAGAGAAACACCCATCAAAACTGACATGGAAAGCCAATATCATAATATCTGAATTCCCAATTGGTGAAAGTATACCAATAAGAGTAACTTTCTTGAAAGTAAAGATGATCAAAATTCTCTTCAATCCTAGGAAAGCTTTATGGCCAATAACTATTTCAATCTGCACAAATATGCCAAAAGAAGGAAGTAGAAGAATGAGCAAAAGAGGAATGCTTACAGCTGGCGTCCATGCAATGTCATTATTGCAAGAGCTGCAGATGCTTGATCATGGTAATCCACAAAACCGTAAGAGGACTGCAGTGATGTTACATTAGAAACACATAAGTGGAAAAGTACAGATTGCCAAGAATGAGCAGAAAAAGAATCAAATAAAGAATACAGAACATTAATGACTCTCTCTCTCTCTCTCTATACTTGTTTATAAAATAAACACAATTATACGAAGATGATAAACTAAAAGATACATCATTTGTACAGTAGCAAACAGTGTGGCAGGCTAGTCAAAAAAAAGGTAAAGATGTAACAGCAAAAATTGACAGAAAAACACATTTTCTTGAATTACTAATTCAAACCTTATCCTTTCTAATGAGCTTGCACCCAGCAAGAAGACCAACGCTCTGGAAAACTTCAGCAAGAAGCTTCTCAGTGACATTTACATGAATATTTCCTACATACCTGAAAACACAGTATTCGGTTAGAGTATGCCTAGTAGAAGAATATGTGCCATTTTAGGAAAATACATAAATCGTAGACCATCTCACACCTTAGTAAGTAGTAACAGCAGTTTAATGTGTTACAAAACTAAAAACTAAAAAAAAGGAACACAATATATAGAACAAACTTGCTCCCTACAGTTACAAGTTACTTATCAAGTACAAAATTGTGATATCTAAAGTCTCAGGCAAAGCAATAAGCATAAAGAAACTGAGTACTTGAGCATAAACATAAAACTAAGAGAAAAGAAAAGGTCCCATAAATAAGAAAAGAATATAGGAAATGTTAGAGGAAAGAATTAGTTAGATAACACTCACACACTGCGGCATGTAGATGCGTCAAAACCAGGAGGCAAATTTCCACTTGGAATAGGGTCCATCTGCAAGATTATAGAAATCATAAACAAAATAAAAGACCCGCCAACTCAAAGCAGAGGTCATAAAATGCCAAAAGAAAAAACAAAATAGAGCATATAATTTAGTGATACATGAGTATATGACATTCTATCAGGTTGTATTTAACCAGATGCAAAAAAAGTTGATCATTCAATTGTCAATTTATCATTATGTTTATGTGGCCCACTTTTTGGTATATATCTTATCTTCGTAAGTTAAGCTCCCATGGCATATCTGATAAAATCTTATTTACTGGGAAAAACTATTACATTTACTGGTAAGTCAAAAGGAGATAAGCACTCGATTCGTTTTGAACCATGATCTCCTACTCAACCCCTGTTCTTAACAGAGGAAGCAGTGTCAATACATCCCAGGGTCATTGACTATATTGAGTTCAGATAGCAATAAATTTACATTTGAAGAACAGACTTCTAATTTTTCATAAAATAATGAGGATACAAAGTCAAATTAACCACTAAAGCAATTTCCTCAGAGACACTAACAAGTAATTGCAAATGTTTCCGAACTTGAAGAACAGGAAAGAAAAATGAAAAAGATAATAAAGGAAGACAACTCAAACAAGAGTTGAATAAGAATGGTTCCAAACTTCCAACGTGAATAACACCCCACTTCAACCAGCTAAATATGCCCCATAAAAATTAAAAAAAAGATATTGAAACAAACATTATTATGTAAGAAAGTCTTCTAAATTGTTAAGAATGAAACTTAGTTCTAACGAATAAAGCTTTCACAAGTTTCCTGACAACATATTCAATTCCAAAGACAGATTGTTTTATTCTTAGACTATACAGAATAAAAACTTGATGAAAATAAATTGTCAAAAAATAATACCACGAGGTGGCAAGAACATCCTGTTCTTGACAAATTTACTTCCAAACATGCAAGTCACAAAAGAAAAAGAATATGGAAAAACATTTATAAGAAAGTATAAGCACTAATCTGTGGCAAGATTCTTCATTGTTTTACAGGGGATGACTTCTAAAGCTAGATAAATAATAAAAGCAATGTAACTATTCCTGGAAAACTTGCTTATTAGTTAAGTAGGCTTTCCTACATAGAAAGGAAATCAATGTAACACTGGAATAGGATCAAACATATCTTATGAAACCAATATCCCGATTTTGGAATCAGTTTCTAAAAACACAGATGCCAATACATAAATAACTGTAAGAATTTATGATACCCACTAAACAAACTTCCTCTGTTTATGCAAACAATGAAAGAAGATAAAGAGAGAGATGGATACCTGAGACATGGCAGCGGCTAGCATGCCAGGATGGTACATGTGCTGCTGCTGAAGCAATGCTTGTTGCATGAGGGCTTGCTGTTGTTGTTGCTGTTGCTGTAGTTTAAGTCTCTGTTGCATATTCCTACCTATTTATCGTTACAAAACAGTAAAACACCGTTAGATCACAAAAACAACCCATGAGCTAATTCTCCGATTGGTTCCCGAGAAAACGCAGGAAAATAATAATTAAGATACTTAGCTATACAAGCATTGTAAAATTCAATGAGAAATCTACCATTCTCAACAAATATTAATTTTTCTATAAATTATTAAATCTTGGTGTACAGAGAAGGGGTATGGAAAATAGATTTCAGTAATTAATAGAAATAAAAAAAAGGAAAAAGAAATTAATTCACCGTAATTCTGAGGCAAGAAGAGAATCTGAGAGCTGATGGCTGATATCCGAAATCTCTCACCTTCTTCAAATTTTTGTTAAACTTTGTCTGTCTCTCACTCTCTCTGCCTTTCTGATTTGTAATATTGTGATGTCTTTTCCGGAGCAACTCTATCGTAGGTTCGAAGCCGATAATTCGGGTTCGGGTTGAACATGTTTTTTTTTTTTTTTTTTTGGCCATAACAATTAATTAACAAGGTTGTTAATGTTGTTGTAGTGTTCTTTTTTTTCTTTTCTTTTTTTATTAATATATATTATTCACAATTCACATGATCTGACATTTGTCCCCATAACAAAATAAAATAAAGGAAAAAAAGTGTTCAATAGTCAATACTACTTGAAGATCTTTTATTTATTTATTAATGTTTAAAATTCTTTGACACTAAATTGGCCATGAAAATAGTTAAGATTTTTATTACATATTTGATAAATAATAATATGTTATGTTTCCATTGTCTTAAAATAAATAAAAAGAAAAGTCTCTTTTTAGTATTTTATTTATAAAAAATTATAGGTATAAAATTGGTATCAAGAACATGCATTATGTATAATTGATAGATACACATGATGAGTTATATCATTTAAAAAAAATAAAATAAGAAACACCACCACACCAAGAAGGATTAAGATTTGTATGAGAAGAGTCATTGTCATTATTTAACTATAATCATTCCCATCTATAGATGAACGAGTTAGTTCAAATCACAAAAATATTTAAAGCAAAATCTACTATTTCATAAGCTTTTTGGGCTTCAGTCTAACTGATATTTTGGCCCAGTGGCTGCAAAAGAGAATAGAGCAGAAGCCCACTCATTAGTTTGTTGAACTTTTCAGTGTACAATTCGAGACTCTGAGAGTATGCAAACAGAACGTCTACTTTTTAGGTTTGTCAAAACTAATTTTCCATGTTCAGATTGATTTTTAAAGTTCAAATGTGATATTTGCTAATAAAAGATTGTTAATTTGATCAAATAAAATTAACTTAATCAGACAAAAGAAAATTAATAATACAATCTATGACAAGGTGCTTAATAATTACAAGGTAAAGTAAGCTTATAACGAGAATAGAGTACAACAATGTTACTGCCACTGCTTATTTCCCAGATACTACAGTTGATACAGTGCAAATAGCCTTAAACAAGTAACAATTACAAAGTCTTAATCCTAAATTATTAGGATAGACTACATAGATAATCTCTCAGTCCTCCATGTAAGTTCTTTCAAAAAATAAATAACTACATTTCTGTAGAAATTAATGATTAAATCAGCCTTATATTACTGATGATGAATCTTATTGTTGTAACCCACAGTAAAGAAATAAAATAAAACACAAGGCTTACATACAACAAAACTGACTAGCATTGGAGTTATATACATTTCTTCTTGCCGTCTAAGTAAATCTTCACTGCAGGCAGAATCTTTCTTGGGTAATAGTTGGAAAAATGCTATTGGTGCCCGCGAATGTTCATACAATGTAGTTAATCATTAGAAATCTCTGCACTCCACAGCTATTTACCAAGGCTAGATGGTCTCAACAGCTTCCTTGTCTTTTGGTTTGTTTTTGGGTCGGCCAGACCGTCTTACATCTTTACCAGACAGGAGCTCTAAAGCCTTTTCTAGAGTGATTTCATTCGGCTTCAAATTCTGCACGTGTATTTAGAAATTGGCATGAAAAATATAGTATTAAGACTTGCACAGACAGACAATTCTTACATCAACTCAAAGTTTCGAAATCTAAGAGGAAAACATTAATAGAGTGGTTGGCACTCAATTCCATAGACTGGCACATGGCTAGCAATTTGAACTCATGTTCCTTCACACTGTCAGCATCAAAGAATTCTACCTAAAACTTAAGCTGTTAGTCTCTCTCTCAAACAAGTTCTATAATTTCACTTATCACACCTGAATGATGGTTGAGTATAATTTTTTTATCTTAAACATAAGCAACAAGTTGTAAACAAGTGACAGTTCTCCTACATCATTTCACATATTTGTTTGTGGCTTATAAGTCCATGTTGGGAATAACAAAAAAAAAAAAAAAAAAAAACTGACAGTTCTGTGATCAGCCATTGACATTGACAATGGGAACGAATGTTAAACAGGACTCCTATTATTAAAATCACTTGAAAGAAATTTTTTAAAATGTATTAAACTATACCTTTGGAACTGAAGCAATTGTACGCCGATGTCTAATAGAAAACCCAACCTTTGCAAGCTTCAATACCACAGGCTGTCCATCCTTTGGATGGTTACCCTATCAAGAAGTCTATGAATGAGTTTGATGATAATAAAGAGAAATAAATAAAATGTCTTCCAAAAAGAATGACAAACATACCAATGCCACAGGGTACTGCAGCAACTCAACTGCATCCTCAAGGGTGATAGAGTCCACGTCCTTTATCTGAAAAATAACTAATTCTAACACTTCTGTTTTTCAAAAGGCATATAACTTAATGCCTTTGCACAATCAACCCAACCCCCTCCTCCCTCCCTCCAAAAAATATAAGAAAAAGAAAAAAGCATCAAGAAAGGAATACAATGGAATTTGCAAAAGCACACACAAGAAGTGCACATATACACACAGATTGGGAACATCCACTCAAAAGCAGCATTCACAAATTATGAAAACCTAAACAACTGCATGTTTTGCAACACCATTTGGTCAAAACTGCAAGAGTACGTGGCTGGAAGTGGAAACATTCTAGAAGGACAAGATTGTAAGAAAATGGACCAGAAATAGGCAACATATAATGTGATCTTTAAAAAGAAATAATATTGATCCATCCCAAGAAAACTCACCCAAAATTAAAATCTGCAGTTTTATATATCAGAGGGTAGTTTTTTAGATTTAGGGTTTTTGGCCAGGTAATAAGGAGGGGGAAGTTAGGGGTGAAGGAACATGTGGGAGGAGTCCACCTTAAAATCAGAATCTGATCTTAAATTCAGAGGATTTAACTTATGATAAGATTTTCCAGAATCTGGCCATGAGAGGAATCAGGGAACAAAACAGTTCATTACCTTTTTTAATAAGTAGACCAGATTAAACAATTTGACTGATTATACAGATGACTCTTGGTACATAAATTTACAGAATAAATCACTGGCTACAAAATGTGACACTGAAGTTATATCATATAGGTACAGTCTGGAAAAAGAGACAACTTGACGTACATGGGAAACTGAGGCTCTCTTAGGTAAATATTGCTTCCTGTCCTCGCCAAGCTGTACATAGTATCCATAAGGGCCACTTTTCAAAAGAACCTGAAAGGGAAAAAATGTCTTAATTGTACACATTGAAAGCACTTGCTCAAATAAGACAAATATTCTCATTATCCCTTATTTCATACAACCAAAATCAGGATTTATAACGAACCTGTTCACTTGAACCTGGGTAAAGGCCTAGCACTTTTTTACCCTCTATGGAGTTGTTGTTCTGAGGAACGTCATCTTCATCTAATGTCTTAGCAATATACCTGTTCACAGCAATCACAATAACCACAGAATAAATATGCATCAAAGGTTCTTGAGTCACAACTATCACAAATTTAAGTTTTTTCTGGAAAAGAAGATGCAAGATCCATGTATGCTCCATGCATCCATTACTCCAAGAGATTGTGGAATCATATAAGGATTTAGGGGAGTTGAATTATTCATATGCAAATTACATATAATCGTCAATGACACTTTCTACACTTTAAGTCAGCTCTATTAATCTATGTAGTCATAGGCGTAAAATGGGATAAACATGTGCAAATATTATCCAGAATAATTCAATTGACGAAATCTATCAGCCCCATCAGAAATCAACATCACAAGAGGCAGCAGGTCAGTGGTTCAACTTTGACAACATATATGTGTGTGTGTTCCATTTCATGTGAGCTTTAGGGTTAGAGATGTGTGTGTGGAGGGGGGGGGGGGGAAGGGATGCAAGTGAGTAGATGCTGTCCTTGATTTTTTTTAAATGTCTTGGTCCAACTAGCTATGAAGATATATGGTGTTTATACAACCCTCAGAAGCATATAGCAAAAACTCATTCCGTCTCATCATATGAAGTGCAAAAGAAAAGGAGGAAGATGATTGTTGTGTCTAGTAGTACACTATTCACCTTACCTTCCCCCAAACACACAATTTCTGTATGAATTTTTTTGTACGTGAGAACAAAAATGTAAGGAGAGGAGAAATAACACGACTTTGAGCAAGCATCTCAATTTCTCGCTTTCTTTATTTATGATCGAAATAAATCAGGTTTTCTGTTAACCTATAATTTTCCTCACATTGCTTAAAACAACAACAAATGTAACTATGACTCCTAACTTTTGGATAGGATACTGTCCAACACATATAACATGGCATCGTACATAACATGCAGACTAATATATTCAAGATGTAATAAAGAAAAACCAAGCATCATAGTATTCCATACTCACTTGCATTTTGGGTGTTGATCACAACCTATAAAATACCCAGCACCATATCTACTTACTTTGAAAATCAAAGTGCCCTGCATACAACTGGAACAAATTTAAGTAAAGATGGCCGTTAAATGATAAAGAAGAATGGTGATATCAAAATAAATAAATAAGAAAGAAGAATATAATATACAAAACCAAGAACCTTTCTACACACTATTTTGTCAGATCAGAGAAAAAAGGGAAAAAGACTTATGGGTTTCATCATATATTATACAGCCCTAAATGAACACCACGTTCAAAAACCTAATCCTCCTAGCATGGTGTGTGCTGCACCATTCAGATTATCAATTCTCCACAAAAGCAATGGACCTCATCTGTAGGCTTCTACACTTGTCTGTACTTCCTCATCTAAAAATTTCTTATATATATATATATGCAAGAATGTCAAAAAATGATTGAAAAACAGAATTTGACATTCAGTTTATGAAATTAGAGACTCAATTCTCAGAGTTGGCAATGATTTATAATGTTAGTCAAAGGAAATAATAAAATCTAATAAAAAATAAAGTTAAGGGAGAAATCACTTCACTTTCCTTTTTAAAAAAGGACTTCGCAAGTCTTCTTTGGAGAAATTATTTGCAACAATAAAGTATAATCTTGTACATAGCAAATCTAAGTAAATAAATTCGTAATGCAGTTCCCGATCAGAATCAGCAGAAGACAGCATATGATACCTTGGGCATGCTCTGTTGTGCTCAGGAAGAGAAGCAAATATATAATTTCCAAATATTTTCTCCAACATCTTCTCCACCTGCGAACAATTTTCCCGAGTCATGGATGTTATGGTCAAAATAAGGTTTTTATTTGGCCATTTTATCAAATTCTTAGGGTTTTTTTCTTTGTAATTGAAACTCTCTTTTTTACTAGATAAGTTGGGGTTACCATATTCTATTTAGCTCGAAAATTCTAAGCTTTTCCAACAAATAGGCCTACTTTCGTGTTATACTCGCATGGGAATTTCAGAGATTTTGCCCTACTTTGATCCTCATTGAAGTAGATTGTCTAATCCAGGCTGTCCTCTTTGCTTTCCAAGAAGATTAAAAGCCTCTTTTTTTTTTCTTTTTTTTTTTTTTGAGCAAGAGGTTAAAGATAACCAGGCCCAATGGTGTAATTAATATCAAAGAAGACGAAAAACTTATTCAGTATTTGTTGTTTTAAATTTAACTATAAACTGATGCCAAGGAGATGATATCTCCGAAATCAGAAGATGAAAACGTAAATGGAACAAAATATTCAAACAAACAAAGCACTCACGTCATACCTCGTGAATGTGAACACCACTAACACGCTCACAATATGAGCTGAATCGTGTCCAATAATCTCTAAGGAGGCCCTTCCATTCAGTTAATCCAGCAGAAACATTATCAAGCTATAGAAAGAGACAGATTTTCAAATCATTACTTAATTAAAAAAAAGAAAAAAGAAGATGTTAATACAGACAATAACAGGCAATGTGACAAGCACTGAATCTCATAGGTTTGACATGCTATAACTTGCAATAGTTGTAAAAATACCTCTGTCTCCATATCTGCAGTGAAACTGTAGTCTGTAACCTCTGAAAAATAGTGGCACAGAAATGCTGAAACCTAAAAAATTAACAAAAAGGACAATGATATAAAATGAAGTTATAACTAAAAGCCAAATCATCTGGCTGCTATAGACCATGGACTAATCAATAGCAGTATGTCATAGTGTAAAATTGCTATTAATATGCAGTGACCTAGATCACTCATTAAAAAAATCAGATAATATAAACCAAGAAAAAATTGAACTTACAATTGGCAACCAAAATGATCATAAGGATTTAAGAGAAAACATCACGCTAGTTGATGAAACACTATAGCTCAATTATATTAAAGGATATTATTGACTAATTTGAAGAAGTTATGATGAGTTATTCTCAAATCAAAGATAAGTGGGATTGGTAGGAGATAAGACCGTGAGGTAGAGCAATGGAAGAAAGAAAAGTTAATTCGGCACCCTGGTCTATAGAGAAAGATACTTAAGTAGCCTATTATCAAACTTATAATAATCTTACAAAGAATATGGGGATTTATATCTGTGGCAGGCAACCCTGGATCAGTCCCACCCGAAACCCATTCCATTATATTTGGTCCTTAGAGGCAGCTCTAAATTGTTCTCTTGTAATTAGCTAACAAAACAATACTTCCACTGAGAAAGAAGTTGATCAAATCAAACCAAACCAAACCAAACATATAGCTTTCACATTCAGAAAGTATTCCAACAATTTGCGAAGGGGAAAAACACAGAATGGAAAAAGGATATCTGAGTCTAAACTACCAAAAGATCATCGAAGTGTGATAACATGCTTCCAGGTACCTTGACAAGTGCAAATAATATTCTTCATGTGCATATTAATACAGTCGGTATGGAGAGTAAATCCAACATACATCAGTAGGAAACCAAAGCTTACCATGCGGCCACGAAACTCTGGATACAGAACACGGCTTTTCACTATCACATACTTTCTGTCCTGAGGCAACACAAAATTGAGGACTCAGTATCCCCTGTAAAATCTATATTGTATATGATATGTACATATACATATGTGAATATAAAAGGTCATAACTCTTCCGACAAATTTCAGAAAATACAGGTACATCTCAGAAAAGAAACCATGCTATGTATCAGAACTGTTACCTCTCAAGCTTTCAATTAAGAAAATAACAAATAACTGAACTCCATTTTCGGAGAACAATCATAAACTCACAAACAACGTTGATATTGGTTAAATCAGCATTTTAGGTAATATTCATTAGATAGAAAAGAAAATCATAAGAGAAGGAGAGGAGGACAATGGATCCAGCTAAGCACCAAGAAAGATGAAAAATATTACAAAAAGTAAACAGTAATAAAGAGCATGCTAGTTGTGCTGCATGTCAGATAAAGAAACCCCATAAAAGCCTCCAGTGGCTAAGCACACCCAAGGGAAGCAAGAAGAACAATTCTATCCAGTGGCACTTTACTATCTATATGATTTGAAGCAGTCACAATTTTGAGATGTAAATATTGCTCATGTACATTGAAAGTTCCAGTAATTCTAATCCTGTTGTTTATTTCTGTAATTTAACAGTCTCCTGGGCACAATAATTGTTTTTTCTCACTGAAACTTCACAGCAAAGTTCAATGTTTGTCAGAAATTTCAATAGAACGAATATACAGAAACGAAAAAACTAATTGGATAAATCCTTTCCATCATGGAAACTGCTCATTTGCTTACCCACGTCAATCTTGGGGATGATATTAGCTTGTAAAAAACCAAGGCCCAAATTGGTTCTTCCTCACCACAGCCCTATACAGCTTATCCATGTACATTTTTTCTCTTTCTAATAAATACAGCTTACACACATAGCTTCAGCATATAGCAGTTCAAAGTCTATAAGTCAAATTTTTTGGCCTGGCCCTAATGTAACAAAATATGTTCAACATTGGATTAATTGCTCAATCCAATTACCTGTAAAACTTTCATTGTAGAAGCATATGTCGAAGGTCTTCCTATCCCAAGCTCCTCAAGCTTCTTCACCTAAGGCATGCAATAACACATAAAGAAGAGCCTTATAACAACAAGAAAAACAGAGAACCAAAGGCAGTAAAAACTCTTTCCCCCCAGGACGCATGCACAAAAAACATATGATTTGCGTACATTAGCACAAGTGGGTCAAATTAAACTCAACAATCTGAATTATCACATTTTAGGAGATAGCAAGCTTGCCCAAAAACTTTTCAATTTTTCTAAATTCTAACTTTTAAGGATTCAATATTTAGTGGAAAACAGCATGGCTCCATATAGCTGATCATGTAAGAAGTAGTAATAGCAATATGTCGTGTCACTGTTAAGAAAATACAGAGAGAGAGAGAGAGAGTGAAAGAGAGAAATGGGTCAGTAGCACTTATTTCTAGTAGTAGCATTCTTTATAAATACCAAATCTATAAGTGTAGTAAAGCTTATCAAAATACATATCCATCTAGTATCTAGAGAGTGTTCATAAGTTCATTGAACCATCCTGATGCCGCTTCAAGTAAACTCATTTAACAAACTGAGTTAGCCAAGATCATTCAGCTAAGGAAGGTTTCAGAACAATTTCCTTAATAATTTATATAATTGTAGCTTTGAATAAGATGATTAGTTTGAAGCTACATGACAATCTATCATAAAACCAATGGATGCTGAAAAAATGACATTCTAAGCTAAGCTATAGTAAGAACCTAATAGATATTTGGAATTTGTTAAAAATAGACCTAATTCAAAGGGTAAAATCAAAATAAATCCATAGACGTGGAGCACAATTTCTTAAAAAAATTGAATATATATATATATAAAACTTAGAGAGTTATAGTGGAACTAGGAATTTGATAGGTTGCCAAAGTTATTCATACAAACCTCATGTCATTGATTTTAAGCCTTTAAGAAGTATCTCCAAAGTCCAAGTATGACAAGAGGAAAGTCCTAAGTACTTAATCTGTGGAGTATAGACTAGAGCTGCACTTAAGCGTTACGGAAAGAAAGATGATAACGTACCAATGATGCCTCAGAGTAACGTGGTGGAGGCTGTGTGTGATGCTGCTTGAGTTCCATTTCATTGAGATGCAGTGGATCTCCTGGCTACAAAATAAACAAATTAATCATGTTCTGTGGCTTGTTACGTGAAATTACCAACTTTACAGCTATCAGTTATAGAACCAAGGATCCTTGTTATAATGAAAAACAGTGGTTTAGGACTCAGTCTCATCACAGTGGTATCTGTACCATGCACTCGACAATTATTTACTTTTTCATTATTGAAAAAAATACACATATTAGGGAAATGTATTAATAAATCATTCTATTCCCAGAAAACATTTTCCACCATGAGGAAAATGCATCAAAGTAGTATATTGGTTTCAACAGTAATTTCACATATAAGAAACATTACCTTCAATGCAGCAAGAATTTTAAAAGCTTTCTCACGATCTTCCCCATTATTTTCTTTATCTTGGATTGCTTTAGTTTCAACATCCTGAAACATAAAATAGTGCACAATATGGTTAACTATCCATACGTGTCAACTCACAATGATGTGGCACTCCTCTGTATCTGAGCTTGAAACATAAAACTATGTAAGAAAATGACAGGTGTAAAGAAATGCAGTTAGAAATATGGATAATAGTATGACAAGGATCAGCTGCATCTGAAGTCAAAGATCCTAGAACAGCAAATTATTTAACAAACATTTATAACCAACTTCTGATTACATTAATTATCAACTTCATAGTAGGTAAATATGGAAAACTCAAATATTTGGAAACGACAAGGCAGATAGAAAACAACCCAGGAGTTATCTTTGTACATACAAACATGTGGGCATGCGCACACACAAATAAAAGCACATAGGCATATGCAAAATAACAGATATACAATTGTGGATTATATATAAATATTTTCAGAATACTGCGAAAAGGACAGATCAATTTAAAACCTTATTTATAAAACTCGTAGGAAAAAGGAAAATCAACTCAACTAAAACCTACAAGGAAAAAATAAAAACAAAACCAGGCTAAGGGAACTTTTAATACGAGTTTGTACTATCACAATTTATGAAAGACTCACTAGCATCATCTGTGTAGAAGATTAGAATAAAGATAACTACCATCAAATTTGGTTGGTTTTTTTAAAATGTAAGACATTAAAAGAGAAGGGGGTAAAATCTTTGTACACAAAATGGGTACAAAAGCACCCCACTAAAGGCTGCACAAACCTTAAAAACTGCCTGATATCCAAGAAAATCAACCCTTGAGCATGTAGAACGGAACATAATATATTCATCAGCAGTTCCAATATCAACTTGTATCTGAAACAAAAGAAAAGGTGAGAAAAGTACATGTAGTTGCAAGAAAAACTAGTAAGAGTGGACAAAAGAACTGTCAATGAGTGCAAACATATATGATCAATTAAATTTCATGCAATTCAAATGGCAAAAGAAACCTTTATAGTGCCATTATAAAACCACTAAGACAATAATGCTCAACTGGGTTCTTCAAACAACTCCCTTGAACCCAGGAGCACTGGTTGACCTGAATAGATGAATGATAGATCGGGAAAAGATTTGAGGTCAGCGGTAGAGTCACCATAATTGGAGTTTGTGGTATATACATTACAAAGATGCTGAAAGGGTAAAAACCAAAATAACACAAGCATACAAGCAATTTTGATGGTCAAAAGACAAATGCATCGAGGAAATCTTATTAAAAAGCCCAAAAAACCAAGAGAAAGGCAGACCAAGATCCAACTAGAGCCATCTATAATCAATATTGCCAATTGTGGGATCCCCTTACTTTCCCTAGACGTACATAGGACAGCTTTAACAAATCAAAGATTTGTTTTTTATGGTTGTTTGATTACAAGAAATTTGGTGGCATCATGGAAGATTATGAGTTTGTTTCATTTGGAAGGCTAGGTTTAGGGTTTACGGAGTATAAAAGGATGGAAGTTAGGCGCAAGTGAAAGAAAAAAATCTATTGACAGCAGAGAAGCAGGAAGGTATTTTTAGGGCATATTAGGTTGGAATTGATTTGGAAGCATATGAAAGGATAAAGGGGATCAAATGGGGATCCGTTCTAGGGCTGTGAATAGTATTTATGAAATGGAAATTTAGGACTTCTCCTACCAATATCAAGGTTTGGGTTTGACAATGAAAGATTGAAAGGACATGCTAACAACTTTGGTTTTGAATTTAATAATTCATTGAGTGGTTTTTCTCCTCTTTTTTGCTTTCTCCTTATGCCCCCTTCTCTCCCCATTTTCCCCTTTCTCCCGTTTCTATGTCCCCTTTCTATTTCCTCCCTATTCTGTCCTTCACCTTCCTAGTCCTCCATCTACCCTGCTACGCCATAAGAAATGTGAAAGAAAAATGACATGAGCACCACCAACAAATTTGCATATGTAGCCATACATGGGGAGAAAGAACACACTGAGCCATAAATTACTGTACAATCACCCCAGACATAGATATGTAAGAAAGGTGCTTACCATAAATTTAAGTTTATTTTACTTTAATTAGAAGATGTAAACTTCAAATTACAGGAACATTGACAGTCTAACCTGCTCAATAGTAGCAGGTTCCATTTGACAGGCAACTGTCCTTGACCAAATAAGAGTGTATAGCTTCAAGGAATCTTCATCAAGTAGCCCAACAACCATTGCTGAAAGCCATCAACAAAAAGATCTATAATTAATGGGACATAATAATCTGATCTCCAGCGCTGATTATTGTTTTTTGGTTTTCTTTACATACTCAAATCATAATTCGATTAGAGAAAGCACTACTGATGTTAAAAAAAATTATTTTACATGGTAATCTTCGTATGTCAGTAGGTCTAATAGCTTCATGGGCTTCTTGAGCATTCTTCACCTTTTTAAAATATTTCCGCGCATTCTCTGGAGCAAAACCATGTCCATACCTGCATCAATTGAATTTTTGTTAATGAATGCAATGGTCTTTTAGAAATGTCTTAACTGCATAGGAATATAAGGTGCTACCAGAGTCTAAAGCTGCCCGTTTGCAGTTCAAAAAAGTAGTAACCAAAACTTTCCTTGCTGATGGAGCTGACTATGAATTCCCCCCCACCCTCTCTTTTTCTCATGGCCTTTTATTAATTTTTCAGTTTTCATGAAGCATATGGATAGGATTTAGAGACACCCTTTCAGACAGAAGTATATACCATAAGGGCTCGTTTGGTGCATCATATAGGAATGGATAGCATAACATCATATAATGCATTAGACAGTATTAGTTATATAGTTGCGTTATCTTTTTCCCTCACCAAAATCTTGCCTATTACTGTCAAGCATAGTATAAGAGGGGTCAATCGTATACTATGCTATCATGTTGTTGTCAAATATTGTATAGGAGCCAACTAGATAGTCTTATACAATCATGTTAATATGTCATCCTTATATGAGGTGCCAAACGAGTCTTAACAGTTGCAATATCGGATTCGATAGCCTACGTGCTTAAACATTGGAAGAAAGTATTTTTTTTTATATGCCATAAACATATCAGATTTTATAACTGAAATGGAACTCCTAGCAAGGTTGAAGTGTAATTTTGTGCATGAAAAGCAGTTAACAAACAAACTTGGAACAAAAAGATTCGGAAATGGGCATCATATATGATATACCTTTCAACAACCAGGGAGCGTATGTCAGTGACTGCATCATCAGAAATCTGAGACACAAAAAAATTAAGTATTAAAAATGGAAATGGATCAGAATTAGACAAGTTTATAGGACTGGTTGATGACCTCAACACTTTGAACAAGTGTTACTTGGCAACGCAAGATACTTCTCATATCTACATCACTGATTGAAGTAAAAATAATAATAAATTGCAAGGTTAACAAGCTTTAAGATATAAATGTGGAGATCTCATTTAGTATTATTTATCTACTGATAAAACTTACTTCTATATAATATGTAGAATTAGGGGACCAATTGTTTCTTACGGTGGACCCTCTATTCAACATAAATATCTTAGTAAGCACACTATAAATATTCATAAGGCTAAAGAAACCCTTTTTCTTTCTAGGGAGCAAGAAAGGAGATTGTACGATTTGTGTGAAAGGGGAGAACATTCATAACAGATGACTAGCCATCCTCTTGAAAAAGGAAAATAGGAACAAATTGATATATGTCTTTCATCCCCTTTTGCACAAGAACCAGAAAACCATGGACATAATCACCAAAAGAAAATGAAATTCAAAATAAATTTAAGGACCAAGCCACTATTTTGAAGTGACATGATACTATGTTGTGTGTAACCACCAATTAATAAAGCAACGAAAGGGATACTTACATGCAGTCCATCTGTTCTGGTGTACGTTATCAAACCCACTGCCTTACCATCAGATAGCTCAACCCCCTCATAGAGTTTCTGTGCAAGCTGCATTCATATGACAATACTACTTTAACAACAAAAGAAAGTCCTTAACATATGAAAATATATGAAGTAATAAACAAATTTTGTTGCAGCATAATTTTATTTTTAAAAAAAATAACCATTATGACTTACTAGAAAGCAGGGAAAAGAAATAAACTTATCTCGTGTACCTTCATTGTATAAGTTGCAGTAAAATGCAACTTGTTTGCGGCATCTTGCTGAAGTGTTGATGTTATATATGGAGTTGGCGAATTTTTCCGCATTTTGTTCTTTTTAGAACTGATAATCTGAAAATCTGCTTGGTTTATTTTCTTTTCAATCTCCTTTGCCTCTGTATGTGAACTGATTGAGAATTGAGTTAATTTCTTTGAATCAAATTGAGTTAAATGAGCAGAGATGGAAAAATCCTCCCCAGAAGAGCCCTGTTCCTTTCTATTCATTTGAGCATCCACAGTCCAATACTCCTGTGGTTGAAATTCATCAACTTCCATTTCTCTATCACATATAAGAGCGAGGGCAGCAGATTGGACTCTTCCAGCTGACTGGCAACCTGGAAGTTTCCTCCACAGCAATGGTGAAACATTGAATCCAATTAAATAATCAAGAGCACGCCGTGTAAGATAAGCATGCACTAAGTTCACATCAATTTCTCTTGGAGCTCGCAGAGCACTTTTTATGGATTGCTCAGTTATTTCATGAAAAACAACCCTTGTTATAGTAATGTCCTCACTTAAAGCATCCTGTTGTTGTAACATCTCCATGATATGCCAAGCAATAGCCTCTCCTTCACGATCAGGATCTGATGCAAGAATAAGATTTTCTGCTCTGAAGAACAAGGCCAGATGAATACATGTGGAAGAGAAAGTTAGACATGTGCAAATTAAAACAACAAAAGATGAAAGAACCCTACCATCGTGATACATCTACACCACTAGAATAAGAATATAAGACCAACCACCAAAATTACCTTTCACCCAAAATTATAAGGGTTTGAAAAGGGATATTTATAACCCACCAAGCAGGAAAAAATTCCCTTTTTGCACCAGTATTACAACGTTATGACTGAAAGGGATAAGCAACTGTACCCGCTCAG
Source organism: Quillaja saponaria (assembly GCA_029379385.1). NCBI lineage: Eukaryota > Viridiplantae > Streptophyta > Magnoliopsida > Fabales > Quillajaceae > Quillaja > Quillaja saponaria. The sequence continues at coordinate 23,753,608 of CM055610.1, forward strand.
TGCCACCTTGATGCTCTTCAGATGAGTCCAGGCAGTAGATGGAACCTCCCACACCATCTTAAAATCATCATCAGGCCTCACAGATCCTGACCTCCCAGCCAAGTCTCTTACATGACCATAGCTTGGCAAGACTTCAAACATATCACCAAGGTAGCCCTGTATAACCTTTGCCTTTGTAACAGACTCTACAACCACAACAGACTTTCCAGTGGGCGGATATAAATGCTTCAATGTACATTTCTTTGTAGATATCATTTTTCCAATATCATGCAGTGTCTCTTTTTCTGGTGATTTATTAGTTGCTTTTAAAGATTTCTTCTTTCCACTAGAATTCTTACCTCTTTTCTTGGCCTGTTGCTTCTTTGGAGGAGATTTATCAACCGATAAATCTTCATTTATCATATTATCATGTTTAGATGCCATTTTCTTGGCTTTAGAGAAAAATCTCTTGCCTAAATTCCCATAACTAGTCAATCTCCTTCCTATAGCATTATTCGGGTCAGCAGTAGAAATACTTAATCCATCCCTTAAGTATACAGGAACTGTAAAAGCTGACCTAGACCCATCAGTACTGCTATTGAAAAGAACATAACTTTGCCCAAACTTTTCACGGTTGGTTGTGGTCGTGCAAGATACTCTAGCCCTTCTCAACTTTAGCTGAGAACACTTGCAGCACTTAACATTGTCGCTGGTGCTAAGTGGAGAGTGCAGTAGATTTGCGTTTGAGGACGTTTGAAGTACTCTGAATTGCAACTGTAACACCACAATGCAACAAGATATTATTGTGACAATTCTATATAGATTGACACAAAGAAAACCATCAGATTTTGAAGCATATGCCTACATAATTGGATGAGACAGATGCCACATAAAATAGTTGAGAAACAATGGTAATATTTGCTTTCCAATAAAAAGTAGGCTAACAATCTTCTTGATTATGTATTTAAAATAATGAAACAATAACAACCCAACCAATCCACTGTTGACAGGCTGGGTGCATATTTTCCTTTGAATGCATTTCTCTTGGCAGCCAGACATAACTGGTGAATGTATAGTGTAGTGTAATGATAAAGGAAGCAACATTGCTAAGATGGATTTAGAAACTATAATGAAACCTAACATATAATGAGGAGACGGTTGCTCTCTCTGGTACCCTGAAGATTATATGAATAATTTATTATACGCTACAATTTTTTCAACTACAAATTGTGCAATGAAGGGCCAAAGACCCAAGGATTGCATTCAAAAAGTTATTTTTATTGAACCCTTCAAAGTATCAACGGTCATTTTGTTGTAGGCAAGTTAATGATGATTCACAATAATGAAAACATAACAAAATTTCTTCTCTTCCTATATTTTCCAGCTGTCTTGGTTATTTCCCATATAATTACTTCAAATTGGGCATGAAAAAAAAAAAAATTCTATATTGATATTTCCCCAGGAATTTTTCTGCGTTTAAACATCAAAATAAAATATCTAAGAAATGGAAAAAAAGGGAACCTTCATCATGAAGTAGCGGAGAGCCTGAGCTGATGAAGTAGAAGGAGTTGGAAAATTGACGGTTGTGGTGGACAACCAGCTCTTTTGCAATTGTATCATTGTCCTAACCTCTGTGTGTGCTTAACATGTTCGGTTTTGCTTCATCAGTAACAAGTGGTTTTCCGCTGCAGGGTTTTAAGGTCAGGGTTTAAGAGGATGCCGCTGCTGCGTTAATGTTAACGCAACCTAGAAGAAGGCTTGGAAATGGGCTCAGAAATGACTAGAAGAAATGTGGGCTTGCAGTGTAATGCAGGAAAAGGCCCAAAACAAGTCTCTTTCTTTTTCAACAAGTTTAGATTTACAAATTACAAGTGAGCAAATATAAATTGTTTCTTCTTTTTTCTCCTATTTAGCTATTGAAAAATAAATTTTAATTTAATTTACAAATGAAATTATAAATATAACCATAAAAAAAATTATCTCCATTTTACCCAATTGAAATTAATACCTTATCGACCTTCACAAATAAAATTAATTTATGATAAACTAATATCTAATCACCTTTACAAATAACTCGTAATCCTCTCATTTGTCAACTATTTTTTTCATATTTGAGATTCATGAAAATTATGAAATTGAGATTGAGTTATAGTCCAATTATACGAAAGACTAATTAATTTAAAAACAGTGGAATTAGGGGATTGGATCATAACCTAATACCAAAATTTAATCAAATTTAAAAATCAATATAATCTCTCTTTTTTCTCAAACTGTGATTATTTTACTCTTTTTTTTTATTACATTTTCATGATTTTACGTTTATCTATTTTTAATATGACTTAATATGTAGATCATTTAAACATATACAAAAACTTGATAAAATTGAAGCGCACATCTATATATATATATATTTATTTATACTATACAATGCCATACTAAAAGTTTAAATATCCTTGTGATATTCTTCGAAATTTTAGCTACTAAAAATATCATATAATGTTTATGTATTTAGTTATTTATTTTTTATATTGAGCAATTTTGATGTCATTTTACAATAAAATTAATCTAACAAAAAAACTGCTCACTAACCCTAATTTTAAATTTTAAATATTTATTAAAAAAAAATACAGTTGAGCAAGTATGGATAAACGTGAAAATGCTGAGAATGAGAAAAATAACAATTAGCATTTTGATATTGCTAAAACTAAACATGAATACAAGTGAGTAAATCAAATTTTTTTTTTTATCAAATAATTATTTTGATAATTTTTTTGGATACAAATAATAAAACTAGAGTAACATTGATTTTTTTTTAGATTTTTGCAATGGTAGAAAATCGTTTTTCTTTTTCTAAAAAATTGGATAGATTTTGAATTATCGTACTTATTATTCTCTTTGTAAATTGCACTAGAATCTATACTCCAACAGTCCAGCTTATACAGGCTATTGGCACCTAACTGTAGATAGCACCCAATCCCAGTTCGGTGATGGCGATGGCTTTCTCAATTTCCATGCCAGCTTTTTTTTCTTTTTTCTTTTTTATTATCTTCTCTCCAATTTTTTATTGTCTCCTCCTCACAGTCGGTATCCCCACCATTACACTCCTCACTCCACGCACGTCTCCTTCTTTCACGGGGAGATTCACGCTTACTTTCAGACGCTTCCTCGTGATCCCAATTACACAATCAACGTGAAGTTAATTTACTGAGTCAATATGTAAACTTACCTTTATCGGGTAATGCCTCCGACAAGTTTTTTTTTTTTCTCTTTCATTTTCTTGGTGAAATTCGACGGTGCTTTAGAATTTAGATTTGATTACTAAACTGGGTTTTGTTTGATTTGTAGGATCTTTGTATTATGTAATTTTATTTCACCCGGTGAGCTTCTTTCAACGAATTTGATTCATTCTTGTTGACCCATTTCAGATTTTATGGATTTTGGTCGTCTTTTCTAGAATTTTGATTGGACGAATTGGAGAGGTTTTTTTTTTTTTTTTTTTTTTTTTTGGCAGGTTTTCAGTGCTATACAATTTTTAAGGGATTTTGGGCCGTTAAAGGTTGTATTGGGTCACTTTGTCTCCGTTGGCCATGGAAAATCGTAGTGATGTAGAGACAAGTTCCTCTTTAAGGTTTTTTATTTGAATCCCTGAACTCAGTTTGCTTTTAATGAATTTCAGATCATGCAATGCCTGGAAGGCCGGAATACCTCCCTTCATTACTTCTTTTTTTTTCTTTTTCTTTTTTTTAAAATAAGAAATAAATTATTGGTTAATTGTATTGGAATTATGCTGAAAACCAAGATATACTTCAAGTCATTCGTTTGTTAATGCATATAATTGATTGTCCTTTTTTTCATCAATATGTATCTTCGTTTGTTAATGCATATAATTGATTGTCCTTTTTTTCATCAATATGTCTCTTGATTTTTTATAGGGGCAGAAAATTATGCTATTAATTTACATTTGGTTTAATTGCGGAATAATGTTTTTGTTACTTAAAGTTAATTACTATTTTGAGACATTTTAATTCACTGCTATTGATTCCACTGTAAAGACACTAATCTCCTGTTGTATCTTTTTGAGTATTTGAGCCACTTCTAAACTCAACTCAACTAAGCCTTAAATCCCAAACTAGTTAGGGTCAGCTAAATAAGGGTCACTTCTAACTGAATTGTATTATTTTAGTACAGTTTGTTTGCAGCCTTGTCATATGGAATTGCCTCAATGGCCATGGTTTTTATCAATAAGGCAGTACTCATGCAGTACTCACACTCAATGACGCTCCTCACTTTGCAGGTATTACTAGTAAAAGAAAACAGAGAACTCTGCATTTTCCTTATTTAATTTGATTAGATGAGTATGGTTGTCGGATATTATTAATTGCACCTACTTGTCTTAGCAACTGGCGACCACCTTGCTTATACACTTTGGTCGAACAATGGGATACACAAGAGCCAGAGGAGTAGATATTGTGACGGCAAAGAAACTTCTACCAGTTTCACTATTCTATAACGCTAACGTGGCTTTTGCTCTTGCAAGTTTGAAAGGAGTTAATATCCCGATGTACATTGCAATCAAGAGACTCACACCACTTGCAGTACTTATCGCTGGATGTTTCTCAGGAAAGAGGACACCCACAGTGCAGGTTTTCATCATTCTTTATTGTTTAGAAAGTAGCTTGTCTAACCCGCCTTCTTTTAGTTGTATATCTGTTTTGCCATTCATTTAGAAGTTCTATGGCACTACAGATTTATGTTATATTTTGTCAAATTGTTAATGGTATTGGCCAATTACTCTAGTAATCTTGTACATATGTGTTCTCAGTTACCTTATGTAGTTTGCTTCTTGAATCAGGCAATGGCAATAGGACTACCTAATGAACTTATAGTTATCTGTAGGCATTACTGAAACTAACACAATTAGAATATCTCACGTCATGACACCTACTTTATAATATTTTGGCTCAGATGTAGTTTTACTTGGTGTTTACCCAGGGCTTCTTTAATATGGGCTGAGTATTAGGTGTAAATCATATAAGTGTTTAAATGTAGATTTAATCTAACTTTGCAATTACAATGTACTGAGTGTGCTTTTGGGAAGTTCCCTAGAAGACAGTAATGAACAAGGATTAAGGAGTCCTTGATGATTGGTCATATAATTTGGTTGGTGACGACCTTGGTGTCAGGAATGCTGAATAATTGATTATGTATTAGGAAATATAATGCCTAGATACTCTTCATGATGCCTCAGCCAACTACATTTTATTGAACTAGACATATTGAAGCACACACAAACCATAAAATTGGGGTTTTGATTTGCATTATCTCGGAAGTCCTCTATAAAGTCATTTAACTAGACTGATTGCGTAGCTTCCAACTTTATTGTTGCTGTATTTCATTCCTTGTCTCGAGCCTAGATAATGACCTTCACTTTAGATTTGCTGTCACGACACCTTTTATTTATGCTAAATGTGAAACAGCTCTTATGGAATGTTTAATCAGCATGCATTATGGTAAACTCCTGAAGAAAATCTTCTTTATGCCTACTAACCTTTTGGAGTTGGCTTTCATTGAACATCATATTCCTTCATGTCAAATTTCAGGTTACTCTTTCAGTAATATTGACTGCTGCTGGGGTTCTTATAGCTGCGCTGGGAGATTTTTCCTTTGATCTTTTTGGATATAGCATGGCCTTTACTTCTGTTTTTTTCCAGGTGGAACACTAATCTAATTGGTTTGTTAGTGGAGTGTCTTTATTCATGCCATGGTTATAGCATTGCTTGCTTATTTTATGCAGACCATGTACCTTGTATTAGTGGAGAAATCTGGGGCTGAAGATGGGCTTTCATCAGTTGAGATCATGTTCTACAATAGCTTTTTATCTCTTCCATTTTTGCTGTTTCTCATCATAGCCACTGGAGAATTTCCAGATTCTTTATCACTATTATTTGCAAAGGTCAGAATCTTCACCTGTTCTCTTTGAATTCTAGTTAATTCAAGTTTGAGTTTGCAAGTTAAAATATTTTTTTTTAAAACATGGAACTGAACTCCTATCTTTGAATTTGAGGAATCTGTATTTAAGGCTATGGTGGAATTTGTACGTTACTTATACAACTGATACCAGACTGCAAATATTAGATTATAAGCATTCAATTATAAGTTTTGGCCCTCATATCCTTTAACTGAAAGTTTTGAGTTCTGTTCAACGTGTAGAAAACTTTTGCAATCTCTGTGAACTTTCTAGGAATACAAAATTTTACTCAAGCATTTATGTTCGATATTCAATAGTAGTAATATTCATAGGCAGTTTCTACAGTTACTTATTTGGTTATTTGTTCTCATCTCTTCATAAAACTCTTTGAGATGACATTGGTGATTTTAAATCAGGTCATTGAAATTTTTTGGTTTAAGGCCGCACAAAGTGGTCTTAACTCTTAAGAAACCTTATTTGATACATTTGTCAATGTTACCAGCAAATTATGAACATCACAATTCCCCCCTCAAATTTTGAACTGTACAGGGGTATTATGATGAATACTGGACTAAAAAGCTTTGGCTTTTCAGAAGTAGTTTTACCTTTGGGATCCAAGACCAAATGATCTTTTTACTCATTTATTCCTTATATTTGATTTTCTTTGAATGCTGCTGAGTTTAGAAACAGATTTTTCATAACCAATTTCATTTAGCATGGTAGGATCCATTAGTTCTTACTCTTGTATTCATTGAGCTATTGTCTAAAAAAAGGTTGGTCTTTATCTGCAGAGTAATTCCTTCGCATTTTTGGTGATCCTTATTCTTTCCTTGGTGATGGGAATTGTTCTCAACTTCACCATGTTTTTGTGTACTATTGTTAACTCAGCTCTAACTACAACTATCGTCGGAGTCCTCAAAGGGGTTGGTTCCACGGTAAGTTTGGATGAACAAGTCTGGTTGATGTGTAGAAACGAAACTTAAAGTTGAGTTGAGGAAAAAAAAAAGTTTCATTTTGATCTGTTCTTGACAAACGACTGAATGAGTCTTATATTTCGTCTCGTATTAATAGCAGGACAAATTAAATGTAAGCCTTTTCTTTTTCTTTTTTGCTTCTCAGACCCTTGGTTTTGTGGTGCTGGGTGGTGTTCAAGTTCATGCTCTGAATGTGACAGGACTGGTTATCAATACAGCTGGTGGTGTGTGGTATTCATATGCCAAATATCAGCAAAAAAAGAGCAAGACACCGAAGCTAATCGCAGATGTAGAGTCACATCGTAAATAAAAGTGGCACTGAAAGACCTTGGTGATTACTAATAGTACAATCTGTTTTAACTTGATTTCCCTTACTTTTGGAGATAAGTGGTGATTTGTTATGTTTATTTTTTTGAAGTATACAGTAAACAGTTGTACCCTTCACATATTTCAGGGCTGAGCATATCCTTGGCAATACAGTTCTGATCTGATATTGAGAACTAAACACACAGAATTGTTATTGTCCACTCTATGTGTACCAGATGCCATTATTTCTGGTTGCCATCTTCGGCTGTAATGGTACTTTTATTGCCCTAAAGAACACTTGAAAGGGTTGTGATCATACAAGTTGCCAATGGGGCTGCAGTTTTTGTCCATTATATGTTTCCCTCTCTATTCTGCACCACCGCCCACCATCTCTCCTTGTTTTTTCTTTCCACTTACCTTTTCTTTTTGCATACTGAGGTTGTAATCTTGGCAGTAGTGAGCCTCTTTGGACAGGAGTCAGTTCAAGAAAGTGGTAGTAGTTTACATCTGATGGATTAAGTGTGTTGGATATGCCAAGAAATTTGAAATGATCATTTGGAAAGATTTGGAGCAGAAATTGATGTGTTGACAAAAAATTTGAGGAAATGGCTCCAAGATTGGATTTCTCCAAGTGGTGGGCCAAGGACACCCACAAAGGATTGCAGGTGGTAGTGACAATGGAGAAACCCACTTTGCCACTTAAAACAAGTTATTACTTGATTTGTAAAGTAATAGATCTTACTAAAAGTCTAATTTAATCAACCTAGTTCAGAATTGTATTTGTTTTAAAGGTTGAATTGGTTCAGAACCAGTCTTGAAACCGAACTAACCTAATCCATAAACACCTATAAATGTAGGGAAGATTGATGGTAAGATTGCCAAGCAACTAGCAAGTAACATGGATCTTGCTTGCTCACCTCGTTGGCCAATGGCCACAATGCTGTGGGCATTGCTTGGAATCATTAAGAAGAGGTTGATTTATAGGAAAGGAGTATATAAATTTAAGAGTCTAAACTTTATGTCGGCGGAATTGTATTTCTTGCAGCAAGATGTAATTTTCGCTTGGGAGCGTGGTTGTATTTGTATACATAATTTTAATAAATTATTAAGATATTATCGACTAACACAAAAGGTTAGTACTTGATTCTTTACCGTCTTTAATTACAAATAATTAAGTTTGCATTTTCTTTTTGGCCATTTACTTCATATTATTTCATGGTACACAAAATTAATTTTTGAATTTATGACTTTATTGGAAAATTTATTTATAGAGAAAATTACCAATATGGATATAAAAATTGTCAGAGTCATAATATATTTCTTATACAACAATTGACAATTTTTAATTACAATTACAAGCAATCATACAACTAATTCGTATGAATATTTCTTATGAATTGGAATGAGAATGTGAATAAAATTGTGCAAATAAAATTATCAATTTTTTTTTTCTTTTGGTACCACAATGAAAAACAATAGTGTTATTTCATTTCATTGTTTGATATGCAAACTTTAAACATAGAATAGAATAAAAATTACGCTAAAATGATAAAGATACCCATAAAAAATAATTCATAATCTAATATAAATTTAACTTATTAATATGTATGTACTTATTAGTTTTTTTTTTGTTATTTACTTTATTATTTGTTTACTCACTATTATTATTTTCATTATTCACTTATTTTATTATTATTTCTTATACTTATATATATATATATATATATATTTATTTATTTATTTACTTTTTTATATTAATTAACTTTTTATTTATTAATATTTCTTTCATTTACACATTTTATTCTATTTATACCATTTATTTATAATTATATTATTTACTATTTAATGTGATAAGTACAATACTTTTATAATTCAAAAAAATAAATTAACTGGAATGAAAAATTTCACCAGTTTGACCATTCCAAATTCTATAAAATAAATACTTGAAGTGCAATAGATATTCTAAGATGGCTAAGTAAGCTAATAACCAGTTTATTTATTTATTATTTTAATCAATGTTGCAGCCCTATTAAAGCCCTCATTTATCTTAGGGTATTAAAGAAGGAAAAAAAAAAAAAAAAACTTTAGGCTTGTGACATTGCACACATTTTAACCAACTTTTCTTTCTTTTTCTTTTTCCTTTTTCACTCTGGAATTGTAAGAAATCGAGATTAGCAGCATCTGGCAGCATCAGTAATGCATTACAAAGCTGAAATGAATACAAACTACTACTGCAGAATATACAAGTCATATACTATACATTGTAAATGAAAGTAATTTGTGATATACAAGAGTAAACCAGATTTTGGATGGAGAGCTCAGATATCTACATGGTCAACTATAATTCAATAAATGTAACTTCCTGCCACAAACTGATAGCTATGATCTGCGTTAACTTGTGGTAGGATCCTGCTTTTTAACAAGAGAAAAGAAGAGAAGACATATACAAGTACAGACTGAGAAATATTCATGTAAGACTTTGAACAACTTCCTTTTTAAAAGGACATTTTTCCCGATATTAAGCAACTAATACAATCATTACTTGGCTGTAGGAATTAAGTCATTACTTTACTCCTTTTGAGATGTTATGAAGCTCTGTAAATCAATCTTTATAGTGATAATTGTCAGCTGCCGCGTAGCAGATTGGAACTATTCATCATCTGGTACTGTTGAGAAGTCTGGCTCTTCAGGCTTTTGCAATTTAGGCATTCCAACATCCTTCATCTTCTGAGCTCCTCGCCGTGTGTTTGCAGCAAACCTTGAAGCCAGTATTGTGACACCTAGATTTTGTTTTGCTTGTGAAGTATTTGAAGTTACAGTACTAAGCTCTTCCTTCTCAGTTTCTGTTTCATCATGTACTTGCTCATCAAGAGTATATGAGTACGATTCGTTCATGCTAAGGTTCTTTGCCAGCATTCTCTTTTTGTGTCTACGCCAAGCAGCCTGTATGAAACAGGCAGCCCATGTCCTCCAGTGGTAAGAGTAGAAACGGAAAGTGTGCTGTAGCTTCTTACTATGGAGACGTCTAAACTGATTGGCCACAAATTTAAGATCTTCTGCTCGCAGTGCAAAGGCTTCAACTTCCACAAGAGCTCTGACTGTTCTTGTAGAAGAAGGCAAGTTGACAGTAGATTTTGGAAGCAGTGCCCAAGCAAGGAGCTCCTCACCACAGAAATCGCCAGGTCCTAAAGTAATAGAATTGAAAAAACCCGTACGGCCTCCATTTGTAGTTGAGCTTTCTAGTCTCCCTCGAATGATGAAAAGCATCTCTGTTACCGGGTCTCCTTCTCGAACTATGTAGGTGCCCTGAGTACTCAGGGAGGATACCAACCGCTCACATATTGCATCAAGTAGCTGACCATCCATCTGTGAGAAAAACGGCACCTGCAATTGGAGGAAGTCACATTCTTAGCTACTGTTCAATCAAACAAGTTTACTCACATAGTGCTCGCACATGATCTAAGCGAATAAGTACTGGAATTCAAGAGACATTTTTGTAATATTTTCCATGCACTAGACCTAGAAGGTCTGAAATTCTAAAAGCTCATAGGATATAGAGGAAGTAGGAAATAACACTGAACTGTTCACACAAAGGAAAACTTCCTGATGGGTTTAGAATTGCTGATCTTCCCTCCACCCTTGTTCTTGAAAAAGGCTCAGGCCACCAGGCCTGAATGTCCTTAGCACAAGTTGTGGTTAAACTTACCAAACTAATTGACCAGACAGTACGTTCATTAGGTTTTGTAAACTGGTTCAATCATGTAAAGGCTACATTTAGTTAAGTTTCCTACAGAACAGTTATACTGCGAACATAAGAACTTCTGTCAGTCCATCATGATAGAAGGTTCACTCAGAGTAGGTAGACAACAGTGAAATCTTCTACCTATGCAATATAAATATAATCATATTTTCGACAAATATGTACTAGCATTACATAAATAATATGATTAGGAGACATTTTGATAAATGATGTCCTGGGCACATTTTCAGCACTAAATAAACAGTGCAACAAGAAACTTACACGTCGAACAAGGTCCAAGCAAAGGTGGCGCTGAATATCTCGACGAAGATCTGTGGGCAGTGCTTGTAAGATTGATTCTTCATCAACTCCCCGAGTTGCAAGCCACTTGTACTGAACAAATCGTCTAACTCGCTCCCGCAGACCTTGAGGGAGCTGGCGATGTCTCATCCACTCTTCAGTGTCCCGTCTCTTGAGCCTCCACTCCTCAAGCCTCACAGTAGTGGATTGCAAATAGGTCTGCTCTAAAAAGATCATGTTTAATGCAAGGAGAGGAGGATAAAGATTACTGTACCATAGCAAACTAGAGTACTACCAATTAATCAAGCAAGTTAGAACGTATTTCTTGAAGTTCAAGACATATGACACCTATGAAGCTGGGAAACTCATGAGAGATGGAAGAACCTCCACCTTCTTTTGCAGCAATAACAAATTTTTGTGCAGTGAGATTTACTGCATTAGCGCATCGCATTGTTGTATACTTGTATATACTCAAAGATGGAACATATTTTCACGCTCTAAAGATATCCAAGGAACACCACTAGGAAACATTTGTGTAGAATGGCCTAAGAAAGATTATGTATACAGACAATAAAAGCCAAAGATAAAGAATCAAGACAGAAAGAGGCCGTTTTTACTATCTCCAAGCTTATAACATGTCCTAAGTTTTGCAAACATTCTCCCTGAATTATCCAGAGTATACTTGTCTATTAATGATTTCTAATTTGGGGATAAGGAATATAAAGCGGAAATGTTTTTCATATAATTGTATGCAATTTCCACGAATAAGAATTTGAGGTGCTCAATAGGCCAAATAGAAAGGTCCAGGTACACCATTCGCCACAGTACCAGAAAGGAACTCGTGACATGATCTATTACAGACTGTTGACTATCAATTCACTTTGACTTATATCCAGCTCAATGACTGCCTTTCCCACTTGATTACTAATTTTCTCTCTCTGGAGTTAAGAATGCTGGTTACAGAGAAGATATTTCATGACTTGGAACACAGAGAAGTTTGTCTTCTGAACTGGACTTATTTGGTAATATTAACAAGGTTAGTTATAAGGATATGACAAAACTGCCATTTGTGATTCATATTTCTAAATCAGCAAACATATAGGCATAACTCATAAGCAAAAAAAGAAAAAGAAGTCATATGGAGGGACAACTTAATGATGTCCAGTTTAACCCTCTAGCAACCCTGACATCAACAGAATCAGAGAGAAAGTCTGAGACTGAAGAATTTCTTATCAGAAATACAATCACTTTTAAGATTAAATAGCAGACAAGGAAACATGATCCAAATACCTGCATATTACCAATTAAGTGGGCAAACAAAACCAGGCCCAAGATGGCTATGAGTATGGCAAATGCAGTTTCCCCAACAAATGTGCTTGTAGTCAAACCCTGGCCATAGGAACTGAAGAATCCAGAAAGAAAGAGATTAATGCAAATTTACATAGACAAACAAACCATTTCTTAGCCATTGGAGTAAAACAAAATTTCACTCCATGTTTTTAAAAAAGTTGTGTAGGTAATAATTCTTTGAAGGAATCTAAGCAATTAAACTGGGAATTAGTTGTACTTCATGCGGTCCCTACACGCACGAATTTGATTCTTGCGTTAAGATGTAAACAAATAAAAGAAAAAAGAAAGAAAGTAGAGGTAGCAAGAAAAACTCTAGGATTGCCTTAAGTAAAATTTTGGCTTCAAAAGTTCTTGATGGCACACAAATGAACACAGACTACTTGACCATAAGAAGCTTATAGTTCAATTGCAATTTTTATAGAAATTTATAAAGTAAAAGATGAAAATGAAGGATTTTGGACTATACCAGTAAGTTTCAATAAGAGTATGTTCCTCCTTCTGCTATTTGTAAAGCTTATTCATTGACTTGGTCTCAAAATTCATTCTCTCAATGTTACTAGCTATATGAATAAGACAATAGATTTCAGAACCAATAATCTCGCTCATGGACCAGGTGCAATGGCAAAAATAAAAGAAAGGCTGAAGAGATTCTTGTAACCCATTATTCCACATCTTCCTTTTATGGGAGTGTTTTTCCATCTTAAATTTTCTGATAAAATCTTGAAGATGGATAAAGATATTTTAATCAGGACATCCCGGTCTTGAATAACATCATGTCCTCTTATCATGATTTATTTCTGATATAATCTTGTTTTAGGAGGCAACCTGGGGACAGAGTAGCCATGAAGGAAAGCAATTCTATCCTTGAAAATGCTGCTGAGGTTCACAATTTTCATACTCTGAAATAAGTTTTAGAAGGTTGTGATGCACTATATAATATGAACAGAAGTATTTGGATGTATGAGAAGTGGTGTAGATAGAAGAAATCTGGCTCAAGGAAAATCAGGAAAACAATTACAAGTTACTTTCATATTTTTCTGCTGAAGAGGATTATGGTGCATGTTTGACATAGCAAACTCTTGAATCATACCTCAAGTTCTGCAAGCCCCACCATAGACAATAGAGATACTTCTCAAGAAACTCTGAGGCGACAACTTTATTTGCCACAGCAGCTTTGAAAATTCCATAATTGAAACTGGTGTTTTCATCCGTATTATTACAGTTACTGAACACTATAGTACTGTTTACCCATTTCTTGCGATCATCATTGTTTAATGTACCACAATCCAAGTAATGGAGAACACATTTTATGGGAACAAGTTCCTTTCTGCATACTGATTTCCAGCATGTTGCATGCCGTTCAATTGACAACAAATACCATGACGCTCCTAAGACCTACAAGAAAAGCAGTTGCATCATCATTAATCTAATCTAAAATGTTGAAAAGTAAATAAACATTAATGAATTTTGCATGTAGAGGATGGTTAACTGCATACATGACTAGCTAACATGTAAAGTACAAGATTGTATGCAGCTCCAGCCCAAGCTGTCTTGGTAACTACTCCAGTGGCTTTGATAATCTGAGCACTTAACGGGAAAATCAGATACATTCGGGGAACATACTGGAGCAGAACAATCAGCACAATAGCATTGTTGGTATGATCAGCATGGGAGCTTCTAATTGCTGGTATGATAAACCAAATTACAATCTGCCAATGAGAGGAAGTACAAAATGTTATGTCACTTCACTTTCCGACATTAACAACAAAAATACTTAACTACTTATTGGATAAAACAATCTATATTGACTAGAAAGAGGAAGGAAAAACTTTTCAGATATATTTTATATTCTTTAATGGAAGTCCTCATTCCAAATCTGGCAATTGATTGCCCATAATCAAGGAAAATAGATAATTCAACGAATCATTCCCAATTTATACTGCACATAAAGTTGTGTAACTTTCATTTCTTCCTAGAAGCACTCAGCAACCATAAAAAAAACATGAAGCGATAATAGAAGAAAAATATATAGAACAAAAATTTTAATAAGCACATAAATTTCATAAACTTCCATGGAAAAATAGTCTATTTTAGATTAGTTGTGGTACCTGAGGAAGAGGTAGCGTAGCTACAAGATCTATGAAGAAATCTGATCTTAAATACCGTCTAGCAATCTTCTTTGGATCCATAACAAGCTCTCCCCTCCCAAAAACCCTTGAACTTGGGGATACATATGCAGTCCGAAACTTAATAACCATATTCATCAAATAGAAAATATCAGCAACAGTCCGCAAACAAGTCACAACAATTCCTAAATTCAAATCAGTAGCCATACAAGATGAACTGCCTTCATTTGCTACTGAAGGGAGATAGAAAAACAAGGGATCAACAAAAAGTGCTACTAAGCAAGAAAAAAGGAAAACCCTGTTCCATTGCAGAAACATATCACTTCCAGGATCAAGAATTTGCTTCTGCCATGGCTCATGATTTTCAGGGAAGACCTTAAACTTTCCAATTCTGGGAATTTTGCTGCTGCTCGTGATTTTATCACCATTTCCAATAACACCTTCTGATTTTAACAAAGACCCTGCCTGTACCTTGTACATGGGCAATGGATTTTCAAAGTGTTGGTGGGTGTCATTTTTTTCCCATGGAAGTTGACAATTGAGTTTTCCATCATTGTAAAACCTGAAAAATTAAGGAACCCAGTAAGCAAATCGCAAAAGAGGTGCAAATTGGCCTTGAAAAAACACAATATATGGTAGTGAATTACCTGACTAGCTTCTCTTTCCTGGGCTCCATCCTTAAAAACTTCACTACTCACACGGAGACACTGAAAGCAAGTGTTTCAAAAGGA
The DNA here is from genome assembly GCA_029379385.1 of Quillaja saponaria. Classification (NCBI taxonomy): domain Eukaryota; kingdom Viridiplantae; phylum Streptophyta; class Magnoliopsida; order Fabales; family Quillajaceae; genus Quillaja; species Quillaja saponaria. The sequence continues at coordinate 23,769,081 of CM055610.1, forward strand.
CATTGAAACTATGCAATGGAAAAGATGGTAACTTTGAGTACATTTCATCAAACTACTATTTGAGAAGTTTCCCATTTTTTCCTGAACAGTACTCCTTACTCCAGAATACTCTCTTTATCAAAGAAATGGATCTTGATTTGAGGCTCAACAAAGCAATAGCAAGAAGTTGGCTGAAATATAAAATTCAAAGAAAATTTCCAAAATTTTTGAAAAACTTAAACAGAAAGGAGAAAGGAGAGCTTTATCGCCATTCGCCATACGGTGGTTAGACGATGTGGGTTGCCTTGATTGGTTTGACTTTCATAATCATTTGAAAAAGGAAAAAGAGAACCACCAATAAACTTGACCAACAGTAAGAGCAAATGGACAGGGCACAGATCAGCTGGTCATGACAACGGTGAGAGAGATTGAAAGGACGTGGTGACCATGACAAAATATGAAATTACCTTCTAGGATTTTTCTAGTGATTACAGCACTATTTAAAATATTAAATTACTATTTTTTTAAAAATTGTATTTACTATAATTTAATAAATATTTGTAAAATACCCATTAAAAATTAAATTATTTTTTTAACTGATTATTTCTTTAAATCAATTTAGGCACATATAAATTAATTTTACTTTTATTTAAGATAAACTAAAAAATTTACCAACACACTGACTAACAATCCACGATTTTTTGTATTGGAGTAAATACACAGCCAAAACACTAAATCTATCATCACTCCTATATCTCAATCATCCCTGTTGAATCATTCTTGATCGTCGATCTTGCTTTTCGTTTTGATTGGGACACAGAATCAGAAAATATCTTTAGGATCTCCGAAGGTGTGATGACGTATCATCCTATTCAATTATTCTGCATCTTTCTTAAAGGAAAGGTAGGAAAATATCCCAAAAAGTTTTATGAGATTATAAAGGCCCAGTGCTTTTCTCAAATTCATACCCAATGCACGAAAACTCATCATCTTCAGTTTAAACTCCTCCGCTTATCGTTATTGTCTCTATCTTACTGTATGCCAATTTATCTGGGCCCACTACTTTCCTTGACTTTATTAAGATGTAATTAATAAAATATCAGTATAATGGGATGAAAATGAAAATATTAAAATTAAAGGTTCATTTGCCAAAGAAAGTGAACAATTGTACCACCAAAAAAAATATTAAAAAAAAAAGTGAACTAAAAATAGCGGATTAAAGATGGAGAATCTTACGGCCGTACTTGCGTCCAGTTCGTCGGGTAAAGTTAAAACCCCGAAAAGGGATGAGTATTGAATTTTTAGCCACTGAAAATATAAATTATATTTAGAATTTGAATTGAATTTTTTTTTAAAACATGAATATGCTATGTTTTATATTTACTATTTTTACAATAAAATATACTTTATCAATAAATAGTAAAATATGTACATTTTTATTATATAAATAAAAACCTAATAAAATAATTGAGTTCGCAATATTAAATTCTATTTTACATAATTTGAATTATTAAAAAAGCTCTTAAAATTATTAAATTGAATGGCAGGCCGTTACCAAAGAAAAAAAATTTCTTTTGGTGCCGGCCACAAGGAAATCAACAAATCAACAAATCAACAAACTAACATTGTAAATATGCATTGAAAATCCTCCGATCCAAGCCCTAAGGATAAAATGTTGTATTTCTCTTTCAGCCTTACTGTAGGAAGGCGAAAATGCTGTATTGGAAGTCTCTTTCGGCCTTACTGTAGGAATCTTTTAGCGGAGGCAGGCATGCCCAAAGTTTAAAATATTTCAAGGTTTTGTACATGGATTTTATTTATTGATATTTATTAACATTAATGTTTGTACAGTAAATATAATATAATGGGCCAACGTAATAAATAAATTTAAAAAATTAATTACAAAACCTAAAATACATCCTCAAGACTTGGTTAAAAAACCTCTTCAACATAATGTAAAGACAGAAGTAGCTTTCAATCATTCACTTTAGGTTGCAGTATTACCCTTGGCCATCACTTTTAAGTGTCTTTTTTATTCTTTACTTTATTTAAGTGCTTCTTTTTAATACAAATCAAAGTGTCCGCCTAAAACTATTCCAGTCCACTATCAATTAATGCTGTCTAATCACATAAAATGTAAGAGCAGACAGACAACGGCTTCATGTGAAAAATAACCATAATAGTACAAGAAACTTGCCTAAAATATTTAACATTCAGATAATAGAATTACGTAACCTTGCTAATTGAAGAACTGGGCCCAAAACAATTGCACAAAAAGACAAAAGTTCAATTATTAAATGGCAAACCAATACACAGAACAGGTGGGTGTTAATTTAAATGATTATAACAGAGGACTTTTTCCCATCAAAATATGAAGTCTCCTTGACTATAAGACACTCCCTCCTACTCGAGCAAGGATGAATTCATTTAATGAAACGCAGAAGCAAGTTGGAAGCAAAATGGTAGATCAAGTTGCCAGCAGAAAGAAACCAAAAGAAGTCACAGCTCTTCCGGCAAACAACTCATACGAGAAGAGGTAGAGTGATATATAATTAAGAAAGGTCAGCCAACTAAAATATACAAAATCATAACAACAAAGTATATGTTTAAGATAAAGATAAATCTGAGTGGGGAAAGAGGGAATCAGAATTGAGATACTCCTGTTGTAAATACTGTTCGTTTTTTCTTTTATTTTTTTGGTCCCAAAAACAAACAAAAAAGTGCTTCATGAATCTAAAAATGTCAAGCAAATAGGTAAGTTAAAAACCTTGCGAAGATTCCTACACAGAATAATTATTTCCTCTTCTCACCACGTCATCATTTGGTGAAAATAGTAGTAGAAATCAATCCAAAAATAGGAGAAAGAAAACCCTTTAAAAATTAGGGAAAGGGGGGCAAGAGGGTTGGGGTATTACGTTGAAAGCTTCAATCTTTTAGCCATAACTTAACACCGTTTCAAGTTTGCATAAAATCCTTTACCCCTCTTTCTACTTCAGATCTCATATTTTAAATCCCAAAAACCCTTATGTAGAACAGATATAAGTACCTGCCACAAGTGTATGATGCAGCTCGTCAATCCTTTCAAGTTAATGAAAGGAAATGCCACTACAGTTTGGGGTACGCACATCAAGTGGAGAGATTCAAGCAAACAGAAGCATCAACATGCATGGCTGGCAGGGACAACAACCATTTAAAATTGAAGATCACAGAGATGGGCAGCGAAGAACCAAATCCCGGGGTAGTGCAGAAGCACAAAACCAACGAGGCAATAGCAGAAGCACAAAACCAATGAGGCAGTAGCAGAAGCACAAAACGAATGAAGCAGTAGCAGAAGCACAAAACCAATGAAGCAGTAGCAGAAGACACCTCAAAACAAGAGAAAAGCATAAACATTTAGCATCATGATCTATAGTTCTCCTTAAGAAATGAGTACTACCTTAAAAAAACTCTTACTATACCAAAACTACAACTATTATGCAATAAGAAAACAAGCTCAGAATTCAAGAAAGGAAGAAACTTATCCAATCCAATAGTAGAAGGCTTTCAAGGCTAGAAGCTGAGGGCACCACCCGATTAAACAGACTTGTACGGTAGTCCAAGCATACTAAATTAACTAAATCTCAGTATCCTCTTAACAAAACCCAGTTACCAACTCTTCAATTCTCAACTCCTGCTTCTGCGTCGATCTCTTAGGCCATTTCTGCAGAGTAGATACCAGTAAAAATATGAAAAATGAAATGGACTGCACATTTAACAACTCATACACATATGAAAAATGAAATGAACTGCACATTTAACAACTCATACACACTCATGCAAGAATTTGAGTAACTGAAATAAATTCACCATTTAGGAAGCAAATGAAAGGATAAAACATGTCCGGGTCTGCTTATCATTCCCTCCAGCTACCAAACCATTCAAATTCAGAACAAACTTTAGCGTACATGCTGATGTTGAGAGAGGGATAGCTGACCTTTTTGGAAGGAGGGGGAAAAATAAAAATTTGAAAATACAGAATTTAACTGTATAAGTATGTTACTTATGTTGGAAATGACCACAAAGGTGTGGCAAGACATTACATGTTCCACCATTTTGTTTCTCTTTCAGAGAGTAAAAATAAGGCTATAACATATTCCCATACATAAAATACAGGTACTAATGCATACTCTTAACAAACTACTCAAACTCCAAGCAAGACCAGTCTACTAGCAGGTCAGACTTGTAACAAGATAACGTTGAAAAGGAGGGCAAGTACATCCCACGTACGAGAAACAGGGCATGGAGTTAATAAACAATAGCGAAAACCAATGCCACAAAATAAACTTAAATCTGAAGATCATTAGAATCTCTTTTTCATTCATTATACGAAAAAGAGATTTAGATTATGGATCATCAATCACCAACTGGCAATCACGCCATCCCCAACCTTTGTTACATATTTACATCAAAAGACCAAGAAGCAGTGTCATTAAAGGCGCACCTCCAACTCAAAAGGCAAGAGGCTACAGCCTTCTCACCTCAATATCCCTCAAGCAAGGCCCGTTCACTCAGGAGATGCCTAGGCCCTTCAGGAGTGAACCTAGACTAGTGGACTACTTGCTGGAACTCTTAGGAATTTAGTAAACAGAAGCATTTGTTTTGATGTTTTTGACTTAGCTAGTTTTTACTTGCTAGACTTAGTACTGTACTCGTTGTCCCTCTTGCCTTTAGCTTTTCTGCTTTTACATTCTAGTTGCTGGAATTCTTGCCTGTGGCTATTTTTTTCTCTTATTTTTACTTTTTAATAACATAAACGCTAGTTAGCAATTTTTTTGTTCATTAGCAGGGAGCCTTGCTTTCCTCAGGTGCTCGCTTGTGCCAAACGCCTTGAGCGAAGGCTCCACATACCCCTAGTACCTAGAGCCTTTAGTAACACTGCCAGGAAGTAAGGAGTCTTAGTCTAGCTCTAGAAAAGTACAAGCGTCTGTAGGAGGGAGAGGGACCTCACCCATTTGCATATGGTACTTCCTCACGTCCACGGTAAGGTGGTGACTTGCTATAGCTGCTGCGTCCACGAGGTGACAAACTCCGGCGCCTTGGTGACCGCCCACGAGGACTGTAACTCCTGCTTCAAAACAAAAGATAGTGTTAATCAACGCAAAACTAACTTCTAGCAAAAAGAAAACTAATTTTAAAAAAAAAAAAAGTATGAAGAAGAAGAAAGACGAAGTATATCAATTCCGGCCCAGCCAGTATTTCATCCTCATCAATGCATTGCGTTCCCCCAAGCCAATTTTAACAATTGATTGCTATATATAAACAGAAACCATGGATATTAAGTCATCAAAGGTATAAAAAATAAAAAATAGATTAACAAATTTCTAACAGTAAGCTGACATATGTACATATGAAGTTGATCACTGTGCTGGCCTGCTGGGTCATCAGAAAACTAAGATCAGGCTGTCTTATACGGCTCTATGTATGCAAATATTTGTATTATAAATTTGTACAGTGTACCCATGTCTGGTTGTCAATATATAGATGTACCCAAAAGAAAAATGATTATAATATCCCAAATGTATGCAAACAGGTAAGCATATCTGCATATGTCCACACACGGTGAAAATCTGACAGAATAACCTAACCTCCGGCCATAACTTGGGCTCCTTCGAAATCTAGGGGGACTACGGCTACGACGTCTTCCTGAACCACCACGAGAACGGCATTCACGAGCAAAATGACCTGGCTCACCACACTCATAACATTTCAAATCAGAACCACCAGATCGACCACGACCACCTCCGCGACCACCACCACCACCACCACCACCTCCTCCTCCTCCTCCTCTAGAGTTGTGAGAAAATTCCACTCTCCAACCATTCTTACCTGTTCAATATAGCATAAAAATAGTGATGGTTATTGTAGTTAATAAGTAACAGAGACTTGTGAGTGGAAAGTAAGCTTGAAGTCTGCAAAACTACAATTTAGTGCAGAAAAACAACCATAATTAAAAAGGTGGAATGGCCATCTAAGATGGGCATAACACAAGGGTAAAATAAAGAACCAGAAATCTTCCATTCTCAGTAAACAGCCAATTCCTGTTACCGTTTATCCCCAAAAATGATTTTGACCAGTGATCAGATCTTGATCTGTTCAAGGAGAAACTCCTCATACAAGACCAATGCTGATATGTTAATTTCATTTCCATACATTCTCAACAGGAAAAAAATATGCAGAAGATCTCTAGGTTGCCATAACCAACCAATGCCATGGAATTCCTCAGCACATGATCATCCTTCTTTATACACTTGAAACTATAAACTCAGTATTCAATGGTCAAAATGGATGCAACGCCTACTCACACATGAGATTTGCAAGCAGAAGTAGAAGAAAGAGAGAATCTACTGGCCAATAGGACTATGACCTCCAGCAATAAATGAAACACAAGACCAGTTTACAAATTACAACAACCAAGATGATGGAAAGTCTTCCAAAATGCAAATATTACAATCTTCAGGAGGCAGCATGTCAAATAAAAACATGAAAGTCACCAAGAAACTGCCATAACATAGAATGTTACAAAATTTAAAAAGCTTCTAGACTCACCATCTATTTCACGAATAGCATCCTGGGCATCACGACGATCATCAAAGTCAATAAAGGCATAACCAGGTGGTCTTCGCGCAACCCACACACTGCACACATAATAATCAAGAAGCAAATGGTAATTAATTATGCAGACTGGATAACACAACAAGGTATAAGAATGGCATCACAAACAATAATTCAAGTTTACACTCATCGTTTTAAACACTTGGAAGAACTGAAATTTTGGCAAGAGTCATGGCATATTTGATAAAGAGAAAATGGTTTCCATTACAGAAGTAGAAACTGCAGTGTCAGAAAGCCACATAGCACCGAATTAAGAAGTTATAGAACATTCAGAAGTTATCCTCCATGTTCAACTCTCTTCAGTTGATATAATCTCTCTCTCTAACATGAACACACCCACTGGCGTCTTATATTCCGGGTATTCAAACTTATTAAGAACATGCAATTTACATACTAAATAAAGTGGCAGTCTTATATTCAGTGAATGCAATGAACCAATTAATATTTCAGCTACCTCCGAATAACTCCAAACACACGGAATTCATCTTCAAGATCTCGCTCAGAGACTCTGGAATCTAAGTTACCCACATAGACACGAGACATTATCACAAAAGAACCTGTAATCACAGAAATACCGATTAGACAAATTCACAAACAAGTAACGAGCATTCGGCAATCAAAAAAGTACAAGTAGGAGTAAATAAAACTAGCAAATGGAAAGGAACTTTCAACTTTTCCTTCAAAAAATTTGTTTGTTTGCAATCAATTTTTTTCCTAGGGTTTGATACAGAGAAGAAGATAAATAAAAAAATTCCCCGGAAAGCTGAAATTTCCGAGTATGAGAAAATAACGAGCAGAAAGCAAGCAAAATCTAAGAGAGAACTGAACCGGAGAAGGTGATGTGCTGGAAATTGACAAACCCTAGCAGTTGCAGTGCTCTCCTCCTTCTTCGTGTCTTAAGACGAAGAACGAGTGCTGGGGGCTATGGGTTTTATAGAAATACTTCGTAAAAGGTAATTTTAGCCCGAGATACCGGGTTTGTAAGCCCAAAGGCCCAATGGGCCCAAATGGCTATTTTTTGGGTGAGAAATGATAACTTATTTTCCTGGAGTTTAAACCTGATATATTTATATTTACTAATTAAACTAGCAGTGTTGACAAAATTAAAATATGTTAATTTTTTTTATTTTTGAAACGTAATTTAAGTTTTTTTTTCAGTAAAATCCAATCATTTTATCAACCCACTTGTTTGCAAATAAACCCATGTCTATATAGAATTCTTTTTTCTTTTTTGTTACACTATAGAATTCTTTTAATCCTAAAATTTGGGGTTAATTATAGCCCTTACAGAAATCAGAGTCCTTCTTAATCTCTAACAGATAACTAATTTCCGAGCCCCTTTCCTTCCTCCTATTCTCCTCTCATTTCCTTCCTAATCCAGACTATTTGCTGTTGCATTTTCATTTATCCGTTCCGTGAACAATCTACAGTTCTTTCAGTAAGTAACATCCATCCCTAAATGATTGTTATTATCAGGGAAGAAAATTGAACAAACACATTTTTTTTTTTATATCAAAATAATATTAATACTTTGTATAGTTCTCATATGATTACCCTAGCTTAATGAATTTGCTCTGTTTCTAGACATGATAATGTAGTCAAAACCCTAAGAATAAGATGAAATCTGACCATACATTGCCATTACACTACATGTTTTTTTTTTTTTTTTTCTCATATTGTCTCAAATCAAAGGGGGATCTAATTAATATATACACATTCTTCTGTAGCATTTACATTTGATTTCTGCTTCATAAGTAGCTAGATTGTTTGGTTGCATTCTGCACTTCCAATACTGTTAGGGTATACAATAGAATAATATAATTGCACCTAATTTTTTCATTATTCATCAATCGATATTTAGTTTTATTGTCTGCTCCGGTTCGAAAACTTGAGAAATTCAAGTTGGAACTATGTCGGTAGAAGTGGTAAGTAAAGACATGTGTTTGAAAGGTTAAGAAGAGAACTTAACCTTGGACAAGAAGGAATGGAGTGTAAAAAATATACAACTAACTAGTTTTGTGACGATTCATGTAGCTGACCCAATGATTTTGGGATTAAGGCTTGTTGTTGTTGTCTGTAATGGCTATGTTAATTTTTTCACTTTCTGATCTCACCTACATCTTAGTTATTTATTTTTCTTGATTTATATTTCTGAGGTTTTAAATGATTGTTTATATTTGATTCTGTCATAACACACTGCAGACTTCGAAAGATGTCATCTGAACCTGGCCCATATGTACCAAAAAATATCCTGCTAACTGGTGCAGCTGGATTCATAGCCTCCCATATCACCACCAGGCTAATCAACAACTACCCTGGATACAAAATTGTGGCTCTTGATGAGCTGGACTATTGCTCCAATATCAAGAATCTCCTACATGTCATGCCTCCTGAAACTTCAAATTTGTCAAGGGTGACATTGCTTGTGCTGATCTTGTGTATCACCTTTTGGTAGCAGAGGATATAGACACCATCATGCACTTTGCTGCTCAAACTCATGTGGAAAATTCATTTGGAAACTCCTTGCAATTCACCTACAATAATATTTATGGCACCAATGTACTGCTTGAAGCCTGCAAAGTCACTCAACAGATTAAAAGGTTCATCCATGTCAGTACTGATGAAGTTTATGGCGAGACTGAGTTAGCAACTGATACTGGCAATCATGAGGCCTCTCAGCTCCTTCCTACTAATACTTACTCTGCCACAAAAGCAGGAGCTGAAATGCTTGCCATGGCTTATAGCAGATCTAGTGGCCTCCCGACTATAACAACTCTAGGTAATAATGTTTATGGGCCTAATCAATACCCTGAGAAGCTTATTCCAAAATTCATTCTTCTTGCCATGAAAGGTGAGAAATTACCAATTCATGGAAATGGCTCAAATGTGAGGAGCTATCTGTATTGTGAGGATGTTGCTGAAGCATTTGATGTCTTACTTCACAAAGGGGTAATTGGGCACGTGTAAAATGGGCACTCAGAAGGAGAGGATAGTCTTAGATGTGGCAGAGGACATTTGCAAGCTCTTCGATCTGAACCCTACAGAAGTCATAGATTTTGTTCAAGACAGACCTTTTAATGACCAGAGATACTTCCTGGATGATCAAAAGCTCAAGAAACTTGGGTGGGAGCAGAGAATTCCATGGGATGAGGGTCTAAAGAAGACAATTGATTGGTACACTAAAAACCCAGATTGGTGGGGTGATGTTTCTGCTGCTTTACACCCTCGTCCACATTTCTCAGTTGTTAATCACTCCAATGTCAATGAGTGGTCCTTTAAGTATGGTTACACAAGATTTTCTAGGGTATACAGTGAAATGAATGGCAGATCAAGCCTGAAATACTTGATATATGGGAAGACTAGTTGGATAGGAGGATTGCTAGGAAATCTTTGCAAGGAAGAGGGCATACCATTCGAGTATGGGGGAGGAAGACTGGAAGATAGGAACTCACTGTTGGAGGATGTAAGGAGAGTAAGGCCAACCCATGTGTTCAATGCAGCTGGAGTTACTGGTAGGCCTAATGTTGACTGGTGTGAATCACACAAAGTTGAAACAATAAGGACTAATGTAATTGGAACAGTAACTCTGGCTGACATTTGCAAGGAGGAAGGCTTACTAATGATAGATTTTGCAATTGAATGCATATTTGAGTATGGCAAGGAGCATCCAAAAGGATCATGCATCATTAAGGAGGAGGATAAGCCAAATTTCACTGGTTCCTTCTATTCCAAAACTAAGGCCATGGTAACACTGCATAAAATTGCATTTTGTTTTCTTAATGTTATTACTGATGTTTTCCTAGTTCTAGCATTTGCCTTGTCCCTTTTCCCTATGTGCTTCTGCTTTGGCTTTTCTGTGATTTTACAAAAGCACCAGAACCACACTCATATGGAAGAGATTCCATTATTGCAATTTTGAACCAGCATACAAGATCATGTTTCTATGTTTAAACCTTGTACTCAATATGCAATTATTTATTAATTGGTGGGGGGGGGGGGGGGGGGGGGGGTTAGGGAATCTAGCTTAGAAACTATACGATGCATATTTTCTAGCAATGTTGATCACATTTTAAGTGCATAGCAAAACACATGCAGGTGGAGGAGCTCCTAAAAGAATATGAAAACGTCTGCACTCTTAGAGTTAGAATGCCTATATCAGCAGATCTCAGCAACCCACGAAACTTCATTACAAAGATTACTCGATATGACAAAGTTGTAAACATACCAAATAGCATGACAGTACTAGATGAACTCCTCCCCATATCCATTGAGATGGCTAAGAGGAATTTAACAGGAATATGGAATTTCACAAATCCTGGAGTCATAAGCCACAATGAGGTTTTAAAAATGTACAGAAATTATATAGACCCAGAATTCAAATTGGAGAATTTTGATCTGGAAGAACAGTCAAAGGTGATAGTGGCACCCAGGAGTAACAATGAAATGGATGCTTCCAAGCTCAAACATGAGTTCCCTGATTTATTGTCCATCAAAGATTCAATCATCAAGTATGTATTTGAGCCCAACAAGAAAATTTGAGGCCATTTTGTAATTTTTACGAAAACCTTTGTATTAAAACTTCTATCTGAAAAGTCCAGTGTTAGAGTTTTTAACATAGGATTGATTGTTCCTTTCATTGTTTCAGTTTATATAACCATTATTTTCAATGTAGTGGATTGACTAAATTCTGAAGTTAATATCTTTTATAGATCTGTAGTTACTGCTAAGTCAAAATTTGATAGGAACTATATTGTAATCTCCTTCTGAAGTGAAAACTTCATCTTCTGATTGTTCGTGCAAGAGAATCAAATGGATGACTCAGCTAATTCTATATAAGTCATCTTGTGATTGCTGTTTGTATATCATTGTATTACTGGAGAATCAATTGGGCAAGTTGATGTTTTGTCTGCTTGAAAGATGCTTCATTCAATACTGAAGCAGCTGTCATAGTTGTATTATATGTTGCTTTTCATTTTTGTTTCCTTCCTTTTCTCAAGCTTCTAAAATGTACTGTCCTCATCAGTAACTAGGACAAAGTTTGTTTTGTTTTGTTCTACAATGCCAACATAAAATGACAGACACAGCACAGTTTCTTCCAGGGTCAGCTCTAGGCTCAGTTGGTATTATAATCTCTACTATTTTGTCAAATATTCTCATATTAATTGTTTGTTATGATATCAAAATCTCTATGATGAAGTGTTCAAGCGTTTCATCATTCCGAAATTTTCTTCGTTTTATTATTCGATTATGTGACTATTATTTATAGTCAAATTTTTTATATTTATATATATATATATATATATGCAAACTCCTTACGAGAGACCACGAAGTGATAGCAACATTAGTTTAAGAAAGGCTTCTTTTTTTTGTTGCGAAGAAGTTTAAAAAAGGCTTGCTTAGAATTTAGGCCAAGGGGTAACTATGTTTTATATACGTAATCAATTAAACAACACATCCAGAGATGAAGCCTATCCATATGAAATAAAACCATGATAATGACTTTGTGATTTTGATGTCATACGGGTACCCAAAAAATTGAAACTCCATGTTTCCTAGTTGGACAAGTAGATGACAAAAAGAACAACTGGCCTCTATTTTTTAATATAGTAGGATCCTCGTCACTTGAAAACGATAATTACAACTTGCATGGGATATAATTAATAATTAACAACCTAAAATATTTTCAAATTTTTACAAGTAAAAAGACCCTAATGTAATTAAGAATTTTATTTGCCTTACTGGATTAGGATTAGAATTAGGTTATTTTTTTTATTTTTTTAACAAGATATTACTGTGAGACTAATATAATAAGATATTGTTGTCACAATTAGGATGAACCTCCTAATAATTATGCTCCATAGTTGGAACTTATGAAAAAAAAAATTTAATAAATTTAAATATTTTCAATTCATGAAATAATTTGCAATTAAGAAACCTTATCTTCTCATGGCAAAAGAAAAAGGATGGCATTAATGAAATTTTTGGCAAAAAGTAGGTGCTTTTAAAGAGATTCGCAAATTTAAATTATTTCAATCATGCTGAAACTAACCTTAAACATTTTGTCCTGTTTTATGAGTGTGTGAGAGAGAAGAGAAGGAGAGATACATGGAAGATTCCGGCCACCAATTTGACGTTATTATCGTAGGAGCAGGCGTTATGGGCAGCTCCACCGCCTATCAAACCGCCAAAAGGGGTCAGAAAACGCTTTTGCTTGAGCAGTTTGACTTCTTGCACCACTGTGGATCCTCTCATGGTGAGTCTCGCACCATACGCGCAACTTACCCTGAGGACTACTATTATTCTTTGGTCATGGAGTCTTACAAACTTTGGCAACAGGCTGAGGCTCAAATTGGCTACAAGGTCTACTTCAAGGCAAATCAATTTGACATAGGCCCATCCGATGACAACATCCTCCATGCCATCATTGACAATTGCCGGAAACACTCAATCCCACATGAAGTCCTTAACTGGAGCCAAGTTACCGAGAAATTCTCCGGCCGGTTCAACATACCGGAGAATTGGCTTGGAGTGACCAGTGAGTTTGGTGGTGTAATAAAGCCAACAAAGGCAGTGTCTATGTTCCAAACACTAGCACTTCAAAAGGGTGCAATACTTAGGGACAACATGGAAGTGGTTGATATTAAGAAGGATGAAGATAGACAGGGGATTTTAGTTTTTACAGCTAATGGTGAAAAATTTTGGTGTAAAAAATGTGTGGTAACTGTTGGTGCCTGGATGAAAAAGTTAGTTAAAACGGTTAATGGGCTTGAATTGCCTATACAGCCCATGGAGGCTAATGTATGTTACTGGAGGATTAAGGAGGGAAATGAAGCAGCATATGCAATTGGCAGCAATTTCCCAACATTTGCAAGTTTTGGGGATCCGTATATATACGGAACACCATCGTTGGAGTATCCGGGTTTGATCAAGATTGCAATGCATCGAGGTGACCCGTGTGATCCGGACAAGAGGCCTTGGGGTTCCGGAGTAGCATTGGATGCACTGAAACAATGGGTTGAAGGAAGATTTAAGGGGATAGTTGATTCTAGTGAACCAGTTGCCAAACAGTCGTGCATGTATTCTATGACACCGGATGAGGATTATGTAATTGACTTCTTGGGTGGGGAGTTTGAGACAGATGTTGTGATTGGTGGTGGGTTTTCCGGTCATGGGTTCAAGATCTCTCCGGCTATTGGGAGGATATTGGCTGACCTTGTGCTTAAAGGGGAAGCAAATGGAGTTGAGCTGAAGCACTTTAGGATTGCTAGGTTTAAGGAGAATCCAAAAGGAAATTTGAAGGAATTCTAAAACAAGTGTGCTTGTTTTGAAATCTTCAACAATGTTCATACATCTATGGCCATGATCTGTTTTCTTCTTCTTAATCTCTATGTTCCAATTAATGTAATGCACCAGTTGTCTCACTTCTGCATAGACACATCCAATTGGTTTTGCATTAGATGTAGTATCAATATTGTGATTTAAGTTGAAAACAACAGAAGTAGGAGCAAGGACAGAAGTTATCCATGAAGCATAAACAATGTAATAAGCAACTAATTTAGACGTGTTTCTGAGATTACAGATATATATAATGCTAACCCCAAACAGTTGACTCCAACCCATAGAACTTACCCTGAAGCTCCTCATATTTTGTTCTAATATCATCCACGGTATATGGTTGCAGCAACCCATCATCATTCCAGGCATCCATGATGAGATCAGCATAGAGTATGGACCTCCTTCAGCAGAACTCTTCTGATCCCATTCATTTGTAGGCACTGAGTTACCAGCAGCTGACCGTGCTAACCAATCAACCTTTTCAATTATATCTCTTGGATGGAAATGCTCGGGAAGATCTAGGTCTTCTAAAATCTCTTCTATCCTCTGAAGGACTGAATCTTTAAGAAGAAATGACTCTCTCAATGCAGTAGCTGAGTTGCGAATGTATGAAAGCTCAGATTCCAGAGCCACCACACGCTCACCTGCCTCGGCATAGGTCTTAAGCTTTGTTTCGACCTCGCGAAGCCTAGTGTCTTTCAACTGCAACTCCTGCAAGCATCTCTCTAGTTCACTAGATGTCTCAGATAGGGATTATTTGTGACCATCTCTCTGCACAACCAAGCCTTTCCCCTTAGCAACAGCTATGCTAAGTTTCTCTCCAATAGGAGAAACCCGCTGCTCTAACTGCTCAAGTTCATTAATTTTCTCATGTAATTCAGAACGGGCATAAATAATGGCTTCTTCAGCCTGACTTAAACTTTCCTTGAGGATAAGGATTTCGTTTTCATGCTGAAGACATAACGTGTCTAAGTAAAGTATCTTTTCATGCAGTTCAGCCAATTCCACCACCGGAGATTCCCCCTTTAAGTGTAGCCTAGACATCAGCCTCTCTATATTTCTGAACAAGAACAGAAACTAATGATTCCAAGTGCAAGAGGGGTGTTCCATTTATGTCAATCTTAGTGTCTTCCACTTTCAGGATACCCTGAATATCTTCAATCAACTTACAAACACCATTTAAATCAAAACACATTTTATTCAGCTCCTCAAGTTCTTCTGTTTTGTGCAGCAATTCTGATTTAAGTTCATTGTTGACAGACTCCAGTTCCAGCTTCTCAATTAGTAGGTTCTCCAACTGTTTCATGAGGATCTCATAGCTGCTGAAATTCAGTAGATCAGACAGATTATCACTTTGTAAACCCACTTCTTCTTCATGCAACGGCCTACACCAACTTATAACAAGTTTCCTTAGGTCACCGTATATCATATGTAATATACCAATTGCCAGTTCATTCTTTCCAAGTAAATCAGCGAAGTTCTCCTTTGCTTCACTGCATAAAGCACAGATTGCTTTGCGGTCTGAGCTTGTAGCTTCAAGCTCCTTCTGCAGCACCACAATCACTTTAGTGGCAGCACTAACAGAAGCTGCCACACAGCTATTGACATTCAAGCCATCATAAGGGCCAGTAGAGACAGGGGAGGCAAAAAAGTCACCAATTGATTCATCAAGCTCCACAACTGTATCAACAATCTGAGAAACAGTAGTATTCCAAGCTTGCTCATGTAGCATTTCCCTCTCAGTCGCTTCCTTCTCCAGATTTTCCAACTTACAACCAATCATGGAAGCCATCTCATGTGAATTTTGTTGTACATCACACATTTTAATATGCAACTTGCTAATTTTTGATTCACAATCCCTTAGCTTTTCAAGAAGTTCATTGCTTTCCATTTTGAGGCGGACATTGTCCTTCTTTAAAGCTTCATAGTGATTCTCAAGCTCACTTTTCTGCTCCTGATTGTGAGTCATATGTTGCTTTACAGCTTCATATTGAACTGAAAGTTCAATGTTGGATGCTTCCAAATTGTAGTTGTGTTTCTTCAATGCCTCAAATCGGTACTCCAGTTCCTTGTGCAGGGAATTATCACTTCTTCTACCATCTCGCTCCCCCTTGTATAGTGCATCAGCATTCTCAACGTCCAAGCTTAACTGCTTAAGCAATGCTCTGAAGTTTTCAATTTGCCCTTTTGTTAATATAAATGGATCTGAAGATGGTTGAATCTCAGTTGAATCCCTTTCCTCAGAGTCACGCTCATCATGATCCACCTTGAAGTCAAAGGCTTGAATTAGTTTTGATACCACAGGTACAGGAACTTTACCACTAGACCTCCTAAAGGATGCTGAATGAAAATGCACCCCATCAATTGCGTTTTCAAGTTTCTTCAATATTTTCTCCACCTGCTCCAGACGCTTTTTCAAGGAAACAAACTCAAGAGAATCATCAAAGACTTCCTGTTCAGGTAGCTTAAGTGGGGGCCCTTTGGCTGCCCCTTCTTCATCCCAATTTCCATGGTTATGCTAAGAATCTTCATCATACATTGCAATTTCATGGTCCCTGCTTTGTTCTTCTGAACTGAATGCTTGATTCTCAGTTTCCCTTTGGTTAGATAATAATTGGCTATGTTTATTACTGATTTCTTCTAATTTAGCTTTATTTACATCCAAACTGCTATTAAGAAAAATATTTTCCTCGGATAGTTGTTCAAGGCATATTGTTGCTTCTTTTAGGTCAACCTCCAACCCCATGCCTTCCACTTTCTCTGAAAATAACTGCACTTGTAGGGCAGTAAGCTCAGACGAAAGTCTTTCGTACCCAAGAACAACAGATTGCTTGTTCTCTTCAAGCTTGTTCATCTGATCTGCTGAGAAGGCAAGGATCCCATTTAAGTTGGCATTTTCCAGCTGTAGACTAGCCACCAAATCCTTATTGTCAGCCAATTATATTGATAGCCTCTCAATCTTATGGGAAAGATGTCCAATTTCCTCTTCAAGCTTCTTTCTCTCTTCTGTTACTGAAGACAGACTTCCACTTAAGTTGGAATTTTCAACTTGAATGCCTTCTGCCAAACTCTTAAAGTGGGCTAATTCAATGAACTGTGCTGTAATGTATGGCTTTATCAGCAGGATATTTTAATTTTAATAACCACTTAAAGGGCCAAGGGCAAAGTCCATGTATTTTCTTTTTCATAGTCTATTTTCCTACATTTTCTCAGCAGCCAAACAGAAAATAACTAGCTAAATTTCAGATTCTGAACGGTATATTACCCAAACAACTAACGCCCTCATACAAATTCTAAGGTAATAAAAGCAGTACGATTCATAATCGATTAATAAAAAAGAAAATGAATAAACTCAGTACCTTGATTTGGGCTGAGCACGATGTATCAGTACGACGTAGTATTGCAAGCTTTTGGTTTATTGATTTTGGTGAAGACCAGATGGTTTTGTTTGATTGAAAAGAGGAGAGAGAGTCCTTTGTTTCTGTGTTTCGTGCCGTGTAATTGTTTGTCTATCTCTGTAATGGTTGCGAGGGAAGCGTACCTTAGATCCAAAGCAACGTAAAGTTGGTTTTTTTTCCCTCTCCAAATAAAAATGGGTTAGTTTGAAAAATAAATTTATTATAAAATCTAATTCAATTCAATTTAAATAATTTTATGTTTAAAATAAATTATTATACTTATATAATTTAATTGAACTGAATTTATCAATTTTAATAAGAATTTAAAAAAAAAACTAAATATAATTTAAAATGAGATGAATTAGCATGTTTTATAGATTTTAATTTTCAAACACAAAAATTTAACTAAAAATAATTGGATTTTTCTTATAAATGTTACAATTTTAAGTTGTAATAACTATAATATTTAAAAATTACATTTTTTAAAAATAATAATTTATATATTAAATAATACTAAAATTATGATCAATTGTCGTAATAAATTACATAATTTTTTTTTTTATAAAATCTTAATTAGTTCCCTTGTGCATCAGTTAGATAAATCTATAATAATTTACAATGAATTAAATTCTTAAACTTTTAGATTCTTAACACGCCCTTTAAAAATTAAATAAAAAATATTTACTTGTTTGTTAGATACTATGAGTGAGCGAGGGAATGACATTTTATTCTACAGTCACTAAAACCTAACATGGCCATTTCAATGGCAAACAGCTTTTTTTTTCTAATATGTATTATTAATTAGGAAAAAAAACTTGTAATTATGTTATAACTAATTTAAAAAAAAATAGATTCAACACTTTTCAGAAAATAAAAATAAATATTTTGAATGATATGTACAAGGAACTTTTTGTGTACAACTCAAAAATAAAAAATTAACGTGATTTTCATTAGAAATTTATTTTTATCCAAGTAGACGAGCACAAGACAAAATTACTCAATGTATCTATCATTTTTTGACCAAAAAAAAAAACAAAAAAAAAACCACTAACATCAGTTTAAGTACTTACCACAACTTCAGTTTCCACTTTCAAATTTTAGATTATTATTACACATTAAAATCCCCTTATAGAAAGTGTTTTGTGTTATCAAATAATTGGCAGGGACTTTTCTCAAAAGAAGTCATGGGTTCAGCTATTGACTTAGAAGCCCAACAGGCTGTCAGCCTAACCCACAAAATTGAGGATTTGGGCTGAGTAAATATAACCCAATGGGCTGTCAGGCCTAGTGTGTACAGAAGCTACTATAAATCTAAACTTCTAAATTTAGTTGT
Organism: Quillaja saponaria; assembly: GCA_029379385.1. NCBI lineage: Eukaryota > Viridiplantae > Streptophyta > Magnoliopsida > Fabales > Quillajaceae > Quillaja > Quillaja saponaria. The sequence goes on from CM055610.1 coordinate 23,787,777, forward strand.
TGAGAAATTGAAATTATATGAAAATGAGGATCAATAGGTAGGTGGAGATTCTAATAAAATGAGGATCATTGAAATTGACAATAGTCCCTTTAATCCCACTTTTTTGTTTTTTGGCCATAGAAACTTAATTGGTTCTCTGCCCAAAGTGTTATTCACTAACTTAATCTCTTAAACAAATGAGGGAATCTTTCTTTTGGGATGCAACTTGCAAAAGGTCCACCCACATCTATCTTTCTTTATAGTGCATGCCACATTATTATTGCAACATCTTTCTTTCTCAATTGGTTCTCTCCCAAAGTTTTTCAATAATTTATTAAATGTGTTACAAGTCAAAGTCTTGCATTAATTAACTACATATCATATTTGTTAGGGTCGAAAAGCAATAAATATGTAGAAAACGAGACACCCTATTGAAATTTTTATATATACTTTATAATTTTTTTTATTTTTTTTTCTTACATTCAAAATTAATCTTGTGATTTTACATATTTGTGTTCTTTCCCTATTATATAAGCAATTAAATTTTTGTAGATATCAACTATTGTTTTCAACAACAACAAAAAGTGAATCTAAGAATACCCACACTTCCTGGTAAATGGAATTAGAATAGTACTTACATTTAAGTTTATTACTTTTTGCGAATCTCAATTTTAAATCTAATTTTTTTTATACAAATCTTATTGAAAAAAAAATAACAATAGAATACCTAATATTACAGTAAGGAGACGTTGGAAATTAATTAGATGGGAATGTGGTATTTTATTTAAAAATTATTATTATAAGTAAAATGTATCTAGGAATCAAATCTTCAACCATATCATTTAGAATGTTGCCTAGTGGTAATCAAATGAATTATAATAATCAATCGTGCATTATAGTCATTTTCATTATCCTTATTATTTTATTATATTATAAAAAAGTCAAGCAACTTACACCATATATTTCTTAATTGTATAAGTATGGGTTGATGACAGGTTAATTATAAGAATAATATAAGTTTACACCAACCATGAGATTTTTTGTATTTAATTTTATTTAGCAGTCATGTTGCATAATCAATTTATTTAGATATTAATTATTTTTTTCTTAATTTGATTAAAAATTGTAGGAGAGTATAAAAGAATATATTTGAGGTGATTAAAAGATGAAGTGTTGATTTGCATTAGAAAAAGTGCCTAAATATAAAATCGAAACATAAATTATTATAGACACGAGAACCATATGTATAGGTGGAGACTTTGTTGACATTTTCTAGTTTATAATAATTAATTCCATTCATATCAGGCGTATCAAAATTTAATCATAAAATAACATAGAAAACATAAAACCTTTCAATAGATAATTTTGTTTTAGATAATTTTTTAATTAGTGATGCATGATACATTTTTTTATATTTTCTACCAATTAATTAAACCATAAAATTTGACAACTATAATCTCACCCACCTTGTAAGATTAGATTTGGAATATATAAAATGTTTGTAACATTGTAGATACAAGATTGATAAGATTCTAGAATGTGAGTTATTTGTACGTTTGTGTTAACTATTTTTTACTTATGTGTGAATTTATAATAGTATTAATTGTTGACTTCAATTATGAAAAAAATTGTTTGATTTGAGTGGCTTTTGTCGATTGTTGTGAATGTTCTACATAATCTTGATTTATTTAGTGTAATGAATTTCATTGTTTCTTATTTAAAAAGGAAAAATATAAACATTTTAGATACAAGAAGATATAGTTTGTGTTTTTTTTTCTTCTGCCCTTTTTCTATAGTATGGATGGAGCCAACTTAATTCAGATAAATTAAGTATTACAAATAGAAAGATAATCTCAAGTTTTAAGTTGATTGGAAGGTTTGCTAGACCTTGCTTATTTAATAATAATTTTTTACTTATAAATTTCACCAATATGTATTTTAATTGAAATTCAAACTTACATAAGCCAAACTAAAAAAATCTTAAATTCTAACAAATATAGTGATCTTAAAAATCAACTTAACTGAATCTTAAATTACAAACTAATTAGAGTTGCTCAAATAAATCAATTTTTTTTTATTCACATTATTCCAAGGCATGACTTGGAGCAATTATATTATTTTTGTGCACTTTTTGACATGTAATTATTGATCTCCCACTACTTTGTCTATTCCCGTTTACACCAAATTATTTTTCTTAACTACGACATGTACATATCTATATTGAATATATTCAAACCACTGCAAATTGTTCCCTATCGATATTTTCTCTTCTATATATAGAGTGCCTTTGAATATATATATCCAAAATTCATAAGGTTTGAGAATAAAGAAAGTTTATAAACATTCTTATATATTATTTTCCATTGTTATTAAGGTCTCATGAAACAACTTTAACTTCTTAATAAATTAACTATTTAAAAACTATATAGCAATCGAAGAATCATTACAAAATATTAAAATTCTTAACAAACGAATTAATCAATTCCTTTTTGGACATCATCAAAATCAATTTGACATTTATTTTTCCTCCTATTTTTGTAAGTTTCTATAGTTTTGTGCCTCCCCCAAAGCGAAGAGATGCTATCATTCTCTACTTTCGTCCAATCCATACCATGTAGTATCCACTGAATTAAGTAGTAGTGTAACTAAGTCAAGTAAAAAAAAAAAAAAGAACATAGCCCCTCGTATTAATGTTATGGTAAAAATGGTAAAAAGAGATCCTTAATTTTTACAGTTCTACTTCAATCATTTCCTTTACTCACATAATTCAATTATAGTAATTATTTACTCTTTTTTTTTAGTTTAAAAGAATCTCGATAATTATACCTATGAGTTATACAATAATAAATAACTCTATTTTCTTACAAATATTCCTATCTTGAATTAAGACGAGATTTCAATTTTAAATTCTTAAAATAATATCGAATATTTTATCATTTGAACAAATAACACATTTGTTATTATTTGATCACATTAGGTGTGATCAAAGATAGATATTTTTAATATTTTATGAAAATTTACTTCATTTTGTTTTGGTTCAAATTAAAAAGTAAATTTTCAAATTTTTATATGATTAAGTTAATCAATGATTACGATTTTGTGGATGAGTCTTAAAAAATGGAGGCATTAGGTGGTTAGATTAACTTGGTAAGTCCAAAGCTCAATGTTGAAGTAATGATTTATTAATCGAATCAAAATTTTAATGTGTATAATTAAGTCATTCATGGATTGTATTGTATTAAATTTAGATCGAATTTAAGTTCAGATCATTTTGTAATAAATTGAAAAATAATATGAAAGATGAAAAAATACAAAATACATTTAATTAAGTAAAATTTGAAATTAATTACATATTTGATTCGATTCAAGAGATACTTATTTCATTTTTTATAAATATTTCCCACTTGCACATTTAAGATAATATAGTATTTTTTTATTTTTTATTTTTTATTAAATGACATGTCATATTCATGTAACAACAATGTTAACAAGTAGCAATTAAGCATGATAATCTTAAATTAACAACTTTTTAACAATAAAACTTCCCAATTTTTATAAATGTGAAACACTTAGTTTTAACTCATTTTCAATTGCAAAGGCCACCTACATTTTACAGCTAAATGAGTTCGTAACACGTGGACGTAAACTGTGGCCTTATTTATTTTGGGTTCTCGAAGATTTAAACAAACAAAATAAATAAATAAAGAATCAAGTCATCAACTTTCACAACGGTGCAGTTTATGTGATACCGGAAAACCCGGTTTTCGCATGACATATAAAATGTTGGTTAAAAAAAAGAACAGGTGACTCCCTTGATCCCACTTTTTTATTATATATATATATATATATATGTTAAAATGTCAACTTTTTTGTTTTTTTAGTACCAAGAAAATTGGGATTTTAACCTTAATTTAGGGGTAGGAGAAAGGCACTTGGTATCATTGCCAATTAAACTATGTTCTGGCCAGTGATACAATGTTAATTTAATTATACTGTATCTTATTTTTTGTTTTAAAATAAAACAAAAAATATTCTATATTGGGAAGAGAAAATTTTCTCTTATTTAAATAAATTTTAATCTTGTTGAACATTTGATATTGTCGTATTCTTATGGATGTATAGCGACTAACTCTTGGAAAAAAATAAAAAAATCAAAAGGGTGAAATGGCTTGAGATTGAAAAGAATTATCATTGATTTTGAAAATTTTAAGATACTATAACAATATTATTCATAATATTTTTTCCTTAACAAAGAGATATTATTAATAAATTGGACGTAATAGTCAACCACTTCCTTACTCCTTTTTGTGTGTTGAGTTGGTTGCCACATGCATTGCGCATGTACATGTTGCATATTGCTTCAATATAAAATGTCTAAGGATAATTTGGTGAAATTTATTTTCACAAGCAATGTTATTTTAAAATCAATCAAGGACTAGATAAATAAATACATGGAGTGCAAGTTAAAAGCAAAAAATATTATTTTAACAAGATACTTTTTATTATTAATATATATAAAATCAATCCACTCATTAATGAAACTATGAAATGAGCTTAAAAGCCGTTGAAATATATGAAATAATTGGTTTGAAAAATATTAAAAAGTTGAATACACACACAAGAATTGACTAATTACATATTTAAAAAATAATAATAATTAAAAATTATCAATTTTCATTGATGATCACAATTTGCATAAGTTACGAATTAATATATATTTATTTAATAAAAGGGATTTTAAATACTACACACGCAAAGTCCATAAGTGAGAAGAGAATTATGAAGGTTTTAAAAAGTTTTTAAGACTCCGCACACGTAAAAGATAATTTTTTTCCTAAGTGGTAGAACATATAAACCAAAATCTTGAAAACGGCAAAATTCATATTAAAAATTGATAAGTTAATGGAAGCAGCAAATAGTGATTATTGAATATTTGCATTCCTTCTCGATCGAAGTAACTTAAGCTAATAACAAGTTTATTATAAGAATTATTTGTATCACAAACATACAAGAATTACCCATTCACTGGTACAACAGTCACATTGACTAACTAAATTCACTTAACTTACTTGGGTTTAGAATTAAGAAGAAAAACTCATTAAAAAAAAGGATTTTTAATGATTGTGCTTATCATATTTATTAATGTAACAGAGGCGCTAACATCAGACCTCGTGTTCAAATCTTATCATCAATAAATTATATGTAATTATTTTTTTATTTATGAGTTATTTGTATTTATATGTAAAATTTGAGTTATACAACAATGTTGAAATTGAGTTAAAATATTTTTTCTAAATTAGGGATTTAAAATATCTAAGAGGTCTTAGATTTAAGTTTCACTTAGTCAACTTAACAAATATGTGATTAATATTTTCATATTTGTGAGTTGTTTCTCACTTATATTTAAGATAAGTTTGTTAATATTGTGATTTTTAAAGAGTTGATGAAACTTTTACGAGAAAATAATTGTTAAAAAGTCATAGTAACCCTGTTTGATAAATCTTTTCTAGAAGTTATGTAAGTAAAAATGATAAATAAGGTATTTAGTAAATTAAATTATAAGATATTGTGAATATATAAATGATAAAAATATATATTATTAATCAAGGATATATTTAAAGAGAAAAATTAAATAATATATAAATTAATTGATGATATATTTACAATTTTTTAAAATTAATAAGATACTTTTTGTATTATTAATTTTAAAATTGATAGATAGTTTTTAAAATAATTATTTGGGATACTTATAAGCACTCTGACTTTTTGAAAGTAACAAAAAAAGAAAAAAAAAAAAAAAAAACCTCTAATCAAAATTTACCAAATAATGAATATCCAATATTTTTTAATAAAATACTTGATAATTAATTAATTTTTTAATTTACCGGTTAGGTGATGGAACAAACTTACTATGCCAATAATGAATTTCTATTTTTATGGGATTTTTAATTTCAAGAATAATGTCATCATTTAAAAAAAAAAAAGTAGGGAAAAGCCCCAAATAACACAAAATTAAGCTGAACTAGTTCATCTAGACTTGTCAACCACCATCAAATTGAAACTTCCAAAACAAGATCTCTACTCCGGTTAAATTCATATATTTTCCACTGTAGGACCCACACAACCAACCACTTTAACATTGTCTTCAAAGTTCAACTCATCTCAACCGTCTGATTAAAAAAATATTCTCCTGCCCCAGGTGATCCGGTCACCCTCACAAGCTTATATTACCGCTTCTCCTCATATTCCATTACGCTTTCTTTCTCTTTTCTCTCTCTAAATCTGTAATGGCGGTCGAGCTCATGGGTTTTCCTAAAATGGACAATCAGATGGCTGTACAAGAGGCTGCATCTCAAGGCTTAAAGAGCTTGGAGCACCTGATCGGTTTTCTTTCTCAGTCCCACTCGCATCAGCCAAATCCCTCCGATTGCACAGACCTTACAGACGTCGCTGTTTCTAAGTTCAAAAAGGTTATTTCCCTATTAAACCGGACCGGTCATGCCCGGTTCAGACGCGGACCGGCTAACTCCTCTGCCTCTTCCACCTCTCTGTTTTTAACTTCACCGAAAACTTCCTCAACTTCATCCGCCCCTCTTCCACGCACACAAGCTTTACATTTATTTCCGGCTCCGTCAAATTATCCGGCGAACGTTTCTCCGGCACAGATCCTACCTCTGGTTAAATCACCGTCTAGTATTATTCCGTCGCAATCACAGAGCCTAACGCTAGATTTTACTAAACCGAATATTTCAAGCTCAAAAACAAAAACAATGGAGCTTGAGTTCAAGAAGGAGAGCTTCAGCGTCTCTTCAAACTCTTCGTTCATGTCGTCAGCCATCACCGGAGATGGCAGCGTTTCAAAAGGAAAGCTAGGATCGTCCCTCTTTTTAACTCCGCCGGCACACACGGTTTCCGGAGGGAAACCACCTTTGTCGTCAGCACAGTTCAAGAAAACATGTCACGACCACCACCACGAACTTTCAGACAACGTCTCCGGCAAACTCTCCGGATCCCGTAAATGCCACTGCATCAAAAGAAGGTAAGCACCACGCCATGTTTCGCCATCTGCGCATTTTATCAAACACTTAAATCTCTAAATAAGAAATAAAAAAGAATCTGTAATTTTGTTGACTCGTTGACAACTCGGTCGTATGGGGCCGAGTCTGTTAGTAAACGATTTCGTTGCAGTGCAGTTAGCCACCATTAATGGACACAGCACGCTTGAACACTGACAAGATATGGTGCGGGTTTGTCAATAGGCGTAACTTAGAAAATTTCAAACTTCTAATTTGCTTTTAAATAATTGGTTTGACCTGTTGACATTTATGTTGTGCACACCCTCCGCTTACTTTAGCAATAACGTGGAAATTAGTTTTTGACTTGTGGTTTTCTTTTTCTAATTTCAGGAAAAATCGGGTAAAGAATACAATCAGAGTCCCCGCGATTAGTTCAAAAATCGCCGATATTCCACCGGACGAGTACTCATGGAGGAAATACGGTCAAAAGCCGATCAAAGGGTCACCATACCCACGGTAATTACGGTGTTTCTTTCATCTATCACCGTTGATTTTTTGGTCAGGAGAAATTTCCAACGTTCGATTTTGTTACTTTTGTTGTCTCAGGGGTTATTATAGATGTAGTACCGTAAGAGCTTGCCCGGCTAGGAAACGGGTAGAGCGGGCCCAAGATGACCCGGCTTTTTTAGTCGTGACTTACGAGGGTGAGCACCGTCACGCCGTCCACACTGCGATGCAGGAGAACATGACTGGTAGCGTGAGGTTGGTTTTCGAGTCAACGTGATGAAAGAATAAAGAATGGCGCCACTCGAAAGGAAATGAAATTATTAGAAAGAAAAAAAAAAATGAATTAAATAAAAAATGAAGACGAAAACTTTTGTAATACCAAGTGTGAGGTAGGTTGGAAACTGGTATTGTAAATTTTGTTTTCCTAATTTTATTGTATTTAAAAAAAAAATATTTGACAATTAGGTCATAAACTATTCACTAATAAATAATAATAATTATATATTAGGTCATAAACTATTCACTAATAAATAATAATTATTATATTCATCTACCCACCTAATTAATAATTTCTAGAGCCTCAAAAGAAAACTTTGGATGTAACTCTAGTTTCTATCGACGGTGCATATTAACAATCACAGTGGTTCAATTATTTAATTTAATTAATGATTTAGTTGAGTTATAAATTTGATTATGAGCTTATATGGGCCGAGGATAGGCTTCAAAGTCTGGTCCAATTAAATCATAGCTTAGGTGATTCATTGGACACTCCAGTTTGGGTTTACTTTTGATTCAACAATAACAAGTTGGTCTACCTTCGATCAAATATAAGCATTTTATTTTTATTTTTATTGAAATATGTTTTGGTTTTCATTTGACATATTCATTCCTTTGCAATAATAATTGTCGTCCTAAATTGTGTTAAGGGATAATAAGACATAACTCACATGTGTACTATTCTCCTTCAAAATATCTATGCCAAAGTACATATTCTTTCTACTCAACCAAAAAATAAAATAAAAATAAAAAATACACATTCTTCCTTATTTCTTATGCATAGACACACTTAATTGTTAAATAAAAAAAAAATATATATATTAAGTTTTAATTTTTTTTCTTAATAAAATATATATTATATTGAGTAAAGTACACCATTTATGTGATAATAATATAAATTTACCCATTGAAATTTAATATATAATTTTTATTTCTTAAACTGTGATTTTGACAAATATTCGGATTTGAATCTCTACTATTTATTTATATTACAAGGGTAGTGTCTAATGGTCAATAATATATGTTCTCTTCCTTGAGTTCATAAATTTAAATCTAAATTACATTTCTTTGAGCTAACATCTAGTGATGATAAATTAAATTTTTTATTAGTATCATGCGTATAAAACATTTTCTTAAGAATAAAAAAGAAGACAATCTAAAATTGTTTACCATTATTGAACATGAAACACCATATATTTTATGTTTAGAAAACCAAACTAACAATATAATTGACTATCGATAAGGTTTTAATTCAATCAATTAAAATAAAGATGTTAATTAGATCAAAAGCCTTAAGATCAAATCCCACCATCGATCACAGACACAAGATGAATTTTCTTATTTGTTGAATTGTTTATCCCACTTTATATGTGAATATTTATAATTATAATAATGTTGAATTTTGAGAACGTTTCTGTTGACCTACATACTTGATGTTAAAAATATAAATTTTGAAAAACCTAATAATCAAGGAATTCATGTAGAGTTAATTTACGTTTAATGAAAAAATAGATTTTCTCAGCAATAATTAATTAATATATTTTAAGAAAAATAATATAAAACCTAGCAAATATATATATTTGTAAAAGGCTGAAAAAGAAATTTATTATTTAAGTAATACTTGAATTGTTTAGATTATTAAATTGTTTTTATAAAACAAATTACTTCATATTTTGATATTATTTATTTTTTATTGTTACTCGTCAAGACTCGCTTGATCTCAACTATTAAGGTATTTTTTTATTGTTAATAGCTCAAATTTTTATTATTTTAAACATAATTAGAAAAAAGAAAATTATTATCATTGTTATTAATTAATAAGATTGTCTTGAATTCAGTAATTACGATAATTTTACATTATTAAAAGTTCGAGTTTAAAAAGAATACTTACATGAATGAAGAGCCAAGAATCCTAAACAAACGGAGGGTAGACTTACACTTGGATACAGAATATGGAAACCTCATGAGAAACAAATTATTATTTTAATAATAAATAGAAGAAAGAAAATCTCAGAGAGAGAGAAATACAAGTGGGAACTGAAACAAAGGCGTGGCTTTACTGTCATCCACTTTGGCACGATTCGTCGGACATTGCGAAAAAAGACTTGTACAGCTCTCTCTTTCTCTCTCTAAAACTCTCTCTCACATTACTTAGGGTTTCTTCCTCTCACCCTTCTCTGTCTGCCTTTGGTCGAATCCAGATTCAGAATCCAACTTCTCTCTTTTGTATACCAACTCAGCTCATTCCCAAATTCAACTCGCCGGGTCATAACATTGTCCTGTTTATTTATCACCTCCATTCCCAAGTGAGTTTTTTTTCCTCATTTTCTCGCTTATTCCGTCTATTTGAAATCTGGGTTTTCTTTTGTTTGTGTGAGTTAGTAGATTTCTTCTTTTTGCAGTTTTTTCATATTGTTGGTTTTGGTCTTTGATTTGGTGGAGTTGGAAATGAAAAAGATTTCGTGTCCAAGTCCTGGTTGATTTGAAATCCCATTTTCGATGATTCCTAGACAAATTGATAGAAACGGTCATATATGAATATTGGGCTTTATTTATTTTAGTTAATGCTTTCTCTGTTTTCAATTTGAGTTGGCTGAAGTTTGCAATTCCTAAACTTTAATTACTGGGGTTTGGGTTTAGGGTTTTTGAATTTGGATGGCGGCTTCTGTGAATGAAAAGAATGATAGTGATAGTAGAATTGAGAATTTGATTTCTGCTAGTAAGTCATTGAAGCTTAGTCTAGAGAAATCAAAGTCCATAGGTTCAGCACTAGAGAAAGCAGGGCCTAGATTGGAGGAGATTAGCCAAAGATTACCTTCCCTTGGATCTGCGGTCCGACCCATCCGTGCCGACAAGGATGCCCTTGTGGCCGTTGGTGGTCATATTAACCGAGCTGTAGGCCCTGCCGCAGCAGTTCTTAAGGTTTTTGATGCTGTTCACGGCCTTGAAAAGTCATTATTGTCTGATCCACGTAATGATCTTCCTGGTTACCTGTCCGTGTTGAAGCGCCTTGAGGAGGCATTGAGGTTTTTGGGGGACAACTGTGGATTGGCAATTCAGTGGTTGGAGGATATAGTGGAGTATTTGGAAGATAATACTGTTGCTGATGAGCGGTATCTCTCAACTTTGAAGGAGTCACTGAAAAATCTCCGGGGATTACAAAAGGATGAGGAAAAGCCAAGTCTTGACGGTGGACTTCTAGATGCAGCATTGGATAAATTGGCAAATGAGTTCCGCAGGCTCTTGACTGAACACAGCGTGCCACTTCCTATGTCATCATCACAATCTCTTGGTGACCAACCGTGCATTGCTCCATCACCTTTACCCGTGACTGTTATTCACAAGTTGCAAGCTATTCTCGGGAGATTGATTGCCAATAATAGACTTGATAAGTGTATATCCATTTATGTTGAGGTTCGAAGTTCGAATGTTAGAGCTAGTTTACAGGCTCTCAACTTGGATTACCTTGAGATCTCGATAGCTGAATTCAATGATGTGCAGAGCATAGAGGGTTATATAGCACAATGGGGAAAGCATTTAGAGTTTGCAGTGAAGCATTTGTTTGAGGCTGAATATAAGCTCTGTAATGATGTATTTGAGAGGATTGGGTTGGATGTGTGGATGGATTGCTTTGCAAAGATAGCTGCTCAGGCTGGTATACTTGCATTTCTTCAATTTGGGAAGACTGTTACAGAGAGTAAAAAAGATCCCGTTAAACTTCTGAAGATGTTGGATATATTTGCATCTTTGAACAAATTGAGACTGGATTTTAACCGGCTTTTCGGTGGAGCTGCGTGCATTGAAATCCAGAACTTGACAAGGGATCTTATCAGGGCAGTGATTGATGGGGCGGCTGAAATTTTCTGGGAACTTCTTGTTCAGGTAGAGTTACAGAGGCAGGTCCCACCTCCATCAGATGGAAGTGTTCCAAGATTAGTGAGTGTTATTACCAATTTCTGTAACAAATTGCTGGGGGACAATTATAAGCCAATTTTGACACAGGTTCTGGTCATTCACCGAAGTTGGAAGCATCTGGACTTTCAGGAGAAGCTCCTGATTAATGAAATTTTAAACATAATGAAATCCATCGAATTGAATTTGGAGACATGGATCAAAACATACGAGGATCCTACCCTGTCCTATGTTTTTGCTATGAACAACCATTGGCATTTGTACAAGCACTTGAAGGGAACAAAGCTTGGGGAACTCTTGGGGGATCCTTGGTTAAGAGAACATGAACAATATAAGGACTATTACTCTACTATCTTCTTGAGGGATAGCTGGGGGAAGCTTCCTGCTCATTTAAGCAGGGAAGGACTGATACTTTTCTCTGGTGGGCGTGCCACTGCTCGTGATCTAGTTAAGAAAAGGCTGAAAACATTCAATGACGCTTTTGATGAGATGTACAAAAAGCAGTCAACTTGGGTTATGGCTGAACGAGATCTGAGGGAGAGGACATGCCAGCTTATTGTGCAAGCAGTCGTGCCCGTATATAGGAGTTACATGCAAAACTATGGACCCTTGGTTGAGCAAGAAGCAAGTTCCAAGAAGTATGCAAAGTACACAGTGGACAATCTGGAGAAAATGCTTTTGTCTCTGTTTCAGCCAAAGCCAATGAGACATGGCAGTTTTAAAGTTAGGCAAAATAGCGGGAAATTCGGCAACGGGATTGCAGATATTCGCCGTACCACCTCTGCAGTCATGTGATTGTCTAACCACATCTTTTGAAAAGCTGAAAGAGCATCATTGTTCTTCTTTCCATGTTGGGTGGTTCGCTGTTGTACATAACTTATCTCTGAGCTCTGGAATATTTCCTTTAAGCATGCATGCCTTGAATTTTGAAGGAAGTTCCTGAGCATCCCCATTCAATTGCCTAATGCTTCTCCATGAGAAGTGAATTTTGGTATTCTTCTGAATGCGATGAACTGATTACTGTCTCCCCTGCGGAAACTTTCTGCTAAAGCTACTAAGAATACCATACATTTTGTTAAATAAATTGGGGCCTTCTGAATTAGGTTCATTTGTATTACCTCCCTCCCCCATTTAGTTGCTAGGTAGGCAACAAGAAAATCTTTTGTAATAGCTAGATTTCATGTACAATTCTTTTATATTAGACAGTGCATTTAGAAAGTTTATACTTCATGTAGTCATCAGAGATGAAGGGGAGAGAAATTGTAAATGTGGTGATCCTGATAAGATGCTTGTTCTTTGTGCTTCTAGATGGGTGCCTTCAGTGAGAACTTGCTAATGTAATTGGAAATGATGTAACTGAGGAAAATAAATTATCTTCTCATTTCGTCCTTTTGCTTTACTCTTTCTCATATGACTACATGAGACACTGATTTGTGTATCTCGGAATTTTAGATCCCAAGGCATTTTACTGTGGACAAACTCTGGCAATTTGGGTAACCCAAAAGCAAATGATTAGCTAAACCTAACTCCCTATGTGGCTGCAATACCAAGCACGGGGCTCCTCCAAGTTTGAGCTGCACAAATTGTCAACCAGCTAACAACAGGCAAAAAAACATTAACTTCACAAATCACTTTTTAATGTTCTAGTGCTATTGAAATCGTATAGGATGCCTGTTGGTTTCTGCTTTTTCATTATTTGGCATTTGGTTTGTATTACCAATCTGAAATTAAATGAAAATTGAAACTTTTTCTTGTATGATGCAATAATTTTCCTAATGAAAACCAGTCACCCATAGGTCCTATCTCTTTCCTCCGAGCTAAAAAGTCAGAAGAAAGTGAACATCATCAAAGTTGGTTGGCAGCCTCCATCAAATTGTAGTTTCTATCTAAACCAAACCAAGTTTTCCATGTGACAACCAAAACTAGTAAACTACCATTTGTAAGGGTAAGCTGCACGACCCTGAAAGTGAAATTGATGTTTACTTGAAAGTAAAACAAAACAGGAAGAATAGAAAGGTGACTTTCCCAACCAAGGCTACTTTAAAAGTTGGCTAAACTTGTAACTTTGAAAAAGCTTTGGCAATTAGTATGAAAATCATTTTGTGTGTTATATCAAAAATAGGTTACTTTTTTTCCTTTCCATCTTTAATACACCGACCCCAATTAAAACTGGGTCACTCTGCATAGTCAGTCGTACTTCATTCTGCTAAAACAAGCTCAATGCTTTCTCTGTTTTGCTTCAAAAATCCATTTCTTCTCATTATTTGGTCCTCTGGGGTAAACGGGGCACTTAGGGTCCACTTGGTTGGAGGGAAATAGAGGGAGGGAAAAGCGGGGGAGAGGGTAATATATATATTTTTTTGTTTGAGAGTTTGTTTTTTAATCAAGAGAGGGGAAATTGAGAGGTCTCAAATTTTTAATTTCTCTAAATTAGAAGGATTTGAAATGTCAAATATATCCTTATTATTTTTATTAAATATCTACTAATACTCAATTAAAATATTTTAAGGACAAAATTATAAAAATATGAATATTTTATTATCTCCTTTCTCTCTAACTCCCAAATAAAAAATATACACTATCATTCCTCCTCCTCTCCCTTCATTTTTTTTGTAGCTTCTAAATAAGATAAATAATAAGTGTTAATTTTTCTCCACTCTACTTTGCTTTCATCTTCTCTCATTTCCTTTCTCTCCATTGACACTCCTCTACTTTCTTCTCAAACTCCCAAATATTTACTCTCATCTACTTTCTTCTCAAACTCCTAAATAGACCCTTAGAGTATATTTGGATGGAGGGAAATAGAGGGAGATGAGAGGGTAACTTACATTTTTCTTGTTTGTGATTTTTTTTAAATGGAGAGAAAGAAAATAGAGAAATACATGTATCTCTCCAAATCTCTCAAAATTTTAATTATTTCAAATTGAGATGATTTGGAAACAGTGGATAAGAACTTTATAATTTTCATTGCAGTGTCAAATATATCCTTATTAATATTTACTAATACTCAATTAAAATATTTTAAGGACAAAATTATAAAAATGTGAAACTTTATCCTTTCCTCTTCTTTCTCTCCCAATTCCAAATAAAAAATTTAGATTATCATTTTCTCTCCTCTCTCTTCATCTTTTTTTTTAACTTTTAAGCAAGAGAAAGTTCCTCCACTCTCCTTTTCTCTTCTCTATTTCTATCTCTATTACTCTTCTCTCTTTTCTCCTCAAACTTCTAAATAAACCCTTAAAAAAATTATGGATAACAAGTGGAAGATAAAGTTTTTATATAGTCATCATTGCGATTTTATCTCGATATGATTAAAAAAGATATAAATGTTAATACGTATTTTTACAATTGAATTAATAATTTGTCACGCTCAAATACCTTAGCTTGCATGAACCTAGGTTGTAAACAAGTCAATTCTTGGCATAATTCCAACATGTGGAGAGAAATTGAAGTTGAATCTTACCTATATTTACATCCAGATACATTTAAAGCTTGCATCACTTTCCCTCAGCCAAACATATTATAGCTGGGACAGGGGAAAGTAGAAGTTGTCATTGAATCCACCTACCTATATTTCAACCTTAGAATATCCAATAACAAATCCACAAATTCTAGCAATATATATTATGTCCTTGTTGTCCCAAAAGTTGAGAGCTTTTTTCTTTGTTGCTCTCGTTCTCTAAAGATTTTTCAAAGTTGGAGGCATGATATAGACGACATTATTACTGGTCATGAAGACCCAGCCACTGATATGAAAGTTTGTTCATCTACCATTCAATCTTGAATGTAATTTTAATTTCATATTCCACAAGGCCCAGTCTCTTCTCCCATTTTGATTTCTTGTTGTATATTTTTATTTGGTATAGTTTACCCATTTTTAATTTCCAAACTTGCTAAAGTTGTAGAAGGTAGATACTGTAGAGGTTTGCAACATGAGTTTATGATTATGTGAGTAAATTTTACGTAGATAGGAATGAAAATTTGATCATAGAGTTGGATATCAAATTTAAAATAATTAATTTTTTGTGTGTTTAAACTATAAATTATATTAAATTTAAATCACATTAAATTGAATTTTATTCGTGAATAAATATTAAAAAAATATATAAAAAATTAATAAAAGAATACGAGACATAAAATCTAATTTTAACTATTAAGAATATGAATCAATTGTTATTAATTAGTTCCTAATTTTAATAATTTTAAATCGAATTAAATCTTGATTCGATATAGTCTAGTACCATATATATATATATATGACTTATATACTTTTTATATAAAAGGAGTTACTTGTACACAAAAACTCCATTAATTTTCTGTTGCACTATTTGTTAATTTGTATAAGCAAGAAGTGGCATGACAAGGCACCAAAACAGTGCTATGATTGATGAATTATAACTACTCTATCAGAATTCAGAAGGATAATGTTAGGATAGGAAATGGGCATGAGTAAGATTACAACTATTTCACATTGTCCTACTATATATTCTCCAATCATATTAATTTTGATAAGAATATCACTTTGTATTTGATTATAAAATTCTTGACCGTTAGATTATTTGCATTGAATTGTCAAACTTATATTGTTATAATTTCAAAAGTATATTCTTTTGTTCCTTGGGGACATCCGACAAAAGTATATTCTTTTCCTTGGCCATTAAATTTGAAGAATTTGAGATTTGATTTGTTGGGATAAACAAAACAAAGAGATAAGAGGATATACCATTTGGAACAGGAGGAAAATAAGAGAAAGGGGAGCAGCCAGAGCTTTTGAAGCATTTGTTGAATTTGATCTAATAAAATGAAACACCTGTAGACTCCAACATTTTAACAAGATAAACACAAGACACAGAGAGAAAGAGAAGTTTTTTCTGGTCTCTTTCTTTGCCACGTCATTACGAACGTGTCAAACCGTGTTGGTCACTCCCCCTCTACCTATTTCTAATTGCATTAGCTAATTTTTCTTCATATGCTCTGTTTCTCTCTCTAAAACGGGCACTCTCTCTATCTCTATCGACGTGGAATTACTCTCAACACACTTTGATCTTCACTATCACCATTAAACCCTGTAAATTGGGAGCTCAATATAAGGAGACAACGAAGGGGACAAGAGTAGAGTTGTAATTTCACACGGAATCCATTGGAGTGCTAACTATATCTGTTTAACGAGGCGACGGTGGTTTCTTGGTCTCTCTGTATCTAGCTGGGGTCGATAAATTATTAAAATTATATATTTTTTAAAAAGGAACAGTATTTTGATAATTAGGAAAAAATGGAGGTGTTGGTGGGACCCACCTGCTCCATAGACGTTTCGGCGGCAGCTTCTCCGGTGTATGGCAGAGACCATCGGAGTCCTGAGAAGGATGAGCATGTCCTGGTTCAGCCATGTCTGTTCTTTGATGTATCGGGTGGGAGACAGAGTAATAACGGGTCGGGCTACGGGATGGGAGGTCCAATCAAGTTATCCGATGATGAATCGTCGGAGAGCTCTTCGTCGATCGGGGTTCCTGGTGACAGTGACGATGAGTCTTTGTCTAAAGGAGGAGCAGGAGAAGAAGAGGAAGTTCAGAGCAAGTTGAACAGAGGAGGGTTGGGTTCTTTGGGTTCATTGGAAGACTCACTTCCTATCAAGTTAGTCCCTTTTTTTCCAAGTTGGATTTGATTTCTTAGATTTGAATACAAAATCTTCCCCGAAATTTTGAATTTTCAGTGAAAAATCTATTTTTACTACAAATTTTTTAAATTTAGTAATTATTTTTTAAGATTGATTTTGAAATTGGGGATTCTGATATTTGGGTTTTGGTAAGCAATGCAGGAGGGGATTGTCCAATTATTTTTGTGGGAAATCAAAGTCATTTGCAGATTTATCAAAAGTGAGCAAAATGAAGGAATTGGAGAAGCAAGAGAAGCCGTTAAATAAGAGGAGGAGGATTCTCATTCAATCCAAGTTGTCAAGGAATTCCTCCTTCTATAGTTGGTCAAACCCAAAATCCATGCCTCTTTTGCCTCTGGATGAGGATGAAGATGATGATGATCAGGATGGTGAGGATGATTATCAAGTGGAAAAAGCAAAACAAGATCCATCATCCCCATCATCCACATCATCAACATTAACAGAGGAAAAGAAAGAAGATGAGACAAAGGTTAAGAAGATGAGGCTAAGGTTAAGGAGCTTCAAGACAAGGAGTTGTTTTTCTCTTACAAATTTGCAAGAACATGATGAAGAAGAAGAAGAATTTGGTTGTCATTAACTTTAAAAAATCAATGTGCTGAAATTTTTCTCCATAAAAGAATAATGTGCTAATATTGTTGCATCAGGTAAAACTTGTCAATTGAATGTAGGAAAAGAAGATAGAGTATGAAGAATTGTAATGTTTTGTCATAAAATTTTGGAATGGGATCATATCCGTACACTTTATTATTATAAAGCAATCCCTCAACGGAATTAAGGCGTCTGTACTCGTTTCTGTAGGTCGCCTTTGTACTCATTTTAAGTTCAATAATGGAACCAACAGCCTACTCTGTTGTGTAGTGAGTTCTATCTACAATTTCGGTTCTGATAGGTTCTGACGGGTCATAAATAAGATTATATGCAGTTTAGTTTACCTTCGCTTAAACTTTTTTACTTCACTAACAAAAATTTATTTTGAAAACTGTACAAAAAAAGCTAACCAAACAGGCCCTTTTTATCTTATTAATTAGGATTAGTTAGGATTTTTATATGGACCGAGTAATAGTTAAGGTTCTTCAAGTCAAAAATTTGTAATAGTTTTTACAATTGATTATAATTTTAGTTTAGGTTTTTTAAAATAAAAAGCTTGTAATAGTTATAATAGGGTTGTGCAAGGAACACGAGATAATCAAATACCCGAACTAAATCGATAATTCAGCTATGTTAAATTCGAGTATTTTTCTTATTTGATTTGATTCAAATAGTTAAATTTAATACTCATTATTTTTTACACGGTTATCGATAATGAGGTAAAGTGCATATAAATATCTGTGGTTACTAGAAAATCAAAATATATAATATTTTTTTACAAAAGATTTGTTATTTTTAATACATTGTTGTGTTAATTTATAATTTTATATTTTTATTTGTGTTGAATATGTTAATATATTATGTTTTTTTTTTTCTTTTATAATAACTAATGAATTTAAAAGTATGAGATTCAAAGACCAAAAAAAATAAAATTAATTTTCAAATTAATTTTAGTAAAATATTGATAAATTTCGGATAATCGAATATCCGAACTGAATTAGTCATATTTTTTCGATTCGAGTACTTTTGGATAATATCTATTTTCTGTTCGACTCAGTTCTTAAATTTTACTATCCAATTTTTTTGATTATGTTTAAAAAATTATCACTATCCAGACCAAATCAACATGTACACATCCCTAAGTTATAACGATAATTGATTATAATTTTGTTTAGGTTTTTTAAAATAAAAGCTTGCAATAGTTATAATAGGACTGTGCAAGGAACACAGGAAATTCCCTAACTGAATCAGTAATTCAGTTTGGTTAAATTCGAGTATTTTTCTTATTCGGTTCGGTTCAGATAGTTAAATTTAATACTCGTTATTTTTAGCTCGGTTACCGATAATGAGGTAGAGTGCTCATAGGTATATGTGGTTAGTCGAAAATCAAAATATATAATATTTTTTACAAAAAAATATATTATTTTTAATGTATTATTGTGTTAATTTATAATTTTATATTTTTATTTGTGTTGAATATGTTGATATATTATATATATTTTTTTTCTTTTATAATAACTAATGAATTTTAAAAGTATGAGATTTTAAGAAAAAAAATTAAATTAATTTAATAAAATATTGATAAATTTCAAGTAATTAAATATTAATAATGAATTTATGTGTCTAATAGGCATAGGTGAATACTAACAAACAAATACTATTTATTTGTTGAAATAACTAATATATATTTTTGTAAATATATTATCACGTCTTAATAGATAGAGTAGACAATCAATATATTATTGTATTTAAGAGTTAATTTGGATTGGGATAGTTGGATTTCCATTAGACAAGTGGATAACATGCCCAACGCACTTGTTAACATTATCAGATTATAGGGCCCCACTATGACCCTTTCAAAACATCACCATCATCATCACCATGAATACCAAAGCTTGTCCAATTTCATTTCGTTTGCTTTATTTTAGATTTTTTTTGTTTTCTTCAACAGCATTTTATTTTAGATTCTCAGAAGGGATATAAATCTTTTTTATAAAAATCCTTCTCTCCAGAACTAAACTAATATCCCCATTTCAAGAAGATGTGAATTCTCATTCTTTCTTATTGAAAAGAAATTGTGAATCAAACAAACTATTTAGACCAATTATTTTTGGTTTGGGTCGATCCGGTTTGTTCTATGAGTTTGAGACATTGTTGGACCAAAAGAAAAGAAAAAAAAAGAAGACATAATTTAATTGAAATATTAATTTTTAATACCAAAATATATGATAAAAACATGTACTTATTACCAAAATAGAAAAAGAACTAAATTTTGTTTTCCGTTTTACCTTTTACCATAAAACACCAAAAGTTTGATGCTACTAGGTGTAGCTTTATCATGACGTGCATTGTTTCACCGTTTCGTGTCTTTGTTGCTTCTTCTTCCAACTCCTACCTCGCGCTCACTAAAACAAAAATTAGGGCGAGGCTTTTTTCTTGAATCGGCCTCCGAGTGGACTCATGTCATACTCAACGAGTCAACCCGCTCCCGAATCGGACCCCAGTCCCATTGCTCCCACTTCTGAAAGCAATACACCTGAACCGGAAAAGACCGATGTTCTCGTTCAATACGTGGTGCTCCGGCGAGATCTAATTGACAGTTGGCCTCTAGGCAGCGTGGTCACTCAAGGATGCCATGCTTCCGTCTCTGCCATTTGGGCCAACAAGGACGACCCACATACCATTGATTACTGCAGCCCTGAAAAGATTGATTCCATGCACAAGGTAAAGTATTTTACTTCTGTAGTTGTTAAATCCTCTGTTCTTAATTCATCAATCTTCTATATATATATATATATATTTTTTTTTTTTTTTTTTTTGTTGGTTCCTAAATTTTCTACAATGTCTGCTTATTCCTTCCCTTAACTTGTAATTGTCACTGTCTTTGAGATTATTGTGATGCCCACTTCCTTTAAATCTAGACTTTCTTTAGTGAAATAAAGAAAGAACAAAGTAGGACGTTTAGAAGGTATCATCAGGTGCTAATTTTATGCTTTTACTATGTACCTTATTATGAAGTTATTTGAGTTGTGTTAAGTAGTTGGATGATGGATGTTGGACATTTCTACACTGTTGATGATCTAAACCTCAATTCTTTTTCAAATTTTTATCATCAGACGGAATCTCATCTGAGTGGTTTTTCTGCGATACAATCATGTAGATTCCAAATGGGTGAATGGTGCTACTAGTTAGAAGAAATCTTTTGACCGTAAACATTGTTTCAAAGAGAAAGGTAGATACGATGCTAATAAGTTGGGATGGTTACTATGTCCAATATAGAACCTCTTTCTTACTGCATACCTTTACAATTCATCACTTCTAGCCTGTGCAGATGGTGTAAAAATGATCCATCACTTACAGAAATTAGTGTAAACTTCGTTTTTAAGTACAAAAGAGTGCATGGGTGACTGACTATGCGAATAAGCTGAATTTTATCTATTATATAGACTTACTGTCAATTAGATTAAAATTCATTTGTAATTGTGGAGCATTTTCTTATGTAAGATGCTAAATCTTTTCCCTTTTTTCCCCTTTTTCTTTTGGTGGGGGGAGGCCATTTTGTTTCTTTGTGTAATGTAAAGATGAGACGGTATTAATTTCCGCATGATCCGTTACTAATTTAATCATTTTAGCAAATATGGGTCCCTAGGATATGATTACTTTGCTACGTTTGTTCTTTATGGTGCTTGGAATGTGTCCAAGCTATTTCTTGCAAATATAAAGTTCATCTTTTACTCTCTGGTGATCATATGCTCACACAAATCTCTAATGATGGGGACCGGATTTTACTTATCGAAAAGAAAAAAACGATGATTGCCAAATTTCATCACACTAACAACTTACTGAAATTACACACCCAGTACAAAAGCAAAGTCATTTGGAAGGAAAGTAGAATAGCTGGATTCAAGTGAGGATCTATGTGAATCAACAAACTGTATGATAATGTAAACTATTACTTAACATTTGCATATACTTCAGCCAACAGTGCAACAGACTTTGCCTCCCCATTTGTTATGTAGATGTTAGGGATTAATTTGGAATTCACACGTTCTTGTGTGGTTTGCTTCTCAAGAAAAAACTTGGGCTGGCAAGCAAAGTTCCATGTTTGAGTAGATAATAGCATCTAACACTTTGTAATAGACTTTTGTGGTTGCTATTGGTGGTGATGGGAGGGGTGGTGTGTTAGTATATGCACTTGAGTTTCTGTGCAGTTGTCTGATTTAGATGAGTATTTGTCAATACCTAGTTACTTACTGAACCTCTTGTTCTACTCTATATGTAGGTCACCCTGGAGGTGAAATCAGAACAGCAGATTTTGAACTTGTCTGAGAAGCTCAAAGCAAGTAGCATTGTTCACAGACTCTGGATTGAACAACCCGAAAATATTCCAACATGCTTGCTACAAAACCTTACACCAAATCCACAATATCTTCATATTTTAAGAAGTTGAAATTCTGTAAGTGATTTAGTGTGTGAAATTAGTACTCTTAATATTATTCATTTTTTCTGTAATTTGGTCAGAAATCCTTGAACTACACCTGGGATCCGTAGTTTCCTTTTTCATTTTTTGGTAAAGGTGTGGCAAGGAAATGCAAATACAAACACTGCTTCAGAACTTCATTAATGGACACAAAAATATGCTATGGGCCTGGGGTATCCACTGATCCCCCACCTTCCATCAGTTTGTCTATTATAAAGAAAATAATTATCAAGAGTGCGTTTGGCCAGTATCCTGATTTAGCAGGAACTTATTAATTTAAGACACTCCCACACGAGTAGGCCAATTCGCTTTTGTACCCTGCTTTCTTCCGTTTCACCTGCAGATACCATAATCACAGGAACATAAATTATGGATCTTGCAGTTTTGTGTGAGATTTAAGTGATTGTTGATTTACTTAGATTCAATTGTTTTATTTGGACACTGTTGGTAAGCATTATTCTTCAAACCATAATAATTTCAGTCTTTCATATAACTGCTAGTAATATTGAACATAAAACTGTTTTTCTTTCTACTTCTAACAAAACAAGAGTAGAAATACTAGTAGTACAAAGACAGGGTGCAGGGGGAAGGCAAGGTCAGCTTCTAACCGTCCATATGATGATTACTGCACCACCAGGCGCCTTGTACACATGGTGCAGTAATACTTGCGTTTGGTCTTGAAGTAGAAAGGTAGAAAACAGAAGCGCCACTGGCTTTCTATGTCCATGGCTTGCACCATCCCTCCACAGTAAGGACACGCCCCTGTTGCTGGCTGCCTTGCCAACACCCTTTCATCTTCATCACACACAAACACCAAACACATCTGTCTGCCTGCTTTTTTCTTTATTTCTTCCTTTCTTTCTTTCTTCCTTTTGATTCTGAAAATAAGATTGCTTGTTTGCTGGATTACCTTCTGTTTGTCTCAGTTCTGACAGTTCTTCTGAGAATTTGTAGGGAGTGGAAGAGGGTTTTTGTAATTATACCTAGAAGATTCTAAACCGACCCAGAAGTTGAAAACCTGAAGAAACTTTACTATTTGAAGCTTCTGAATAATTTCTTCTCATTTTTTGTTCTTGTATTTTACTTTTTCTTTATGCTGAATTTTCTCTGATGGTACACTTCTTTCTTCTGGAACTTGCGCGTGTTTTCCAAGCAAAAAAAAAAATAATAATAATAATAAAAACAACTTGCGCGTTTGTGTATGGAAACCTTCTTTTCATGCTTGATTACGTATGGAGGTTGAAACTGTGGAAATGACATTTTCCTAATACTTATTCAATTTCGATGATGAGTTTATGACCGCTAACCTTTTCTCTTTGTCTTGATCCTTTGAACTTTGTTGCATGTGAACGGAACCTTAAGAAGATATATTTGAATTTACTCGTTTCTGATAAGATAAAAAATATAGATTGTACGTAAATTAATTTAAAAATTATTAATCACTAAAAAAATTAAAAATACCTTTTATATTTGTGAGAATGATGAGGAGGCCTTTGAAACTAGAGCAAAGAACTAAAAATATATATATGTTTTGATAATGCACGAAATACATGATCATTATATTCAATAATTTCGATCAATTCATACTTCTTTTCATGAAATATAGATAGATAAATAGAGGTGTATAATGACCTAATAAAATGACAAAAATACAGCAACTTGGAACCTTTTGTATTATATAAACCCAGCCTAACACTAAAATAAAATCACATTACAAAAACAAAACCTCTTTTTAAAAGAGTGAAGAAGCATATAATGGCCAGCTACAATTCCCTATAATAAAAAGTTGCCTAATAACAACAAAATTAAGCACAAAATACGGAAAAGATAGGCCCCAAAACCATATCATCTCCACCCTGTCCAGTATATTTTCTCAATTAAAACCTGATCTTTTTAGGCATACACCAACTCACAATTACAAGGGGACAATTGATGAAAAGCCTTTGGAGCAACAACTACCTCCCACTCAACTTTCACTTCCACTCCTTCAATCACCACTTTCCCAATTGCCGCGTGTAATCCACGTGACACCACAAATATTCTCCCCTCCATTCCCGTCACAGCGAAGGGTCTCTGCATTCTATCACGTGGGAATTTGTCTCCACCCACGTTCTGCCACGTGTCATCATCTTTTACGTACATCTTAATCGGACAGTCACCGTACTCCGATATCACAAACAGCCTGTCACCCAGAACTACACTTAGTCCCGACCAACCTTCTCTCATTCCCTTACTCATCTCCTGCCACGTGTCCTTTTCTAAATTGTACACCCCACCTCTCGGCGAAAACATGAACGGCCATGTCCAACCTTCGGTGACATACATCTTTTTTCCCAACACGGCGGAATCGTAGCGGGTTAGACCCATATCCATTTTAGCAGCACCCGCCCACGTGTCATTTTCCGGGTCGTATATTTCAACGGCTCTGATCGATTCCATTGTACTGGTCCCGCTTCCTCCAACGGCTATAATTTTTCCGTTTATACTACCCGCTGAGCAAAATGAACGTGGGGTTATCATAGAAGACAATTCTGACCATTGATTTGTTGATGTACGGTACATGATCATTGTCCGCATTGGAGTCTCTCTGTCCGACTTCATACCACCCATGACGAAGAGCTTCCCCTGACGTGGCAGTGAGGCACATGCAAACGCAGGTGGGCACACGCACACGGAATTAGAAAATGGCATCGGAGGTAATACAAACCAACGCCCTGATCGAAGGTCGAGCGCTTGCCATTGAATCCTGGCCGTTGATTTGTTAAAGGCGAAAACAAATAGGTAAGGCAATGTGAGGGAAAGAGAATTCCTGGAGAGGATAAATTTTGGTTCTGTAATTGCTCTGTTCCATGTCGAAGAAACAAAGCGTGCCAAAGCTTGATATGGGTATGGAAGGTGAAGAAGACATAGCTCGGAAATTTCGTCCGGTAATCCTGGAATCAATGGCTCACATTCATTCCTCTCTTTGTGAGCTTCAGCTTCTGAACCTGGTAATGGAAGTTTAGCAATCTCCATTTTTGAAATTTTGCTCAAGGTAGAAGGTCAATTGCCAAGAAAAATTCAAGCTCTTCACTGATTCACTGCAAAAAATAAAAGAAGCAAATTTGCCAAATGGGTATATAAAGGAAAGCTTGGTAGTGCAATTTTCGAGCAACAATTACTGGGTTAGGAACCCCATCTACGCACAATTAGATAGAGAAAATGAAGGGCTTTTTGGGTTGTGAATAGGGTTATTGGTGGTGTGTTATCAAATCTGAAATAAGAACGACTTATCTGATTAAACAAAGAAGAATAAAGAAGCAAAAGGTCATGGAATCATGCGAAGGTGACGCAATTGAAGCTAAAAGCAGGGCAGATTAAAACCCATGACCGGAAGTTGAGATTGATTGGTTTGAAAGTTTTTACAATTTCAAGTTTTGGATGAAAGATTAGGATAATACTATGAGGTAGATCCAAAGGGTACGGTGAGTTTGTGTCTATGAGAGAATATGAAATTTGGGTAGAAAGCAAAAGAATTGGATGATGTGAAAAATATGCAGTAGCCTACCAAAAAAAAAAAAAAAAGGGAAAAAGAAAAATATGCAGTAGGCCAACAGAAAAAGAAATGTAGCAATCATTGGTGTGAATGATGGACTTTTTAAACCCAATCTGGCTTAGTTGAAGACCTCGAGACCACATATTGCTATTTTGGTCCAAAATGGAGGTCCTTATCAGATTACCATTACCAATATTTGTGGCTGAATAGGGACTGAATAATACAAAATTCAGAAAATGTACGGTGAAGATTTTGATCCACAATTAACCTATATACCATTTTGAGTTGGATTTAGTAATTTAGGCCTATAATGCTCAAATTTCAATTTAGATGAGAATATGAATTTATATGGAAAAAAAAAAAAGTAATTGTGTGATAAGAAAGAGATTCAACGAGATGAATATTTTTGTAATTTATTGTGTTAAGATTTAAATAATAGATCTTAACATTATAAATTATTAAATATTTAATAGCAAAAATGTCATTTGATGGACACTAATTTCACATTATTGAATTATATACTTATTTACTTATTCCATTTATTCTATTCTTGTTCATGCATCCTAACTCTTTCCTAATAGGGAGGAATATTCTTTACATGATTATAAGCCTATAAGCTGGTTAGGGTCATTTTAACACGTGTGAATGAATGTTCTTCTATACACAATGCTAATAGATCAGTAGTCAACCTTTTTCAATGGAAGAATTAAAAACTTAAGCAAGGCCTGTATTGAAAATAGATTAAAAAAAAAGGGACATGTTGAGAGTTTCTTTTTCTTTTTCTCTTTTGCTAAGAAAAAAACTGAGAGTTGTTTAGTTTTAAAAGTTACTTAAAAGTATTATCATAGGTGAATTGTGGTATTTATTAAAAAAATTGTTTTTCTTTTTAATGAGAAATATATAAAATTTAATTTTCATGAGAAGACATAACAATTAAACACACAATAAATAAATTTTTAATTCATTCAAAAATTAAGAATTTTAAAACTGTATTTTCATTAATAAAAAATTGACTAACATTAATTTTGAAAACATATATATTTTTCATCACGGGACCAATACTGTAGTTTAATAACGTCCAACTATTCCTAGACTAGAAGAAATGCCGAAACTACGGCCCAGCCCATTAGCTCAAAACATGACGCGCGCGACAATCTCGGCCGCCAATGATTTCGCTCCATCCAACCTCCACAATCCACAGTCTGTTCTCAATTCATTATCCAGAAGAAAATCAAGTCTCTTCTTCTCTGCTGTCTCTTTGATAATCATGGCAGATGGGTAGCTCGTTTGCCCCATTCATATTCTACGACACCATCGACAAGACGACAATGCCTCAGATTCAAGCTTTCTTCGCTACTCATTCTCTCCCATCAAGACCAGTTTGCTATTTCAATATCTCTTCTTCTTCTTCTCCATCATCATCTTCCGCTTCAACACGGCGTCGTATTTTCAGGACCTTCAATCCTCGCAAATCCAATCTCAAGCGCCTAACCTCCCGCATTGTTCAACTCACTCGCCGAAGACAGCTTCGTCAGGTCTTAATTCTGTTCCCTTTACCCACTTATTGTAATGTAGTAACTAGTATGTATGATGAATGTTGGGCATTGCTTTAATTTGGATTATGAGAAAGCATGGCGGGAAAAAGTTTGAAAATAGGAAAACTTGTCGTGGTTTGGTTCCATTTTTCCTCTGCGAGAAAAATGTCTGAGAATCATGCCCAACAAAAAATTATATTTTATAATAATAACTATTTAGGGAGGAAATTGAGCAAAACGGAGGCCAACAATTGCCTTTGGCATTTCGAGAAAGAGAGTTTTTTTTTTTTTCTCTATTTTAGGTTTTTATTTATTTATTATTATTATTTTTTTATGGGGTATTTGGTAGGCAAGATATATGAGAAAATGTGTAAAAGTGCCTTCAAAATGTTTTAGAGATTGAAAAATTATTTTGAGAGTGTGTTGGACAGATAAAACTGCCGATAGTGGTGATATGTTTTTCTTCTTCTTTAAAAGAAAAATAGAAATAGTTTTTGCTATAGAGAAAATCTGTTGTTGCTTTTTTTTCTTTTCCAAGAATAAGCTTGTGTCATGTAACCCAATAGTGCTTCTTGGAAAGCAATGGGAAAGAGAATTTGCTTTTCTGTGTGACCCCTTCTTTCCCCAGGATTGATATTACTTTTGCAACTTGTTGCCTGGTTTTCACATTCAGTTTCTGTCATCAGATTTAATTTGTTTATTTATTTTTTAATATTTCCAGATATTTGATGAGATTGAAATTGCCAAGAGGCATTATGGGAAGCTGAATACCATTGTAATGAATGCAGCCATGGAGGCTTGTGTTCACTGCGGGGATATTGATTCTGCCCTTAGGATCTTTGATGAGATGTCAAAACCTGATAGTTGTGGAGTGGATGGTGTGACATATGGTACACTTTTGAAGGTACTGTAGTCCATGTTTTGTTCAAATTCTGTATCTTATTATGTAAGTTACTGTTTCAAATTATATAAATGCTAACTGCATCACTTAAGTATATTCACTTCACATGCCCTACGAGATAAAATTCAAAGAGAACTATACAACAGCAACTTTTTATTTGTCAATTTGTTGTTAGCTTTCAGAGGGAGAATCCCATTACCAGGGTTTTTGTTATGTCCAAGAGTAACTTGATGCAATAGAATGTTCTAGTTATTTTTTTTCAGAGAGATCTTTACATGATTTCCATACCATAAAAAATGCACTCTAAAAGCAAGTTTCTCTTATGACAGCCACTTTGCTCTATCTGAAATCAACATTTCATCGAAAATAAACTCTGAAACCAATTTCTTTAATAGATTTTGTGGCTCAACTTACTCTGGTAAAGCATATTCTAAATTTCTCTGTCTACATTAATTAACTCAATTTTCAGTAGAGATTTTTTTGTCAATATTGAGTTAATTGACCTTAATACTGGGAACAAAGTGTCATTTAGATGAGCCTTGGCACAATGTAAGCTGCTCTTTGCAACCTAGGTGTCATGGACTCATGGGTTTTAGATTTGGAAACAGTCTCTTTGGTTGCAAGGGTAAGGGCCGTAAGGCTGTACATCTGACATTCTCCAGACCCTGCAAAAGAGGGAACCTCTGCAGTTTGGTGGCCCTCTTGTAGAAGGGACTTAGTGTCATTTTGTTATGTGAAGGACTACGAACATAAGGTACCCATACCTTCTCTTGTCCCCAGGAACTTAGGTGGCTGTGGGGATCCTGCTTGCTATTTTATATTTCTGCAGCTGTCTTCTTTTCTTCCTCTAGTTATATAAATGCCGTAAAATTGTACATCTTCTTCATGCATAATTAGAAATTTCTTTTTCTTGTATAAAGGGTTTGGGTGAGGCACAGAGGATCAATGAAGCGTTTGAGTTACTTGAATCTGTGGAGAAAGGAACTGCTGCCGGGAGTCCAAAGTTGTCAGCACCACTTATCTATGGTCTCCTAAATGCCTTAGTTGAAGCAGGTAAGCCTGAAAGGCATGTACTTCTTGTAACATTTGAGTGAATTGCTGGGCTAGTTAGGATTAGACTAGACCGGCCCCGAGAAAGGCACACTTGTTTGAATTTGGATTTTCTGATGATTTTTAAGCTTCAAAACTTCAATACATCTTGCCGAAAGCATTACTCATTATAATGCCTGAGATGACTATCTGTCTCTTTCTCATCCAAAAAGCCAGTAGGGAAAAAATGAGATACTTTATACTTCAGCAAAAAAAAGCATTAGACAAAGCTTTGATTAGAAATTCTAAAGGTTGTCAATTTACTTTCCCTGGAAACTTTGAAGTTTAAGTATTCAGAAAAGCAATAAACAAGATAAGGTTAATATATATTTTCTAGTTTGGGATAAGGATTTGTTGAGTTGGGTTAATGGGTTTTTAAGTAAAAAACGGTTTCCTCTTTCTGGTGTTTTGTCATTTCTATTTTGGTCTCTGGCATATGCCTGACCTGTATTCGTGGAATATGTAGCAACTAGCAAGACTTACTCTTGTAACCTTGTGAAAGGGTTATGTATTATATTTTAATGAAGCAGTAAGATTTTTCTTAGTTCTTAACGATTCCCCATTAAAGTTGGAGTCTCATTACATTTTGGTGTTATTTAGTTTCTATTTTCTTTTGACGTGTGCTTATGCTCATGCATTTATTTATTTATTGCTGAAAAATGACTTGTATTCAATGAGTATACATTATAATCAACTGGATGTACATCTCGTTTCAGTACATTCTGTGTTTCAAAAACTTATGTTAACTGATAATGCTTTGCACTGCTATAGTGCAGGAGACTTACGCCGTGCAAATGGTCTTCTTGCACGTTATGGTTTTTTGCTGCGTGAAGGTGGCAGTCCTTCAGTCTCAGTATACAACTTACTAATGAAGGTTTTTCTCTGATCTATCATCTGTGATCTTGTAAGAACCGAAACTGAAATATGAAGAGTATGATTTCATTAACTGTCTTGTTTTCTAGCATTGAATGTAAAGATTGACATGTGGTTTTTAGTGTTTTCTGGTTAACGAATGTCTTTTTCTACTTTTAGGGATATATAAATGCAGGCTTTCCTCAGGATGCAATAAGCATGTATGATGAAGTATTATGTCAAGGAATAAGGCCTGATAGGCTTACTTATAATACTCTAATTTTGGCATGTGTTAAGACTCAAAAGTTGGATTCTGCAATGGGATTCATTGAAGAAATGAAGGTAGCAAGCACGTACTTGAAGGACGATTTGGAGTATACTTTGTTTCTTTCACATAAGAGAAATTTGGGGCTTACTCAAATTAATTACTGCTATATGTGCAGGACATAGCACAAAAATTTAGCAATGATGATCTTTTCCCTGATATTGTCACATACACGGCATTACTCAAGGTCAGTTTTCTTACACATTGTGTTTGTATAATTACATAATGAGAATTACTTCAGAATTGGATTCATTGTGTCTTGGAAAAGGGTAATATTAGTGGAAACTATTATCCATAGGAAATATTTTCTTTGAGAGTAAAACTTTTCAAATATTATTTCTGGCTTGGTACACATGCTAGTAGAATATTCAATAATAACAGGTTTTGGGGTACGCAATTGGTCATGAGAAAAATGGCTAGCAGAGGGGAGGTGAGTGGTGGTCTGATTCTGGTGCACTCAGCTGATCACTGGCTTCTGCCAGTTGTGGACCGCAATCAGCAAGTTGTAGGATGCAGATTGTTGTGAAGAATTTGTCAGTGATTGCATGGTGATGCATGTTGAGTGCAGTCTCTTATGAGAGCCTTGAACTTATATCATTGAAGAACTTCGCTTTGAGAAGGCAGAACTTGTTTTCTGCCACTTGAAAGAGGGGTTTTTTTTTTTTTTTTTTTCTCCCTCTCTCTCTCTCTCTCTCTCTCTCTCTACTACCAATACCAAATATCAAAATGTGGAAACGTTTATTTGGAACTTACTTTCCATGAAACAAATAGAGCCTAAATTAGTTACTGCAGAATAAATGTGGACTATCTTCAAAAGAATTTTGATTTTTATCCACAAAATTGTTGATAATCACATCAGCTGCTTATAGTGCTTTGAAATTTTTTGCAATGTCCCAATGACTGCTTTCTTATTGGAAAGTATGTTAGCAGTTATCATTTACTGATGATAGAAAAACTGTAGTACTCAATATTTATTACATTTTCTTGTACTTGATCAAGATCACTGTAATTGAGAATACACTTTTGAGCACGGGTTCTGTTTTTCTGTGTTGTGTGCAGCTCTATATCTCTCTCTTCCTCCCTCTACCTCCCTTCTCTCAATAGTCAATACATGCGCACATATGGTCCCTAAGGCAGGATTTTTAATTTTCATTTTCTTTGACCTTTTCTTGCAGGGATTCACACAAGCCAAAGATCTCACTTCTGTTCTAAAGATTGTGCTGGAAATGAAATATACTAACTTGAAAATTGATCGAACTGCTTACACTGCAATAGTTGATGCATTTCTGAATTGTGGGTCAGTTAAGGGTATGATATTGCTTGGTTTTTGTTTAAGCTTTGTGTTGAACAAACACATGTGCAAGAACTAGAAAGAACACAAATAGTTCTTTAGTTGCTATTTAAATTATATGTTCATTAGCGCAGTGAATTGTGATGCGGATGATTTTTCTTCCTTCTGAAATAAACAATTTGGTTATCATGGTTTCTCAATTTAACTACCATTCAGTTGCCCCAGTTTTAACTTTGCAGTTTTGGGATTGCGTTAAAATTTGTGTGAATCTCACACTGTTATAACTATTGACGATTATTTTTCTCCAAAGAAAAATTCAGTCAGTTTTGTTTTCAGATGGACAGATATGGTAAATTATAGATATGCCTGTATGATGAAAAGTAAATTGAATAAATGTCTTTTTCTAACAGCTTAGGAAAATTGGGGAACATAAAGAGTTTTTAAAGTTCTCGTTAGACTTTTTTTTTTTCCTATGAATACCAGAATATAGTAGGAAAAGTTTTGTTTTCTCTTGTTATTTTCATTTTATGTTGTCTGTTCCTGCATTGCTGAATGAAGGGACAAAAATCAGTTTCAAACTCATCTGCTTCTTTTCACTTATCTCTTTTTCTTTTTCTTCCATGTGTCTGTGTGTCTGCATGTGAGTGCAAATGCATGTGTTCGTTAACCGTGCAGTGTTCCAATGTGCTTGTTGATGAAGAATAATCCTTCTAAACTGGAATTTCTTTTGGTTACTTAGATGCTCTTTGTATATTTGGAGAAATACTGAAGCAAGCTGGTGGAAATTCAGACTTGAGGCCAAAGCCTCATCTCTATCTTTCCATGATGCGTGCTTTGGCTAGTGGAGGAGATTATGGCATGGTTCAAAACCTGCACAAGCGTATGTGGCCAGATTCTGCTGGAACTATCTTACAAATTGCTCAAGAAGAAGCTGATCATCTTCTCATGGAGGCAGCACTAAATGCTGGTCAGGTACTAGATCTGCTTGGGTCTTTTCTTATTCACATTAGTTGTGTCATTCTTCATGATGTTTGACATAGATCCTGTTCTCCTTTAAATGAATATGTTACCCCCAAATTGGCTTAGGGAATGGGAATTGTGAAGGCTTTATTTTATTTTTATTTTGTGAGTGATAAATCTCCTCATCATGGACTATATACAGGTGACTTGTATGTGTTTTCTTATAAGTTCCAACCACAGTTTGCAGTATTTTATGCCAAGGAAAAAATCTCTGACCCAGCCCGGCTCGGCCCCGGTGGGCATCTGATGGACCCTATCAGATGAAAATGACAAGAGGCTTTATCATTAAAATTTCAAGTTATGCGTCATCTTTGAATGCATATCAAGATGCACCTTGAGTGCAGCATAGGCTTGTCAATGTTAGACGTTTAAGATTTTATTCCCATTATTATTTTTCTTTCCTTTTTTACTTCCAATTATTACTGAATGTCAATTCTTGGACATCTTGATTGGGATAAGTACATGACAACTTGTGAATTCACGATATCTCTATATTTGGGTTTTTTTTTTTTGGCAGGTTGATGTGGCAATTGAAACTTTAACTAATACTATACTAAGATGGAAGGGTTTCTCATGGACAAGCCGAGGAGGCATGGTGTGTAATGCAATTTCCCATGAAAGAAGTGTTCCTCTGAATATAGGGCATTATGCCATTTTTTTTCTTCTAATAAGTTGAAAATTTCTTTGGTTCTGCTAAACAATTGGTTTTCTGGATCTCCAAGATCTTTAAATTATTTATGAAGAACTTTTTTTTTTTTCAGAAAGTTTACTTGCTTTCTGTGGTGTAATTTATTGTTTTGTGGGAATGCCTTTACAATGCAGGTTGCTTTACGCATAGAGGCCACATTGGGATTCTCCAAATCCTTATTGAGTCCCTATTTACTTTCTGAGGTACCTAATATGCGTTTCCATTTATCATCTGCAGTTTATGTTGAGTAATATTGAATGTCTATACTTGTAGGACAATGTTTAGAAGATTGTGTTGATAGTAATAAATCTAATATCTGATTCAGTCATTTTAATACATTGGCGAATCTGGTGATACTCAAAACAAGGGACAAACATGTCCTATTGAATTTTGGCATGGATGAGTATCTTATTAATTCAGCATAAATTTTGGTGGATGTAACAGCTTGTTTGTCACGTTTTTGAGTTCCATGCTGATCTTTTTTTAATAATTTGGATGCCTAATGGGACTTTCTGTTTCAGGTTTCACCGGCTGAGCCGGTTGAGAGTATAATGATGCCATTTCAAGCAACACATCCACTACAAGTTACCGAGGTGTTGAAGAATGTGGTTATGCGTTTTTATAGGGATCCGGTTCTTCCTATTGTAGATGATTGGGGCAGTTGTGTTGGACTGTTGCAATCGCAGAGACTGTGTTCAGGTACATCATGAAATTTTTTATGTATCTTTCGGGTTCAGCTATTGTCCTTAGAAATCTGGATTTATTACCTGTAAGTGGAAATAAGTAGTTGGAATGCACGAGATTTTGAAGGATCAATTACACACATAAGAGAGAGAACATAATGGCATCTTGAAATTACAATAAATTAGGTTTATTTACAGCGTATAATATGCTTTGATGGGATTCACTTAATAACAGACATGATCACATGATTTCCTTGCAATCCAATTATAGGTAGTATTTTTATTTATTGAATGAGTATTTTATTGTATCATTCTTTCAGTTGAATGCGCCACTTTCAACAATGATGCGAAGCCCTCCTCCCACTGTTACAACTATGTCATCAATCGGTCATGTGGTAGATCTAATTTTGGAAAGGGATTATCAAATGGTTATCATTGTAAAGTACACCAACTTATATGGTTCTTACAGCTCAAGGGCTGTTGGAGTTTTTACAACCGAACAATTATGTAGGCTTGTGGTACCTTCTTCAGAATTACCAGGGCAAAAGCTTTCAGTTTGTAGGAGATAAGTTACCACATCTGCATTTCAAATTTTGTTGTAATTGTAAAGTACAATTTTGCTGAGAGAGACATCAATGGAAACAGGGTGAGGGTGAGTCTGAATATTTATTGCTCAATATGATCTTTTTTAGGGTGACAATGTGCTTGGAAATTTTGGTTATGTTTTTGTCACCTTGATTAGAAGGAAAAGGTTTATGCATTGTTGCTTTACTGACTTGGCATTTCTGCAACGAAGGCAATTGATTCATTTTTACTGAAAAGAAAATAATACCTAAAAATTATATTTCAAATATAAACAATTCCATAAATTAGGAAGTCCTCTCATTTTCTCTTATTATTTTTTTTAAGAAAAGAAAAGAAAAAAAAGGGCTTATTTAAATGAAAATTTCATAAGCTGGTCTATTTATATAAATTTTAAAAATGAAAAATGAAAATCCTAAGGCGGAGATTGAAAAATGGTAATCATCATGGACCTAAACAATAATTAAGCCAAAATAAAATATCTTAAAATTGCCATTCCAAACCCCAAGCCCTGAGTCTCGGAAACGAAATGATACGACAACTGTGTTGTAGAGCTTGAGCTGATCCAAGCTGGGTTCTTTGTCTTGCAATCTGTATTTCTCATAGTTAGTTTTGTCTCTTGGAAACCCTACGCAGCTCAGTACAAGAAAATGGCGTTTAGAGGCAAGGAGATGATGAAGAAAATTCTGAAGAAAGTGGGTGAAAAAAATTTGGCACCCGGAGTGAAGGATTCCTTGAAGAAATGCATACCGGACAGTAAGGTTGTCATGAACCGTGCCAAGCGTGGCATCTTTGCCGGCCGACACATCCAGTTTGGCAATCGGGTCAGTGAAGATGGTGGTAACAAGTCAGTACCCATTACTACCTACTATTTCTTTGTCTATGTTACTTTTTTGGTTGCTATTGCTCGGACCCTGTTGTGTTTATATTGACAGTTTGGGGTTTTCAGCTCCGTTCTAGTAATTAAAGGTTTCCCTGAATTTGGGTATTCTTTTTCCTGTTTCATCACTGTACTTTAAATTGTTTCAATTCCTTAATACGAGTCTGAGGGTTGGTGTTTTGATTTCTAAAACTGGAAATTACTTGCTCAAATTTCAGTTCTGTTGTGTGTTGGAGTAATTAGCCTGGAATGGCTTGGGCTTTCTAAGAAAACATTGAGGAAGTTCTAACTTTTTAAAGTATTCAGTACAAACTGTATTTATTGTTTTTGCATTAATTTGTTTACACCCAGTTCGTGATCACTATTTTCTATTTGTGAATAATGTTTATATCAGATGGGAGGGAAAACGAGAAGAAAAGAATTGACTGTTGTGCTAGTTTCTATTTCTATTAACTGACTTGTGTATTTTCATATGGCACAAACCTTGTATTGGATCACTCTAATTTGTTGTTTGTTGAGTTTAATCGTTGATATTCTCTCTCAAAAGACAGATCTAAATTGTAAATAATATTGGTTAGGTGGCAGAGCCAACCCACCCTATTAGGTACTGTCTGGAATTTGACATGATTAGTACACTAATAATTGGTCATATGTGTTAAAAAATGACTTGCTAGGTCAAGCAAGGTAGCGTTTATGTAGTTAACTGAGTAACACTAAGGTATCACTAATCTCATCAACTTTACTTTTCCTCTTTATTTGATTGATTACACATTATTTTAGCTGGATGTCTTAGTGGTGGTGTCATTTGTCAATAATTTTTGTAACTAGATAGCTTTGCCCTTTGGTCAATTGATTTTGCAGTCAAATGAGCAGTCTTATAAATTGTTAAAAGGTAATAAAGATTAGAGAGAAGCGTGCTGTGCTGTCTAACGTTGTTAAATCGAAGTTCCAAAAGCTATTTTGTGATAAGAGATGATGATAACTGCTTGAGAGCTGAAGAAATTATGGAGGGATATAAACAACAAATAACGTTCCCCTGTTTCTATCAGGCTCAAGACCTATCACAGTTGTTGATGTACAAAACCATTCTGTTATGAAGCTGTAAAAGGGGTGCATTGACTTTGTTTAACTTATTGAAAGAGATGCAACAATCTGATTTGGTGGTAAATTATACAAACATTGACAGTTACATGATTAATTCTATTGATTTCTTCAGGATTGGAGGGTTCTATTTTTTTAGATTTAAACTACAACAGTGAAGAAGCCTATTTATTGCAGGTCCATACTGCTGATAATGTTATTATGATTTACTCCTATAGGTAGAGTGTGCAATAACTGAAGCATAAGTCAAGAAATAGTTGAAAGAGAATCAACAAACTGAATTGGTGGTAATAATACAAACACTGATAAGTACATGATTAATTCTATCCATGTGTAAGGGATTTAAACTACAATAGGTAGAGTGTGCAAGAACTGAAGCATAAGTCAAGAAATAGTTGAAAGAGAATCAACAAACTGAATTGGTGGTAAATAATACAAACACTGATAAGTACATGATTAATTCGATCCATGTGTAAGGGATTTAAACTACAACACTAGAGAAGCCTATTTATTGCAGATCCATAATGCTGATAATGTATTACTATCTTCACTGGAGTATGCAATAAGTGAAGCATTTGTCTATAAATAGTTGACTGGTGACAATTACTAGTCCAATTAACTAAGGGAAATCAAATGCAAGTTGAAGTGAGTACAGGATTCACTTTAGAGTTAGACAGAAGCTGGATTAAATTCCTGATTTCTTAGAGACTCCAAGGTTTGATGAAACTAAACTTCTTCAAATGACACCTATCCTACTATGTTCGGCAGGTTGGTTTTGCAACATTCTCAAATGGGCAATTCTTACTGCTGTTTACAACTAACCACTGTTGTATAAATAACCGTTCCAAAACATTGGAATGATTGCCAAAGATGGCCTGGTGATGACTAAATCTATGTTGCCTTCACTTCATTATTTAATGACTTTCTGATAACATTTCTATTAATGGAAGTACCTGCCCTTTATAAGTCTTTTGTTATGCTAGATTCAGATGCAAATACCTGAAAGTCTCCATGCAGTGTTTCAGTTTATGCACTTTAGGAACAGAAATAATATGTTGTATAGGTTGCGTTTTAAAAACTTATGGGAACAGAAATATTGTGTTGTATAGCTTGTGTTTTTAACTCACAAAACAAAGTTAGCTGGTGTTATTGTGAGATGTAAATAGTCGTTTGCTTTCTCGAACCCTGTTGGAAGCTTGCTTAATTTTTAAAATTGCTAGGAGGAAAGAAGAAAATAGAAGGCTATGAACGGGAATATTCCACTGACTAGAACTTATCCTTTTTTGGCGTTGATAGGTCAAGAAGGAGTTGGAAACCTAATGTACAGGGGAAGCGGCTTTTCAGTTATATCCTAGATCGCCATATTCGTGTTAAAGTAACTACTCATGCCCTGCGTTGCATTGACAAGGCAGGTGGGATTGACGAGTATCTTCTTAAAACTCCCTATCACAAGATGGACACAGAAATGGGCCTCTTCTGGAAAGCTAAGATTGAGAAGCTATATGAGGAACTGGGTAACATGGAAGCTGTTTTCTTTTCACCTGAGGATGAAGCCAAGTTTGAAGAGGGTTTTAGAGAGTTGAAACTATCTGAGAGGGAAGCACGTAGAGAATTCAGGCGACAAATGTATGGTGGGTTAAGCGAACACAAGCAGGATGAGGAAGGAACTGAAGGTGATCAAGTAACTGATGAGGGGGAGGGGATCTCTCATGATGTTCGCGAACAGTTGGTTGCAAATTCTTGAAATCCTTTCATTATCTTGGGATGTATCACATTTTTGTCAGTTACTGACCACATCTGAAGTTTTGTTTTCTCATTGTTGTTAATTAAAGTAATCTTGGCCATAGCAGGCCTGAATAGAAGCTGTTAGTTGTTTTTTTTCATACATGCAAATTATATGATATTTTGTTCAGCCTTGTGTATGCTGTATGACATTCAATTAAGTTCTAGTCTGATCTGGTTGAGCTGAAATCTTTTGGTTTCTCTTTTCTTTTCTCTGTTGGAAAGAAATGTCAATACAGTGTGGTTCTGTTGAAGTTCTTAACTTGTACCTCGCAGTCGAGGCAAGTGCTTAATGCTTTCTACATGTCAGTTTGTTCAATTATGAGAGTGGCCCACAGTAAACATGTTTCATATGTTTTTCGTTATGCTAACTTTGCTACCACCACATCCTTTCCTGGAAATGCTATTGCTGCCTCACTTCTTTCTTTTTTTTTTTTTTTCTTTCGTTCGGTCCCTTGATGGCCAATCAAATCGATAAGATGTTTCTCAGAAAAAACTCTGCCAATTACCAATTGACCTTTTTGAGAATATACATAGGCTCTCAGGTTTGAACAACAGAAGTTTGATGTTACCCAAACTTTAGTGAACAAGAATATTTGTCTGTTCGACCCGTTGCTTGCCTATAAAAAACAGCAAAATATTGTGTGTTGACCCCACCAAATGTTCTTTTATTGTGAAACGCTAAAAGGGCACGATCATTGCTTCAAAAAAGCATAACAATCCAAGCAAAGCAGCTAATAAAGTCTCGTCATTTTATTAGCCTCAATGTCGCAAACTTGCTCAATACCGACGTAGGTAGCTGTAACCTTCTCATACTAGTAATTTCTTACACGATATCTGAACTCTGCTAGTTAACTAATAGTAGCTTCTCTAAGAATTCCCTCTTTTTCCTATAAATACACAAACCCACATTTCTACTACACATAACTTAACAATAAGTCGCAGATGGGTCGAGACAAGATGTCACTACTTCGGAACCTAAAGAGGGCTATGAATAAGATACAATTTCAATTTGTATTAGGGTTTTGGCGAATGGCTTCGATTATTAGTACAACTTCTAGACTAAGGCGGTTCAGCTTTAACGATCGAATGGGTTTGCATAGCTGCATTGAGGATGAGCAAATTGATAAAAAATGTGAAGTGAGAGAGCTTAGAAGGACACAAAGTTATGCTTCTGATGATGATGTTGATAAGAGAGCAGAGATATTCATAGCTAATTTTCGCCGTCAGCTTTGTTTAGAAAGGCAGGTTTCTCTGCAGCTAAGGTATTGCAGAGGAAATAGTTTTGAAGGATGATATATTGGAAAGTTTGGCTAGGTTTTCAAGTTGAACTTGAACAATGTTTAATAAGGATTTCTTGAGATCCAGCAAAGTGTGGCATACTTACATCTTTAGTTCTTATTGTGAAGGAATCAAAAATCCATGCTTGGAGTTGGAGCAGTAAGCTTGAAAATTCAATAATGAATTGTTTATGTGGTTTCTCATTTTGTTATTGTTTTGAGTGGGAGAATCTTTGCTCCTTATTATTGATGGAGTTTCTGTTTCTTGAGATTAGAGTTGATTCTACGTGAAAATAATGAAGACTGAAAGAAGATATTTAGAAATTTGTATACCTATTTGGTATTTTTCATTTAATAAAATAGAAGGTTTTTGTACTGGGAAGAAGATCACAATTTGTAGTCTATAATACAAGTTAAACTCATTCAGACATTTATACTTAACTAAACTTTGTTCACTAACAGAATGGTATTAACACCAGGTCCTAATACCAAAAGAAAAAAGATAAGGAAGTTAGATATATTAATATTAACAAATATAAACAATTAAAGAACAAACTAAGGACAACATCCCCTTCTTGAATCATTATCAGAAGACGTGCCCATCTGAAACTTTTCAACCCATTGTGATTGTGAATATCTTTTTTTCTTTTTGTTCTCTTATTCACTTTCAAATTTACAGTCTTATCCATACTTATGTGTGTCAAATCTCACAACATGATAATTCATTTTTCATGTCAGAGTTGTTTAGGAGTTTAAAACTAGCTTCATTTGGATTCATAATCAATGACAGTCTCAAATGCCCCAACTAGTGCTCTCACCTTATTCTTCCTCTGCTCCAATAGCTTGCTCGTGGTCTCTTCGATCACATCATTGTATGCCGGAGACTCCTTCTTATTCCCTTGATGCTTTGATGATGATGATGATGTTGCTGACTCAGTCTGTTCTTCTTCTTCAACGCCATGCTCTGCATAACTCACAAATTTTTCTTTCAAATCAAGCCCTTCACTTTCTCCATCAACTTCTTCCTTCTCATCCAGCGTCTTCCCTTCATTTCTGTTTTCATTCCCATCATCTTCTAGAACACCACCTTCCTCTCCTACCTCTTCTTTGACCGCAACTTTTCTATCACTTTCAGAACCCTCTCCCTGGTTGTTCGAATTGCTTTCATCTTTGTCTTTTTTCTCTTCCCCTGCAAGCTCATGCTTTGTTTCCTCTGTTTTCTGCTTATCTTGAGCTTCATCAATTTGTCCATCGGAAACTGGAGTTCCTTCTAATTCTTCTGAAACTGTTGGGATGACCTTCTCTTCTTCAACACGATCAATGTTAGTATGATCAGACTGGGAGTCCACAACATCATGCTGATGCTCAGTGTCCTCAGATTTTGCAATTTCTTCAGAATGATTTTCACCCTCTTGCTGATCATCTTCAACCTTTACTACTTCTTCTATTACTCGATTTGCACGCTTTTTAACTTCTTCCTTGTTTTCAACATTCAAATCTTGTGTTATATCAGAAACCTTTGGAGCTTTCGCCAAGTTTTTGGCTGGTAAGCCACCAGTTACCTTCTTAACTGTTGAAGGACTGGTGCTCTTTTTGGCACTTTTTGCAAGCAATAGCTGAGATGGTTTTCCATCCTTAATTGTCTTTGAGGTCTTCTCCAAAATGGGCTTTGAAGGAATAGTGCTTTTAGATGAAAAAGATGTGGATCGTTGAGTTATCGTTCTCTCACGAGGGCCTGGAGACACAAGTGCTTTGTGTAGTCTTGAAGTTGAAGGTGGTATGGGCTTGTCAAAAGATCTTCTTCTGTTTAGGGTGGGCTTTTGTGGAGTTTCATCAAGATTCTGCTTCTTAACATGCTTGAAGGAATGAGACTCTGGACGGGAAGCTATCGTCGACTTGAGATAGTTTGGTATTTGTTTCTCTGATGAGGTTGAAGAAGCTTTATCATGAGTTGAGCTTGTGTTTGATGGTTTGGTGGTGGTCTTTTTGGTGTGTGTGATGTGAGAATTTGAAGATGCGAGCTTCTTCTCCTTCACAAGAGTAGTACTATCTTTTGGTTTGCTTGTTGCCATATATATTTCAATGTGTCTCAGCTGAGAAATTGTTGAAAGAAACCTGTGCATTGCTAAGATCCATGAGTAAAACCAATGGGGTGCTGAGGAACTACGAATGAGATTGGTTGACAATCCAATACAGAGAAAGCATATTTGCACAACAACCAGAACCCCTTTGCCAATTTTCTTTTTAACAAATTCAAACCTTTCTCTAAAGAGACACTTCCATAATTTAGATGATTTATGCACAAACTGTTCTAATATAGATTTAAGTTGTACATCGTCAAGATTTTAGACAATTCGATCATAAACTATTCATGTAAAATTAATACGTAAATCGTCATATATTAAAATGATCTAGCCATAAATTCGATCATAAAGTATTCTCATATAAAATTAATACTAAAATCGTCATATATTAAGACGATCTAGTCATAAATTAATCATACGATTTATGTACAATATGTTATTGAATCCTCATAAAACTAGCCAGTAGGTATTATATATATGAATTCTTTTCATCTATTCATTTATATCCTTTTTCATACCCCTATATTACTTTTTTCTTAGATTCATATTCACGAGTTTTCACAAATAAATTTTATGTTGCATGTCAATCTACTACAATTCTCTTTCGTTATTTTGTTATTTGAAAGACTAAATGAGGGTCTTGCAGATCATATTCAACTACCAAATAGAACAAAGAAGACAAAAGAATGGAAAAATACTAATAGTAATGTGATCATGTAAAGAATAAGAAATATGTTGTTTTAAAATGCCAATATAATCATGCAAAGAGTAAAAAATATGTTCTTTTAAATTGCCAATGAGAAAGGAAGCAACATATGTACTCTTCCACCATCTTTTAGACAAAGAGATGAAGCAAAACCCATGAATGAAGAAATTCAATAATGAAATGAGAAGCAAAAGACAAAGAGGAAGAGTAAATTTGCAACAACAAAAAAAAGAAGAGAAACGTACCTTGATTAAAGAAAATTCATGGAAGAGTAAACTTGTGGAAACAAAATCAAACAAAGAAAATTGCTTTAGATGATGAGGCTGAAATAGAATATAGTATAGATGGATAAAACAAAAGGGTGTTTAGGGGTTGATAACAATCATTAAAATGCGCAAATTACGGCCAACTCAAAGGTGGTGGTGGTGGTGTCATTAGTTTGGAGTTGAGGTCGGAATGTGATTGTGGCCATGAAATCAAAACAAAATTTTGTTTTTATCAATGAAGTTTGTGAACAACCGAGACATGTGGGGATGAATGGTTGACCTTTTCTTTTCTTGAACCAATCCATTTTTAATAATTCTTTGTTCATAACGTAATATTATATAGTTTAATTAGTTTTGGTTGTCCAGAATAAAAATATGAATTAATTGATATAAGCATAAATTAATCTGAACACTACCTTATTATTAAAACGCTAAAAATTAGACTAACTCGAGTATTCAAAAATGGTTTAATATATATTGAGGAGAACATAATATATAGCTAATGATCTATTTTTTAATTAATTATTATAATTAATACTTATATATTTATTTATTTATAAAATCTTAACAAGTAATATATGTTAGAAAAACTTATATAATATATATTTTATTTGTCCAATGTATGAATTTGCAAGAGTAGTCCAGCTGATGCCACTCCAAAGCCCAAGTCCCATTCTTTACTTTTCTTCTGAGTTTGTCATGCATGTCATTAATTTGTTTATTTAAAGTCTAAACCTTATCTTAATCTTGTGCTACCAAACAAGAAGATAGATAGAGGAATACACATTTATATATTCATTAGTTACATCACAAATCCACAAATACAAGGTGGTGGCGGATTGGTGGTGATGAAGTTAGAGATTGAACCAATGAATCAACCACTCCACTCTCTTTTGCTACACTTGGCTTACATGCATGCAGCTAGGCAAATCTGATCTTTATGATTCTACTCTTTATTTTCCTTTTTTTTTTTTTTTTTATTGATTCATGTCTTGATATTTTAAGTTTATTTTATATGAATTTTTTAAATAAATATTTTAAAAACATTTATTAAGTTATAACAAATATTATAAACTATCTATTTATGAGTATTTCAACCAAGACATTGATAATTAAAATGATAAATATATAAATTTTATATTATTTATTCTAGTTATTAATTTTAATTTTGTTATAAATAATTTATTATTTTAAAAATTATATTTATTACACATTAATCAAAGTCCTAAATATTTTTAAATATTATAAATGTAATAAGTATATGTAAACAAAAGAGATCATATCACCACTGATAGTTTAGTTTAATCGATTGGTACCCATTTTTCACTTTATATTGTTGAGTTTGAGCACTCTCAATGTACTAAAAAAGAGATATCATGTCCAACCCCTATGTTAAATGTCACAACTTTTTAAATATATATTAACTTAACGATGACAAATAAACAAAACCCTATATTTTTTATTTATCTTATAAAGCATTTCTTTTTCTTCTAATTAATAATTAAAAAAAAAATCAAATTCATTGATAAAGTGATAATTAACTACTTTCAGAAAAAAGAAGAAGAAGAATCTAAATGATAATATAAGGTGATAATTAAAGCAAATATCATATTCATTATCATATTCTATTCAATGTACATGACAAACATGTAAACAAAATGTCC
Source organism: Quillaja saponaria (assembly GCA_029379385.1). Classification (NCBI taxonomy): domain Eukaryota; kingdom Viridiplantae; phylum Streptophyta; class Magnoliopsida; order Fabales; family Quillajaceae; genus Quillaja; species Quillaja saponaria. Next base: position 23,832,473 of record CM055610.1, read on the forward strand.
ATATCATCAGAAGGATATATATACTGCTTTAGTTGCATAAATCTACCAAACAAATATGCATATGGTGATTTAAGTATCTATGTAGGTCTAGCAAAAAAATAATTAAAAAATGTGCATAGAATGGTATTCTATTCTTTTAAGTAATTGAGATTAATTCTTAGAAAAAAAGTAATTAAGATTAATGTAATTTCACCTAAAAAAAGAAATTAAGATAAATTATTCGGAATGAGATAAATGGATACCTACCCCACTTCAGAAACAATAATTAGTCACAATTTTACCTACACCTTCCAAAGTAAATAATTTAGGTTTTTTTTAATCAAAAAATAATTTAGGTTTCAAGTTGTTTATACTTACTAACCGATGTTTGCTTGTAGATGTAAATTTAGAGTTTATTTATTTACTTAAAATTATTTAATTATAATTAATAATTATTTGTCTTCTTCATCAGTTAAATTACTTAAAAAAATTTACATAAAAAATTAAAAAATAAAGTTTATGATGTCTTCCATAATACATATATTTTTTCACCTTTTTGAAGATGTGATAGAATAATCATCAAATCAATAAAAAAAAAAAAAAAATTTGACCGTCTTCCCAAACCCCTAATCCAACGGTTAATATCTCATCCAGCTCGTTTTTCCAATTAAGATGGCACTACTACTAATTTTTTTTTTTTTTTCTTTTCTTTAAAACACAAAAAAAAAAAAAAAAACAAGTCCTTAATTAGATTGGACTCTGAATGGCATTGGATCTTTCACTGTTTCACACGTTTCTGCAACTCCTTCCCTCCGTTTCTTCTCTCTCTTCAAACGCCTTTTCTCGCTCTAAAACTCTGACAGTCTCTCTCTTTTTTCAAAAGGAAGAAGTAGTAGCAGAAGAAGAAGAAAAGGTACAACGTGTATTAAAATTTTTTCGCTGCTGGTATTGCTGCTACTGTATTCAATGATTATTCAAATTTTTTTTTTTTAAATATTGATACCAACCTGACTGAATTCTGATTTTGATAAACTTTTTGTTAATTCGTTTCTTCGTTAAAATTTTGCTTCTTTTGGTTGATTGATTGTTTTTTTTTTTACCTTCTATTTGTTGAAAGCTAATTCTTTGTGGATGATCAGGAATTATTCAGGAGCTATAATTCTGTCCTTTTGGTGGGCGCTCATCCTTTTTAGCCCTTTAATTGCGGAGAAAAAGTCATCTCTAAAATTTAATTTTGTGGAGAGTAATTCAAGCAAAGGTTTGTCCTTTAAAAAACAAAGCTACCCATTTTTTTTGGGATGAAATATGGGCATGTGGCCATCAGTGTCCTCTTTTTCCTCATTTCCTTAATTACTTTCATGTTTCAAGAAGAACAAAATATTGGTTTTGTTTTTGTTTTTTTTGTTTTTCCTGAGAATATGATTGATCGACTAATAAAAAAGGTCTTCAGTTAACCCTGTGCTTTATAATTCATACCTGATGACCTCTCTGAGCTCTTTTTGAATTTGGGTGAATGTTCCTTCTTGTGCGAGTAAGTTGTTGTTTGTGTTTACTTACAAGTGAGTTTTTAATTGCGAGGAAGTGGGTCTGTGTGTTACCTGGTTTCACTTTTATATGGTGTTTTCTGTTGATCATCATTTATCTGGTATTGAATTTTTGGTTTCCTTTTCTACTCATATCTAAGTGCTGATTTATGGAGGTTATTTTTCTAGTGGAAAAATAATACTGGAGATTAAAGACTCATCTGTTTAAAAGGAACTTGGAAATAGACAAAAGCTGCGACATGCTTTTCTGATGTATCAATTTAGATTTTTTTTTTTTCCTGTTTATCTGGTTTTTGTTAATAATGATTTAGTCTTGCACTGGTTTCATTTTCTGCCGATAGCTGACATGATGAATTCTAGCTGAATAAATCTGCCGGAAGAAGATAACATGGATTTCAATCCATCCAGGGTTATTAGTTTTCTCATACTGTCTATACTGCAAAAACTGTATTTGTGCTCTTCATATATGAGTTAGGCATGAAGTTCAGCTGGTCTGACTATCAGTATAACTTGTATGTAATGCCATAGGGTGGATGGCATAAGTTGGCAACAATAATTTCTATTGAAGCAATATGATCCTTCTAAGTCTATCATCTATCAATTAAAATGAGCTGGCTGAGTCTAGTTGGGTCTAACAGGAAGACTACAAATCTTAAACTTAATATCATGGTTGTAGATGAGAACAAAATATTTGAGGCAGGCTTCTAGTAGTTGAGCAGGCAAATGTACTTGTATGTATAGACATGACAGTAGGAAACTGCTTGTATGATTTGTATCACACTGATGGGATGGTTTAATAAGTGTGAGCTGGCTTGTTGCCAGAATAATTGAATTGAACTTGTTCATTTTCGTTATCTAGATTCTAGACTGACAATGATTTTCAATATTTTCTTTTTGGCGTTCTAACATTTGAAGTTTTGTTTATTCTTCTAAGGGTTTGATTTGTATTAACTTCCTTTATCATGTGCATTTTCATTTTTATTCTCAGTTATTTCACACTGATTCTTTTAACTAGAGAAAACTTTTGTTATGTGATTTTCTAAATTTAGCCATCTTTTTTGACACGCCAGCACAGCCTGATATGTTTGGCTTACTCTGATTCAGATTTGAAATGTGTAACTTTCAAAGTACTTTCCTTGCCCAGTAATATATTTATTAATTCCTGAGAGATGTATCTTTCACAAGGAGGAATAGTGGATATTACAAATACAATTTCTTTTTAGTTTGATTTTCAATATGAGATATGCTTTTCTTTTGAGTGAACTTCATTTCTCTGCATTATGGGAATTCAAAATCTATTGTAGCTTTTACCTGCATATATAATGTATTATTGCAGGCATGCTGAATTGTCTCTGAGAATTAGCAGGAAGGACTATTGAATATGAAACCTGTTTTTTTTTTTCTACCAAACTGCTTTCAATTTTGTTAATAGATATTTAGTCATCAGAACTCAAAAATATATAATTGAAAAGAATTAAATTCAATCTATGTATGTTTTAGCATTTGTAATTATAATAATCTACTGTTGTATGTTTTTTATGCCTGTTTATTTTTAAGTTGATCTGTGTATACTTTCTCTTTTCATTTTAGTGTAGATAGATATTTCATCTGCTGTAACAATATGATCTCATAATATAGGTAAATTTTAAAGGATCTAAACATGATGACAATGTCTTGCAGATTTGTTGTGTGTATATGTCAATAGATGGATGAATATTCCAGTAAAAGAGCCACTGACGGGGTGATAGTCTCTAGAAAGGGGACTAATCATGTCTTCAGAGATACTGCCAACAATAGGGATCGAAATGCTCAATTTTGCAACCGACTTGGTTGTGGTGGCAGAGTCAACACTCCTAGGGGTAGTCAAATTAGTTGTTCTGAGAAAGGTAAATCGTTGAGACCTCCAATACGCTCCTCTTATAGTGGCAAGGAAGTAATTGGAAGCTCCTCTAGAACTTTGTCTGGGACGAGTAACCCCAGGAAGTCCTTTATGGAGTCCCGGAAAACACTACCCTCAGATTCATCTGAAACCAGTAGTATTCAGGACGAACCAGAAGTTTCAGAGCTCATCCCTCCACCTGAAAAGATCCAAAGAGGGGCTCAAGCTGAATCAAAGGATGCGGAGTCTGGTAATGTCACACTGATGGATGTTGGAAGCTCTAGCATAGCATCAAATACAAGATCTCGAAGGAGTTTTCATCAAAGGCCTGGATTTCGTAGTCAAAATAATGTTGTGGGTTGTTCCGTTTCTTTGGGATCAAAAAACACTGCCCAAGTGACACCTGCTGGTAGCAGCAGGTATGGTTTGAGGAACCTTAAGTGCAACTCTGTATCTGATGTCATCCCTTCAGGTTGTTCATCATCAGATTCAAGCTTCAATAGGAGGAAAGATATGGTGAAAAAGAGAAACTCTGAAGGAGAAAGTAGTTCTACATCTAGAGGAAAGAAGATGAGTGCATCATCATGGGAAGGGCGGAATTCTGTTTCTAGAAATGGCATCTCTATCTCTGATTCAAGAGGATCCCAAAATACTCCTACTCAGAGGGATAAAATTGTTGCCTCTGTCAGGACTCGAAGATCAACCAGTGGTCCTACTAGGGTGCAGCTTTCTGGTCAAGGAAATGCAAACCCTCAGTCACCAAATGAGACCCCTCCCATGACCCCACCTATGCCCCATTGTCATGACCTTAATGGTCCTAGTTTATCACATAATATTTCTGAACATTCTGCACAGGCTCCATTAAGTAGATCAATCTCTTACATTCAACCAGGTAGCAGCAGTGAACGTTCACATGGTGATATTCCTCCTGGTCCTGTAGAAGTCGGCATTACCCGTTCTTTAATGAATTGGGATGGCCTTAGACATTATAACATGGATGGGATTGCAGAGGTAATTTCTCCATATAAAATATAAAAATACATTTTTTCTTTTCTGTTTGGCATGGTCTTGAATGGATAGCACATAAATTCACACTGTTTTATAATTACTGTACAGGTACTATTAGCACTTGAGAGGATTGAACAAGATGAAGAGCTGACACAAGAGGTATATATCATTTAAAGTTTGACTTGCTTGGCTGACCATTAATTTTCTGACACTTCATTTTTGTCTTGGCAGCAAGTACTGGAGACCAGTTTGTTCCTTAATGGCCTAAATTTCTTTGATCATCACATAGACATGAGACTGGATACTGATAATATGTCATACGAGGTTTGTTAATGTCATAGTGGTGCTACACTTTCAGTTCTAAATTGTTTTGGAATGTCTTCTCTGTTTTCTTTTAATATTTTATGGTGTATACACAATATGACATAGATTAAGAAAAAGAATTAGACAAGATCTTTCACTAAGCCATATTAATAGCTATAATCTAAGTATAAATACCAACTGTCCTTAGCAAATGGTAGCTTGGTGACTCTACCTTTCAAATGCAAGATTTGAGAGTTAACAGTAACACATACGAGGGGCATTGCTTAATGAAGGGCACGCTACTCCCTAAGCTATCGACTACAATTATGGTTTTGATCAAAGAAAAAAGAGTTCAATTTTTTTAATCTTAAGTTTTTCTTCCCTTTTAAGTATGTTGAACATGACAGGAATTATTAGCTCTGGAAGAGAGGATGGGTAATGTGAGCACAGCACTAACAGAAGAAGCATTGTCAGAATGCATAAAGAGGGACATCTATCAGTCTGCACCTTCAGATGATGAATCCAATGGCTACAATGGGGATAAGGATGATATAAAATGCAGTATCTGCCAGGTTGCTTCTGATATTTACTAAAGCTTTTTTTTTTTTTTTTTCAGCTGATTCTCATTTGCTCTAAATGTTCATTTGGGTGTTAGTGTTCAAGTGTTTAGTGTGAAAACTGGCTTCACTATGATTCAACTTGCCCAAAATAGTATTAGGTTTCTGATCCCAACTGAGGAATAAGTATGAGTTGCAGGGAGGAGTGTTTGAGCTTGTTCAGCTGGACCGGGGTCATGTCTTATTTTTTTTCTTTTATCTCTTTTGTTTGGCTTCTTGTTTGTTGGGAGGCTCCTGGGGCATTGGAAACTCCAATTAGAATTCCCAGTTTCAACATCAGCTTTCCCCCTGGAGACAGATTAGATTTAACTTACAGGAACACTAGTTCACTTTGTGTCTAACAGAAACTATGTATAAATTAGATTTCTGAAGGCCAAAATAGTGACTTGTGTTGAGTTTTTTAACCGCCTAGGATGAGCCTCTGACTCGATACACACACACAAACAGAACAAACACTTGCTTTGAGGTCAGTTTTGGTGTGTTAGATTTGCTTTCGTATAACTGGATCTAATTCTTTACGTATCTTTGTACTCATTTTCAGGAAGAGTATTTAGTAGGAGATGAAATGGGGAGTCTGCAATGCGACCATAGCTATCATCACGTTTGCATACGGCAGTGGCTGCAGTTGAAGAACTGGTGCCCCATATGCAAAGCATCAGCAGCACCATCACTATCGTCTTCATCCTCTTAAATCAGTAAACCAGTTTCAGGGCACTGATTATTTTTATTTTATTTTTTCATTTTGTACAAATTTCACTTACTCCTCACGTTTTCTTTCTTGATTAGTATGGACATGGCAAATATCTTCACTCGGATTGACCAATAAACCCAAGCTACAGGCTTCATTGGGTGTTCCAAACTGTTCTTTTCCTTTTCTGTTTACACATTGTGAAGCGGGGGTTAGTTATCTGAGGAATGATCTCTTTTTATGATACATACAAAAGTTCAGGTTTTCAGAATAATTTGTCATTCTTAATTACACAGTTTCTATGAGAAGAACTTTAATTATCTGTAACAACCCAATTTAATTTTGGAATTTATGGTAATTTAGAGGCATCAGAAATATATGTTCTAACTAAATAACTGTTTTACGTTCATCAGTGACTTAAATTTAGATAAATGCTGAAGATTGGTTGCTTGAATTTTATTTCATGAACTAAAGAGTGTATAGTAATGGCAAGTAGGATATGTGAAAGATGCTTGAAGTTGAAATCCAAGGACTTATGATCCAGATTGCAGTTTGTGACTGATAACACAATAAATTCATGAAACTGAGTATCATCAGATCGTTCTGAGGGAACAGACTCATGTCTTGGGCCTTTTCTGATAGAAAGGAGGTAGAACGAGCTTTTAAGTAAAATGGGTACATTGGAACACTCAACTCAGAAGAGTTTCCCCAGAAGTGGTTGTGATGTCAATGGCATACATTTCAGAATTCCGACGACATTATACAATAATGACCAGAAAGTAAAAGAGTTATACTCATATCTCGTGTTATCCATAAAGAAGATGAACATGAAAATACAGTTATTTGATTGACTGGCAAGTTCAATTATGTATGTTAAAAAACTTGGAAACTTGCCATACAAATTTGAAGACATTTTGTTCATATACTATCCATCTCCAATGATGTATTAGCTCTCTATTTTCTACGAGCAGAGGTCTAACTGAAGAAATTCATCCACCAGGCCCTCTCCATGGAACACGGCTGTTAGGCAGCTGTGAACAGAAAAGATACTGCTAATGCTTACTGAAGAAAATGCCCCGAATATATATTTCATAGAACTTTTTTTCTGTCATACCAGGGATACCTCGCAAGACAGTGCACCTCCAGAGGGCTCAACGTACTGTCAACTCCAACTGAAATATGGATCTTCATATCTGTCAGTGTTTTGCCAATGTTTGATGTCTCCACGAGGCACTAGTACACTTGGTGGGGAGTCAAACGCTGTTCCAGCTTACCTCGAGGAAATGCCTGGATCATTTTGCTGTTTTTTATTCTAGGGTATCAAGATTTCCCCTGCATATGAAAGTTCGCAGAAAACAAGGTTGACATGCAATGCTAGTGAAGTGATTGCAAACCATTTCCAGACACATTGAAGTCCAAACCACAAGGGCTTATCAGTGGAAGTCAATAACTCGTCATCCAAAAGCTTCTAGTTTAGCAAAAAATGTGTAGCACATATACTAGTTTGTAGGGTAGGTGATTTCACATTGCCGTGTCAAGTGTCAATGAACTACAGGACAGGATTCGTGCAGGAGACACTGTTTTTGGAAGATTTTCCCAGACAGATGCCTGGCAGGGCAACCAGATATAGCAGTAACTGTGCAACTAGGAAGGCTATTAAATAGTGCAAATAAGAAAGGTGGATTTTGAGAACTACCGGGACAGCGATGCCAATTGTTCCAAACTGGATTTCAGTTCCTTAATGATGCATACAGATTTTCTCCAGCAGCTACTGACAATCCAACGGAGCTTAAATTATCTCAGATTCTTTGGCTACAGTCATGTGTAACTAGAAGTTCAAATTCAGTAACATGTTCTCCATGAATATCTATTGGAAAGAGGTCATTTAAAGCTTCTTCGTGACCTTTTCACCACTTCAACTTAGGACCTTAGATATACACATAGCGACCCAACATAGTAAGAACTACAACATTGTAGCACACTCCATAATGCACATACCCAGCATTGTAGTCCACTCCATAATGCAGCATATTCATATTTGACTATTCCATATCAAGACTTGACTGCTTTCTTCCTGCTAGAGGTTGACACGAGAAATTTTCCTCCGCAATTGCTCCAAGAGTGCTAGAACATATCCCTAGCTTCTTAATCGTGAAGCAAATACCATCCTGTGGTCCTGGGGAGATGATGAGAAAGGAAATGTTATAAGTAGAAAATAATAAATAATAATTTAAAAAAAAACTGACATTGTCTTTTCATGACAATGTAGAAATCCTAAGGCCTATGACCAGCAACAGAGATTAGAGGTTACCAACAAAAAACTGCTCCGTTTAATACTGAAGTTCCATACCATTCAACAGAAAAGGTTTCTAGCACTTCCAAAATCAGATTCCATATAAATGATGTGGCTGGATTGCTCCAGCTTGTAAAATGCCTGATAGAGAGCTATATATTTCATACAAGGCATCGAGTATCAGCATATGTCAAGCCTAACATGGAAAAAGGTACTAGAATATCATACAGATATTGAATGAAAAGAAAGCCGAATTCAACAAGACACTCAAATAACGCGAACAATGAACAGATCATTCTCAATTCACTCTTAACTTCCATAAGCCCAACAGCGCTTTACATACATAACCAACCACTTGGATATCAGTCTTATCAAAAAAAAAACACCTAGATTTCAGCTTGATTTGGAATCAGCTAGTTGCAGGGTACTTTTTCAGCATTCATGCGCAGTACGCAACTTTGTTAGTTGAATATAAGTCCTCAACAATGGGCCTTAGTTAATTAACTCGAGTTTCTCACACAAGGAATAGGTACTGGAGTCAACAGAATAGGTACCTGAGTTCCATGTGAAAAGAGGTTTCTATGGACATTAACTATATACAGAAGTAAGCAATGAGTAGGTACCTCATTAATGTACTTCATCAGTCCAACAGACTCTCTAGGTTAACAAACCCCCAAACTAATCGATTTCCAGCACGAATTCATGTAGGGTTGTTAAATCCATTCTCTCTTTAATGGCTGTTAATTCGATATCAAATTCATTATGCCTTAACACAGGAGCAATTAAGATATTATTTTGTTCTAGTGGGACACTTACCAAGAGCACTTTCAGATTGTAAACTTTCCAGCAAATGCAAACCGGACCAATTTCTTCTGTGGACCTTGCTTGACAAAGAGCACAATTTTCACTATCATAACAATCAATAAGCTAAAGGCTTTCATGATAAAACCTCAACAGTAATTCCAATATAATGAGATCTCACTACTTTTCAAGGATGTAATGTCCTTTATAGGCAACTCAAGCAGGCTAGGGATGAGAGATGATATCTGCGAAAAACTTGAATACATCACAAATTTTGTGTCTATCTAATTTTGATATTGACTATGGAGTGAGCATCTTTGAGATTTATCATTGTCAAAATCACTCCTACTTCCAATTTCAGAGCAAATAATGCCTTTTCAGTTTTCAATAATTCTTAAAATGAGATGAAAATATCACACAGGATAATGGCAACAAAACGAGTATGGCAGTAATTAAGATTATTTTTATGTGACCACTGCATATTCTGTGAAGTTATTACTAGAGAAATTGAGTTGATTAGTTGAACATTCAAATCAAGCCACCAAGGTCAATACAATGTGTTATTACCCTGTTTGTATTACGAAAAATTAAGTTCCAGACTTTTTAAAACACAGACAACATATGAACATACTGCAGCTAACAGGTACTCGTTTCTTCTCACACAAATCATTCTTGCATTTTCTCATTGAAATCTTATTCAAGCATCAATATCCATTGCATACTGCAGAATCAACAAGCTAGAGGAGGAACTTAACGGTCATTACTCATTAGCATGTTTTTGTTATTGAGAACAAGGCAATTTCCAAAATTTTGGTATATTAAATTGTATAAACAAAATTTCTCTAGGCATTTTCATAAGGAAAAGATGGATGTTTAAACTGATCCAACAATGAGTTACTTTGAATGGTCGGATTAAAATTACCAAGTTCTAGTAAACAGATCAGCATATTTTATCAATAATTATGATTATTATTTAGGTATAGGATACTTCCACTCAAACATGTTAGAGACTTTCATCTTTCACCAAGCTACACAACTGTATACCTTCAAAGATAGCTGAGAATTTATCCACTTTAACTGTGAATTACATGAGATGCTCAAAACAATATATGTAGTGAAAGTAGGATACAATCTCTTAGTGTATGAGCTCTCAAAAGCAAGAGTTGAGCTCAACAGTTAGACTCCTCACATTATGATATTGCATGTGAAGGTATTTTCCTTTTTCTTCTCCTCAACGCATGCAAAGATATCAAGCAACAAACATTTTCCCTCAAAACTCCATTCACCACATCATTTGCATAACACAAGTCACTACATCACCTGAGTCCAACTATTGTTTAACATATTTGTACTAGTTAAATAAATAATTATCCATTATAAATAACCCAGATAGATTATTTTTAAGACCCAACTGTGATAGAAAGGTAAAGACAAAATAACATAATATGTCAACTAATAATCTTAACATTCAACATTTAATGCTATGTAATGGACTTATTGTCCTTTGAACTGCAACAAAATTTTCCTGATGATATATAATCACATCCTATCTGTGACTATGAATTCTACATGTCAAACTGATCCGGTAGTGTGCAGATTTAGCAAAGTTTAGACATAGACATCAAAACAGTTTTACACTTCAAAATAATCCATACAAAGAAGGCATTTTCTTTTCACCTGTAATATAAAGATCAAAATAGTACTAATACACAGATCTCGAATAAGCTCTTATTTGTTAGCAAATATTAAATTTATTCATTAATTTTATAACGTGCACCAGATTTTTTTTAAACACATTTAACACGTGATTAATTTACTCCACATTTATATTAAATGAATTACAATCTTCATGAGGACGCTAGATGATAAGTAAATACTTCAAGGATTCGTCAATTCAAGTACCATGAAGTTCAAACATAAAAAATTTGACTTAGGAAGGAAAATGGATGTTAATGTGTTATTGATATTGAATTCCAAACAATCCTCAGATTCTAAAAATACATAGAGAGCAATCATGTAGCTCATATACATGTTATAGTACCTTTGAACAAGCTACACAACTGTATCCCCGCAAAACCGTCTTAGAATTCTGTCGTAATTAAACAAAAAGCTCGAGATCCATATGGAAGGCAGCCTGCAGCAATCTAAACATAGATCCATATGGATGGTGGCCAGGAGCAATCTAAACATACAACAGAAGCAACCAATCATGGGCATTCCATTTGAAAGTACACTCTGGTTGCAGTTAAATAAATGCCCTGATCTGTCCATGTCTTGCACGTAGCAAATATAAGACATTCTGAAGCTCAAACCCACAATGCCACCATGGGGAGGGCCAGAGCTTATCTAATTGGGAGTCATCTGGTTCATTTGCCAATAAGAATATAACTGAAGCACAGGTATCAGAAATTGTTGCTGAGCCCTAGGAACCAGAAACCCAACCTTTGCTTGGGATGACAAATCTTAATAGGGATATCTCACTCCTCAAATGTTTGCATACAAATTTTCTCCAACAGCAACGGCCAATCTTCTCCAAGTTGCTGTGGATTTAGCTCCATGGCAACTTTAAAATCAAGCAATGATAAGCACTGTGATCTCTGTTCAGGCACAACTTCCACAGGCCCACTGGGACTCTGCAAGTGCAAGTGATTACTTGGCCACATGCCATTTGTAACCTTGCCCTGAGGCTGCTGCTGCATTGGGGCAGGGTGCTTTTTCAGCTCATTTGTTGATCTAGCTCCCACTAGATCAACACAAGACCTGATCAATCGTTTCAAGTACACATCCAACATATTATTCAAGATATTAGCACAATCCATTGAAACACCTCCAAGGCCTTGTGCTGCTGCAATCTGCTCCATGTGTCTTCTTAATGTATCTGTATCCGACAACCTACCACTGTCATAAAAGCTAACAAAATCACCAGTGCTACCCACTGGAAAAGCTTTGCGGGCCCCGCCCACACTTGCTGAACAGTATGGAATCCCCAGTGGTGCAAGAAGAGGGCTCCTAGTGAAACTGAACCCATATGACTGCTCCACTTCCTCCCCATCTTCAACAGCTAATATGTCAGTTGAACCTTTGCCATGTATTCTGGGTTTTTCGGCCGGTCGTTGAACTGCACCCTCCCTTTCATTCTCAGGTAACTCAGCAACTGCTTGAAGATGCTGTATTGGTCTTTGATAATCACATGGAGTGAGAGACCCGTTCTCCATATCAACTTTAATACCACTGTCTTCTGTACCTGTTGACAAGTGAGAAATACAATCGAATTTCCCATTTGGACCAAGAAGGCTTGGTCTATCCCGATGCTTTCGATCTCGTATCCCTCTACCCTTGTGTGGTGATAATGGCAAAACCCCATTGGACCAAGCAGGTACATTTTGATTTTGGAAGATGATGCCACTCTGTTCATGCCCATCTTCTTTACTAGGAGAAACGTTTGTAGCTAGTATTCCAGATTTTGGGGGACCTGATTCTTGGATTGGTGGTGGTGTCTTGGCTTGGCAAGCATTCTCTAAAATTGACCTTATAAACTGATTGTGCAATGGAAGATTCTCTCTCCCTAGCACTCGATAACACAACTTATTGAATTGACTCTTGCTTAGCTTCTGACTTAAAAACCTGTTTAAGTAATAAAAGTACCGTTTTGACCTTTCAGCCCCAATCTTCTTTACAATTTGCGCTTTCAAGTGACCCAAATCAATTCTTGTGCTCTGCTGGGGTTGCATTTCTCAACAGACAGATTCATACACCATGCACAAAAATCATAAATCAACCCACCCTCCTTTGACCCCAATTTGAGCCGAACTACAGTTATTTCTCTTTCCAAAGAACACTAAATTTCCCCTCCCCATATTATTTAATGCATTTCAACTCTCACAAGCTCTGCATACCTTAACACCCAGGTGCATGCACTATATTATCAAAATATCAGTAACCCAAAGAAGCTTCCAATTCTGAACCAAATTACAGTTACCCTATACCCAAACAAACACAAATTCACCTGCCAGCAAACAATACAATGCAAAACCAAATCTCATCTTCCGGGGGCCAAAACCCTAGAGATCAAAGCTTCAATGGAACTCAACATTTCCAAACCAAATACCCCATAAATCAAACTTAATTTATTAATTACCATGATAAATCAAAGACCTAAGCTCGAATCGCCAAACTTGGGTCCGATATACCATGCTTCTCAAGAATAGCACGAACCGAACATTACATCACTACACCAATTTAAACCCTTTATTCTCTTAGAGAATTGAAAAGCGTTTTAACTTCAAATTTTGAAATTTGAAGTTGAGGGAAGGAGATCAGTGAGTTGCACAAAATTGAGTTCCAGTACAAATTGAAGCACAATGAAGAGCAAAGACTAAAGCTTTTGAGTGTTTTCAAGATAAATAAAGGGCTTAGGCATTGATTGAGCTCTGACCTTTGCGAAGTCAGACAAATTGCATAGAAATCGAACCTCACTTACTGGGTTCGCATCTTTGAAGCTCCGGCTTTCGCTCGCCCTCTGTCTCTCTCAAGCTTCTCTCTATCTTTTTTGGTAGTTCCGTTTTTTTTGGGAGGTGGGTTTTGGTTTTTGCTGATTTATATGGAGCCTTGCTATGTGTAGCTTGAACTCGATCGCTGCTTATACTTCACTCTTCTTCTCTCTCTGTTTCTTCCTTTTTAGTTTCTCTTTCTTTCTTTCGCTCTCGTCTCTCTCGGTGTCTCGGTGTCTCGGTGTCTCTCCCCCAGTCTCACCTTCTTTATTACAAAAAATAAAATTTATTAAAACAACTAAGGTCTCCTTCTACTATGTTTTTTTTTCTTTTGCAAAAACCTTAGTAATAACTATTTATCAAGCAATTCTTGCAATAAAAACCATTAACATGTCTATTTCTGAATTTATAATGAATATTTATTATTTTTATACCCATTTAATTAATTGTCAAATTCTCAAGCAATAAAATTGAAGGGCTTACATAATTGTAGAACTCATGAAATTTATAATATTTTTATCTGCATAGGAATCATAATTAGCCAATGGTCAAAATGTATTTTGTATAGTGTTAAAATTCTAGTTTTTTTTTTTTTCTTAATATGAACACTATATTTTTTTTTTTTTTCATTTGGAGAAAGAAGTGTTGTGGTTATTCTTCTTAAATAGATAAACAAATTATAAAAAATATATTTGTATTTTTTAGCCTATTTATACCGTATTGGATTAGATAATACTAATTAATACAATATAATTTTATTGTTATGTTATATTTTTCTTCTTCATTGTATAATTTAAACAAATTATAAAAAATATATTTGTATTTTTTAGCCTATTTATACAGTATTGGATTAGATAATACTAATTTTATTGTTATGTTATATTTTTCTTCTTCATTGTATAATTTTGTTAATTTGAACCTTGTGGAGGAGATGAGAACTATTTTCAGGTTAAAATGTATAAAAATATTGAAGGTAAAATTGCAATTTGAAGTGAAACTAACTACCAATTCAATTCAAATTAATTTTATAAAATGAAATATATAATATAATTAATAAAATATAACAAATCAATTTTAACTGAATATTCAGATAAATTGAATATTGTACTCTACTTTAATTCCACCAAACACTGTTATGACTAAACTGCTAAATTTACTTTTTAATCAAAATTGAAAGATTTATTGTACCAATACATATAACATAATACTTATAAGATATTTGTTGATTCAACTGATAAAATCACTTGATGTTCATACTAATAATTTGAGATTGAATCTTGTGTGGCTAATGCATTGACTCTCTGTATTATAAAATATAAAAAATTTAATTCCCTTGATTAGGAGAACAATACTTTTAATATGAATGGAGCAAGTATATTTTTTTTATTCATTTATCTTTTACTTGAAATGATGACTAACTTATGTGTATTTTTACTAATTTATCTCTAATATGATCTAAAATATTTTATTTACTTATGAATTATTATGAAGATTTTTTTCCTACAAATATTGCTAATAAAATTTAAATTCATAAAATTAATAAAAAGAGAACACATTATTAATAAGATAACCAAATATCATGACGAGAAATTTTACCTTAATTTTTGTAGTGACACAAGATATAGTATATTCTTTATAGAAGGGGAGAAAACAAAATATATGGATAAAAAAAACATTAAACTATTATTCTAATATTTTTTCATCGGTTGATTGAATTTAAAATATTTATTTATTCAATAAACGTCTAACAATTTTATTGCAAATGTAAAATATTTGTTTTTAATTAATGATAATGATACAATAGTTAGTTTTCTTTCTTGTCTCAAACATGTTTGTGAGCAATATGTTATATCATGTCATTAATAACTTCTTTTTTTAATGAAAATAACAAAATTTGTATTTTATGTTATTTATTTAATTTTTCTAAAATAGTTTTCTCTTATATAACTAGCTCTACTGGGCCAAGGGTTGAAAGCTGCGAGTCCATTTCATTTGCTCTTATAACAGGAAGCAACCGCCACTTTTTTCCGATTTCTCTGTTTTGCCGGCGATCGCATGCATGTCTTCGGAATGTGATTCTGTTATCTGGCCCCGATCAATCTTCGGGAGTAAATGAATTGTGGCCAGCCTGGTGTTGGGTCGTATTCTTAGTCATTGTTTCAGTTAATGTTGGTTCAAAGTTCAATAATTTTTTTTCTCAATATTCATGCACTGATGTTTAAATTGTGGGTAACTATGCAGGATGCTTCCTAGACGTCCATATGCACTAATGGGAGAAGTGGTACAATTTCTCATTCCCTTGCAAAATTTCTTTTTGTTCAAGTTTGGGTTTTGATCATGAAGTATTTGGAAAAAAAGAAGAAAATTTGACACATTAGCACAAGGCATCAATTTTTGAGTTTCAATCTATTAAACTTCTTTGTAGGCAAACGCTCAATGATAGTTTATAGCTTTGGCAATATTGGGACGGGTGGTGCAGGATAGAGAAGGAATATTTGTAATTGATATTAGGGATATTTTGTCTCTTTCCTCCCTATTGTTCTTTTTTTACACTGGACTTGGCAAAATGGCTTGCAATATAATTGGGTTCTTTTTTATGAGTTACTTCTAGTGTGGTTGAACTTGAAGTATGTGATTATAGGATGATGCAAACCAAGTCAAACTGGGAAGAAATTTCATCTTATTTATCGAGAAACTTAAATTATGTAAGGTACTATAGAGCAGCTAAATCAGAGCAGAAATCAGGGACAACAATTATTATAATGAAATCATTATATTACATGCATTAATAGGGAAAAACATCATAGGATAGAATAAGAGCCTCTTTTGCATTGATGGGCTCTCTCATTCCAAAATAAGAGTGGGAAACAGTACATGTAGATCTAAGGCTTCCTTTCTTAACTCAGAATATTTTTCTAGTTGATTAATTGTATTATAATTGTAAAAGTAGTATCAATCGTGAACTTTGTGGTTCTTACACAAATTTAGGTTGATATTACCAGTAGCACATGGAGAACTTTTTATGAGTTTCCCCAAATCTACTAAGCAGTGAGCCTTTCTTTTAGTTACATAGATTTCCCTTACTTACATTGTACATTCCTCTACACTTTCTTTCAGAACTTTTCGCAAGAGGAAAATATTCGGTTGGAGACTACATGAGCTAGATGTACCTGATCTCAATCCTTACTCTAGTCTCTGTTTTTAGGATGCATCTGTATATCTGAGCGGTTGCTGTATTAATAAGACTTAAATATTCGTTTCTGATTTTATTCTTTATAACATGACAGATGCAAATGCTACCAAAAGGCAAGGAGAATTAACAGAGCGTCTTTCTAGGTATATAGTTCTTCAGAATTGTTTTTTACTTTTCCATTTTTGATCAATTAAGATTTGATCGAACTCCTGTATTCCTAAGTTGGGAGGGACAGATTGTACAGTCTTAAAGTTGTATCTTTTGTTGAATTTGTGGTGATATTGACATCATAAAGACCACCACTTTCAGGGGAAAAAAAATGTCTCTTTTTCTCGGTGGATGTGTTTACGAAATCTATCATGTTGGTTTATCTATGGTGCATCTTATTCCTTTTCCCTTTTCCTATCTTCTAGTGATCTTCTTAACGTACTCCATAATTTCCGCTTCCCATTACATATATGATGTCTACACTCTACAGTATGTCTAATATTTTATATGATTGTCATTGTTTTATGTTTATGAAGACTTTGCCTCTTAAAGGATACAAGTATCAATAATATGCTATTGCTTATATGCTGGTTGCATGGGGATTCTGACAAGATGATATTTGAGCTTCTTCAGAAAGAATTTGAAGCTACACAAACCTTTCAAACTCAAGGTAGCCTTTTTATGATTGTAATTACTTTCTTCTCTGGTGCCTATAAGTTTCAGCAACTTATCCCTTGAATTTTAACAACTAATTTACCTTTTGTTCAAGTACTAGCATGAATCCTTTCTCCATGACCCTAACACTAAAAAACATAACTTCATAAGCCTAAAGCTCATCACAGAACTAAGCAAGCGGACTTTTCTTAACCCTTCCTGCAATGCCTTGATGGTTCATCGAGATACAGGCAAACTAATAAGTTACTGTACAGGAAGAGAATTTGAAACATTCTGAATATGTTAGTAATCATCCAATCTGGATATTATGGTATTTAGATATGAGGAAGCCAAGACAAATGTTGAAGGATTGTGCAGATAAATATGTAGCATCTGAAATGTTCACCTTACCACTCTTGTTCATCAGTTTTACGTCTAAGCATTCTAAATGTATGCTTTGTAACCATTTTTGTTTATTTACTGATTTGATCAAGAAATGGTGCTCCCCCCCCCCCCCCCCCCCCCCCCCCCCCCCCCCTCTTTTTGTAGAAGTATGGTTAGATGGGGAACAATGGAATGATGGGCTAGTAGCTACAATACGAGAGCGTGTATGGTTCCATTGATTGGTTTACTGATTTTGACCTAGATTCTCGATATCATCATATATTAGAGTTTAATGGTATCTGTAATGTTACCATTTCCAAATTCATGTTGGTAATGTGTCAATGCTTTATATAATTATTTTTTTATAAGGTACATATGGAGGCAGACAGAAAGGCGATGGCTGGGGATACTAACCAATTGGCAGGCCCTCATTCTGAAGAAAACATTAGTTATAAAGTTGGAAACAAGGTAAAAGTTTCTACGATGAACTACTCTACCACATTCTGTTCCATGGGACTAACGTGGTTCATTTTTAATCATTATATATATTTTAGTGATGCAGACAAATAATCACTAATAGAATTTCAAAAGAAGAAAAGAGATGACTATAAAACTAGAAATTGTATAGCAGCTCACGCTTGAGGTTTAAAACTTTTGGACGGTCATTTGTTTGTGTATGGACTGTCTGGGAAAGAGAGAAAGGATGGAGGAAGAAGGCATGCAAAATTCTTGCTATGTGGTGGTAAGAGTTGTCAAACAAGGATTTGCTTGATTCAGGAGTTGGCAGGCCTCTGGTTTGATTTGTGTGGGATAGGCTGGGCATGGAACGATCTCAGTTTCAAATGTCATTGAGCAGAATATTATTTTTCTTCTATGCTCCTAGGTTTGAAATTGGAATGATCAAGCAAACTTCAGCTGAGGAATACCAAATATAGCTTTGTTATTATTCATGATCAAAGGCATAATGCGAATGATAACTTGTAAAAATAATAATTAATAATCTATTAAAGAATGCCAAGGAGTGATGCCTATCTGCACATGTATCATTTATACATGCAAATTAACCTGCAAGGAGTCAGAAGGATATTAGGAGAAAGAAAAATCATATACTACATTCCAGTCACCCAAAGATTACTCTTCCATGTTATAAATCTCCAATTTTAACGTGTGACAAACTGTAGCGACTCTATAATTATCCTGTATGCCAACCTTAGTTTCCCAGTTCCTTAAGGAATTATAGGCTTTTGAGTTAACACTTGCGAAAGACCAACTAGAGGAATGTTAAACCCATGATAAACAAGCCAGTGGCTAATGGTTAAGAAGTGGTCAATCGTCCCCTTATGCTTTGTACCAGAGCAACTTCAAATAGGCCCTGTTTCTTCTGAAGTTAATAGCTTCACGGTTTGATAGATTACAGGAGCATTAAAGCTGCATATAATCTGTCATGGGCACTCCACATGTCCTTCCCTTTGTCAAACACTTATTATAATTTCTGACCTAGTATAGATTTCCAACCTTCATCACGTCACATCTTCCTCTTCTTCACATATCTCCACTGAATTACAGTAATTAAAAAATGCCTTAAATAGTTGATAAAAAGTGCTTCAATAATTGTTAAAACCAATTCCAACACATGCTAGCTGCAACTTGTTTAGTGCTGAAGGATTTTTTAGGTGTTCATTGATAAATTCCATCAGGGCATATTTTGACACTAATTTACTCAGAAAGAGGATGAAGGTTTACTTTCATGGACTATGGAGTATTTATTACTAGTTTAGCTTACAATAAAGATATCATCTGGTAAGCAGGTCTTCTTTTTCTCAGATTAATTTTCATAATCCAATGAAAAATGATATGGTATTTTGTCCATAGATATTGAATGTTAGTTTATCAGAATACTAATATCACAATTAAGTTGTGGGGAAGTTCTGATGCCACAATAATTAGAAAAAGAAAATTGGATTGTTTAAGACTTTCAGTATTTGTTTAGGTTAGAGTCTTCTTGAATATTGAGTTAATTTTCACGCAAGCAGGTAATTTGCTGTTTGGAAGGGGCAAGAATTGGCATACAATATGAGACATCTTTTGCAGGTACTCTTGAAGGAAATTATTTTTACTGTCAGCTATTTCATGGATTGGCCACATATCAAGTTATGCATTTTTAACTGATAATGATCATGATGTTGACATTATTAATTACAAGATGGAGGAATAAAAGGAGTGTACCCTTCTTTGATGTTATTTCATTGCAGGGGAACCATGTGAGCTGTACCATTGTGTGCTGCAGAGCAAGTCATTTCTTGAAAGGGTGACTCTTCTTGAACATACAGCTCCATTCTTTCTGCCGATTCTAGAAGCGGAAAATGATTTCCTTTCATCCAATGCAATGGTAAGGTCAGTTGCATGCATTGGCTTTGCAGGGTTGAAACTGCTGTAACTCCAAATTCTTTCTAAGGCTTCTGATGACTTTCTTTCAGAAATTTATAGATCCTGTTGGAGATCTGTTGCAGGCTTACGTCGATAGGAGGGAACAGGTACATTGCCTGTGTATGTGATCACTGAGAAACTGTTTGATATATTCCCTAGTTAATAATTTTCTTTTGATAATTTAATACAGTGCTTGAATTTGCTGATTGAGCTTGTTAGCTATGCATTTTATTAGGATGGTTCATTTAAAATAGAGAGAAAAAACAGAAAGAAAAAAAATGTGCTAAAGTAGCCATTATTAACTAGCTGAGACCATTTTAATTATATGTTGATTGTACAAGTTACATACCCTAAAAAATGGTAGGTAAAATTATGCCAAAGTGTGTTGAAGGAACTTTCTTGTTGAAGGATGATTGAGGATGAACCTATTTGTGGTCTATCTTGACGTTTTGTACTGTAAGAATCCTTTCATCTGCAGTATATTCTATTCTTGGTTTAGTAGTTTGTAGCATAAAGTGCATAACTCTTAAGATTAAGATGTGAATTTTTTTTCTGGCAAGCTTGTTTCCAAACAAAAAAGTTTTATGATTAAAATAATTGAAAAGAAGTTAAAAGCCCTGTGCAATATGGAAACATATGATACATCTACATTCGCTTGCTAGTCCTTTGCTATCTTGTATTTTCTCCTGAATTTGTTCATCATGAAGCGAGATTATGCACTAAATTTCTAATTTCACTCTGAACTATTCTGACATTAATAAATTCTTACTTCTCCAATATCATGTAGGTAAGACTTATTAAGGAACTTTATGGTAATCAAATAGGAAAGCTGTATCATAGCCTTCCTTACCACTTGATTGAATTTTTGTTGGATGATTTTGACTGGTTAGGATCTATTCTCTCTCTCTCTCTCTCTTTCTCTCCCATTTGTAGTTTTTGTAAGTTTAATGGTTCTCTCATATTTCATTTCTTTTTTTCCAGTTTTCATGGCAAAACCAAAATTTACCCCAAAGATAAAAAAGGCAAACCAAAATCTTTGGTAGATTTGGAGGTTATTTTAACTTCTAAATGCTTGAAAAACTGAATACCGTAATGTGTAAGGTGAAGTCAGACACAGTTTTCTGGAGGTGCAAGTTTTAATCATACTAAATTATAACATTTACATCATAATTGTTGATGTTACTTTTAAGATTTGTGCATTTTGGCTGAAACATAATATTGCATTTTGAGTGTTGAGACTGGATGCATGTGTTACAATTCCTTTTCCTACCATCATAAGTTTCCAGAGTCTTTCATTATTTGAAGTCAAAACAGAAACTGTTCTACAACATAAAATTCTGGCACTGGTATGGTCAAGTATTGAAAGCTTATTTAAAGGTAAATGTGGAAAAAATTCAGTGTTTTGGCTCTTGTCATAACTTCTCTTTCTGCACATGCCTACACGAAGAAATGAAAGAAAATAAAAACTGCGCTAAGGAATGAATTTATTTTTGCAGCAAGCTAACAATCAGTCTTAGATATGGGGATCTCCTATCTGTACTTCCTACTTGAATCAGTGTGCTAGCATGGCCAACAAATCAGTCCAAGAAATACAATGGTTCAACTATGAACAGGAAGGAATATGGAGTCCTGGGAAGTCATCTTACTCCAGCTCGCCTAACCTATGCAGAGGATGCCTTACGGACCATGAGTCTGCCAGAAGGTGAAATATATTCTACTTAAGTTAAATATTAGAATAGCATTAAGTGATGTTCTAATGAGGTTTCTTTTTTCTATCTTCTAATGCAAATTATATGTCTGATGATTTGTGCAATCTCTATATCTCTGTTCTATTCTCTAAAATGTTTTTTATTTTCCGCCACCAACAAATATTTTTCATCTACAATCATTTCCAAATGAAACCAGGTACAAATATCGTATGTATTGAATCTGCACTTTAAATACCTCAGTCATCACGCTTATGTGTAGACAGAGTTCTTTTTAGTGACTTGAAGGCCCTTCTTCATGAATGCTATTGTGTGTATCTTACAAATTGCTATGCTGACATTCATCTTCCTGGTTGTACCTTCACAGCATATGCAGAGATTGTATTAAATCTGCCACGTGCTCTTCAGCAGATACTTCAGCAGAGAGCCCTGCCTTAAAAAGAGGTTTTCCTTGTAGAAATCTGGATCTGTACAGATCTCCAGTGGATATAGTGGTCTGGTGGATGTAGTTTAGTGAAAATGAACACTCTGGTTATCACGTGTGTGAAGTTGTTACCAAATGCACAGGAGATTGAGTTGGGTTAGTACATGTACCATCTGTCCATCCCCTTTATTCCTCAGATACATGAGGTTATGCTGTACTTTACTATTAAATTAATACAAGAACGCTATTGAGACCCGTGTTTTAAAACCCCTGGAAGGTGTCCGTTCCAGTCAGCTGTTCGATCCTGATTTGGTCCGGGTGACATTATAATTACATCAATATATTTTATATATTTTTAATATAGAAGTATAAATATTTATCTACATATATAACAACTTAATAAATTGTATTTGACAGCAAAGCTAGCTCATGTTTTAAAAACAAAAAAAGGATTGTTTCACATGCAAAAGACTTCTATTTCAATTTTTGAGTGGATAAGATTTTAAAAAAAAATTGGGTTACACCTGTCATTTAGATTTTCTGTTTTTGTTTTGCACATGGAATAGCTATTTCGAGTTTTAAAACTAATTTGGTTTGAAAATGTAACATATAATAGTCTAATCTCTTCATTAATTATGATCTTAAAACACGGTTTGAGATATATTATAAGCTTTGTATTATTGTAAAGTAAAATAAAAATGATATTGAAGGTATATTATATTTATACCAACTATTATTGCAAGTGAAGGTCCAATTACCCATTTCGTGCGATGAGATGCTTTTATAGAGTCTTTGATCTTATATGGGGACCCCCGTTTAAAATTTTATTAGGCAGAAAGTGTTTGAAATTAATATTTAATTCTTTGAAAGTAAAGTTATTATTGTTTTCTTTTTCTAATATGAAAAAGTGCAAACGTCAAATTCCTTTTTGCCTATTTAATAGTGGAATCACTAGCAGAAGATGCTAAAAGAACCTCAAAAAGTAGAAAATGCACCAAGTGGGCGTCATATGCCAAATGCAAGAGAAAACAATATGAACTGAACAACTTAGCAGTTAATGCTGCTTTAAGCATATTGTAACATCTGGTGTGTCGCATTGCAGTTTATGTAAATTTCTGTTCTTTTCCTTCTTACCATAATCCAACACATAAGCTTTCATGTCATCACATTATTATACATAAATAAGCTGCATAATGTCAAGAGCTTCTTAGTGCCCTCCCTACCCCCAAAAGAAAAGAAACTATTGCCTATGTGATAGTGCGCTTTGTCAGAGCTTGTTTTAGAATTACCAACTTTTCACCCAAAGCATTTTCTTTTTGGCTTGTAGTTCTTGTTCAATTTCTTTCTCATTGTTTAAGATTCTTAATACAAGTCATTCTTCAATTCACTGCATCTTTATTTATATCAGAATGCAAACAACATACCAAATGAAACAAAAACACAGTCTACCCTGTTTGTTCTGCATAGTCTCTTAAGTATTAGTTACCACCAGCATAAGAATGTGTTCCCAAACTCTTACTTCTATTTTCTTTTCTAGCCTGCTTGTTCTGCAGCTCATTGCTACATGTTATGCTCACCTTCATGTTGACTATTACCATAACACATGCCCAGATGTTGAATCAATTGTTCGCAATGCAGTGAAACTGAAATTCCAGCAAACATTTGTGACTGCACCAGCTACTCTTAGGCTCTTCTTCCATGATTGTTTCATCCGGGTTGCGAAACAAGTCTATTTGTTTTCCTTGTAGTTTCAGCCCCAATGTCCCATACATCGGGCAAATGCTGCTAATAATTGACATTCTTTATTTTTTGTATAGGGATGTGATGCTTCAGTGATGCTAGCTTCGAAGAAAAACGCAGCAGAGAAGGATAATTCTGACGATCTTTCATTAGCCGGTGACGGATTTGATACAGTGATTAAAGCCAAGACTGCTGTTGATAGTGTTCCTGATTGCAGAAACAAGGTTTCTTGTGCAGATATATTAGCCATGGCCACCAGGGATGTCATAGCATTGGTAATAAAAACATATATCTTAGCATAGATGCATTTGGTTTATTATATTTCTTAGTATTTCTAGTCATAATGCATATGATTTTAATCCTTCTGCAATGGAATTCTGCCCTACAAAGCTAGAGTCCACTTATCACTACATTCTGATCCTTAAAGGATTTTCCATTATTATACAAATACTATACTGTAATACATAACTGGATACAGAACAATATCAGGAACCATGCCACCCATTTGTATAACATAAAGATAATCATAATACTAAATTTATTTTCTTTAGCCATTTGTCAATGTAATTTCTTTGTAGAAGTTTGAATGCACTTTTGCTTGGTGCAGACAGGGGGGCCATCTTATGAAGTAGAATTGGGAAGGATTGATGGGAGGATCTCTACAAAAGCCAGTGTCAGACACCATCTTCCTCATCCTGATTTCAGATTAGACCAGCTTAATGCAATGTTTGCTTCTCATGGTCTCACTCTAACAGATCTAATAGCACTATCAGGTACTCATGGTATTATGATAGCATCAGTTGCACATATGAATACCAAACAGCACCACTAAACACATTGGGTTTTGCACCCCAATTATTTCAATTCAATTTTCCCCCACAAGAAAAGCAAGACTCAACAACCCTTTTATCTATGCTTGGCAATGAATCTGATCAATATCCAATCCAAAGTTGATGATCTGCTTCGAAATAGGGAAAATTCAATTCGA
Source organism: Quillaja saponaria (assembly GCA_029379385.1). Taxonomy (NCBI): domain Eukaryota; kingdom Viridiplantae; phylum Streptophyta; class Magnoliopsida; order Fabales; family Quillajaceae; genus Quillaja; species Quillaja saponaria. Next base: position 23,857,579 of record CM055610.1, read on the forward strand.
CTTGAATTATGGATTATCTTGCATTTTATTTTTACCTTTTACATTAATTTTTGTGATTATACGTGTATTGATCTTACTTTTATCCCATCCTAAGATCTATGCATGTGTTATACATTAAGCTTAATATATTTGTAGGAGCACACACAATTGGGTTTTCACACTGCAGCCAATTCTCCAAACGGGTGTACAACTTCAAGAGCAAGAGCAGAATTGATCCAACACTGAATCAAGCCTATGCAAAGCAGCTCCAACAAATGTGCCCAAAAAATGTAGACGCCAGAATTGCCATTAGCATGGATCCAACTACACCTCAAACATTTGATAACATGTATTACAAGAATCTTCAGCAAGGAAAAGGAATGTTTACCTCTGATCAATCTCTACTCACAGATACAAGATCAAGAAAAATAGTGAATCTATTTGCATCCAATAGCTCAGCCTTTGAACGGTCTTTTGTAAATGCTATTACTAAGCTTGGACGATTAGGGGTCAAAACTGAAAACCAGGGTGAAATTCGGCGTGATTGCACAATAGTTAACTAGGTGTTTCTTTTCTATAGAAATTTTTGTTTATTAAAATTACATATATTTACTTCTTTTTCTCTAAGCAAGATTTATCTCATAGGATTTAAGATTAGATTAGAAACACTTGGTGCAAATAGAAAAGATTGGAAAGGATTAGAAGAAGTAAAGAAAGACAGGAAAAATTCTTTAAAATGATTTGATTGTTATAGGCATCACCAAAAATGATGCTTACAATCAATGCGAACTAAAAAAATATATATTCATATAACTCACTAACTAATTTGAAATTAATACAATCAAAGTACCCTTTTTTTTCTCTTCAATGTATTTCCTTTTTTTAAAAAACCAGCCCTCCAATTTTTTTTTAAAAAAAAGTAAGAAAAAGTAAGAAGTAACTGTAAATGATTTTATTTATACAGCTACAGAACAACTAATTTTACATTCCCTACCATCAACAGTGAAGTATCATGTGGCATTTGGCAGTATGTTCTAAGCACGTAATAATTGTTTTAACCAAAAAGCATTTAACAAAATTAGACAGACAGAATTTGTGAAAAGCTCTATCAATTATATCATTTGGTTGTAAAAGAGACAGTACTCTGCCTTTGCAAGAAACTGACAACAAACAGGAGTGCAACTACTAGAATTTTTGCAAGAGGACGACGGACTATCATTCTAATCTAAAGAAAGATTAACTATAAGAGGACAATTATGTTGTCCAAGCTCCTTAAACTGTATAATGCTGCTGAATAGTATCAATGTCAAGTCCCTTCAGCTTCACAACTGACTCAACATGTCCTTTCAGAGTATTTAGCTCCCTTAGCCTGCAACATAGTTCAGAACATTTTCTAAGAAACTCGATTTAAGTTCATCGATCTGGCTATAAAAAGAGGTCTGTATCTCATTTCTCAATCATTCACAGAACCATCTGTTAGTGAATTAGAGCATACAGCAAACTCTTTTAGATAAAACAAGAATTGTATACTGACAATCTTCTCAACCATGAATATTTTGAATTAGGGTTGCAAAAGTCAAGAATGCCATTGTTTTACGTCTTGAGTGGAAGCAGAATTGGATTTATGCTTTATTGAAGTTATTTCGTATCATGAAAATGTTAAAAACAGGTGTAGTTATTACAAAAGGAAAATGGGAGAAAGAGAAAAACTAGCATAGTTGCACATGAAGCATTTCTCTACTTGAATAAGTGTATCGACATGAAATATAAATGTCGAGCCTTACCTTGCAACCTCGGCACGTCTCTTGGCTTGTTCTGCAATCTCTGAAAGCTCCCTGTAACCATTCTTGTCAGAGAAAAGGTTACTAGTTTCAGGTGGTTGAAGACCATGCAGAGTCCTCTGTGCAGCTGCCCATTGTGCTTCTCTCTCTTCTTTTCCATAATCTTTCTTTGTAGTAAAGGCAGTCTGTCATATCACGAGATGAAAGCAGAAAAATCAATCATCAATTATAAAATCCAAGGATTTGGAATTGCAACAAGTTCATAAGACACAAAAGTATACCTTGTTCTCCAAAAGATTATCCCAAGCCTTCCCACTCAACGCGTAACGGATTACAAATTTGAGGAGATCCAGAGGTAAATATGTCACTATACTGTAAAGCCAGATTACACCAGCCCATCCCCATCCAAATCCCTTCATCCGTGCAAAACCCCAATTTGCATAGACTGCTATCAGTGTTGCAACCTGTGAATTAAAGAGTCAACTGTGTTAAGCAAAGGGAATAAATATAATAAAAGAGAAGATCTTTGAGAAACCAATTCCTCCATATTTCCAGAAAAAAGGAAAAAAGAAAGCAATAAATTTGAGCTATGTTTAATATAAGATAACATCATATATTTCCATTCACCAAAGGGAATAAAGGGTCCTGAGTCCTGACTTCCCCAAAAAAGAGAAAAGAACATTAACAACTAAACTACCAACCATCACAATTTTAGAATCAATCTAAAAAATAAAAATGTATGACAGTGAATGAGTATTAACCTTGTAAAAATACAACTCTGAGGCATCGTAACAGATAGTAGTTATCAAAACGTTGGACTAACTTGGTCTAATTGAACAAAATTGACTTATCTACATAGTAGGCAGCCTCAGAGCCTGATATGTAGAAAAATGGACCAACTCCTCATGGAACATTTTTCTATACCCTTAATATATTTTTGTTGTGGAGAACTCTCAAAACCTTTCTCCTATTACCCCTCCAAAGAAGCACAGCAGATATGAAGTCATTTCAAAACTTCTTTACAGGGTTCCCAAATTTTTTCCTGAAGAACGCATTTTCCATATCTACATATATTAATATAATCCAAAAGGTTACCATGATAAAATGCAGCTTTTTTAATTGTAGAATTTGAAGAGAAACTAGCACAACAGCTTTTAATTTTACCTAATAAATCAGGGGAATAACTAAAGTACATGACTACTAACCAGCTGAGCAATCAAGAAAGCACCAAGCAAGAGAAGTCCAGGTCTTTCGACATAGGACCAGCTGCGGGACCTTGTAACGAAAATTAGGGCCTGGCTAATAATACTGACTTGAAGGTATAAGGCTGCCATCATTTCATTAGGATTATTTCTAATTGACCTGACACCAAACTTGTCCTGCAACAGAAGTTGGGCATGTATATAATCTGGATAAATTTTAGAATAATGATAGTGAAAAATTGAAACAGTAAAGAGGAAAACAAGTTTTTACCGGGAAGAAATTGGTATCATACACAACCCAAAAAAATATAACTGTCATTAGTGCTAAGTAACCACCAAGCACGATGCCAGTAGCAAAAATCTCACGCAGTTTCCAGCTATCAGGCAGTGGAGATGGCTTCACTCTATCCTTGGATATTGTCATTATTGTACCTGGAGGTATTGTCATCAGAAACTCAGGCCCATAATCATGCAAGGTCAGTCAAACTCTAACAGCAAATATAATGCAGATTGAATAAACAAGTTGATTAATCTCACCATCATTTAGTATGGCGATAATTAAAACCATGAATGGTGCAAAGTCAAACTTCCAAATCAATGCAATAAACATGAAGCCAAACTGCCAAAATGGGGAATAATTAGAATAGGTAAGAATATACAAGTAGAAATAGCACTAACATTTCTAACTTATTTTGGTGGGCCAACTTACCACAATACGAATGGTGATAGAAACTGCATAGATCTGCCAGAGTAATCAAAATTTCTGTAAGATTATACACAATGATATAATAATATAAAATCCAAAATATGGTAGACAACTTACCGTGTAGTTCTTCATTCTTTGGAAAATAGCTCTGCTGGTCAGCACTGCACTTATAATGACACTCAACCCGGGTTCAGTGAGTACAATGTCAGAAGCACCTCTAGCAGCGTCTGTAGCATCAGCAACAGCAATTCCAATATCTGCCTTCTTTAAAGCAGGAGCATCATTGACACCATCTCCTGTCATTCCACAGATATGCTTCCTATCCTGCAGCCTCTTAACAATTTCATATTTGTGTTCTACAATATCCCAATAAGATGAGTTAAAACCAATGAAATCCAGCAACAGCTTTTAAACTGTAGTATTACATTGTTGACAACTGCAGCATTCTGTATTAGTCATAAATACATCATAAACACAGCAGAAATAAGAAATAGTTTGAAGGAAAAAGGTAAAGTATGGTGCTACTTTATATTATGTTGTTAAGAGCAACAATGCAACCTCTTGTAACATATTATCAATCATACAGAGACAGAGTACCCACCCGGAAACACCCCTGCAAATCCATCAGCCTTCTCAATCAACTCATCAATAGGAAGAGAAGCAATAGAAGCATCCTTGTCTTGGCCAAGCAATGAAGAGGAGGGGTACATGTTTGTTCCCATTCCAAGTCTCCGGCCCGTTTCCTTACCAATGGCAAGCTGATCCCCTAGACAGTAGGAGAACCACATCCAAAATGTAAGCTACATTGTCAAAATCAAGACATAAGGAACAGGAATTAGTCTTCAGAATGATTTCTTACCAGTTATCATTTTAACATTCACACCAAGATTAAGAGCTCTTCTTATGGTTTCAGCACTATCATGTCTAGGAGGATCAAAAAGGGGCAGCAAACCAACCAGTTGCCATGGTGCCCCTGAACTATCTTTTGTTTTCTCAGGTACCTCCTGTAGAAAAAATCATAAACGGCAGCTATAAGTGAGGGACATTCAGTTAAGTAGAAATCAGATAATAGAATATGTTAACTGCAAACCTGTCTGGCAACTGCTAAAGATCGAAGCCCACGCTCAGCAAACTTGTCAATCACTGCATGAACCTTTTTCTTGACATCTTCTTTACAGTTGCAAAGGGTCAATATCTACGTGAGAACATGGATTAGTCGTCTTCAAGAGCATTGTAAACAGTACTAGGAAAAATTAGTACCTGCTCAGGGGCACCTTTACTAGCTCGATGCCAACGACCATCTGAATCAATGTAGGTAAGAGCAGTCCTCTTGTCTACAGGGTTGAACGGAAGGAAATGGACCTCTCTGACACCAGCTCGAGCCTGCCATAATAGATTTCATAAACATAAAATTCAAGTTTTCTTCAATCTATAGGTACAGCTTCATATAAAACAGTCAAATTCTCTATTTCTTTCTTTTAGAGTGACAGAGAGGGTGTGCGAGCACATGCAGTAAAATATTTACCTCCTTTGGATCTGCAAGCATCCCCACAATTGCAGCATCTATGGCATCCTGATTTTCAGTTCTAGAAGCCCTTGCTGCAAGAAGGATAACATGCTCTTTCTCAACACCTTTAGCAAACACTTCAATCAAATTTCTATCAACAGTCAACTTATTTAGGGTCAAAGTCCCTGTCTTGTCACTGCAGAGGACATCCATGCCTGCCATTTCTTCAATAGCTGTCATTCTTTTTGTAATTGCACCTTGCTGAGAGAGCCTGTGAGAACCAATAGCCATAGTAACAGACAAAACAGTTGGCATAGCAATTGGTATTCCTCCAATTAATAGCACCAACAGATTATCTATTCCGTCCCTGTACTTTCTGTGCTGTATCGGATACATGACTATGATCTCAATGATTATTCCCACAGCAATGGAGCAGATACAAAAATTTCCAATTGCAGTGAGAACTTTCTGGAAGTGCCCAACTTGATTGGTGCTGTCCACCAAATGAGCAGCTTTTCCGAAAAAGGTGTGCACACCAGTAGCTATTACGACTGCTTCTATCTCACCTTGTTTACATGTTGATCCAGAAAACACTTCATCTGAAGGGTTCTTGGTTACAGGAAGAGACTCTCCAGTTAAAGCAGATTGATCAATCTTCAAAGGATCACCCTCAAGAAGACGGGCATCAGCTGGAACAATATCTCCCAATTTAATGCTGATTATGTCTCCTGGAACTAAAATTGAAGCATCTTGCTCACTCCATCGACCATCTCTGAGAACCTAAGTTTTCAGCCGCAAAAAGGCGACAAACAATAAGAAGACCAAGTCAATAAATAATGTCCGGCTACAAAGTGGTGGACAAGTATATTTCACCTTGGTCTTGGGAGCTAAACCAGCCATAAGTGCTGCTGCAGCATTCCCAGCATTGTTTTCCTCAATAAAACTGATTGTGGAGTTGATCACCAGTAATGAAATGATACCAACGAAGTCCTGCCAGTCTGGAGGCCTTCCTTCACCATTAGCCAAAACAATAGCCATCAAAGCAGCAGCTTCCATAACCCATGATAAGGGGTTCCACATAAAGCCCAGAAACTTCAAAACTTTGCTCTCCTGTTCATGAAACATAAATTTCAAGTGCTTTCCCTTGTAGAAAAGCAAGGGATAGGAAAATAAACAAGAGGAGAAACAGCTCATCTGTTATACGAGGGTGGAGATGAAATTTACTTTTTTCTCTTCCAGTTTGTTTGGCCCAAAAACTTGAAGCCGATTGGCTCCTTCCTCTGATGTTAGACCTTCCCTTGTACATTTTAGCTGTTCGAACACCTCTTCAATAGGAATTTTTTCCTGATAACAGAAGATATAATGTTCATTATTCCTTCATATGTAGCAAGAATAAATTTTCCTTTTTCAATTATAAACAATCAATCTGCTGCAGCACAGCAAGTACAATCTTGCTCACTCATTCCATGGTTTTTCACTTATCTACTATGACTATTAGCTTGATCAAATGCATCTATTCCGAGACATAATTTTCACCAGCAGTGCTCATCCGGTTTGTTTCTCAAGTTATGCTTCTTTAGTAATTCCTTCCAGAAAAGTCCAACTAACAATTTTCAGAATAGTGTCTCTACGTGTTTTTCTAGTAATTCTGTAATGGTGTCACACTAATGAAACTGTATGTGCATTAACTACTATTGGTCTTTAACTTCAGTCACATTGATGCATTTTCCACAACTAGAAATTCTTTAATACTAAACCAACCAGAAACAAAACCATGCATTTTCGGATGAAATCAGAGGACTTTAAAAAAAAAAGATTAATAATTTATAATATGACCCAGATGAGGAACATATAAAAGGTTAAAAATATTCTAAAATTTAAAAAAGGAAAAGAAAGAAAAAGTGATTAGTTCAGAAGTATACTCTCGATCCCAAAGTCCCAGCTGTCATACTCATATCCAAAAGAAAAAAAGAAAATAAAAAAAAGAGCAAACAAATCCGGACCTTGAGTAACTGGCCGTCCTTTAATTTCTCAAGATTCTCATCAAAGATAACTTTTAATGTAACAATTACTAAAATAAGATGTCATACTTCGGTTAAGATCACAATTCACGACATATAAATTATTTGGTTAGAATTCAGAATTGTGATTGTTATTACAGAGACGAGGCTAAAAATTCTTTAACCATAGGGCATAAAATATTAATTTTATATTTTTTACTGTTTGACAAGAAAAACATAAATGATCGTGCGAAAGGAACAAATTCACTTCCCAACCACGTTATAGCGTTGTCAAGCCGCTGATTCCATGTGATTGGGGTTGCGTACTTCTCATCTAACCACTCCCAAAAATACGAAAAAAAATTAGTAGTACTATTAGTGTATTTTTCATGTAAAATTTCAATTACTACTAAACATTAGGTAGGTCTGCTTAAATAATCTGGGCCGTAAATCCCGTCCGACGTACCGGGCCTAGTAATCTAGAGCCCTTTAACGTGTGACGTGTCGCTGACATACTATCTGCGAAACTTAAAAAAAGTACGCCGCCGGCACGTAACAGAAAATTTCCGATGTACAGTAAACATTAATAAATTATTTATCATATATTAAACACTCCTTAAAACCCGGAAACGTCTTAGAAAAATCAGAATAAAGATCTTAGATAAGCTACCGGAATCTCGCCCAGTGCTCAAGTGAAAGCACTACGAAAAACACTTCCAACTAGTCTGCTAGAACAAATCAATCTGCTAGAACATATCAATATCGCAATTTCGATTTCATCATTTCTAAAAAAAAATTGGACGGAAACAGAAAACAATCCAAATTTTCCATTGATTAAGATATTTCTCATCGTTTTCTCTCCAGCCAAACAGATACAATCACATACATAAAAATAAATTATAGTGAGAAAGAGGATACCAAATCGACGTTTTCGTTTTTTATCTCCTCGAGGCTGATACCTTTATCGCCGCCCATGGCCTTTGAACCAACGGAATTTCGCAGAGCTGGTACGAAGAATACAGATGAAAAAATATTGGAGATCCTCAAACTGTTTGATGAAAAGCCTAAACGAAAAGCAGAGAAAAAGAAAGAGAATAAATGCAAAGAGGAGTATACATACAGAGAGAGCAGCAGAATTCAGAAAGCCGATGTCGTCCCTCTCTTTTGAGTGAAGGGAGTATATATATGAGTGATAGCTGTAGGGCTGTGGCCAATGATGGTGGTGGGCCCACGCACCAACACTTCCATGCCAAAAAATGACACCTATAACCTGCCACGCGCTGTTTCACCTTGCGTGTTGGTGACTCGTGGCAACATAATGAAATCGTGAAATAGGATTTTTTTTTCTTTTTTCTTTTTCTGATTAAAAAAAAAAAAAAGAAAAAAAAAGGAGGATTTCATTTGCATAAGTAATCCCTTACTGACATATTATATTATTTGTGTTTCCTTGTTTGGATTCCAGGAAAAGAAAAGGAGTATTCATTTTACCAGTCATTAATCTTGATTGTTTGGATTCAAGAGAAGAAAAATGGCATTTGTTTCATTTTTGTATGGATTCAATCAAATCCACTTAGTCCTTTCAAATTTCAAACAACCACAATAATTATTTTAATAATGTTTGCAATCATATTTGCCAAGATAATCTTAATTTCTTGCCATTAATTAAAGTTATAATTAATTAATGTAATAAGTATTATCAAACTTTTATATATATCATTTTAACAAGTAACATGCATTTTTGGATCATATTTATTTTGTGAGTTATATTATTAATATTGGTGAATTGAATTATTATTTTGTTGAATAGAATTATTCATGTTTGATTAATTGATAAGCTTCGTGTTAATGCCATCATACTAGTCTCAGTATTTTCATCCTTTTCTATCAAGAATAAATAAATACAAACACAAAATCTATATTATTGATCATTAGAATTTGAGAAAAGTACTTTTTTAATCCCTGTTTCTCTTAAATTTAAATTTACTCCCATATAATGAATTGTGTCTAAGTTTCTTTCAATTTTATAAAATATTAAAGTAAAAAATAAAGTCAATTACACTTTATTCTATGAATTACCACTCATTTTGTAATAGCTCTCATACATTATCGAATTAGACACATAACTCCTTTATTTGAATCATAATTAACAAATAACTCATAATCATCCAAATTTATCATTAAATCTATCAAATTAACTCAAAAAGACTAAATTGTTCTTATTATAAGTGTTTTTGTCATCTTTTTATTACATTTTTTTTTCTTTTAAAATTAAATTCCTTATATTAATTCAACTTTAGCATACATAACAATAGTTGAATTTTTTATTATCTTTATTTTTTTATTATAATATTAAACTTATCAATAAGTTTGCTAATATTATTTTCTACATTTATAAAAATTGTATAAATTTACGTTTTAATAATAATACTTTTATTATTGTATTGTAATTACTAATTTTTTTTAAAATGTGATAAATATAGAGGGTTCATTACTTCATTTGCTAAAAGAAAGATAAAATGAGAAATAAAGTATAGCAAGTGAAAAACATAAAATAAAAAATTATAATTAGTATAGTTTAGTCTTTATCGAATTATTTTATTATATTTAATAATTAATTAAGATAAAATTATTTACTAATATTAATTCAAATAAGGGTGTTATATACTTAATTTAATAATTTATCAGAATTATTATAAACAAAAAATAATTTATGTGGGTAAAATGTTATTGTAATGTATCTCATTTAAAGAAACATAAAAAGATGGTGTTAATAAAGGGCCGGAAGCTTAATTTCAATAAGCCACGCGCCATATGTTGAGCGTAGAATGATGGCATAACAGTCAACCACCAAAACAGAAATCAATCCGCGCAATCCTTTTGTATCTCCGTCTTCGATTTCCTCCTTAGTTCCTAGTTGTGATTACGTGTCAATTTCTCGTGGTTCGAGGTAGAAAATAGCTAATCCCAAACTTAAGTATTAAAATCTCGTTTTTTGACACAGTATTAATCAAAAATAATAATTTATCACATATATAATAAAAAGCATTTAATTAATTAATTTAAGAGTATTTATTGAAATTCTATAAATGAAAAAATTTGTTATATTTATTATAATCCTAATTACAATATTATTTAATACATCAATTATTACTTTAAAATAAAAATTATTTACACAAATGTATTTCAACCAATATCTTAAGGCACCTGTTAACAAATCTTATAATTTATAAATTAATTTAATTTTTATAATTTACTTGTTCATAATGTAGTATAAGTAGGTAAAAAACAAACAAACTTATTAGTTATAATTTTTTAATTGGAAAAAAAAATAAACTATTAACAAATATTAAAAATAAAATTATCCAAACTGAAATTTATTTCATTTCTATACTAAAACCAACGTATTACTTGAAAATTTTGTTGATTTATATATTAGTTTGCATTGTTGTTGTTTTTTTCTTTACTGATACAAATAAATTTCTTTTAAAAACTTAAAATTTAAGTCTGTACATATGATATAGTATCTAGAGATATCAAAAGTATCAGACTATATCATTGGATACAATCTGATAGTAATAAGTATCTATTTATACATTTAGATATTGGTAATAAACTATAATTTTATATCTGTAACTTAAGCTACGAACATGTTTTGCTTGTATTGCCTGGAAAAAAAAAAAAAAAAAAAAAAGAAAGAAAAGAAGAACCATTTAGTTGCTTGGTTATCAGCATTTTCTATTATTCTTCCCAAATTATTTGAACAAATATCAAGTGAAAAGAATAAAAAAATCTTCTGACAAATCGTATAAAATTGAAACATAAAAGTTTACACAATGTATTAATTATGCAGTTAAGTTATTATTGCGTTCTCCATATACCAATGTACTATTATCATGTGTATAGTATGAGAGTGTTAGTAATATAAGAATATGGAATAATTTTATAATATCATATTATTATTATTTGATACATCAAACTAGTGCAAAATTCATATTTTTCTAAAATACATATTTACCTCTTTATGCCACTACAATTGTAGATACATTCCTTTTTGCTCAATTAATATACATTACCCTTTTAAAAGTACGCTTAAATCCCCCTTGAAATTAGTTACAAACACTAAATTTATAGTTAGGTTATCAATTATAATCAGATAAAAAGAGATTTTGAGCAATGTATTTTAGATATTTTTAAGTTAAGCATTTGAAAATGGAGGAGTGCATGAAACATTTCACAATCATATCTTCTTCCTTTAACGACACAATTACGACAAAGTGATAAATCAAAATAAACAAAAAACTTAGAGGATTAGTCTAGTAATTAAGAATATGTGTTCTCTTTATTTATTTTTTGAGTTTTAGTTCTTTTCAATAAAGTCGTGAAAGTAAAATTTTTATAAATTACTTAATTCCATCATGAATGGTTCTTTTATGTTCGAACGGAAAAATGATTAATTAATTAAAATATGTATAAGTTAGTCCAAACACACTAACCATTCAAAGAAAAAAACATACACACACAAAGTGTCTTATGTGTGTACCTAAGAATGTGGGACATTAGCATGTAATACAAACACATGAGAATAATTTGGCTACTTTGAACTTGGATACTTTCGAATTTCTGTCATTCTCTTTTAGGTATTAAGTACAACTGGTACAAGTTGATATTCTGCCATTTTCAGTCCCAAACAATGTCTATCAATTTAATAAGACTCAGAGGTTGGTTTCATATATAATATGGTAGTCTTAATAAAATACACGCAGGAAGGGAAAAAAGAAGTAAATATAGAATTATATCACTATTAATGTTCTTCACTTTTTAGGTTAGGTGGTTGATTAGTTTCTAGAGTTAGACCTTAGACAACAACTGTTTGGTAAAAATCAGTGTCACTTTTTTCTTTTCTTTTTTTGAAAACCTTGTTGCAAAATATGAGATGTTATATATATAAAAAAATAAAAATGATTTTGTGATTTGACTTCAATAATGAAGAGATAAAATTTTTCTGTAAAAAATAGATGTTTTTAACAAGTAAATTGTTTTTAATAGTCGATTGCATTTTTGCCCAATTTTAGAACTAGGGTTTAAGTAAAAGTTGTTTTTGTAAGGAGAAGATACATACACATGCATTTGAGAGATTCAATTTACGTATTGAGTTTTTAAAAAGCAAAAGGCTAATAATTAAATCGTACCTCATATGAGATTTATTTTTTAAAATATTCTTCAACATTTTTTCAATAAAAATATAATATATTTTTAATTTCAATTTATATCTCACTAATAAATTGGATGGATCCATTTAAACACTAGATTTCAGTTGGGCATAATCCTCTAACACGACCACCCAAAAAAAATTACTCAAAGTTAGACAGCCATGTGAAGCCTTTTTGACAAGGAAAGTAATAAATATACAACAACAAAAATGTTATTGATTAGAGTCCTTTAAAAAAAGTTTATTTTTTAGTACTTCGAAGATTTGGTAAACAAAGAATTAATTCCAATTCTATTTAATATGACTTGCACTTAAAAGGAATTAAATTTGATCAAGGAATGAATGGGAAAAAAAAATTCTGCTAATTGCTTTTATGTTTAGGAGAATATAAATTTTTGACATATATATAAATTGAATTATTATATAAGGAAGACAATGACCTAACTAGTAATATTTAGTCATAGAGTTATTTGAAATGTATAAAAATATTATTTAATCCCATATTCCTATTCAAGAGTTTAAATATTTTCTCATTGTCCATATCACCCTCAATCTAACGTATTTAAATTTCTTTATATTTTTAAATAAAATAAATATTTTTTTTATCATCTACCATATTGTCAAGTAATTAACAAGGATAGATGAACATACATACTCTGGCTAATAATTTCAAAATTATTTCTCCCTACTTGCTACACTTCTTTTTCAAGTACACTTATATATATGTGGTATTCATTTGAAGACATTACTCCCTGGGAACATGTGAACATCAAATTTGAGGGTCATCATGCTTCATAAGAATATTGTAGTCCCTCTTGCAGAGGAAATTGTGGCTTTACAATTGATTGAAAATGCCATATCATGTGAGATGGTTTTCAATACAACAACTATATGTGTTTTGGTACAATTTTAGTGCTTTCACAAAGTTATTTTAGGACTCTTCTTGACCCTACTGTAAAGGATTAGGCCATGGATAGATATGTCCAAGTGTGAAATAGTAAAAGGTTAATGAGGAAAAAGGAAGAAAGATGCCATTAGAATAATTGGTTATGTTGCTAAAGAAGACAGAATGGTCATAGCCTCCAATTTTTTAGGCACCAATACTTTTTAGTGTTGTTCTACTAATTAAGAAGATTCTTAGATATAGACAACAACAGATGGTTTGGAAACGTGCATATAGGGGAAGAGGACAGACAAAATGTTAGTGAAAGCCCCAACTCTAAATTTGCAAAGATTTTTTGACAAGTTTTATGGTTTTGTTACTTCAAGAACAGCAAAAGTCCCCACTCTAGCTTCCAATATTCTTAAGAGTATATGTGGAGTAGGCAATCACTTACCCAAGTGGATAGGCATTTTATTATTCCCACCACTTTCCTAACTCCCATAAGCTCTCATGGGATTAAGGACAAGCACTTTTGTAAAACCAATAACATTCAATCATTCATACTAACTATCTTTTAAAAAGAACTACAGGATGAATTAATATTTAGATGATCTAACTAATTTGGTTTGGTTAGATTTTATTTATCTAAGACAGAGAGAAGAATAATTTGCAGGGCTATATAGAAAAGGGACCGGACAATAAATCTCTGGGGCAAATATTTTTAAAAATCGACCATGATGAATTGAAACTTTTATGAATTTATGCTCGGTATATTTGTGAGTTAAAAAAAAAAAAAACCTTATAATCATAACAACATGACACTTTGTATAGTAAAAACCAGTGATATTTTTTTTTGCTAAAATCAAGAACAAATCAATACTTATAATTAAGCAATATTATACATGAAGAAAGTATTGCTCTCAATTTATTATTGCTTAAAATTTCCTCTTTATGCATGCTGTGAGCCTGTGATGGATCTGAACTATAAAAACTGAAAGCAGGATTATTCACGGGAATGAAAGCGATAATGGAGTAAGACAACTCAAAAAGAAACGTTGGATTGAGGGACTTGATGAAGTTTGATCACATGGATGTATGGATTATCAAGAGAGAAAGATAAATGTAACCAGATAAAGTGAAAAATGTCGATGATTTGTGTTGCCACGACAAGTTGGTGAGTAAAAGCCTTTCATCAGTTTAGGTACTTGGCTCTATATTTGCTTATACATTTTATGAAGAGAAAGAACGAGAGTCTCTTTGGTTGCAGGTGAATCGCATGTGAGGTTGTCACAAGTACTATCAGAGTTTACATATAAAGAGGAGGACCATTGCTTGTGGTTGTGGAAGCATCTCTTTTTGTTATCTTAAAAGAATCAAATCTCACAGTATATTGGTGGAGAGAGAGAGAGAGAGTCATGAAATGCATGGTTCCCAATGAGAGTCCACAGAAAAAAACCCACTAGGATTATAAAGTGGAAGATTTGGTTAGGCTTATTCAAGGCCCTTTTCTATCTAGTGGGAAGGTTTGTTTTAAGTGATGAAGAAAGGTGAAGGTTAGGTCTTCTCAATGGCCTTGCTTCTTGGCATCTAAATGATTGCAATCTCTGAATAACACACAAAAGAAAATGACTTGCAAAGTTAGTGACATCTTTGCATGTGAATAGCACCACAACTGCTAAAAAGCTTGCTGTCCTCTTCTAAAATGCATCTTTTTCTACAATTTCCTGTATACTGGTAAACTTGCTTTCATTTGTCCTCCTTTTTCTTCCTCTTTTCCCCTCAACCACCAATTATTTCTTACATTTTCTCTATTTATAGGAATTAGATATGATGGAAGCACACCCTTCAGTCACTTCCATGGTTGTTTAGGATTTTGCACTCTGATCACTTCCCATTGATGAAACTGCAGAAGTTCTCATGTTTTCGCTTGCCTTGCCTGAATCATTTACCCCCTCTCCAAACTCAGTTTCTCCCAACAATGTGTGCCTAAACTTTCTTATAAAACAAACAACCAACCATGTTATATCCTGATCAAAGGAGAGAACTCAACTCACCTAAGCTTTGATTCTAAATTAGAATTAGTTAGAGATAGTTGCATGAATTATTATTTTTCATTTATATTGATCAAAAACATCATTTTTAGTGATGCTTGTAACAATCATATCCTTCTCAATGACTCATCCCCACGAAATTCTCGGTCCCCTCTATCTCATCTAACCCCATCATTTGTACCAAATCACCTCTCATAACTATGACATCCACTAGCCTACATGCATAAAAGTGGCCAATAAATCACCAGTCATGATACTATCTACATAATTAGCTGTTAGCATACCTTCTATCTTTAAATCAAATTGCTTCATCAACTCAAAACAGTGCAAAGAAGCAAAATTCAGATATGCAAATTATACCCCAGAAAAGAAAAAAGAAAAATTAAAAAAATACAGCAATATCGAGTCTAGAATCTAGGTAACATTACATTTTATCCAACCTACAGGCTACAGGGCAGAACACGTGACCAACAAAGTTATATTTTGAAGAATCACCTCACCTCATCAGAACCAAGCAAGCGCACACTAATGTTCAAAAGACAGTTCAATGCAAAGCTCATTGATTAGTTCAGCTCGACTAGTGAAAGGCATAGAATGATATTAATTGTCGTCTAATAGAATGTTGCATAAATAATATAGTTAGGGAACCTTTAATTCTTTGAACCTCCCACCAAACCAAACCAATCCAAAAGAAGAAAACCAGAAATTCAAATTAAATCAAATATACAAAAGCTTGGGAAACAAAAAAAAAACAGCTTCTTTAGATTTTAGAATCCTGAATTCAATGTAAACATCAAAAAAGGGTTCATCAAATCTGAACTACTAGGATACCAAAATCAACTTTCAATCATTGGTTCAGGGCCGGATGTCTCTGAGCAAGATTTGGTTGATTGACGCACAGAGTTAAAAAGGGTGTCCTTGATAACCTACACAGACAAAAGGAAATACAAAATCGTTTGAACTTGAATATAGATGTGCAAATTAAATATTAAAAATAGGCATAAAACTGCAATAAAAAGCAGAAATGGAGAATAGTCAAGAACTAGAATCTCTAGTCACCTGTGACATGAGACCATGAACCTGCTCCACAGTTATCTTTGCACTATCACGAGTAATCTTAGCAAGTTGTGATTCTTCCTGCAATTCCCTAATATATTAGCATATGAAATGCAAGGATAGAAGGAAAAAGTAGAAAGAGAGATGGAAGGCTCTAAACTCAGTTGTGTAGCACTTGGTTGTTTTGAAAACTAATAATGAAAGAAATCAGAATAATCAAAACATCTTGAAATTTAAATTTTACTAGCAGCCTCTGTGAACCCAAATAATACCCTAAACAATGAAATCTAAAGACGCCTTAGAAGGATTGCACAGATCAAGGTGATCTGCTGCATCCTGCATGAGGCCTCCATTGCACCCCCTGGAAAGATAGAATATGCTCCCAATCACGCAACAGCTTTGCTCTTGTTTATTGCCTAAAGTGGGTATGCCAAAAGTAATCTTTTTAGCCAGATATCATAACACATATCAGCCAATAGTATTTACTAGGACCTCTTTTCAGTGTTTGTACCATTTTATATAAGAATCCATAAGGCCCTAAATCTTCCATTGACTTTAGACTAACATGGCCTCTAACCTGTTCTAATGAGATGCTTCTGCATAGGACAATATACTTCACACCAGGTACCAAAGAAGCAAATGACTATACTAACCCAACTATCTAGAAATCTAGACTGGTGAATGTCTAATGTTGGGCTATCATGCATTGTCTATATTGTAAAATTGATGTCCATGAACAACTTTTCCAATCTAACAATAACAGCAACACCAGGGCCTAAATAAAAATCATATAGAGTCACACAAGTTCAACTAGTTCAATGCATGATGTGAAATGTGATAGGCATAATGAAATGGGTAATGGATCTTTTATGGCATTAGGTGGAAAGGTATAAGTAGATTTACCAATTTACATTACTAGGACTCTGTTCACGCCTCTACATATTTGGGTTGATAGTCCCTCTATTTTCAATAACAAATATCATATACTTAACTAACTGATCCTTAAGATAGCACTCTGTGACAAGCAATACCACTCGTTACTTTAAATAAGGTGTATTTCACTGGCATCCCACCAAATAAATTGTGCATTAACCTCTATTCACTAATGCAAAACCATTTCAAGCTAAATTGGTAGTGAGCTTATGTATTTGTTCACAATGACTTACAAATATAAATATGAAATTCATGCATGTAATTTGTGAACATGCAAGAGTTTGGGCCTTGAAAAAGAAAAACAACACGAGAAGCAGAATATCTGACAAGGGTTTTACTCTGATGAATGTAAGGTTTATCAGGGAGTTAGGCAGTGAGAGCAAATGTAAGTCTTTCTAAATGGTGTTGGTGTCTCAGGCAAAGCAATCCTTCCTTCCTTCCATTTGACCATAATTGAAAATCAACTTCTAAGTAAATATATTTTGCTGATCTCACTCTTTCTTTTTTTGATAAAAAAAAAATCCTGACAAGTTAGATGGTTTTGACCTTTGAAGCAGACATTCAGCCAACCATCATATTAGATGGCTACTTCTTTTGAACTCTCCATAAACCATATAACACTTGATGCCTAGCAAACATTGATAGAGTGACGTAACATAAACATTTCAGGACTACAAGTGAAAACACACCTCAAAAGATATTAAACCTTTTTCCTTCTGTTGAGTTACCTAAAACATAATGTGCAAAAAATCCCACATACTTAATTCATAACCTAAATAACAATAAGAAGGAAAACCCTAAGAGTAAAGATTCTAAATGGTCTGACAGTGAATAAAAAAATATCAACAGTCCAGATGTTGCAATACTAGATTTATTAAGTTAATAGATATAGAATAAGTTTGAGGATTTTTTTATCATAGCATATAATAAATCCAAGTAGCAAGAGTCTGAAAACAGCAACCAGAAACCATTAAGACAAGAATCAAATAAAGTACCTGTTGTGAATTAAAGAAACAATTACTGAAAGGTTTTAAGGAAATCACATTTCCACTTACTTCTTTCTTTCTGTGAGGTGGTGCTATTAATGAGCCAAAGCGTGAGTGTGCCAGTTGATTCTCAGCTTGTTCTAGCTTTTCAGCTGCAAGTTAAGTAGTTCATCAATCACAACCGACTCACATTTATCTTCACATTATGACGATACATAATTAAGAATTATGTCAAATCCATATCATAACAACTGCCGAAATAAAAAGTAATGGTACCTAAATCTGAGATTTGTCCTGCAACATAGTCTCCGTTACCCAATAATGGTGAAGATGAAAGGGTATTCACCCAATACTTGTTCCACAGCAAATCCAAGAGGTGCGAATCAAGAGAAGACTTAAAGTAAGTTATATCCAACGAATAATACTGCAAATGCACACAAAAATCGAGTTAGGACAAACTTTGACTACAAGTTCAAAAAAGGAGAGCATATTAAATTATAACCTGTTTACAGTGTACACCAAAGTCTTCAATCTTATTTAAAGGGATGGTCTGGTACTCCGAAATAGGCTCATCGGGAGGCTTATATCCTTCTGGGTAAGTTCTAAATGCCCCAATCTCAACTTTACCAGCAGAAACAGTTCTTGTAGGGTCAATGACTACTGCTAAAAAAGGCTCTTGAAATGTTTGGTTCAGCATTTGTGTGGAAACATCAATACCAGAAAGCCAGCATCCATAACCAGGATGAGAATGGTACCACCCAACAACATTCTCCAATCGCCCTGCCTACAAGACCCACGTACTCTGTTAGAGAACCTAACTCTAGAAACAATACAAGATTAATATGGACATTAACCAAGGACTCCTCTGAGATACATCATGGATCACGGATGAACAAATTTTTATAAATACAATAGACAAATTCAGGATAATAAGGATTCAAACTATGCATGATATCAGCAGTAAATTGTGTAATAGTAACGTTAACAAGGGCACTATAATTTCATTCTAAGGACCTCATAGATAAAGAAATTGTGTAAATAAACAACTGTTTGAATTAAGATAATGACTGAATTGCAAATTGTTCAATAGGGTTTCTAAAATCTGAACAAGGGTTCTCAAGAGCACAGCAATCTTTACCGCTTGCAAGTAATTGCAACTAGGTTTTCCAACAACTACTTAACGTTTTCTAGTCAACGCAATAAACCACAACTTGATTCATTGAAAAAAATCAGGGGAAATAACAACAAAAAGAGAATCTCTTGAAATAACGAACCTGTTTGTTAGTCTGAGAATAATCGACCATATACTCATAAGCATCGGCCTGAGCATTAACCCTAGTCTCAGTCCCTTCAACAGGCAAAGCAAAGGCATCCATAACAATAATTGCGTCGCCATCAGTCTTGCCTTGCATAAGACCCATGACTTCAATGGTGCCACCAGAGCGAGCATGGACAACCATTTTAAGGAGAGCAAGGGCAGAGATCTTAACCCGCTTGAAGTAGTGTGGGTCGTTTGTCCATGGTTTCTCCTGCTGGAACTTGGCTTGAGCAGCCTCATCGTAGTAGAAGATGGCGTCGGAGGCTGGGTCTGGATTGCTGGTAGTGGATGTGGGAGTGTCCATGGGGATTATGTTGTTTTCAAGCTCCCATGTTTTCTGTGCGACAGAAGATGACGAAAAGGGTTCCATCGTCCCTGATCCTGGTAAAAGAGAATTTTGAGAAACGAGCTTCTTTGATCTTCTTCTCTGAAGAGTATATGGGACTCTGAGTGTTGGTTCATGGCACGGTTCCGAGGATTGCTCTTTTTACAATTTTGTCCTTTACGGTATATTTTTCCTAATTGGTTCTTCAAAATTTATTTATTTATTTTAATTTTCCTAATTTCCCACCACACTTGTTGGTGTATTTTTTCTAATTAAATCATCTCAGATTTAATTATTTTAATTGGATTCTTTTTTATGACATCTAATAGATTTAATGTACATGTATTTTTGCCTGTCCTTTTTTTATATATTTTTTTTTTGAGATTGATAATAGTAAAAATTTATAATAGAAAAATCATATACATATTGATTTAATTATTAAATAAATTTATTTACTTAATTCAAATTTAGAATCTAAACTATTATTTCTGACAACAAAATATTTCTAATAAGATCATCAAATTTCTTCTGTAATTAAAATATTTTATTTGATTATTTTGACTAGATGATAACTGCAAATATTTTACACTTCCAGGAAATATTTGCACTAATAATTTCAAAAATTCTGCCATCCAATTTTAAGTACTAGCAAACACTTTTCTGAAGCAGCACATTATAATTCTAAAACATAAATGTCATTCAGAAAATACTTTACTTTCACATAAGCTATGTACTTCTGAAATTTTACCATTCACTTCAGATTTTATTTGAACCATTTACCAACTGTTAAATCATTCAAACAAATCATGCCTCATTGATTATAAATCAGCTGGTTATATTTAAGTTTACATCAAATATTTATAGTTTTCCAGACTGCCTAAAATTCTTGCCACCCAACAAAAGGAAAGAAAAGTAAAGAACAGAGATTCAGCCTATAAGTGGAAATGAACTTGGAAATCTCAATTTATTTCACTTACAAATGGCCCAACATAATCACTACATTTCTAGACTAACAGTAAATTACAGATTATTACAACAAAATTATATAATCTGACATTATTTACCCCGGCCTCTCCCTCTCCTGTTGTATCTGGTAATTCTTTTTCCTGGTTTCTCAGCAAAGCTGTTGTTGGTTTTTGATCCCATGGTCCACTGTGACTCCTGATGAGATTGGTCATGTCGTAACTCGTCATACAGCATACTAGAACTATTTTGGGAGCCATTAGCAACACCGTCATCTTCATTCGTAGCAACACTATCATTTACGTTCAAATCCAGCAGCTCAATAGAAGATTCACTCAACAGCTGGCACACCTCTTCATCAGGATTTCCTTTAGCTGGAATCCCATGGCTTGACCTGAGTGGACTGTTTCCCTCATTGCATGCTGTGGTATTTCCTCCTACACCCTGCTCTGCATACAAACTGGAAAAGAGAAAACTAACATAAATCGAGGATTTTCATTTTTCCAAAACTGTGGAAACGAATAGGCTCTTTTCTGGTTTTCCCACAGATCAATGGAGGGAGAAGTCAGAATTTTCTTCCCAAGAACTATAAGAAATAGCTATCCTGGAGCTAGAAAGCTAAGAGCCTTTTAGCTCGAGTGGTTGCCTAAGAAAAACTTCTTGACAAATTTATGTCTTGATTCTTAGCCTTGCATGTTCAATAATCATTACTATTGTTATTACAATCATACTGTCATTTGTTAAAAATGCCAATTGTCGTAAAGGACAAGGAGGCAAAAGGTAAAGATTCACAGTTACCTATAAAATTGTACCTTAGGTTGAAAATCAATACACACTGCAACTACAGTTAGTGGTTATACTTGAACTACAACGAAATTTGATAACACTATCTAACAGATTAAACAAAATAAGGCAGGCTACATTAAAGATTTGGATTTGTCATAAATGATGCAGCCTTTATTGAAACAAAACGTCCTCTTACCTAGATCCTGAAGGGGGTGAACCATTTACTACTGCACCTTTTGCTTCAACCATTTCTTTGGACATTGAGCAGTTCCTATCATGTAACCTTGAATCTGGAGTAGCACCCAGGATTAGAAGTAACAGCTGGAGACAATGATCTCTAATTTTATTTTTTTTGGGGGGGGGGGGGGGGGGGGGGGGGGTGGGGGGGAGGAGAATAAAATTTACAAGACCGTGAATGAAAACATTCCCAACAGCCAGAATAGAGACTCCAATAATATTCATGGAAGTTATTCACAAATGTATAATGGATATATCAAGATAAAATGACCACATTAAACCAAGCAGATTTTTAACTCAATAATGATACGCCAGTTAAATAAAGGACCTAAATACATCTAATTGCAATAAGAAAAGGTTTTACTGGATGAATATGAGTCTGATTCAATGGTCAGCTGATTAGGAAGTAGAATAAGACAGCTCCTAATTTAGTCAGAAATGAAATGTCACAAATACTCTTTTCTCTGTTTAAAAGTCAAAACCACATATTTCAAGTTCTTCAGGATACAAGGCCCAATCCAAGGTAGTGAATGCTGCCAACTAATCAAGAAAGCTTAAGCAGACTACGAAGCATGTACAAACGAGGACAAGAATTTATAGGTGAACAGTTAGCAAATTGAATGATGCGAATGAAGTTGAAAATAAAGTTACAAAGAATTTACAGATATCTAATCTTGATAAACAGAATCATATTACAAAAGGGAAAGAAAACCAGTCAAACAAATCAGAGAACTTCCTTCAGATTTATCAGGACTTTGATTGGCATTATTCAAGACAAAATCCAGGCAAGGAAATGTCTGCCTGAGAAATAAATGACATGTAGACAACTTGGCACAATAGAGGAACACATAGAACACCATGAATACAAAAACCTATGAAAACAAAATCAAATTGCAAAAAAGATTCTGTCAGATAACAAGGAATGGTGCAAAAGTTCAAAAAAGTTTACTGCAAATTGAAGCACAGATCAACATGGAATTAGTATATTGCTTCTTCAAAGGGTCTCAGAAATCTAACCTTCCACAATTTCTTCTGCAACCAAGCTCAGCAGGTGGTTAGTTCTGCTAGTGTTGTCAATGCCATCAACGTTATCCAAACCATCACCACTGTGATATTTAAGGAAATGTTTGTCAAGCAGGGAATAATTTGAAAGAGAGTATTTCAGTCACCCCAAAATGAATTGGTCTGAACTTCTAAGACCCGGATAGGCCCTTGCATCAATTTCACCACTCTCATAGACACACTATAAAGGATTCTGTGTAGAGGTAAAAATTAGGTTGCACCTATGACTATAGCAATCCTTTCATCTTATGGTAACTACAATTATAATTTGCTTCTTTCATATCGTGGTAATTACATTTATAATTTATTTCTTTCATGATGTCATAATTATGCTAACAATTTGTCTCTCCCATATTGTGGTATTTACATATATAATTGTTTTCTTTTTTCATATTGTAGCCCAACTGCTTAAAGGATTGGCATGATGGTAACTAGAAAAGGAAATCAAAACGCGCATAATCAGGAGAGGAATACACTTGACACGCAGAAGCATGAGCTGGAGGTAGTCGCCATATTAAAAAAATTAAGATGCAAACTTAAAGCCATAGCAATATCTCATGAGTGACTAATAGATTTATAACAAAAATATTCAGCATAAAGCAGCTTCAATGCAACATCACCCTTAACTGCATACAGAACTACTAGGAGGAAGAAACACTTTACATGATGAAAAGCGACTAGTATAAATTCCAGCAAATCCAAATGACAATAAAGACATAGAACTGAAGGGGGGTGAGAAAAAGAAAGAAATCCACTGACCTATGTTCTACAGTCTTGATATGTTCCAATGGCCCGATTATTTTATCCGAGCAAGTTATCTCTCTGCATACATCTTGTGGACCTACATTATATAGTTTTCCATGAAATAAGAACTTTCACTGGACCAAGGAAAAAAAGTCTAAGAGAAAATTGCATTATGTTAATATTTTTTTGGTCCAGTGAAAGGCAACATGAATCCTTAAAAGCTTCCCAACTGCCCAACTCTATTGTGAAAGGCAACATGATTTCAAAATTCTTTCAACTTGCATTCTGTTTCATTGAGCTAAGTTCTAAAGGATACTGAGAAAGGATGAAACACTAGAAGTTTGCTTTTATAAACAAAAAAAGAGTATCAGCCTAATGTAATATTCTCTAATCTCTATACTTTAGCTCCACAATCTCCTTCAAGACTAAAAAAAAAGCTCAGCTACTACCGCTCTTATATAAGGCTGAAACATATCTCAGCTAGCCACAGACTTTCGGTGGAGACAGTTTATTATTGTTGCTAACCAAATGAAAAAATGTATCCTACTAGCTGATGTAGTGTAGTGATTAAACCCAAATTCAACAAACATATGATCCATAATGTAAATATTCAAAATGAAATTATTAATTCAACTGATGAAAAAGATTAAGAAGCATTACCTTCAATGATCGGAACGGCTTCAAAACCCTTGAGAAAAAAAAAGGCTCAACCATGTTAGGTGCATAACTCAATCTTAAATAATCATCAATACTATCAAAGATTTTTAGACTTGATATCAGCTTATTAAAGAATAGTCACTTTCCAACTTCAATTTACTAGGTATCCAAAAGGGCATAAAAATGTAAATTCTGATTCTTCTACTCACCTGGTTTTGTTCAGAATTGATAATAACAGGATCAGACACAAAGGCTTCATTGAGAAACGCATCTTGCTTCCTCTCCATAACTGAAGGGATGGAAATTAAATTACATGTATTGAAATTTCATACAACTTTTAATTTCTTTGTATTGGGAAAGTTAATTGACTTTTAGGCCACCTATTCTGACAACAGAACAAGTTACCAGAATAAACCCAACATATTTCCACAAAGCGGTAACAGAATTATACCAGGAGAGGAATGAGAATTGCTTAATCCTGTGGCCCGGTTTGAAGACGTATCTATAGGGATTGTAGGATTACGCACTAAATCTCCTGTAGCTTCTAGTTTTCCAGGAGCTTCTGATTGTACATTATTTTTATTTTCTAAAGCAAATGAAGACCAATCAATTTTTTTGGATGGGAGTGTCCGAAGCATCTCTTCTGTTGCCCTGGCTCGCACTCTCCGTATTTCATCCTGAATATTCCATGATCCACTAGCTGGAGAGTTCCTTTTCAGCTGCATTGCAATTTGCACATGCAAATTATAGTAAATTAGGCAAGTAGAATGTTAGTTTTGAAACTCTCAACTAATTATTCCATGAAAAAACATCTAAAATCCGGCCACAAACATAGACAACTCTGGTACTACCTAAAAGATGAAAAAATTAGGTGGCTGTACTACTAAAGAACCTACTTAAACAGAGATGCTAATAAGATTAACTAACTTGGAACATCATTATTGCAAAAAACGGAAACCTTAGGGCCTCTTTTTATTTTTCTTGAGAAAAATAATCGTATTAGGGTGTATATATATTGCTGAAGTGGAAGCTGAAAACAAACAAAAGCACTTAGATGCTATTTACATTTATCCTTCTACTATAAAAAGGTTTTTTAAGAAACAGTTCTTGAAACTTGATCAATATTGTATTTTCAAACTATTTTCCATTCTAGATGATTTTGAAGATAGAAACTGTTCCCGTGCAGCAACCAAACAGCCCATTATTTTTCCTGTCAACTCAGTATCAAATCTAAGTCATGATTATTTACCAAAGCCATGCCCCCGGAAATTCGATGAGATGCGAGACACCCAAACACACCTAAAAAGGTAAATAAAGCTCCCACTGATAAAAACAGATGCAAAGATCTGTTGTTGCCTCAAATATGACACTCCAATTTGACTTGAACTCGGCACTTTTTAATAATAATAAATGAATTATACGTTCTGTACCAAGCCTTATCGCTTGTTGGCTTGCAAATATCCTCTAACTTGTTACTTATTTTCCCCATTATTAATATTCCCTAGGAAATTTTATAACATTTCCAATATCCAAGCCCCCAAATTCTAGATAAGAGAGAGATTAGATATATATATATATATATATATATATATATATATATATTGTGTTGGTAACCTAGAAATTGCTTTTGATAATATTCAACTTCCCTCCTGACCTGCCGACCTCCATTCTAAATTCTCAAAAATAGCATCCCATATTCTGAGGACACAATTGTACAGCAGGTTAAAGGAAGAGACCTGCCATTTAAACTTCTTCCATTTTATCAGTACTCCAATTCCCAAAACGGATCCATCTTACTTTTGCTAAAATTATTTCTGAACTCAGACTATGAAAACATATCAACTGCCAATGCAAAGGAATAGTTTCTCTACATCAGCAAGACGAAGGGTAGTATTTATATGAAAATAAATAATAAGATATGAAGAGAAATACATGAAATCTGAAACTCCTTCTTCCCAAACCCAACAGCACAGCTTTAACACCATTGGCCCTCTGAAGCCTTCAATACTAAAAACAACTAACTAAATTTTAGAAGATATTAAAAAGAAATATAAGAATAAAACATGCAGTCTTATGACCAAACAAGTGAAAATCCAATGACCGAAAAAACTTCCAAATCTGAAAATTATTAATACATCCTTGCAATGTGAAATGTTTAAGCTTCTTCAAATCAACAGCCACTAAAAATATGTCGTTTATGCTCCATGGAAGTGTTTTCCTTTAATATCTTAGTGCTATAAAGAAACATGTATTTCTTTTAGAATTCCTTTTTTTGATAGGTAGAAGTCCTCTTTGTTTTAGGATTCCTCTTAATGCCCCTCTCCATCAGTTTTTCTCCAAAGCTACATCTTGAAAATACGGTAACCAACAAAGAACCACAAAACCAGATACAGGTGAAGCTGTCATCTACATAGACAACTTGTTTGCATACGAGAGCCAAAGATTTTCTAATAACAATAAAAACTACCTTCTACATAGCTTCAGAAAATAAAGATAATTTCAAATGGCACCTTAGATGTAGAGGTAGAATTGCCACTAATTGAATATGGTAGTTCTTCTTTAAATAGTTTTATATTCACCGATGACGGCGACCTAATATGTTCCATAGAAGGAGAAGCCCATGGAGGGCGTGCCTGCATATATGATTTTGCAATGTCAGCAGGTGAACCTACTTCGTCTTCAGAAGCCTGCAAACCAACCAAAACCCAACAGATATATCAGCAAAACCAAGAATTATAAAACTTAATTGCTGTGACACTATGTGAAATGGAAAAGAATAAAATCATTACAACACTGCCTCTAAGAGATCACAAAAAAGTAACTAACTTGCGGCAATGTAACAGGAAGTGAACTGCAAGTTCCATAATGCAGATCAGATTCCAAACCAAATATTGACTTCTTCTCCTTCAACCATTTTTTCGCCTCCAAAATGGCTGTACTGTAGAGATCAGGTGTGTTTAAATCTGAAAAATAATTGAGTAATATTCGTGAGATATGAATAAAAATAAAAATTATTAATCAGGTACAGATAACCAGCAGGTTAATTATCAAGTATTGTGTTTCTAAGCAATACCACTTCCAACTGTTGCCTCAGGTACATCATTTGGTCTCCCTTCCTCTGCATCTCTATTGGGACGGCAATCCACTCTTGATTGAATAATTTCCGTTAACCTATCACATTCTTCCCTGATAAAAAGCAAATGTTATTCAGAATGTGTACACAAATAATACAAGACAATATAATTTTGATAGGTTCAATAATTACAAGATTACTTGAAATAATATGTAGAGACTCTATACTATAGATTACAAGCAACATAACAAATATGGCCCCGCAATCTCGTAGTTTACACATTGGTTAATGCTGATCAATTTCTTTTATTAAATATAAACCACTTCATGCTAGTGCTTTTCAAAGTTTTCAACCTACTTTTATCTTCTCTGGTAGTGGACATAAAGTGCAGAGATAAAATTGAAGGCCAGACATGAATATAAATAACATCATTACTACTACTTTACTTCATCTGCTGTGCCTGTAACTAATCACAAGGCAGAGCTGATTCTTACAAAGTTACTCGGTAGCCAAAAGCTAGAGCAAATGGACAATTCTATATTAGCAGCATATGTATGCTGGAAGGTCATTGAAAGAAAGGAAGCAAGACTACATGGGATTACCCCTAGTTTCCTTTAGAATTTCCATAAGCTTTAGTGTCAATATATAAAACAAGAAAGCAGTTTGTATAATTTTGAAAGAAAACAAACACAAAAGGCAAACATGTAGCAAAAAGGGAAAGGAATGTAAAGCAGCAACCATGGAAAAAAAAAAAAAAAACTGAACACGAGAAACTACACATTCTACATTACCTTGAGAAAGTCTCCTGCTTAAGTAGCTGTTCAATAACATGCTTGGTTTTGCTATTTGCAACTGCTGGTTGAGGCTCCTTCCCTGAGCGACCAATCAGAACCAATGCGCCACTCTTCTATCATAAAGATCAATATCATATGTCTAAAAGAGAACCAAGATGAAACCAGAAGAGTCCCAAATATATAACTACAAGAAGCGTTTGCATGGTCAGGAAGTTTGGAAATGTTTCTGAAAAAACGAAGATTACAGATCATATACCTAATTTAAAGGGAAAAGGTGGTCCACAATTATATTTTTACAATCTAAGAAATTTCTAGGATTAATAAACATACCTATTTAAATATTTTATCTAGCCCTAGAGGCGAGATGAGGGAAAAAGGACAGCTAAAACATTAGGCATAACAGGAAAGGAAGAAAAAGCTCGAAAAAGCAGTCAGCTGTTCAGCTACCAAGCAAATGATAAATCAAACAAAATTAAATTTAGACGTGAAAAAAGTTCCTGAAATTGTAGCTACCTAGCCAATTAGGGGAAAAGACCAAAAAATGATATCTTGTCTCAAAAGCTGCACCAAAGAAAATAATTATATTTTTAATATTTGGGGTTCACTGGGAGGCCCATCGAACCTCGGACTATACAAGAAGGATAGCCCATCCCCTTTTGTACAAACACGACCCCTCACACCCTAGGAATGGAACCTGACACCTCTAGATTGTCGATCCCAGGATCAAAATCATTCTAAAGTTGGACAGAATTCCATAAAGTGAGAACCAAGCCTAACCAAATACTAGCGGGAGAAATGATAACCAAACTATTTAAGAACCATTTCCAAGAAAACAAGCTTAATTTCAGAATTCACTATTTATTTTTCCCTGTTCTCTGGTTTTAATTTTCAGTATGAAGCATACAAAAGCATAGAAGACATTTATTTTCCTAAAATTTAATATTGATCTCTAGCACTAGTCTCTCTGTATCTAACACAAGACAAATAATTAGAGTAAAGCATACCTTCCTCAATTCATCATGATCCTGAAGATTTACATCATTGTCTTCATTGTCAGTAGCAACTTCATCCTCTGCAAACAGAAATCAATGAGAAACTTACAAAGGCTCCAAAGCAAATGGCCAGTTACATTTATTATTTATGACACCAGCATAAATGCTATTTCATTTAGCTGTTCACCCAAACAGATAAATGTAAACACATCACAGTTTTTAACCTTCACAATAAATTGATTGACTCAAATAATTAAAGTAAAACCCAAAGGCTAAAAATGATTGAAAAATGATGTTCATTCCAGAATACCTACATGGTCAATAAAATATAAAATATAAAATATAAAATATATAGGGTGGCTGCATATGAAACAATAGAAGATACCCCGTTACATATGCATCCTTTGTCCTTTTTTTCCTGAAACATTTCTCTGTGCTTATATATGAGTTGGAGTATCATAATATATAAAATGGTATATAACATAATATAATCATATATAGAAATAAAAATGTAGCCAGACAACAATAATTAGTTTAACACTTGCAGTCTTGCATTCTTGTAGTTTTGCATTCTTGCAGTCCTGCAGTCTTGCAGAATAGCTTGAATGCAGAAAATGTTTATATAGAGAGTTAAACTCAAGTTGTGACTTAATGAGCAACAACATAAAGCAAACCCTACTCTTAAGTACTGCAATTCATACAAGGGGTATATATTATAGACATAATAGCACCTGAATCGCTACCAGAAGAAGATTCTGAAGATTCGGAATAAATAGCAGACAATAACAGCTTCCCAGCACCGGTAGCAATAGAACGAGTGGGTGACAAAATAAAACGAGAAAGCCAATTAGGGTTTTGGGGATCCGGATTGGGCAAGTTGGGTCGGTCATATGGAGTCTTCACACGCGCAGTTCGCCTGGTTCGTACAATTTTCCCGCCCGATCTAGGAACAGTCGCCATAGCCGTGCACAGAGTCACGGACAACAAACGGAAAAAGAAACGGTGAGTCGGTTGGCAGTCGGAAGAGGTAGAAGAATTCAGGTGGCGTTTGTCAAAATTTCAAGAACCTCTGCTCGGAGAAAGGAGCAGCAGGAGGAGGGAGGGAAGGAAGAAAAGGCTGCGGACTTGGGAAGCAAAAACCGTATGGGATGGTTGTTTGTAGCGGTTATCTTTGGTTTATTACATACATGCCATGATGACTAAGGTGTCTGTTTCTGTTTTGTTCGACGAGAAGAAGCAGCAGTCCGAAGTCATGCTACAAACTGCCGTTTTTGTTAAAGAAAACCCCAAACAAAATTAATAAAAAATAAATTTACTCTAAAAAAAAGAGTAAATGCACATGACATACTACTACTACAATAAATAGTTAGTATACATATTAGTAATCATAATTTTGCCGATTAGGTTTGTAATTAATCATCAAATCTTAGTTTCGGTTCATGTTTATATATGTGTTAAAAATATATATATATATATATATAAATGTGTAAATATTGTAATAATAATTGTAATTTATTTATGTATATAAAAACATATTTTAAAAAGTTATGATGTCTTGAAAGTTATATATCATGAAATATGTGAAAAGTCACAGAATAAAAAGTTGTCGTGTTTTTATTTTAATTATTCAAGGCACTAATTTTGTGAATAATTATTTGGTAAACTAAATTATAAATTAAGTTGTTGTGCATATTTATAAAAATTGTATTAGTAAATTTCTCCATTCGAAACTGCTGTTGAGCTCTTCTATCTAAGAAGCTATTTAGGATTTTAACAGCTACTTTCACTCCACTTGAAAATTGTTCTTTGCATGCTACCCCAAAATGTCCAGAATCCAACTTTGTTAAATTGTTATTAGTGAATTTCTCTATGCAAATCTAACCAGCTTATCCCTTACAGTTCTTGGAAGAAATTTTCTGTAGTTGGTGCCTGTCTCATGCTCCGAGACTAAGAATCCATCCAAGATTGGAGAAGCAACTCTTTTAGCTTAGTCTGCAGTTTTGGTATACAATATATTTGAAACAATGGAGGCAACCATTCCAACAGTTGCAGTTATTCATCATGAGAGCTCTCACTACTGCCAGACTAGCTTCAGATCACCCTTTTGCTTGTAAGTTTTAAGCACCAATTAACAGCAAGATCCGCCTTGTTCCTGTTTCTCTCACTGCCAGCAATATTAAATTTCACCATACGAAGAAACTTGACACAATGAAGCAGCAGGAAAAGAATGATAACAAAAGCAATGGAAACCATAGTTATATGTTTCCTAGTTTCACCAACAATTAAGGTAAGACATAGCTGTTAACGATAAAACCTCGAGGAGGGAAACTTAGATGTAAGATTTGCTTTCATGGTGTATGTATCAAGCAAACTTTTGAAACATAAAACATTAAATATCGATATGGTGAACAAAGAAAATTTTCTGAGAATTGAAGTAAAACAAGATGAAACTAAATGACTATTTTCTGTGGATAATGACTGATATAAGTTATAACTCACGGTTAACTTTCAAGATACTTTTGTTTAATTTTTGCAGTTATGGTTTTCTGGCTGTAATTCATGTGGAATAATTACATGGTTTATCCTTTTTTCAGATCATTTGGAACAAGCACCTTTGAGGTGTGAATTTAGTCAACATAAGGACAAAACAGATAATGTCAAACATTCCTTATTACAAGTAATAACCATGCTTCTCATGAAATAACAAAAACCATAACAATCATGCTTGAAGTTTTACACTCATCCTCAATTCCTTTTCCACATAAACCCTCTCTACTTTTCAGAACTAGCAAACTGTATCTCATACTTGGACATGATTGGTGTTGCCTTCTGGTTGGACAATGAAGATTCAGTTTCTGGAAGAGACTCTGAGTTGCCTGAATCTGTATCAGTTTCTCTGCCAGTTGAGGTTCTTGAACTGTTAGACGTGACACTCTTCAGTTTTACCACCCCTTTTCCTTTAGAATACAGATAGCTAAACGGATCCGGAGGTGGCTCAATATCCACTTCCCCCTCCAACATTGTCACCACAGCACTCATTAGTGGCCTTTCTTTAGGGTTGTATTGAACACACCATAAAGCCACCATACACATTCTCAATGCCTTTTCCCTATTAGCTTCTTCTATCCCGCAAACCACTAACATTTCTGCTAATTCATTTTTTTCATATTTATCCCAAACATGTTTCGGGAACCAATCAAGGCTATCAGAAGATTCAACATTACTGTTCCTCCTTCTCCTAACTATTTCAAATACTAACATCCCAAAGCTGTATACGTCACAATTGTGTGTTATAGGAAAATTCTTGTAATAAAGTTCAGGCGCGGAGTATCCAAAAGTGCCCCTATGACCTGAGACAGAATCATGGGTGTTGTCCCTATTACAAAGCTTTGCAAAACCAAAATCTGCCACCTTGGGAATGAAATTTGCATCTAGGAGAACATTTTCAGGTTTAATGTCATAATGAATGATTCTCTGCTGGCATCCTTCATGCAAGTAGGCTATACCTTTGGCTGTGCCAACTGCAATATCATGTAGCTTTTCCCATTCAATATCCTGATTTTCACTAAACAAGTGCTTTCCCAATGATCCATTTTCCATATATTCATAAACAAGGGCTGTCACTGAGGGTTCATAGCAGAAGCCATATAGTCTGACTAGATTTATATGGTATGTTCTGCCAATAGTGCCAGCCTCTGCCATAAACTGGTTTTGAATTTTTCTGTCTAAGCTTCTATTTAAAATTTTAACAGCTACTTTCACCCCGTGTGGAAACTCTCCCTCAAAAACTACTCCAAAACCTCCAGAACCTAACCGTTTTGAATAATTATTGGTGAATTCAATTAGCTGCTGAGGTGTAAATTTAACTGGCTTCTCTTTTTCTAGTTCTTTTAAGAAATTATCTATAGTTGATGTCTCAACCACTTGGACTCCATTGGAGATTGGAGAACCAACTCTTGGTGTCTGGTCTGCAGTTAAAGTCGGTGTTTCAACCTCCCTAACAGTATTTGGAGAACCAACTCTTGGTGTCAATTCTGCAGTTCCGGTGGGTGTCTCAACCATCCTGACTGGAACTGCATTGGAGATTGAAGAAACATCTCTTTGTGTCTGGTTTGCATCTCTAGTTGGCTTTTCAACCTGCCGATCCAGGACTTGTTTGGAGTTTGAAGAAGCTACACTTTGTGTCAGGAGTTCATCTATAGCCTTTAGTAATGGTGAGAGGAGCGGGCAAACCATAGCAGCAAAGACAAATACTCCCACACATACAGATATAACTGTTATAAATATATCATATATGCAAACTTCATTAGTCTTCCATAGAATCACTTTGACACTAAAAATGATATTGAGTTCTAATTCCTTTATCTCAAGTTTGAAATCTTACTCTTTCCTATAACGTGGTCAAACTTGGCACTCACAATAGTTGTGGTTCCATTAAGGGAATCGCTAAAATTCGACATCTGTAAGACCAAAATTGGACAAAGTGGACTATTAAGAAAAAAGGTTGAGCAGCTTGCATGTGATTAATGATCACTACACAGATCTATGTATTTTTTTACATGAAAATAACTATTTCCAAACTTCCAACTTTAAATATCACTGTAGGGTTATAATCACTTTAGAAAAAAAATAAGTATGAGTCAGATAATTTGCTAAATGAAACACACTTTTTTCAGTATATAATTCAGATTGAGTACTGACTTTCTTGATAGAACATCTAAATTAAATATTTGAACTTCCAACATATAATGGTGTGAGAGCACTCACTGTCACGCTATATAAGTTGAGATCACCCTTTGCTTTTGAGCACCAAATGGTGCTGCATCAAGGTTCAGTTTTGTTCTTACTTCTTCAGCAGCCTGCAAAATTAAATTCCAGCCATAGAAAATTAATCATATAAATCAAAATACTACCGCAACTAAACACCAAGAAGAAAGTAGGATGAGAAGGATAATAAAAGCAGTGGAACCTTAGTCTGTTTCTCACTTCTGTAAACCACTACGATAAGAGACAGCCATATATAACACCTTGTTCAGGGAGAAAACCTATCTGAAATACTTGTCTTTCATGATTTATGCATCGATATAACCAATGAAACATATAACATTAAATAAGCATATGGTGGAACAAAGTTAAGTTTATATGTACCTCTCGAAAGAATAGAGTAAACAGTATGTAACTAAATTATTCAAGTTATAACTCATGGTTCACTTGCAAGATTATTTTATTATCTTTGAAATTGAAGTTTTCTGGATGTAGTTGTACATGTAAAACTTTCAATACATGGAATATATCCTTTATGCAGATCACTAGCAAGTTGTCAGAAAATGGGACAAAAATGGAAGACTTTGAAGTTTTGGTCAGGAAAGAGACTTATTCGACATTAATTTTTTTTTTTTTTTTTTACTTCTAAAACATAGTGAAACTTTTGTGGTTTACTTGCTTGAGAAAGAAAGTAGAAGGTGATTTTGAATTTCATAAAGGGAAGCTTCTGAACCATACATATCAAAGGGCTTCTCAATCCAAAATATAATTCCAGACATCTTTTACTAGCTAGACAATAGTTTTCCTCTCAGCCTTCTCAGTTATTCTGCAGCTCTGCTTTACTCGTGCAGGCACAGGTAAAGGGTGCAAATAAACTAGTCAAGGTGACTGGTGACTGCAGGTGCTTCTGTAGAGCCTTGCGATTCTTTACAGGGATCAGAAGCAAGGGCATTGGAGCCGCTGCTCTATACAGTGCGTGGAATCTTTGTCATTTTGGATTGGATAAATGATGTATGGCTCAACAAAACTCTTCCTTCAAATGTAAACATCCAGGTACTTATGTACGTAAATAATTGTGTACTTTTTAGTTAATTGTATTAATTTTTTCTTTATAAAATTTTAAAGTAAGATAATGCAGGACATTTGTTCTGCTTTCTAATACCAAGCTTTCTTCAAGGGCATTTGAGAGGTATTTCAAGGACAAGGGAGAGATTTGTTCTAAGATGGCAGAGAAAAAGCGTTCTGTATGTTCTTCTTCAACAAGTCACAAGCACCCCATAACAAATCTGATTAATAATAAACCAATGTAATCTGGTAATTAATCCTTTTTCTTTTCTCAGGAAATAACAAAAACCATAACAATCATGCTTGAAGTTTTACACTGATCCTCAATTCCTTTTCCATATTAACCCCCTCTACTTTTCAGAACTAGCAAACTGTATCTCATACTTGGACTGTGGGACAATGAAGATTCAGTTTCTGGAAGAGACTGAGTTGCATGAATATGTATCAGTTCCTCTGTCAGTTGGGGTTCTTAAACTGTTAGACGTGACACTCTTCCGTTTTACCACCCCTTTTTCTCTAGAATACAGATAGCTAAATGGATCCGGTTCAATATCTCCAACATTGTCACCACCGCACTCATTAGTGGCCTTTCATTAGGATGGTATTGAACACACCATAAAGCCACCATACACATTCTCAATGCCTTTTCCCTATTAGCTTCTTCTATCCCTTTCTGCTAATTCACTTTTTTCATATTTATCCCAAACTTGTTTCGGGAACCAATCAAGGACATCAGAAGATTCATCATTAGTGTTCCTCCTTCTCCAAACTACTTCAAATAGTAACATCCCAAAGCTGTATACGTCACATTTTTGTGTTATAGGAAAATTCTTGTAATAAAGTTCAGGCGTTGAGTAGCCAAAAGTGCCCCTATGACCTAAGACAGAATCATGGGTGTTGTCCCTATTACAAAGCTTTGCAACGCCAAAATCTGCCACCTTGGGAATGAAATTTGCATCTAGAAGAACATTTTCAGGTTTAATGTCATAATTAATGATTCTTTGCTGCCATCCTTCATGCAAGTATGCTATACTTTGGCTGCGCCAACTGCAATGTCATGTAGCTTTTCCCATTCAATATCCTGATTTTCACTAAACAAGTGCTTTCCCAATGATCCATTTTCCATATATTCACAAACAAGGGCTGTCAATGAGGGTTCATAGCAGCCATATAGTCTGACAAGATTTATATGGTATGTTCTACCGATAGTACCTACCTCAGCCATAAACTGCTTTTGAGCTGTACAGCCTGTACTGTCTACGCTTCTCCTTAAAATTTTAACAGCTATTTTCACTCTATTTGGAAACTCTCCTTCATAAACTACTCCAGAACCTAACCGTGTTGAATAATTATTGGTAAATTCAATTAGCTGCTGAGATGATTTAACTGGCTTCTCCTTATATAGCTCTTGTAAGAAATTTTCTATAGTTGATAGCTCAGCCACTTGACTCCATTGGAGATTGGGTGTCTGGTCTGCAGTTATATACATAGTCGGTGTCTCAACCTCCCTAACAGGAATGGAAAGCCAACTCTTTGTGTCTGTTCTGCAGTTCTGGTCAGTGTCTCAACCTCCCTAGCTGGGACTGCATTGGAAATTGAAGAAGCATCTCTGTGTCTTGCCTGCATCTTCAGTTGGTTTTTCAACCTGCCCAACAAGGTCTTCATTGGAGATTGAAGAAGCTCCACTTTGTGTCTGGTCTTCATTTATATCATCACGTGATGATGAGCAGATCATGAAAACAAATCTAGCTACAGGACCTATTCCCAGACCTACAAATGTGGCTTTAATTATATAGAAGCATATAATGCAAAATTCATTAGTCCTCCATAGACCATTTTGTAACTAGAAAATGGTCTAATCCTTTATATCAAGTTTGAAATCTTACCTATTAATCCATGTTTGTCGGAATCGCTAGAATTTGACATCTGTAAGACAAAAATTGGATAAAGTGGACTCTTAAGAATAGGTTATTGAAGAAGCTTCAGTAATGATCACTTCACAAAGTGACAAAACCATGTGATTTACATGGAAATAACTTTTTTACAACTACCAACTTTAAGACTTATCACTCTAGTTATGATTCACTTTGGAGAAAAATAGTACGTGGCACAGATAGTTTGCTAACTGAAACACACTTTTTTTTCAGTATAGAATACAGAATTAAGTACTTGCCTTGATGATCAGATATCAATCCGATTGAAATTAAACAGTGACCACCAAATGCTTCTGCATCAAGGTTGATCAGTTTGTTCCTACTTCTGTTTCTGCTTCCTGTGAATTAATTCCCCATATAGAAAATTAATCATATGAGTAAAAATAATATAGAAACAGAGCACAAGGCAGCAAGTATGGAGGAGAATGATAATAAAGGCAATGGAAACCTTAGTTCTGTTTCCTACTTTTACAAACCATTTAGATAAGATATAGTCAAGTTTGGTTTTGTAATGTTGTGATTTTTTGGGAAGTATTGTGCTTTCATAGCTCTATTATAACTATTTAAAAAAAAAGTTACAGCAATAGTGTTTAGTAAAATAATACAAAAAATAATCTTAATAAATAAAAGACACATATTAGTGTTTGGTAAATTCATTGTATAGCAGCTCCAAATATTTATATTGACTATAATAGAAATCGATAATAAAAAAAAATAATTAATTTATTACATTAATTAATAAAAAGATAAATATAAATTTTTATTAAAAGTTAAAGTTATATTAATTTTTGAAAGCAAAAATTAATTTTTAAAAACACCTCTTAAAGTACTTTTAAGAACACACGTTTATGTATTTTTAAAAGCACCACTAACATTTAAAAACAAACACCTCACTTTGTTTACCAATACAAAAAATTAATTTATATTTTTCACAAACATAAATATTATAAAAAATAAAAAAAAAACATTTTCAAATCAAAACATTAAATAACTGTAAGATAACAACTATGGCACTACTGGGTCAACACTCAAGTGAAGTCATCAAGTACTTATGCCTCGATTATTTCAGTATGATATTTATTTTACCTCGATTAATTCACCTTTGTGATCTAAACAAAGACGCAAAAACTAAAGAAATTATGATAATTTTATTACTCACTGCAGCCCCAAAAAATTTGGTTCACGTTTTTAGAAGTTGATGCAGCCAATAATAATGCAAAGGTTCCTCTCTGGAAACGGCAATAGAGAATCCAAATTTCAAAAAGCACTGGGTTCTGTTGGATTTGTAGTTTACAAGGGAAAATTTTCCAAATGGGATAGAAATTGCAGTGAAATAGGAATTTAGACAGAAGTGCTGAAGAGCAATTGGTTATTTGAATTCAGATATATGGATGTAATATTTCATATTGGGTTCAGTTTTCTAGAAAATATAGAACTTTCTTTAATTCTTGATTATTCACGTTCTTTTAAAATAAAAAAAAATTTATTTTTATTTTGTCTTATTTTTATTCTAAATTCTTAACCTAATCTAATTCTAACATTAACTTTAAACTTTAAGCCTAAAGTTAAACATAAGTCTAAATCTAATTCTAATTTTAATTTTAATTTTAGTTTTAATCTTAATCCTAATTCTAATCCTAATTTTATGAAAATTTATTTTAAATAGATTGATGTTAACAAAGATTAAGAGAATTTTACTTGTTAAATTTCTAAATAATTCTAGAAGATTAAAATTCGAAATATTGTAGTCTATTATGTAAATAATTTTTTGACAAAAAAAAATAAAAATTATTGTGTTATTATTAATTTAAATTATAATCGATAAATATTCTAGTGATTTATGTAGAGATTTGTGTACACGGACTGGGCTGGGCTAAGTAATACCCACAGCCCTTTGGACTCAAATGGTGAACTGGACCCGTCAACCCATTTAAGAATAATATACTAACCGACCCAAAAGCCACAGATAGTGGGCGGTGGGCGGGTTTTTCTTCACCGACTACGACGCCCATTGTATACCTTTCCCTCTCCCACAAAGATAGCATAGCAGCCTCCATTAAAATCAAACCAGCCTACCTTCTCTTGCTTTCCCTTTGGTTGGAGCTTAAGGGTTTGTTACATTGAAGTTCAATCTCTGATCGAAGAAGAAAATCAATAACAATCAGAGGAAAAATCATGCCGGGATTGACTTGCAACTCTTGCAACAAAGAATTCAATGATGATATAGAGCAGAAGCTCCATTACAAGTCTGAGTGGCACCGCTACAATCTCAAGCGCAAGGTTTTCCTCTCACTTTTTTTGGTCCATGAGATTTTTATTAGTAATTAATTTAATTGTTGGGTAATTAATTTTAGGATTAGGGTTTTAAAAACAAATTATTTGTTAGTGCGCAAAGATATTTCGATGTCTGGCAGAAGGAAACATAGGGTTTGTCTCAGCTGACATAATAGTGTGTTTTGGATACGCTATAAATTTTCAGAAGTTTCTTAGCACTGTTGGAATTTTATAATTTTTTTAATTTTCTTAAATAGGAGAAATTGGATAATCAACTCTTTTTTTGGTGATACAAACTCAGAAAAGTTTATGGGTGACATTCTGGAGGTCAATGTATGGATTTCGATTGAGGATTTTGAAGCAACCCAGATGTGAAAATAATTTATTTTTCGCAACTAAACAATGCCTTAACTTTATGAGCTACATGAAGCCTTGAATTTCAAATCAAACTTTCAATTTCCTTTTGTTCTGCATATGGCATGATATGGATACTAAGATTTTTTCTTTCTCGTCAATGAGACTCAAAAAGCAAGTCTATCTTGCAAGGTTGATGGTTGTCATGTAGTTATAGAAAGGAAACTATAAGATTTTTTATTTAATGAAGATATTTCATCCTTGGAGTATTGGAAGTAATTCCTTAACAATAACTTGATGACAAAGCCAATTAGTTTCCTATTTACAAACTCTCATGTAAAAAAATATATATATATTTTCCTAATATATTTCCTTCTACTGAAAACAAACCAGGTAGCTGGGGTTCCTGGAGTGACAGAAGCATTATTTCTTGCTAGACAATCTGCACTTGCTGAAGACAAATCGAGTGAAACCCCCATGCTCTACAGTTGCGGCCTTTGTGGCAAAGGGTATAGGAGTTCTCAGGCTCATGCTCAGCATCTTAAATCCCGAACTCATTTGATGAGGGTTTCTCAAGGAACTAATCATTCAGATGAGGAGAAGGCAATAATTAAGCCACTTCCGCAGCGTGTTGTGAATAAGCCTCCTCCACGTAGAGGGGCAGATGACGCAGAAAGTAATGAAAGTGAAGATGAGTGGGAGGAGGTTGATGAGGAAGAAGACATGGTTGATGAAGCCGCAAATTCCTTGACTAGTTTGAATATGAATGAGCATATCTCTAATGGTGATATGGATGAAGATGATGATGATTATGAAGAGTTGGATCCATCATGTTGCTTTATGTGTGATCAAGACCATGATGCCTTAGAAAGTTGCATAGTTCACTTGCACAAGCAGCATGGATTCTTCATTCCAGATGTTGAATATTTGAAGGATCCAAAAGGCCTCCTTACTTATCTTGGCCTTAAGGTACTGAATAACAAACATAAATATGCTGCACACAAAGATTCACACAACTTTTATTTCATAAAACTTTTTTTTGGAAAAGACCTATACCTTGTTTTTGTAATTAGAGTTTGATTTCACAGACTTCTTCTGCTTTCTTTTTGTACTAGGTCAAAAGGGACTGTATATGTTTGTACTGCAATGATAGGTGTCAGCCTTTCAACAGCTTGGAAGCAGTTAGGAAGCATATGGCAGCAAAAAGTCATTGCAAAGTACATTATGGGGATGGTGATGAGGAAGAAGAAGCAGAGTTGGAAGAATTTTATGATTATAGCAGCAGGTAATTTTATTCTTAATTTTTTAGTTATTCTGATCAATTGGTATCTCGTCATCTGCAAACTATTTTTTTTCTCCTAATAGGATGAGGTGTTGACACGTTTGCTCTAAAATGCTTGTTGCTTTGTCCACAGTTACATGGATGAGCATGGCAATCAGCTGGTTGCATCTGGTGATGTGGCCAATGATGTAGAACTTGGCAGTGGTTCTGAGCTGATCATTACTAAGAGATCTGATAATGGATTATCAACCAGAACACTTGGTTCCCGTGAATATTTGCGCTACTATCGTCAGAAACCTCGGCCATCACCTCTAAATAACGTGGCTGTTACTGCTGCATTAGCTTCGAGGTTTGCTTCCCGTCCTCTGTGCTCTTTCTTCATTATATTTAGAGAAAGCAAATTAGGGGAAAAATAAGTATCAAGTCACCCGGTGACATGGAAATTGTATTTTTATTTTTCAGGTACAGGAGCATGGGTCTGGCCACTGTGCAATCAAGAGAACAGATGGTGAGGATGAAAGTTCTGAAGCAAATGAATAGGTTAGGGGCGGAGGCCATGCGTACCAAAATAGGACTCAGGAATAACGTTATCCGAAACCTGCCCAAGAATGTCACTCATTAGCCTTATTTGGCTGGCTGCCCTCCACTCCTTCCCTCCCTCCCTCCCTCCCCCAAATTATGTGGTTCCTTATAGTTGAATATGTTGCAAAGATTGTTCCAAGTTTCCATTCTAAAAAGGGTTTAATTGCTTAAGTTATACTGTACCAGTGTGTTGGAGACACTAAGTATGGTTTTTGTACTTGTTTTGGATATTTTGCATGATAATCTAAGGAGTCTGAAGGCTCACTTATTTATTCTGTGTCATATATCTTAATGTTTCTGCTCATCCCAAATAATGAATTATGAATTAGTGCTTTGTTTTTTGAAGGTAGAAAAGAGTAGAAGGTGTCAATTGGCAAAGAAAGTTATCTTTTATCTTCGCTTGAGGGATTGTTATCTTTTCATTGCGTGGCGTATAAATCTAATGAAATTTTTAAAAACTAAAAAAAAAAATTAAAACATGACAGTTTTAGGAGTTTTGATTTTAGGGAAGGGATTGATAGAAAATATGTTGGCAAGTACCTACAATATTCAAATAAATTATAACTGTTGATTATGAATAAGTTGGTCTTATCATAAAAAAAAACAAAAACAAAACAAATATAGGAGAAACACAAACGAACAAAGTATTCAGAGAAAGATAAGCCGACAAACGGACAAAACTAAATACTTTATGTAACGAGGGACCAAATCTTGCAAGTTGATCAGAGGTTACTTTTATTTGTAAGAAAACTATAAATATTTTCTATCCCCTTCCTCTTTTTATTGTTGTACCAAAAAGAAAATTTTATTGAACTTCTATTCTCAAAGTTTTAAACCAAACAGCCTGGTGGCAGTTGTACCAAGAAAAATAAAATCATTTGCAATGTTATCCCTTAGAGAACTTCTATTCTCAAAGGAGTCCTTTTTCTAGTGTAACAAAAAAAGCTAAGCCTATTTTAGGAATCTTTGCCAAGCCTGCATCTGTGATTGCTGAGTGATGGCAAATAAAGGAGTCATTTTCAGGCATGTATAAATGGCATATGCTTCCAACAGGCATGCATAAATGGTATATGCTTCCAACAAAACAATAATAATAATAATAATACAAACGTTGATAAAGAAGGAATTAAATTTTTTTCCTTGTTCTTGATAAACATGAGAGCTCCTGTGAGTAAGGGGAGTTGGTATTTTCTTTTTCTCTCTCTTAGGACTCAAGTTTCCCACGAGAAAACCCAAATTGGATGAAAAAAACACTTATTACCAAACCACACACTATAGACTTTGGGAGATTTCTGTACAAAATTGAAATTTGACTCCTCATCCAACCATTTTTTATCATTTTCCTCACTTGGAACGAACCATTTAAAAAAATTATCTAACATATTGGCGGACAGAAAGGCAGCAGCTTCATAAAGGAACATATACTCCTACAATAGGATCAACTCATACCTCAGGTTTTGAGCAGCCAACTTCCATGATTTCAATTTGCATACACGAAACTACACAAGTAATTTAGACTAAAAAAGACTGACAGAACATAATACTATTAAGTGAAATTGAAAATGTTCACACTAAGTCGTTCTGACATATTATAGTCAATTAGTATGAGTACAGAAGCATACAGCAGAAAAAATAACTATATTACTGTACTATGGTTGATAAGCAGCAGCATGGCAGCAAACCAAGATGGTCACATTAGAAAAGGAACAAATTTCCACGGCTGTTATACTTATCTTTTATAGATTCTAGCTAGAAAAAGAATCTAACTAAAAAAGAGGAAAGAAGCTTTCAGTATGTGACCACATCCACAGAGGCACCGTCAAGCTTGAGAGTAGCACCCAATCAGAACACCATCCACAAATACAATCCATTACATGTTCTAACACTGCCCCAAGATGCACTGAGCATCACACTGCTTTCCATGTCCAGTGTATCTCTTTCTTTCAGTTTAGTTTGCTTCTTCGAAAAACCACCGGAAAATTTGGAGAAACTGGAATAGTTGAAAAGGAAATATACAAGACACCACTCTAAGCACATTGCCAACACCTCATATTTCACAAAAGAGAGATTTTATTTACAAATTTGAATGAAGTTGAGATTATGTAAAAATAATCAGAAGCATATCACAATAACGTTATCCATCAAAAAGAAGACGCCATGTGATTT
This sequence comes from Quillaja saponaria, assembly GCA_029379385.1. Taxonomy (NCBI): domain Eukaryota; kingdom Viridiplantae; phylum Streptophyta; class Magnoliopsida; order Fabales; family Quillajaceae; genus Quillaja; species Quillaja saponaria. The sequence goes on from CM055610.1 coordinate 23,901,244, forward strand.
GAGGACTGCCATACCTAATTGTCATAGAAGCGGGAACGGCGCCTCCGGGAACTGTGAACAGAAAAGCAAGTACGGATGATTTGTAAAGGAAGAAAAACAATTGAAATGCTGATCATTACTTGTGAAAACCAAACAAATCAATCTATCTCATACAAAAAATTTCAAGCTCAATCAGGTATAACTCATGTTATCAAATGACCCTTCATTTGTTGTATCAACTACAGTAGCATGCGCATGGACTAACAGTTCTGACTAAGTGGTGGGATGACTAATTATCAACAACTGAAAATGCTACTCAATATAGCATTTACCATTGTCCAGTAAAACAAATTTTGATATTCACATATAATCAAAACCAGTATTTATGCAAAATAGATAATCAAGTTAATAATGCCAATCTGGACATAATAAATTTCTAGATCCGAAACAAAGTCAAGCCTTCTAAAGGTTTTTTTTCTTACCTAACAATAACTTAAGATTTGGATTATCAAACATTTTTCAGCAGTAACACAAATCGCAACATCACCTCTTCAGGTGGTGCATCAGAAGATGATTGGCAAGGAAAGTGCCACATAAAATATAGGCCTCTGACCATATATATAACAACACTGCAGTGGTTACAAGTACAGTAGAAAGTTTGTTACTTATTTTGGGTGGCGTGGGTTAAAGCTTCAGACAATGACAGTTCCTCAAATTCCTATAAGTACAACAATCTAATGAAACTTTTGACAGAGTCTTATCACTGAAAATTTCAGAGTTCAAGCTAATCAGAAAGTAAGGCTTCAAAAGTAAAGAACGATAACTTTAGCACAAATCCTAGAAGTAGGTAAAGCACCACTGACCTGTGATAACTGCTGCTACCCCTTGAGGGACCATTTGTACTAACAAACTCATCATCAGTCTCGTCTAGCCTATAGTCTCCATACTCTATAGATGTCACAGAACCCTCATCAGAATTAGAAGTATCATAACTTGAACGATGACTTCCCCTTCTCGTATCACCGACTCTTGACCTTCTTCTGTTTCTAGAATTCCTGAAGTTGTCAAATACCTGATATAAGATACAGGAGGTCCACCAGTTGCCTTCATCTCCAGGAAAGTCCTCAAACTCATCTCCAGTATCATCATCCCCATATTCAATCACATAGTCTCCCAAAACCACTCCCCTAGGAACTTCTGAATGGATAGTGCTCAAAACATCTATAATCTCAGAGGACTGCTGGAAATTCTCCCAATCAAGCTGCCGAGCAGGATCAATTCTTGAAGGACGAGCATGAGGGTGTTCCAATTGAGCATGTTTTTGTAGCTCCACATAAGTTCCCGTGAATGAACATTGTTCCTCAGCACAACATCGCTTCTTCTCATCCAAATGCATACGAGCTTTGTCAACAACAACCCACCCAGAAACCTCACCTCTACACAAGGGACAACTCAGCTTGGACTTTCCATCAGATAAGTCTGGCTCGGTGTTTTCTAAGGGAGTTACATCAGAGACTGAAGGAGATGGCAAGCTACGTGCACTTTTGAAGCGATCCAAACAATTAGAGTGCAAGTGGTCTGTATCACACACGAAAGGACGACATCCTTTATCATAAGATGAGCATTGGAGAAGTACGCCATTGTGAGGAAAATCCAAGCATATAGGGCAAACTACATCTTCCAAATTGGTATTCAGTTGAATATCCTCCATGTTGATTATACTTGATTGGATCACACTATCACAAGAAGGTCTCGGGACCATGAGTTGGCTACTTAAAATTTTACAAGCAAATTGGATGCACCTCAATATTCTCATATCATATATGTAACATGGAAACTTGGTATGTACCAAGCATTAACCACTCAAGGTTCACCCAAAACATAACAGAACAAGTCGCCAAACTTAGTATAGGATACTGACTGCCAAAGCTGCATTCATCATATCTTACATTATTTAGGTCTTCGAATATCTTGAGAAAATGGTAGAAAAATGTTAATGCAATGCTGCTCTCTCTACTACACATATCTGTTTGATAAATAAAGAAAAGCTAACAAATATTAAGTAACTATGCAGGCAGCCTATTACAAGAAATTCTTTTGACAGATAAAAAACATCAATCCAAATAATCTTTAGAAAATTTTATCCTTATAAAAAACAATAAGTTACTAGAAATCTAGGACAATGTGTGCACAGAACTAAATTAATACTTTTAATGCAAAAGCCACCAGTTTATCAACAGATGTAAAAACAAAAACCAACAGCCAATCTTCAAAAATTGATGTCAATATCAAGTGACATGAGCTGTTATGAAACTATAAACTATCGTTGGCCCATTCATCGCAACCATCAATCTCAGAAAGAGGGACCGTCGTCAGCAAATATATCACTGGATTTTAACAAATTATATAACAACTGTCTTCCCCTTAACGGATTAACCTAATTGTGTTAAGATTATATCTAATTTTTATGTCCCAAATGGAAGCTAAGACAAATTTCATATTCAATTCAGAATGAGCAACTTTGGTCTCCAAATAGGTAAGTAGTTTAAATGCAATTTATAGTTGAATGAGGAAACCTACACACTTCTGGAAACCAACAAATTAGAATGTAAGAACAGAAAAGCCAACTTAGTTCTCTTCCCAAATCCAACATCTCTTCTACAGACAATTAGAGAAAAAATTTGCTTCTGAATGTTCATATACATCATTTCAAAACCTAACCCCAAGCAAAATGGTCAACAAACTTTAATAGAAAATAAATGAAAAAACTTCAAAGCTCTAATTGCTAAACAAAGGAAACTAAAGTTACTAAAACAATTCTGACAGTTAAAAATGCGGTATCATCTACAGATAATGAAATCAATATGTATTGCACATCCGTGATAAAATTTAGGTAATCAATCAGAACAAGGCATGTTATCATGTTATGCCTAAATTGACATCAAAGCCACTTCCAGAAACAAATGAAAGGGCCTCCATATTGATACTAATAATAAATTAGTCTATCTAAAGTCATGGGTGTTCAGGAAATTACCAAGAAATAGGAGGGATCAAGTAGAAAAATAAAATTATTATACTTTTGGTACAGGAAAAAAAAAAAAAAAAACTCAAATCTAAAATCCTCGTGTTAACAGCAGGTATTCACCAAAATGACCTAAGAGCTTGTCTTCAACAGCAATGCTAATAACCTTGTCAGCATGCTATCAATTCAGTAAACAAACAATGACAAAATTGACCAATCCACAATCATGGGTATCCCCTAAAAATGAAAAACAAAAAGAGCGCAATCAAAATTAAAAGTCAAACAGAAACAAGGAGTTCTAACTTAACAATCATGGGTAATCAGTATAATTAAAAGGATCCTGCAAAACAACCTCAAAATCCAAACTTAACGTGAAAAAATAAACAGACGAACTGAAACATCAAATAACCAAGTACATTAAAATTTGGGACAAACAAACATACCTTATATAATGATAATTCGAGACTGAAAATGGAAACCCAGTTGGAGATGGATATTTTCAGCCAATTAGGGGGGACAGACTGCTTTGCGGTCTTCGTGCAATTGGGGAGGAGAGGTCAGTTTCAGACTATCAGACTATCAGACTTTCGGGAGTAGTAGTAGGCTGGGTCTCCTATTATTTCTACATTTGTTCTATCTTTCAAGAAGGATAAAAAAGGTGAAGAACATTTTATAGTCGAATGACATAAGTGCCCTTTCATTCATTGACCGGAAACTGAAGAAACATTCTACGGGGTTTGTTCTGAAATTATCGAGGAATTTCGGGGTCAGTATGTAATATCCTTAAAATACAAATGGTAGACCTAGGGGTGAGCAGGAACCGCCTAAACCCGAAAACCCGAACCGAAACCGAACCGATTAACCAGATATCCGAAAACCCGAGCCCGTGGTCGGTTTTTGTCGGGTTGTCATGCCTATGTTCTGTCGGTTCGGTTGATTGTTTCGGTCATCTAATTTTTCAGGGTTCGGATAACCGACCCGAACCGAAATACATATATTTTTTTTTTTAGTTTTTGAAAATTCAAAAATTACCTATTACCTAATACCCTATCTCAAACTCAACTCTATACGACTGTGCCTCCTTGCTCTGGTTCACTAGTTCTTTCCAGTTTCCACTGCCTGAGCATCGTTCCCAAACCCAGTCCCAACCCACGGCAGGAGGCAGCCATCGTTCTCAGTCCCAGCCGGCAGAAGTCTGCGACTGTGACTTCATCGTTCCCGATCCCAGAACTCGAGTCTGCGACTGTGACTTCATCGTTCCTGATCCCAGAACTCGAGTCTGTTACTGTGACTTCATTGTTCCCGATCCCAGAAGTCTGCGACTGTGACTTCTTCGTTCCCGATCCCAGAAGTCTGCGACTGTGACTTCTTGCTCTGGACCTTTGGTTCGCTCGTTCTTTCCCACTGCCGGAGCATCGTTCCCAGACCCCAGTCCCAGCCTGCGGCAGGCGACGGCCATCGTTCTCAGTCCCAGCCGCCAGCAGCCATACTCTATCGTTCCCAGTCCCAGAAGTCTGAAGCGCAGCAGTCAACTAGATCCAGTCCTCTCGATCTCTAACCCAGTTCTCTACCAGACCCAGTCAACCATCGTTCGCAGTCCCAACCAGACCCATCGTTTCCAGCCGCCATCGCCGTATTCTTCTTCCTCTTGTTCCATTTGAAGCTGAAGACGTGAAGATCTGCTCCATCAATCCATCCGTTCGGGAAGTTTGAATCTGAAGCTTAGCAGTCAGCCAGTCCTCAATCTCCTCTCGATCAAGTCCGAAGTTGAAGATCTTCTCCTCTCGTGCTCACTGCTCAACCAGTAAGTACTCTAATTTCTCACTTTTCAATTTTGTTGTTTTGTGTTTGTTGGATTTAGTTACTTGTTATTCATGGATTTTGAATTGGGAATAAAGTATATGGAGCTTTAGGAAGACAATTAGACTTGGTAAGGCAGAGAATAAAACTTGAGTGCGAGATATCATTGTTCCTTTTGGACTTTGGTTGTAACTTGTAAGGGAGTTCAATAATCAAGTGGCTTCGGTCAATGACTCAATGTTAGTGATCCAGCCATGTTAGTATAGCTGTATAGAACCCAAACTATAAATCAAAAATGTATATAATTGATAGTTTTTTGAATTTCTAGAATTTATTATATCAAAGTGACCCTATAAGCTGTAACAGGGTATATTTACAACATTTCAACTAATTATATATACATTAGTTAATTAGTATTTTACATTTTACCAAGACTCTTATTGTTGTATTCTTATGGTATGTTTTAATTTTGATTCATAGATGGATGATACTAGAGGGATACCATTGGATCCAGATGAAGTTGAGATGCTGTCTGATTCTGAAAATGATTTAGAAGCATCAAATTCAGATCAAGTGGGCAACAAATCCAAGAGAAAAGCATTTTCAAAGCCTCATTTGGCAGGTAAGAAAAGGGCCAAATCATCTTGGGTTTGGGAACACTTCACACATGTTGAGGGTACTTCTGGACTTAATCGTAGATCTGCATGTAATTGGTGTGGAATTACTTATGCTTCTCATTCTAAGAAAAATGGAAACTCTAATTTGGGGACACACTTGAAGTATCAATGCAAGAAATTTCCTAAACATTTAGTGCCTGGCTGGGATAAAGGTCAAACTGTTTTAACTGGTTATGCTACAAAAAAAGATGAGGGGGGAAATGAAGTAAGTAGCGGGGGAAGTACATTTGGAAGTGTTTCTGACAAGTATAATGAGAGGGCATGTAGGGAAGCTGTGGCTAGGTATATCATAATGAATGAACTACCTTTTAGTCATGTTGAAACGGAGGGATTTCGTATGCTTGTAAGTCAATTGTGCCCTAAAATGCATGTAACCTCTAGGTGGACAATGGCTAGAGACATTTACAAGTTTTTTTTGACTGAAAAGCATAAATTAAAAAGGTGGCTGGTTAATAACAAGCAAAGGGTTTCACTCACAACCGATTGCTGGACTTCGGTTCAAAACATGAACTATTTGTGTTTGACTGGTCATTTTATTGACAATGAATGGAAGTTGCATAAGAGAATCTTAAACTTTTGTGTAGTTGTTGATCACAGGGTTGAGACTATTGGAAAGACTATTGAGGGGTGCTTATTAGATTGGGGTATAGACAGGGTCTTTTGTGTTACAGTAGACAATGCTTCTTCAAATGATGGGGCAGTTAGTTACTTAGCTGATAAAGTTACTAATTGGGGAGGGTCTGTTTTGAATGGAGACTTGATGCATGTTAGGTGTTGTGCACACATACTTAATCTAATTGTCCATGATGGTTTGAAAGAATTGGACATGTCTGTGCTTAGAATTCGGACAGCTATTAAGTATGTTAAGTCTTCATCTTCAAGGATGATGAGATTTAAAAAATGTGCAGAAGCAGAGAAGATTTGTACCAAGGCATTTGTGAGTTTGGATGTACCTACAAGGTGGAACTCCACATTCTTAATGTTGGATTCAGCTGTGAAGCATGAAAAAACCTTTAATAGGTTAAAGATAGAGGATGGTCAATATAGAAGTGAGTTTGAGAATGATGCCAAGTTAGGAAAGTTCACTCCTACTAGTGAAGATTGGGAAAAAGCTAAGGTGTTTGTAGAATTTTTAAAGCCTTTTTATGATGTAACAAATAGAATATCTGGTTCATTGTATGTTACATCACATGCATACTTTCATGATTTCTGTGACATATTAGCTTGTATTCAGAAATGGATAGGAAGTGGTAATAAATCACTTGAGAAGATGGCAGTGAGTATGAAAGAAAAACATGACAAGTATTGGGGTGATATTAATAAAATCAATCACATTTTCTTTGTTTCTTTAGTACTTGACCCTCGATACAAGTTAAGGTTTATCACTTATGGGTTCAAGAAGTTGTTTGGAGAGGAAGAAGCTGAGTTCATGACATGGAAAGTGAAGGGCACATTGGAAAGATTATTTGACCATTATAAGATTTATGAACAAACCAATGAGGAAATGGATGCCTTCTCAAATGATATAACTGCATCTTCTTCTTCACGACATGCAAGTTCAAGTGATGATGTTTCTGGTATCTTTGCCAAGGATTTTATGAATGAAATTACTCAAGAGGAGTCTCTAGCTGGAAAATCTGAGTTGGATAGGTATTATTTGGAGTCACATGAGCCCATAACTGAAAAGTTTGACATTTTGGAATGGTGGAAATTAAATTCGGGGAAGTACAAAGTGTTAAGCAAATTGGCTAAAGATGTTTTGGGGGTTCCTATTACTACTGTTGCTTCTGAATCAGCTTTTTCTACCGGAGGTAGAGTACTTGATATATATCGAAGCTCTTTAGAACCAAAGATGGTTGAGGCACTTATTTGCACTCAAAATTGGCTTAAGTTTAATCCTTTATCAATAAGCTGCGAATAATCACCTGAAGAATAAGAGAAAATAATTTCAGGTAATAAAAATTTATATAAGATGATTTTCAGTGTGTTTAACTTTATATATCCTTACAAGATGTATATTAATTATTTTTTAAAATTTGTATTAGAGTTGTCTGGTTTTGTTCCTGAAGAAAGCTGCATTCTAGATTGAATGTCATTTGGGAATTGATAACAGTGTTGTTTTTGAGGTGAGATTTAATTTATCTAATACTCTTTTGTGTTGTAATACTATTTTATATGTCTTTCTTATTAAATTCTGTTTTTTTTTAATTTGAAGATTGAAGAAGTCGATGCTTGTTGAAGTGCTAGAGGATGGAAGCTTGGAGCTACTACAACATGCCAACTAATGCTGCCTATGTTTCTTATTTTATTTTTCTGATTTTTGGATGTTTTGTTATGTTGAATTTAAATTTTTATGTTGTTTTTTGAAGTTTGAACTTTGATTAGGGATATGTGTATTGTGATATGTGATGACTATTTTGTTTTCGATGTGTTGGGACTAGGTTTTTATAGTTTGGATGTTTTTCTTGGTAATGAACCATTTCTAATGATGTTTTGCTTATTTTGGATGAATTTTATCACTTTGGACAGGTTATGTTTTTTTATTTCTAGTTATAATGTATTATTTCATGATTTATTGAGTTTAACTGTTTAAGCAGGTGAATGGATTTTAAAATTATATAATTTAGATTTTTTATGGATTTTTCTTTCAAATTTAGTTGATTTTTGGTTTCTAATAGGTTAAAATTGATTAAAAAACGAATTTGGGCTTTAGCCTTTAGTTTTGGTTGGAAAAAAAATCACACCATAACCGACCCGAACCGACTTAGGTCGGTTTTGGAATCGGTTTGGACAATTATACAACCGACATTGTCGGTTATGAAGGTCGGTTGGAGGATTGTAATAACCGACTAAGTCGGTTTGGTTAGTGGATATCTCAGAACCGACCGAACCGACCCGATGCTCACCCCTAGGTAGACCCACTCTCAATTTACAATACAATTTTTATTGACACACAAATTATCAAATCTATTAGATATATTACAAGTCATACCTATTTTTCTAAGTGATTTCCTCTATAAAGAATAATAGTGTATTGATAATGGGAAATGACAAGTTAAAATTGATATATTGCTAAAATTAGAGATTTAAGAAAAAAAATTATACAACAAAGTTATAAGCAAATAATTTAAGGGTTTAGGATACTGTAATCATTACTAAAATTAGTAGAGGTGATAATGAAATATGTAATAACAAATAAATTGGTGACCTCTTTTACTATTTATGTTAAAATATGTACAAAGAATTAATAGTGAAGCTTTATAATCAAACAAATAATTGGTAATATTCATAACTATTCACAATAAATAGGCACTAAAAAAACAAGTTGATATAATTTGTGATAATTTAAATGAAATAATATTTTAACACATAAATTAGTTGAGTTTATTTGATTTACTATATAATATGTATTAACACACAAATTGATACAAATCATTATTAGATTTATATTAAAATGTCGATTAAAATTGTCAATTTGTATTAAGACATGATTTATAATAATTTTACACTCATGATCTTACCTAAAAGATTTAAAATCAACAAGTTAATAGAAAAAACACATTTTTTTTCCACCAGACCAACTTATTTAAGTTGAACCCTCCTACAATTTTTTTGTGGCTCATTTTTTTTTTTTTTTGGGTACGAAGCTCTCATTATGCAATCTTTCTAAAAATACAATCATTCAACAGTCAACACGACACACGTACCAAAAAAATAATTAAATTTTTTTTGCATGAATCACACATAAATAATTTAAAATAACATTATACAGAAGCATCAACCAAAGGCATTCACATATATTTTACAAGTATACAATGGAAAAAAATAATTACAAGCATGGCATCTACTCGCAGCCACGTATTGAGCTTACATGACAAAACATGAGTAAGAATCAAAACAAGTTGATTGCCAATTTTTGCGATTCTCCCTAAAAAAATTACGAGTTGATGGCTATACATCAAGACAATGTTTTCTATACAAATGTAGTACTGGCCAAAAAAGAAAAATATACAAATTCACTTGGTACTGATGTAATAATTTCCTTTAACTTATAACCATTTGAAGGCATTTACTTTATAGAGAATTAAGCGCCTCGTATGAAAAATGGTGGAACGTTGGCCAGGTATATACTCATCTGAATGAGAACTGGGTATGTATTTTGTATGCCTGTAGTCCAAATCATTAACTATCTATCAGATAAGATTGAGTTGCTCCACGAAAGCAGGAGATCCCTGGCAACATTTGGTAAATCTGCAAACATAAATCAGATTAATTTGCTTCAACCGAGAACTACTTAATCTGTAATATGCACAGGTTCACTGAAGCTTACCTTGCACAACTTCGACAGCAACTGAGGGTATGTCTATCTGGTCTTCAACCAGTCTATATACATCCACAAGCTACAGAAGACACAATTAAGCACTGTCATAAACAAGACTGGGGCAGCTCAGAGTGTGTTTCTGTCTCTCTCGGTGTGTGTTAGAGAGAGATAGAGAGGGTAACTTATAGTTTTACAAACCTCTTGAACGTGAAGCTTTGAGTCCTCAGTCAACGCAAGAAGAAGTTGTCTACGTATGCCTTCATCAACAAGGAAAAGACGAGCCCCATCTTTGATGGTGTCTGTAAGGTCCAGCTTTTTTTGAAATTGCCAGTCTCTTGACCCTTGCCTGTACAAAGACAACTTACATAAGTATCAATTCTTCCTCAGAAAGGAGAGAGAAACTAAACAGGCAATTCAGCCTAGACAAGATACAGACATATCCTTCACTTGCAGAGCTGGGTTGCTGCTCATCTTGGCCACATTCTCCTTTGCAAGAACGATAAGGTTTTCAAGACGTTTCCACTGGAAAGAGCTATCTTTAAATAGAACCTGGAACAAGCTGCAATTATTATCAAATGATACAATTTAAGAGCAATACATGCATAATCAGTGAGTGCTAAGGACAAGTTTTTCAGATTATATTTTGATACAACAAGGTGATAGGAAAGATAGTGATTTTAGTGCCCTGGTACCTGGTTAGAGTATTGTCATCTAAAGCTGTAATAACGAGTAAAACAGTTATACTAGTAAGACCAATTGCACAGAGAAAAATTTATATACGGTTTTTTCTTCAAAATAAGGTCATAATCTTTTGATAACTATATCATCACTAACAATGTAAAAGAACCGTTTCCTCACCAAATGAATTATATGTCTATCATACATGAAGTGAATATAGCGGGCAATGGAATTGTTCAGTTGCACCAGAAGGTATTCTCCTTAGGAATATGATGAGATGAAGGATTTAAAAGATAGGTGACTCTACCCTAGATATTTGACCATGCCAATATGCTTCATGAATACGGTCGTCTAACAAGCTGGTACATCCTTAATAGAAGTATACTATAAAGAAAGATTTTTCCATGCATGGATGATATCTACTTAATTTGCACACATAAAAGTATCAGAAGAAGAAGCCCTTGTAACTTGAAAAATATGAAATACACTTATAAGAGGCAAGCCAAACATTTTGAGAGTGCTTTTGAACTGACCTGGATGAGACGTTCACGTAGAGCAGGATTGGGGTCTGTTAGGAGTCGCTTTGCCACATATGGATAGGCGACCTATTTGAATAATTAATGTCATGCTTTGATGGAAACATAAAGCATAAAACAAAATGAATCGTTTTTAGCTTAAGTTGATTAATTCATAATGAGGACATTCACTATTTCTAATATGAAAATTCCAGATTCTCCATGGTAGAGATTATCCTGTATTCCTTTCTTTTCTGACTGTTCTTTTCCTCCAAAATAGATATTGATGGAAATGAGGTTTTTTTTTATTTTTTTGTCCCTGTTTCCTGGTATGTATAAGTCAATACGGTTTCACCCTGCTAATTGTAGTGATACTTTGAACTAAATTTTATAGTCTATAGTATAGGAAGTTATACTTATTACTCAAATAACATCATAATTGGAAAAGAAACTTTCAGAAAATGAGGTATTTTTACCTCAAGAAATTTAAAGCCTGGTTCCAGAGTGAAACAGATGCCCTCCTGAGTCAATAGAGAACGTATGACGAGGGAAAACCTTTCTGGGATACGGATAGGATAATTGTAAACCAATTGGTTAAACTTCCCTGCATTACATATAGAGCATATCTTAATAGGGGACATATTACACAATAGACCATCTGAAAAAACTACAATCTTTCAATCGCTACAAATAAGTACATTACTACAAATAGGAGATTTTTGACAGCATTAAAACATGCTTCGTTGATCTTTTCTATAGCCTTGAGGGCTAAACAATAAACTAGATTATGAATTGAACAACTACAATAGAATATTTTGATAATTTTCGAGACATCGTGTAGATAATTCTGAATGTGAAAAGAATACTATTAAATAATTCTTTAGATCTCAAGAGCAAGAATATGGTATGCTTAGATTTTTTTTTCATTTATGGGATAGTATGCCCACATTCATACTAAAAAGAAAACAAATTAGATTATATTCTCCATATAAGGGACAAACTTATTTTCTCCCATAGATATCCAAGCATTAAGCTTACTGAACGTGAGATATTTGCAAGTAAGATGAAACAAGAGTGTCCCAGTATGTATAATTAACAATCCTACACTTAATAGGATCCAAGTGCCTTTCAACTTTGCCGTTTATTTCAAAGAAAAGAAATTCTTCAACCCCCAACCACATATATTTCAGGATGAACTACTTAGAAAATAAAGAAAGAAAGAAAAACTCAGATCAATTATCCACATAGCTTAACTATTGCAATTTGCAAAACTAAATGTAAGACGTGAAACTACCAGTGACACTTCGAAAATTAAAATCAGCGAGCCCCTTTCCAGAGGAATTCTGCCAAATTGCTTCTAAAGCTGGAATGATGGGAGCAACATCAGTCCCAGCAGACAAGAAACCAAGCCTGGTGAAATCATTTGCCATCTCAACATAGTCCTCATTTACAGCATGGACGACGGCATCAATCAATATTTGTTTATTTTGCTGAAAAATGGAAGCAAAGAAGCATGCTAGAAAGAATAAGCAAATTGTGAAATATAAAAGAGACTATCTGATTCATGCATTAGTGTACGGTAGGATTTTTCATGTATAAATGAAAAGTCAATCATATATGCAAAGATAAAGTGCTTTTCTACCTATCAGCAACAAAATTTATGTCATAACTTTGTAAATGATCAACAGAAATGAAACAGAAGTTCCATTATATGCCAGCTCTTACATAAATTCAACAATAGCATTATCTTACAGTCTGCTTCAGCTCATAACTTACCTGACTAAGCACAGCAACATTGCCAAAGTCCACATATGCAATACGCCCATCACGCATGGCAAAAATATTTCCAGGATGTGGATCTCCATGAAATAACCCAAATTCCAGCAATTGTCGCAAGGCAGCACTCACACCGAGTGTTAAAAATCCGTTTACATCAATACCAGCTTCTTTAATGGCCTGAGTCACATGGACGAAAAGGTATTGACTTAAAGCCTGATATTTTACGCTATTACTTGACTTCCAAGAGATACTATATACTGCAATAGCAACATGTATCCAAATCAACAGACCTGTGGATTAGTGCACCGAATACCATCAATCCATTCCATTACTAAGACACGTGGACCAGAAAGCTGCTTGTAAACCCGAGGAATTTTGACAGTAGGATCATCTTTAAAATTCTCAAGAAAGTCTTCAATATTGCGGGCTTCCTAAAATAGAGATAAGAAGCATCTTACTACATTTAACTGAAACTAAAACACAGGCATACAAATAGATTTGATACATGCAAACAAACAAACACACATATATACATAATTATATATATGTACTTGCATACAACATACTTCCATAAGTATATACATGTATGCTTCTCCATATGATGTAGACAAAACCTGATGGAGAACGAAATAGGATTTATGATTTAATTATTATTTGAATTATGTAATATTAGACTTAGGAATAAATTAGTATTATTAGTTAGAACTTTAGATTTACCTTTATGTCATTAAGGTTTCATTTTTATTCGGATTCTAAGTATTTACCTTTTATGCCATTAGGATTTTTCAGTGAGTTGTCCCCTAATGCTACTTTGTTGAAAAGCTTTTGATGAATTAAAAATATTGTTGCCTTTCATTTGTCCCTTTTCGATAACTTATCAGTTAGTCATGCATTAAAACTGTTTGTCAACTTTCTGGTGCTTATGTATATATGTTATTATTACATGTAAAACAAATATGTATAGACATAAGATCATTACGACTTGTATGCCAGTCGCAAACACAGGTAGGTTCTTAAAGTACCAAGGTATAGTCAAGCTCCTCCAAAAGCTTCTCACCAAATTCATCAACTATCAGCTCAGCATTACATCCTAGTTTCTGCAAACTGATGCCGTTTAAGAATGAAGCAAGAGTACGGAACAGGAAAAGATCCCGATAAATTAGAGGCTCTATCTCAGGCCTTTGAACCTGCAAGTACAAAATAGTATATGTTTTAGACTTAGTATTAGATTTCATACCATTTCCTACTGAGGCATATCTTGCCTTTCTATTTTGGAAAGCACTACAAATAAAATGCATGCACTTGCGATATTTTATATGCAATCTACTACATACAGCACTCTGCTAGGCTGAAATGTGTATACTCTGCCAATATTGCAGCATGTGGATCAGTCCTTTAGCAGTTCAGCTGAAGAATGAATAATATGTGACAGCATTTTTAAGGGTTAATTTTCACCTTATTATCTGTTAGAAGATAGCATCCCCCCCCCCCCCCCCCCCCAAAAAAAGGCATATTCCTTGTCACACATTTACAAAGAAAGCAGATGAGGATGTACCTAGCAGCCTATGTGGGTAAAAGCAGGATTCAAGAACGGAAGAACCTGTTACTGTCTTAAGAAATGAAGGCAGAGATAGTAAGGTGGAGATTTTGGAAAATGAACAGCTACACAATATAAGCAGGATGGAAACATTCACAAGTTTCCAACCTTATTCGATGATACAAATAACAAGTACAAAATAAAATGGAGAAACATCAGAAGTAGGGCACTATATAAGCCTAATGCAACCTTAATCGCAACATCTTCGCCGGTGGCACGTAAAGTAGCTCGGTATACTTGACCCAAACTTGCAGCTGCTATTGTCCCTGATGAGATTCTGCTGAAAACAGCTTCAAGGGGTTGCCCCAGTTCCTCTTCTATGATGTTGAAAGCAATCTGGTGAAGTTTCAAGCAATATATCAGAAATATAATCCTAAGCTCTACTCTATAGTATAAAACTGTTCACTGTAAAAGGAATCACTTGACCAGGGTTAACGCTATGTGATATGTATTTAAACCTGATTAGGGAATGGAGGAACATCATCTTGAAGAATGCATAGTTCATTCATATAATCTTCTCTAATGATATCAGGTCTGTTTGCAAGAACCTGTCAACAGAGAGAAAAGATTTTATCAAATGGGAAATCCAAGAGCAAGAGTCATGAATGTAACAATGATAAAGGGCCAGCAACTAGTTGCCCCAGCTTGCTTGCTTAGCTTATGAATAAAACTATACCTGGCCAGCTTTGATAAAAGAAGGCCCCAAATCACACAAGAGATTCCTAAGCTGTCGTGCACGATATGGAACAACCTCTTCATCCCTTCCAACTAAGAAATCATACGTCAATGTAGACCAGTAAAATCCCAGGTTCCATACTATCTCAACACCCCGCGACATCAGTGACAAAATAGACCCTTTTGATTCCAATACTTTATTCCTCACCTAAACATCAACATAAAGAAGACAAAGACATTTTTACCAAATTAAACACAATGGTATAACTAAATCGGATGGATATTTTTTTTCTCTCTTTTTTTTTTTTTTTTTTTGATGAAGCATTGTCAATGAATTTCATTGCCATGGTATGTGTCAGCAACCACAGAAGAAGAAAACTGCATCAAGTTAACCAAACTTTTTTCATCGAAGAATAATTCTTTAACAATTAACAAATTGATATTGACTTCACATCGAACAATAGTCCTTTAAGAATTAACAAATTGATATTGATTTCAGCAGGGAAGCTACATGCACTAATCATATTGCAACACCTCATCCATCATCAGTTATCAAGGACAAGAACATCAATTCATGTCAGTCCAACAATACAACAACCAAGGATAATAATGAACAACATTTATTTTGACAGTTCCATGTTCATATTATATCATTCCTCGTATTGTAATGTACAATAATTGTACTGGAAACAAAGGTGAATCAATTGTGCGCATTAATTAGATTTTGCAGAACTGTAGTCATATAATTCATGAATCATAATCCTCATGTAATCATCAAATAAAATAACATCAATTTCACAATTTAAGTACCAAAATATAACTTAGGCAAAGTTTACACTGACTAATTTTTTGCTGAAGTCAAGTTTTACTATAAATGCATGGCATTTTCTGATACTTATACAAAAGAAATTACAAAGCCCTACTTAGTCATGGAGAATAGATTTCCATTTTCCATAAGAAATTCATATGCAAATGTCATATCTCTTACTCATAAATTGGCACAAAAAAAAAAGGTTTCCATTTTGATGTTCTAATAGATCTTGAAAAACACTCCCAATTTTTTTCTGTTGTCTACCATTTGGAAAACAAGGTTTGTAGAAACAAACGTCATATACCTATCTATTGAGACTCTTTAGATATGGAATATGGAAAAAAATTTCCATAACTAAACATGACCTAAGTAATCACACAACTTCATTCCAATTCTCATCGTAACATTTTTTTCTTCGAGCATAACTTCAGTAAAATAATTAAATATCCTGGTATGGCTTAAGGAAACTTACATATTAACGCATTCATACTGTAATGCCTTATTCATCAATCATCATTAAGTTATCAACAACCAAAAACCCAATTAAAGCCAATTAAGAACCATTAAAAAACTTGAATATAACTTAATTCAACTAGTGATGAAATTTTTACACTGCTCCAAATTGTATGCCTCTAACACAATAACATGAAAATCACCCAACCTCAAAATCACAAATAGATCAGAAATTCAATTGCAAAGTAATGTTAAATCATACTGTCTCGGGAGAGTACTTGCGAAATGGAATGCAAACGCCACGCTCGATGTCGAGCTGCTCCAAAGCACTACTAGACTTTCCGAATTGCAGAGCATCACTATTTGTCTCATTCGTCCTTGTTGCGGCACCATTTCTACTAAGACTTTCTGTTGCAGCAAAATTCGAAATTCGAATCGCCGATAATTTCTTACCTCTTGTTTCTCTTCTTGGAACCACAGAGTGGAATGAAGAAGATGAAGTAGTTAAAGTGTGTGATATCACATTTCTATGGTTCAGAAGAGTGCGAATTTTGGTGTTAGGGTGCTTCGTATGGAAAGGAACTTCGTATAGGCGATTTGTGTGGATGGCCTCCATGGCTGTGTGGGTTTGAGCTGAGACTGAAACCCTATGGAGAGATCTGGGAAAGAAATGAGAGCAAATTTTGGGAGTGACTGAATTTGGTGGTGGATGGGAAATGGGAGTGTTTGTGACTCGCAAGCATTAACAACCTCTTCGAAATTCAGTTCTTGCCTATTTCAGAGATAAAGAAATATAGAGGGAAAAGTCTTTGGAAAAAAAATAAATAAATAAAAAATAAGGAAGGCCAGCCACATGAAAATAGGAAGAAATAAAGAGATAAATATGATGTAATACATTTTTTATTAACTAATTTTCTTTTTCAACTTTTTATGTTTTCCAATTACATAAAAATTATATAATACACTTAAAATTTGAAGTTAGTGTAAGATTCAAAATAAAATTGTGAATACATCCAGCTTATTACGGTTATGATAAATAAATTAATTTCTTAAACATATTTTAATAGTATATAATTGTTCTTTGTTCTAATAATTAATTTTTTTTTATTTAATAACTTTCTAATAGTTCTAAAATTATTTCTCATTATTTTTTAAAGTTATAATGTATTTAGTTCTTAACGTATCAAATAAAAAGAAGTTTTGACTTTTATACTAAATATATATTGTTTTAACCAAACAAGTAAATCATTGCGAGTAATTAAAAATTATTATTTATATTTTTTTTAAATTTATATTATGTAAATATGTCGTAGTATATAGTATAATAAACTTTTTTGAGTTTATGAAAAAAAATTATCACGTGGTAATGAACAATTATTGTAATAATTAATTGTTGTTTGAGTTCAATTCCTTTGGAAACTATTGTCCATTCTATTTCTATTAACTTTCTTTTCCTCATTTTCTTTATTCTATTTTATTTTATTATTTAATTTGTTCCCAAACAAATGTTAAAAAAATTCCTAAATGTTATTTACTTTTCTTATTTGAACATATAGAACCATTTATTGCCAATATATAGTTAAGTTGCCTTATTTAATCATGGTCAATGCAATTGTCAATTTATATAGGTAGCACTATTTGTGTCTTATATTGTTTTATATGTCATTGATTTATGTTCTAATACATAATTTATGAAAAGAAACTCAAAATTATAGATATATTATTATATGTAAACAATTCATAATAAATTGGCTAACATAGTGGCGATTTATGTATATATATCTTTCATACAAATCGTCTAAAATATTGACGATTTACTTGTTTACATATATGTGGAGACTAACATATATATAGATAGGTCATTGTGAGCTGACATCTCATATTAAATTATTTGTAACTATGATTATATATGTTAAAATATGTCTCGCAATAAATTCACAATAACATGATGTTTTATGTGTTAATATATAATTGTATATTTTATATTAAATTACTTAATACTGTAACATTTTTATTTGTAAAAATATATATAATTGCCAATTAGTAGCAAAATTATATTGTTAGTTTGGTTTACTTATGGGAATTTTTTGAGCATACCTACCATGTGGTATTATCATATGAAATCCTTCTCTAGAGTTTGTAAAATTATTATAGGAAAAACATATTTTAAAATAATTTCCAGCACTTATATCAATACATAGAATAATAAACTTTTCATATTCAATTATTATACATAAATCGTTCACAATTTTTTTTTTAATAAATTTTGTTAGATATATTAAAAGTGCTCGAACTTAATATTAAAAATACAAAAATATATATTAATCGCTTAAACTAAGCTTTTTGTGATAATATTTGTTTTTTAACCGGTAATAAATGGTTAATTTGCTTTTATAAATATTGAGGATATGTTTGTGTCATGGCCTGGTCAGTGGTCAGGGCCTGGGATTGAAGCATTTTAAATGGAGGTCCAAAGCCACTAAATTTCTTAGAAAGACTTGGGCAAGCAAGCCTACGAATATAAATAATTTACTTATAGTGTGCTTGAAACAAAATACAAAATACAAAATATAATTAATTTTATTTTAAATTAATTTTATAATTCAGTTTATTTTAAATGAATTTTCTTATTTAGAATAAAAACTATACTTAGGGTATGTTTGGAAATACAAAAAATTAAAAAATTCAATTTATTATAAATAAATTTTAAATTTTGATTAAGATATTGTGTTTATAATCTATTATGCACGATAATTCAATTTATTATAAATCTCATTTTCATTACTTTATTTCATTTTTAATTCTTATCAAAATTGTTGTAATTTATAAAGAATTTAATTCATTAAGCTTTTAAAAATTTGTTTAGACAAATTTACCTTTTGTCTTTGTCTCATTTTCACACTTGTTTCTAAATCCCACTCTTCTCCCTCATTCTCTCTCTCTCTCTCTCAACACTCATATTTTTTCACCCATTTTGATTTCTTTCGTAAGTTATAACAGACCATAAAAAGAAATTGGCCAAAAATAGAAGGAAAAGAGAGAGAAAATAGTCAAGCTTAGAGTGGGTGTATAATAATTATATAGAGCTAGGATTAATATTGTAAAATTGTTAAATTCAATTGAATTCTATTATTATTATTCACAATCCAATCAATGTAATTCATTTGAATTCTATTCAATTGTATCAACAAAATGATTTGTTTCAAACATTAACAAAATAATTAAATTAAATTGAATTGAATCGAATCGAATTGAATTCAATTGAATTAAAATTAATTATTTTTATAGATTTATTCCAAATTTACCCTTATGGATTTCAATCTAACTCTCTTATTTGAAATAAATGAAAAATTCATTTTAGTTTACATAAATTCTAAAATTCTACCTATTTTATTTAAAATAAATTGAATTTCATATTTTTTAAATGTACCTAACACATTACTAAAACTTTGTAGAAGGAGTCTCATGCAGCCACAGAAAACCTAATCAGCGGGAAAATCGAAGTAGTATTGACGGCTTGGCGGGAAAGGATATAAATTCAGATAATCCCCTCCATTTCTTATATTTTGATCTCTAATCTCTATTCTCTCATCTCTCATCTCTCATCTCTCAGATCTGAGTCTTTCTATCTATCTCTACCTCTCCCGCGCCCTCTCATTTTGATTTTCTCTCTCTAGGTTTCAGAAATGTTCTCCGGCAGCCAGTTTGACGCCACCTCCGCATTTTCTGGCGGAGGATTCATGACTTCGCAGTCAACACAGCTCAACGATTCAACCCTGTCTCCAGCAAAAGTGAGCGATCTTTCTCCTAATTCTCTTTTTTTTTCATACTCAATTTCTGTTTGGCTGCATAGAAAATGTTTTGAAAAGAATTACTCATAACTGTCTAATAGTAAGCGGTCTTTCTCCTAATTCTTCCGTTTCTGTGATGGAAGAACCGAGAAACTCAGGGTCTGTTTCCAGTAACAGTGAAGCAGATAAGTGAAGCATCTCAATCCGGTGATGAAAAGTCAAATTTCATAATCAACGGTGTGGACGTCACCAATGTACTACTCAATCTTTGGTTTGAGAATGGTTTAAGTAATAGTTCTCGTACTAACAGTGAAGCAAGGAAATTTTTTTAATTTCCCTCATATCTTTGGTATAGGTCACTATGGTTGGAATGGTCTTTGATAAAGCTGGAAGAACCACTGATGTAGGTTTCATTTTAGATGATGGAACAGGACGTATTGGATGTAGAAGATGGTATATGATGCATTTTAAGTGTGCTTTCATGTTGAATATCAATTGTTATCTGTGTGCATACGTTATATGGCTCTTGACATGATTTGAGTACTGGTTTACATTCTTCTTTGATTGTCCTCCTAGGGTGAATGAGACTGTTGACACAAAGGAAATGGATGAAATACTGTAAGCTTTTGGTTCTATTTATATCTAATGGTTGATCCATTTAAATTCTTATTATACCAATACATGTTTCATCTTGTATTTCATATGTTTTTACCTTTTGAAATATTCTTGTTCCAGAGATGGAATGTATGTTCGTGTTTATGGGCATTTGAAAAGCTTTCAAGGCGTTAGGGAACTAGTTGCCTTCTCTGTTAGGTACAGAAAACTTATTCCGTGCACTTTTATCGACCCTGTTATGGTTGTAGTTTAATTATTTATTTGTTGTTGTTCACAGTATTATCCTTTTTTGCTTTACTAAATTTCCATACTGTTCTCTCTCTCGAATATAGTGGAAAGATATTCCAATGTAAGTTGGTTGATGCGATTGGAACATAGGCCATTTATATATTATGTTGAATTTGTATAATTAAAGTAGTCTGGGTGCGAGTGACTTGACTTAACAATTAGGAACTTATGTGCAATCTGCTTCTATAGCTCGGAATTTACTTTTTCTGGAGAATGGCTTTGACTTCTCACTTTTGTGAAGAAAGCTAAAGCCAAACATATATAGGATTTTGGAGACTGACATGCTAAAAAGAGAACTACTTTATTTTCTTGGACCGGGGCCCAGTGTTTGAATATGGTTTCCATATATTTGTGATAAAAATGCGGATGATGTTGGGGATTTTTTTTATTTTACCATATTAACTAATAACTATGACTAAAGGTGTGAATGATGTTGAAGAACCTGGGGTTTTAATACACTGATCAAACAATTGCTTATCAGTGTTTGAGTATGTGATGCGTTTTTGTGTTCTCTCCTGTGTTTATTGAGCAAAAATTAGATAATTCTATGAATTGTAAAATAGCTCCTGGTTATAAGCAGAGTAGGGAGTAGCATCTCACTGCCATCTCTCAAGTTTCTTAGAGGGACAAAGGTCCGATATACCAAGTTGTATGCAATTGAGTAATTCTGGAATGCAGGTTTCTTGTTCATGTTTTCAATTCTTTTGGCCTGGTGCTACCTCTTAGTAGGGAGTTTCAGATTTCAGAAAAGAAGATGAAATGTGATAACTGATAACTACGAATGAATGTCAGTAGGATGATTTTGTCCTAACTGATTGAGGTTGGTCACATGGGTTTTTTAGCTTATCTCAGGTCTTAATTTTATGTAGAGCGGCACATGTTGTGGATTAGTAGTTGAAATGGGATCTGTTATAGAGCTTCACATGGGTTTGAGCAGCTGAGCGGTAACTTGACAGGCCTTTAGTTATGGAATCTATCCAGTCCTCTAGAAGAAGTTTCCTGACTGTTTCTACATTCTCATTCCCTTTGAACTAATATTAGTCGGAAAATGTATTAAACACATTGAAACTTTTCTGTGAACACTATTTGATTTTGGCATTATGTTGGTATTTGTATGGTGCCGTAATAAATGCTTCTGATATGTCTTATCTGTGAACTTTGAGACGCTAGTATCTTAAAGTTGTGATGTGACTCAATTGTAAAGATATAACTAACCTTTGGATCAAAGGTCTATCTCATTATTCTCATTAGCAATAAATCCTGAGATGAACTTCAATAAGTTGAATGGTGTTTCAATCTTCTTTTTGTCTTATTACTTATTAATTTTTTTAGGGAAGGGGTAGTATATTTTATTTTGTTCAGTTTGCAACTATACTAGTGTTGTAGGAAAATAGGATGGCCATATCCTACCTAACCACACCAACTGTCACCTCACAATCACAAGAAAAGAAAATGAAAAAGGAAAGGAAATTTCTGAAATGTTAAAGCCAAGAGGAATGATGAATCTAACAACTCCTTGCAATGATGGAACTGTCTTTTTCTTTTCCTCTCAACTTATGGTTTTATAACACCAGTATATAATATATTACTTGACTGGTTCTCTAGTTCTAGATAATGTTAAGCGGTTAGCATTTGGATCTTCTTCAGTGAACTTTTTCATTTTTATAATGATTCTGATGCAGATTATTGCAAGTTTCTCCAATTGATTATTTACATAGTATGCCACAAATTAGTATTGTAGATTGATAGTTATAGTTTATGGAAGAGGCACTTGATTTGGTGCTTAAATTCTTTTTTAGTTCTTTTATAGTAGACAGATTAAGTATGCAATATCATTCTTACATTTTTTTTTTGGTTGTGTTTCATAGGCCTGTTACAAATTACGATGAGATCTCCTTCCACTTTATTGATTGCATACATAACCACCTGCACTCCAAATTTCGGGTACTAAAGCTTTTCTTATGTTCTCAGCCTCAATATGGTCCAAGAAAAATGGTGCTGATGTATCACATCTTTTATTAGATGATATGGTTATTTTGTATTCTACATAATCTGATGACAGTGGATACTTATCATAGATAAAGGGATTTTGGTAAAACAAGAATCATAGTGTACTTAGGTGATGATTAAAACGGGACATGGTATAAGTTGTGTGATCCCCAACTTGAGGGTTGGCTTACTATGATTGTGTAAGTAAGGGATTCATTATCCTGAAATTAACTGGTGAAATTTATTGTTTTATTTGTTAATGTGTTTCTTTCCATGGTTGAAGTCAAAAGGAGCTGGGCTGACACAAACTCCATCAGATTCATCTTTGAATGCTCCTATACGAAACGCATCAAATGGATATCAGCCACCATCATCAAATACAGTATGAAATTAACCTACTACAGCTTAAAGAAATACTTTTGTCAATTTGT
This sequence comes from Quillaja saponaria, assembly GCA_029379385.1. Classification (NCBI taxonomy): domain Eukaryota; kingdom Viridiplantae; phylum Streptophyta; class Magnoliopsida; order Fabales; family Quillajaceae; genus Quillaja; species Quillaja saponaria. The sequence continues at coordinate 23,924,665 of CM055610.1, forward strand.
ATGATTTCTTGGAAGAAATTATATTGCTTTTACCTTCATTTCTGTAGTTATATGGGCATTACAGCATGGATGGACTAAAGGATTGTGATAAATTGGTCCTTGACTATCTGCATCAACATTCCGACATGTGAGTTTTACACCGAAACTTGTACAAGATTCTATCACGTTTTTAGGAAACTTTTGTTGCTTTCATCAATATACTCCTGAGTTTTCTTTGGGTCCTGATTGAACTGAACATTTGGATCGAATTCAATTGCAGGGCAGATGAAAGGGGAATACATGTTAATGAACTCTCTCGGGAGCTTAAGCTTCCAGAGGAAAAGATCAGGTAACATCTCCCTTTCTGCAGTGTGTGTGTGTGGATGAATGGTGTAAGATGCATGTATTGTAACTTACATTTGAAAACTGTTGTACATGCCAGGTTGTCTCTCAAGACTCTTGGAGATGATGGTCTAGTATACTCGACTATTGATGACAACCACTACAAGCAAGCTTGACATGGTTGATAATCTTCAGGAGGTTTGACTGGGTTTTGAGGTTGATTTTGGGATATATCGACTGTTGCTGACTTGCTGTTGCTGTGTAGATATATATTATATAAATATATTATTGGATGATCTAATGCTAGACAGTTTTTATTTTGAAGGAACAAAAGTCTTGGCCATTCGCATGTTTTAATCTAAGCAGTTTATTTAATCTATGTTTATTAAAGAGAATTCAGAAAACCTAATGAAGTTTGCTATGGTAAATCCGAATCAGTGCATATTTGTTCCCATGTCCGTGATTAAAGGGTTCTTAAATTAAGGATTGCACTGTAACGAAATTTGAAGCTGACTTCATTAGTTAGTAAGCTGCTCAAACCGATTGATTTATTTTTTTTATAAACCATTGAGTTTGAATTAATTTTTTATTTCATTTTTCATAAATTTATTACTTTAATCAACTGGCAGCTTCAACTTACCGATTTAATTATTAAACTACACAAGCAGAGTTTGTCTTTGATTTCTATATATATCAGAGTTGGTGATAAAAGAAAAAGGAAGAAATGCACATATTTTCTGTTCTGGGTGAAAGAAAAAAAATAATCCAAACTTCCCGAGAGCACGAGTAATAGAAAGCAACCTACATTGAGGGATACTCTTTTACTTTTGTTGAAAAGTAGATTAGGAATTACGAATGTGCCACGTCACGCACACTACCAAGTACAAAATCAGCTGACATCTTATATATATTTTACACGTGGCAGAGTCACTTTTGGGTCTCCAACGTGGCAGCCCACACTTCACGTGAAGCCCATCAAGGTCCGTCTCTCTAATGTCCATCTCTCTCAAGCCAGACACACACGGAGTATGACAGAGTTCAACATAACAGAAACACATTCCCAATCGGAATTTTAGCAACCAATCAAACAAAAGGTAAACCTACTGCCACGCTTGCTAAGATATGATTGGACAAGGTGTCGCGTATTGTGGCGTCATAATAATAAGTTCCTGATTTGGATGAGTTATTTGTCTTGTTATCTGCGTTATTATATTGGATAATAGATTCTTGTATGCATATTAATTTCTTCTTTGCGCTCCTTTCTTCTTTTTTTTCTTCTAAAATTCACATGCTTATGTAATACATTTCCATTCCAAGCATTGGACAAAACATGTATATGCAAATACAGAGAATTATATGTATGTAGAACAAATTAAGTCCATTATTTCTCGTATTATTACCAAATATATGTAAATGATACAAAGTATTTAATCCCATGAACTCAGAAAATTATGTTACATATAGCTACAAGAAGCCAAACCCTTTCTAGCTAGCTTGGGATAGTAGCAAATACAGAGACATATATATCACAAATCTATCTAAACTACAACAACAAACCAACACTCCCTAAAGATGAACAAAGTAAGAAGCACACAAGAACCATGCAATTGTAGTTAATTAGAGTACGTAGGCTTACATATCTCGGACATGGAAGATGTTAGGGTTCTTGATGACAATATCATACATGTGGATAGAGTTGAACTTGGAGAAGTCCTTAGGAAGAGATATTAAATCAATGGAGGACATCTTGTGGAATTGGTAGAGATCAGGGTCACCACCATAGTACCTTTCCCAACCTAACCCAGTTAGGATTTGCTCAAGAAAACTGTAAGAAGATACAACCTGACTTGTTGGTAAGTGCACCAATACCTTCTTCCTAATTGAACCATGTCTTCCATCTGAGGAAGCTTCAGCTTGTGGGTTTTCCACTAAACGAAACACACCATTTTTGAAAACCCAAACCCCAGACATTGTGTGTGTGTATGTTATATATAAGAAGAAGAATGCCCTTTAGCTAGGGTTTATAATTTTGAGAATTGTGTGAAATGAAAGGGTATGAGAATGGGGTATTTATATAAAGAGAGAGAGCAGATAAAACAAGAGAGAAATACAAATTGGAAGTGGAAGTGGAAGTGATAGGTGCATGTTTGGCTTCAGTGTAGAATCTAGATATTGTTGGTCGAAATTGTTTTTTTTTTTCTTCTTCAAGGTTACAATACAAATATAGATATGCCTCTAGGGTGTAAATTATGGCACAAAAAACCATTCATTCGTGGAGAGAATCTTTGTGGTTGTAAATTTTTAATTTATGCAGGCCTTCTTTTTTGGTTTGCTTTTAAATATCGGGGAATCTAACCAATTTGGGGACAGCATAGTAAAGTGTAGTTCGCAAGTTTAAAGGGGAAAAAAAAATATGTTTGTTTAAAAGTCAGTTAATCTTGCACCCACTTACATCACGAGCTGTCCACGTGAAGGAAGTGTGAGAGATATATATTTGAAATTTGATCATATATAAGAATGCAGGAGGTCCCTTTTTTAGATACTGGTGGGTTTGGTAGTTGAAAGGGAAAGCCGTGGCTTTTTTGTTGGGACCTCATCATTGGGGACAATTAATCTGCAAACTTAAAAGGCAATTATTAGTCACTTTCTGTTGTCAAATTCATCACAAAGGAGCTAGGTCTTATTTCAATATCTCATCCTAAAATTTATCCAAATTAAACAACCCATAATTTTTTAAATGGCTTGCTAGAGCTTGGCAATCGAATGATGAAAGTGGTTGGAAAATGACGACAACAATCCAACTAATTTTAGACTAAAATATTAACGGTTTGTCTGGTTTATTGTATAAAATTATATAATATAAAATTATATTGGACAGTTCTGTTGTCTTATAATTTCTCTTTTTATAATTTTATTTTGTGTAAAAAAAGATATAAAAAAAATAACACTGTAAATTTATATTATTATTATGTTGTTAAATATTATATAAGAGACAAATAATAATTTTATATTATCTTATTATCCTAATATGATGCTTCAAACGAGCCTTAATATAATATCAAAGAGAAATATTACTTGAATTTTTTAAGATGGTTGTAATTTTAGACCGAAATACTAATATAATGTTAGAAAAATAATAATTTATTTTTAAGTTTAAACTATTTTTAAATGGTTTCACAATTTTTATAAGAGAAATGGAATTTTTTATAACACATTATAAATTATTTGTTGATTATCGATCTTATATTTTTTATATGCAATATTTTTTTCTGCAGATTTTGAATTAATAATTTCTTATATATATATATATATATATCTGTCCGGCAAGGTTCGTGAATCTATAATTATCTCTTAATGTTGACATAGGGCCAAATAATGTCCTAGTAATTAATTAAAGGGACAATTGGTATCTAATTAGATCTTGTTTACGCGTGTTTGTTAATTCAACACAAAAACTAATTAAGCACCTAACCCTTCAAAAATACACAATTAATCTTTTGGGTTTAATTATTTGTTAATTGCATGTCTAAAATTAATATATAAAATACAAAATCTAGGATGATCTCAAAATTAATTTAAAATGTCTCAATCCTAATTTAATTTTGACAATGCCTTATGAAAAGGATGCTTCCTTCAATAACATCAAAGAGAAAGTTCAAAGTGCACATTGATTTCCATTCCTTTTACAACTGTGTGGTTTATAAAATCCTAATTTTTCACGATATCATTTTTTTTATTTTTTAAAATAAAGTTAATTCATTCAAAAGTTAAAATTTTTGTGTGATGTACCACAAATATTATTATGTTGTAATTTTTTGCACGTTTTTATGTGCACGGAATCATTTGATTTGTCAGCGTGTAGAAGGTTGTACACCCTCCTTTTTGTTTTGTATTAGAAAAGTTGAATATGAGAATTGTTTTAGTCAAAATTTTAAATTGTGAATAAGTTTTGGAAATTAATTAGTTAGGAGAAAGATTACAATCAAATAAATTGATTAGCCATTGAGCATGATAAGTTGATGAATATCTTTTCGTAGATTTAGTGATTAGACAAATCAAATTGTAGTTTTATTTAATTAATTAATTTCCTTCAAATTTTTCATCACCACTCAAATCTCATTATCATTAATAAATTTCCCATTTGATTGATAGATATTATTTATAATTTATCTTTGGTTTGAGTTTTTTGGAGTGGGACCGTGAAAAACAAATTTTTTGTAGATTTAAGATATGATGTCTTTTATTGTATTGGTAAAATAATTAATTTAAATATATGTAAATTGGTCCGGATATTTCTGTCTATTACCAAAAAAAAAAAAAAAAAAATCTAATTGAAATCAATTTCAATGGCAATTAAACCTTAAAATGTCCCTTAATTTTCAAAATTAAGGACCACTTGCTAGGTGGGTTCATTTATCATTGTCATGCATTTATAAAAATTTAACACTTGTGTTAACTATTATTATTAAATATATTTTTTATTGCTTAAAATTGCTTGGATTCCCACATGGCATCACATGGCCTTCACGGTCCTCCACAATAGAGAAAATCTTACTAACAAGGTCGCCATGCATGTCAAAATCTACCATTGACTTGTATAGAATCACATTGGATATATATTGGCCTACAAATTAAAATCAATTTTGTATTGCCATGCGCATATCTCAATTCTCAACTTAGGCATGACAATCAACCAAACTAACTACTTTGTTAAAATTCATTCTATATTCTTTAGTAATGGATCAATTCGAATTTAAATTTATATAAAATGAATCTAATGCAATATAATTTATTGTTGATTAAGTATAAAACATTTAATTTAAATGTATACCGTAATATAAAAATGAACATAATTACCAACTATACATATATATATGAACTTAGTTGATATATCAAAGGTTTGGCTAAAATGTTATTAATTGTTAGGTTAATAATACTTGCTTATAAAATCAAATTGATATATCAAAATTATCATTACTAATTGTGTTACTCATTTTAGTATCGAAAAATTCTATTATTTTTTATATATGTCATTTAGAGTTGATTTATATCATAAACTTGACTTGCTGGTGGTCTTGATCAACTTTTCACTAAAAAAAGAAGTTGATCATATAAGGGAGGATCTCCCATTTAAATCAATGGAAAATTTGTGTCTGCATGCCATCTTTGGGCATGCAAGGGTCAGTGTACTTGCTTTTTTATGTCCCTCTTTATATTATATATACATTACACATATGCTATAAGGATGAGGTCCTATAAAAATATAAACTTTTCATGGTTTTTAGTGGTACCAACTCCCCTTATTTATTAGTTCTACTTACATTTCCATATATATAAATCTTCTTCCTCTTCTTCTTTCATTAAAAACAGGACTTTGTTTGTATTTAATCTTTTTAATTAGTTCCTTGGTTTAGGATAAATGATGAAGACTAAACGAAAGAGCATTAATGGGAAGAGATAAAAGTTCATTTTGATCATATTTGAAAACAAAGTGAAAAGGGCTAATCTTGATGTTGGAATCATAAAAGAAAAAATTAATTTCTACAAGATAATTAATATATTTTTTTAATTTAATGTTCATATGAATATCTCAGTTTATGAATATCTTGACTAATTTGTTTCTTTAAAACTCACCCTCCTTAATAAAAAATATATATTAAGAATTAATTCAACATAATTAACTTTCATATTTACTATTTTCACATTGATGCACCTAATTTTGTCATTTTCATGATCAAGAAGTTAATTGCCTACTTGGCATAGACAAGCTCGCTCATATACATTATCCTGTCTATGTCCCACGTCCAACACAAGGGCTGGGTGCGAATCATATATAATATGTCAGCTCATACAATTTGTTCACAAATTACCTCATAAAAATTTTAATTCCAATTATTGCTTAATTTTTTTAGAACTATATTAAAAATTAATAGAGTAGCATTTTCTTTTTCTTTTTTCATTTTTTGTTTCCTGAAGTTAGGAAAGAAAAATTTTGTGGTGCATGCAATCACTAAAAGTTTCCATAATGCATAACTAAACTTTATAATACAAATATTCCTATGTCACTTCAAATGAGAATCAATAGAAAGTTAGCATCCACTTGCAATTAATTGAAGTATTTTTCAATTTTTTTTCAAAATTTTTATTTTGTTATAATATAAGGTTGTGATATTGTGTACTGGATCTCATTCAAGACTCAACTAAACTCTTATAAAAAGAATTTTTTGTGAATAAAATAATTTGTTTCATGGGCATATAACACTTGTAAATAATAATAAATATTTGGGTATTTGTCAAAAGGAACTTATATTTCAATGATTTCTTTTTTTTTTTTTAAAGAAAATATAGATTTTTACTTCTTTTTTTCCATGCACTTGGGGATTCAGTGATTCGTTTGGGGAGATATATGTAACCCAAACATAGGGCCAAAGAGTATTATCTATTAGTTAAATGCAGATTTCAACTATAAATAAGAAAATTAGTTGGGAGTATATAATGTATATATATAATAATTTATATTGATTCTAATTAGTGACTTTATAAAGTAAGACTAATTAATTAGGGGGAAAAAAATGTGTTATAGATCACTAGCTAGCCATTAATATAAATATATTGTTTTGATGCCATATTCCTATTTAGAAAGAGCAAATAAAATGCAGAGAGAATTAAGTTGAGAATATAATAATTAATATTCCTGCAATGAACTACAATGTGAAGCTAGCTAGCGGCAATGGTAATCAAGAAACATAATTGAGAAAGATATTTAAATTATCAATTAATTAATTTATATATATATATATATATATCTAATATAATATAATGAGAGTGAAATACTGAACGAATAACAAGTTTTTTAAAAGAATAATGAAGAGAGGAAAGAGTGTTAGTTGTTTAAATCTAATATTCATAAGATTTTTTTTTTTATATATAAAAATTGGTAAAAGTGAATTAATTGATAATGATGATAACTTCGAATGAGTGCTAGTTATCTAAACCTAATAGTCATAGGACTTTTTTTTATTAAAAATAAATAAATGTAGGTTAGTATTAATAATAATATCAACTTTGAATGGGTGTGGTTGTTTAAAAATCAAGAGTTGACAAAGTAAAAATCTCAACATAAAGAAAGTAAAAATCATATAAACTAAGACATATTCTTGCTAATTGCTATCCAGTTGTTCTCAAATCTCAACATAAACAATAATATAATTTAATTGCTGAATAATTCTTTTGAAATAAGCTAGTACTATTAAAGTGAACTTGAATTAGGTCTATAGTTTTTAAGACATAGTGCCCAGCTATTTGAGCCAAACACTCAATTGGGTTAGATAAAGAGCGGCAGTATGACACTCTTACCCATGACTTACTAAAATTTGTTTTTAAATTCTTCAAACGACACAAAAATATATGGATCGAATCTAAAATATATGTGTTTTAATTTCCACCCACCACTATCATTGTCATCTTAGCTAACAACTGTATAAGCTTGAACTAATTCTAATATCACTTCATTTGTGAAAAAATTGTAAAATATTAGAATTATTTTTCAGGCTTGAAGAGGTTTGGGCCGCGTGGCCAGTCACATCCTGCGTTTTGGCAAACCGCGGGTCTCATCCTCTTCTTTTTTCCTCAAATTTGCCCTTTCTCTTTCCCTTTAATTCCCACCTTGTCCCTTTTTCTTTTACCATTTTTATCTTTTAACTTTTTATACAATACCCATTTAGTCCCTCCAAATTATTACCCTTAAAAAAATTTCTTCTTTTTTCTTTTTATATTTTTTTTAAAAAGTTTACCCTTATCTTTCCAACAGACACGTGACCATTATCTTTTTTTTTTTTTTTCTTTTGCCCCTTAATAATTTAAAAAATTACAATCTTATTCCTTCTACTCCTCCAACTGTGACAAATGTGAACGTTACTCCTTTTATTTATTTATTTCTCATTTTTAGCCCTATAAATGCTACCATTTCAATTATTTTCTTGTTTTCATTTATATTTTTTAGTTTGTAATTTAATTTGTTTGTTTTGATAAATTATTTCAAACTATTATTCATTAGAATTAAAACTGTATAAAAAAATGAGTAAAAAGTTAGTTAAATTTCAATTAAAAATCAAAATTAAATAGAAATTATTTATTTTTAATACCAAAAAAATTTAATATTCTTATGTTCAAAACTATTTTTCAGACCATGATCACAAACCATCATTTTTGGACAATTCTAACAAATTAAGATCATGATCTTTAACTATAATTTCTGCTTTACCACAAACCCAAAGACGCCCTAATTATTTTTAGTCGTGATAAATAGGATATGAGGGGCCATCTATGAAGAATCATAACTTTTGCATCGAGGACTTGATATCATCATTGAATATGATGCTAAAATGATACAAAATTGTTAAATTTGGAAAATTCTGTTCATATTTTTGACAATGTTCACAATAAAACAATTCACTCCAAATTCCATTTGTTCACTTCCCAACCAATTGCTTTTTTGTTTTTTTGTTTTTTGAATATTCCATTTTACTTGATCTGACAAATATTCAAGTTGCCTCTTTACCATTTCCATCCAAAGTCATTGAATTTACAAAATCACCAAAATTGAAGCCAAACCCATCAAAGCCCCAACACCGAAGAATCTCAAACATGAAGCACCTGATTCAGAAGGGGCAGGTGCATCATCTGCAGCTGATTCTGGTTCTGGTGGTGAGCTAACTGGTACAGTTACCTCATCATCATCATCAGACTTTTTCTTTGGGGGTGTAGCTGCTGATTCTGGAGCATCAGTTTCATTTGAATCAGGTGAAGGAGCCTTGGTTGGGGCTTGGCCTGGTGTTCGTGCCTTTGAAGCAATTCCAGGTGCTACAATTGCTTGAGAAACTTGAACCACTGAAATGTTATAAGGCTGAGAAGTCACTGTCTTAACCAATCTTGAATCAATTGAAGCACCCTTTACAGCTGACCCAAATGCAATCTCACCCTGACCCAATACAGTACAATTCAAGAAACCTTGTTGGTTCTCAGCTTGGCCTGTAGATTGATACAATGTTGTCAATATGGTGCTTTTCTTTGTGAGCTTGTTGAATTTTGAAACATCATAGTAGTCTAGGATAATGTGGTTGCTAAGGATGTCCTTGATTACATTGCTGGGTTTGCCATTAATAGAGCTAATGGCACCATTTTCCACGACGAGGACAGTGACTGTTTGGCGGCTGTTGATTTCTCCAGCAAGATGGGTTTGGGTTAGAAGGTCGTTAAAGTTGCTGAAATCTGAGTATTGGCTAAGAATTTTTGTAATGTTAAAGGCATTTGTAGATGAAGAGAAAAGGAGCAAGAGAGCAAAACAGAGGAATGAAGAGGCTTTGGAATTCTTTTTTTTTTTTTTTGGCCTTTTTTCTGTTTTTGCTCTTTTTTCTTCAAAGGGTTTTGAGTTGATGAATTCAAGCCTGAAGATGAAAATGGGGATTGATGGGTTAATATAGGATTGTGTTTGAAAGAGAGAGATAAAATAGGAGCTAAAACTAAACATGATATGTTCAAAATTGAAATAGGATTTGATGGGTTAATTAGGAATGAATATCTCCCTGCCTCACAAATTAAAGGAGGACCTTTTCTTTTTTTAAACTAAAAATGGAAGATTGATAACTGGCTTGCAGTGTATTTAGGTCATGCTGCTTGACCTTTCACTGTGGATAATGAGATTCATTGAGTAAAATTTAGTATAGTGTGATTCAGGACTTCGCTTGGTTCAATGCTAATCTAGTTTTCCATCCTATGTGGATAATAGCAGGACTAAAATTAAACATATGGGTTTTGTAGGAATACAAAAACCCATAAATAAACAAAATAATTATTTCAATACTAGTGCAATTGACTTTTTTAATGATTTTATGGTGTCGGTAACAATTTATATTCATATCGATTAATCTTTTTCTATAATTTAATTAAAAACAAATCATTTTCTACGAGCTGATGTTGTCTTACTAAATAGAAATTGTGCAAAAGCATTTCTCTCACCATGAAAATAACAATACTCAAATCAAAATTCTACAATATAAAGAATGCGCTAATTCATTAGTTCATGTCGCCATACTTAAAAACTTGCTAATTATTCTTATATCTAACATATTTTTCACACTTGCTTTTAGGTATGTGCTCTTATAGCATTTTATTTTTGGGTTAAGATTTTTTATCTGCTTAATTGCTTTCCTTGTACTAGAATAAGGAAATAAAACCAGGCCTAGAGGCCCCGGCACAATTATACTCTACTCATTTCATTTTTAGTAGTTTTTCTAACAGATATTTTAATGATATTTGTTAAGAACCAATTAATTCTTTTTCATAATTTTCACTTTCATAGGAAATTATTTTTATTTGGTAATTTTGTAATTTACATTGTCTATCACACTATTACCAATAATTAATCAAAACTCTCTCACTTCATTCAGATAACTAAGTTTGTTGTTTTGATTCAATTTATTTATATAAACAACATGGGTATGATTTTCCTGAATAAATCAATAAATAGATATTGGGTATGACTTCTTTCAATAGATAATAGATGCTACGAAAATGAAAGTCTAATTTTTTAATTATCTTTAATATATATATATATAAATAATATATGTATTTCACCCTACTGATACAATAAATTTGTAAAATAAAGTAAGTTTAATTGATTTCTTAAAAATTTATAGAATAAATAAATTAGTTTCTAAAATTTTATTGTACTATGAAAATATTTTTATTATTTGTTCTCTTAAATGAGAAAGAAACAATAATAGAAAATTATCTAATGAATTAATAACTAATTCGTTAGGGGCTACGCAATAGTTTCATAAGACAATGTGTGAATTACAATATTACTGAATAAAAACAATTTTATACAAGAGTGAGGTTGTTGAAGAGAAATAACCGTAACCCATCCGTTAGAAAAACTTGACAACCAATAACACAAGGCAGTCAAAATTAGCCTATTTGTTAGCTAGAATGAGACAGAAACTGGTCACAAATTAGTTGTCTCCTAAAATTCTTGCTCCAAATTTAGTGAATATATTGTCTCCTTCTCTTTTAACACAATATAAATGTCCGCCAAGGCCTTCTTCCATCTACAGCTGAATTAGCAGATATCAAACAAATACAGCAATAATAGCAAAGGATGGGACCAAAAGCAGCCTCTCCCTTCCTCTGCTTTGTCCTTTTCCTCCTTTGTTCCTCGGCTGCACAGGCCTTCAACATCACCAGGCTCCTCGGTCAATACCCAGAATTCAGTACCTTCAATGAGTTGCTCACCAAAACAAAGGTGGCTGCGGAAATCAACAAGCGCCTCACCATCACTGTCCTTGTTATTGACAATGCAGCTGCCTCTGCGATTGCTGGAAAACCCGATTTCGTGCTCAAGACCATATTGAGTAACCATGTTATCCTTGACTACTATAGTCTTGAGAAGCTCTCCAAGCTCCCCAAGAAGACAGCTTTATTGACTACTTTGTACCAGAGCAGTGGTGTAGCCGAGGACAAAACAGGTTTCTTGAATGTCTCCGTTGTGGGTGATGGAGAGGTAGCATTTGGGTCTGCCGACAAGGGTGCCCCTCTGAATGCCAAATTGGTCAATGGTGTTGCAGCTCAGCCCTTTAACATCTCTGTGCTTCAAGTTACACAGGCCATCATTGCCCCGGGTGTTGATTTCAGTGCACCGTCACCTGTTGCTACACCACCTTCATCAGCTCCCAGGCCACTAATTCATGTTCCACCATCTGCATCCAGGAGACCTAAAGCTCCCTCACCAGGTGATGATGATGAAGTCTTAGCCCCAGATGCAGAATCACCAACAGATGCCGACGCACCAGCTGATGCACCGGGCAACGCACCAGCTGATGCACCATCTGACGCACCAGCTGCTGATGAACTAGTCAGCTCCCCTCCAGCAGCTGATGATGATGATGCCGCTGACGACGATGCAGCTGCTCCAGCAAATTCAGGTTCTACACGCACACAGGTTTCGACCATCCTTGGCCTTGGAGTGGTTGTAGGATTGCTATCATCTATGATGGCCTTGTAAGTTAAATGCATGAGCATAAGAGGTTGAGCATTGGAATGTAGGGTAACAGGATATTGGTCCTACAAGAGTGAAGGGAGTAAAGATTATCCGAGACCATATTCTTGATTATAGTACATACATATGCAAACAAGTTATATTAGGATGCTGGTTGAAAGACAACCAGCATAAAAGCTAGCTGTTCATATTTATCTATCTAAACAACTTATGCATAATAAACTAACATTACTATTTCATCAAATATATAGGTACTATATTAATTATCACATCACAAGCAAGAAAGCAACATGAAACGTCAGAAAAGAGAAGTAAAAAGGACATGCTTGATCTCTGGCAAACAATACAAAAAAGATATGCTGGAACTTGGTTAAAAATCGTCACATTTATACAACTTTACTTTGGCTCAAGAGTTACTAGTAAATGGACTACATAAAACCAAATGCATGGGTAGGCGTTCATTAACTCATTGTTACAGACTGTCAACAATATCTGAGATGACTTTGTTGATGTTAAATGACATTGCCTTCTAAGTAACAAATACAATCAAAAAGGTGAGTGGCCTAGGAACCTAGCAACAGATGTTGGTAGTAACTTTTCTACCATCAAAGCATATTAGCTAGGGCCACAAAAAACTGTTACATCAATAAGCAAAATCAACTTGTAGTTGGAGCCTCTTCATTTGATCTTGTCAATGATATCCAAGATAACCTTGAAGGATGAATGGAGGCTGAAATGAGTTCCTTTGCAGGATGAATGGAGGCTGATACTGATTTCACAATAATACTGAATTTTAGGTTCACATGCGGCACACAAACCCATTAGAGTCATAATAACATCTACTTGCCTGCTAAAGACTCTGACAATTTACATTAAAATTTTATGAAAACTTAAATCGTTGGAGACTCTGGCGATTCAAGTTAAAATTTTACTAAAACTGCGAATCGTTGGAGACTCTATCGATTCACGTTGAAATTTTACTAATATTTAATATTTATCAATATAAATTATTTAATATTAGATATTATTCAATAATTAATACTTTCAAATATTTTATCTAATCAATATAATTATTTTCTTAATAATCTATGATTTTTTGATTTTTTTTGTTGTGAAATTTATAAAAGTACGTAAATCATTGGAGACTCTGACGAATTACGTTAAAATTTTACTAAGATGTGAATCGTTGGAGACTCTATTGATTTAAGTTAAAATTTTAATAACACGTGAATCGTTGGAGATTGAGACGATTTACGTTAAAATTTTACTAAAATGTGAATCGTTAGAGACTGAGACGATTTACGTTAAAATTTTACTAAAACGTGAATCGTTGGATACTCTGACAATTCACATTGAAATTTTACTAAAACGTGAATTGTTGGAGATTCTGACAATTTACGTTAAAATTTTACTAATATTTAATATTTGTCAATATATATTATTTAATATTAGATACTATTGAATAATTAATACTTTCAAATATTTTATTTTAATAAATATTAATTGTTAAATATTATTTAATATTTAATACTTAATAATGAATATTATTAATATGCAATACTTAATAACTAATATTAATATTTATTAATATTATTAAATAATTACTATTGAATAATTAATAATATTTATTTACTAATATTTAATTTATATGAATTTATATTAAATAATTTATATTTTATTTTTTGCTATGAAACATTAATGAATATTATTAATAATTAATGTTTTATTTATTAATTCAAAATATTGATAAATTATTTAATATAAAGACTTGAATCATTGAAGACTTTGTCCGATTTACGTTGAAATTTTGCTATAAAAATATATTTTCTAATTTCCCCGCCAAAAGTTACACTCTAATCTCATACAATAAATTAATCTCGTTCACTATATTCTCTTCATTCACTATATTCATCCCATTCACCCCATTCGATTATCCAGCGGACTCTGTATATAACATAAAAGGGATTTAGGTGTGATATTCTTTACATGTCTCAATTGGACGATTGAAACGATAATCGAATGTAATTGAAAAAATTTATCTAATCAACGTAATTATTTTCTTAGCAACATATGAATTTTTAATTTTTTTGTTGTGAAATTTATAAAAGCACGTAAATCGTTGGAGACGCTGACGATTTACATTAAAATTTTACTAAGACGTGAATCATTTGAAACTATGACGATTTAAGTTGAAATTTTACTAAAACGTGAATCGTTAGAGAAACTTGAAATTGGGTAAACTGTCCATCGATTGAGAATAAAGTCCAGATAGATTCTAATATATCAAAGTAAAGATATTCGCACCAATTTTTTCATATATCATGAGAATAGGACAGCATTTTAGTTTAAGGCAACACCTTGATTTAGAGATTTTGGCCGGTGTTCAACTTTGTTACAAAATTGCCTTGAGCTGGGAAAACCACAAAACTAGAAACCAACAAAACTTATTGACCATAGAGGTATATTAGAAACGTTCATTGATCATTGATCTTATCATTTTCAGTGATATAATGACTAGAAGACACAAAATAGAATGTCTCAATTTAGTTCTGTAACAAGTAATGCATTGTGAACACTAACAACACCACCTATATAATCTAAGGTGCATGGAGAAATACATAAGTAATTTTTATAAGAAATCTACTGGTCTCTGAAGAATACTGATGTATTCTCTGATAATAATTAGCATCTGCACAATCAATTATATAATCCAGTGGAAGAAAATGACATTAAAGTTACATATTAAAAACCAAGTTAACATGACAATTTCCAGCTATTGAAGCACAGGGAAACCGGTATAGGATTTACCACGAAATGTCGCATCTCCTTCTTCCCGAATTTCAAAGCAACCTCTTCTTGGCTTTCAAATAGAAAAGGAGAGATACGAAGTTGGACGAATTAATGTTTCGGTATCATTAAGTGTGAATAAAATCCAAAATATCAAAGGGAATAAATTGATGAATTCAGAGGTTTTGTCAATACGCACCTAATTTTTTTGTTTTTCCTTACTATTTTATTTTTTTCTCGGGAACCAAACAGCGCAAACCAAAAAACTTCGCATACCAGTGTTCAATCAATATTGTTTTCTCCGTCGCATCACCAGTATATTCCGAGGCCTCATCCGCCTTATCTTCCACACTTCCCATCTCAGTCTCAGCTTCGTCGCCTTTCTCCTCAACTTCTCTTTCCCAGCCAGCAGCCGCTTTCGCCTTCTTAGTCTTATTGGGAGCCGCGTTGGTTTTGGCTAACTCAGCAACAGTCCCAGAGGAGTTCACCTTGGCTAGCCGAGCCGAACTCCAAGTCACCCTCGTTGAAGTGGAAGTTGGAAGTTGTAGTTGGTTGAATTTCAATAGTCTCTTCTTGCACGGCTTTTGGTTTCCCAGCTAGGTGCCATTTTTCCAAAACCCTAGAAAGACTTTTGCTTCTTTGACAAGAAACAAACACTGCGCTGTTCTTCCTCCTTCTCTCCCTGTCTGGTTCAGGGAGATGGAGCAGAATGGAGGGTGAGAAAAAAGAGAGTATAATTGATTAAGAAAGTGTTATTTTGTCAAGGTGCTTTTTATTATTAAATTATTCAAATGACATTATAATAATATTAGAAGAAAAATACAAAGAAAAAAACCAAACTTTGTTTTCATGGCCAAAATAACAACCCTAATTCTTCCAATCCTAAAGAAATGAAAATGCAAGTCTTTATTTAAGACAGTTTGTATACTCTAGCAATTGCATGAATATTGCTTATAAATTTTGAAAGCATATAATGGCAGGATGGCCTTTGCATTCATTTTGAAATTTCATAAGCCCAAAAATTTTCATGCTTTACAGAAGATGAAAACCCTATGATGTTTCAAATATAAATAATTATCAAAATTTTGCATTCCAAATCTTGAATACATCAGTATGCCCAAAAATTGAACCGCAACCGGGACAAGCGCAGTGGGAGTCTCCTCAAGCCTAAGGCAAAGACAATACTGATTGCTCAGCTTCTTTAGACTTCCTATATAATTTCATGCTGCAAGGAAGCCCAGATTCTGAAGAATGAAAATCAAATGATGTTGATTTTATCCAAGAATGATAATGGAAGATGAACAAATTCAAAATGTTGTGTAATTGGAGAAAAGGTGCATCAGTTTGTCCAAGGTTTCAGGATAGAACTTCCTAGCAAACAAATAACAAGGCCGCTTCATCCCGTTCCAGATGCAAGGCGTCAGCATCACTGTTTTCTGCAATGGCATACATAAATATTTTCATATACTAGTTCCAGAGAAACTGATCCTTTAGATCAATATTTAAGCCTAGAGAAAGTTGAGATTGGTACCTTTCCATCACTAGTAACATGTATGCTCTCATCAACAGACTGCAATAAGGAAAAAAGATGGTCAATGAGTAACATGCAAAAAAATATTAATACTTCTTTTCAAATTTTTTTCTTCTTCAGAAAAGTGCTTACACAAAAGTGTTTAGTTTATTAAGCAAAGTTTCCCTTTACTTTTATTTCTCTCACTTTTTCCTAGATCCAGATCAAGTCTAAGATATGTCACATACCGTAATATTCTTCAGGAGCTCATAAGTAATATCCTGAGCCCTGTATGATCTTGGATGCCACTTTCCTTCAGACCAATCAACGTGTGTCACCGAATAATTTGCAACTCCATTGGGATCAATCATCTGAAAATAATATGCATATGAAATAAGTTGGAAAAGGGAAAATAAAATGAAGAAAAAAAAAATAGAGTGCTCTCCTAGTGCTTACAAGAAGAGCATAGCTTGATAACTCACCCGAAAGAAGGTTGGAAAGTAATGCTCGTCAGCATAGCAGTTCCGCCCGTCCATATTTGGCTGGAAGAGTTTGAAACATCAATATCAAGATGTTTGTTGATGAACTAGGTTTACAGGTTTTATTCTTCTATTGAACAGTATAAACAGGGCAAAAAATAAAGAGCAGAATCGATGCCTTTTTTGCAAAATGACTACACAATTATTCACTCTACTATTGTAGGGATCCTTGAAATAAAAACCTTAGTCAAATGCATAAAAAGAGTAACTCCCCTGCATGCACCAAGAAATACCCATTTACTTTAAAAGCCCTTAACAAAAACTACTAGCGAACCAAGACAAATAATGCCTCAGTATCACATAACTACAGTGTTGAATGTAGTAGTTTCTGTACTGTGCCATGAAGATTCAAGTGCTCTGTGCCATCTACTGTATATGAGATATTTGCAGGTGATAGGATGAATGCATAAGAGAGCAGATAATCCGTTTCAACAAGCAATAACAAATAAATAAAGTACTAGATTAATTATTACTCTGCAGTAGAGCTTGAATTTCGTGTAATAGAGACTGTCAGCCATCACTATTAGGGCATGCTGCCGCTTCATAGAGAACCACTGCAAAACACAAGTTTGATCTGAATCAACTTTAAGAAACCTTCAAATGAAGTTACTACTTAATTGCAACTACAAAACTAAATTATTATTTTTTTACTTATTTCCAATCTAGGTTATAATTAGTCACTCCCTATGGCGAAGACTGAAGACAGGTTGAACAAATCACATAGTTAACAATTATCTTGAGGCAGTACGGAGTCTAAGCATCTTCAAAAAGCAAAATTCACACATGATAGGAATGAAATCTCCCCTGTTAGTGCATGCTAGAATTAAAGTACCCTTATTGGAACCACTGGAAGAAAGTTTTGTTCAAAAATCCTTTTTGTCTTGTGCCCTCTCTCTTTGGCTATTAAGCAACAACTACAGTAAACTAGACAGTTTTTGGAAAAGGTATGAAATGCCAAATGGAAAGGAGCAATTTTCCTGCTGTTCAATGGAGATTGTGAGGTTAGGCTTACATGAAGACGAGGATTACATACCTCCACTAAATGAATGTAACTGTCTTCCACAGAAGAAAACTGGCATGCCAATAAAGCAGGAGCAATTCTCTTTGTAGATGAAGTACATGATACTACCAAAACTGCTACAATGTGGAGGAAGCAAAACAAAGCAGGGTATGGAGTAGGAACTAAGGAAAATGGAGTCATGAAAACAGACAATCAGAAGATACGAGATGATCTGACTCGCCGTGCTAATCTTTCATGCAAAGAGAATAGGTCACACGAATATGTTTTGTTCAAGCAAACTTGTTACAGAGCTATTATGAAAAAGAAATCTCTTGCAATTAAATTGATACTCTGATCTACCTCAAGCATATAGTCAATATCTGTAAATACCATACCTGTGATCCCTTCCGGAAGTCCCTCTTTTCTACTTCAGGCAACATATGTTCTGAATACCTGCCAGTTCCATGTGGACCAGGATCCACAAAACTTTTTTTTTTTTTTTTTGGGAGGTGGGGAGTGAGGAAGAAATTAGAAGGTAACCATTATTATCATATAACAACTTTGCTACCCCTACTGATAAAAAAAAAATTCTTGATTCTCTATCAACTAAGTAGTTAGACCTCATAGCCCCTACAATATATAACCTCACCAGTCGATGAAGCTGACATTTGTAAACATCAGATAGTTGTACACATACTCAAAGTTATGGACAGGTACACAGCTGAAACAAAATTCGAAATGAACAAAAATAGTTAGTCTAAAATCCCACAAACAGCCACAACTTTAAGATAATAGAAAGAGAAATCTGATAATCAAATCACCTGTCTGAAAGCAGGACAAAATGCTCATTATTAGGGTCTCGAAGAGCATTTGCCAACAGTCTCTTCTCTGCATCAACCATTGAAATTTTTCCCCAAACCACCTGTAAGAATTCCATCATTAAATCAAGACACAAATTCTATGACTCTGAAAAGGCATTCAGATTATTTGGCATTTGAAGTCATAAATTAACCGTCTATTGAACATCACCAAGTAAAATAAGCATAGATATAGAGTGGATCCTTCTGATAATACTTTTATAGATCTGATCTTCATGTAATTCTTGGTGGGACTGCCACTTTGATCCTCCCATACATGAACTAACCATATCTGTCCTGGTCTTACTCTCCCTACTTAGGTATGCATGTGCATAATAACAATCTGACAATTATTACCTGGAGTTTCGAGATTAAATTAATGCCAATAGACATACTATTACTAATCACTTCAAGATTGTCTCCAAGTTTTAGTATTGGATATATAAGTCGCATGCTAAATTATGTTCGTTCAGATCCATTAGAATAGAATCAAAGACTGCAGAAAAGAATATAGTTGCTAGGGTCAAGGACCTTGAGTTGGATAAATCCTCTACATTACATTGTTTTAGTGATTATATTCTTATATTGTGATAGATAGCTTCCATGGTGGCATAAATGCAGGCAAATATTTGAGATAGTTTTCTTAGACCAGGCACTTCCTTTCTTATTAAGACAAGGGAATTATACATAACTTTCCAAAGAGATACCCCTTAATTTCTCTATTTGTTATCTTATCATTTCTTTGGACCTCCCTTCTGCTTGATTATTAAAGACAGGACATGAAGATTTAACTTATTAAGTTGGAAGTGGAGCTACAGCAGAAACAGTTAAACAATATATTTGATTTCAGAAAAGAGGCAGTAATATATTTACACTAAATGTGTGTAACAAGGAATGCAATGGCACGTACCTTTTCACTGCGAATGTCTCGACCTACAAAATAAGGGCTAGCATGTGCTGGTTTTCCCCTTGATGCATGCACGTAAACTGAGAATCTGTCCTCATGTCCCTGCATTTTGTTTCATAATAAGGTTTAAAATAACAAAAACTCAAACAATTCTGTTTTGCCTTTGAGAAGAAGAAGGAATGGAATTGGTATTCAGTACCTAGAAGAGAAAAAACATCAAAAAATCAAAATTTTGAATTACACTACTTCTCGGAATTTACCATCTCAAATTAATGCACATTAGCATATGATCATGATCTGAATCAGCCCCCAAAAAACATATTAGACACATACAAATTCATAAAAAAATAAATACATTCCCATCCAGCTGGCAACACTCAAAAGCATGAAAACCCCCCAAAAATACTTGATGTATGACATTAACTTAACTACACCATAGGACGGCTTATATTATAAATGAGGAGATGGGAGAATACCTAGTTAAGCAGTATTTTTATTTTCCTTTACAAGAAAAAAGAAAAGATTGATAGACTTATATCGCAAAAATATAGAAAGGAAGACCCAGAAAAAATCATTTAGCTGTTCCAGCTATACAAGGAGTGAATATTCTAATAGCTAGTTTCTTGACTTTGAGCATTGCAAAAGAGAATCAACTATTGGTTAAAATATGCGAAATAGCTTATGTTTCATAACATTTCCGTAAAACAAAGAGCAACTGTCGTAATATTTAACTTTGCAACTTATTTTAATTGTTAGTTATATATATAAGATTCGGACATCTATACTTGTCAAAATGACAACTAAAACGTACTATTCATCAATCTTCTCGCATACCATTGCACTTTCCAAACAAACAATCCAGCGTATAAAATCACACAAACTAGCAGAAGCTGCTTCATGAATGATCAGCTACAAGCTCAATACTCAGTCTAGATTTTCACCAACTTGACAAAACTCTTCGAAGTAAAAGCAATTTCACAAACTATTTCCTAAACCAAACCAGAAATACGAGTGTTTTCTCAGTCCAAGGTATTGTCACGGCTCCAGCCACTGCCATTGTCCTCCTCCTTCTGCTCTAGAGTGAAAATTCAATAGGTATGTACAATATACAAATACAGTAAACCTCACACAGTAATATGAGTGTAACTGAGGCAATGAACCAGTGATTCCACATGTTACCAATCCTACACTTGTTACAAATCGAGTGGCAGCTATTCTGCCAAAGAACTATTGAATAATCCTTTTCCAATTGCCAAATCATGCATTTCCTGTCCTACTTGCTTCTATGATTAAACTCATGATCACTACCATTTATGCTCAAAACTGGAACGACATCTTCAACCAAGTAGGACTGAAAATTGATTCTATCTATCTGTCATCTCTATATTTAGAAGAAAAAAAAATCCCGTAGATGAAATGACATCAAGCAGTCAGTTCTATTGGAATCATAATACTTCAAATTCTTCTATGGTTTCAACTTTCACTGAAAATCTTTGTATTGTTATAAACATGCATTGTTTAAAATCACCTACAAAAAATAGGAATGGACTCTTTCTGCAGATCACTAATATTCTCACAACTCTTATCTCCCAAGTTAAACTGGAGTACAAAGAAAACTCAATCCATTCCATATAGAAGACTGCTGCATCTATATCTGGATAGCGTAATTTGCATAAACCAAACATATAGTTTATCAAATGAAGCTATTAATAAAAAGAAAGAGAAAGGAAAACTATAACACAGAAGAACATGCACACTTACTAAAGAAAATATGTAAACAAGACTAGGAACGGAGTCATACTTGGAAGAACTTGTGCCAGAGCTTCTCAAATGGCAATGAACCTGGTGTCAAAAACAAAAAAGCAATCTTTGGGTTTTTTGAGTGAAGAGGAGGAGTCTTCAGAATTTCTCTAACTACAACCTGAGATGCAGTCTCCTCATCAGTTAATTCTCGGGAAAAAACGTTGGCGTTCCCACTGTTTCCAGAACAACCTCTAGAATAAAAGAAATAGCATAGACCGGAGCTTCTAGGTGGGTAAACATAGGCACCAATCAGAAAAATGATCACTAGAGACAGCAATACAATAATCCATGTAGGCCTCTTTATATTTGATCGCTTTCTAGACCCAACCATGGTCAGAAGACTTTTTAAGCGCAGCTGCGATGCAAGATTTCTCTTCATTTATATCTTAGCAGCTCCCCAAAGCATTTTTCAAGTTTTATATGTGGCTAGCTGTCATCATGTACACAAATAAATACAGTCGTTAGTAATATCTATCACCAATACACAAATGTGAAATATGTCCATATAAAGCTTCAGGAAATAGTTCGAATTGCAAAACAAGAGAAAACAAAGTTATAATTATTCTTATCTAAAATAATGGAACAAATCCAAAAACTAACTCCAACTCTTTATTTTTAGTCACTAATATTAAACATATATATATATATAATAAAAATTAAGGAGACGCTTTCAAGTTTTACATAAAGAATACTAGAAGAATAAGGCAACACCAGAAAACTCGTTCACTATGGCCAACAGATTTATTCGACATAAGAGCAATCAAATTTAAATAGTTCAACAGCCACATTATTCAAATAGTAGATATTGATATAACATGGATGATCCAATGTCAAGAACTTGTTTTCCAGTACTCAAATAATCTTTTTCCCTTTTCCATTCACAGTATTCTCAACCTATTTTCAGCTTTTCCCATCACCATCTCGGTACAACAATCTCATTGTCACAACTTACAAGGTCAACATAATTGAAATA
Organism: Quillaja saponaria; assembly: GCA_029379385.1. Lineage (NCBI taxonomy): Eukaryota > Viridiplantae > Streptophyta > Magnoliopsida > Fabales > Quillajaceae > Quillaja > Quillaja saponaria. The sequence continues at coordinate 23,947,417 of CM055610.1, forward strand.
TTAATCCTAAAAAGTAAAGACCACATTAATCATCAGCTATTCATGCATATCCTAAACCATTGCGAGAGTCTAAAAACACTTCAAATTTACCAATCCCTGTCTCCTCGCTATATTTTCGATAATAAACTGGAGCCAATTGTTCAGATCCAAAAATGAATATCCATTGTTTTTTTAACCAGATTAAGATTGATTTGGTCGTTCCATTATCAAAATCACATTTTTTTCTCTGATCCTAAACATCTGATGTACGGAGTACACGTGCAAATCCAAAACATATAATTATTATATAAATTCAAAATAAGTTGCAACATTCACCACCAACACATAAAAACTACAAAAGCGACAAAGGAATCAAATAAACAATGCCAGCCTCAGTTCTTTCATATCTCAAATACGTTTTACAAGACAAAACAAACCCGACGTAAATTATCAACAATGAAAACAGAGTCAATAGAAAGAAGAAGAAAAAAAAAAAGCACAAAGAAATAAAACCCATTATTTTACACCACCAATGTGGCTACGCAAATGAGCTTTCTCAATGCAAAAACGACCATGAGCATGTAAAATCAAAACAAGAAAAAAAAACCCACAAATCACATTTGAGATTGAGGAATAATATGAATACCTCTGATGAAATGCAGGTGATCTATGACTTAGCCTGAGAATACGAAATAGAAGACAATCGGAATGGTTAGAGATCCGAAAATAAGAAGGGTATGGCAAAAGTAGGAAAATTTTGTGTATTGGTTGGGACAAATTATTGTTATTATTACTCCAATCTCTCTGAGAAAACAGAGTCTGGGAGCCCTGGGCCGTGGGTATGTTTGTCTGACTGAATCACTAGCCCTCGGGGTTCCCAATAAATATTGCAGAGAGAGAAGGAGAAAATTGTGGCACGTTTGCCACGTAATTTTAAGAATACCATCACTGTCAAAGATACGGCGCATTAGATTTATATAGTACACGTCAATTTTCAGCTCGTGTAGGAAATCTCCCTATATTTGTTTTTCTTTTTTCCAAAAAATTATAATTATTGTAAATATATATTAATTTTAATGTATACAATAGATACAATGAAATTATTAGACCTTTAGTTGTATTTTTGCTAGATTAATATATAATTTTTAAGAGATATTTTTTATTTTAAGGTTAAATTTGTTTATTAAATCTAGAAATGATTAATTAAAATTCAACTGATCTGAATATATTTATTAAATAAATAAAAAAATCGAATTCTAGAGGTGGATAAGACTATAGGTTCATTGCTATTACGAGAACTGCTTGTGCTTCTTCTTCTTTTCCTTGGTTACTAAGACTTTTTGATTTGCTCATTTATCTCTTGCATGCATATGAATATAGTAGCTCAAATTTATAGGTCTTGGGAAATTCATCTTCAGCAGAGAATGCTATTTTGCTGCCGATTGGATGGGCAACCTTGGAGCTTCTTGTGGGTTGGGCTGGAGGTTTTTCAAAGACCTCCCATGGTTTGTCAGATATTTTGTGGCAAGATCCTATGGGTTTTTCCATACCTAGATGTGTCCCCGACAGTTTTCGTTTTCGTTTTCGTTTTGGGCTTTCAGTCCCGTTTGTCACAAAAAAAAGAAAAGAATTTAGGAGTTCAGAAATGTTGAAATATTTGAAAATCTATGTATCTAAACTTAGTTCCAACTCCGCAAAGTATTTATGTTATTTCTCATATTTTAGTGCGTAGATATTTCTTATTTTATTTAAATCCTGACATCAAATAAAATAATGAGAATAATTTAAATGTGTCTATTTTATGAGCCAAAATTATTATGAATATGATCTCATAAATATAAAAATGTATAAATAGACTAAATTGTCCCATAATATACTATTAAACAAATTAAGTTCATCAGCTTTGACATTTATGTAGTATGAGTTTTCAAAGAGGCAACTGAGTTATACATGTAGTATGAATGATAATATGTCAGTAATTTTATTTTTTTTGACAGTTTTCCAATTTTGAATATAAATAAATACCTCTCGACCATTTTTCTGTTTTCTTGTGTATATCAATTTGCAGATAGCTAGACTAGGAAAAACAACTTGTTTGCGTGTTGAACTTCCTTTTGTGAGTAAACATATGAAAATTCCTTCCTTTTTTTGAGAATGCTAATGGAGGGGGAATTTCTCTTCCTTTTTCAATTTGGCTGAGAGAAAAAGAGTTGTCTCTGCTTCTCTCTCTTGGTGTGAGAAAAGTGAGAAAATTTCAGTAAAAAAATTCAAAAGTGATATATAAAGAACACGAAGGATAAAAATATATATAATTGATAAAATGCTAACATAATGCAGTTTCTGGTGATCTTATACACGTAGTGAAGGAAATAAATAGACAGATGAATTGAGTGGGTCAAATTAATTAAACATTCAGCTTAACATGAGTTTTATTAGACTTGCCTAATTCTTAAAGTTTAATATTAATTTTTTTTTAATATAAATATCTCCATATATTTTGGATGAGAATCTAATCCATTAGAGATTCCTTATTATGTCTTTTCATAAGTTCAAATTTTGATATTATATGTTAATTGTCTTGGAAAATCCTAGAAAGAGAAACTGTTTTTGTCTTTTAAGTAAGACCCACCAAGAATATAACTAAATTACAGATACACTTTTCTTTTCTTTTCTTTTTTTTTAAATAATAATAATTTGGGTTTAAGTGGGAAATTGTCTTCAGGTGGTTGGAAGGGACCCATAGAAGTAATAACGGATAACGGTCAGTAAGACAAAATCATGCGGACTCCATGCGGACAGATCAAAGTGTATTCTTCCATTGGCGAGGAAACGGCCACGTCATTAACAACTGCCACTTGCCACGTGTGAACTTTTCAACTCCCTGAAGTGCTTTCTCTTTCCCTCTCTCATTGTCTATTACTTACATGGCCAATTTTGCCTTGACACTCCCAAATCTTTCCCGGAAAATTTTCATTTACCCATCAAAACCCACTTCAGTATTCACAAACTCGACTGGAATTCTCTGTTCAAATCGCTTCCCAACCATGAATTTCTGCAGCAAATCCGAATCCGTGTCGGCATCTTCATCAACCTACCAAGTTCCCCAGCAAGACCCAAATGAAATTGACCGTATTGCTGAGCAAACCCTTCAAAGATACTCGTCGAAGGCCAAGAGGAACGGCAAAGGGACTGCCATTGTTTGGTTCAGGAACGATCTGAGGGTATTGGATAATGAAGCTTTGTATAAGGCCTGGGTTTCATCCGAGACTGTATTGCCTGTGTACTGTGTGGATCCTCGACTGTTTGGGACTACCTATTATTTTGGGTTTCCAAAAACTGGAGGTACTATTTTACATTTTCATCCGCATCCGTACTTTTGAGCATTCATGTTTAATGTATTTTTTTGTACTACCCCTTTTGGCAATGGATGCTCTTAGAAGATGAAATGAATGAAAAGAAAATTTTGGGGTTTCTTTAATTCAACTTCAAGGTTCCTGGTTGTTATAATTCCATTTCATTTTCAAAGGTTGTTTGTTTGACAGCACTGCGAGCACAATTTCTGATTGAATCTTTGGCTGATTTAAGAAAGAATTTGGTGAAACGGGGACTTAATCTGCTTGTTCAACAAGGGAAGCCTGAAGAAATTCTCCCTTCTCTTGCTAGGGCTTTTGGAGCTCACACAGTTATGTGATAGTTTAATTTTCAATTTGTAGAACAGGTTCTGGGTAGATCACTATTCTCTTTCCATTTATTGGATATGTTTCGGTATTGAATCTATCCTACTCAGGTATATGCTCAAAAAGAAACTTGTGCTGAAGAGCTGAATGTTGAAAGACTGGTCAGCAAACATCTACAAGAAGTGGAGTTACCAACACCTTCAGAGAAATCCAACAGTCCGAGGATATCAAACAACCCCAAGTTAAAACTAATTTGGGGTACTACTATGTACCACATAGATGACCTTCCATTTGATGCTAGTAGCTTGCCTGATGTGTATACTCAATTTCGTAAGGCATGGCACATTCAATTAACAGTTGCATGTTTTGTACATTTTTTAAGAGTGACAAACATTTTTGATGAGGTTGTTTTGGATGTTTATGGAAACACAACTTGCAGTCAGTTGAAGCTAAATGTGAAGTCCGTGGCTGCATCAAAATTCCAACCTCTCTTGGACCACCGCCTAGCATTGTAGATTGGGAGTGTCTACCTTCAGTGGAGCAACTTGGGTTGCCCTTAAACAACGTAGGTTTCTAACTCATAATAACTTGCATGAATAATGCTTTCTGCTTTGATGAATATTATATCTTAAAATGAAGAAAAGAGAGTAACTTTTGTTTTGTTATTTCTTCCTCTTATTCTTTTACAGGTTAATAAGGGAATGAAATTTGTGGGGGGTGAAAGTGCAGCACTAAGCAGAGTATATGAATACTTTTGGAAGAAGGTTGGAGATACTTTGTTAGAACTTAGCAATATTATTTGATTTATCGTATGACTGGACTTTAGTGGATTGGGGGTGGCTCAAGAATGATAATTATGGCATTAAAGATTGAGATATCTGTATTCTGTAAATTGCTAGTGCTATCACTTGGGCTGTGACATGGAAGTCTAACTATTTTAGATTAGCCAACATGAAGGAATTGGATTTGAATATTGTACACACAAATAGATCCATTTCTGTTCCTTGTGATTGAGCCTTAGAATGCAAGTCATGTGGTATTTAGAGGGCATTGATGTTGTGACTTGTGATTTCTATGATCCTCTAAGTCATTCTCAATCTCCTTATGTAGAATTTGCTAAAGGTATATAAAGACACCCGAAACGGGATGTTGGGACCTGATTACTCAACCAAATTCTCACCATGGCTTGCCTCTGGAAGCCTGTCTCCTCGTTTCTTGCATGAAGAGGTTGATAATTTTGATCATTTATCTTTTGTACTTCATGTTTACATGGTATTGGTAAACATAAGACTAACGTTGGGCAAGTTCATATTGTTCTTTATAGGTAATGAGATATGAAAAAGAAAGGCAAGCAAATAGTTCCACCTACTGGTACCACTCTCTTTCTCTTCACTCAGCAACATGTATACACAATATATTTATTTATGTGCTTTCTGTCATTTTTGAATTTATAAGGTGGTGAATAGATAGTCTGGTTATGCTGTCAACGTTATTTGAAGTAAAGTAAGAGATTTTATAGTCAAAATATATAAATAAATAAAAAATTCTCTTTCCTTCTGTGATGGTTTCTCTTTGTTTGAGATATAGTTTTTTTAGAAGAGAAGATCTTAGGAATGAAAGTCATTGCTTAAAAATGAAAAGGCATTTCTCAAATACAAAAAAGTAAGGTTAGAAACAAGTACAGGATGGAAATAGAATTAGTGGTTCCTATGTGGGGAAAGAAAAGCTCTAAGCCCTATTTAGTTGTGAAGAGGCGTTTTCTCTTTCCTATCTCAAAAAGGTTGGGTGTAACAGATGGCTGGAATAGCATATCTAGTTATGTCTATGGTGTTCATTTCAAATACTTGAAAAGCCTCTTCTAAATTAGATACATTCAGAGCGTTGAGGTGTTTTGCCTGTTAAAAACGAACAAGTGTATTCCAGTGGGAGAATAATTTTTTTCCAATTTTATGGTTAGCAAATATCAAAATTGAACAATCACATCTGAACATGGAAATGGAAAAATTCTTATAACTAAATAGCACCTTAATTTTATGATAACTGAAAACGTTCTGGAGTTTCACTGTTTGGATACCAGCTTTTTGTATAGGTTAAGGTATAGTAGTTTTAACATTTTTTTCCTTCGTCATTTTCTTTTGCTTTCTAAACCCATGTTCTATTCTTGCAGGGTTTTGTTCGAATTAATATGGAGGGATTACTTTAGGTTTCTATCAGTTAAATATGGGAATTCCCTTTTCCATTTAGGTAAATTGAAGTTATGTGATACGTCTGGTGTTTGAGCAGTTTAGCTATGGAACTTTGAAATATCAGTTGGTTGAACAACGTTCTTGAACAATAGAAGCATGTCTAGACAGCAAATGGCATAAAGTCATTTATGCAAAGACTTTTGAATAATTAGTTCCGATTATATTTATTTTCTTATCCAAAATTAGTTTCCTTCTTGAGGTGGGCCAAGGAAAGTGGAGCATGCATGGAGCCAAGACAAGAATTTATTCCAGTCATGGAGAGATGGTCGTACAGGGTACATAATTTTCCAATAATAAGTTTGCTCTTTCCTTTCAGGAATTTGATATAATTATCAAGTTGATGTTTTCGTAATGCACGATATGTTAATTCAGATGATAATAAAGGACCACTTCATCTTTCTTTTCGTTTTTTCCCTGTTGTGGAATAACATTGTCATAACAAGTAGCATAACCCTAAAACTACGCGATCATACTTCATTGCTGATGTTGTCTTGATCCAGCAGTGACTTACATATGCATGAACATCCAGGTACCCTCTCATAGATGCTAACATGAAAGAACTGTCGACAACTGGGTTTATGTCAAACCGAGGACGGCAGGTACCTATAAGTTACGGCTATTGTCTTTCCACAGTATCATTGTTGATATAATTGCAATACATCTACCAACAAACCTTTGCACAATGTCAATCTATTTTATATACCAAACCAGATTCATTTTTTGGTACTTTTCCAAAAGCCTTATGTTAACCATGAAATCCGCTAAACCAATCTTCAACAGATTGTATGTTCCTTTCTTGTTCGTGATATGGGTATTGACTGGCGTATGGGAGCTGAATGGTTTGAGACATGCCTTTTGGATTATGACCCATGTTCAAATTATGGAAACTGGACATATGGATCAGGTAATATTTAGATTTTGGATATCTATGCGTACAAGCATGTTTATGCACAGCTGCATGGGAAAGCAATACTTGGTTATCTTAAATTATTGTTTTTTTCCATGGTAATCCTTGAACCCTTAACCCACAAGCAGTTCTGGCCACTTCATCACTAGGCTACAATCTTACAGGCAAAGGAATTGTAGTTTGTGAATAAATGGCATATGTAACTTGGATTCATGCAAGTATTCTTATTGTTTTTATTTTGTCAATTGTTGTCCATGTTGGTCAAAAATCATATAACCATGTGGGTAGCACATACAGAGAGAGAAAACATAAATGATAGAATAGAGAGAGATGCGTGCAAGAATAATTTCTATGCTTCTTCTAGTTGTCACTACTTTATATCTGTCATAACTGAAAAGGACTCTGCTTCATTAGCCAATGAAAGCTTAACTTAGTAATGAAAGCTCAACTCTCGAATAATATTAGGCATGCAATTCACTCCTTTATGATGACGAGGGATCCATATTTAAAATTTAACTGTCTGATCCTTCTTATTTCTTGTGCTATCTCCCATTATTGCATATTAAAGATTTGTGGGATTATTGCCATCAAAAGGAAAGTAAAACATGGAAATCAGTGAATAAATTGATTTCCTTGATTTCTGTCAAATATACCTATTGCCAGTGTCTGGAATGGAAAAGAGAGCGATTCGAGTTATAATAATATAAAACATCCACCAGTTTATTTTTCAGTTTTTAAAATTGTAATCTATGTGGTTTTATATCCAGTCTCATTCTTGGTTCTTCCCTTTCAGGAGTCGGGAATGATCCCAGAGAAGATCGTTATTTTAGCATCCCTAAACAAGTAAGTAGATCTATGTGTTTCTCCTACTTCAAGTAACTGAACTATTTCTCCTTTCTGATAATTACTCCAATTACTGCACTCTTGGCTTAGACTCCGGAATAGAATCACAACATTTTCTACCCTCTCTTTTTTTATTTCCTACCATCATTCCTCAAGTCCCACCAGTTTGGTCCTGTAGAATCTGACCCATTTTTTCATTGAGCGAAAGGTACAAAATAAATCTGATTTCCTTTTCGATCAAAAGTACTGAATTATTAGTGGTTACACATAAAATTGCAAGCATACTGTTTAGGTGCATGCATTCAGAATATGTCTTGAATGAAAATCAGCTGTGAACCTTGGATCATTTTATTCAGATTCACATGTATACATCTAAATAGAATATAGTAGAACTTTTCTTCCTTTTAATTAGGAAAGTAGCAATTTGCAAGTTAATAATATTTGAAGTTGGAAATGATATTAAGCTGTCATACCTTTTCAGGCACAGACATATGATCCTGAAGGTGAGTATGTGGCATACTGGTTGCCACAGTTAGGAGCAATGCCTAAAGATAAAAGAAACTTTCCTGGAAGTTTATACATCAATCAAATTGTTCCTCTCAAGTTTGGGACCACCAATAGGAACCGTACTCGGGACAAGTCCCCGGTTGCAAGAAGAGCTAATTATGGAAGAGAAGCAAAAGGGAACAGAAGGTAAAACTGGGAGGAAGGGAAAAGTAATCATATTTGCCTTGTGTTTAAGCTCAATGACATCTACTTCCTTTTTGTCTCTTAATATTCTTCTACTACTTTGGCCACAGATTTAGGTTCCAATTCTTTTTGGGTTGATTCTTGTTTGGCTCAAATCTGAATGGCTAAGGTTCTTAGTGAATTCAGTTAGTTTCATCCTGTCACATACAGGAGAATAAAAAAATAAAAGAAAGAAAACTATGTTGATGTCATATGTCAACAAGTTTTAGCCAGGTTTCTAACTAGTGGGCTGAAAAATAGTGTGCATGATTTGTGGCTGTTCATATTTTGATATGGTGTAGCCAACTTGGTATAATAAAGATTTGAGTTTCCTCCTTTTGCATATTAATTTTTGGGAATAAATTAGTTTCACTCAATTGCCAATGTTGATTGAGGACAAAAATGTCTGACAATATTGCATCTCTAAAAACTCATGAAGATAACAAAACTGAATCTTTTAACAAAATTAGGACTCAGTTTTTAATTTCTGGGAATTTTTTTTTAATCAGTTTCTTGTGTTCTGGGAATTTTTTTTTTAATTAGTTTCTTGTGATTTTTTTTGATTTTTTTTCTTTTTAAAGATCATAGCTCAGGATGGACTTTGACGCATTTAGCTGTCATGTATTTTTGAAATAATAATAAAAAATGATTTGATTTTGTTAATTTTTATCTAAACTTAAATGGGTAAGTTTTGTTTAATCATAAAAGAATTTCATGTTTTCTACCTTCTTTTTGAGCTCATTGCTAATTTCAGGGGTTTGATTTGATAAAAAATTAATTAGAAAAGTAATGAATCACATTAGAAGAAAATCAAATATTACAAGATTATAAAAAAAATAAAAATAATATAATCTTGGAGAAACTAAAAAAAGTAGAAGAATTTTCTCAACCATTACCTTTTTAGCTTCTTTTTTTTTATTTTTTTATTTTAAGAATTGCCTTTTTTTCCTCTTAGGTGCTACTTTCAGAAAATACTTTGGATGTAATGCAATTTGTTGTCTTGATTATGCTAATATATAATTAATGAGTTTATTTTTTTAGTATGTTTTGCAAATTATTATATTTATTCATTCTTAACCAAGTGATACTAAAATACTTATTAAAATCACAAATATTATTTTTATATAATACATTTGAAATACTTCTTAAGATATATATATAGAGACGCGCCTGCTGCAAGCCTTTTAATAATTTTATAACATTTCCTATATAATTTATACCAAATATTTAGAAACTATGGTTTACAACCATGCTTTAAAATCATCAAAAAAATAAATAAATAAATAGTTTTCCATTTGCAGTCAAAAGCTAAATCAAATTGATCATTAATAGTATAAATTTTTTAATTTTTATGAGTTTTTGTTACTATTTTACTTCAAATTGACTATTATTATGTTTATATAATTTTTAATTTTTCTTCATGTTACTAATTCTAGTCAATATTAATAAATTTTTAATTTTTTTATAATTATATGTCAATAATAATTTTGTCGAGCCTTGGTAACGTTATTCGCTTTGCATCCAATTAAACACATGCTCCATTAAAATTGAATTTCTTAGTTTTTTTGTTTAAAAAGTTTGTAGTAATCACAATTGTTTTAGTTTTTCTCAAATTTATAATTTAATTTTTAAAAATATTATTACTATTTAAATGAAATATTAATAATATAGTATCATATTGTTGTTTTAACTTTTAATTCATACATAAAATAAATTTGTTTAATAATTTTTATTTTCTATTCTAGAAGGGAGGGGAATAAATCTCTGAGTTCTCTTGGAAGGGCATGGACAGTTATTTTGTTTCAAATAAATTATTTATTTAATTTTGTTATTATTATTATTTAAATATCAATAGGATTGTAATTGTTTTATAATTATCAAATATTTTATTGTACTAATTATTTTAAATATTAATAAATCTATAATTTGTCATGTGACAATAGTAGTTAATAGTTAAAATTGAATTTCCCAATTCTTTTATTTAATAAGTTATAAATAATTACAATATTATAATTAAAATTTTAAAAAGTGCTATGATTTAAAAAAAAATATTAAGAGTAAAATTTTTTTGATTATAATGTTATCGTGTTAGTTTATTTTTTATCTTTAAAATTTTATGAAAATTGTATTTTTATTGAATTTATCTATTTGTTTAATATCATAATATGAAATATATATTTTTACTAACTCTAATTTTTTGATATATACATCAATTATTGATGAACATATATGTATATCATAAACCTGATTCATGATAAATTGTGTTTCACGAAAGCTAGTACATACATATTTACTAACATTCATGAACCCACAAATTTAATATTTTTTTTATTTTAAAATAAATTATTCGAAGAGATTAACCATGTAATCCTAACAAGTTAGTTAAAACTTAACAGGGCATTTAATATATTATTATTATTAATATAAATAGACAGATATAGATAAATATATATCAAGTTGGTATATACACAAAACATTAAAAAATTAACATATATGTATAAAAGAAAAAATCTAGTATCACTTAAAGAAAAATATTGATTTTATTTTTGTAATTTAAACAAATGAAAAAAAGAAAGAATAAAGGCCAAATTAAATTTTGGGTCTATGTAATTTTACTATTTTTTCAAAGGAGCCATTTTGTTTTAAATTTTTTTAATTGAATCACTATACTTTTATTTTAATTTAAATTGAGTCTTATGCATACCTATTCATCAAAATTTTATATGATTTTATCAAAATTCTTGTATTTTTGTAAAAAATTTGTACATAAATATTAAAATAGCATTCTCTTGTATTATCCAATTATCTTGATCTTATTATTTAGAAACTTTTCTTTTGTAAATTGTTAAAAATTAATGCATGAAACCCAATTGAAATTGAAATGAAAGTAAAATGATTCAATTGAACATTTTCAAAACACAATGACTCATTTAAAAAAGCAACAAAACTATAGGGAGCTAAATGTAATTTTTCCAAGAATAAATTGTTTTGCCGTGCCAACAATCTTTAAAAAATATTATAAATAAAGAAAGTACCTAAATGGTAATGGCTATTAATTCATGTCAGAGTGCATGTAGTCTTTACTGTAACAAGTCTCCTGAAGCCTGAGGCTCTCTGACTCCCACTTGACCCTTCTTCACCCCAATTTTACTTCATCACCACCCAACCAAACTATCAACCAAACAAAAACTTGTATGTCTCTCTCAATCTCTCTCTTTTTTCCCACTCTGTTTCTGACTGCGACTTTCCCATTTTCCTTTCTTTTCTTCTTCAGAACCGTACGGACGGACGGACGGACTTCTCCTCACAACTTTTTCATCTTCTTCAATGGTAATGGCGGTCATTGCCGATGAAAACAATTTCCTGTAATTTGTGGTGAAACTCGAAAGAAAACATATTCAAAGCCCCAAAATCAAATCGTTTTTATTTTATTTTATCGAATTCGAAGAATTTTTTGATCTTCGAGCTGAGAGCTACCTCCGTTTCTGTCAGGTTAGCAATAACTGGTTAATTTTTTTGGTTATTGTCGAAATTTACATATGAGTTTGTAATTGTATGTAATTTAATTTCGATTTTCTTAGTGTTTTTGTTGCCTGTAATGAATTTCTAGGGTTATTTTTAACTTTCTCTTTTTTTCTTTTTTCTTTTTTCTTTTTTCTCTTTTGTAACGACAAAACAATGGTTTGTGTTAGTCTTTTTGTCTCGGCGGAAAACAGCAGCTTCTCCCTCCAAATTTTATCGCAAAGTTAATTTCCTTTTAAATGATATATCAAATAGGGGCTGCAGCGTTATTCTTTATACTTTTAAGTTATTGAAGGTCATCATCTATGGAAAATATGCTGTTTGATACATTGTCTATGCTGTAATCAGCTAGCATTACGAGTATATCACTCACTGACTCTTGACTCACCAGTTGTCCGTGGTAGAACTTCCTTTCTTTTTATCTAATGGCCCATCAACCACCCACCCAAAGGATAAGGAAGGGGAGGAAAGATTTATATTTGCTTGTTTATTGAGCTGTTGATATTTTATGTCTTTCTGATTAATATACTCTTATGTGGTATTGAGAGCTTCTATTGATGGTATGGTAAGGGTACTTTGTAAGACCATTTAGGTTCTTATGTTCTCTGCAGGGTCGGTCATCTGCTAACATGAGCCGGCCTACAACCCGTAGTAAAAATAAAAGACAGAGACAGGGGGATGATGGTGTCAGCACTTCTGAAATATTGAGGTACTAAAAGGTGTTTTCTGTTTTTCATGAAAATGGAAATAAGACTGTTTCTTCGTTTGCATGTTTATTGGTTTGTTTTTGTTCTTCTTCTATAGGAAAATTAACGCGACTGGCGAGATAGCCGATGATGATATAAATCAGCTGTATATGATCTGGAAGCCAGTTTGTTCAGGCTGCCGTGTCAACACTAAAGACAACCCCAATTGCTTTTGCGGGCTAGTTCCGCCTGCCAATGGAGTCCGGAAATCTGGCTTGTGGCAGAAAATGTCAGATTTTCTTCAAGCTCTTGGACCAGACCCGTCTAAGGATCTTCGTGCTTCTGCCGATGCACCCGCAGGACTGACCAATCTTGGAGCAACATGTTATGCCAACAGCATACTTCAGTGCCTGTACATGAATAAATCATTCAGGGAAGGCATTTTTTCTGTTGAATCAGATGTTTTAAAACAACAGCCGGTGTTTGATCAGCTTGCACGGCTTTTTGTGCAGTTGCATGCTAGTAAAATGGCTTTTATTGACTCTTCTCCATTTGTAAAAACACTGGAGTTAGATAACGGAGTTCAGCAGGATAGCCATGAGTTTCTGACGTTGCTTCTTTCATTGCTTGAACGTTGTCTGAACCAATCCAAAGTTCCACAGGCCAGGACAATGGTTCAAGATCTTTTCCGTGGGAGTGTGTCTCATGTGACAACGTAAGATTTAATGGAATCTAGTTCATCTTTTGATGTATGCATGTCCAATAGGCGCAATACTACTTATTGACTAATGCATAGCTATCTTTTAAACCTTCTCTTGTTTTGTGTAGCTGCTCTCAATGTGGAAAAGACTCTGAAGCTTCTTTAAAAATGGAGGACTTCTATGAGCTAGAGTTGAATGTCAAAGGTCTAAAAAGTTTAGATGAGAGTTTAAATGATTACCTTAGCATTGAAGAGCTTCATGGAGATAATCAATATTTTTGTGAGTCATGTAAAACAAGAGTAGATGCTACTCGCAGCATCAAGCTGCGCTCATTGCCGGATGTACTCAATCTTCAACTTAAGCGCTGTGTCTTCCTTCCTAAGGTAAATCACGAGTATCATCATTGACAATCGTTATGAAGATTATGTGACTAATAGGCATGCATGCTCTATTTGCTTATATTGATTCTTTTTCTTTTGCTTTTTTGTTCATTTTATCCCTTTTTGGTTCTTATAGTTGCAGTAGAAAAACTTTTTTAAGTGTCCCTTTTCATTTTTCTTTAGGGAGCCTTGTGTAGTATAAAGCAGTTGATTATACTTTGGGAAATTGTTAATTTGCTTATGATTGGGGAATCAATTCTTTTTACTTTTGAAAGGGTTCATTTTGACAGAGTTTTGATGCTAGATTTCTCTACTACTTATTAATATCAAGTGATGCTTTAATAATTCAATCTCTGACATCTAAGATTTTGATTTCCTTATCCTAAAAGAATCCAGTGAAATTTAAAACAAAGATAGTAGGGTATAATCAGTCACAGTCACAGTCACCGTTGATCATAATTCAAATAACAGGACATTGTTGTCAATGTCACTCCAAAAGCCTGAGGTGCACAGGTGCCACCTCCGTGCCTCAGTTTGGTCTAGGTGAAGTGACTCCAAAGCCCGCATTGATACTTACTGCTTTGAGTTTTCTGTTTTCTATATACGTGTGATTTCTGTCAATTGTTTAGATACTTTGTATTGCATTCCAAATTAAATGTATAGTTGTAGAGAGAGATGTATAATGTACATATAAGCACATGTTACATGTCGTGTTTTTGACTCTCAATTGTTATGGGTGATTCTTATTCTTAACATTTAGGTATAAGTTGAAGTAGTATGAAATTTATTTGTACGTTACATACAAGACGTGTCATGCTGCACTTGGTGTGGGCCTTGCCTTTGCTCGTTGCACGGAGTGCCTTTAACAACTATGCCCTTGCTGTATGAACTTATAGGAATATTGTCATGTTCGAGGTGGAGTTTTAAAAGAAGGAACTTAATCTAAAGCACTTTTAATAGCGTCTTTCTAAGTGATGAATATGAATGATGATGGATTGGCCTACCCTGACAATTGTACCCCTGATAGTCACTAATATAAATATGCCTATGGTAACTTCATGAGTTACAAATTTATCCTCGTGCTTGACCCTTTAAATTGAGAATTAATTGTGCTTATATTAAACTACTCTGATGTTTGAAGAGTTCTGGTTCTGTTATAATCTTTATGTGTTCTGCTTCGTAATATGATCATTGGTCTTATTTAGTTATTGTGGTGCTGTCGTTAATGGTTGTTTGTTTTATTGTCCTAAGGAAAATGTTCGCATTCCTTTTTGTTTGTGTAGACTGCTCATGTAATCTCTTGTATTTTGAAGTTTTTCTAGTTTAGCATGAATACGTGATATGGACGTTTAAATTTCATTTTATAGTTTTTTATTTCTGTGAGATATTTTCGGTACAATGTCTTTTGTTGCAAATTTTTGTCTTTATCTGGGATCACCTACTATATTGCAAATGTAGCTTTTTGATATTTCTTCTTAAGTTTTTCAATAATGCAATTTTTATTTATCTAATTTTTTTGGCAGACTACAATGAAGAAGAAAATTACTTCTGCATTTTCTTTCCCCGCGGAACTCAATATGAGGCAGAGGTTGTCTGAACCATCTCTGTCTGAATTAGTATATGTCTTGTCAGCTGTGCTGATTCACAAGGGTACCGGTGTGAACAGTGGGCATTACATAGCTCATATTAAAGATGAGAATACGGGACAATGGTGGGAATTTGATGATGAGCAAGTAACAAACTTAGGTGATCATCCATTTGGAGAAGGATCTTCAAGTTCTACTAAGAGATCAGCTAATACTGAGCCTATTGTTTATCCAGCTGGTACTGAACCAGAGAATTCTGTCACCAATGGAACTATTCACTCCTTACCTCCAGAATCCTGTTCAAGCTCTGTGGAAACATTTTCATCTACTGATGCGTACATGTTGATGTATAATCTTAAGCGTAGTAGAAATGCAGGTGAAAATAGAAGTAACCAAATGGAAAGAGGACTTAATTTGGCATCTCCCCAAGGTGGTGTTCCCCCTCCATCTCATCTTTTTGAAGAGATTCAAAATTTCAATGACTCGTATCTTGATGCTTGCGGGCAGTACAATCTTCGAAAGGATCTAGAATTGAAGAGTATCACAGAGCGGAGACATGAAGTTCGTTCTGTTCTGTCTGAAGCTACTGTTCGATCACTTGAGGAGCCATTTTATTGGATATGTAGTGACTGGCTTCGCCAATGGGCTGACTGCATTGCTCCACCGTTAGTGCAATTTCTTTATGATACCATTATTCTTATACATAAAACATTTTTTTTGACTGGCTTCACCAATGGGCTGACTGCATTGCTCCACCGTTACTGCAATTTTTTTTATGATACTATTATTCATATAAATTAAAACATATTTTTTGAGCAAAATAAAAAAAAAATCACTATTGTCCTTTTATTGCTCTGTTTCTGAACTTCTATCTATTTCCTTGTCTTATGTACATTATTATATCATGCTCACTGATTCAACTTTTTAGGGTTTACTTTCTAATGGTATTGCAGTGTTATTGACAATACACCTATTCAATGCATGCATGGGAAAATCCCAGTATCAAAGGTTGCCTCAATAAAGAGGTTATCTGCCAAAGCATGGGATCAGTTGTTAGCTAAGGTATCTTATTTCATGGTTACTTTCTTTATTAAATTGTGTTTGGAATTTTCCTCTCTCAGTTTACTAGCTAACTTTCCTGTTTATTGTTGTAGCTGTGTATTTAATGCTGCTATTGTTCATTGGTGCTATTTGTTCTGTGCAAGTAAATATATATGGCCAACTGGGAAAAGGCTCTAACCTTTTGACAAAATGGTTAATTGAATTTGTGAATCTATACAAATAAATGCCGTCATGATAAATGAGAACAAACTGCAATCACGAGGAATGAATTCTGTGATATGAAAAAGGGTACTGACATTAAGAGCATGCACTTGGGAGAGAAATATTTAGAAGCTGATGATTAGTTATGGTTTATGTTCCACCACTTTCTGCACTCTGCTATGTCTATTTGAAATCACTTTGTACTCTGCTCCCTTCTTTTTCCTCTTTACTCCTACACTCACTAGCATCTACTGATATATATATTTTTTCAATAAATGTTTGTAAAATCAGTATGGAGGGGGACCAACACTTGCCAGTGGTGACCACTGTTGGGATTGTCTTATTGATGGGGCTCGCACTGTGGTCTGTGCTGATACCTATCGAGATCGGAGAGAATCGATGAAACAACTTGCACGGGACATACTTGATGGGAACTGTCTGGATGGAAACTATTACATATCCAGGGCATGGTATGGTTGCCTATCTTTTTTTATTGCTATTATCAGCTGAACTTTATTTTGATTAAGGTCAAATGACATTGGTAAAATCTCTTTTCCTTTTCTTGTATTTACTAAGTGGATGGTGATGCTGATAATTTTATGGTCCTAGGTTGCAACAATGGTGGAAAAGAAAAGTCCTTGATGCTCCATCTGAGGCTGATGCCGGGCCAACAGCTGCAATTAGGTGTCCTCATGGACATCTTAAGCCAGAGCAAGCAGCTGGTGCTAAGCGGGTTCTTGTTCCAGAGAACTTTTGGTTCTTCTTGTATGAAGACGCAGTTTCTGTGAAACCTGATGATCACTTGGGTTGTTCAACTTTTCCTTCAGACTCCAGACAGTGTTCCGATTGTAGTGATGAATTGTCCGAAGTGGCATGTTTGGAGGATTCTCTAAGGTCATTGTATTTTACTGGTTTCTAGAGCTTATACGCAGACATATTTGACTTACATTTGTTATTTATGCTGTAGGTTAGTGAAGCAAAGACAACGTCAGAATCATGAGAAACTATTCTTTGCTAAAAGCACGCCACTCTCTTTGAATTGCAAGTATTTCTTGGTGCCTTCATCATGGATTTCCAAATGGAGAAACTATATTAGTCAAAGTATCAAGAATTCAGATAAACCTGAAACTCTAGACACTGTAATTGATTCACTGTTATGTGACAAGGTACCTTGCTAACCTTGCTATTTATTTGTTAATTATATTCGGGCACCTTGCTTTAGGTTTCCTTAGGTATTTCACTCTCTCTAATCAGTTTAAGGTATTTACAATTAATTTAATTGGTGAAATCTGCAATTCTGGAACTGTTCAAGTTTTTAAAGCTAAATTTTGGGGCCTGTTTTTGCCAGGTGCTGTGATCCATATCCTTCAAATTCTGATGAGTTAAATGTTATTTTGTTTTGTATCAGCACTCACGCCTCCTTGAAAGGCCTCCAGAACTGGTTTCTAGACGTGGTACTACAATCCAGAAAGAATCATCTGTAAGTATAAAGACCCTGTGCCAAATGTATGCCGCATTTAGATATAGGTGTGCCGGCTAATATTTTCATATGAAACTATAGCTTCATTTAGCCTTGATCTCTCGTCTTTTTCCTTCCTCCCCCTCCTATTCCTGATTATGCAGTGTCTGAATTAATACTTGGTGTTTCCTCACCCCTTTTTTAAATATTGTATAAGCACATCACTGAGGTACTACCTACTTCAAGTGTCTACTTTTATGAATGCTATCTGTCAGTCTTACTTTCTCCCTCTTTTTCTGGAATCTAGACTGGTGGCTTAACAATCATTACTGAGAATGACTGGAAATGCTTCTCTGAAGAGTGGGGTGGTACTGAGGCCAAGGGCATATCTGCTGTAATTGAGAATATTAGCAGTGCAGGTAACATCTTGAGTGGATCCTTTGAAGAGATGCCAATATGCGAGGATCAGTTGAGTCCCCATGATAAAGTGAATAATGACAGCGATTGTAGGCAAACCATCATAAAGACTTGCCCAGAGGTATTCCTAAATTGATTTGTTCTGCTGGCTATGCAAATCCTCCCCCCCCAACCCAAAAACCACCACAACACACACACAAACATTAAGTGGTTGGATACATAATCAACAAAAATCCAACATGTTAACTATCATAATTGAACTGTCTTGGGAAACTAGTTGCTCTTGTTTGCAAAGTTGTGTAGATCTTTATAACCACTTGAAAAGACGTGTGCTAGATTTTTTGCTATTTCAACAAGTTTTGGTGATACATATCTTGCAGTGGTGTGCAAGAGCTAAGTAGCACAGCTTCTTCTTCCTTTGCTTGAATTGGTGAATACTATCTAATACATGGTGCATCTAGCATGGCTGACTAAATCTGTACTTAGTTAAAAACTAGTTGTACCCTATTAAAATTACTGTCACTTTGGGAAAAATGAAAATGAAGAGTTTTATATCAAATAGGGAGTTAATATATAAAGATAGATGCTTTTTAACTTCTCTAGTTGGAAATTCTTTCCTTTGTTTCAAAATTATGTTATCAATGTAAGAGACTTTAAATCTGTAGAAATTGTTATTATTTAACACAGTTTACTTGTTTGCCAGAATGAATATTCAGATCATTTTGGACTTTGAGGGTTGCTTTGTTGTTTCTAGACAGAAAGTTATGTCTGTACATGAGTGTGTATCCATCTCTGCACTCATCTATATATCTATTTCTCACGTGGATGGTTTTGATGACTTGCATGTCCTAATCCTAAAAATGGTTCCTGATTTTTGTGTGGAAGTTGATGAAAACATCTAATGTTTTTTGATTGATACGGTGTTGTAAATCAAATCTTAAATTAATTTTATCATATGCAAGATTTGTGAAGATTGCATTGGAGAACGAGAAAGCTGTGAGTTGATGCGAAAACTTAATTACTGCAATGAGGACATATGTGTAATTTTTGTACGTGGCAAGGAAGTACCCAGATCGATCTTAGAGGCATCAAAGAGTGTTGAGACAGATCGCCGTGTCTCCAAGCGGTCCCGGAAGACTAATAATGGGAGTTCAGTTAATCTAAAAGTTTCTGCCTCTACATCACTGTACCAGTTAAAAATGATGATTTGGGAATCCTTTGGGGTAAGCCAATACCAATTAGATCAAGCACACAGACAATTATATGGAAGTGATTAGTGTATTCTTTTTTCTGTTTTTCTTTTCCAGTGCGTGTTTGATGATGTTTTTATAGTTTGGTCTGCTATAAGTATTGATTGTGCAAGCACATCTAGTCAAATATGTTATTGTTAAGGATGAGAATTTTCTTACACTGTTTGGTTCATCTATGGGGAAAGTCATAAACTTCACAAGTTTAAACTGCATTGTATAGGTTTTGGGGTTATATATTTTCTATAATCAACTAGTTCATGTCAAGGTCCAAAACCTTTGAAAATTTAATTGACTCAGACTGCATTCTGACAAATTCTAGTGGTAAGGGAGTTGTAAACAAACCACAAATGAATGGAGAGCGGTGACAGTGACATACAAGAGATCAATATCAAATGCCTTGACATATTGGAGAAGTATGGATGGAGTTTATCTAACTATAATGCTATCTAGTAATGCAGCTGCATTTAGTAGAGGTGACTTATGGTAGAGTGACATCGATTTACTTTTTAATTACCTTTTTGCTAGTGTTTGAACACAATTCCTAATAACAATTCTCCTAATAAGTGTTTGAATTCAAGGTAGAATAAAGATTCAGTTTCAGCCTATGTTGGTTGATTTGTATATATATACTTCTAATTAATGTTCTTATATAAATAATATTAAGATGAATTTGTGGTTTCTTAAGAAATACTTGATTTTCATGTTTTGTATACGTATATTATTTAACATAATCGTGGAATATCAATCATTGTTCTTCTTAATACAACATTTTTTATGTTGCTATAGATTTAAGTTCAGTGGATATACCTCACCATTGTCCTAGCTAACTGTTTCTTGTTTACATATCTAGGTTGTCAAGGAAAACCAGATACTTCAGAAAGGTGCCAAGACGATTGATATTGATATTGATGATGAATGTGCAACACTTGCAGATGTGAATATATTTGCTGGAGATCAGATTATTGTAAGGGATTCTGAGATCCATGAAAATCGAGATATTGCTGGTAATCAGCAACTTGATACTAATTAGTTACTTGATAAGCTTGTAGTCATCAGAAATATTACAATTCATTCATCAAGAGAATATGGAAATTTGATTTGTTTTCTATTTCTTGAACGCTTCCTGAAGAATTGAGGTAGTTGTTGGCATGTTTCTCTGCCCTCCCTCCCATGCCAGTTGCTTGAGTCTGCTTTAAGTGAAATTTTCTTATAAACTTATGAATGACAAGGGTAGATGCATGGATCCACAGGTTTAGTGTCCCCTCATGATAGAGATAGTTGTGCTGGTGTTTATGAGATTTGAATATGTAGTAAATGCATCAATATTAGATTCAAATATTATCTCAAAAAGTGGCAGTTACTGCAGTCTTATGTTCTGATTTTATGACCATCTTTCAATTATGTTGAACTAAATCGGCCATTGTAAACACTAATGTGCATATTATCAATGCTCTACAGATGAACTATCGGATCAGAAAATGGATATGCAGCATACCGAGGAAGGCTTTCGTGGAACACTTTTGACAGCCAATGTTTCATTGCAAGATGTTTAAGAGGCATGCGTTTACTAGTTCACATGTTCGTGTAACATCCAATATTTTGTAGATGTAAGAGGAGAGGAACCTATGAATGTTTGAGCTTCCTTTTAGAGGTAAGCTTCAGCTTTATTATCCAACTGGTTCCGATGCTGTTATTTTATTATAACCATTAATGTTGGTGTTCATCGTGACATGTTTAGCATATTTCATCTTCGTAGCTTACTTATCTAGTTCGAACAGTAGATGCTGGGATGTGATATACTAGATCTTGTATCAATGCTGCAAGATATTTATCTTTATTGTTTTGCTTGCACTTTAATTCTCTTTTAACTTCATGAAATAAAAAAGTTATGTGGATATGTTTATGTCATGGGGCAGAATATCTCTATCGGGGTCAAAATTACTCACTATATGCTTCACAACTGTAGGATATTGAAGATGATATTTGTCTTTGAAATTTTCTTCTTTGTAGACCTTTGTATGATTCAGTCTATTAAGCGTTTCTAGTTTCTACCTCCCTCCCCTCCTTTTATTTTTTTTCCTCGATGTCGTGCGCCAACATTCTCCTAAAATATTGTTAGAATCTTTGTTACTTAAATGCATTTGTAATTGATGTAAATAAGATGGACTTGTTTAAGGAGAATTTCTTTTTCCCCTTCTTATAAGATGGTGATATAGAATGCAATTCACCGGAAAAGAAGTGGAAGGTGGAACTGGAAATTAAAGAAATATATGATTATGCTGTATCTTTATATGATGCACCTTATTGCTCATAGTCCATGCTAAATGTGTAATTTCAATCCATTCAAATATTGTGTGCTTTTATGTGCTCTCTTGATGGTGTCCATTTGGCATGGTTCAATTCTGGTCATATATATGTGATTTTTGAGAATGCATGCTTGCTTGAACAATTGTGAATAGTGCCCAAATTGATAACCCTTATTTTGGTTTTTGATTTTAGGCAAATTTTATTGGGGAGAACCAGAATCTTAAAACTTTTGAGCTTTCTGAACATTAAAAGGCTGGTTATCAATGTAAATATAATAGGAGCCCCTTGGCATTGGTTCTTAAAGACAAATTACTGCGTTATGTGGTGCTGGATAACAGTTTTGGCAGAGACATCCAAATCGGAATCTGTAGAATCAGTTGGAGAGTAGGGTTGTTGTGTGTGAAAAAAGTTAGTGCAGTTTTGCATCAACAATACTGTCTTGGGTTGTTGTGTTGAATGGATGTCACTTTTGCCTGCTTATGTTATGTATTATGAAGCATTATAAGGAGGTTTACTTTGTACATTGTATTTTCAGAGAAAGTGAAAAACTAATATTTGTGTCTAGTTATTTTCAGCACTCTGGAATCTAATTTTGCTTGGTGCCCTAGGCTAAAATGATGGCAAAGTTTTGATGTTGGGTCTCTGCATCAGTCATCATTGTTCCTTTCTGTTTTCTGGCCTTTCTCAAACCATTAGGACTGAGGAGGGAACGCATAAAATTATCTATATATTCAGATTGTGGCATTTTTATAATTCTGTCGTCTAGGATTTTATGTAGCAAATCTGTTCAGTGAGTGATAAACCGCTGGAACAATCACATGTGAGTAATATGCATTCAACCATCTCCCGGTGGCTTCACTATTCTTCTTTTAGGTTTGTTCCAAAAAAATATCAATTAATGATGTATTTTTACTTTGATCATGGTGATTTAATTACTAAATTATTATTTTTTAAATAATTTCCTTCAAAAACTTTTACAATCTTTGTTACATATAAGGGCATGATCAGAAAAATCTGTAACCCTTTTTTGTTAGAAAAAGAAAAAGAAAAAAAGATGAATGATTATTAAGAAGATATCATACTGGGTTTCAACTTTCAAGATTAAAATTAACATTATTCACCTAAAAGAAATATAAAAAAATTAACATTAAAACAATGAAGAAGGAAATATTATTGTTGAAGTACACTGAATTCTATTTCTATATTGGAACATGCCTCTAAATCCAGCGTTTATGATTTCGTGAGTTGGGTGCTCCTCCGAACCACCTATCCCAGCCAACATCTACTGGACCTTTAGTCCTATATATAAAGATCACATATCATCCAAAAAGTTATCCTTTATTAGAACAAATATGAAAACGACTTATTGAAATTACAAAAATATTATGATAATGATCATCCAAAGTGTTAGCTCAGCGGATTGATATCTTATGTAAAAAAAAAAAAATGAATGTGAGGATAATAATGAAAATGAAGATGAATTCTTAGTTCTTACTCTGGAAGAAGAGGATCAGGATTGGAATCAACACTTGAAATGAATCTGAAAAATAGTGAAGGATCACCAATTGAAATCCTATATCAAATGTAATGAAAACATGCAGTTGGAGACTAGTAGTTGTCCGCTTACTCTTTACAAACAATGGATGCTTCACCATACGTTTCAAGTTTGTCTAACTCTTCCTGCATAAATCATTTACTAACTTTTTAAATTTGATCACAAAAAAGAAAAAGAAAAAAGTGAGGCATGCATGGTATGAGAAATTTAGAGATTTAAAGGGTAAAAAATAGAGGTTAGTGAGTGAGTTGTTGACCTGAATAATATTAATTTGGTTATGGAGATGGGATATGGCAGCAGACATCCTATGCTTCCCAATGAAATTTGGAGATGACCCTGTTCTTGCTTCTGCCTGTCCATTAAGACCCTCTTCTCCTTTTTCTTTGTTTTGATCTTCTGCTACTGAGATTCCATCTCTTCCTGCTCTTGTTGATGGTTGTTGCTCATCCATTGCCACCGTTTTTGCCAAAAAAAATGATTCTATTATCAAGTTTACAAACCCATTATCAAAAACCAAATCTTTATTGGCTAAATAACAGGGGACTGCAGGTGCAAAAAGGGTTGAAGTCAATAAAGAAGGAAAATGAATGGGAGAGAGAGGAACAAGTGTTCATACATGATTAAAGTAAATAGCAGTGAAATGAAGCAATGGCCAGACAAGGGGGCCGTGGTGTGGTCATCATTTGTATTATATATTCTTCAAATACAAATACAATATAACAGGATATTGGTATTTAAGCTACTTAGGTGCGTTACAAATATATTAAAAATAAAAATAAAAATACTAATATTTTTAACATTTTGGTTCAACTAATAATATTTTATAATGTACATAAAAATACTCATATAAAATTAATTCAATCTGTCAGTTAAAATATTTTTTAAATAAATTCTGTTTAAATTTGAGAATTTATTTGCTTTAACCTCTTCTTTCTTTATTAATATTTTATTATTATTAAAAAGAGAGAAGGGAGAACAAATTCCAAGTAAATTGCAGAAAATATTAGATGTTAGTAAATTATAAGTATCTTGGCTCATTAATGTTCTTCAACATCCATTAATTTAAGAAATAAAAAAAAATATAAATTATACTTTTACTATTTATATTTTACAAAATTTATATCATTATTCGAGTTTTGAACTATGTTATAATTTTTGGTTAAATTTAATTTAATATGTAATGTAATGATACGAATCATATTACATAATTTATAAAATTATTCAATAGAATATTAGAGTAAAATCAAACTGAAAAAAAAAAAATTAATTAATGAAAAACAATATGAAAATGGATTGTGAGGCGACACTGGACGGGGACAGGGACAGAAAGCTGCTAACTACCAAGGTGACTTTGGATAGGATAGGATACGGCACAAAGCCAGCCAACGAGGCAAGTTGTTTGTGCGTAAATAGTAAACACATTGGCGGCCAGACTTCTGTCTCCTCCTCTAATCTTCATATTTAATACTTACTAATTCAACATGCTGTTAGTAACGAAGTATGACATCATATTATTTGGGTTAGACATGTTGGACCATGTAAACTTGATTTATTTGTATGTATTTTACTTATTTTTTTTATATGATTTGAAAGATAAACTCCCTTTTAAATTATTCATCAAATTGAGTTTTGCATACCACTTTGTTAATATTATTTACTTATCTTAAGATTGGTAAATATTTTTTTTATATTTTTTAATTCAGTATTACCGTTGCTAGTTCAACTAAGTAAGAAGAGGAGAAAATATAAAATCTCAAGTTTGAGCAAAGATAAGTTAAATAAAATAGTGTCTATCCCATTTTTCCTTCTTATTTCTTCATAATAATATGATAAAATAATTGTCATTTCATATATTTATATATTAAATAAATAAATAAAGCAAGCAATTAGGTTAGGAGACTAAGCCACCTTAGGGCCTTTTAACCTACCTATACAAAGAGCCCAATTGATATATGGTGCAAAGATGTCAAAGTGCAGTCCAAGAGGGCTAAGGGATTATAAAAATTGCAGCTTCACCAGTTTCAGCATTCGGCTTACAAATTCTTGATTTTTTAGCTTTCGATTTCAGAAATGGCAGGAATTTCATCAACTACAGCAAAACTCATATTCTGTCTTAGAGACCTTACGACCTATATTTCACTAACTTCTCGTCCCTCTCTGCTTGTTTGTTCAAGCTCCACACCCACTAGAACTATTGCTAGTACCAGTACTGCAAAGAAGGAGGAGAATAAGAAGAATAAGAAGAAGAAGAAAAAGCTAAAATTGGAGGTGAAAACTGAAACTTCAGCGAAATCAACATCGAAGGTGGGGTTGGTGAAGGAAAAGAGGAGGACCCGTTCGGAGAAAGAGTTTGACAAGGAAGCAGTTCACCGTTATGGAGAGAAGGCCTCTCATATCCCTGTGATGCTTGCTGAAGTTTTGGATGTCTTTTCCTCGTCTTGTTGGAGACCCTTAAGCTCGTTCGTTGATTGCACGGTGGGAGCCGCTGGCCATTCCTCTGCTGTCAGTAATTACCTCCCTCATTCTTTAAATTTGCGACCTTTTCATTGTTCTCTGTTAATTTGTTGTATTTTTTAATTGTTAAAAGGAATTACACTCATTGTGATTGGAAAATTCACCTGATTCACACTCTCAGTCTAGGCATTCCTTTTCATTTAACATGCCCACCAAAATATTATTATTATTTTTTTTTCTGGGTACAAAGTACAAACCGTTCAAACCATCTTCCTCTGTGCTGTTTCACCTTTGCTTTGGATATTATCATGACTAGGTGTGTTGATTTTCTTAACAGCTTAAATTTTGATCTGAATGTGATAATTGGTATGTGAATATCTTCTCATCATGTTTTGGCTTTTCCTTCTTTTCGTGTAATTCTTCATGTAAATGGGATCATGTCCATGGTTATGATTTTTCTTTGCACATTTGACTTTTTCCTGCTGAATGGCTGCGTTTCCTGATTTGACATACTTGCTGAAAACAACAGATAATGCATGCTCATCCAGAGTTGAAACTGTATATTGGCATGGATGTTGACCCTGTGGCACATGAGAAGGCTCAAACTCAGATTAATAACATATTGCATGGTGACTCTTGCAGCCTGGCTTCTGACTTGAAAGTATATACCCCTTTGAAGAATTTTAGACATATCCAGTCTGTCCTTAGTGAAATTGATGAGAAACTCTTGGGTGCTGGAGTTGGTGGCATCTTAATGGACTTGGGAATGTCATCAATGCAGGTAGACTTTTCAAATCATTTAGCAATAGTCGTCGTTACAGTCGTTGGTTGAACGCTTGTGGGTTATCTCTTATTTGGGACGTTGTATTTCTACCTTTTAAATTGGGCCTGTGTCATTACGATGTACTTATGTACTCAATTTCTTGTTTATATTTCCATAGATTGACAATCCAGAGAGAGGATTCAGTGTGCTTGGTGATGGACCCCTCGATATGCGAATGGATCCCCAGGTACCAGTTCTGATGTCTAAGTTTCATAAATGAGACAGACTTTTGAGAAAACATATAATGAGAGAATTGTGTTGATTTGCATATGAATGACACAGACAATTGAAACATAACCACCAATTACTGATTTTCAATTTCTTCACTTAGGTGTCAATTTGTTATTTTGTTCAACCTATGATTTAAATCGTTAAAAAGACTTGGTCTGGAGGATTCCAGTTCTTATTTGATTATGTATTAGTATATCCAACCCATTTTGGGTTTAGGCTTGTAATTTAAGTAAGCATTCTTCCAGCAGCTCAATAACTAGAAAACTTGTGTACATACTACATACATCTAGGAAAGTGAATACTAAGTTCCTGAATTTTTCTTCTTGGTCAAGTCAAGAAAGCTGTTAGTTGCTAATGTGACATTAAGAACTCAATTATCTCTCTTCCTTTTATTGATATTGTATTATGACTTTTGAAACAGTAGATTGTGACATGACATTCAGAAGTTTAGGGGGATAACAAGCAACAAGGGCAGTTTGCATATAGTTGTCACAAAAATTAGAGTCAAATTGACAAGCGTTCCCTGTGTTGCCAAGATTTTTGAACTGTATATATAAAATCAAAAGGGTGCTCCGATCTATAGAACCAGCTTTTCTAAGCTCTCCAACAAGGTAGAAGTGACTTGAGAAGAGGTGCACAGTAGGGTCTATTCAATGTTTAGGAACCTTGCAATATCAGTTTCTGTGACAAATTTGCGAGCATTTGGGTGGCCCTGTGTCCTTACCTATGACAGACACAGAGCTCCCTCTAGTTTAACCCCACTTTGCATGGAGCCTAGGGACTTATCCGAGCCACCACTTCTGAGCAAGAATTCTTCTAGACATTTTGTTTCTTTTTCTCAAGCATATATAAACATGTTAAGGCTTCCTTGCTGCAGAGTCATTCATAAATTTTTGTTTCATTTAACTGATGGACAGGCCTATGACAGGCAAGCCTTAGAGCAGAAGACATATTAAATTCTTGGCCAGATGCTGAGATAGGGAGAATCTTGCGGGACTATGGGGAAGAAAGCAATTGGCGCACTCTGCAGAAGAAAATTGTTAAAGCTCGATTACATGGTGGATTGCATTCTACTAATGACTTGGTAGACCTTATCCGGAATGTGACTCCTGCAGTGAGAGGTAGCTACTTTCCGTTCTCAAGTCTTCTTTTGCAGTTAGTCTGTCTTGTGGTAATAATGGACCTCTTACCTTAGAGAATAGCCTATGCGCAGTTAGTTACTAGAATGCCATTCTTCATCTTCGCGATTGTTTATGTCCGTATGAGAGGGTTTAAGAATGTTCCCTTTGGCAATCTGAAAGCTTCTCTTACAATTGATGTTTCTTGTACTTGTTCGTATGCAATTTTTAATTAAATCATAGCAGGTGGGAGGCAAGGCTGGATAAAGACGGCAACCAGGGTATTTCAAGCTCTGAGGATTGCTGTTAATGATGAATTGAAGACACTAGAGGATTCTCTCTACGCATGCTTTGACTGCCTTGCACCTGGGGGTAGGCTTGCTGTCATATCTTTCCATAGTTTGGAGGACAGAGTGGTGAAACAGACATTTCTACGAAATAGTCAATGGCAAGGGTAATAGATATCTAGATGAGGTTGAAGGAAGTTGCACTAGAGTCCTGGAGAAAACTACAAATGGCATTGTAGAAGAAGAAAAAGAAAAATGGATAAAACAAATGATTCATGGCTCAAATGGAACAATCCTCACGAAAAGGCCAATAACACCATCTGAAGAGGAAGAGAAATTGAATCGGCGAAGTAGGAGTGCTAAGCTCAGAGTAATTCAGAAGGTTTAATGATTATATAAATTCTTGGACTCCCATATTTATTACAATCACTAATTTATTTATATCCTAGTGTCCCTCATCTTCATCATGAACATGTTTATTTATCTTTTATTGGATATTGTTGTCAGCTGCAAAGTGCCAATGAAACTCATTATTACTACCTACGGAGAATAGTTAAGGAGTGCTAATTTTTAATATATATAATTAAGTACCAATTGTAACTCATGGATTATAATGCTCATCTCAGTCAAAAGAGTAGAATTTTGGGAAAAGTATAATACAAAATAATAGTATTTTGACATTCCACCACAATGTTGACGGTAAAAGTTTAGGCAACCCGAAATTTCACCATCCAGGCGATATTGTCTCAAATACAAAACTCTTCGATAAAAGAAACAAATATTTAAGCTGGGATCACAAGTTAGGAGCAAAAATCAAAAAGAGAAATGCACGCCTTTAACACAGATTACATGATAGATGATATTTAGTCTCCGAAAACACTTAGCACAGGTCTTGATAAGCAGTCCTTATTTGGTCAGCTTCAGTGCAACAACACTGCAAAAACATATTTAAGCAGAAGTCAAACATCCAAATCAGTCATAAATAACAACGGCATGGTAATCAGTTCAGCCCAAACTAGTTATTATGGCCAAAATTGGAAATGCGTCAGTCCAACGGAAAAGAATCATAATGTGTTGGATGTACCTAATTCGTCTACCTATCTAATTGGTATATTTACCTCCAAAGAAAAATAAAACCACAAAAAGAAAATGTTCAGATATACATGAACATTCGAATAATATAATTTACGAGCTTGTATCCCACCAAACATAAGCATGTTTCCCTTCTTATTGTTCATCTACTTGACTGTCAGTACCCAACTTGTTCAACATAGAAGCCCATATATGTTCTGACCTGCTGCAAGAAGCACAATGAAATTACACTGACGGCGTACTGAAACAAATTTACTACTGTCATGTGGTCCTAGTTGTGACAATTAATATAAGCTCATCCTTCCAATTAGTTTGACTCGTGAAGACATACCACTGAATCTGTAATTGAATTCTTTACAATTAGTTCTGAACACAAAATCTGAAACGAAAAGTACTTAAATGCAATAAAAAAAAACTTCCATAGTTCCATGATACTAAAAACAATGCAGCAGTAGACGTATTTACCTAACATCACCGCAATTCAAAGCAACAAGAGTCTCAATGCCGGGACCGCTCTTCATTATGTTTGCCACCTTCGTACCTTTTTCTCTCAGTTGACCTAGAGTCATGATATCTTGCTCTCTTGGAGTAGTCTATGCGCCTGTCCCTGTCATTGTCTTTATTTCCTCGCTCTACTTCCTCCCCTCCCTGATTTTTCTTACCACGGTGCAGCTCTTCATCATTTTCATGCCTCATTTTTTTGGCATCCTCTTCATCTCTTCTGGGTTTTCTCCCTCTATGATCATCTTCATCCCTGCTGTGTCGCCTTGCTTCAAGATCCTTATAATCCCGGTCATGTCTCCCAGTAACATAACGTGATCCACCATCCTCACTGTAAACTCTGCCACCTCCTTTAATAGTCCCATCGCCATGCCTTTCCCGTTTAACCGACTTCGAGTAATCATATCTCTCCCAATCATCCTTATCCTGATGTGTTCTAGATTCTGATTCAGTTCTAGCATGCTTCTTACGTTCCCCATCATTGGCTGCTTCTTTATCAGAATTCTCACCTCTTGTCTTATATCCTGGCTCTCCATCTTCATTTCTGTCAAGCTTCCTCTTGCTCCTCATTGTATCTTGATTTGCATACCTTGACTCCTCCATAACATCTCTTCGATGTTTGTATCGATCATCCCCATATGACTTCCTCAATGAGTCTAAAACATCATCATCAACATTTACAATATTTTTCTCCTTTTTCATTTCAGTATTTCCATCAATACCAGATCTGAACCTCCTCTCTTCCAAGCCATATTTACTACCAGTTTGTCCACCTTTATTCATATCCTGTCCAATTTCTTGTCTACCCATAGGCCTGCTTTTTTTTGCTTCATACCTGTCGTCACCAGAACTGCTACTTGAATCACTGCCACTACCACTCTCATCAGAATGGTCACTCACACTATCACTATCATCAATAGGAGAGTAGGAAGCATTTTTAACTTCCTTTCGTTTCCCTGAAGTCCTCCTATCACCACTTGCATCAGAGTCCTCGCCATCAGTATCATGCCTCCTCCTGTGCTTCAACACTTGATCTGTATCCTTAAACAGGTCGCCTTTTGGAATTCTCTCTGCCAATTCCTCCTTATGAATCTGATTTTTCTGTTTTCCAAGTTTCCTACTTTTTTCCTTCCCACTATCAGTATCAGATTCATCCTTGGAATCATGATGCCTGCTTCTCCCCCTATGCTGTTTCCCCTTTCGAGTTCTATGCTCGGAAAGGTGATAATCAGCATCATTGTCTAATTCTTTCCTTTTTCGATCTCTTACTGCATGGTTGTCATCAGAAACAGAGTCAGTATCATCACTATCGTCCAACCTTCTTTTCTTATGCTTCTTCGAAGTCTTCTGTTTCTTTGAAGATTTAAGCTTTCTATCAAAACTATCAGAATCATTTTCATCGTCACTGACATCATTGCGGTGCTTCCTTCTAACTTTTTCATCTTTCATGGTGCTATCTGTATCAGAAGAATCATCTCTGTGCCTTCTCTTTCGGTTTTCATCCTTCTTGTGGGACCTTGACTCTCTACTACCCTTTTTCTTATCATCTTTTTCAACTTTTTTATCCTCAACATCACGTTTCTTCCAACTAAAATCTCTATCCAAAAATACATGTTCATGTTTGAGATGATGATTACTATCCCCATTAGGACCATTCATTTGATCGTTTCTTGGTCCATCATCAGTTGCCTCAGTATTGACTTCATCAACTTCAGATCCACCTATGCCAAGAGCAGCTTTCAATGTTTCCATTTGCTTTTCCTTCCTTGCCGCTACCTGGTGGGTCTGCGTATCAGAAACCCTGACAATCCAGAAAACATTAATCCATAAGCATAACTACAGTTGAGTGAAGAGCACCAATTTATATAAACTTCCATTATAAGTTCAATTCCTAATAAAATCACACAGAGTACAATCGCTATTAAAGTCCTAGTTTAATCTCGAAAATTGATACCTGAGTTGAAGATGCTGATAGCTTGATACACACAAACACAAACATATATACACACATTTATATATAGATGCATACATATTCAAACTTTGATACTAAATGTTACAAACTTAAAGTGAGGAAGTCCAACTGCCACAACCCCCCAGAAAAACAAATCCCAATGCTAAAAGAAAATGTGAAATACCTTTAACAAATGGTTAAATAAAAAGCTTTTACATAATTATCCAGTAACTCTTTTCTATTTGTTTGTAATCAGGAAGGCTTTTGGGATTAAGCAACACAAATCACAAATTTGATTTATGTGACACCTCATTCCAGTACAGAAAGGGGTTTTGAAAGCTAGGAAAACCCAGGTCTTTTGTTGGTACGTTGGCAAGACTCCAATAGCGCCAGTATTAGAAAGTTCTCAGCCAGCAAAAACAGCAAGAAATAATCAAGCAAACCCAACCTTTTACTTTCCAAAGTGACCTCCTTCTAATATTTCGAATTGTTTTATCAGAATTCCGGATAAAAACTAAATTGGCAAAAACGAACACATCAATGGATAGAATTAACAAGAGATTTTAGCCCTATTTTGATTTCAATGCTTTCATCTCAAAATTGAAATGAAGTTTGTCCTAAGCTAGATGGGAAAGGAACAGCCAATACTTGAAATGCTCATCTCCTTCAAATGAAATTGGGAGGTGGAGACCTCTCATTTTCAATCTCTGTTTGAACCAAAAGGTGTGACACTCGCTAAAGAGCCTTTCAGCTTATCTAAAGGCTTCAATTTTGTCCCATTATAATAAAACCGTGGCAACAAATATGTTCTAGCAAGAGTTTGGTTCAAAATAGTAACTTACTGTTATACTATAAATTTGGTGGTAATTTAAATCAACCTAATGTAATGTAAAGCAAAAATGAAAAACTATTAGGTACACGCTTGTGTTTAATATTAAGTATAGTTATGCATGAAAACTGTCTAAAATCACCAATAGAAAATAGAGAATTTAGACGTTCCTGACCCGAAAACTAAGTCGGCAAGGAGTCCCTCTTTGGTGTTACACCGATACCACCCTCCGGTTTTTGTAAGGCTAATACCACAATCTAGAAAACCATTTTCATAACAAAGGAACATAGTGAAATTACTTGTTGTCGGCAGCTGATACGGGAATTGGTCCACCGCCCCCCTCAGAATCTGCAGCACCTTCCAAGGTTTTGCGAGCCTCCTGAAGCTTTTCTGCAATCTCGGAATCAGTATAACCTTGATCAATGAGCTTGTCTTCGAGGATCACCAACTTGAGCTCAACCTGACGCTTACGATCGTGCTCAAGGACGTCTTTGTTAGGCTTCTTAGTAACCCCAGCAGTGCCCTGGTCAGCTTCATAACCCCTGGTGGTTTCAGCAACCTTCCCCGTCTTCGCCTTCACAAAGAACTTGTTGCTCTGAATATATCCATTAGTACCAGACCCTCTTGGGGTTTGTAACCCTATTCCGTTGTACATCTTGGTTCTTCGCACTCAATCAGGGTTACCAGAATCCCCCTCTCCCTACCGATCGTCAAAAACAACGTTTAGAGATTACAATGCCTGATTTGATCGGTAACAGAAAATACAATCTGGTTTCGGAGATATGCGTCTGGAAGTCAAAATCGCCGGAAAACCTAGAGCGATCGAAAGGAAGAAATGGTTATAGCGCCTCCTCAGTGCTTCTGCTCTAGAATGGAAGGGATAAGGGGTAGAAGATATTTTCTTTTGGTGAAAAAACTTTTACGTTTTTTAAATTTCAGGAGATTTCAAAAACAGTGTATGACAGGCCTCTCAAATAGTGGCAGTAATAGTTAAACATGTTGGGCCATAACATAGGCCCATAATTTGAATTCGAAGTTTATGGGCCGGGTAACTTTACCTTTAAGTCCGGGTTATCCTGATCCCTCGAATTCATGTCCATAAATAGTCGAACAGACCCAACCTAATATAGACCCCAGACAGGCTCTCCGATCACATAAATTAGATTTACTGTCAAATCCCTAACCATCTTTTTGACTGAAGGCTTAGAATCCTCTCACATTTTGTGCACACCTCAAATCATACCACAGGCTCTAATTCAAGCAAAATGAATAGAAACTCCTTTGTTAACTACTTAACCACATAAACAAAAATACTTAATTTCAATTTTTTAACAATTATACATGTAAAACGTTATGTCATTAAGTTACAATAAAAAATATATAAATCAAGTTCACCACATCAGCGGTAAATTAAAGGGAGAAATTTACTTTCTGCTAACATTATTCTCATGTTAATATAATTATTTACTAGAATGGGCAGCCAGCGTATGAGGCTAGGCTCCCACCAATGTGGGATCTAGGAAAACCAAACCTTCCAAGCCATCAGGTAGCAACCTTACCGTTCCAAGGCTTCCCCTCCAATTTCTGCGAGGGTGACTATCTAAAATGCAAGGACCAATTAAAAATATACCATATAACAAGCCAATGAATTTTTACATAAAACTTGGCAAGACACAGACAAAAAAAATCCAACCTTTTTCCTAAACCAAAAAAGTGTCTCAATTAAAGGCACACAAAAAAGAAAAACTAATGTTAAAGAAGGCTAATCCGTAGGGCCATATTAAAGAGGGCAAATAAAATATCAAACTTTCCTATCAAACTCAGTAAATGAGAAGCCTACGAATTGTTATACATCAATCAGTAACAAAATATAAAAGATGATAGGCGTTGAATACTGATCCAGTAAAGAATTTCTCCCAGACGAGTGAAATACTTAAGGGATCCTCTCTCACAAGTTTGAATGCTTCCCACGTCACAAACTCAGGTGGATATCAAAATGGTTTTGTAGCATTGTGCAAAAGATAAGACTACAAAATTTACACATTCAAAAGATGTAACTTGCATCTTACAAGAGAATGATCTCAATCATATTATCGTACAACACAAAATTACTATATTGACAAAGTCAAGAGTCGTCCAAGACAAGCTCTGATTAACAGACTGTAATTTCACTGAGATCTGATTGCCATCTAAACCATTCATAATATTCTGGCCTCGTAAGACTTGGTCCTTGATAGTCAAACTCCTGAACTACCTTCCCCTTAGGACATGGTATCTTCCTGTCAACTGTAACTACTATGAAAATTACAAACTATTAAAGGCCAACCCAGTATGAGCGTCCATTGCTGTTGTGTATGGGTGAAGAAGAGGGGGATGCCACACACCATTCATACCAAACCTGCCTCACAATCCACGGGAAAAGAAGACATTATGAGCTAGAAGTCCCTCCTTATTATGGGGATAACCCATGAACAAAGACTATTCATGTTTTACTCTTTCCGATGATAGGAAATTATTCGTAAGCTACAAAAGTTTACCTTTGTAGGACTACAACAGCGCCAAAAGTTAACTTCCAGAGTAGAACCACGACCCACGCATACTGGTGTTCTTAGTGGGAAAAATATTGCAAACCTACAAAATTAGGAGAGGAGCAGACACTTATACATATATATATATACACCATTGTAAGTATCACCTATTTGTATGAAGTTATGAACAAATAGTAATATAAGGCCTCAACCATTTATCATACATAAGTGATAAGCATGAAAAAACATAGACTATACCATTCCTCTAACCTTTTCTTTCTTCATAAAATTGTTACTACCCTTCGAAAGAAAACAAGAAGTTTGTTGATTGGGAACTAATGATTGAATATCAGACTTCCAATCCACTATGGTTGGCAATGGATCGAATTGAGTCCGATCCAACATGTGATCTAAAGAGTCTCGGATCATATCCAATCTAACATTATTTGTTCCATGGATCAAGGTTCTTGGATCCGATTTGATACTTTCTTTCTTTTCTTTATTAATAATCAGATAAAGTGATTGCTAACCCAAAAAATATATATATATATATTACAACTAGAAAATACAAGTAGAAGATAACTTACACATTAGATCAAATCTAATCCATGGATCATGATTGATAAATTTGATCTGCCCAGATTTTGTTTTTTTTTTTTTTTTATAAATATATCAAGTAAACAAATATAGACAATCTTAAGTATTTGTGAGTAACAGAAGGAGGAAAAAAAAAAAGATCATGAATAATCTGATTTAATCTAATGATTAATGGATCATGACTCGATCCGATCCAAATTGAGATACTAATCCAACAACTTGGATAACATCCAATCATTACCATTGGATCCGGTCGGATATCCGATCCGATCCATTGCCAACTATACAATCCACAAGTTTCCCAGGAACATAAGACTGAAGAGAAAGGTCTGGATGTATAAAACTATTACATATGAAAGATGAAGTCAATTGAATGACATACCAGCTGAACATGTTTGGCGTTGCAGTTGATGGTTCAATCCCAAGATGCACATCCTTGTAAAGTGTAGCATCAAAGTAGCCTGCAAATCCTAGTAGAACCAGAAGCATGAAATAGGTCAATCACAAAACTCCCACATCTCATCCCTTTCCCAAAACCAAGCACTCTTTTTGAAAGTACCACCATTTTAAAAAAATAAAATAAAATAAAATAAAATAGTGCTATTTACAAAAACAGTTTTCACTGACACTAAAACCTATTGGTAACAGAAAGCAATTCCAAAAAATCACCAACAGTTTTTAGTGTTTGTGAAACTTGTTTCTGTCAATAGGAATACTCTGAAAAATCCTTCTGATAAAAATGTCTATAACCAGAATGAGGATGTTCATAACATTGATCTCATTCTGGATACTTATAGGGTTTATCTATAATCAAGGTTATGAAGATTCAAGAACTAACATCATATTCATCAGAGTAAAAACCATATATCCAAAAGTAACCAAATGTTTAATATGGTCAATTGAGAAAAGTTATCACACATACATAAAACGGAAAAAATTAAGCTAGCATGTACCATGCACCAAGGCTGACCCTGTGTCACTAGGTATCTCAAACAGTAGCTTCTTATACCGCTGATTGCTTCCCTCAGTGGATTGCCTTGGATGGGTAAATGTAAAAACCTACGTAAAGGGAAACATTTCAGTTGCAGAAACCATTTAGTCTCAAACTTTTTAGAACAGAACATTTAGCTCCAATTAGTAAAAGTGCATATTAGAAGAATTGATTAGAAAAATTAAATCATGAAAAACTTGTTACAAAATATATATATATATATATATATTTCAAGAACCAAAATAGAATAATGGTATAATTTTATAGATCAAAATAGAATAATGATCTAATTTTCACGGCATAAATAAGAATAATAGTATAATTTTTATGGACCACAATAGAGTAATAGTATAATTATTATAGATTAAAATATAATAATGACAGAAATCTTAGGAAGTAAACTAGATTAATAGTATAATATTTAAGGGCCAAATTAATAAAATAATGGTGTAATCCCTCTTCTCTTTCTTCACTTTTCTGTCTTTTTTATCTACTACTTTCCTCATTTGACCCATATTTATTATTTTTTAGCGGGGTCAAACACTTTTTTGTCTAACTACATTATTCAAATTACATATTTATCCTAAGTTTTTTCAGAATTTCAGTGGGGTCAATTGACCCTACTAGCTTCAACGTTGGCTCCGCCCTTGTCAACAAGTAAACCAAAGACAATCCTTATACAGATATCACAGTTTGAATATTTCCAGAAGGAAGCAGAAAAGATATGATGCATTATAGAATATTAACTCACAGGTTGGGGAGATGCAAGTCTAGCTACATTGTGTAGTTTGACAACATAAGCAGTTTCAAAATGTAGAAGATCCTTATGAGCCTTGACCTGCAATATAACTCCAAGGAAGTCAAAAACTAGTACAACCATAGTGGCAAGTCCCACAACACAGACAAGGGATATACATCAGTATATAACTTTGAAGCCGTCACTGGTTGTATGAAACTCGTGTACCTGAAAGTGGTAAATCAAAAAAAGATGAGTTCATAAAATTGAACCGCACCACCAAGACTCCAGAAATAAAGCAATGTTATAGTACTAATTCCACCAGAATGCCCTAGATATCTGTTTAGAACACCCAACATACAGCGAAGTTTATTGATCAACACCTAGCTCAAGATAGATGATAACCAAGAGCAACTTTTCACTAAAGAATAACATACACAATCACTTTTAAGATGATTGATAAGAGTTACTGCATCATAAAAATATTTTCGGAACAATAAGAGTACTTTGGGGCCTCAAATACACTTTTGGCTTATTTTCCCTAACACAATTTTTGATGTTGAAATTCAAGCACTATAAAGTACTTTTAGATCCCCAAGTGGATAACAAACAGGCTCATATTATCCACTACAATTAAAGATCAAGAATTCCCACAGGAGAGAACTCCAACTGACAAAGTGATCATCAACTAGGGATGAACTTTGCAACATATGACACCTACCTAGGGTGAAGCACACATCTAAAAAATAGTACCTCCCTTTAAAGGTAAAAAAAAAGGATACCATTTTAAAAGTTAATAACAGAAACATAACATTCCAATGGTCAAAGATGACACATACGATGATGGTATTGAAATTCCATCTTGCTTTAGAAATCTCTGTGCTCCATCAAGGCACTCCGGAGAAAGCTCATTGTCACCAAAAGAACCTAGCAATTCACTAACCTAACATCCAATTCCAAAAAAAAAAAAAGTAAATAAGCAAATAAGCAAAGACCATAAGGACTGGAGGAACTAAGGTTGACTAAGCATAGAAATGTACCAAAATATCAGCCTTCTCAGGAGCATCCCAATGTCGCATATCACATGAAACAATGGTAACAAGGTTCTCCCAGCCTTCTAATTTAACTAAACTCTGTTCCAACAAATAAATTGTTACATAAAAGAAATGGGAATTCAACTTCACAAGTAGAAGGCAAAAAGCCAATGTCAAAGTGATTGGATCACAATGACAAGTAATGCTGTAAAAAAAGACAACAATCATTACTGGTATCTCTACGCCTCATACGTTGAACATATACATCTATAACCAACTTATTTAATGGAGCAAGTGCCAAATTGGAAAAAAATATTTGCAAGAATAATAAATCAATACAGAT
The DNA here is from genome assembly GCA_029379385.1 of Quillaja saponaria. Lineage (NCBI taxonomy): Eukaryota > Viridiplantae > Streptophyta > Magnoliopsida > Fabales > Quillajaceae > Quillaja > Quillaja saponaria. The sequence goes on from CM055610.1 coordinate 23,986,439, forward strand.
TTTGTAATGATATGCAAAATTTTCTTTCCTTTTCAACTAGAAACTAACTAGTGCGAATTCAGTCTACCAAAAAAAAACCTAAAAAAATGAAAAGAATTAAGCAAAGGAAAAGGGAGGATAAACACCTTATAAACAAGTGAGAAATCTCAGTTTCAAGAGTGAAAGATAGAAGTAAACTAAATCAACATCATTCCATTCATTTCAACAGCTGCATGAAGCACTAACATGTTAAACAAAGAATGATACCAAACTAAATTTAGGAAGAAGTAAATTTCTAAAGGCTTATCCATTAATAACCTCTTCCTTTATGAGCTAATAAAGGCGTCAACTATTTATTGAAAAACCATTTTATTTGAGTTTACTACGACACCAGTAACTTGCACTTTCTAATCAAGATTTTATATTTGCAACTCACATTAAGTGTGACAACTGCATTTGGGTTCTTTTCCACAGCATAAACTTTCAGCTTCCGCCCTGTTTCTTCAGCTGCCTATATATGAATATAAAAATGCAAAAGTCAAGCAAATGAAATAGTAAGCACAATCTTCAACTAAAGGAGTGTAGCCAATAACAGAAAAAAGAGATGATAGTCCAAAATAACAAACTTGTAACGATGCCCGAACAAGCGGCCCACGTCCTGCGCCAACAACCATCAACACCTAAGACGACAAACAACAACTTCATTCCTCAATTGCGTAAAATGATGTGATTGTGGAATGTCAAGTATGGTGCATATCTGTGGACTATAAACAAAGAAGTTGAAACCAATAAAATTGAAGAAAATAATTATAAAGGACTCTTACAGTGTTAATCTCAAATGACTTTTCATCAGGAACCCTGTCCAACAAAGCTTTACAAATTGCCCTTTGGTACTAGCAAAAAGAAAAGAAAACAGAAGGTTAACAATTGTATTCCGGATTGGACTATTAATATAACGAGATCCGCCAGTTGTAGCTTCCCCTCAAGAAAACATTACATACTTATATCTGATGTATGTAAAAATACACAACAGAAAGAAGTATATATTGCACTCTAATTGTCGATACTTCGTGAATCATAACCTCAACTCATAACTAGGATTTTTTTTATTTTTTTTTCAAACCCTCATTAGTTAAACCTATTCAGTATAAAAAATGACTTCCTGTACACAAAGTAAACAGCTGTTGCATGTTACAAAAAAAAGTAGTTATAAAATAAAAATTAAAAAAAAAAAAAAAAAAACTGTAGCATAAATGCAGATGCAGGAGAATCTCGAATATGACTCTGTATGGGAGGAGGGGGTTTAGCACTTAAGGTTAGAGAGTTGCATCAAATGCACTGGTATACCTGTATATATTTCACCGAGTCCTTCTCAAACGTCTCGTACGTTTGTGCTTCTAGATTATCCATAAGAGGCTGCACAAAAAAATGTTGAAATTTGATATTAACGAGCAAATCAACAATGAGACGCAAAAGCATGACAAAGGAGAAAAGACACAGAATAAGAAATATTGCAAGCAAATCAAAAGATAATAAGAGCTCCGCAGAGAGTACTTACTTGCAAAGGTGACTGTAAAAAATCCCTATATCCAATCTGAAAAAGAAACTGAGAGATTACAAGGAACATAACAGCAAACAGGGAACACAGTTTCTTGTTCATATCATGTAAAAGAGAGATACCTCAAAACGTTCTTGCTCGGGAAGTAGATCCATCCTTTGGTACAGGTAACCAACATAGTCCAAATATGGCCTCAAAGGATGTCTTTGTGATCCTGAATTGCAAGAACTCTTTCAACCAAAACAAAAAAGATATACTAAGGATGATCAAGATTAAAAGCACATTAAGAACAATGGAAAGAAAAACCCCAAGTAACCAAAGAACACAAGCATACAGAAACATACCTATAAACACACGAATATATACATGCATGGAAACTCTGTAGCACCATTTGCAACTTATAAAAATGGTTAATTAGTAGTTTGAAAAGAAACAAAGAACCAACTATTAAATCCTTTCCAGAGGAAACACTAACTGCTTAAAAGGATTTGCGTTCAGCATAAAGGAGTGTGGTCCTAGAAAGCAAAGGTAGGAACTTACCCTCAACATTATCGTTATGATTAGAAATTAGATCTGAAGTTGCCCTGGGAAAACCATGAACTTGTTCTCCAGAAATAACAATCTGAATCAATATTTCAAAAAAAAATAATTATTTTGCATGTCTGTGATGTCTCAGAAACATCAAAGGTAATCCACCAGAAAACTACCACTACCACTAAGAGTATTGAGAAATTATTAAAACCGAATAATAAAAGGAGCCTAGACTAATCTTCTAAGTTCTAATGCATGTTTGTTATGCAGAGGTTGCTCTGACCAGATAAACATGAGAGGGGATAGAGCCTAATTCTCACGAGAAACGCAATTTAAGCTGGGAGCCTGTATGTGGATACCTGTATAGAATGGTTAAAAAACCCAGTAACTAGTCTCTGGTGGCGCTTTGATAGACATGGATAGCCTCGAGCATTAGTTAAAAAGGACTGGCAGAAAAAATAAGGATTGTTAAGAGTTAAGCTAGAACCAAACAGATATATAACAGCACATAAGTGAAAAAGATGAAATTACATCAGTATTTACTAAAGCTGCTTTAACAGATTCTCCAAACCAACGTCCAAGTGAGTTTGCTGAAGGTAAGGTGCTCCTAAATGGACAAGAGAGGTCAAGATTTAGAAATAGCAGTAATCAGATTGCCTAATGGAAACTTGTCAGTCCAATGAAACAGAAACCAAATTAAAAAATACAACTAATCAAGTATCTAAACTACTCACATAATATCAAGTGCAACTGACAACTGACTGTGGTGTTCACAGAGCAGACGAAATGAATTCCACATCTCCCAGGAATCAATCTGCAAGGCATAAACAGAGACGTGAACAAAAATCAACCTGGTATCACAAACTTGCATGACTTAGGAGCAGCTCTCAACACTCGTTTTCAAAACCTTCCAAACCAACACATAAGCATTTGAAGAAGACTCTCACAGATGACACCCATATAACCACAAGACCTTATTCTAGCATCAAGCTCTGTAGGTTATAAGATGTTAGAGTATATTTAGTATTAAGTTATGTTAGATGTTAAAGTCCCACATTGTTTAGATAAACAAGTCTTATGTAATTGCTCTATTATAAATTTAAGGTCTTGGTGTAGTCTTGAAATAATCCAAGCTACTACTATTTTTTTTTCTCTATATTTATTTTACAAGGTATCAGAGCGGGTTTGATCTAAATTCAAAATTACCCTTGGGGCTGCCGCCTTTCCTCTTTGGCGGCAGCCCCCAATAGTTTTGAAGCTTTTGATGCTATTAGTTTTGAAGTTTTTGTAGAAGTTCGTCTTTATGTTTGTTGGTTGTTTAGTTTTTTAACACAAACCCCATTCAGGATTGAGTTTTCAATGTTCCCTGCTCGTTATCACTGATTCTGGAGTTGCCTTATCTTGGTTTATGACCAGAGAAGTTCTAGGTGGAAGTTGTTGCCAATTTGGCATTTTACGTTAGTTGTGAACCAACAATTCTGTTTGAGACACATATTGTTTGTGTTATTTTCTTTTAGGCACATGTTGTTTGTACCGTTCTCGTTCTCTTAGGCATAGAGTGAGTCGAGTGAACTTGATATAATTTTTTGTTATAAGGGAGTGTTGAGAGTTTTGATACTTGGGATTATACTTGTACAAGCTTAAGCATATATATGCTTTAGCTTGAGAATGAGTGTTAGAGTATATTTAGTATTAAGTTATGTTAGGTGTTAAGTCCCACATTGTTTAGATAAACAAGTCTTATGTAATTGCTCTATTATAAATTTAAGATCTTGGTGTAGTCTTGAAATAATCCAAGCTACTACTATTTCTTTCTCTATATATATTTTATAATCCACAAGTCACTATTTAGCAGGTTCCACTTATACTATCTCCAGGAGAAGCAGAAGGAACGGGGAAGGGAGAATACATCCGCTCCCATGCTCAGCAGAATTTTTATTAAGAATATGGATGGGGACATGGGGCATAATCCCCTTTTATTCCCTCCAAGAGTTGCTTTTCTCCCCACCAAAGGGAAGAGGAAAAGTTATTACATTTCATAAACTTCCAAAAACAACACAACATACACCTGTTAAGGGTGTAAATGAAATATTATATTTTCCAAATGCTCCTTTCATTAACACGAGGGAAAGGGTACATACTCCACTCCCTCTTAAAAACCCCCTTCCCCTTTAGAAATTTGCTAATGAATCACTTACATTAAGATATTTTACCTCTTTACCAAATCATTTGCATGCAGGAGATAATGTGAGGCAAAAGTTATTTTCATAGATAACAATACGTTTCCATGTGAATAGGCCAAGAAAACATAAAGAGACCTTTACTAATAACATTTATGCATTAAATGAGAAGGAATTTACTCACCACATGATCAGGGTTAATCCCCACAGAGTCATCATCAGGCTTCACTAATGGAATCCTTAGCCACAACTTTTAAATACAGTAAACGTAACAAAGAGCACAATAAGATGGAGATACAACAAATGAGGAGAGATGAAGTGAATTAACCATAAATTTGAATAGTGAATGGCACCTGCATATTATTTAGGCCCTGCAAGATCTGATTCACACACCTAGCATAATTAGCACAAGATGTTCCCTTAGGAGGAGGGAGAAGGCAAGCCTGCAGCATAAATAAATGGGAAAAACAATAAGCAAGTGATATAAGCAGAAAATCTCAAGTATAACACCGTACAACATGATGCAATATCATGCAAAGTATAACCATCAAAATTTACACCCATGGCGGTTTTGGGAACAATAATATGGGTATGGAAACCAATATAAATTATAACTCAATAATATGTTGATAATAGATTAATTAGAATATAATTGATTATAATGACAATATAAAGAGGTGAGGTCTCAACATAAAAACTAACAAAAGCAATTGGAGGCAGTTTCTGTATTTTCTTGCCGATAAGTTTGCTAAGGACATTACTCTGGCCAACAACTTTTCTCAACAAAAAATTTCATACGAGTTGTAGTCAAAACGTGAAATGAATTCAAAAATTCAAAAATTAGTACAATGAGGTAGTTCCCAAAAGCACATTTCCCCATATTACAGCTCCTACAAAGAGAAATTATTTGATTCATTTCTTATTTTCAATTATGCTATCATAATGTAGAATCCCGAGGATGAAAAAGTTTAAGACTACATTCAAGAATAAATATTAATTCAAGAGAAATATTTTTAATTTTTTTTGTGCAATTAAAATAGGAATATATACAGTATAAAGTCAGGAGAATAGCTAAGATTCGATAAAATAAAGGATTTTGCAATATAATGATATGGTTCGTGACAAAAACTCAAGTGCTTCTGGACTAGTAATGCTCTAATTGAAGAATCAAACAGCACAATGAAAATGATGAAGCTTCTTGTTGAAGGAAGCAATTAAGCTGTAATGAGAAGGAAAAAAATGCCCTCAAACTTCTTACAAGTTGCAAAGGAAGCTGACCTGTAGGGAGAGATGAGAAGCCCATGCAATTTCTTGCTTGAGAGTAATTTCAGAATCTATACGAAGTTTTTCATCTTCTGAATCCAAGTCAATCCATGAGCTGACTTTTCCTGAATAAATCCAAGAATCCAAGTAGAGTTCCATTGTTTTAAAACAACTTCGGTCCAAATTCTTATCTCAATGAATAAGCTATTACCACAGAGATAGATAAGTTTCAAGTTCAACACACAACGTGACTATCTCCACTATGAAGGACTCAAAAATACTCCAGTGTTATAAAACAAGTTCAACCAAAACTTTTATGTATATTAAGAAAAACTATAAAAAAAATATATTATCAAAGAGATAGAGAAGTTTCTACCTACAACATGACTACTCCATTGTGAAGGACTCAAAACTAAGTCAGACGAAGCAAATGGCAGAACACCAGATCCGGAACAATCCTTTTGCATTAGGCTTGGTCGATATGCAGGATCCATCTGGAATTGCATCAAGAAATCATGAGTGCCTTTGGCAGTGAATGATCAAATTTGCAACAATAGTTTCTTTTAATAAATTTTTTTTTTCAACAAAAAGCATAAAATTGTTTCCTTCAGCAGCTCATAACTTTCTCATATACAAAGTACAGCTTGAATCATTCAATATCTATTTATTTACAGCACATTGCTTCTGAGTCGATTTTTTTTTTCTGGATTAAAGAATGTTGAAGATAGCATTACTGCAAAGAAGACACATTGCTAGAAAAAATGCTACAATTAATTTCATATTTATAAATGTTGTAGGTAACAGGCTTAAAGCAAAGCATAGATGTGCTTCACAAGTAAAGGCCTCACCCACTGCTGCTGTTGGTGAGCCTACTGACCATTCACATAAAAGAATAGCCATCAGGCAATATGTGATTGGCTAATTGGCCACCAGAAGATTCTGTACTTTTTTACCTATTTATAACACAACCAGACAATCAGCCCAAAAACTATCCACAATACACTTAATCATGCACAACTATATTCTTTGAAGTTTGAACAGTAAGTGAAAAACTAGTGTGCAAGTTCCCTTGATTATTTGATTATTCCAATGCTTTGATGCAAGATGTAGCACTCGTGTATCACAGTGGAGATACAAAGTGTAATATCAATAAAACGGTGTGTGGTTCCCCTAGATGTTACATAGTCTACAAGAAAGTGATAATCCAAACAAATATTTTGCATTTCTTCTAGCACTTTTGTAATGTAGTAAGCAGCCTAAAAGTAAATCCACTAATCAATGTAGTATTGGCCATTTATCCCAATTCCCTCCACATTTCATTAAGTAGTCATGCAGACATAAACAATCATAGATAATCATGAAATGATATCCTTCCGAATGGGAAAGGGGGAGATGGATTCCATGTCAGGTTTGAATCCTCGGATGTTTCACTAATGAAGACATCAACATAGAGCCATCAGTAGTTGGGTTACCATCCACTTACATAAAAACTACACACACAAAAATCTGCTAAAAATAACACTGCCTCAAATATTTAGTTGCAGGTTTTTATCAACAGAATACTCACATACATCATATCTGCACTATTAGAAATTAGCATTATTAAGTGCTACATGATCATAACAGATGTCCTTAGCACAAATACATTCGTAACAAAATATAGTTTAATACGCCTTGAATGAAACCTCACCTCATGGCAGAGCAGCTTCACTATAAAAGGCCATTAACAATTTAATTTAGGTGGCATACTGACCATTCACACACAAATTGGCATCAGTAAAGCTGCAGTGTGACTGGCTAATTGACCACCATAAAAACAAAATAACTACTAATATTGAAATCCAAATAACCTACATGACGTATTTAGAATTAATAAACCAGCATATATTGAACGGTATAACTCAATGTAAACAACACGCAGAAGGAAAATAAACATAATTATTCAATTAACCAAATATACAGAGAGTGAATACGAACAAGTGGAGCAACAACGAAATCAAAGCCACCGGAAGAAAGATTGAAAGCCAAAACGTGTGGCATGTCATCGTTGAACTCAGTTTCCACGCCACAATACCGAGATTCGCTCTTATCTCCTGCCCTTTCACCGAGCGGCATTGTTCCCCGCCTGAAATTTGACTTGAAGTGCTGTGGAACCCAAGAGAGAAGACCGGCGACAAAGTCAGTCTGCCAAAATGCTAAGCTCCAGTAGGGTTTTGGTAGGGTTTTTATCTCATACCATGGAAATGAGAGGAATGCTGTCGTTTTACCGTTACTCCCTATAAATACTTAAATAGGAATATAATCGGTCTAGGGTTTTACGGGCGGGTACTGACCTAACACCTTAGCTTGTGCAGTGGGGCTATATATTTTCTTTAAGATGGACACATTGAAAGTTGAAACGACGCTAATAATTTAAAATCTTACAAAATTAGTAAAAGAATTTCTTTATGAACGTAAAGTTTCTTTATATTAATTATTATAAATCACTTAATTTCAAAAATTAACATGAAAAAGATAGTGCTAAATGATTTTTATGGAAATTTGCTTTTATTTGGTGAATTTATATTATTACCCAATGTGATTATGTAATGTAAAAAGTAAGAGGATGAGTTTATCTTCTTTTTGGCAGGGTATTATTTACATCCATTGTAACGGTTTATACATAAAGTGGCGGTAAAGAAAATATTTATATATTTTGATTAATTATATTTTTGATTCAGTCGAAAACAAGTTATAATCTCTTAAAAATATTTAAATCTAGAAAGCCAATGAAGATAATATAATATAATATTTTAAAATCTCCCAAATAAATTTTAATCTAAAAAATCAATCTGATAATGTTATTTTAGATAGTGCATATATTATTTAGTAAAAAATTTAAGGTACTTCTACTCTAGATTTTTAAAAACACCTTGTCTTTTTTAAAACTGACTTATGTTTAAAAAATTTAAAAAACTAATATAACATCACATTTTAATGAAAATTTGTATTATTTTTTTATTAATTAATACAATAAATTAATTATCTCTTTTTTTATTGTCAATATATATAATAGTCAATTTAATTTTTTTGAGCAGCTTTATAATAAATTTACTAAAAATTAATTTATGACTTATACTTATTGACAGCAGCTGTTATATTATTTTACTAAATAATACTACTGTAACTTTTAAAAATCAACTTTAAGAGAGTCATAAAAACACAATACATACTAAAAAATTACCGCATTACCAAACAAAGCCAGAATATGACTCATTGACTACTAGACTAACTCTTGAGATATCAATGATTATTATAACTAGTGCATAACAACACTTTTATTTCAATTTTTACTTTTGCTTGTAGTTGTTGATGTTTTTATATATTTAGAATGCCAGAGAACTGGTTTGAAAATAAAGAAAATGTTAACAGTACAATATTGTAGAGGCAGGCAACCCATGAAAATGTTCCAAATTAGAGAAGTAGAGAAAGAAAAAAAGGAAACCGTGGGAGTTACGAGAAAACAAAGATGCGATGGATTAGCACCACAGTTACTGAATTTGTTCAAGGTGCATCATTATTCATTAAACAAAAATTTGATGAGATTCATATATCTCATTTTTGGTAAGTTGAAGATATGAACCACAATGGTGAACTCATAAATCTCAATCCCTATAGTCAACTAACAATTTTTTTTTCTTTTTCTTTTATCAGCCATGATCTCATATACAGTTCTATCCAAATAAGACCGACGTCAAGTTGGACAGGTATAGCTGCTTTTCAAGATTCCTCCAACAGCCTCAGGATACAGCAGGTTAAAGAGAATTTCGTAAATTTGATTCAAACAATAAAGAAGCAATGAAGAGGCCACCATAGATCACTTTTGCATTACTATGAAGTATAACTTAAACACATCTAAAGAGCTCATATAATGAAATGTAGAACAAACATGAATGGTATTTACATTTGGATTCATTCCTTACAATATTCTGATAAGTTTAACCTGATAGATAAATACCTCCATGTTGTTCCTACTTCACACACATTTCAGGCGCTTGATCTTTGTATGGGGGCATCATAATCATTTGAGGTAACATTACCATATTCACCTTTCTGGTCATCAGCTTCTTCAAAGAAATCCTCTCGAGCATTGTCAGCTAACATGATGGCGACCAACCAGAAAAGGGCTGAATCAAGGGATAAAAAGGCACCGCCACCAAGCAGACCAGTTTTTGCAGTGGGGCAATCTGTGTGTATATTGTGATGAACATTTCGCGACAAGTGAAGTTGTTCGGTGATTGTTGGCCATAACAGCAAAGATGCAGCAAGTCCAGCAGTAAACCTATGAAACATACAACCATAGCAGAAAAGGAAAGTCGCTTAGAGGAAAATGAGTGCAATACATGAGAAAGGGGGAGATCACAAAAGAGCAGGTTGGTCACCATAAGAAAATGGAAGAAAAGGTGCATTTTGTTTTAATCTTCAACTCGTATTCATTGATCTGTAAGTTTTAACCTGGCAATCTTACTCATCCTGAATCCCACTATTTATACCCCCAAGAAGATAAAACTAACTCTGTCCCTCTCTCCCTCTCTCTCTCTCTCCCTTGGCATTCCTAGTATTCTGATCCCTCCATTAAAATATATTTTTTCTAATATGCTCGAGGTCCCTAGCAGTAGCACATATGATAACATCCCCTTGAAGGGCACAAAACCAACTGAATAACAAAGCATTCACATTACATAAGTTAGAGTTTCAATGCGCACTTCTATGTGTCACATTGAAAAACAAAGCTCAAATAATAGAGTAACTTACTACAAGAAAGAAGATAGAAGCACTAACTGGGTATTTAACAACAAATTGAAAGTATAATCATGACAGCTACAGCTTCTGAAATAGCAGAATACATTCTAAATACCAGAAAACAAGTGGTGAAGGGGAAGGATACTTACAAAGAAATGTTGAAGAACACCACAAAACTAGTGCTTTGAAACAAAACACTTTGTGGAACAGCTTTTCCTTTGTAAGGGTAAAACAGAGACAAATAACCCACCACAGTGGAAACAACAAGAAATGCAACGGAGAGATACCCCAAGGCAACTGTGGGATCTGTTGGATACTTGCAGATAACAACACCTTTCCCTTCTATCGGAGTTCCAGCTGCAGGCTGTAGCAGTAAGAAAAAATGGATTTTAGACAGTACCAAGAGCAAGCATACCTACCAGACAGCTAAAGACAGATTTGTTATTTTATGATTCAAGGAAGTTAGGAGTGTGCATGGTCACTTAATCTCTTAGTAAATAACAAAGTTATAAATATCCCAGTTGATATAAAAATTCTTTCACATCTAAAAATTGAAAAAGCCTGAATATCATTAAGGAAGAAGCTGCCAACACTCTAAAAAGAAAAATAGAGTGCCTAATACATGAATAGAATTCCGTAGAATGAAAATAAAACAACCAGAATACAAGGATAATAAGTGATTAAAGGTCAGTCAATAGTGCAGCTAGTGTGCCACTACTCACTCCACACCAGGGCGTAAGTCAAAGCACTCATGTAGACTATTAAATATAGTAAAAACAACTTATAACATAAAATTCATAGATCTGTCATGAGCATAGTCTCTTAAGACTAAAATTTCCCTAGAAAGAGGGAAGCAGCCACGTGTTTTTCTATTAATAGGCAGATATAAATAGCAACAAGCAGGGAGGAGCACCTTTGGAACTCAGAGGAGTCAACAAAATGCTTATAAGATAAAATCACACTGAAGGAATCAAAAAGCAACAATCATTTATATGATTCAACGACCAAGAGACATTTGTTATCTTCAATATTTTCAGTGGATCATGTAGTCCAAAATCCCCAATGCAAGGTCTAGATTCTTTATTCTTCAACAGATTTAATGAAAAATGAACACAGATGATTTCAAGATACACTACACAGTGATATGTAATCCAGCCTGAACAGTACAGCAATGCAAAAGTTAGCTGACATGTAAGAGGGATGCAGGAGTAGCATTCCCATGGTGCAAAATGGGAACAGATAGAGGGAAAATGGGATGCAGTAAGAGTGTAAACAATGATATGAATAATTTATTGCTCCGTAATAGATTTTACTATGCTCTACATAAACACATTCGCCATAATTTGCCTAAGCTTTTTAATTCGAATTGTAAAGACTTCAACTCAATAGAAATCATTGACATGGTATCGTTATAATATTTTGTAACAAGACAGGTCCTGTATTTTGCAGGAACAGTAGCTTTAACACAGAATAACTTATGTGAACTAAATAGGTGAAATTAGGAAAAAATAACTCCAGATTTTTACATAGTCCAGCAAGAAAATAACAAGTTTCAAGTAGGCGCACAAGATTTCAGAACCATGGGATACACTATTTTACTGATTATTAGTTCGGGCCTTCAGAAAAAAAGTGCACAGCTAGCTGTTGAAACTTGGTGCTGTACTGTTTATATCAAGAATACAGACCCAAAGAATGAATTACAGAAATAGATTACTAAAGTAAAGGTCACCAGATGTCAGGAAAAGATAAAAAAAAGCAACAACTGCGTATAAGCACAAAGAAAACCAATTAATAGAAGAAAGAGTTAAATACATATAACGCCTAGATCCTTACCTTTTTGTTTTCAGCTACAATCCCCAAAATGAACGATAATAGACCAAAAAATATCACTAACAAAGACATTTGTTTCACAGTAACAGCCATAGTACCCTGCAAGAAGGAGGTAGAAGAGGCTCAATGAAACACAAAGTTAAAGTCAATCACCTGGTTCATCAACAGAACAAGCACAATAAAAAAAAAAACTTCAAATAAAATCATGGGTTCGTAAAAAAATTATAAATTTTACAATTTTCGTTTTGCATTCTATAGAAACAAACAGAATATGGGTATTGATAAAAAATTCATATACATAAAGCTTTTGTTTGCATAATCAAAATACGTACCTGTTATGTGTAGAAAACGAGAGAGAATCTGGAGGAAGGAGGACTAAAACTTGATTCAAAGATTAATTTGGAATCGTTCTGAATCAAGTTGGAGAGATCTGTAGCCCTCTCTCTCTTTCGTGCTGTCTCCCTGAGTCTTGGTTTCTCAGAGTCTGCGTAGAAATATGAAAATAGAGCGAGAAATTCTGGGTCTTTTACTTTGTTTAGCGAAAGGTTGACAGACAGGTTAGGTTCTTAAAAGTCTGCCTAGAATCTCTCCTTATCTGTTGGTGGATGCTCATGGACGTTTTTTCAAGAAAAATACATACTGAAAACAGCAAATAGGCTAAATTGCTTGTCAACTACACCTTGTCATCGTTGTCAAGGAAATAAATGAACTAACGAAACGTACGTTATGACCACATTTAAGAAAAATTGGCAACTTTTTTTGGTAAAGAAATTAATGACAATTTTAAAAGTTCAATATTTGATTAATGTAATTATTAAGGGTGCGTAAGGGTCAATCTGATTTTAAATAGAAAAATAATTGATCTGACCAATAAAAAATTATATCTAGTAAAAAATTAATTTGTTTAGTTGGATTAGATGTTTCATTTAAAACTAATTTTATAGTTTTAAAGCAATAAATTAAGTTATAAAATTATTAAAATAAATAAGTCTAATGTCCAAGAAAATATGTTCAAATATCTTGATAACCTATATACGTATAAATTAATTTATGCACACTTAATGTCTAAATCAAAAAATGAGTTTTGATGGTTGAGATAGTTCTCAAAATTTTAAAGGATTGTCCCAACAAATAGTAATGAACACTAGTGAACAATTCACAAAATAAATGTACAAATATATTAAGTACAATAAGACTTAAACGTATGACCTCATATGTCCCAACAAATTTCCCTCTCTTCAAGTCAAGATCATATAATTCGGGCGAACTTCATTGACGATTCTATTAGAATAGTTTGTACAACAAGGTGATTAGATTTGATGACATTGATCAATATCAATTATAATTAGGAATAATTTTGAATAACTCGTTTAAATTTTTAATGGTTTACATTATTAATTATATAAATAATTGTACAAAATCCGTGAGACCAAAAGTTAAGTTAGTTAGATTAAAAAATTGTCATATATAATTAATATATAAATTTTCAATAGTGTAGATGATTTTCTTATTAAATTTATATTGTCATATATAAATTACAAAAATTATATATGAGTTACCTGTTAACTATTCATTAAGATTTAAATCGCTATTACTTCCGGCGATTTAATTGGAAACTATTCAACTTTGCCATTAAGATGTAAATCGTCACTAAGTACAACGATTTACTTGTTAACTATTCTACTTTGTCATTAAAATGTAAATCGTCACTCCGTACAACGATTTACTTGCTAACTATTCTAATATGCCATTAACATGCATATCACCGTAGTCTGTAGGGCGATTTATTAACTAAATATTCACAATATGTAAATCATCTAAAGCCTAATCGATTTTCGCATGAACTATTATCATATATCATTAAATCATCGTAAACTCAATCGATTTTTTTTTACTAACAATTTTTATATGTATTTAACACATAAATCTTTAAAGTAATGATAAAATTTTAATTAACAAATTTTTAAAGAAAAAAAGATTACTAGAATTTAAAGTCCCATTACATATATAATTTTAGTTGTAGGCTTGTATCCCAAGAAACAGAATTATGAAAGGAAAATAGATTACAAGAAAATTGAATTCTTTGCAGCATGGAAATGCAATGATACTAGAAAAGCTACAAGTTCCTTGAAATTATACAGGAACCAGGGAATTACCTGTGCCTTTATTTGAGATTATTGATGGTTAGTTGTTCGTCTTTTTTATAGGCACATACAACAATTAATGGTTGTTTTGTTTGAGTCTTTTCATTTCTGGTTAACAGGAGTATTAATAAAGAAGACAAACACACATCATTAACTTCGAAACGCACCGTTTATGAGAAATTTTTTGAGGGAAGGCTGAAGCATGCTATATAAATAGTAGAGCAAAGTTACTTTCTAGTAAATCAATTCTTAGTTGGAACTGGGTCTCTTAACTGTGATGGATATACAAATACCAGATTTAGTTTTGCAAAGAAGCAAACATTTACATGAATAAAGTTGTAAGACCTTTTTTTTTGGGGGTGAAAAAATGGGCTAAACAACAAAAAAACAAGCTACACAGTACACTGGGTCTAGAAGATGTTGAAGTTGTGAATTATATATAGATAAAGTATGCTATCATGTGTCAAACAGAAAATTGAGGCATATGTAAAATTAAGGAATTTCAAGCCTGGGTATAATATAAAGAAAAGAAACACATTCACTAAACATGATATCTTCTTTAATTATTGCATAAATTTTCAAATAATTCTCTCAACAACTGAATAAATTAAAACGATAAATTTGATTCTAAGACAATAATAAATTCTTCAAGTTGTCCTCTGTTCAATCAATTGAAAGTGAAAACATAGTTATAGAGCAAATATTATTTTACACCCGTAGTTTTTATAATTCTCATTTTGCTAATATGTGGTTTATGGACTATTATTACCCATTTGAGATTGACATTACTATTAGTTAATACACTTCTATTCATTTTTCATCCAATTAAGATAATAAAAAGTTTGGAACATGCAAATGAACTTAATTTTTTCTGTTTAGTTCAAAATAGAAGCAACATGTAACATGATTTTCTCTATTAAAATTGAATGAAAAAATAAAAGAAAAAAAATGAATAAAGGTAAATTAACTAATAATGATATCAATCTCAGGTAGGTAAAGTGATAGTCTTGAAATCATATGTTGACAAAATAAAAAGAATATAAACCACAATGTAAAATTTATTCTTTAATAATTCAAACCAAAAAAACAGAAACAGAAATTAGAAGACATAGCAGTGAAAATGTACCTCTCGATTAAGTAATTTCTCAGTTAGGTGCCAAGTAAGCATTAATAATTTCATCATCCATATTAGCAATTAAATCAATAATTCATCATTAGAGATACCGTTTATTCTCTAAATAAAAAAGGATATCATTTTAATCTCTTGCAGATTTTATGATTTTATGTTTTCATCTCTTACTCCTCTTCCTATTTCCCACTCCATCTAATTTCATTAATTAATATTAGTAGTTAGGGAATGCCGTCCATTTTTTGTGTGTAGGAGACTTACTAACTTTTGAATTAATTGTCCTTTACATCTCATAATTATCACTCATTTTATAATAATTTATATAAACTATCGAATTAGACAAATAATTTCTTATTTGAATAATAATTAATAAATAACCAAAATATAATAAATTAACACATAAAAGGCCAAACTACCATGATCATAAAATTTTTTTTAATGTCTTTCTCCTTTTTAACTTTTTTTATTTTTTTATTTATGAAAATGAACTATATTAATTCAATTTTAACATATATAAATATATATTGACAATAGGGGCAGAGGATGACATTAAAAAAAAAAAACTTATGATAAGGCTGGTAGTTTAGTCTTTTTGAGTTAATTAGTTAGATTAATGTCTAATTTATATGATTGTGAGTTATTTGCTAATTATAAGTTAAATAAAGGGAATATATGCCTAATTCAATACTTCATAGAACTATTGAAAAATGAGTTGTAATTTATGAGATAAAATGTAATTAACTTCTTATTTCGTGGTCTCACATCGCTTAGATTTAAATTAGTTAATACTTGAAATCTATATAAATAGTGGGTTCCTCCTCATTTGTAAAATCAATGAATCATCATACAGGTATTATTGAATAAAATTATTATTTATTTTATATATGTTTATAATTGACCATTTTCCATATATATGGTTAGTACTTTTAGTTTTACTTCAGTTTAGGGTTTTTGTTTGATAGGGCACCAACATATTCATTCTCCTTCAGCTTAAATGCCATAGGCTAACAAGTCAATGAAGTGGTCAGTAACAACCAGCAACTCGCGGACTATTAACGATCTGTTGGATGATGTTTTGTCGGAAATTCTTACTCGGGTTCCTTGTAAATCTGTTGTAAGATCCAAATCCGTCTCAAAACGGTGGTCGGCTTTGATTTCAAGTCTGGAATTCCATCTACTATATATTCGTCGTGCTCATCGATCCTTCCAGAAGCTGTTGAACCATGATTGCTACTTTAACTTCAATAGCGGTAATGCACTCATCATACCAAAGTTACTAGCTTTAGAAGAAGAATTTGGACCTGTGGACAGACTGTTCTCTGTGAGTTTTCTCCCAGTTTTGGGGCCCCAAATACTCTCTCTCACCACATAGCAATTTTCACAAAGGATGATGCGTTGTAGCAATTTTCATGTACTTGGTTATTCGAATGGTTTGCTTTTGTGGAACCAAAATTGGCTGAAGCCATAACAACAATTACTTTATATGCAACATACTTACTAAGGATTGGATCGAGCTTCCTCGTGCTCCTCTTTATTACATGTCTTATGTTGGCTTTATTTGCGATCCTTATTATCACGTAGACACCGAAAACAGATACTGTCTGTATAAGTATTGAACGCAGGTTTAGAGTCGTGCTCATTCATAAATTTCTTAATACAGAGGTTGAGTTCAATGTGGATGTCTTCTCATCCGAGACCGGAAATTGGAATAGGTTAGTTGTCTCGTGTCCAAGGGGATTTGCTTGTGCTACTGTGTGTCGTCCTGCTGGTGTTGCCTACAAGGGAAAGTTGCATTTTTTGGGTGCAGGAGGAATTCTTGTGTTTGATCCTTACCATCATAATAATCAATGCGATTATCCCATAGATTCAAGCAATGTGCGAGTATCTAATGGTCCTCTCGGAATATCATGTGGATCTTTGCTAATATCTCAATTCGTAATTGAACCCCCTCGATATTCTCCCCGTGTCAAAGTCTGGGAACTTCAAGACTACAATGAGAATGAGAATGAGAAAGTACTTGGAACATGGCACTTGCTACATAACACTTATCTCAGATCAAGTAGACGGAAAAATTACACCAACTCTCGATTTGAACAGCGTCAAATATTCTTGCGATTGCTAGTTTTTCATCCATACAATCAAGATATTGTGTATTGGAAACAGGACAGCTGCATTTTTTCGTGCAATCTACGAACTGATAAGGAATTGGAAGAGGTGGAGAAAGTTGGGGATGATATTTATTCTCAAGTTTGGGATCATGTCATCCCAGTTGTGCTCCCTGCATGGTGGGCAACACCAATAATACCTCGCAGTAACAGAACTCCCCCTAATATCCACGGGATGTAATAGCTGAGTTGTTTTTAGCTGAAAGCAAGCCTTCTTTCAAGTTGTTAATCTTTTAGTTACTTTATGATTAAGTGCAGATTGCTTTGGAGGTGCAACTCATAATCAAAGAATTGGAAGACTTGAAAAATTGTGATTTTCTCTCTTATTTTGACGACCATCTAATATACAGATCGCAAATTAAGGTAGCAATTATGTCGATAAGGTCAAGACCTTGTTCCATTGGTGCTGCACTTTGATTAGAACTTTTGTCATTTGGGTCTTGTCGACCCTATGTTTTCCCTAAGGAAACGTGTCCTTATATGGTGGAATGGTCAGTATTCAGCTTATTTTCTTGGTCTTATCTATAGTATATTTATGTGTTCTGTTGGTATACTTATACTTTGATGCTTGTTTCTCATATTCATAAACCAGAAACCTTGTTTTATCCAAAGACTGATTCCATATGTTAAAAATACAAACTAAAGAGAATTATCAACAAGAAATACAAGTCATCACAAGAAGGAAAAACAAAACTACTGCTGACAATATTAAAAACAAAAATCTTCCCGTACTAAGCACACCCTCCTGAAAAGGTTCATATACCATTTACCAAAACTAAACACACGATTTAAAAAGTTTCCCTCTCTTCAAGTCAAGACCATAAATTCGGGTGAATCATATTTTTGATGATTGTATTAGAATAGTTTGTACAACAAAACAATTAGATTTATGATATCGATTTACATTAATTTTAAGTAAGCATAATTTTTGAGTAACTCGTTTAAACTTTTAACAGTTTACAGTATTAATTATATAAAAATTGTACAAAATACATGAGACCAAAAGTTAAGTTAGTTTGTTTAAAAAATTCTCATTTATAAGCAATATATAAATCTTCCAAATTGTTTAGATGATTTTCTTATTAAATTTATAGTCATATGTAAATTACAGAGACTTAGATGCTTGCTGACTATTCTAACATGTCATTAAGATGTAAATCGTCAATCAATCCCAACGATTTACTTGCTAATGATTTTTGCATCAATTATTATCGTCATACACTTAATTGATTTTTATACTAACAATTTTTATATGTATTTTAACACATGACTCGTTAAAGTAATGGTAAACAATTAATTAAAAAATTATTAAAGAATAAAAGATTACTAGAATTAAAAATCCCATTACATATATAATTTTACTTGTAGGCTTGAAGCCCAGGAAACAGAATTATGAAAGCAAAAAAGATTACAAGAAAATTGAATTATTTGCAGCATGGAAATGCAATGATACTAGAAAGCTACGAGTTCCTAGAATTATTGAAGGTTAGTTGTTTGAGTCTTTTTCGTAGGCACATACAACAATTAATGGCTGTTTTGTTCGTCTTTTCATTTCTGGTTAACAAGAGAATTAATAAAGAAGACAAACACACATCATTAACTTCGAAATGCACCGTTTATGAGAAAATTTATGAGGGAAGGCTGAAGCATGAGATGCACCTTTGCAGATTTACTTATATAAATAGCAGAGAAAAGTTAGTTTCTAGTAAATCGATTATTAGTTAGAACTGGGTTTGTTCGCTGTGATGGATATACAAATACCAGATTTAGTTTTGTAAAGAAGCAATCAATTACATGAATGAAGTTGTAAGACCTTTTTGTTTTCTTGGGTGAAAAAGTTCAAACAACAAAAAACAAACTACATAATCTAGAAAATGATGACAACTAAAGTTGTAAAGTTAAAGAAAAAAAAATAGATTTTACTAAAATTGTAAGTTGTGAATTATATAATTTATACAGGGCACTATACTTAATATATGATTTCTCCAGCAATTCTCACCCTCACGGCTATTGTATTTGAAGTGTATCAATCGGTGTGGTTGAATTGCTTGGTGTGTTGAGTTTGGCTGACCTTTATGACAACGTCAGACAAGTTTTAGACAAATAAACTATCTGTAGTTTCTGAGATTCGCTTAACGTGTGGTAGTCTGGAAGGCTAACCTGTGCTAAATTTTTTTTTTTATCACTGCCATTAGAGGACTTATTGGCCAGGGTTAATGAGATTTATGCTATTCATGATTATTATCATCTTAGGGTCAAGATTGTGTTACAAGAAACTACTCAAATCGAAAATAATAGTCGTGATTTATAAGAAATGGATCTATCTAGGGTTTGGATTACGCTATTCACCTTTTTGTTCTCTTACCCTTATTTATACTCATCACTTCCTTAACTAAGGTTGAAGCATTATTTGATTCAATGGTCAGTAATTATTTTCTAGAATTTTCCAAAAAAATATCCAAGTTATAAGAAATACCTACAACACTTTTGCATGGCTACACAATTTTATACAATTCTTGAATTCTCTAGTGCACTCTAGGAAACTACGCCGTTTGTGTTGAGCCATGACAGGACGGACAAGTATCCCGTCATGGGTGAAATCACTTTTACGCTCGGAGACAACGGGGCATGCAAAACCCTCGTTGTAGTTACTTTTCTGAAAAATATTTATAAAATGAGTTTTAAACTTTTCTTTATTGAAATGCAAAAAAATATTTTTATATACATTTATAATTTATATATTTATTTCTTAGAACCAAAAAATCATTTGGACAACTCGACGAGAAGGAAAAGTGATTGGTCTGATTTAGTACAAATGAATGTAAATTTCAAAAACTCTTGTACAGTTAATTTTGTTCAAAAAATTTAAAGAGTTACATTCCGTAATTTTTTGAACTCACATTACTAGAAAACTATTAAGGACCATCTTTAAAGTAAGGGAG
Source organism: Quillaja saponaria (assembly GCA_029379385.1). Taxonomy (NCBI): domain Eukaryota; kingdom Viridiplantae; phylum Streptophyta; class Magnoliopsida; order Fabales; family Quillajaceae; genus Quillaja; species Quillaja saponaria. The sequence goes on from CM055610.1 coordinate 24,006,942, forward strand.
GCTTTTTGTGTTAGCCTTGGACATAATATAATCGTAATTTGTAAACAAGTCCAAACTATGTAGAGTTGAGTGATCACAACATATGGTCATTTTAAGTCAGTAGCAATATTGATTTAAATTGTGTATATAAATCGGTGTTCTGATCACTTATGCTGACGGTGTCTCTAACTCACATGAACTTTGTTTAATTATGAGAGATGTATTTATATGTTACATATTCTTAATTATAGTATTTATGCGGTTCTTTTTTGTAGGGAACTTTGGTATTTTCCTCATTAAAGGAATTAGGAGTTGTGTTCCAGTGTCAACTTCTCTTTTAGGTTTTCATTGGAGTTCTAGCTAGGTGGCGTTAGATATTGTGATGGATTTTTTCTGTTCACGATTTTTAGGTGCAATAATCTTTTTTCCCCATATTTTGAGGCAGAAGGCAGAAATGAAATAGTTAGTACAATCCATTCAAGGAAACAATTTGGTTAGCATTTCTTATTAATTTGTCATGTTTTTCTTTTCCTTTTTTTATATTGTAAACAGTTTAGTTGAGTTGAGTTAGGAGTTTGACTGTAGGAGAAATTTACCCCCATACATTATAGTTCTTGATAAGATTAACTTCAATATCGATATGGCTTCCTACTCATGCATGTGAGAGTTAAACAAACAAATTTAAACAGATATAATAATAATACAATTTCTGGCATGAATGCTAAGTTTCATTAAGTAGGTAATTCTTTTCACAGCCACAATTTTAATTAAGTATAGCCATTAATACACATGTCCTTGATATGACAGATCCTTGTATGTAATATAGTAAAAAATATTTTGAGTTAATTGCACTTCATTCCTACGACTTATCTATTTTATAATAGCTTTCATGAATTATCGAATTAAGCCACATAAGCTTATTATTGAAATTATAATTGATAAATAACACCTAATTAACCAAATTATCTATAAAATCTAATAAATTAACTCAAAATACCCTAAACTATCATTGTTATAAGTCTTCTAAATATCTTTATTTTCTTTTTTCTAGACTATCAATATTATTCTAATTTAGCATATATAGTTTGAAATATTATCAACATATAATATATTATACTCAAATAGAATCAACATGAAGTGTTTGATTTTTTTTATTTTTTATTTTTAACCCTGGACCTCAGGGAGGGGATTGGGGATGGGTGAATGCCGCTGGACCACTAAGGGTCCTAGCCAATATGAAGTGTTCAATTTGATTGAAAAAAATGTAGAAATATAAAAGACATTAAAAACTTATAACAAGAATAATTTAGTCTATTTAGAATTAATTTATTAGATTTAATGGATAATTTAGATAATTGTGAGTTATTTAATAATTATGACTCAAATAAAACGATGTGTGTCTAATTCGTGAAAATTATTACAGAATGAGTGGTATAATTCATAAAAATGAAGTGTTATTGACCAAAATATTTTCATAAATCGGTATGAAATTTCTTTTATTAAGATATATAACTCTTAGCTTATCATGCTAAAAGCCTAAATCTATCCTATTTGCTAGTGCCTGCAACTAAAAGGTTTATGGATTATCATTTTGTGCCTAAAAAATATATTTATTTTCTCTCCCAAATCATACCCCTAAATTTTAATAAACTAAATAAATTGCATTGCAGAATTTGTTAAAGCTGCATCCCTATTTATAATGCAAGTATTTGCATTCAATGTAAACAAGCATATGATTCGCTTCTCAATATGATAATATGACCTTCCCAAGCAAGCAAGATGGCAACACGTTTTCATCACCAAATTAAAGCCATTTATGTATTCAACTAAAGTATCCATTAACAGAATTCAGCCCAATCATCTTACAGCTCATTTTGGTATAAAATATAAATTTGAAAGCAAAGCTGTGGATGACATAAACGGGCCATTGAAATTTCTTTTACGTGCACCCACCAAAACAAAAGGAGAAGATAAATTTTTGTTGCGAGAGCAATGCTTAGTTGCATATGCAAAACAGCAAAATTCCACTTTTGTTGGCTCAAAACTTAATCCAAAATCAATTGGTTGGTTTGGCAAACTAGCTAAGTAAATAGGCCAGATTTTACTGTGTAATTTTCAGGCCCACCACTTCAGGTAAGTTTTGCCTTTGGATTTGAAAGTGAAAAAGACGAAAAGAGACATAGAGACAGACAACAAAACATCTAGCGATGGGGCAAAGACAACCAACTGGCCTCAAAATAAAACATGCCGGTCAGCCCATGCTAAGCATGAGTCCTCATAACTTTCTAATAAACAGTCCTAAATAGTTAATACCAATCTCAAGATTGAAGACCTTCTCTTCTCCTTTTTCCCTTTTTTTTTTTTTTTTTTCCTTTTGTGATCTTACCTTCTATTTTTAATGACAAAATAAAAAATAATTCGTTTTATTGTAAATTTTTTTACAATTCAGTTAATTTAAAATAAATATTTTTTTCAAAAAAAAAATTACGCTTATAAAATTCATTCAAATTCTCTTATTTAAAATAAATAAAAAATTTATTTTAATTTTAGTATTTTTTTTATATTATCCTCAATTTGTTAATAAAATTATCATTGAATTAAAAATATAAAGATGAGAGATTAATTATAATTCAATAAACAAAAGACTAGGGAGAAAGCAAAAATTTTAAGTTGGTTACTTGATTAACATGTGAGATGAAATGTTGATTGACCTACCACAAAAAAAAATGTTGGTTGATCTTTTATTGATTAATTTAATATTTTTTGAAAATGTAATATTAAGAATACAAAGATCTTTTAAAAATAATAAAATAATAACTTATTTCAAATAAATTTTACAAAATAAAATTTAAAATAAATAAGATGTAAATTTAAATTAATTTTATTTAAATTCTATACAATTTTATTATTCCAAACATAAAAGCTATAAAATTCATTTTAAAATAAAATTTCATATTCTTTTAGATTCCAAACGCAATCATAAGCAATTTTTCTTTTTGGCCATGAAAGAAATTAATAATGGAATCTATGACAATAAAATTAAAAGAAAGGGCACTACTCTTTCGAATAGGCAGTGGACAATGAAACACAACGTTCTTTTTGTTTCATGACTAAAAATGTATTTCATGTAAAACATGCAAGCATTAGCATGTAACATCCAGTTTCTATAAAAAAAAATTCTTTTTTTCTTTGTACATACTTAGCTGCTTCCTCCACTCCACTAGGATTAATCTCCCTCGCAGTTAGCGCCTCCCCATAATTAAGCTCTCTTTCTTGTCTGTGACTGGCCATTTTTGATATGTGCTGCCTGTGCACAGGAAAAGAAGTCCTGTCACGGGCCTGTCTTGTCATTTTCACAAATAAATTATACTTCCAAGTGGGATCTGCTTTAGTTATTAGAAGAATAATTTATTGAAATAGCCACTCTTGCTAGCTTATGGCCTTTTGCTCGGAGCTTCTGAGTACTTTTTTTTTAAGATCAGATTCTCTCTTCGAGCTGGACTGTTACTTTTCCACTTTTCAATGTTAATTTGTTTTGGGTAGATTTCTATGTTAATTATGTTATTTACTTGATGTATCAAGATTCTTTTAAGCTCTTCTTCAACTTCTGGGGTTTTTTTTTTTTCCCGTACTTCCTTTACATTTGACTGATTTCTTTATTAAAACCTTGATATCTGTGCTGTGCTGTTTGCTGAATAAACCAACCCTTTTTCACTGATCAAACCTGGTAATTGAAGAGGCAGTTTTTAGCTCCAAGCCCAGTATATATTAATATAAAAAAAACATATAAATTTGGTTTGCTTTTACCCAATAGTAGGATCTGCTAGTATCTTGGTGAAGCGTTAATGGGGTTGTTCAAAGTTTTGGGCTTTAGGGGATTTCTAGTTCCCTTGTTCTTCTTTGCTGCACTGGTTGTGGCTTCAGTGAGTGGGATTGGTGTAAATTGGGGAAACCAGGCAACGCACCCTTTGTCACCGCCAGCGGTGGTAAAGCTGCTAAGAAATAATGGTATTCAGAAGGTTAAGCTTTTTGATGCCGATGCTTACACTTTAAATGCTCTAAGCAAGTCTGGGATTCAAGTAATGGTGGGTATTCCCAACGATATGCTTTATACGTTGGCTAATAGTGTGAAAGCAGCTGAAAATTGGGTTTCAAAGAATGTTTCTGCACACATCTCTTCTGGTGGTGTAGACATCAGGTAAACCCTTTGTCTGATGTTGGCTCTAGCTTAATGTTGCCTTCAAATTCTCCCTGCAAATTATTTAAAAATTATATTATTTTTTGTTTCAGCTTGGTCTAGCTTGTTAAGATGATGGATTTGCAAAAACCCAATGAATCTGTATTTTAGAAACAAGCAAAATAGTACAAAACATTTAGTTGTAGTTGACCCTAATCAGTTTGAGATTAAGATTCACTTAAGTAGAGGATAGCGGGTAGCATTTGGTCCTAGGGAAATGCTAGCAGCCCTCTTTGGATCCTATCACTGCTTATGTTGTTTTGCTTGTTGATTTTAGTTACTGTCAGACAACAGATATCAGATGATTCGAGGCGTTCTTGTTGCCATCGGCTTTGAATATCATTGATTCATTTCCAGGACGTTTGGTTTGTCGCATGCTGCTTCTCGTGCCAGGACATGCGTGCAAGAAGCGGCCCAAATGGGCTCTTCTTGGCCTCGCATCACAGGACGCGGATCCATCTATTTTTCCTTCCCTTTTTGTCCTGTATAAAAATGAATTCCCGTTTTTATAATTTACACACAATTTAGTTTGCAGATCATGGTCACAAACCACAATTTTTGGACAACCCTAAACATACAATAAAAATGTGGGGGAGACGGAGACCATGGCCCTTGCCTCGCCGTCAATCCAAATGGACTCTAGTTCAATTGCCTAAAATGTTGGCTGCCCTCTACCTAAAAATAATATTGAATTGATAATATTAGAAAATAACCTAGATTTTGCACCGTTAGCAGGCTTCTGATGTTGCCACCACAGTCAATGAGTCAACTACCACTACTGACTCTACACTAGCTGTAACAACTCCCTTCTACTTACCAATAACATTCAAATATGTATTTTTGCTTGTTTATAGGTTTGAATCTCATTTGGATGAAATAAGGACCTAACCTGAAATTGAAACTGGGCTAGTGAATATACATGATATGATTGGTTACTGGCATGCATGTACTTTTGTAAGACAGATATATTGTCCTCCAAATCTTTTTTAAGGTTGAGTGTAGTTAGGAAAGAAGAGTCAAGGCGCCCAGAAACTGTTTTCTTCTATATGAGAAACGTATTGGAACTTCTTGCTAGAAAAACAAAGCTGATGCTTAAATGGAATTAGTGCTCTGTGCCTTTTCCGCTGGGACAAATAGCTTTTAACTATAAAATCTTTGCCTGCTTTCTGGTTATCTGTGTTTGATTTTGTATGAGCTTGTCAATTGTTTTTTCCCTGTGTGCATTTTTCTGTATTTCTTACATACTATTTCTGTATCCTTTTGCTAGGTATGTTGCAGTTGGGAATGAACCATTCTTGTCAACATTCAATGGAACTTTTGAAGCAACAACACTTCCAGCTCTTCAGAATATCCAGTCAGCCCTTATAAAAGCTGGTTTGGGCAACAAGGTTAAAGTTACTGTCCCTTTAAATGCTGATGTATATGAAAGTGCATCAAGTCAACCTTCCACCGGTGACTTCCGAACAAACATCCATGATCTAATGCTGCAAATAGTTAAGTTCTTGAATGACAATGGAGCTCCATTTACTGTCAACATCTATCCTTTTATCAGTCTCTACAATGATGTTAATTTCCCTGTCGATTATGCCTTTTTCAATGGTTATGAATCTACTATCAATGATGGTGGAAAAATCTATGACAATGTCTTCGATGCAAACTACGATACCCTTGTATGGGCGTTGCAGAAAAATGGGTTTGGAAACATGCCCATAATTGTTGGAGAAATGGGGTGGCCTACTGATGGAGATCGCAATGCAAACCTTCAATATGCACAGCGATTCAACCAAGGATTTATGACCCGTTACAATGCTGGAAAAGGAACACCAATGAGGCCAGGTCCTTTTGATGCCTATTTGTTTAGCCTTGTAGATGAAGATGCTAAAAGCATTCAGCCAGGCAATTTTGAACGCCATTGGGGTTTGTTTTACTTCGATGGACAGCCTAAATACCTGCTCAACCTTGGAACAATAAACTCAAATGGTTTAGTACCTGCAAGGAATGTGCATTATCTGGCCAAAAAATGGTGTGTTCTGAAGCCGTCTGCAAGCCTCGATGATACACAAGTGGCAACTAGTGTGAGCTATGCTTGTGGAAGAGCTGATTGCACCAGTCTTGGGTATGGAACATCATGTGGAGGTTTAGATGCTCGTGGTAATGTTTCTTATGCATTTAACAGTTACTACCAGATAAATGACCAACTTGATAGTGCCTGCAAGTTCTCAAGCCTTTCTATGATCACGGATAGAAATCCATCAACCTCAGATTGCTTGTTCAGATTCATGATTGAAATAGATGATGCGAGTTTAGATGGGAGAATTGGACTACTTCAGAAGCCTGTTGTTTTGGTATCATTTGTATTTATGCTCTTCACAATTATGTGATCTATGATTTTTGGCATACTACTACTAGGCACTAGTTTCATTTTTTAAATTGGTATTTATGAAACATCAACAATATGAGTATCCTAAAACTGCAATTGCCTTGTGTTTGTTGACAAGGTAACAGTACGTCAGTACTCATTGTTGGTACCTGTGTCTTCTTTATTGAGAGGGCCCTGCTTTGTCCCGCTTCCAGTTTTCTCATGCCACCGAAATTTTTGACTTAGCAGGCTAGTCTGTTCACTAAGGTTGAGTTTGCCGGCCTTTATAAGTTCTATTTTTGTAATAAAAAAAAAACCATATCAAACCTCTAACACTATGCAATTTTTTGAGGTAATGAATCATACACTATGCAATTTTCTGAGGTAATGAATCATGGTGTTTAAACCTCGAAGATTAAGAATATACAGGGCTTAGCTTAATGGTTTTTTACGACACATTGATTATTCTCTCTATATGGATTTGTTGTTGAATTTGGTGGTGTACATTGTAGGCTGTTGGGCTCGGTTCAACTTAATGTATATAACATGTGAAAGCATATTACAATTTTGATCGAATCAATTTAACAATTTACACATAAAAAATAACTTGAAATTAATTGTATTTTCAATTTACTTGTTAGTAAATAGTTTTTCATATTTAATGATCAAGTAGTGTCTGAAGAAAAACTCATACGATTATTTGAAAAAAAAAATAAAAAAATTCATTAAGTCATTTTATCGATAATATAGATAATAATTGGTAAAGCATATAATTGATGGAGTAGTTGGGCTTGGCGCAAGACAGTTGTCGAAAGTCATTTCCGTCGGGCAAAATAGGGCTACACATTCCGGGTCGGATATATCAGGAAGATTCCGATCCATTTTCTCCAACACTTTTTTTTTCTGTTCCATTTTGTTTTTCTTTCCTGTTCATTATAAATCCAAACGCAGCACTCCACCGAATTTCTTCTTCGTCCTTGATGCATTTCGTTCTGCAAGCTCTCTCACAAATTCTGTATATATATGGACGAACAATCCATGAATACACAAAAAACATATATAATTAAAGCCCTAATTTGATAAGTGCTAGGAATCTTTGTTACATTGCTTTCAAGTACTTCGCAACTCTTCCTCTCTTTCGCTGATAGTAAATGGAGGCCGCCATGAACGAGCAATCGAATCAAAACCAAGCTCAAGCTGATACTACACAAACACCTCAAGTTTCAGAACCTCAATCACAAGGAGGAGGTGGTGAGGAAGAAGATGAGTCCAGGAAGGAAGATGACGAGTTGATTGCCAAGGCTAACAAGATAATGGACAAGATCATTTCTGCGTCTGATAACCCTAATGCCACAGCCCTCCACGCTCTTGCCTCTCTTCTTGAAAATGAAGAATCCCGGTATGCCCACCCTTCATCACCCACTTCTTTGTAACTAACTTTTTGGTCTATTCAGTTTTTTTGAATTGTATAGCATTATTGTAATATAGTCATACTTGAGTAAATTCTATGATGTTCATTGTGGGACTTCTTGTTTTATTTATGTTTGGATGGTATATTTTAGACGGGGAGCTGTAATTCTGATTTACTAGTACATTTTTATTTGAAGGATGAATTTCTGTGGTTGTCGCCCATTCAGGGCATTGGCTATTATCTCTTTTTATATTGGTTTTAGTGTTTCTGGAAACATTAGGTGTAATTGTTAAATTTTACCTTACATGTGTTTTCTTTTGCTAAATAGTTAGGAATGTACCGTTGATGTCCCAATTTAATGAATATATTTGGAATGCCGAGAGTATCTTGGATTGTTTACTTCGTATGTAAAACTTCAGTCAGTTTTTTCTTTTATTTTTTCCTCCCTTTTTAGGTAGTTAAAAATATTTTAAAAGTTTCTTAATTGCACTATTGCAATCTTCTCTTTTTGGATCGCTATTGTATTTACAAACTTAAGTTGTCATATGATCTTCTCTCTCTTTCTTCTTTCTTTTTTATTTTTCTCTTCTCTAGTGTTAGATTCACTTTTATTTTTAGCTTAAGATGCAATGTGCATCTGCTTATCTTCCACAGTACATCTGCCACGTCTCTTTTGGTTTTTGTCCTATGTCCTTTTTACTCAATTTTGTTGGACTTTCAATTTTCCATCTTATTCTTGGATATATATATATTTTTAAATTTAGATATATGGAAGAGAATGGTCATTCCTCTTCCAGTAATGCTCGTGCTTCTCATAATGTTGGGCGCCTTGGGAACTTAATCCGGGTAATTTGATTTTGTCTTCCTCTCTCTCATATACCAACCAACACACACAAAAGCACACAGATATATATGTATGTACAGTGATGAGTGGGTAAGTTCTAGTTTTGCTAAGTTCTATAAACCTTTAATTCTCTCCAATCTCCAGGAAAATGATGAATTCTTTGAGTTAATATCTTCAAAGTTTCTGTCAGAAACAAGATATCCAACATCCGTCCAGGCTGCTGCTTCCAGACTTCTTCTATGCTGTTCGCTTACTTGGCTTGTAAGATTGTTATTTTCTTTCTCTAGTTTCATTGATTAGTTTTTTTTTTTTTTACTATATTTACATTCCCTCATTAATTAATGTGATGAACTTTAATTGAGATGCAGTATCCTCATGTTTTTGAAGAATCTGTTTTGGAGAACATAAAAGATTGGGTGATGCACGAGAACTCTATATCTTCTGCTGATGAACAAAATTTAAATCATAGTACAGGGAAAAAGGAGGCCTCAAATTTAGAAATGCTGAAGACCTACTCTACTGGACTTCTTGCTGTATGTTTATCAGGGTATGCTTCTGCAATAGTTTTCTTACTTTTTCATTCACAATATATTTTTGTCCATAAGTTTTATTCACTATATGCATGTGTCTTCTGGTTGATAACGAATATTATTACACTTCCTTTATACTCTGGTTCCAATTTTCTAATTTCTATTTCAAATTTTGATGGGTTGATCTCAGTGGAGGTCAAGTTGTGGAAGACGTCTTGACATCTGGACTGTCAGCCAAGCTTATGCATTATCTCCGTGTGTGTGTTATAGGGGAGACAAGTACAAGTCAGAAAGATACTGGTCATGTAGCAGAGGGTAAGCATGCACCTGGTGGTACATTGCACAAGAGGCAGAGATGAAGGTCGTGGTAGGTTTCGCGAGGTCCTGGAAACAAATCATTTAGATGATCAAAGGATAAGCGATGAGAGATCTTTAGATGAAAGAACCCTCGAGAGGGATCAGGATAGAAGCACTAGTGGACAAGTTTGCCAGGAAGTATCGTGGGTTGATAACCAACTACCTGATGGGTTTGCCGAAGGCGATGATGTATGCGAGGTAGATGCTGATACTGATGACAGATGGCATGGCCTACGTGATGGAAAGACAAGACTTGGAGAGTTTGAGGAAAATGCTAGAGATGACTCTTCAAGGAGACGTGTGAATCGTGGATCGGCAAGATTGAGAGGAAAGGAAAGGGTCAATGAAGGATCAGTTGAAAGTGAGCAAGTTTTGACATCACCAGGATCTGATAGTCGATTAGGACAGGGGCGAAGTACTAGAGATAGGAGCTTGTTGCGAAACTTAGATGTTAAAAGAGCAATGGATGCCAGGAAGTCTGCGGGCAGGATAACCTCTGATGCCCCTGGTTGTTGAAAGGGAGGACAATGATGATTGCTTTGAAGAATGCAGAATTGGAACTAAGGATATTACTGATACTGTGAAGAGAGCCATTCGAGCTGCCGAAGCTGAAGCAAGAGCAGCCAATGCACCTGCTGAAGCTGTCAAAGCAGCTGGTGATGCTGCAGCTGAAGTTGTCAAAAGTGCAGCTTTAGAGGTATGCTATTGTTAAATAAAATAAAATAAGAAAAGGATTGTGGTCTTGATTGATATCTCAAAGCCTACACCCATAAGCTTTATTTATAGTAAATAATAAAACATAGACTTCCACATCTAAACAATGTGGGACTACACAATATAATAATATTATATTCCTAATACTCCCCCTCAAGATGGAGCTTATAATGCTCAATCTTGTACAAATAAAACCCAATTACCAATCTCAACACTCCCCTTTACTTACAACAATCTAGGTGAAGTTTTAATCCGTTTGATGAACATACTGGTACCCATGAATAGTACTCGTGTTGGCTAGAAAGAGACACAGCTGGATTTTTCGAAAAAATAAAAAGAGTACCGTTGGAAAAACGCACAACGGGATTTTTCAAAAAAATAAAAGGAGCACCGCTGGAAAGAGACACAACGGAAAGTTCATGAAGGTACTGTTGAGCTGTCAAAATCTTTGAGCCGTCAAACCCTAAATAGGCTTGAAGAGAAAAGAGGTTGAACCGTCTTTAGATGGTGAAATTTCAAGTGAATTGGCGATTTCAATTTTTTCAGAGGTAGACATACTGATGAACAGTACTCCAATGAATAATAATCATATTGCTGGAATGAAACGCAGTAATAGAGAGACACGCTGGAATTAAACGCAGCAGTAGAGAGACACCCTGGAATGAAACGCAGCAACAATAGAGAGACACGCTGGAATGAGGCGTAAATGGAAGAAACAACTAGGTTTAATGATAGCTGGCTGCAAAGCCTTTTTTTTTTTTTTTTTTTCTTCATGTGGCGGCTAGATAAAAGAAAGAGAAGATTAGGGTTTTTTTTTTTTTGAAATAGGGCCAAGATCGGGCTTGGGTTTCAAACCTGCTCTGATACCATGTTAAATAAAATAAAATAAGAAAATGATTGTGGCCTTGATTGATATCTCAAAGCCTACACCCATAAGCTTTATTTATAGTAAATAATAAAACATAGACTTCCACATCTAAATAATGTGGGACTACACAATATAATAATATTATATTCCTAATAGCTACTAACTGGTTGATATCTTTTATTTAAAATTATACTATGTAATCTGTCCAGTACAGCTGATTAGTTCATTTTTCATATGCTCAGGAATATAAAACCACCAACAATGAAGAAGCTGCTGTTTTGGCTGCTTCCAGGGCTGCATCTACTGTTATTGATGCTGCCACTGCAATTGAAGTTTCAAGGTAGGTGTTATCACATTTAATTGCTTCTACTGATGGAGCCGTTGCCGGAATCTGTCACCGTTTGTTAATGTATGTAATAACACTATCTCTGAATTCTTGGCAGGAGCTCTGGCATCATCAATGTTGAGACAGTCAATCCAACTGGCAGAGAAACGGAATCCTCTGAGGAGGTTGAAGATTATTTCATCCCAGATACTCAAACTCTAGCACAGTTGAGGGAAAAATATTGTATCCAGTGCCTTGAGACACTTGGAGAATATGTGGAAGTTCTTGGCCCTGTATTGCATGAGAAGGGGGTAGATGTTTGTCTCGCACTCTTGCACCAGAATTTCAAATATAGAGAGGCATCCAAGGTTGCTATGCTGTTGCCTGATGTGATGAAGCTGATATGTGCTTTGGCTGCTCATCGGAAGTTTGCTGCATTATTTGTGGACCGTGGTGGCATGCAGAAACTTCTTGCTGTTCCTAGAATTGCTCAGACCTTCTTTGGTCTCTCGTCTTGCCTATATACTATTGGTTCCTTGCAGGTACCATGATGTTGGTTAATTATTATGATGCTGACTAGATGACTTGATGTTTAAATGCTATGAGTCCTAGTTTCCATTTGTTTTCTTTGTTATTAATTTTTCACCTCCACTGAGTTCTTACTATATAGAATATATCAGGGGATAATGGAACGGGTCTGTGCTCTTCCCTCGGATGTTGTCTACCAAGTGGTTGAGTTAGCTCTCCAGCTTATTGAGTGTCCTCAGGATCAAGCCAGGAAAAATGCAGCCTTGTTTTTTGCTGCTGCATTTGTCTTCAGAGCAGTTCTTGATGCTTTTGATGCCCAGGATGGTTTACAGAAGTTAATGGCCCTTCTAAATGATGCTGCTTCAGTAAGATCTGGAGTAAATCCTGGGGTGTTAGCCCTGTCCGTCCTCAGGATCACTTCGAAATGATAGGTCATCTGCAGAAGTACTGACGTCATCAGAAAAGCAGATAGCTTACCACACTTGTGTTGCTTTAAGGCAGTATTTCAGAGCACATCTCCTTTTACTTGTGGATTGCATTCGTCCAAATAAAAACAATCGCAGTGCGGCTAGGAATGTTCCAAGTGTAAGGGCCGCCTACAAGCCACTTGATATTAGTAATGAGGCAATTGATGCAGTATTTCTGCAGTTACAGAAGGATCGAAAGCTAGGTCCTACATTTGTGAGAACTCGGTGGCATGCAGTTGAGAAGTTCTTGTCATCTAATGGGCATATTACAATGTTAGAACTGTGTCAGGTATGGTATCTATGTGGTTTGAATATCTCTTTTTCTGTTTTTTTTTTTTTTTGTTCCCCCTTTTTTTTTCTTCATTTTTTTTTTTTTTTTTTTTTTGCATCAAGTTATAATTTTATTTTCTTTGTGGTTTGCAGGCCCCGCCAGTGGAGCGCTATTTGCATGATTTGCTTCAGTATGCATTGGGTGTGCTTCATATTGTTACTCTGGTACCTAACAGCCGCAAGATGATTGCAAATGCAACATTGAGCAATAATCGTGTTGGTATAGCAGTCATTTTGGATGCAGCAAATATTGCTAGTAGTCATGTTGACCCTGAGGTAGAAGTATGCTTTGTTATGATTATTATGCAATTTCTTCAGATACAGTACTTCTTTTTGCAAGTTTTCACTGTCTCGTAATCTTTCGTTGTTCATTTGTATCTTGCAGATCATTCAGCCTGCACTAAATGTGTTAGTCAACCTTGTCTGTCCTCCACCTTCAATCAGCAATAAACCGTCTTTACTTACACAAGGTCAGCAGTTTGTTTCTGGCCAAAACTCAAATGTGCCTGCCTTGGAGACTAGAGATAGAAATGCAGAACGTAATGCCACTGATCGAGCTGTTCACATGTCAAGCCAGACTGATGCAAGGGAGAGGAGTGGGGAATCTATTGTTCTAGATCGAGGCAGTGCTCAAGTTGGTTCACAGTCCACTGCTAGCATCTTCTCAAACTCCTGTTCCCGCAGCGACCTCGGGCTTGGTTGGAGATCGTAGAATAACTTTAGGTACTGGAGCAGGTAGTCTTGGGCTTGCTGCGCAATTGGAGCAAGGATATCGTCAAGCAAGAGAGGCTGTCCGTTCAAATAATGGTATAAAAGTCCTTCTGCACCTACTGCAACCACGCATATATTCATCTCCTGCTGCTCTTGACTGCCTTCGTGCTTTGGCTTGTCGAGTATTGCTTGGTTTAGCCAGAGATGATACAATTGCACACATATTGACAAAACTTCAGGTAAGACATTGTTTACATTATAATTAATAATCAGTATAGGAGGCTTGCATTGATTTGGTTCTCTACTTAATATCTTTTTCCCTGGAATACTATTTGTTAGTATCAATTATGGTAATATAAAGTCACACTTGCTCTATCAATGATTTCAGTTATTAATCAGTTCTAGTGTTTACATATACCCAAGGGAGTAGCCTCTTTAGATGTTAATTCATTTCTGGATTTGCAGTTCAAATAATGAGCCCACAGTATCACAATTGCACTTCAGAATGTAAACACAAGAATTTCCATTTGCAAATGTGGGGTAATCCTGAATCAAACTAACATAATCTTGAAGTCAAGGACAAAGAATCATCCAGCTTTAAGTATTTTGGGAAATAACTATGAGAATTTGGTATCACTGAATGATAAAATCTGGTGTTGAAAAGAAGTATTATTTGTTATTAGTTCCTTGTAAGTTGGTATGATAATGTTGAAGATGGTATTCACAAATTGATGCTAAACATGAATTTATTTAACTTTGGAAATTTGCAGCCATAAATTCTTATCAGATAATCTTTGGTCCTATGGGCATAGTCTCCTATTTTAGGAGCAATGATGACCAGGTGTGGTTGGTTACCTTCTGCTGGTGTCTACACTATAATATTACCTTGTCCAATAGTATATTACCTGTGGACATTGCTATGTTGTTGTACTACTTAACTGCTTTGAACAAGTGACAGAAATTCTGTTGGAAAAATGTGAATCCAGGGGAAATTTAAATTGTTACAAGGTTTATGATATGTTTTATTTATTATATATTTTGTACTTAATAAGTAATTAATTTCTGGTATTAACTTCCATAACATTCTCCAGGTTGGGAAAAAGCTATCTGAACTAATTCGAGATTCAGGAAGCCAGACACCTGGAACTGAGCAAGGAAGGTGGCAAGCTGAGCTTTCACAGGCAGCTATTGAGCTAATTGGTGTAAGTTTCTTTAATTTATACTGAAGCTGATTGTGTGTCCATCTGTGTTATTGAATAAAATTTACCGAAGCAATGTTATTGGCTATGATGTCCTTCACATGTATCTGCTCCTTACTGTGAAACTGTGACTACATCCTCCCAACTGTTTGTTGTAGTAAACTGTAAACTAGTATATCTACTATCTGGATATTCCGGTGGTCGACTTCTCATAACTCCTGTCTGATATTAAAACTGAATGTTGGGTGCCTATCTAAAAAGAAAAATTGAAAGCAACATAATTACAATCAGGCATCAACTGTTTTTTCGGCGATCTCAATCTCTGGCAGCATAGCAGACACAGGCAGTTGCTCATTATGAATGGGCTATATTGATGTTATTTCGAACAATGATTTGTAGATTGTGACCAACTCTGGGCGTGCAAGTACGTTAGCAGCTACAGATGCGGCTACCCCTACATTAAGGCGCATAGAGAGAGCAGCTATAGCTGCTGCAACTCCTATTACTTACCATTCTAGGTATTTCTTTAATTCTTATTCCATGTGATTGTGATTGTTGTCGTCTGTTCTAGTTGTAACTTTTATCTCCTCTGTTTTGACTCTTGTATTCTTTGTTTCTTATATATTCAGGGAATTGTTACTTCTAATTCATGAACACCTACAGGCATCTGGTTTGGCACACACTGCTTCTACATTGCTGAAAGAGGCTCAGTTGACACCTTTACCATCTTTGGTAGCTCCGTCATCGCTTTCACAACAAGCCTCTACACATGAAACTCCCTTAACACAAATCCAGTGGCCCTTTGGTCGTACTCCTTCTGGATTTCTCACCAATAAGGTCAAACTCGCTGCTAAGGATGAGGAAATGAGCATGAAAAGTGATTCAGTTGTCTCTTCAAAGAAAAAGACACTGGCCTTCTCACCTTCTTTTGGTTCACATTCAAGAAGTCAGCCCCAATCCAGTGATTTTCTGCAGCCATCAGTCAGGAAAGTTGTAAGTACTGCAAAACAATCTTCTGGACCTACAAGTCTCTTGGAAATCACATCAGAATCTTTGTTGAGATCTAATGGTGATACAGAATCTCAATGTAAAACTCCAGTCATCTTGCCAATGAAACGGAAGTTATCTGACTTAAAGGATATAGGGGTTGCATTGTCCTCTGCCAAGCGATTAAACAATGGTGAGCAAGGACTTCGATCCCCCATTTGTCCAACTCCCAACACTATCCGCAGAAGCAGCCTTCAGACTGACGCTGTTGGATTTTCTACACCAATTTCTCAAATGAGAGATCAACAAGGGCAATGTACAACTGATTATGTGGATGACAGCCAGTATAGTAGTTCGCATCTTGGTCAGATGACACCATCTTCCCAACTTCTACATGACATTCAGCCCAACAACCCAGAGCGGTTAAGTCTGGACTCTCTTGTGGTTCAGTATCTTAAGCATCAGCATCGCCAATGCCCAGCTCCTATCACTACTCTTCCTCCACTCTCTCTCTTGCACCCACATGTTTGTCCTGAACGAAAACGTAGCCTTGAGGCTCCATTAAATGTGACTGCACGGCTTGGTACGCGTGAGTTTAGATTTATGTATGGTGGAGTTCATGGTAATCGAAGGGATCGTCAATTTGTTTTCAGCAGATTCAGGCCTTGGCGAACTTGTCGGGATGATAATGGTGCCCTTTTGACATGCATTACATTTCTTGGGGATTCCTCTCATATTGCCGTTGGAAACCACTCTGGAGAGCTCAAGATCTTTGACTCTAATAGCAACAATCTACTGGAGAGCTTCACAAGCCACCAATCTCCCTTGACCCTTGTTCAGTCTTATGTTTCTGGTGAAACCCAGCTGGTGCTTTCTTCAAGCTCTCTGGATGTGAGGTTGTGGGATGCAACATCAATTTCAAGTGGGCCAACCCATCTGTTTGAAGGGTGCAAGGCTGCCAGGTTTAGCAATTCTGGCAATGTTTTTGCGGCCCTGTCATCTGAACCTGCACGACGAGAAATTCTCCTCTTTGATATCCAATCCGGCCAGTTGGACTCAAAATTGTCAGACACATCTACAAGTTCTACAGGTCGGGGCCATGTTTATTCCCAAATCCACTTTAGCCCATCAGACTCTATGTTGCTATGGAATGGTGTCTTGTGGGACCGGCGAGTTTCTGGACCTGTTCATCGCTTTGATCAGTTCACAGATTATGGGGGCGGAGGCTTTCATCCTGCTGGTAATGAGGTATGGCATCTGCCCCAGTAAATAATTTGGTTGTTATAGGTAAGCTCTTCTATTTATATCCTAAGCTACAGTATGTGCACATCTTTTTCTGGAGTTTTTTGTGTAGCTTCATCTTCTGAACTGTGAAGATGGAAAGTAAAATGATGGCAAAGTACTTGCTGATATCATTAAGTGCTTTTGTTAAAGTTTAGCACTTAGTTTGGTAGTTGGCTCGACAACAGGAAATAAAAAAAGCAAATTTTTGGCTGTCAGCATTTTTCATGTCAAATACTTAAATATATTGATATTCAGATTCGTAATGCTGTTAATTTAATTTGTAAGTTTTATTAAATCAAGGTCAAGAATTAGGGGATTAAATTGTTTTTTCCAGCCTCCTCAATTTCTGCTTGTGTATGTGCGTCTCATGCACGGCTGTTGTCAATGCTAAAGATTACTTAATGAATCGAGGTTTAGTTCAAATTCTTGTCGAGTTGACTTCATAATCTACTTGACTTTTAACATACATCTTTTTTCCGTCTTTTGACTTTAGGCTCGTCCTTTGCTCCCTTCTGTCATTGATAGTTCTTTTTTTCTTTTTCAGTTTTCAACAGGTTATTATAAACTCTGAGGTCTGGGATCTCCGGAAGTTTAGACTACTACGAAGTGTACCTTCATTAGACCAAACGTCACTAACATTTAATGCACGCGGTGATGTAATTTATGCAATCCTAAGGAGAAATATTGAGGATGTAATGTCAGCCGTCCATACCCGTCGTTGCAAGCACCCTCTCTTCGCTGCATTCCGTACAGTGGATGCAGTGAACTATTCTGACATTGCCACTACTCCAGTAGATCGATGTGTCCTTGATTTTGCAACAGAACCAACTGATTCCTTTGTTGGGTTGATTACGATGGATGACCAAGAGGAGATGTTTGCTTCAGCAAGGATTTATGAGATCGGTCGTCGAAGACCAACCGATGACGATTCTGATCCTGATGATGCTGAGAGCGAGGAAGATGATGATGATGATGACGACGACGCTGATGTGGATCCTCTTTTAGGTTCTGGTTTTGGGGGAGAAAGTGAGAGTGATGCTGATGGTATGAGTAATGATGACGATGACAGTATCAGTGACCTTGATGAGGACGATGATGATGATGATTTCATCATGGATGATGTAGATTATGATGGGGGACCTGGGGTACTGGACATTGTAACGGAAGGTGACGACGACGACGATGATAGTCAAGTGGTTGAATCTCTGAGTAGTGGGGATGAAGAGGGTTTTGGTTATTAACCGTTAAAATAAATGAAAAAAACTGTTCCAGTAGGCATCCAAGAGGCCATAATTATGGCTTATGGGTTTTTTCACTATTCTCATTCTTATTTATTGCAGAGCGGAAGTTCATTTATTTGCTGTGCTATCTCGTTGTCTTTTCTTCCCGTCTTATATGAACTCTTTGTTCAACAACAAAACTCGGGATGTTACAACTGTATGCTGTCCTAAGGCCTCAGGTATAGGTTTAGTCCAAAATTAGGTAACCTGATTAGTAAGTTGATAATAGAAGGCGTACTTGTTTCTATAATTATGTCTACACCCTCCACGGCTGAATAACCTAGAGCAAATATTTACACAGTTAAATGTGAACAGTAACATAACTTGATAAAAGTATTGGTAACAGAACATAATAAATTGAGAAGGATAAATCAGTTCCTTTTTCTCTCGGTTCACTGAACTCCCTATCTATCTGTTTCTCTAAAATGCTGGCAGCAAAAGCCAACCTCAAATTTTTCTCATCGATTTCCATAAAGTTCCAAACCTTACTTTCCCTCTCCCAAATCAACCCCTCAATCACCAACTCAGTCCAGCTTCAGTTTCCCACTCTGTTGTGTCAGCATGGATATTATACTGATTCTTGAAGACCAAAATGACCCAACGAGCTTGGGGAAGGAGATAGATATAAAAGGGATGAAGATGATGGAGTATAGTAAGGTTGGTGGTGCGATGATTCCAAAGGGGAATTGCTGTGAGTTGTCTTGCATGCACAGGGGTTGAGAACAGCTAGTATTATTGATGGCAGGTGATCACACTCTTTACTCCTTGAGATTTTGACAGATGAAGGTTCTGGAATTATGATAATTGGATAGCTTTCATTTTCTATGCCAAACAAAAGGAATAAGAATGGTGGTAACTTCAACATGTATTTGAGAATACGAGCATATCATATCAATATGTGCATCTGATACAGGCATATAAGCAAATCAAACAATGAGGATAGTAGAGATACATGAATAAAAGACTGAGACATGGGAATATGGAGATAATCTAGAGATAGATGATCAAATTAGCAAAATATTAAGCTCCAACAACATAAGCTTGTTAGCCATTTGCCTTCCCAAGAAATTTGGAATCACACTGCAAAAGGAAAAACTTCATGTATATGGATTCAGTATGACAAAATAACAAACATCAATCATAGTTGCGTTTGGAATCTCCTTTGCAGCGCAAAAAATTGACAATGCTATACCCCTGCGTACTTTGAAGTCTTACAGCCAACAGTAACCTTAGTTGGGTATTGTAGAAATGCATGCCTGTACTTCCTTTGCAACACAAAATTCCATAATGAATATACTATGCCCCTAAGTAAATTCCAAGTCTTATCGCTGACATTGCGCATAATTGGAGATACGTTTCCATTTGCAGAATTACCCACTTTTTTTCTCATGAGCTTCCATCATCTGAGTCAGGCACAACAACAGAGTCAAGAGAAGAGTTATGGGTTGGTCTGTGTCTCAACGTATTCTTCGTATCCAAGTTTCTGGTTTCTAAGTCAGGATGGCTAGAAGCTCCAGGTAATCTTCTACTCCTGCGTTCCTCCCTAGACTGCTTCCTAGATTTGCATTCCATCTGCTTCGGAGGAAAAACATCTGCATGATTTACATTCTTTTCGGAGCTGCCCAAATTGTTATGAACATCATCCTCATCCATTCTGCCACTATTATCATCATCTTCATTCCCACTGTCATCAGTATCAACTTCATGGAGAATGTCACTTTCAGTGTCACGATCCATAGAAGCATCACCTTGCATCAGATTTGTCTTCTATATCTCTGTCAGAGTTACTCTGGGAGGAAGTTTTGTTTCTTCTTTCGCTCTCAGTATGCATCCCCTGCCTTTGTTCATCAGTTGTTTTCCCCATGCTAAACAGATCCAAGAGACAATAAACAAACATATGAATCGGAAAGAGCAAGCATGTTTTTGGAAAGTTCTGTAAGAAATATCCTTTTCTGAAGTAAAGAAAATTGTCAAACACCAGTGTCAGTGTCAGATAATAAATTTTGCAAAGAGATTATGTTCAGATAATTAGTTAGGAAGTCAAAGGGTGAGCTGAAAAGTTATTATCAGAAAAATTATCCAATTAAATGATTTATTGTGCTAAACAGGCAAGAGAAGTGGATGTATCATCACCACCACCAATCAATTCAATTTGTTGATCCTATCCTAGAGAAGTATTTTAAGAATCCAACGAACTATTTCCAAATTCTAAAATATTAACACAACAAAGTTTAGCAAAGAAATTTGACATGAATAGTTAGGTAGTCAGGTCAGATCACAGAATCTTACTTTGTTACTTGTATAGCCTCCTTGATGGCACGATCATAGTCATCTGCAATATTTCAAAATGAATAAAAGCTTTGCTTAAAAAAGCTAAGTAAGTGAACAGAAAAAAGAAAGAGGAAAATTATGTTACACACTCAAAAATATGCATCCTAGGGTAGAAACCTAGATTGATAGAGAATCGTCGGGCACTAAGTCAGAATGAATTTTCATCCATCTGTTTTATGTTTTTCACTAGTTCCATTAGGCTACATAGAAATGATGCATTAACAGCTAATTCCAAGATCTTCTGTCATTTCAATTTATTCAATTCATTGCCTGGATGAGAGATTATATATAGGTATTCCTATCACATACAACAAGGTAAACCAAGATTCTCATCTTTCCAATTTCTCCTATACATGATGTAAATCTGCATGACGCATGTGGTTGATGATTATTGCAGCGAGTTCAGATTGTACTTGCAAAACTCATTTTACTTTAGAACAACGGACTTGCCAAAATCCTGAACCACTATAAACAGCCTTTTTTGAGACATTCAAATGCAACCATCTTTTGGTGGGGGAGAGGGGGTAGGAACTAGTTCCTCTCTTTAAGGGGCAGGAGCTCTGAGCTGAGGTAATAATTTTAATGGGCTATAAGAATTGTTGAGGATAGTTCAGAGTTAAGACAAAGGAAAGTTGTTAAAAGTTACAGTAAGCAACCACTGAAAAATATGTTTATCATAAACAGAAAGATTCTTTTAAAGCATATTAGGCAAATGCAAGCTTAAAAAGAAAAAGAATTGAAAAGCCTGAGGTTAATGCGTTTGCTCTCTATGAACACATTGAAGAACCCTATGATCAAAGTTTCTGAATCATAAATCAATATCTTGGGATACTTACAGTGCACAAAATATGGAAAAATATCACATTTGATCATGAGCGTGTCAAATTTAGTGCACTATGTTGGTTAAGTGAGAGGACTGATCCAACTTGTATTTGCATATGCATGTCAGATACAAACAACTATGTGAGAGTCCCTAATGACCTCACCTCTTCAAAAGTACATAATTATTGCAATTAAAACTGTACATAACTAATGATCTCCAGAATAAAATTGGATATAGGCATGAGAGTCCTACATGTTTGTGCCACATGGCCATAGAATTATATACCTGAAGCTACTGGAAAAAAGAGTTTACATCTTACCAAAAGTGTAATTAATAGGCCTACGAGTGCGACAAGAGCGGGTGATTCCAGCACGAAGGGTGTTCTTAAAATCATCTAGGAGCCTCTCTTGCCTTTGCTTTCGCTTCAGTTCCCTTTCTTTCTTCTGCAGAATTTAGTGAAAACAAAAATTGTTGAGATAAAAAAATAATAATAATAAATAAAAAAACTGGATAGGGTTCATACAAGAGACACCACTCTCCCGAGAATAAAATTACAATCACAAAAAGATTTTACAGCTTACCTGTCGAAGTTTCTCAAGGGCAGGAATAGCATCAGTTTCAAGTGCCTTGCCAGTAGTAACTTCTGCTGCAAGTTTGCTGGAAGAAAACTCATCCTGCCATTATCAGCCAAGGCCTAAAGTGAATACAGATTTTCACTCCCAAAGCAAGAAGAAAATTTGATCTTACCATAGTTTTATGAAACTCTTCAAGATTGGTTGCAAGTGTTTCCCATTTAAAATTGATAGTGGGAAAGGGTAAACAGCCTTTTCCCTTGACTTTTGTCCTTGGCTCCAAGGTGATTAATTCCCTGTACAATCTATGACCAATTGCATTTCCATCATACCTACAATCAAAATTGTCTAGTTAATCAAGGAAAGTCATTAATATAAGTATATAAATACAGAACATACTCAGAAATTACCAATAGGTAGTTCCATTTCCATCTCCTCCAATAATATCTTTTCGGAAACAAGAGATGCGAGCTCCTTCTTTGAGAGCATCATTAATATATGACACTGCATCATTTTGCTGACCACAATAACACCATAAACACACATAAAGGTTTTACAACAGAAAAACCAAATGACAAAATAAGGAAAATGTAAGAGAGGGAGGAACACCGCAGAGGGAGACACAAGGAACTGGAACACAAACTTTATGATGATCTAGAAGTCAAAAGCAAGCAAACTATAATTCAGAAACAAAAACTTCGAAGAAAAAAGGCAGGATAAAGTACATCAGCTCTGATTTCACAAAGGGCTTTTAGTAGCAGCAAACGATTTGTTGGATCAAGTTCTTTGTATCTAGATATCTCCTCTCTGCACAAGCATTAAGGCTCTGTTACTTTCAGAGACATCATACAAGTTTGGCTATGTACAGAATGTGAGAATACATCAAAGTACCCTTTGAATGCCTTAAGTGGAATCTCCCCTTCAGCAACCTGTAGTAAGAAGCAAATAAGTGTGACAAATTGGATAAAAATATTAAACCTAGTAGCAAACAGACCTCAAAATGACCTACCCATGGCCACCATATAACAAGTTTCTTACAAAGTGCAGTCACCCATGCATCAGAGCCATCAAGTGTTTTACTCACAGGTGGTGGTATTCCCTAGTAAGAATACAGATTGTATAAGTGCTGGAGAATGAATAAGGGATGTGCAACTCTACATGTGAAAATAACAGAATGAAGAATGCAAGAAACAGAAACTTCAAAATCAATTTTGAAGAGTTGAGCCAATTTACAGCAGTAACATTTGTTGGCCTGCTTTTCTATTGTACTTGGGTTCCTTATTTTGACTCTTCCCTAAAAAATTGCAGGCACAAAAGTTCCTTAACCATATACTGACAAGTGACAACCCAGCTGGGTCTGACCATAATTTAAAGCATTTGGGTATAAATCCTAAAATGGTACAAGCAAATTCATCAAATCTAAGAGATATGTCCTTGCATTATAAATTAGCATCAATGTGGTCAAAATATTTAACAAATGTTATTAGCTTATTATCATGTTTTCATGAAGGTAAAGCATAAGTCAGGTTTTCTTCAATGAGTTGTTATAAATGAGTGATCACTGAAGTAGACTTATCCCATTGACCACTTTACAGAGCGTTCAAAATGAGTGAACAATATCATCTGGAAATAAACTGGTACAAATTCAAATTGATCTAATCTTTTTATTTTCATCTTGTCATTCTAAATAGCAAGAACTAACTAAATTGGATATGTACTAATACACTTAGGGCCATAAGTATAACTAATCTCTATATTTGAATACATAGAAAAAGCCACTTGGTCAGTTATGCCAGTAGAAATTGATGCATTAAACAAATGTTCTGGAAAAGTTCAAATTATAAAAAATATAGTTACAGTTACAAAGTTTAATCTGATGAGCTTCTTGTAGTGACATATTTAGCAATGAGAAGTTGGGCTATTTTTTGTCCCCTTTATCTTCAATGTTAGTCCATATAGAGTCATATTATCAAAATGACCAACGAATGGATACAATCCACAAAAAGCATGAGCATGGACAAATAGTTTTCTTGGATAACAAATTCCAGGAAATTAGATTTGTACCACAGTAAAAATAGGCTACCTTCAAAAGCATAATGTGAAGCTGAAGCAATGGAACCGTTAGGCTTAACCAGCCCCATCTCTATATCTTCGGCTGAGAGTTTCAAATCCTTACCAATTATTGGACTGAAAACCTGCAAAACGTTTAACATCAAGATACACTGAATTCAATATTTCTTCTCTGACACTCACAATTCTGGAACCAAGCAAAACATTTTCAACCACATAGAAAGAAAAAAAAAAACATATACTGGATCGCTAACAAGAAGTATATTTTCATAGAAAAATTCAACAAATACCCAAAACGATCTTACATCTAGGAAATTCAGAACAGAAGCTAGCTCCCATCGTTTACGCAGCTTCAAAACCTCAGATTGCAGAGGCTTTTCAACCTCAATCGCTTCTTGGTCCTCACCACTCAAATCTATTATCGTCGGCATTCCCTCACTAGCGGCCTCGCTTATCGCCGTCGCCTGTCTACGATGACCTCCGACCATGGTTGAATTTCACAGAGAAAACAATGAATCAGATAGATTGAGATTAGTGAGTTTAGAAGGAAGTGTTGAAAGAGAGCAGTTTCCCGCCTAAATCATTCTTGCCACTTGAGAAGTTGTGGTTAGGTTATGGTGAATTTCTAGGGTTAATTTTTAGGACCCCGCCTTTTCCACCGCCTCTCCCTCCCAAGTAAAACGCACCGTTTCTATTGATAAAGTACCCCCTGATATTCAGGGTCAAACTTTGCTAGAGCTAAGTGCTACGCTACGCGAGGTTTAGGCGAGACACGGTTTATTTACCGTGTTGACATGACACTTCTTAGTTCTCCGTTTTTACTACGTTGAGGAGCTTTGTCATAGATGCTGTAAGCCTTTGTTTTGTTTTGGTTTTTTTTTTTTTTTTATGGAGAATATAGGTGTCACTTAACCACCTAAAGTCCTAGCCTAAAAGCTGTAAGTTCATTCAGCCTTGATAGTAAGGTCTTTTTCTCCATTAACAGTGAAGGTGGAATTGAATAGATATAAAATAAATAATTATATTGATATGACCAATTGTGTAAGTCATGGTTAATGACAATCCAAAGCTATTTTTTTAAGAATAAAAATACACTAAATTTATTGTTTCATATAAACAAAATAAAAAATAAAAATAAATCATAGTTAATAACAATTTCCATCCTTGTCGGTGGGATAAATCATTCTATTTGCTTGAAATGCTAGCTAGTATCTGATCTTGACAAACATTTTGCATAAACTGGAAGCATGGAAAATAATATGGCACAGATAAATAATACTACTTGCATCAGGGATGGATAAAATTATTAACATCTGGTAGGAAGTTTTACTGTTTACTTGCTAGCATGAACTCAAGATCCAGAGAAGTATACCGCAGCCATCATACCCTACGCAAGAATATTTATATAAAGAAAAAATACATAACACTAAGAATTATCTTTGATATTCTATTTATTTTTTTACTAAAAAGTCAATGAATGCTAATTTAATATATATACATGACCATGTTTAAAGAAAACAATAAATAAAAAGAACCTGCACAGTCATGAAAATACAAGAAAAATGATCATATAGTAGGGACGGTGCTTGACAAATTCCCCAATAACTAATACAATATAGATGGTTGTATTTAATTAATCAATCACGGATCAGAACCCAAAAATAACAAAATTATCTTTCCACATGATTATGTCAAACTATGTACCACTTTGATTTATATGAAAGCTTCCTACCACCAGCTTCCCCATATGATATTGTAGTCAGCTCACAGACTCTCAAACAAGAATTTATTATATTATTAACAGAAAATCATAGACTTTTAATCCACATTGAATTGATAAGAACAAGAGCTCTTTCTCTTTCTCTTCTCTTTCTCTTTCTCTCACACACAAGCAGTTTTAGAAAGCTCCGGCCAACAATGTCATTACCGGAAACAAGGTCACCGCTGCCATTGCTGTTCAGAAGGCACTCTAGTGGGGAAGTCAGGAACTTAGCCACAGTTTCAAGCAGCCTCTTACCAGCATTTGGAACCATAATTGATGAAGGTTACTTGAACCTCAGAAAATATGTCATTGCTCCCTATGACCGTAGATATCGGTAATTTTCATTAACAACTCCCTATCAAAATTTCTTTCTCTGTAATCTTCAAATTTTAAAAGAACAAAGTGCATGAAGTGATTAAATGCAAAACTTCAGAAAAAACATTGCATACATGCTATTACTTAGTTTCTTTCAAGTAACAAGTTACCCCGTCTATTTTTCTCCAACTTTTCGCAAATCATATCTAACATTGCTTTAATCACAGTAGATGATACATTTTAATAATCTTCACATGTCACTAAATGCAAACAATCAATAAGTCTATGAAATTTCACTTAGAGAAATCCCTACTAATGATTAAAGAGGGTCTCACTCACTTATATCTTGCTTGATTCGCTAACAAAGGGAAAAAGAAAACATGAAAAGAATGAGAAGTAAAATGAAAAATAAATATATTGCAGCATAGTAGGAGAAATCTTATCTTACCTGTATATATATATGATTTTGTGCATTAAGATCCTCATCAGACTGATAAACACTTGAATCATTTGTATCTGGGATGTAGGATTTGGCAGACTTTCCTCGTGGTACTAGTGGTATACTCAGCATGGTCATCTCCATTCGAGCTAGCTTTCGGTAGAAAATCAACAAAATCACTCATGCACGTTGATCTGGTTGTTGATGCTTTCTTTGCCGTGGATATAATCCTAACTTTCTTTGTGGCTTACTTGGATAAATCAACCTACCTCCTTGTTGATGACCATAAGAAGATTGCTATCCGGTATTAAACACAATTATTTTATTTGTTTATTTCAATCTTGTGTTTACAAATCTATGATTAGAAACTATGTTTTCCAATTCATAATAAGGAGATACGATATTTGAACATAAAGTGAACTCATGGGAAATGAAAAGTTCTTTTCCACAATTAAATGAAGGTACATCATTTTTCTTTCATTTGATTCATTGCATGTAAGCAAAATATACCCCCGAAAAATATAAGCCTTCGATTGCTAAATTCTAACTATAATAGGGTATAATAATATAAGCTATCTATTTAACACCAATTTCACAATAACTGCTGACTATTGAAATTATGCAATTACGCATTCAATGACTAAAAACAACCAGCAAATAACCAACAAAATTTCCCTTTTTGCTCACCAAGGTTTCTGTACCACTTCCAACAGGTATGTGACAAAATTGTATTTCCCCATGGATATAGCCTCTACTCTGCCATTTCAGCAGATATATAGAATTTTGGCAGGCCATAAGCACCACGGCCAGATCTTTGGCTTCCTTAACATGCTTAGACTCTGGCGGCTAAGGCGTGTCAGCGAACTCTTCACAAGGTAGGCCTCGCTGTACTAAACTCTCACATTCCTAAAGTGCAAATGGAATTAAGGTGGATGACTTAAGTAATCTTTTGTGTTCCTCCCAATTTGGATATTTACCAAGCAACTATGACACGAAAGAAATGGAAAAACCAATAGACAGATTTTTGGAAGTTGGAAGAAAGTTCCAGATATCTTCTTGCCATAACATAAGACTAACTTTTCTTCTCTCCAGGCTAGAGAAAGATACACGATTTAGCTACTTTGGAACAAGATTAATTAAACTTCTCTGTGTAAGTATAGCTTCCTTTTAACCACAGATCCAAACATTCAACCTCCTAATTATTCAAGTTCACATTTTCATTTCTCTTTGGTCTATCACAGGTTACATTATTTGCGGTGCACTTTGCAGGCTGCTTCTATTTCTGGTTAGCTGCACATCACAAAACACCAGAAAATACATGGATTGGGATGCAGGTGCAGGACTTCAAAGACAGGAGCATCTGGCTAGGTTATACCTATTCCATGTACTGGTCTATAGTCACCCTCTCCACTGTTGGCTACGGAGATTTGCATGCAGTAAACCTAGGGGAGAAGGTTTTTAATATCTTCTACATGCTATTTAACATTGGCCTCACTGCATATATAATTGGGAACATGACAAATTTGATTGTCCACAGTGCTGTCCAAACCTTTTTCCTGGTAAGTCACATTTATCTATACCCTGCTCTATCCATATGCCAATCTAGAAAGGAACATGCAATTTGAAAGTCCCAAACACAACACTAAAGATGCTTAGTTTCTAATTTTATGCCTTCAATGGGCTCATTCATGAACTGATCACATCCTATTCATCTCCCACTTAACAAATCTTGACAGACTCTTCTTCATATAAGAGAACATTTCTAGTTCTGTTTTGACACACCATCCCTATATTAGCTCATAAATGATTCAAAGTGTGCGACCAGTTAAAGTCTTTGAGTGGACTGCTTCTACAAGACAGATAACATCATTTTCATGACCAAAAAAACCCAACCAAGACCAAAATCAATCTTTTATAGAAATGCCTAAATATAAGCAACAATTTCTTAGCACTAATTGCATCTTAGTCTTGAGAAAATTTTAAATTTATCCAACTTGCTATGCTAATCACTAACAGTCTTTGCATGATGGCATCACAGAGGGATGCCATCAATGAAATAATGAGATATGCAAGCAAGAATAGACTCCCAGAAGGCTTGAAAGAGCAAATGCTGGCACACATGCAACTAAAGTTCAAGACAGCAGAGCTACAGCAAGAAGAAGTGCTAGAGGATCTGCCCAAGGCAATAAGATCCAGTATTTCTCAGCATCTTTTCCGTGGAACAGTTGACAATGCCTATCTATTTAAAGGAGTCTCTGACGATTTCATTACCCAGTTGGTAAAAAAGACTAGAACTCTCTCTTTCCCTCTCAATCACAGTATAGATCTTTAGAGGACTCATAATTGATTATTATAAAACCCATGGTGATGATAAAGTCTGTGGTTATAACTTTTAAGCAATATATTCAATTAAAAAAAATGATTATGGAGTGCCTTACACCTAAGTAAAATCATAGCATTAACAGCATTCCAGCATTAATATAAAGCAGAATAATGGGCAATAACAAAATAAAAAACACTATCAATTCTGAATATGTCAATAGCAGTTAACAGATTAAGACAATTTTTTTGTACAGATCTCAGAAATGAAAGCAGAATATTACCCACCTAAGGTTGATATTATCTTGCAAAACGAAATACCGACAGATTTCTATATTTTGGTTTCTGGATCACTGGTAAAACATCCATGTCTTATTCACATTTTCAACTTATATAGTCTTACATGCAAAACTAAACAGTATCTAACTGCAGGAGGTGCTGACGTACAAGAATGGAACAGAGCAGGTAACATGAAATCTCATGGCTAACTTTCTGCCACGAAGAATATATTTAACAGATTCAAAGGAATGTGAAATGAAAATCCTATAATACATATTTATATAGCCTGATCTTTATTCAGTTATCCAGGATATTAGCTTTATATTATCTATTTACTGCATGAATTAGGGAGAATGTGATCTTATTGTTTCATATGAAGCAACCCAATACAAAACAGCTTTGAAAAGGAAAGATGTAAAGTTAAGAATAAAGGTTGCAGATGATGAGTCCATGTTTAGAAGACAACAAAAAACTAGTCCACTTCATATAAACTTTTTCATGCTATTTCTGAAGATCATAGTTTCAACTAAGGAAGTCACAGGAAGGAAACAGTGTCCAGAAATCGAGAAAGTTATAAAAAACTTCCAGCAATATGGAAAAGTCCTATTGAAGTACCTTATAGACCAAAGTTCCTATATACAGGATAAGCATCATGCTGAGGTATAAATTTCTTCAAGAGGCTTTCTTTATAGGACAGAGCACCTTTATCTTCATATATTTCCCAACAACCTGCAATGTAGAAAATGAGATCAACAACTTTTCCAAAATATGTCCTGGAAAATGTGGGTGTCAACCATAGATCTGAATAACATTTCAATATGCATGTAGAATCAAACAGATGATTGATGGAGGAAATCAGGCACACTAATTAAATAGAGCATCAACTTATGAAGTGGAAAGGAAAGTTGTAAAATACCGAACCCCCAAGAGAAAAAGGACAATTGGTTAAGAAATCAAAGTCCACGATTAAACTACAGAATACATCAATACTAAGGTTACAAGATTTAGAATCATACATGTGCTAGTATACAAAGCTTAACGTGAAAGAAACACTAAAGCTTAATATGTGCTATTATTGAACTAATTTTTGTTTTTTTGTACACATGTATGGTAAGTTTTTGTTGAAGCTAGAATCTGCAGACATGGTAGGCGAAATTGGGATAATGTTCAATATCCCACAACCATTTACAGTGAGAAGTAGGAGGCTTTCTCAGGTCATCAGAATCAGCCATTGTTATTTTCAGCAGATGGTGCAGCCATATGATGAAGATGGAAAGGCAATCGTCACCAACTTCCTTCAGGTTCAGAAAATTATAATGTATTCCCAATAATGTCATTACTGCAATATTTGGGAAACTAAATATTAAATATCATAGAAAGGCTCAATCACATGGAAGGTGTTTTAAATGGGCAATGAGAATTTTAACATAACTGAAACGACAACATGTAGATTGACTTAAATTTGACCAATCATTGCTTGGCATCCAGAAGAACAAAATATATATTTTTTTAAAAAGCTTAACTTCTATACAATATATGGGTTTTATAAGTTGAACCAAATAGCATTGGCATCCATATAATATTGACCAGAAATTATTGTTTTTCCTTCCTCGAGAATTTTTATATTACTCTAACCTCCTGATTCTTCCATTCTCAGTACTTGAAGAGCTTGAAAGAAGAGGTGCTTCAAGATATACCATATCTGACAGAGTTGCTGGGTGACCTTAACGCTGAGGTATATATTCATTAATAACTATAATCACTATGAAAAGTTTGTCTAAACCTATCAGGCTCAAAAGCACATAATTGTTTTTCACATATACAAGAACAGAAGTCTCAAAGAAAAGGATGGGTGAAACTTGTCATATATTAGGAGTTTTTGTGTTCATTTATTTTACATCTACAGACAAATTATATGCCAAATTAATTCATGAGGGAATGAAAACTGCAGCATGTTTATCATTCATGTAAATAATTCCTAGCATCTTAAATGATTTTTATTCAATTAAGATCTAAATAAAATATTTCGTGCACCAAAAAAACATGCATTGCCTGCATGATAGTTTTATTTCTTGAGTGTATATACCTATATGTAAAAGCATTTCAGGGTACAAAATCAATTATAGTAAGTATTCTACAGCAGCAAATAATCAGTGAAGACACATGTCACATACTTATTCTTTCGGTCAGACATGATAGATTTTACTCCGCATGGACTTAATAATATTACACCAACATTGCATTTCAAACAAACTTTTATGGAACCAGGAAGTAGATGGGCAGGTGCAAACAGTATAAACAAAAATAAAAGATTAAGCGAGGGTGGGGGAACGAAACCAAACCTAGACATTTCTCTCAAACTCATTTATTCACTGAAGGCCGAGGAAGGAAAACAGTGTCTCAGTGTAACAATATGTGTGCATGTAGATTACACTACATATATATCATAGGCTTGTTTGTTCGTGAGTTGATATGAATTACACATATGATGATCAAGTACATGGCTTTTCTGCAGCATCAAACACCAAATGAGGGCATAAATAATCATGAAGTATCAAGTTACCACGACAATACATCTACACAAGGTAACCCCGAGCCTTAGTCATTAAGAAACAGACATCTTAACAGTCTTATAATCCAGTTACAGGGACAATCCTATGGCATGTAAAAGCAACATTTTTATGGTTTCAGCAAACTAGCCATCTTTCAATCATGAATTTTACTTGTCTAATCTACTATCTAGCTATCTGAAATAGCTCTGCTAATTAACAGCCGACCTCTAAATTATGAGATGATTATCATATGGAAAAGTTGGCCCATTCAAAGGGGAAAAGAAAAGAAAAAGAAAATCAAATAAATGCTGATACAGTTGATACAATTGTTGCAACTAATTTGTGTTACATTGACTCAAGACCATAGAGTTTGTTGAAGTTACACAAATAATGAAGTGAATGATCTTAAGCTATTTGCCTCCTCTTAACACTAAACATTCAAGCTATCATTTTTGCAGGAAGAACAGAAATTTCTAGTCCAATCTCAAGCTCTATTCCTATCAGAGTAGTTATCCATGGACATCATCCAAATGAAAACACTATGGGAGGTGAAACTTCAGGAAAACTCATACTTATTCCCGATTCAATAGAGGATCTTTTCAGATTAGCAGGTATTATAATTCCCAAGATAAATCAATAGCATTAAAATGATTCTGAAAGTAATCCTAGCCAATGTTTTTCAAGGACATGAATGATTCCGAAAACAGCTAATCTAATTCTATGAGCTTAAGTAGGTACGCTAAAATATCCTTGAAAATTAAAATGTGAATCTAGAACACCAATAAATCAAAGGGAAGTTAAGAAAGTCAGGGAACAATTATAACATAATATTGTTGAGAAGGGTCCATAAGACCATAGGTCCATAACAGAAGGCCATGGAGTTCAATTCTCTGGAACTCTGTGATATTATGTAGACTGCTGAAATCATCTATGCAGTGAAAGTGGAACTAAATCACAACAAAGTGAGGCTCATGGCTATGACTGGTAAAGAAAAATTATAGGGCTTACATGTGAATGCATTACTTTACTGTTGTTCATTCAGTGAATTTGAACGAGAGAGACAAGACAAACAGAAAAACGCCTCAAACCTTGCTGAATCTTTTGAATGCAGAGAAAAAGTTTGGAAGAAGAGGAAGCATAATGCTTATGGCTGATGGCTCACAAGTGGAAGAACTAAGTGTCTTAAGAGAGAATGACAAGCTACATATCTTTTAAAGCTCACATGATAACTGACCAAATGCAAGTCTCTAATATGCATTGCTATTTCAAGTGAAAATTTCAACCATCTTGTAAATGTATATGATGCCCGACACAGTGCATAACATAAAGAAGAGAAAAAGAAGCCTTCAATTTCATGATTTCTTGAATCATATATTTCTAAAATGCATTGAGTCCTCAACACAAAAAAAAAAAAAAAAAAAGGGAAAGGCAAAGGCAAAGCTTACATCTTTCAGTCTCTGTTAGCGAGCATGTCTAAAACAGTGTGAGCTGCTTCCTGAAAGAGTTCCTTCTCTTCTTCCAATACTCTCTTTCTTTCAAGAGCAGACTCTTCACTTTTCTCCATCTCTTCTGTTATGGTAGCAGAGTTCTGATTAATTTCACTGCATAGAGTTCGTCAAGGAGAGAATGAGATAGAGTCAGGATTATTAGACTCACAAAATTACATTGACTTAACAAAAAACTAGCCAAAAAAAACTTGAAAATAGAGTTCATTCAAAAGGTCGAATGAGGAAGACAGAAGAATAAAGTGAACAAACCAAATTTAAATGTTGTAGATAATATGGCTCACTCAAATAATAGTCATAAGCAAATAGAAGCAAAGCTGTAAGATGGCATATACAAAAATTTATTTACTCGTAATCCATGCAAAATGTTGAGGTTAGGTGTTTAACGTTTATAACAAAAAACATTTAATTAATAGGCCACAGTGAAATACAAAGTACAAGATGCAATAGCCCACATTCTCGGACATAAAATTCTCTTGCAAAAAAAAATATATATATTTAGAAATTAAGTAAAGAGAAAATGTTGCTAAAGTTAGTACTGGTTAGTGTCTCACTGAATCATCTTAGCATGTTCTCCGTTGCCCCTTGGACCTCATTTGACATATCTGTAGACAACAAAGAAAAACGAAAGGTCGGGTTTTAATGCAAATAGAGAAAGTTAATATGCAAATTCAGCATGATATTTCAGACAACAAATTAATGATTCATCCGAATCAAAATATCTGAAGAATGATCTCGCAGGTGCATAGATGGTTAGCATAAGCCAAAACCACTTTCTATAAAATTCGGTCAACAATGCTACATTAGTCACTGATTTAAAAAACTATTTAAGTGTCCATCTAAAATCAGATATCAATAAAATCCATTAATTCTATTCAAATTTCAACTGTGACATGTCGATTACCTACCAAATAGGACATAAAATCTTCCTGCGTTATATAGTAATTCTGAGATTCTTTACAACTAACTCAGAAATTCCGCAATTTTGAAGAGTAGCTAAAGCCAAAACCGGAATGGAACCAACAACATAGAAATCTGAAGCCACGGAACATAAATTCTACAGAAAATTCAGAGATTAGAGGATTATCAGCGAGTGTCACAAGGAGCCAATATAGTAAAAGTAAGATGGTCAGATTATTATGGAAAATTTCCGTTTCCGTATCAAATAGAAGAATCTAGACGAAAATTATCAGATCACAATAATACGTAAGCAATTGAAAGAGAACTGACCGTAGAACGAGGGAGGAGAGCTGATTTTCAGCTTCTGGAGGAGAAGGAAGTTGAGCATCGGAGCCAGCTGCTGAAACCGCGATTGCAAACACTCTCACACGCAGGGACTCTAAGAAAGAGAGAGAGGTTGCAGATAAGAAAGAAATGAGTGAAAGGACTGGGGTCTCTCGCTGGGCTACTGATTATTTAGGCGGGAATGTGATCGGGAAGAGGCAAAGTTGTTTTTAGTTGCGAGGGAAATACCTTTGGAGCGGATGGCGTACCTGCGTAGGTAAATACATGATCAAAACCTCGGTTTGAAACAGCGTATTCAAGGAAAGAATGAGAAAGATTTCCATTAGGCGGCGGCGGCGGTTTTAATAAGAAATTTTTTGAAATTATATAAATTAATTCATTAATTTTCTTTGCTATTTAATTCAATTAATATTCTTGAATTGAGAGAATTTTTTTAAAAATAAGTGGGTTGCCTTGTGTTGAATTTAAATCATGGATTTCGATTTGATCCAACATGAAAGCATAATCCAAACAAAAAAAAAAAAAAACTAATCTGATAAATTGAGTTAGTTTAAATATTTGATTTATTATTTTCGTTACTCTTATTACGTCTCTTCTCAAACAAAAATTTGATAAAATTCTGACAAATTAGTCTCACAAAATACTTATAAAGAAATCTAATAATATCCAAAAAACTTTAACAATTGCTAAATGAATGAAAAAAAAAAACTTAATATATTCCTGAATAAAATGTTATTTCCATGCATCCCTCTTTTAATATATTGGGTCACATCTACACTAAATTGATTAGCGGGTTGGGATGATATTAATAAATTTTCTCTGTCAAATTTGTTTGTAAAATATTAAAATATATTTCTTAATCTTTGTTATACCTTTTTGCCGCTCGTAACTGAGACAATTAGATGAGAATCTAATAAAATGATCAACAAATTTTTTAAGATTAGTTGAAATGTCATATCCTAAATAGTATATTAATGTTTGTTATCGAATGAATCATTGTGTTCCTGTACCCAAAAAAAAGAAAGAATGAATCATTATGTTCAAAATACAAATTAAACAATGCATTCCTTAATCCCCTACAATAACTTTTTGGTACGTGTGAGTTGGAACTATATTTTGTAAAAGTAGTAACAATTTATTAAGTAATCCGTGTCGTATACTATGTGTCCGGTTGCTGAGTAACAAAGTTTATTTTTCTCTTTAATAAAAAAAAATCAATATATATATTGTTAATATAATAAATGCAACACCCAACACGTACTAAAGAGGTACAGTGCTTTTTATTTATTTTTCTCTAAGTAGAATACGAAAGATTGTAAGATTGTATATGAGGAAATAATCTAGATATAAAATTAATAGTATTGATCATAAAAATTTTAATATAATTATTTTTTAACAGATAATCAGTTTTAAAAATAAATAAATAAATAAATTACAGAAGCAATGTAGCAACTATTTATTCCTCCACGTGAAGCTCATTGTTAGTCACATGCGTCACCTAGCTGATGTGATTTTTTTTTTTAATATTATTCACGTACGCTTTAGGTGTAGGTGTGAATCTAATCACGATGTAAGTTTGTGATTTTTCCTCTTCACAAATATTTTTTTATGAATTTAAATCCTTAACATGCAAAGGTCCTTTAACAGTTCCTTATCACATACTTTGTGGATAATTCATGTAATTTTAATTACAATATTTTAAAATATAAAACAAAAGTAAAATTGAAGGTTAACTACAAAAGAAAAAAGTATAATTTAAATTTTTTATAATAATTATAAGTATGAATTGGTTTTACAGATTCAAATATTCTTAAAATATGCCTTAAAAAATAAAGGCTCATTTTGTGTATTAATTCATATTTTAGTAAAATTTCAACGTAAATCATCAAATTGTCCAACGATTCATGTTTTGGTAAAATTTCAACGTGAATCGTCAGAGTGTTCAGCGATTCACATTTTAGAAAAATTTCAACGTGAATCATCAGAGACTCTGACTATTTACGTTGAAATTTTTCCAAATTGTGAAAAGTGTTGAAATTTCATCAATATATATTATTTAATGTTAGATATTGTTCAATAATTGATACTTTCAAATATTTTATTTTAATAAATATTAATTGCTAAATGATGAATATTATTAAAATCCAATTTGGTAAATAATTAATAATATTATCAAATAATAAATAACTAGTGAAAAGTAGAGAACAATGGATTGAATTTGGAGAAGGTCAATGACGGTTTTACCCCTCCAGATCTCTAGGGATGCCTCAGGTGGGTTGAAATTAGGTTTTGTCGACATTTGGGTGAGTTTTGTCATTTTTATGCGAAATGACCAAAATACCCCTATACTAATATTTATTATTTCAAAAATTATTAATTATTTAGCAAATATCAAAAATAAATTTAATAATTACTGTTACACATTAAAAATTATTGCATAATATGAAATATTATTAATTGTTTGTGTGAAATGACCAAAATGCCCTTGTAGTTATTTATTATTTAAAAATATTATTAATGATTTAGCACATGTATTTATATCAAAAATATATTTACCAATTACTATTACATATTAAAAAGTATTGCATAGTATGAAATAGTAATTATTTAATAATATTATTAATTATTTGTGTGAAATGACCAAAATGCCCTTGTGGTTATTTATTATTTAATGATACTATTAATCATCTAGTAAATATCAACACATGTATTTACTAATTAGTATTACGTATTAAAAAAAATTACAATGAAATATTAATTATTAAATATCAAATATTACTTATTAACTATTAAATATTATTCAACAATTAATATTTATTAAAATAAAATAAAATATTTGAAAGTATTAATTATTAAATAATATATATTGATAAATATTAGTAAAATTTCAACACAATTTCACGTTTTAGTAAAATTTCAACGTAAATCGTTAGAGTGTCCAACGATTCACATTTTGGTAAAATTTCAACTTTAATCGTCAGAGACTCTGACGATTTACGTTGAAATTTTTCCAAAATGTGAAAAGTGTTGAAATTTCATCAATATATATTATTTAATGTTAGATATTGTTCAATAATTGATACTTTCAAATATTTTATTTTAATAAATATTAATTGTTAAATGATGAATATTATTAAAATCCAATTTAGTAAATAATTAATAATATTATTAAATAATAAATAACTAATGAAAAATAGAGAATAATTGATTGAATTTGAGAAATGTCAATAATAGTTTTACCCTTCCAGGTCTCTAAGGATGCCTCGGGATGGTTGAAATTAGGCATATATAATTATATAATGTTTTAGGCAATTTTGTTATTTTATTGTTATACTATTGTCTTGTCTTTTTTTTTATAATTTTATTTTGTTAAGCATAATATAAAAGTGGGTCAATAATATAAGTCCATAATATCATATTATTGCCAAACATTATATAAAAACAAACTTAATAATCTTATATTATCGTGTTATTCTTATGCGATACGTCAAACAAGCCATAAAATTCTTATAATTTTTTATTAAATATAGGCAGTATAGTGTGTGAATAACGTCACTAGTAAAATATCAAGCATTTAATATGTTACATGCATAGTATGAATTTGGTATATGTGGGATGTAAATGTTAACTTATTTTTACTTTATTATAAATTAATTTGTACTTTAAAATATTATAATTTATAATTTTTTTTTTGTGAGAACAATATATGAATATAATATAATTTATATTCATTATGTTATAAAAGATTTTGAAATTGAAATGTTTTTAATTTTTTATCAATGGTGACTGAAAATTTAATTTTTATTTTTTCAACACAAATTTAATTTTATATTTTGATTTTGTATATGTTATGAACTTCAAAAATCACAATTCAATGTAGTAAGTTATGAAATTTATTTAAATATTTTTAGGCAATGTTTAATTATATAACTACTAGAAAATTGTATAACAAACATTGCAGATCAAATTAAAAATATATATATATAATATCTTATATTGTTTTGATAAAATTAAAATTTCAAATATCAAATAGTAATTTTATCTTATTTTTTTCCCACTCAGAAATTTCAGTATTCTTTTACAGTAAAAACCTTTTTGACAGTATTCAGCTGTGCCAGAGTAAAAAATCCAAAGATCAAAAAAGGACTTGGGGAAGAACACGTGAGCTGGGCCCACTTGGAAGAGAGCATAAACGTAGTACGGAAAAGTTAGACCAACCGTGACCGCCTCATTGCGAAAAGATTCTTCTCGTCACGACCGTTGATTGACGAGAATCCCGACGATCCACACACGTGTCGGTGTTTACTGACA
Source organism: Quillaja saponaria (assembly GCA_029379385.1). Taxonomy (NCBI): domain Eukaryota; kingdom Viridiplantae; phylum Streptophyta; class Magnoliopsida; order Fabales; family Quillajaceae; genus Quillaja; species Quillaja saponaria. The sequence continues at coordinate 24,045,875 of CM055610.1, forward strand.
GCACCATAATCATGAAAGTAGTGTCACCGCAAACGACAAAAATGGGCCACAAATAAACGTTGAAAAGATATGAGAAAATTTAACCACATGAAAATTATGTGTTTATAATAAAAATAAAACTATTATTATATCTTTAATTGAATTAATTTTAAATATATATATATATTTATACAATTTTAATATTTTTATTTTTAACAACCGAGCTAAGACTTTATAGATAAAAAAAAATATTAAATAAATTTGATTTAATTACTCTTAATAAATTATTATTCTTATAATATTTTGAATAAAATTAGTTGTATTTATTTATCTATCCTATTAGAATAAAAAATAAAAAGATAAATAGATTATCTCAAACTCTTCTGTTGTGAATATTGTATTCAGTGCCCATTTGATATTACTTTTTATCTATATAAAAAAAAAAAACCTTATTCCACTTATGTGAACTCCGAAATTTAAAATTATAACTTCAATTCTTAAAAAATGCTTATTGAATGCCTTTATTTCTAGACCAAGTCAATATTAACAATATTTGGATTAAAGTAAGAAGAGATTTAAAAAATATATATACCTATATAATATTAAAATATGAACAATTATTATCCACTATTAAGGAGTAAAAATAAAATTTATAGGATTTATACAAATATATGCACAATTACTTTGCCCTTAGAAAATGGCAAAAGGAATAATCAATAGCTAACTAGTTTAAATGCCACGTGGAAAGTGTAGGAGCCTATTAATGTAATTAAATAAATGGGTTGCATTTAGTTAATGGTTGGTGGCATTACAATACTCGGCGACTCGGGGTTGTGAATTTGCAGATCGCTTTTTTACATTGACCATAATATCCTTATTCTGAAAATCGTCGAAACAAAAATTAGAATTAATTATATGTATGGTCCCTATAATTTAATTTTATCTCTATACTTAAAAATAATGCAATTGACTCTTAATAATTGTAAAGCTATTCAATGAAGTCCCTGCCATCATTCGCCAATGACGATGCAGTACAAACTCATAAACGGATGGTATCATTGATGGGGTAGGAGATGGAGAAGGTGGTTTATGGAGAGGGTTAAATTTGGAAGAATATGAAAAAAAAAATGGTCTATGGGGAGGGTTTAGATCATGAAGGAGATGGAGAAGATGATGGGTGGTCAATCAAACTTATTATGTTCTCTCATATTTGATCATATCTAATTGGGAGAATAAAGAAGATGAATTTTTTTTTATTATTAAATAATTGAATTATTAACTTAATTTTATAAAAAAAAATTTGTATGTTTTTCATTAGCTATGTATGCTAAGTACAATTTTTATGTCAGCTCTCCTTAGTTATATTAACTATTTTAGCTTTAAGTTAAATGACAGATGATATTGAATACTTAACCTAGACAAATTCGAAATTAAAAACAGTCAATTACATTATTTTAAAATTTATGGATGAAATTAAAATCAAAATTAAATTATAAATACTAAAAATATAATTAATTTAAAAAATTAAAATAAAATAACGTATTTCATTGTTTTGGGATTTTTTATTTTTATAATACAGATGAGTAAGTCTTTCATGAAGTTTTCTCTTTATATGTATAAAATTTTGTGTGTAGTAGCTTATTGGAAGAGAAAAAAGAAAAAGAAGATAAAAAGAGATAAGGTAAATGAAATTGTAACTCTCCACAGTTTGAAAGGTGCAATGGTTTAATTTGGCCTTTAGGGGTTAAGATAATCATAATTATTGTCCTTAATTAAGTAGTCAATTAGTGTTCGCAAACTACCTTTAATTTGAAGAAATATGTAAGTTTTTGGTATATAATACCACACAATAGGGCATATGATATTTCCATATATTTTAACTGTTTATTATCCAAAACAAATAGGAATTAACTTCTTTTTTTTTAATAGGATAGGATAGGACAGACCACCAATTTATTTGGATAAATGCAATGAAGTCTACTAAAGAATAACAATACTTTTAGTTGCATAATGACTTTACCCTTAGCCAATGGGTTAGGGTGATTGCCATAGTAAGATTAAATTAAATTAATGATCCAAGTTTTTTCTTTATTTATTTTGACAAATGAAAGAATGACTATAATTTTTGTTTGATGAGGATATTATTCAAGATTATCTTTGCATAATTTTTAATTTATCATGGATTATTGTGTTTTTCTTAAAAATAAAAATTATTTTGCAGTATCAAATATTTGTTATAACATAATATATGACTAAATAATTTATAATAAAATATAGGTTCTCTTATGTTTCAAATTGCAATAAAGAAAATGTTTATATGAGTTAGACAATAAAAGCATGTGATTTGAGAAAGTATTAATAAATATAAGATTTAATTATATTTATAGTCTCTATAATTTATTTTAGAATTCACTTTAGTTCCTTAATTAAAAAATTAAAATATCATCTTATAATTATGAAAAACCACACAATGTGGTCCATTTATTCATGTACCATTCATTTTTATTAGACAGAAACTGACATGGACCAATGGGCTCTCACGTGTCGTCCAGTATGAAATAATAGATTATCATATTTTTCTTTAAAATATATCTATTAATACTTATGACATGCATACATACTATTAAGAACTCTCTTATATATACCTAAATAATAATTGTTATCCCACGCTAGACTATGCATTAGAGTCAGTTAGTCTTGATCAGTTTTTGTCTAATTAAAATAAATAGCATATGACTCAAAATATTATATTGTGTGATTTTTATAAATGTAAGATAGAATTTTAACTTTTTAAACTAAAAGAATTAAAGTGATTTTGAGAAAAATTATAGGGACTATAAATGTAATAAGGCTAAATATAATCGCAGAAGTACATGAATTCAAAATATGCTGAGGGTATTATAGGTAATTCAAAGTATCCTTCGCCGAATAAGATCTCAAAATGCCGAGTAATCGGTCTAGTTAACTTAGTCAACTGACCAGGGTAAAGGAAACGTGTCCTTTTGTCAGTTCACAGAGTTTCAGTCTCTTTCTGTTGCATTTTGTCGTGACTCACCCAATTAAAGAAAAAAAAGAGGAAACCACACTTTTTTTTAGCTAAGTTTGTCCTCCCTTTTTTTTCTTCACTTTTTTGCTTTTTACCTTTTTTTTTTTTATATAAAAAAATAGATTATTTTTCCCTATTTGTTTCACATGCTATAATTCTTGATTTCACTTTTATTTTATTTATTTATGTGACTTGTTATATTCAATATTGAGCTTCTCACCTTGCTAAATGTTAGTGTTGCAATGCTATTGAGTAAGAAAAATAAGAAAAGCTTAATTAAAACATTTATTTATTTTATTTTATTGTTGAGACTGTTTTCTAATTTATTTTTAATCAATTCAAATTCGTTAATTGAGCCATAACCAATTAAAAAAATAATAAACATATCAACTTATTTTAAGAATTCGAATAGAGTAGATTCAAATTATTTATTTTTTAAATTTTGATTGAAGTTTGTCTTGTTTTTCTTCTTCTTATTATTATTTAATATTTCACCATGCAGTAATACAATTATGTGATTTTATAAACATCTATCCTTATGTGACATTAATGAAAGTCAATTTCCTATTGTGGTAAAAGAAACTATTTTGTTATAATGGTTATGTCTCAATTTAATGTTCTATAGATACGTGATTAAAATAATTAAAGTTTAGAGAACACAATTAAATTAAATTAAATCAAAAAATTTGTAATTATCAATAACAAAAATAATAATTAAGCTATATAAAAATATATGGAAAAACAATTCCCACCAAATTTCAGTTGAGGAATGTTAAATTAATGATTATTTTATTTTAAAGTTAAGAAACAAAAATACCAATAGGTAAGAGAAATTATAATTCATTATTTCTATAACTGTTGATGATCTGATCCAGCAATACTTTGAAATTTGTGTTGTTTATATAATTTAAGATTCTTGAAAATATACATAGAGGTTTATTTTCCTTACCTTCCTAACAAAAAATAATCATCATTTCTATAACAATTTATTGAAAAGGAAAACATGATAATAAACCTTCTCTAGACCTAAAAAGTAAATAAACATTTAATCATTTTCACTTATATTTATATTTTTTAGATCACTAGAAGAATCATTCCTCAATTATAAATAAGGTGCTAAGGAACTAACTAATCATGATTTATTTTACAATAAATTGGCCTTCCAATACTTCTTTTGAACAGGGCAGGCAATTCTTATTGTGGGTTAACTATAAATTCATCATGTAAGTTCATAACTTTTGTTATATATCTATAAATTAATCAAAAATATAATTTATTTTAGTGAACTTAAGGAATTCAATAACATTACACAATATCATTACATTAAAATTATATTCCCATAATTAGCAAAAAAGCACACATAGATGTTCCAAAAGTTTGCAGGTGCTTATAGAAAGCCCAACTAAACTTATAAACTATATAACGTGATAACAATTTATGTTTCATAAACTTTTTATGGGATTCGATTCTAATACTTGATATACAATACTAAATTTTTATCAATTGAATCAATTTGCACATTCAAATAATTAATAAATGAATTTTGGGTTAAATTCCATAAAAATTATACATTGAACACTGCACTCTTATAACATAATTTAAAAACTGATTTTTTTAGAATAACATTTTATTTTACAAACACCCATTTAATAAGTCTGTAAATTGTGAGGCATGCATTAATTAAACTCCCAAAATTAACTTTGATGTCAACATAATGTGAAATTAGTTGTCATAACAAACAGCTCAACTCTTCACCTGCATGAATTAATATAGAAAATTCACTTCGTGTAGCACCGCTTTACAATGAATTGTTGAAACAATAACGGGTATGTACATACAGAATGCGAATTCCTTAAGCAAATACAGAAAATACTGTATTTTACAGTACATTATTTATAGAGAGAGATAGCAAGCAGGGAAAGAGAGGAGTATTTCAGAAGTTCACTGCTTCGCTGATTTTGAGGCATGAGAGAGAAGGCTAGGTAGAGAGGAGTACTGCACAAGTTTCATACACCTTGTCATTAATTATTACTTCATTTGGGTCTCTTGTCTCTGAAACATCACATCTGTGAAGTTACCAGATCGCAGAGATAGAAAACCCAGGTGGGTTTTTCATTCCCTTCTTGTTTTTCCGTTCTTTATCTGGGTTTTGGATCCGATTATCACAGGTAGTTATGCATTTTAGAAAATGTATTTTCCTGGGTTGAGCTGGTATGTTTGATGCTTTGAATTTTTGGGTTTTTTGTTTTTTGTTTTGAGATTGAGCTAAGATAGTTGAAGGGTCTTTGTGCAGGTAATCGATCATTTTCTTATGTATGTTTAATCTGCTTTTTTGAGTTTCTGTTGAGGGTTTTTCATCTGGGGTTTCCCCTCTTTGTACGATTAATTAATGGTTTTATTTTTCTGGTTCTCTCTTTCTTCTTCCTTGTCTCTTTCTCATTAACATTGCGATCAAACCATTTGGAATCAATGGTCCTGAAATTTCTTTCTAATTTTTTCCCCTTCCCATATGGGGCTATAGCCTTTTACCATGGATGTCGTTTACTGCTTTGTATTTGATATGACATTTCTCTGTCTTTTCAGACCTCTTTAATTGCTTTGTCCTTTAATTTTTATAGGTCTTTTTCAGAGAGTCTTGTTATTACAGCCGCTTGGCAAATTCTGTCCTTGATCTTCAAACCCATGAAAATTTTAATTTGTACGGGAAGTTTTAATCTTTCTCTCAAATGCAGCTTTTACTTGATGATGATTTTTCCTTGTATATTTTTCTAAGTTGATTTTAGTTCTGATTATTGTTGACTATTTGTTCAATCCGATGGCTTTGAATCATATCTCAAAAGAAAAAGAAAAGGAAAAGGGAAAATTTGATGTATCTAAGCTTGCTTCTGGTGTTTACAGCAGGTGTTTTGAGATAATGCTGAGAAAGAGGACCAGGTCAGTTCAGAAAGATCAACACCAAATGGGGCATCTAACAATGTCTGCTGCAACTTCTGAGTCTGACGCTTTGGGGCACAATCACAAAAGCAACTCATTTTTTAATGTACCTGGACTGTTTGTAGGTTTAAGTCCTAATGGTTTAGCAGATTCTGACTCAGTTAGGAGCCCAACATCTCCTCTAGATTTTAAGATGCTTTCAAATTTAGGCAATCCTATGAGAACCCCAAGAACAGTACAGCAAAAGAGCTGGGATTGCAGCAAAGTAGGCTTAAGCATAATAGATTCTTTGGAAGACTGTTCAAAATTTTCTGTTAAAGTTCTCCGTTCATCAGAGAGTAAGAACATAATATTCAGTTCGAGGATTAAGATCCCAAATTGTCAAACCCCCAAAGATTCTTTTGAGGCAGCTAAATCTTTACCTAAAAATTGTTCACTCTTTCGTCATGCCCAGAACAATTCTTCCAGCAAGGGTGAACCCAATGTTCTCTTTGAAATTGGAGAAACCCCTTTAGAGCCTGAACCATTTGGGAAAATCCGATCTTGCTCATTGGACTCCTGCAGCCCATTTTCAGCCCTTACTGCTTCACTTAATTGTAGCCCTGATCACGATTCTGGGAATTTTGGTCTGAAAGATACAACTACCCAAGTGAGTTCTCATTTTATTGGAGGAAGCCCTAACTCAAACAAGTTACAATCTATAGAAACAAACTCAAACCCTGTATCCCTGTGCTCCCCTCGTGGATTTATTGGGTCTGTCTCAGCTAGTGAGATTGAGCTTTCTGAGGATTATACATGTGTGATTTCACACGGTCCCAACCCCAAAACAACTCATATTTATGGTGACTGCATTTTGGAATGTCACTCTAATTATTTGAGTAATCTTGGTAAGAATGAAGAGAAAGAGATTGGAGTGCCTCAGGCGGCTAACAGTTTTGAAACTTCCATCCCATATTCCTCCAATGATTTCTTGCGCATCTGTTACAATTGCGACAAGAAACTGGAAGAGGGAAAAGATATATACATATACAGGTTTGTCAGAGAATAATCAAGGATGAACATGTTTTCTGGTTGTAGTAGCTCTTTGCTTGAAAACTTTGATTCAACGACCTGTGCTTCTTTTTATTGCAGAGGTGAGAAAGCATTTTGCAGTTTAACTTGCCGTGCCCTGGAGATCATGATTGATGAGGAATTGGAGAAATCCAAACAGTCTTCTGATAACTCTTCAAAGCCAGACAATGGGGAGGCACTTTTTGAAACTGGCATCCCCATTGCTACATAAAGTTTTGTCTGCCGTAGCCACCATGCCCATGATTGATGAAACTCCCAGAGGTATACGCTTCTGATCGTCTGTCCACAAAGAGCTGTTTCATGTGCATCATTAGCAGCCATGGATGATCATTTTGTACATTGTCGCGTTTGCTAGTTGTGTTTCAACTTTCATGGTTTTGGTAGATAATGGCTTGTATTCGGCTAGTTTTGGTTTCTATATATTTCAGAAACATATATTATTTAAGACTACTATTACCTTATCATATATGTCAAAAGGGTTGAAGCGACTTCTTTGGCTCCCCTCTAAATATTCCTTGCTTAATCCCTACATTGTGGCAAGAACTATTGTATAAGCCCAAACAACTTTTTGACTGAATACAAAGTGCCATCTATACAAGCTGTTTTCTTTGCTAGATGTTCATATGATATATTTGTGTTTGATTGTCTCTTGTTGTGTGCATGTGGAGATGGTATCAGAAAGATTTAAGCTTCATAGCTAAATGGCATTCCTCTAGGACTGCCTCTTAAACCGAGAACCAAATGTTAGTTTCTCACTATGCCGGATGGTGGTCCTTGATATTCTTGTAGTTCTGCTTGGTTAAGTTTTCTTCTATTTCATCCAACAAGAAATAGATATGTTGTGATTGAGGATTTGAGAAATTCCCTTATGTAAATGCATGAGAGCCCCACCTTGTTCTATCAGACTACATTCTGGCTGCTTCAGTACTAGTTTATGCAGCTTCTTTCTTGCCAACTCACTTTACTTTAGTACTCCATCTACAAGCATCTAGTTGAAGGGGCATATGGTTTTAATAAATTTCACTGCCTTTTCTAATGTCCAACTCCACCTAGGAGATTAACAATATAATGTTGGATCCAAGAAGTAATTTCATAAATACTAGTCATCCGGTTGAACTACTTGTGTCCTTCATTGGACAGACCTCTGTGGCTACAAGCAGATAGAATAGCTATTAGCGTGACATGGTCAGGTTCAACTGCAATGTGCTCCTACTACTGCAGTCCACACGATCACATTTTTCTCAGTTATTTCGGAGAAAACCTTGTAAGCTCTCTCTGTGCTTCCTCATTTTCCACACATATAAATCAGGGCAGTTGACAACATGTTATCCAATTCGAAGTGATACTTTCTAATTTGTACTCAAGGCTCAAACTTTATAGTTTGAGAGCAAACTGGAACAAAGTGAGCTTCTCAGGTTTCACATTCATTGCCGCATCATAGAGAACAGCTCAATCATTTCTCGAAATGACGACAACTAGCATAGCAGTTGATCATTGTGTTTCCTCAAACACTCTGAATACAAACCTATCTGATTGTTCTTCACAGGTATAACAACCCCGAAACCATAATTCAATATTCGGCCATGAACTTAAAATTCCAGACAAGGATCTGAAAATCTGGACCAGACATGAGTTACTCAGTGACAAGTGGACACATCCAGTGACACCATGTGACAATAAATTGCCAATATTTCTCCCAAAGAACCATCTTTAAGCTTGTTTTCAACGAGAGGTCCAAATTAAAGTATAGCCTCTAAATCACGGGCTTGGGTTTAAAGTGCCGTGGCAATGGTCAAAATTTTCAATGGAAATGAGAAACCAAAGAACATGGCTAGCAATCAAAGGGTAAATTAGCTTCGTGTTGATTAAATATGAATGAATTGGTAAAAAGAAAAATGTGGTAAATGCTACTGCAGTCTTTCAATACTAGCCGTCAGCGCCCACATCCAAAATTACAAAAATAGCTCTTTTGAGGAACCCACATAATAAGTCAATAATTCTCGAAAATAGGACTGAAATTACAAAAATAGCCCTTTTGAGGAACCTACATAATGAGTCAATAATTCTCGAAAATAGGCCTCTCATTTTCTTAATTGATCCAATGCCAAAGAAAAAAAAAAGAAAAAACCTTAATGGAACAGTAAACGTCTGAGACAGGAAGACCAATTTCATAACTTGTATTTATTTAGAAAACTGTATATATATATATATATTCCGATTGCAGAGCTCAAACGAAAACTAGTGGGCACAATTGCACTACAAGAAGCAACTATCCTATACCATAGACACAAGACGAGGATATGGACAAGTCGACACAGAAGCAAGAACACAGCCAAATGCAGGACCACAGCATATTCTTTTTTCCCTTGGATGCAGCTCAGGGTGTTAACAAAGACCCCTCTTGGACTTCCACGCATCCAATGAAGAATACAGAACATCAATCGTCTCCATTCTCCGCCACTGTCTTCGCAAACCTTGAAGGAACCATTGCCTTTAGCACTTGCCAGTCTTGAAGGTAAACCCATTGCCACTGCTCAGCGGCTCAGCCCCTTGTTTGACGGGTGTTGTAGGATTTGCAGTGTATGCATTTTTGAGCCACAATATGGTATTGAACATGCGAAGTCTTTCCACAGTCATTGCAGAGGATCCAAATCTGTTCACACTATCATGGTCAGTAATTTATCCAGTCAGTAATTCACATATAATATTATCATCCCAGAGGGAGAGAGACTAACCATTTTATTTTGATAAGACTCGGGCATTGGTGTATTCGCAATCTTAATGTCAAATTTCTCCCATACCTTTGACATATCACAAACTGATTTTGAGCAGAGAGGGCATGCATATCTGGTGCACAATCAACACTATGATTAGAGCAAATTGAGAAAATTATACACGATTATCAGATGGGGAAAGGAAAGGGGCAAGCAATTATTTTTTTCTTCTGGTGGAAGGGAGGTATGAAGCACTCACTGACAATGATCTCTCATCTCCTTCAAGCAATTCTTGTGGATTGTATGACCACAAGGCATAACAGTGACATCATTTGTTGACTCAAATAAATACTGCAAATCACCAGTTTTAATGTGCTTGAAGTCAGCTACCAGCGAGTATAAGCTAAAAAAAAATATAGGATGAAACTACAAGATGCGAGTTCAACATTTACCTCAAAACAAACAGGGCAGTCATGATGCATTGCTCTTTCCACACAAGGGTGACTATTTCTTAGCAGAATTGAGTAGCAGCATCCTACAGTAAGATCACAGGTGTAATCACAAACAAATTCAACAATCAAACAGACAATATAAATTTAAGTAATAAACATACAACGATCAGAAAAATCTCACATACTAGCATATGAGAAATAATTGCTTACCACATTTGTAGCAATGGAAGAAATTCTCACGCCCTCCAATTCTGTGATAAGGCACATCACAGAGTCAGTCAGTTTGAACAAGAGGGAAACATATTATAACACAAGGAAAAGCAAAAAACTACAGCTAAAAACAAAAATGTACTAGCTGTAAAAAAAATTTCCATTCAAAAAGGGACATCAAACTTTCCCTCTCATGCCCACAGAAAAAGGGAAGAAAGGAGAAGTTCATAAATATACCTAGGAAACAGTTTGAGGTATTATTTCCCCCCTAAGGGGGGTTTGTAGTGGTTATTTTGAATCATTGGTTGGTGGCTTTACACATTTGTGTTTTCATTTTCACCAAATCTTTCAAATGGCAAAACCATTGATATACAATAAAGACAAGGTACTAAGAAATAACTATACCTGCAAATCCCACAGCCGTTGCAATGGTATTGCTTCTTAGTTATCTGCAGTACCACAAGAAAATGATGGTTATGGCCTGCAAATACTATCTATCAAGTTTCTCAAGAGACCGAGAAAACAAGCTTACTGATAAAATTTCTCAACAAGAGTGGAAAAACAATCTTCTTGCAAACCAGAACCATTCTCAAGTAAACAGGTTAATGTAATGTAGAATTAACTTACATCATCATCAAATAGCTTGCATGTCTCGCAGAAGTATTTTGCCATACAAACACCACAGTTGATACAATTTTGTTGAACCTGGTAGCAGAAATATATCAAGCAACCAGTTAAATGTAGACAGTTATGAGTCAAAAAATAAAATTAATTACGACGCCAACATGTAAGAAAAAAGAGAGAGAAAAAAAAATGGTAAGTTGTATTTGGCTTATATATTTGTTTAAGCCATAGGAGGACATTATAAAAACAAATCCCAGCTCACCTCCTGTTCAGTGCCACAAAGTGAACATATAACCTGCATGATAAAATGAGTCATCAGCATTACTAAATTTCAAACTTTAAAAGAATTAATCATCGATGAATATGGAAACGTATAATTGGGTAAATCATTTCTTAGTTAATCAATCTACCTGCTGAACTTGATGGCGGGGGATGTCATGTCTATGCTTCTGATCAACGTTTATATTATTCTGCAGAAATAATTTACTTCTAAGTACCAGCAGCATGAAGGGAATGCTACCATATAAGTACAAGCAACAAAACACCATATCTTTTTACATTCTAATTTGTATAAAATTCGTGTAAAGCTTGCAGCCTTGGACTGAGTAAAATTAAACAGATAACTCACTTTTGCTTCATTGTGACAATGACGGCAATCAAAGATCTCATTGCAACAAGGGGCTCTAATACGACATCTTCTTCGATAATGTGGACAACTGCAGAGAAAATAAAAAAAATTTAACAAGAGGCAGGCAAGAATAGGAATTTAAATAAAAGATTGATATATAGATTAAGTGGCTTTACCCATATTGCATATATCCTTTCTCTAGCAGTTCAATGGCTTTTATGGGATTCATTGATTCTTCTGACTTGCACTCTCCATTTGATTGCTGACAGTACATCACATTCTTTTCATTCCCTTCCTTGGTCATATGCTGTATGTCTTTGCATTCAAATTGTAGGGACTCAAAATGCATAACTGCCACCTCTCCCATTATGATATCTATCTTCTGATTAGACTACTAACTATCTAGAAGCTAGCAATAAGAGGAAGGACCTGCATGTAGGAACATATTTAGCAATAATCCTAAATTTTCTAAAGGCATATTAGTGAGCCGATAATCCAGGCAAACACCGAAATGCACTGTTGCTTTCTTCTATACTGCTTCAGACCAATTTGAAATCAGCTACAACAAATCCAACTAAGGTTGGAAGCTCCAATCAGCATTACTCCAAGAGTAGAATGCAAGAAAACAAGGGGAATTACAAGAATCCCTCATAAAAACTACAACGCAGCATGAGGTACTTCAAAGTCTCCAGCAGTAAAAAGAAACCATCGCATGATCACTTTGATTTCTTGAAGTACTTCTGGAAGCAAATCCAACTATAGTGGATGACAAACAGATTGTCCAACCTATGTTAAAAGCAATAAATCACACAATCAAATCCGTTCTAAAAAGTAATAATATTGCAAATATGTTTTGGGTTTGTAGTCCATAATGGACAAGCCTACCTCAACTGGCAATTTTGCATGTCTCGTCGAAGAATCACTTACCAAAGGTGTGTACTTAAAACTTCATACCTCCACCACCTTCAATAGGTTCCCTTTGGTCAACAAGCATATTTCTCACAATACCTATATTACTTGGATGGATGCTGGAAAGAGTACTGAGAACTGACAGTCCTCCAATGACTAAATAATTCATATTCAAGAAGTTGTAGTCCTTACATAAATTAGCAGTGCCGCTCCTAGAGGGGGATGCAACTTGACCAGTTTTGTGAAGTTTGGTACTAGAAACATATTGCAAGGGAAAGAGGAAGACCTAGTGATAATAGGGAACAAGGGTTCACAAAATGCCATCATTGACTGGGGAAAAGGAGCACCAATAAAAGAATAATCTGCTTCAACAATTTCAAAACTGGAGTCACTGCAATGATCTGGAGGCTTCTCAAAAGGCATGGTAAGCAAAAGAAATGTGGGAACAATCTCAGAATGTGTGATGACATGTCATGAGTTTCATGAACACTGTCTTACACTTTGAGTCACTCATCCCTGTCAAAAGATAGAATATCTGCTCAATGTTCACTGCCCGGCTCCATTTCCCACCATTGATGCAAACTGCAGAACCCTGCAAAACATAGACACAAAGAAACTGCCCAACCTATGTAGTCACTCTTCCTCCACGAGCCTCACCATTTCTGAAAAACAAATATATATGAAGGTGCCTACAGCATACTATTCTGCTCTTCAACATCCGAGACCAACCACAATCAGGTATACCCAACTATCTTATCCATCTTCAGAGGGTAAGTTTACAACAGGCTTATAATTGATTAATCACCGGGGGTCTGTCATTAGGAAAGAGATATTCAGGACTCAGGATACCCAACCTTTCTCAACGTGACTTCTTTTTTAATCTTGCAAGGGCTCCTCTTCAAACGGGTATCCTAGTTCAGGAGCTAATATCTAAATCTACAGCAGAAATAGAGGCCCTATATGTCCCTCTCGGAAAAGCACTACATCTTGTGAGGTACTCGTGATATCAACACTGTACAGCTTCGCAAAGCACCTTGTACTATCCTACAAGATACATCCTTCACCTTCATCAAGCTAAAATGCCACAACTATCTCATATTTTCCATAAGCCTATTCCTACTGAACACTCCAGGCTACATCCAAAGCAGGTTTTGACATAGCCAACAAACATCAGAAAAATAAATTTATTATTAAAAAAAGAAAAAGAGGAACAGAATCTGAGCAAAACTAAGTTGCATTCCACCTTTTGATATCTGGCATTTATCAATTAACCTCAATTGGGTTATTTGGAGACTTAACATTCATGCTTTTACAAACCCAACTTATTTTTTAATTGACCAAAATTAGATATAGGTGTCTAAAGTTATATATACACTTTAATCATCTGCTTAAAAAGTAACAGTACACTGTTTGGGAGGTAAGTTTCTCGCCAATCTCAAGAGAACGGTAAGTAACTACTAGCCAATAGTGTCTTGTATTTCTCATAACTTTCCAAAATCTATTCAAACCAAACATCACAACACGCGTCCTTCACCAAAACAAATAGTTCGATCTAGCCCCAAACCACAAGTTAAATGTTTAGCATAAACATCAACCAAAACTACACACACAAACAGATTACAGTAAATATGGCAGTCAAGAAACATCAACAAAGACATAAATCATATTCAATTAAAAAGTAATTAAGCAATTGCTATTCCATGAACCGCTTGATCGCGGTTCTGACAAATGAACTCCAACAAAAAATCAAATCTTCATTCATTAGCTTGGCCCTAACCTTAATTTGCAGCTTATCTCCTAACCTATTCAACCCGGAAATCCAACTACCTGTTTGGAAACTACAAAATTCATTGTGCAGGGAAAAAAGACCACAAATTTGAAATCACACGTTTTCCGACTCATATTTCCCGAGAAAACCAAAAAACCGGAAGATGTAGGAATTCAAACCAATTCTCTTTTCCACCACGAAGCATTTCTTAGCAATCAAAACCTATCGCAGCTAACAAAAACTAAAATTTCTCAACAAAAAAGAAAAGGAAAAAAGAATCTGCAGCCAAATTACGTAAAACTATGATAATCACGAATTTTAAGGATAAGCAATAACAAAACATAGATTATGATACTAACTATCGAAGAATAACGAACTTTCAACTTGGAGAGCGACGGGAGGTGTAGTCTCCGATCCAAATACAGAAATTCACGGTAGGATCCGACAACGGTTCTCGTAGCTCCGATCCGATTCCCTTTTCGATGCTTCCCTGAAATTGACCAGTACGAATGAATGAGAGAGGAATCGAATCCAAGTAGAATTTATAGCTCTTGAGAGGAAATTCTTGCTTTTCGGGAGTCTTTGAAAATGTAGGAAAACGAAAGCTGTGAAATCAATGGCTTTTCTTTTCGACGACTTAAGCTGTAGCTGTTGACAGGTTGTGATGATGATTTACGAAACTAGCCCTTACGAACTTTCTCAGTTTCTTCTTAAAGAAATGGGTAAAATGATAACAAACTGGCACGTATAATTTTACAATGGTGATTTGTCAATCGTAGCTGTCCGATCCGATAACGTCTCGGAATTTGCGCATGGATTATTCAAATCCAATGGATGATATCGTTTTGTACAGTAGTTGACGGTATTGTAAGCGAGTAGAGTTGGCGTATTAGACTTGAAGAGTGCTATCAAAACGACAATGTGCTTGAAATGTCGGTTACTTAAAACCCGTTCCTTGAAGTTTGAACCCAGGTGTTAGATTGTCCCCTTGAATAATCAACGTTCAGGTTTTAAAGTTAGCTCGACAAAAATCCACTTGCAAACCGACCGAGTTGATTGCTTGACACGTGGACAATTATGGGGGACAATTTTGATAAGGTTAATCACCTACAGGGAATCTGACGTGGCAGGATTAGGTTGACATTAAAAATATCTGTAAAGATATATCTTATCATTTACTTCTTTTTGCTTTTTTGTTTTTAAATACTCCATAATGAATCGTATGATATGATTTACATCGTTCATCATTAAGAAAACCTAATTTTAATCACTAAAGACTAAATTCTGCTTTCTTAACGTGTACGTTTGGCTTGATTAAGATAATCATTGTTAGATTATTAGGAGAAGAAACAATATAGTGCCAGATGGAAAGCTTTGAGCCAAGGGAGAATTAATAATTCACATCATCATGCAACAAACCGAGCTTAATAAAATCCTAAGGATGTAATTAATTTCTTGTCCCCCAATATCGGTGAGTCTCACACGGGAAAAAGAACATGAAATTAATGTGAATTAAATAATCCAAATCGTGATAAATCCCCAACTATAAAATTATTATTTGATGATAAGTTTCATTATACAAATCCCATTTGAATGATTGAATTAGAAATATTTTTTGACTTGTTACATCACATATGGGCAATTATTGTTTAACTAAATAAAATATTGCATTATTGGCGTTTAATGTGCAAGTTTGCCCCAAAAAAATAGTGGTGGAAATAGACCATTCAATACACGACAACTTTAATAGGAGACAAAATGAAAAAATAAAAATAAAAAATCGTCTTAAATAATTCGTCTATCTACATTGTCGAGATGACGAATATTCTTTCAACAAAGATTGAAAAGATAAGAGGAAGGCGTTAAATAAGACAAATGCACAAGATTACAAATACAATCAAGTAGTGGAAGAATAACCATTTGGAAAATATCAATTGATTTCGTAAATATCCACCAATTACTTCGAAAGCATACAAAAAGCTTGAATATTAAGTCTAACAATAAACCCTGGGGTGTCTGCAAGGGCCTTTTACAACCTCTGGCGAGCACTGGATATGAAAAAAGGGCAGTGTTGTGTGCGTATAAATAATTGAATATGTATTTATAGCTTTCAAGATTTCGGATTAAGGTATAACACTAATCAATATTACATTGGCTATAACTTAATTATTTAAAAAATAAATCATCCAAATTGGAGCAATTTATCATACCAACAGACACTTGCGCAGGCTGCAATAGTTGTTAGGGAACCATGTATGATAATGCTGGACTTGAATTGCATTTGAGATGGTGCATCTGTTATATGAAAAAAAATAAAAAATTACCCTGAAAACTTGCTTTGACATTATAAGCAATAATAATATGATGCAATATAAATGCTAGAGCAATCACAACCATTTTCTCAAATCATGCGATGACATAGAAAAAGGAATCACAACCTAAGGTTTAGCTCAGGTGGTAAGTGTGCTAGGGTTTAGGTAGAATCCTAGATTCTATCCTTGTTTATCAGAAATAGAAGAAAAGAAAAAAGATGGTCTTTTATCTTGTTAACAAACACATCAATCAAGAAGTCCATATCCAGTAACGTTTATAACACTAGAAAATGTCAATCAGATACATTCCCAGTTACCATTTACTGTTGACTTCATGCCAAAAGGTCAACATAACTGTTCAATAAAGTCAAACAGAATAAGTAATGCCTTGCTTCCACGTCAACTCTTCTTTAAATCCCAATCTTCGCTACCATTTTTTCCATATTGTCTGATGTGTTATCATCTCTCTATTATTTAGATTTTTTACATGCCTCTCTTTCAAAGAGGGCGATGGTGTTACCCCCAAACTTATTAATCAAAATAAAATTAAAACCTGTCGGGGATATAAAACATTATTACCCTGGAAAGGGAAAAATTCCCTGAAGTACATAAACTTAAAGCACAGAGGAGAATTTCCTAAAGGTTAAATTCTAATAACCAGCTTTAAACTTCCGGAATAAAGAAAGTTGTAATATATCATGTATATAAGTTTGTTTGCACATAGTTGGCAACTCGTGAATTTCTTACATTCTTGCAAAATGTTTATCATATACCAAGAAGAGATTATTGAGCAATGAAAGTTGAGGTAAAAAAGAATTTTTTTGTTCTCCAGTGAATAAAGTATAAACTCCCCCATTTCCAGGCGATAAAGAAAAAGAAAATAATCACTGGGAAATTTCTGCTTACACTTTCCACATTGCAGTTTGTGAATGACACCTCAAAGCCTCATTGCAAGTGGTATACAAGCTTCAGAAAGGGCCAAAACTTGAAGTTCCTGATCCAACACAAAGGGTAAGAAACATTTAACTACTATGCATATGATCCTAGGCACTATCATCAAATATGCTTTAGAAAACCAACTCTGACTTTAATTTACCTTCTGCAAGTGCCTGCTTGAATATACTACCATAGATCAAACTCCACAATCTCTTCAGTCAGAGGCTGAGGAACCTCTAGCTTACTTAAAAATGTATACTACAACAAAAGGAAAAAAGAAAATGTATCAAATCCTAAGGCATAACATGAAATGCTAAAAATGAACTTGAAGAAAATGTAACAGTTCTGGGAATATCAATTTACATTTTCTCTTTGATAGTCATATTTGGGAATGCCACCTTAAAGCCCCAATATATGTGGTATGATCCTCTGCATAATCTTGGCATTCCCAGTGCCAAACCTGAAGGTGTCCTGATCCCACCCAATGAATTAGAATATTATGGAGCAACTTCAAAGAAAAAATGACTAATGCTACCTAATTTCAGTGAAAAAAGTGACTACTATTATATTTTTCGTTTCCTAATTGAATGAACAGAAATTGCAAGCATTCAGGCAGAAGATTTACCTCAATAAGCACAGTTGCATTTTCAGGACAAAAATTTAAGCTTTTTGAAAGCAAGCAGAAGCACTTTCTCACCCATTTGAAAGTTCAGTTGCTAGAGGAATAAGTGAAATAGCTTGCAAGTCCCAAGCCTTAATATCATAGATGCTAATGGGGCAATCTCCAATCCAGACAAAACAGCTAATCAATGGAGACGCTGAAAAAGCAAGGGAATTTTCAGAAATTTGAGAATTGACATCAGTAGGTAAAGGCGGCAGCAATCCACTATTGGACAAGTCTTCCAAGCCTTTAATGTCTTGTTGCAAACGGACCACATGTAAAATGGCATGATCGAGAACTAGAGGATCATCAGGGGGATTCTGAAGAAGGGTAAGCAAAGTCTGGCGATAAACTTGAGCTGCTAATAACGGTCTTGCAACCTGCCGGCCTTTACATAACATTGCCACCTTAATTACATGCTTACAGAGATTTCCCAGCCTAGACCAGGGACAATCACAAAATGAGAATTCCGAACCAGGATTCCAAATTGTGTACACAAAGTTTCTGTCTGACTGAGAGATGACTTTTGCAAGATGGAGATTTTGCTCATCCAGTATCACATCAACATCTGGAAGGCGGAGAGCCTTGTACCAAGCATTGGTGGAGAAAAATTTGTCCCTGAGATTCTCAAAATACCCAGTCTCTATACTGTACTGGTCGAGCCAATATAACGATTGAAATTCAGTAGTTAAAATGTGGATCAACCAATCACTTCTTTGCCAGAAATTGGAATGATGCTCATTAAAAAGCTTGGATTTCAATCTTAAGTGATAGGATTCTATTGCAGCATATGGATCCTGACTTGCCAGAGAGAGTGATTTAATGGCATTAACCCACATACCTACAAGACAATAAGGCATAGTTTGATCAATATTGGAATTAGAACTATTCCTGCTCAGTGTGTCCCGACTCCGGAGCAGTCTGATTGTTTTCTGTTGTTCTAATGGTCACAAACAAATTGTTACTGGTTACTAAGTTTACAGCATTCTGTAAAATATCTAGTTATAAAAAATAATGCTTGTTTAATCTTTGGCAGCAATAAGTAAGACATGATACTGTCACTGGGATGGGACCAAGAATGTAAAAATTAGACATAAAATATGATTGGTAGCAGAGTTGACAGAATGGCGTCGCCAAAAATGAAGCTTTGGATCGATGCGATTGGAGGAAAATGATTCACATAGCTAACCCCAAGTAGTTTGGATTTAAGGCTTAGTTGAGTTGAGAGAGTTAAAGGACAAAAAAACGATGGTGAAAGGTCCTTCCCAATAGGGAAAGATCAGATATGTCTACAACACATTTAGAATTAATCATCACAGATGAAATACCTATATTTGGAAGCCATCGGGTCTTAAAATACTCCATAAAGCCACGTTGATCAACAAATACTTGCATAAACTCTTCAACTGCATCAAAAGCATTTGGCCCACTTCTCGTACAATACAGAATCCAACCTAATTGCTTAAACATCTCCCGCTGCATATCAAAGTTACAACATTTCTTTAGAAGTGCTTTTATCCAAGCACGACGAACATGCCAGAGGCATAATAGGACCCGACATTGGAAAGCCTCTCTGCAGTAAGCAAGAACACATCATTTTCCCCTTTAAAAACAATATTTCATGAATGAAATGGAAGACAATAACAAAATTTTACCTTACGATGGAAATGTCAAAAGACGGGTCATCCAACAAAACAGTATTGGGCCTCCATTGTGGGTCCTTGGTTCGAACCCTATTGGAAAGCAACCCTATCCAATTATGAATATCATGACTGATAAAAGAAGATGTAATGACCCAAGCAACTGGAATTGCATTCTGAGATGAGTCAAAAACAAGTAGCGAACAAAGAGGATACTGTCCAAGAGAAAGAGAAGTGTGATAAACTTTTCACTCTTTCAAAATAATCAGAAAAACATAGTAACAGATTAAAAGGATTCAGTGACCTAAATATACAACCGACATCAGTCAGATGCAGTAATTTTTTTTTTTTTTAATTTCTTTTCACAACAAAATCAAATAAGGAATTAACAAAAACTTTTGATTATGACAGTGTACCTGATTGCTTTTAACAGCTGGGCATGTATATTAGTTATAAATAATTCTCTTCACATCTTTTCCAATTAATAATAATGGTACAATTTCTTCTATATTATTAAAATAAAAATTGGCATTTTTGGCAGTGGCCCAGAGATTTAATAGTTCATTATTTCAACCATGCTAAATTAGGAGCAAGTCTAGATAACATGCCCCAACTGTTGCATTTTTCATAAACAAGCACGATAAGGAACAATAACATCATTGTACAAAAAGATAGTAACAAAAACTAAAGGTAATACCTTAAGTTTCTTCGAGCCAAACGTTGAATGGAAAGAAATGGAACTGTTATGTCCATAGTGGAGCATTTGTTGCAGCTGCCAATCTGTTTGTATCCCCAAAACAAATGGTTCCGAACATGTCTTGTCTTGGAAACAGAAAACATGTTTCTGATGACGTTGAACCCACATCCTTACACTGCATTCATCATTTTCTTGTAGCTCGTGTGAAGAATTACGGGTGATCCTTTCCATGTTACGCACATCATTTCGAGTCAGAAAATCATCACGATTGTGGGGTCCACCATGCCTCTGCATCACTTCTGTATGATGCTGTATGATATTGTCCAAAGAAATTCCAACATAAAGCATGAACATCACTTTCTGGCGTAATTCCTCTGAAATTCTGGGAGCATACATAGCTCTTGTCCCCACAGCATCCCTATCAAGTATTCCATGACATGGGGTTCCTGTTTTATCTACATGCTTTCTTTGGTTATAGATGATGAGCGCAAGAAGAGGGCGGGTATATAATCGTTTAACAGTGAAATGGCAAAGGCATCCTCTCATCATGTGACGCCTTCCTGGCCTGCTCCCCTTTCCCGAAGCTGGTTTGATATTTGTGCCATCACCTATACCAGACTCACTGTCTCGGTAATCTTCAGGGCCATAAGAACACCAATATCTGAACAAGCGTCATATCTTTTCATGATATTTCTCAGATGGAATTTTGAAGACACTTGACAACTATTCATGCAAGTTGAGAAGACACCAATTTTCTGGACAATTTTTCCATTTTGGTTTTTAATGAATTTTTTTTGTTGAACATATAATTGAAATACTACCAACTTCAAAAATACAGATATTTTGCAAAGAAGTTACTCCTTAAAATGGAGATTTTTGAAAATTGCAGGTACCTAGTTCATTTTTTAACATATATCGATACACTATAGCAAATAACCACCTACAGGATTATAACATGTAAATATAACATACAGTGTGTATTCAAGATAGCCATCAACCCTTGGCTTACTGATGCTCCCTTCAGGTCTCTTTCTTCTTGATTCTATGCGAAAGCTAGCAGGGCATTCTGCATTGGAAGATTCTCCTTTAACAAAATCATCCACTCGGGCGTAAGGGATCACAGCAATATCATCACCACCTTGACGACCACCATCAACTTTGACCCACTTTATATGATCAGCAGAGAACTCTGAAGAAGGAGGATCTTGCACTGGAAGGTTTAGAATGTCCTCCATTCTCGGCATCTACAAATACAAACCAAAAAAATAAAGAAGTAAATCATTTTGAGAAATAAGGAGGAACTTGTAAGAAGCAACCAATTTTGTTCTCTGTTTTGTGGTTATTTAATTAAGTTTAAGTCCGAACTCCGAACCCCCTCCCCTGCAGAACAATTAAATGCTAAACCATTTAAATAATATAGCCTTATAAACATCCTTTCAGCCTACAATTCTTATGGTTTGTGTAAAAAGTTGAAACCTTCCCGTATTATGCATGAAATTTGCCTAGTGTTCACTAATTTACTTACTATGACTCAAAGCATCTCAAAGCTTATAGATCCTAGTACAATTGTGCATGAAATTTGAAAGCTACCATACATTCAATAACTAAAATCACATATATGTCCAAAGATTGAAAGACATGTAGGGTGTAAGTGTTGCTCATACAACATCATTTGAACAGAAAAACCAAGTAAAAAGGAAAATTACCTTTGTTTCATTGCCCTAAAGGGCCTAAAGGGGCGGAGCAACCTTATGTTCACTGAGACCAAGGAGTGCGAGAAAGAGAGAGAGAGAAAAAAAGAGGGGGACAGATCTCCGACTACCAGAGCTCGTAGGTATTTTTTGTTTTTGTCTGATTTTGGGGTGTTATACTCTTACGCTGGTAGATTTTTATTTTTTTTTGTCTGATTTTTTGGCTCTAATCTTTTGAGGAAAAAAAAAAACCATAAGAGGAGCAAGAGAAGAAGAAAGAAGTAGGGCCTAAAACCCATGGGCCAATAACGGAGAGGTAGACCAGGCTCAATAAAATAGAATAGGGCCGGGATTGATTACAGGCCCGAATATATTTTTTGTTTATTATTTTTAGTTTGTTTTTATTTTTATTTTTTATTAGAAGCAAATGCTATTATGCTGATCAATTAGCTTCTCTTTTTTTTTCTTTTTCTTTTTTTACCAACAAGTTGAGGGTGGGAATACTAACCCACAACTTATTCATCAATAAGCAAATGGTTTCTAATAATTGATGACATTAGAATTAAGAGATTCTATCTAATGTTAAAGTTTGTGATATCAATTAATATTTGTTTTTGTTGAATATGCATATAAATATTCAGTTGAAGGGTTTTTAACACTTAATAATTCTAATATTTCTCGTTATTTTTCTTTTAAAATGAGTTATTTATTTATTTTAATATTTAGTATTTACGTATTTTACACTTTAAAAAAGAATAAACATTTTTTCATATCTATGTATGTTGGTAAGTGGTCCATATTACTTGCAATCACCAACTAAATCCATGTTTATTAATCTTAGATAATATAAACCATAATTATTTTTTTTAACTTATAAGAAAATAATTGATTCCTAATTTACTATACTAGGCATGGGAAAGGAAAACACAACACACACAAATATGTAATTTATCTAATATAGGAGGTAGTGTTTGGTTGTGATCCTTTTAATGCCCAAATTGTCATTAATTGACTATACATACCATTTTTTCCCAAATTATCATCTTTGACAGTGTCTACCACCAAGTTAGTGAGTGAGTGGTGCCCAAGGCATTGGAAAAAGAAAAATGGTGCAATGGGTGTTTTTTTTTTAGGTCAATGGGTGAGATGATTATTATCAATTATGAGCATGATTTTAGACATGGTCTATCAAAAAGGCAATTTACTCGTTACAAGTATAATTTGCAGGCATGGCTAGCTATAAATGACAATAGTGGTGGCAATGGAGATGGACAAAAATATGGTGGTGCTTTGGTGGTTGATGGGACACTAATGCTCAAGTCTAGTGAATTTAGGTGATGTTGCAAAGCATTGCTCACAGAAGATATCTACTGAGGAGAAATGATGGAGAGCTACATAATGGTGGGAGGTTGAGGCTGCAATTGTGATAATGAGTCTAACTATACTTTCAAAAAATATTTTACAAAAACAATAATCAAAGTTCTCTTTTCCTAATGTTTCTTTTTAAAGGTAACTAAATAAAGATTTATTTAAAGTAATTTTCATAATAAAATAATATCAAATTTTATACATGAAAATTGTGTGGTTAATATGTGCAAAATTAGGTAATTAAAGTTCAGAATATTTCCCAACTATATGAAATCCTCCTTCTATTTAGTCTACTTCTACTCCTAGGAGAAATGGCAAAAGAAAATTACATGTCGGAAAAGAGACTCTATTGAATTTTTTTTTTTTAATTTATCTTTGTCGTTACTATTCGAAATTGAAAATTTGCCTTTTACAAATAGGGTGTCTTGCTAGTTAAATTAACAATCGATTGACTTCTACTTATTCTTAAAAATTAATTTGAGAATTTAACTCATTTGATTATATTATAAAATTGTTGGTTTAGGAGCTATATAAAAATGATCTTCAAAACCATATTTTAGTGAAAAAGGTAGAACTTCTAGCTCTTTTATGAATTTGAAAAGAAAAAAATATAACAATAAATATAGCTTGATGATGATATATATATTTTTAATGTAATGATCAATTGTATCCGTTGACAGTAATTATTTTGTTAACAAGAGATGATGTCATGATGACTAAGTGGAATATCAATTTTCCTAAATAGGTCAAGGATAATTATTGGGTTGTGTATAAGGTAAGCATTATTCGGTCACTAAATAATTATAATTTAATTAAATTTTTATGGTGATTGCCTCTAAAAGTTGTACATATTTACCTTATAAGTATATTAATCGAAGTGTCTGCATAACTTAACTGGAACTCGCCTGATGTTACCTCTAAATAAAAAATAATATTACTCGGTCCTTAATCAATTATATCCAATGTTATAATTATGGTGATTAAAAATGTTCACTTATGCATGATTAAAATGATATTTTTCTCCAATAGGGTAATGTTAAATGATAGACAAGTAACATTTCTCAAAAAGCTAAAAAGAGATTTTGGATAGTTTGACAATTTTATTTTTCATTTCCTTCGGGTCTAAATTGGAATCTTCCCAAATAAATATGCATGTGTAATCATAATCAATTACTATCGCCTCCACATATATTTGTGTGAAAAATTAAGTTTGTGAATGGAGATCCTTATAAAATGATATTTTCTTGGAAATTTAGTAAAAATTAAAATTAGAAAATCTTAGACCTTACTCTATACTTAAATTGAAAATTTTAAGTTTTTTTAGGAGTCAAATTCATTCACAAATGTCTATATGTGGATTAAATCTTAATCAACGAGTTAAAAAGAATATAGTGAAGCTTAATGATTTCAGTTCTTTAAGTTAAAATTAATTATCTGTAATTATTTTTGAAATAGTATCAACGTTTTCACACACAAATCACAAGTAGAAGAAATTGAAGAATTTTTAGCTAGTCAAAATGGAAGTATTATGTGTGTTTAGTGGCTCTTTTTATTTTAAATAAGGCTTTTTTTAAAGGCTGTTCTAAAAATATTTGTTAAGATATAATAAATATGATAGTTAGAAATTGAAACTTTTCAAAAATATAATTTATGTATTAAATAGTATTGAAATTATAATCAATTATTGAAATAAATATTATAAACTTTCTATTTATAAAAACTTAACATAAAAATCTTTTAAATAAATAAAATATAATAGTTTTTTTTTAAATAATTGATTACATAAAAATATTGACAGGTTTTTTAATTTATTTAATTTTAAGAGAAATAAATTAGTAGGTAACAAAGAGAAAACATGGGTAGTTATATAGTTTTTGATTATTGCATAAAGAAAAAAAATTATTAGATATTTTACTTTATTTAACCAAATTTATAAAGAAAGAAAGAAATTGATACATGAGAAGAGTGTAAATAGTTATTAAGATGATATATTTTTTTTAAATTATTGCATAAAGAAAAAAATATTTTTTTTAAAAAATTATCAGATATTTTACTTTACTTAATCATATTTATAAAGAAATAAATAAATTGATAGTGTAGATAGTTATTAAGATGATATATATTGTTTATTTTGTTAAAGTTAATTGAAGATATATTGTGAGATAAGAGACCAAGTTAATTAAATATTATTTTCCTTAGTATAGATTCACCACATTCCCTATCACATTCATTTTGCTACTTCATTTCTTCATCCTAAGAAAGCTTCACACATTTCCATGGCAAACCAAAACCCTCTAATTCCAGACCTTGAAACCGCAGAAATCCCTTCTCAAACTGCTGACAATGATCATGTTTCCGGTTTTCCGGCCAGCGTTGTGCAGAAAGTGAAAACCAACTTGGTTTTCAGGTCAAAATGGGCGGAACTAAACGGGGCAATGGGAGACTTAGGCACATACATACCAATTTTATTGACCTTGACACTAGCCAAGGACCTCAATCTTGGCACAACATTGATTTTCACAGGGGTCTACAACATTATCACTGGTGCCATTTATGGGGTTCCTATGCCTGTCCAACCCATGAAGTCCATCGCTTCCGTGGCCATATCAGAAGAGAATTTCGGTGTGCCGGAGATCATGGCTTCCGGAATTTTGACAGGTGGGATCTTGTTTGTTTTGGGTGTCACAGGGTTGATGCAGCTAGTGTACAAGCTGATTCCTTTATGTGTTGTTAGGGGAATTCAGCTAGCACAAGGCTTGTCTTTTGCATTGACTGCGGTTAAATACATTAGGAAGATACAAAATTTGCCAGAGTCTAAATCTTTAGGGGATAGGCACTGGCTTGGTTTGGATGGGTTGGTTTTGGCAATTGTATGCGCTTGCTTTATTGTCATAGTCAATGGTGTAGGTGAGGATCATGGTTGTAATGCAAAAGAAAATCCTATTAATGATTTGGGTGAACAACAAAGGGTAGACGACGGTACAAGAAAAAGGACTAGTAGATTGAAGAAGATAATTTTCTCACTTCCTTCTGCTTTTCTCATCTTTGTGTTGGGTGTAGTTTTGGCCTTTATAAGGAGGCCTAAAGTGGTGCATGAGATTAAATTTGGACCATCAGCTTTAGAAGTTGTAAATATTTCTAGGCATGCATGGAAGGAAGGTTTTATTAAGGGTGCAATTCCTCAGCTCCCAGTGTCAATATTAAACTCAGTGATTGGTGTGTGCAAGTTGTCGTCGGATCTTTTTCCAGGGAGTGATTTCTCAGTCACGTCGTTGTCTACGACGGTGGGGTTGATGAACTTGGTGGGTAGTTGGTTTGGGGCTATGCCAAGTTGCCATGGGGCTGGGGGACTAGCAGGGCAGTACAAGTTTGGTGGTAGGAGTGGTGGGTGTGTGGCACTTCTTGGTGCAGCCAAGTTGATATTGGGTTTACTATTAGGAAGTCATTTGGCTAAGATTTTCAACCAATTTCCAGTTGGGGTTTTGGGCGTGCTCCTCTTATTTGCTGGAATTGAACTAGCCATGGCTTCAAAGGACATGAATACCAAGGAGGATTCCTTTGTGATGCTTATTTGCACAGCAGTTTCATTGGTGGGTTCAAGCGCAGCACTTGGCTTTTTGTGCGGGATGATTATTTATGTACTTCTTAAGCTAAGAAATTTGAAGAAGGGTGAAACATTCTCTACTATTTGGATGAATGGGAGCCCTTAGCAACTCTGAAGAGTCAAAACTTTTATAAAGGGCTCCTGTGTTGTCTGCATTTGCTTGTCTTGTGCTTTCTAGTGTAAATCCTAACCAGTATGTAGTATTTGCAAGAACTAAGGATGCTGCATATTTTAGTGAAATTATAATAATGATTTCTCTACTATGAGGCCAGAAAAGAAAGTGTAAACTCTGTTTTCTTTTAGATGATTATTGCCTGTTGTTGATAAGAGTAAAAGCAGAGGATACTCACTGAGTTTTCATTGTTTGCTAGCTTTAAACTTCTTCCCTGCCTAAATGGTAGTAGGCCTACAATATATGAAGTTGCCTCTGTTACCTAATTGTTGTTTTTCAATTTTAGTTTTTTTATTTTATTTTAAAATGATGTCTTCTGTTAGGTTTCATGCATCAAGTCATCCTTGAGAAGGTGATTCTGGCTTTTATGTCAGGTTGAAAGCACAAAATATCAACTTTCATGTCAGTGTTGAAAACACAAATTATCAACTTTCATGTCTTGATTTTCTGTGCTTGAATCATAAGACTTCTTATGTGGTTCTGACATGAGCAAGCCCTCACGGATTTTTGGACAAAAGGGTCCAAGTCCCAAAAAATTTGGCTAAAATAGTAAATTTTTTACCATAATAGCCAAAAGAGGGTAGATGTTGAAACCGTGTTTTGAAAACACGGTTTCAGGGTCCGACCTGGCGTGCCAGGTCGGACCATCGCACAGGTCACGCACTCGCGCGTCACGCGCGAGTGCAGACCAGTGTTTGTCCCCCGCGGGGCCCGCTGGTCGGCCCCGTGGGGGGCAAAAAAAAGTCTGAAACCGGCTTTTGAAAAGCCGGTTTCAGACGCCCTATTTTGCAGGCTACCCTGCACGCTGCAGGGTAGCCTGCAGGGCTACCCTTACCCCCCCCCCCTCGCGTCGCGCATGCAGGGGCGACCCCCCCCCCCGCGTCGCGCATGCAGGGGCGCCCCCCCCCCCCCCCCCCAAATAGCCCGTGGGCGACCCCCCCCCCCCCCCCCCCCCAATTATAGTCAGTCTCCCCTCCTCTATAAATATAGAGGCAAATACATAAGCAGCTTCATTTCACCACCTTCATCTTCTTTCTTTCGATTTACAAGGTAAGTTATTCAAATTTTAATTTTAAAAATTTATTTTTATTAATTAAATTAAATTATTTTCTTATTAAAAAATTTATTATGTATACTATTTAATTTATATTATTTATATAAATTAGTGATATTTACTTATTAATTATTTAAATTACGTATATTATTAGAAATTTTAAAAAGAAAATATAAATATAAATTATACAAATTATTTAATGTAACACGATATATATGTTTTGTTATTCTAAATTTATTTATGTTTTGTTTAGGATTATTGTTGAAATCACGTTGCCGGTATTGGTACTTTTTGCTCATTTGCTTCTTACCTGGTAAGTCATAAAGTTATATTTATTTTATAGAAAGTTATATTTATTATTATTATATGCATGTATCTATATTTACAGTAGTTTTATATTATAATTGTTGAAATAAGGGTAGGCCGAAAACACATCGAAAACACATCGATTTCATAATGAGATGGACATTACAGAGTCCTCGAGGCAACTTAGGTGTGGTTTATGTAGGCAGGAAGGACACAATCGTAAAAATTGTCCTAACATTACACGATATTAAAAGACAAGTTCCATTATCGCACTCTTTACTTTAATGTAAGAGTTTTCCTATTTATGTATTTGTTTCTACTTTTTTATTATGTAGATATTAGGTATTATGTCCCCCACATGTCATGTAAAATTATTTTGACATTAATAAACATTATTGTCGTGTATGCATATTAACATTATAGATTGTTTGTCTTTTGTTATGCAGATTCATGGATCCCGTTGCCCCAGTAGATGTTTCAGTCCTTAGATTACACGATAGCCATCGATCCGTTAGAGTTTTCGCGGATCACGAGGTTTGTAATTAACAAATCAAATTACTATAAATAATTTTTCGGGGAAATTTTATTAGCGAAAATGTTCTTACTAATATGTTTTTGGCAATTTAGAGCGAGGCCTATGTCCTCAGATGCCGTCGGAGGGAGGCGGTGTTCGGCCGAGAACTTCTTAATAATATTAATAATATTAATCCTCGAGTATTGGAGTACATGACCATGGCAGGTTTTGGCGGTGTGATCAGGGTGGGGTTTATTTCGCTTGATTGGCACCTTGTGACAGCTTTAGTAGAGCGATGGAGGCCAGAGACTCACACATTTCATCTGCCGCACGGTGAAGCCACCATCACACTACAGGATGTTAGTATTCTGTTCGGTTTACCTGTTGACGGTGAGCCTGTCTCTGGCCTAGTTGGTGCTGACGTCGCAACTGAGTGCGAGCGATTATTGGGAATTGTGCCCCCTGCTACAGCTGTTAAGGGTAACACATTGAAAATGAGCTGGTTAGGATTGACATTTCAGAATTTTCCAGCCGATGGTGATGACATTACAGCGCAGAGATATGCACGAGCTTATATATTACAGCTGATGGGTGGATTGTTGTTCACCAGTAAGACGAGTACACATGTGCACATTTGTTTCTTATCTCTGTTGGAAAACCTATATGCCGCAGGACAGTACAGCTGGGGGAGTGCCTCCCTGGCATGGTTGTACAGGGAGATGTGTCATGCCACTCACCTTGATGCTTCTGAAATTGCTGGACCTTTGATATTACTCCAGGTATGGGCATGGGAGCGACTACCATTTCTCGCACCGAGGAGGGAGACAGACATTCCGTGGGATAATCTTTGTCCTTTAGGCGCGAGGTTTGTAAAATTATTAGTTTTATGCATTTGGCTACTAGGATGTGTGGTACGTAAATGACTTGTAATTAACATTTTTAATTACTTCCAGGTGGAGAGTAAAGTTCAAAGTAACTCAAATCGACCATAATGTGGTGTCTTGGTATAGAGAGATGCTGGACAGGATGTCATCAGACCAGGTAATTACAAGTGTATCTTATATCAACAAGTTATTTAACAATGACATGTTTCAAGGTTTTATTTATTAAAACATTGACACAGTTTTTGGATTGCAGTTCATATCATTACCCTACATTGATGATGGGGTGAGACACCTGATACCAGACTATTGTTATCGAGACCAGCATATTTGGGGTGCTAAAGTACCCTTAATATGTTTTCATATTGTTGAGTATCAGAAAGTGGATAGGGTAATGCATCAGTTTGGATATCAACAACCTATACCAGAAAACCCTACTGACATTGAGGCCGATCAAACCTTGCACAAATTTGATCTTCG
Source organism: Quillaja saponaria (assembly GCA_029379385.1). Classification (NCBI taxonomy): domain Eukaryota; kingdom Viridiplantae; phylum Streptophyta; class Magnoliopsida; order Fabales; family Quillajaceae; genus Quillaja; species Quillaja saponaria. The sequence continues at coordinate 24,076,526 of CM055610.1, forward strand.
GGGACGGGGCGTCACTGACTACCGTTGGCTACATGCTAACCACATAGCCATTTGGGGCATGAGATACAATCTGGTCCAGATAGGTGATGTTCTGGGAGTTGCACATGGTCATGCTGCTCATACAACAGAGTACAATGAGTGGTATAGACGTATCAGTAGGAGATATCTTACACGAGTTGGTCTTATCCATGCTGATCCAGCTCCTTCCCATTCTACTCATTCGACGTCATCATCATCATTGTCATCACAACGTCGCAGACGCAGTAGAACTGATGTCCCTGGACCGTCGGTTTCTTATGGACGTGTTGATGCTGATGTCCGACCATCAGATGTGTATATTCCATCTCCGGCACATATGTCTCCACCTCCTCCACCTCCTTATATGGCCAGTAGTTCATCTATGTATCATCAGCTTATGCCGGACTTTGCACTGCAATCAAGCGAGGTTTTTAACTCTCCCATACCGCAGGTGCCATACTTTCAGTATGGTAATACACCTGCATCATATGACCCGGGTATGGGTTCAGGTGTGCAAGCTGAGGAAGGATTTAGCGGTGTTGATGACATACCTCCCTCAGACGATCTTGGTGACAGGGCTGATGTACCAGCTAGGCGAAACCCGGCAAGGAGGAGAAGACCACGCCCATGTGGTACAGGAGGTCATTTTTTGTAGATCAGTATTTCTCGAAATCCTTATATAAGTTTTTTAATTTTTAATTTTTGTGTTTGTTACTTGTAATAGGAAAAGTCTTCCTGGTTTATGTTTTAATTTAGTTATACTTGTAAATTAAAATTTATAATAAAGCATGTAATAATTAGAATGAGTTAATATAAGTGTGTTCCATTAATTTTTAAAATAATTTAATGTTTTTTATTCTTTCTAAATCATTTCAAATAAGTTTAAAATTTATATACTTTAAATTAAAAAAATTTAGTAAAACTTAATAATTTACAATATCATGAATTTTAACATTTTAAAATATCATAAACTTTAGTAAAAAAATTTATCATACATTATAGAATTAAAAAATTAACAAAAATCTTAAATTGTACAAATACAAAATTTATAAATTTAAAAACTGTCATACACTATAAATTTAAAATTTTTCATATATTTTTAATTTCATATAATTATTATACACTTTAAAATTTCATGGAACATTTTAAACTATAAATATATAAATTAACATATACTTTATATTTAAAAGATATCATGAATTTTAAAAATATTTATGATAAATTAAAATGTATGATAAAATCTTAAATTCTAAAATTTTAAAATTATCATATATCTTAAATTTATAAAATATTTTCATATAAATTAAAAAATTAATATATATTTTAAATTTCAAAAATATCATATAATAAAACATTAAAATTAAAAATTTGCCGAATATTTACAATAAAAATTTAAAAACTCATTAAACTTTTACAAAGGTCATGATAAAAAATATTTGAAGGTTTGTATGTTTTAATATAATTATTATGTAAAATAAAATAAGCTAATTTATTAATTAATATGATTATTATCATATATTTTAAGAAAAATTTTAAGAACTCATAAATTTTTATGAAAATTCATCAATTTTTAGTAAGGTAATGAAATTTTTTTAAGATTTATATGTTTTAATTGAATTGTTATGTGAAGTAAAACAAATTAATTATGGTGTGAAGTAAAATAAATTATTTATGATATTGGTATATTGTAATTTAATTAATATATTAATATAATTAATATATTAATAGGAGAGGGAGAGAAATTACACGATAGGGGTGTGCGGGAGGGGGGGAAGGGAGGCTGGGAAATAGGTATGCAGGCTACCCTGCAGTGCTGCAGGGTAGCCTGCAAAATTTGTCCCCCGCGTGGCCGTAGTGGGGGACAAATTTTGGGATGAAACCGGCTTTTCAAAAGCCGGTTTCATCTTGCACTCGCGCGTCACGCGCGAGTGCGTGACCTGTGCGATGGTCCGACCTGGCACGCCAGGTCGGACCCTGAAACCGTGTTTTCAAAACACGGTTTCAACATCTACCTTCTTTTGGCTATTATGGTAAAAAATTTACCATTTTGGCCAAATTTTTTGGGACTTGGACCCTTTTGTCCAAAAGTCCAAGCCCTCACTGCAGTAGTCCTATCCAAGCAATTGAATCATGTCCCTATCCCAACTTTTGAAATTTTAGAAAGAACTTGACCACTTCTAGCAGTGTTTTCTTCCTCCTTTTCATTTGCCTCACTTTTTTATTCTTCCTTGTTAGTTAGCCCCGATCCCAATTTACAAAGAAAAAGAAAATCAATAATTCCCTAAGCTAATGAAGAACAAGATTTAACAGTATTGGCGGGTGTGAACAAGCTTGTTGCTTTCACCAAATGCTACTCCTTCAGAGTTCAAGAATATGTAAAAAGATAAAAACCAAGTGCATTGCATCACATTCCTGCCCACTGCGCTGTAATCTGAATCAAACATTAACCATTATGCAAAGATTATATTCTTTTAAAAAAAATTATTCTGATAGCTAATCTTCCACTCAGCAAGATAGAAAGTAAAAGAACCTTGGATTTCATTTCTTAGCCTGAGTTGTTCTTCCAGCTTTCCACTTCATGTCTAGTCTATGAGAAATAAAGGAAGCAGTTCATTGAATGATTGAACAATGTCTTGCTGTGTTTCAGTGACTGTGGTAAGTAAATGTAACCCACCACCTATTTAGAGTAAAAATATAGACTCTACTGATTTATTTTTCAAGCCAGATTCATTCTACGGCCTATTTATCAGATACTTTTTTACTATAAGATATTCGTTCGTCTTTTGAAGGGGTAAAGGGTTGAAAAAGGTATAGCACTTGAAGCACTTGTGGAGTCAAAGTAAAATGCCTATATCTTGTTTTGGTTTAAAAAAATAAAGATGTAGATATTTTATATTTTCTGACATACAATATTATGCTCATATCATTATTATTTTATATATGAAAAAATTCTCACCATATTTATGTTAAATTTAAATATTGTCAAAAATAACTACAATCATTATGAAATATAAATTTACAATCAAACTATAAGCTGCTATCAATAAAAAATGCATATCTTTGTTTCCATGTTTAGTCTCTCAGAAGAAAAAACTTATTTTAGCACCCATATTCTCTCCTGCAAGTCTGCAACCATAAAACATGGCTGTGATATTCTGAGTCAACATCAGCCAAAAATAATAATAATAATAAGTTATTTCCTTTTCATTGGCTATCCCGAATTTTTGGACATAAGTGTCCAAGTCTCAAAATTTTTGTACAAAATAGTAAATTTATTACTTTAATAGTCAAAATTGGATAAATGCTGAAACTGCATTTTCAAAACACGGTTTCTGGATCCGACCTGGCATGCCATGTTACCCATGGACCCTACAGCACGTACCTCACGGGGGCACGCGTGAAAAAAAAAAAACTCAAAAAATTTTGGTGGATGGGAGCAGAACCTTATATCAAGGACGTGTACATCATTTTTCATAAACAAATCTGTATTTGATATGAGACTTATCAAGGTGCCTTGAAAAATTGCAGATTGTACCACCAACAACTTTTATCATTCCATTTTTTTTAGTTTGAAATCTTATTTTTATTTTTACTCAGTTAAATATTGATTTTTCTTTTACATATTAACAATGAGTTCTTAATTTAAATAGCTAAAATATTCTTAATTCAAATAGCTAAAACAAAAATACTAGGATCTCTCTTGTTTTTAGGTTCATTGTGAATTATTTGTCTTCTTAATATTTATTCAAGAGTTTTAGAATGTGTTTAGAATCAAAATAAAGAAACAATCTCTCTTATCAACAATTTGCTTCACTCACACGTCTCTACTTTCTAAATTTTCACTTATCTTGAGCCCTAATTACCTTTATGTTGCTGTGCTGTATTGTGGTGCCGTGTTTCTATTGTAGCCATTGTCTTCTTTATTTGCCACCATTTGAGAATGCCTTAATCTTATTTTTGTGTACCGTAATTTATCCATGCACTTTTCCTTGATATAAGGTTCTGCTCCCATCCATCAAAATTTTGTCCCCCGCGGGCTCACCTGTGGGGGACAAAATTTTGTTGAAACCGGCTTTTCAAAAGTCGGTTTCAACAGAGTTTTTTTTTTTTTTTCATGCGTGCCTCTGTGAGGTGTGTGCTATAGGGTTCGTGGGTGACATGGTATGCCAAGTCGGACCCAGAAACCGTGTTTTGAAAATGCGATTTTAACATTTATCCCATTTTAACTATTAAAGTAATAAATTTACCATTTTGCACAAAAATTTTAGGACTTAGATTCTTCTGTCCAAAAATCCTGGCCACCACTCATTATCATGACACACACGAGACTGATAAAATGCATTTAGAAAGAAAAAGAAAGATATATATATATATATATATATTTGTTACAGGAAATTTATGTGCAAGAGTGGAACAACTGTAGCCCCCTCACAGGGAGAGTGAGTGAGCTCCACATGAGACCCATTATCTAGATTCTGTGGATGGAGAAAAAATAAGAGACAAGGTTCCTGGTTCAATTCCTCATCACTTCAACCGGGATGATAAATATTTAAAGATGTCCAGAATGCCTAAACAGGCAGGACAGGAAGATTACATAATTACTCTCTCATTTGTAGAAAAAATTACAAGAACATGCATAGTTCTTGTTTACCAGGCACGAAGTCTTGAGATTTGGAAATAAAAACACTTGTCTTATCACAATGATCATAACCATAGAGAAATTCTTTTTTTCCCTCATGAATTTCTTCCCCAAGGAGAGGGAAGAGAGAAATTAATGATAATTTAATTTACATGCTTACTGTCATGTACAAAAGAATTTCCAGTAAATTACAATGAACAGCCAACTACACTAGCATTTGGGAAGGATATTAGTTCTTCAGTCACCATGTGCTTTTAAATCTTTAAGTTTAAATAAATCTCAGCTCTTGCTGGAGGCAATATATATGGTTTCACGTTTTATGGGAAACTACTCACATGGTCTACTTTGAGTTGATGGACCAATGATCTTAGCACATGATTCTCCAATATTTAGGAGGCTAAGAGAATATGAATTGCCAAAACTATTGTCTATCCAAATGGGTTCCCTCCTTTAGACGTGAAAGAATTTGGATTGCTGGGGGGCAAAGATCTACCAGCTGAGAGCAGATTTGCATTCAAGGATGCAAAAACATCTCCATCATTCCTGACGCTGCCAACTCCTTGAGATCTACAATATTTTCAAAATGACATAGAATATGATTTTCTTCTTCGACTAGGAAGATCATATTATCATTTACTGTAAATTCTCACAAATGCATAGAGAGACAGCGGAGAAGGAGGAGACACACCCACACCCACACCCATACCCATACCCACAAACACACACACACACATATATATAGAGAGAGAGAGAGAGAAGATAGAGATGCCATCTCATTGAGGTCTACAATGTACTTAGATATGATTTTCTACTTCAACAGAGAAGATCATATTATCATTTACGGTAAAATTCTTATAGGACAGGAGGAGGCATAGAGAGAGAGAATTATGATTCAGGGAGTGTACGGCTGGCATCCTCATCCCTCGCATGCTAATAGTCAGATGATACTTTGAACATTTTACTGTTTACAAGCATTAAGAAGCATGTTTCATTTTATAAACTGTCATCATTTCATTATATTATTCTCCTTTACTCTGCTCCGGTATGCCCAAGAGTTTCAGAAGATGAAAATGCATTACATCTTGTAGGGTAGGTTTGTACGCTTATGGTGCCAATTTCCTGACTTACAGGTCAACTGGGATTTGAGAAACAGTGCCCTGTTACCTAACAGACCACCACTTCTTTTAGAGCGAGAGAAAAGAAACAAAGTGTCCACATCATAAAAATTGAAAAGCAATCAAATTAGTGACATTTCATTCATTGTTCATTACCAAATAACCACTTCGAAGAATAAAAAGTATAAAGAAAGAAGATAGCCAAGAACGAGATATTACCTGGAAGGTGGCATATTGTTATTAACTTGATCAAAATATGCACCTGAAATGATGGAAATGGACATAATTTAAACTATTCATTATAACAAAAGTTATCAGAGGAAACAAAAGGTAACAACGTCTCTACCAGTGGGCATCACCGATGAGAATGAAGATTGTGGAGGCATTGGCAATGCAGACGCATAACTTGGAGACTGAGGCACCATCCCTGAAGGCTGGGTACCAAAGCTGGAAGCATGCAATAAGCCTGCACTATTTGATACTCCAGGCAGGGCACCTTGCAACGCTGCCATGGTAGGAAACTATAGACAAATACCAAAAAGTGTCAAAAATTGACAAAAAAAGAAAAGAAATTGTCAGCTTGAATAAAGTCATAAATTCAAAAAACACAATCCTACAGTGCCATGCGTTGCACATAAAACTCAATCTAATTTGAATTTTACAGAAGTATAAAACTGCAATTTTTGACTTTCTGAGATCAAGTTCTTTATTTATTGCCCATGTCTACTCAAACAAGTAAGAATATTAAACAATGTTCTGCACACTACATAGAGATGATTTTACATAAATAAGTAAGCACATGTGAGCATAACATAATTTTTTTTTTTAGCTCCGTAGTAATATTTTTTTTAATGATCTTGATACTTGGGAAGAAGATCATGAGAACATTTTTACGAGACAATCAATATCTACAGACCCCTAAGCATATTGAAGGCCCTAACTAAACCAAAAGAAATACTTTCTGCAAGTGTATTGTTTATAAAATGGTGAAACATAATTGACAGAACTGTGAGCAAGAGACACATTTCAACTTGTGTATTTATCCCCTATTCAACAGAACACAAGGGAAGGGAAAAAACTATAGGTGATTGTAGTACAGTATATCCTATTTGGGATGCTGTACATACTTGTGAAGCTTGGACTTGAGTTTTCCTGTCAGCTAGATCAAATGGGTTTGTTGCTTTGGCTGAAACAGGAAATGCTTGGGTAGGCTGTAAATGAAGATTTGTATTAATAGTGTACTTATAAAAAGCAAGAATAAATGAAGAGCTTGATTCAACTTCATAACAAGATGCATGTACCACTGCATCAGGATAATACTGCATGTTGAATCCCATCCCATGAGGTTGAACATTCTGCCAAACTGCAACTGGTGCAGGGGCTGGCAAATAGCTTAAGGTAAACAGGTCCTGCACAGAATTAAACTTACATCATTGATGTACTTTTGAAGGGAAAAGTGATACAATAAAAGAAGGTAGTTTTTATTACCACTGGAAGTTCCTTTCTTGCACTAGACTTGGTTTCTACTGAAGATGGTTGGGTTGTAACTCCAGGACTATTATCTTGAGATGGTCTTGAGGATGCAGGAAAGGATAGCTCCGTCGAAGCACTTAAAGAACCTTGTCCATTAGGTACAAATGCTGAATCCCATGGCTGGAGAAATACACAGTAGAGACCAGGACGAGTGTTTACATGAACACATAAAGTACAAATCCTTTTCTTCCAAATATTTAGACAGTAGTTAACATTTGCAACTGATTCCAACTTTATCAACATCTCAATTTCTACCACTTAGATACCATTTCATGTTGGTTCTATGGCTTTAAATGAATGTATATAACAGATGAGAGGAAAATTTTCGAAAATGAGACTTGATATGCTTGAGATCAAGAATGTCAGAACATGTATCTCACCTGATTGTTTAGTACAGCTCCAACTCGTGGACTTGTTGGTTGAGTGGTAGAGCTATTATCTGCAGCAGAGGACGCAGGAGGAGATAGTTTCGGGATGCTTGATGATTTCTGTGCATCTGGATCTTTAGTAGGTTCACTGGTGCCACTTAGTTCAGCTTGGAAAGCCACCCCATTAGAAGGTTGTGCTGGTGCAATGGCAGTGGCCAATGCAACTTCCAAACCACCAGCACTATTGGGTGATGCAGCCATCAGCCCTAAAGGAGCAGGTTGCGACATCCCACCTGCATACATGTTGTCTACAGTTGCAGTAGAATGAGCATTTTCACCAGTTGGTATTTCGGAAGTGCCTGTGGTTGTTGGTACAACCAAAGGGCCTGACAACTCAGAAAGTAAAAATTCTAAGCTATTTACTTTTGGGGCTTCAGGTGCCTTCTCTGTTGTAGAAAATTCGAATGGAGCCCAATTGCTCCAGCTATTTGATTGAGATGTAGGCTGTGTTTGTGGTGCAGCTGGAGCATCAGGGGGCTGAGAATTCAAACTTATGTCAATCAAGCTTTCTGGATTCCTTGTCTTGTGCTCTGATGGATTCTCATCACCAGAAACCAGGCCACTAGAAGATGCAACATTCTGCAGTGAAGAACCAATAGGAAATAAGTGCATTAAGACAGAGTAACATCACTTGCAAACCAAGCTCCTGTTGCACAGAAAACTAACAAAGGCAAAACATAGAAATAGCCAAGTGATCAGAACTCATGCAGAGGAAGGAACTTTTCTCAGTTGTTCATAAAAGTAGCTTACCTGCAGAGATGGAACTTTCTCCTCACTCTGCTCCTGTTTTTGAGAGGAAGCATCAGCACCCTTCTCGGGATTTGTTTGAGAGGGTTCGCCCACCTTTAGAGATAGAACTTTGTCCCCTAAAACTTCACCAACAGGGCGTACCACAGGGGATCGGGATCTGTCTACACTCTTTCTACCATCGGGTGAACACCTTCTTAACTTTGATTCCATATTTGAAAACTTGCAGTTTTTAAACCCATCTTCTCGAACCCTATCATCAACAACTTCAAATCGAACAGGACTTCTGCCGTAGCCTCCATACCTTGAATTTTCTTGGGCATATCTCGGACTCCTTCTTTCATCATAGTAATATCTAAAACTCCTGTCATCACTTCTTCCACCAAGACCATATCTTTCACTGTGATGCCGTTCATGTCTGTCCTCATAATGTGCACTTCTCAATTCAATGCGAGATGCACTTACATTCTTTTCATTGGACTCCTCCTTATCAGTCTGCATTAAATATAAAAGAATTTGCACATTAGGAGCAGTTTTGATTGGATAATCACTCAGCAGAAACTTTCCCTCATCACATCATTGATAAGGTCAAAATTTATTAACTGTTGGTAACATTACATGCAAATATGTGATTAAGGTTGATGCTTCTTTCAATAAAACAACAATGATAATAGAGAAAAAAAAAATGAAATGTGACAAGAGCTTGCCATAAAATAACAAGGTTACCAATCTCAGTCTGGGGAGCTTGTCTGCACCCCTTTCACCAGTGTATTTTCTATCCACATAGACATGCTTGATAAAATCTCGAAGTCTATGAATATTACTGGGAAGCAGATACAAGTATCAGAAGACAATGGAACTCAGTACCCATAAATTAGCAAACAAGAGAACCAAGCTTACCTTGCATCAGGAAACAAATGACGCTGAGGATCCCACTCTTTAAAGTAAATTTGCTTTGCTCTCTGTGTATGAATTGGAGTTAGACATCATATTATTAGCATACAAGTATGTTTTTAAAATAGAAAGGACGGTATCACGGTTATCCACACCTCATTGCCCCCTGCTTGAAGAGCATTAACTTCTTCTGCATTAAACTTAGCCATTGATACTGACTTTACTCGATGAGTAAACTCTCGACTGTAATTCGTATAACTTAATTAGTATGCAAAAAACAAATGTCTATTGATTAGAGTTGAAAGTAATGTATTCATATGAATAGCGCTTATGTTTTATGAATCTGTGTGAGATGCACAAGTTGGGGAATTCCTGAAAAAAAAAAAAAAAAAAAAGACAAAAAAACAACAACTAAATAGTCAAGAGAGCCAGCCAACTTGGGCCAAACCCGGTCATTTCTCTAGAACAATAGCTAAGGGACCTGATACTACCACTTGGATCTGGAACCTACATGCTGATGCTCACGATTTTGATAACCATCCTAGTGATTTAGAGGAAATTTCTCGAAAAGTATTTAGTGCCAAAATAAATTTATGAGCATAATGTAAAGAGTCTAAATACTTACTGTACTCCACTACAGTTTGTACAGACGAATGTCCAGAAAGTTGTGCAGACATATTGTGGTCCCTGCTTGAAAGTCACATGTCAGGCCCAAATCAAATAACGTTACCATCACAAAATGTAGAAATTATAATCATATCATTAACCATCTCTGCAAGGATGATGTAAGAGAACATAAATTAGAATCTAGTTGCCTCAAGGAACGGTACAAGATATATTGTTCTCACTGAAAGATCTTGTTATGAGTTATCAAGTACTCATGGTTCTGTACAAGCAATTAAAGGATTATGTACCACCAGTCACTCCTCCAAATGATGATACCAACGTCTACCAGTTGGCCTCTTCCAAACTCCAGTGCCCCTAAAGCAACCAAATATATCTTTTTTCCCTCCTTAAGTATATCCTGTTAAGAGTTATCAAGTACAAGTGGTTCTGTCCAAGCAATTTAAGGATTATGTACCACCAGTCACTCCTCCAAATGATGATACCAGAGTCTACCCTCTTCCAAACTCCAATGCCGCTAAAGCAACCAAATATATATTTTCTCCTCCCTTTTGCTTCTCTGAGGGAAAATGTTTCCTCTGAAGGAAGAGTGAAGAAAGGAAAGTAGGCAAATGATATCAACAACAATAAGAAAAAGTCATAATTGGAATCATCCTGTTGATCAAAATTCTAGGCAGTCCCAGTTAAAACTATATTCACTCCCGTGTATTACTTTATCAATCTAAATAAACATTAATTACTCCAAAGTAAGTAGATTCCCAGACTCTACTAAGTAAAGTACGTGTAATTTAAGATATCACTACCCACTTTGTTTCTTCTCAAACATAGCTGTGAAGATATAATCTCATATTTACAATGGTAATATTTGCCAAAATCAGTCTCCATGTATTCCTTCTTACTGATTTTGTGAGTTTTAGATGTTGAGTATTTATGTTCTATTTGCTGCTGCAACATTCCTTTTGTATTTTTTGTGTACATGGGTGTCGCTCCTTAGCATCCTTCAGTAAATCTTTTACATAGGAAACAAATTAAATAGGGCCAGGTAGATCAGTAATCTAAAGGAGACAAAGTTGTCAAGAGCTAATAGACACAATCTCGGCTACTAGCATTGCACTCGGAGATACATAATAATATATAAAGGACATTGATAGAACTGTCTGCTTTCGACAAAGATCAATATAAGATTTATGATCGTGAAAGTTCAGGATAATCTAATATGAGGCTGATAAGAGTCAAAATGTTCAACACCTTCGAAATGGAAACATAATGCATTAGGCTCATACTCGTAAAAGAAACTAGCAGTAAAGTTTAATGCCTGTTCAGTAATTTTTAACTCCTTGATACAATTTTCATCCAAATAACCTGTATTTTTTTTCTTTTTTGAGTAGAAAAGAGATCCAAATAACTTAATGTTGTAGATTTCTCTAAGTATAGCGTCACATAATATTATGGACCCAACCAAAACAATATACTGAGATATCAACAGTCCGAATTGTCCTAAAATGATGTTCTTAAGATTTTTGTACAGGAACCAAATACCAGCATCAATTAAAAGTTAAGTCACCATAAATCCTCATAACTTCATAAGTAATCCGCAAAATATAGGCTAATGCAAAGAAATAATTTACTTTGTATAACAAAACAATCTATCCTTACAAGCTTAACTAGTCTCCATTAAAAGACAGTCATCTAAAGTTTCTTATTTGAACCTCGAATATTACTTTAATACCTCTCAATGCAATGTCAAGTTATCTCTTTATAGCATTCAGGGTAACCAAATTCTAGTTATAGTTTTCATGGTGTCAGGATTCTAGTCTAGTTATAAAAGGGGATGATAAAAAAATATGTCAGTTTTTCCATTTTCCTAAAAAAATGAGCAAATGACAGTTTCTCACAGTCATACTGCTATAAAGGACATCATGGTTAGGAAGAGAAAACTGCTTAAAAAGAAATTTATACCAAACTGTTGCAGTTGATACATCTTCGATTTCCGGGAAGTTTCAAAAGACTACGTATTGCCTTTTCACTTTTCTCATCTTCCTTCAATCGATTTCCCATCTTTCATATAATTAACTCCTTTTTTCCGCAACAACAATTCTACAACCAACAAGAAAGCAATTTATCATTCACTTATTACAGAAAAAAGACAAACAAACAATTTGGCTGTGTAAAGATCAACGTTTGTTATTTGTTTTTTTTTTTTTTTTTTTTTGCTTAATATTAGAACAAATTGAACAAAAGTACTACAAATCTTGTTAGAATATGAACCTGTTGATGACAAACAAAAAAATGGATATTGGCCCTTCGGCATTGAAAGAGAACCAAACCCTAGAAAATGGTAATTGTGAATAATGGAGGTGATGAACATTGATAGTAAAGCCCGGGTTCCGGAGCTCTGAGAAATTTGAGACGAACATGTGTACAAGTAATTCGGTTCTATTAGCTGAGATTCTGAGAGAAATAGAGAGGTAAGAGGGAAAGTTGCCGATAATAACGGTAACCCGACCTTTTTTGGGCGTTGAGTTCAACCGACATACAGTGAGCTGCAGGCAGAGGTTCTCGCTTTTTTCTTTTTGTTAAAAACTATTCGGCCCCGTTCGCAGTGTTGTGCGGGCTGCGTTCCTACTTTAGTAGTTGAAATGCTTTTCTCGGCCCAACTCGATGTATTTGTTTTTGGTTCGACAATGAAAAGTGACACCATCTTTCTCATAAACTCTTACTTTATTTTCAAGTTTTGATATACAATACCAAATTTTTTTATCAATTCAATCAACTATACTTCCATTCATTTCATTCATAACTAGATAATACAAAAACACTTCCATGAGAGATTTTCTTTGAATTTTTCATCTGAATTGAAGAAGAAAGAAATCATTGTCTTCTTTTTTTCCTCCTTCCAATTTCAATCTCTTCAGACAACATATACTTAAGCATATCCTTTTAGAGAAAGACAATGTTCGGATTCTAGCAATAGCGACTAGCTTTTTTATCAAGACAAGGTCATGTGGGTGCGTAGTCATATCAACAGCATAATCTTCTGAATCATACATATGTGCAAAAGTCTACCACTAGAAAGTGTACATGATAAAACAGTACTAAAATTCCGCTCAAAGTGGTGTTGTATTATTTTGGCCAACCACTATTTAATTTTCACTAGAAACTAGGTTAATGGGAGAAAGAGCTAAGAAGAGATGGGGCAAAAAGTAAAATAAAATCTGTACAGATATAGGTAACCAAAATCCCATAGACCCCTACCCGCAGGATCAGTGCAACAATAGCACTGAACTGAGCAGATCTCGAGCTGCCGGTGTAAGCAGCGCATTTCCGAAGCAACAGATTCTTCTCTACTCACTGCTCAAAACTATCGTGTTAGAAGTTCACTATGGAATACCTGAATAATGGCAAAGGCCACCTCTGTTGACAAAGTAAAACCAGACCCACGTCTAGCAAAACAATGCTGAACCCTTACTAGTCTGTGAAGCAGAACGTAAGCTGAAGGGATCTATGAAGTTCAGTGAGATCATATCAGTTTACGTCATATTGTACCCATCAAGATTTGAGTCTTCAGAAGAAGCTTTCATTGCTTCAGCAGTCATGAGAGCAACCACCGCCTTGTGAATTGCTAGGTCTGCTCTGTAAAGCAATCTCTGAGCTTTCTCTCTCTTGAGTTTAGCCATGTTAAGTGCATGCTGAGCAGCACCCGAGGCATCACGCAGCCTGAACTCATCAAGATCTGAACCAACCAACTGTTCAATGCCATGCCTCTGAGGCCCATCCAATTGATAGTGTCTCTGGCTTGGCCAGTCATAGTAGTCCAGATTCCATCGCCTAGTTCCATTTCGCTTGCCCAGTGTTCTCTGATTATAAGATGCCACTACATGCGCATCGCTAGGAGACATAAATGACCCAAGTTTCTTTGACTTACTCCTGTGAAGTTTTGGGATATGATTTCTATCAAACCCATCATTGCTCAATGAGAAATAGCCCATGCTGCCTGCATCCTGTGGTGAAAATATCCTTGGTGACATGTGTGGTAATGGGGAGTCATCCAAAGAATCATAGTTATGACCTGGGTATGCCACTTTTTCATCGCCAAAAGTAAACCCATTCAGTCTTCTTCCTGAGGCAACAGATACAATCAGATAAGGCAAAGGTCCATATATTGTTTAAAAGAAAATAATATCCTTTAAAATATGAAAAATCAATCAACTCACCAAAACAATGGTACCCGTCCTGATCACCTAAGATTGTATGCGCAGACAGTGAAAATTTCTTATGTGATCGTTGTTTTGATCCCCTGTTGGGTACTTCCAAACCCCTTGGTTTCAAACAAAAAGCAAACATGGGCGGCTTCTCCACAGCTGCTGTCTTATCCAGGTAACCGTTGGGAATGGAGGTACAATTCTTGGTCATAGCCAGTTCCCACTCTTTCACTTGTTGTTGATACTTTTCCCAAAGCGGTGGCTGAATAAACATAAGAATTGATATTTATAATCCATAATAAATAAATTAATAAAACAGAAAAGAAAGGAACTTACAGAGTTCAGTAGAAATACATGTTCAGTAAAGAAAAAGGTAAATTTCAGATACCTCATACTTGAAGTCAACATCACAAACCTTGTGTTCCAGTCTGTTTAATTACAACCAAAAACATTTAAATACTACTGGTTCAAACTTTCCTTTACCAGAAAGACTTGAACCCTTGACCAAGGGTAAGGCCATAACAGCTCTTACCACGAGTGTTCAAGAATGCTAGTATACTACTGGTTCAAACTGATCCTTCAAGCTGACATCCATCACCTGGCGATTGAATCTTGTCTCTTTACAACTCAAGTGATTATTTGATACATGATTTAGCACTAAAATTATTTTCCTTCAATCAAGACCATAAAGCATTCAAACAAGAACTATCTAAGGATAATAAAATGTAAACCACCTTAATCTAAACCCAACTACATCATTTTTTGCATTATCATAGGAAAGCTCTTTTAAGGGACAAGGAACCTGAGCTGGAAGTAAATCTACTAAGCAAGGCTTGGTTACTATCGTGACATTTGGCCAGCTCTACAATCTATGCATGACATCAACCATCAGCACAAGTAAACTGTAATATAGGCAAGGCTAAAGCAGCAATCGATTTCAAGAATCTGCTGGAATAAATTACAAAATGTTCTTCATGCTGACAAATAGCCTGTATTCAATACCAGAAAAAAAAACACTACAATATCATGAATAATAAAAGGTTAATTTGGTACTGTACCTGAAAATGACGTATTAAAGCCATTCCCTTCTTCTGCCTTTTCTTATGCCAGTGCTCATATATTGTTTTCACTACATGCAAGGGCCCAATGTCATCCATGAGCTCTTCTATTTCATCAGAAGTAAACTGGTCGTGCTGTTGAGCATATGCAGCCTTTTCAAACATGTCTATTGTCTTCTCAAACATTTCTTTTGAGATCTCCCCCAAACAGTAGTTTTCTGTTTCACCAGAATCGTGAATGCTCATAATCCACTGCTCATCATCAGTATCCATGTCATACAAGACACGTGATGGATCCAGAGCCCTCTCAACATCTGTTTCAATTTGCCTGAAGTACTTAGAACTACGAACAAAAGGTATTTCAGGTCTATTTTCATCATTTTCCTCTATCAAGCGAACCCCAGGAATAGGAATATTTTTAACTGAAGCAGCACGGAAGTTCCGATTGTAGCACTCCTCATGCATCTCCTTGAAAAGACCCCACTGGCTCCTATCAGGAAACTCCAAGATCCAGTCCTTTCCTCCTTTCCACATCATAGCATGTGTATAGCGATTTGTTGATCCTGGCTGCAGAAACTGATGCGCTTTATATGAATACTTCGTAATTCCTGAGAGTTTTACAGCAAGTTTCCACTCATTATGATCAAAGAGCTCAAGAGCAATCTGTGCCCCACATTCTCTCCACCCTCTATCACCAAGGGTAACTAGAACATTTGCATCACAAGATAAAGACTCCAAGTTCTTTTCCGAAACTCTACAAGCATCCAATGACTTCTTGTCATTTGCTCTCCTAATTCGCCTGTTAGGGAGACCTTTCTGGTGATGGCTTCTATGCCTTGAGCTATAATCAAAATCCCCAAAAGGCAATGAATATGAGACCTGAGTTCGTGGTTTCTTTGGCCCATTGCTAAAACCATTAAGCAAAAAGTCAGCTTTTCCATCTGACCATCCATGTGACGGGAATCCAAATGATGAGGAACTAGTTCTATTTCGATGGCAGGTACTTCTGGGAGCAGTTGGATTGGGGCTTGGGATGAAGCCACCATTCATATTCCAACACATATCAGTAGATTGTTGAGCACCATTAAATTCACTGTTCACCGGCTTCTCAATTTGGTGAGCTGATGGAATTTCAACACTGATACCATCCAAAAGAGAAAGAGAACCATTATCAGCCTTGCCCCTGTTGACTAAAGGACTAGGTAAAGTGCGTGGTTCTAACTCTGACTGGTTGGTTTTCCACTTCTGCAGTTGACTGTTACCAACTTTTTCAGAGCAGTGGGAACCAGCAGAAGGTTCAGCGCCATTAAGACCGACATTTTGGAAATCCTGAGGCAAAGCTCGACCATCACAAACAATGGGATTGCGTAGCAACTCTTGTCTAGCACAAGATAACCATCCATCACAACCAGCATGCTTTGATGAAGCCATTAAATTGTTTTCAACAATAACCTCCGAATCTCTATTAGAGCAATCATCCACACTAGAGCTATCATCTGTTATTAAACAACTGGGGTTTTCTAGGTCTTCTACCTCTACATTGTCATGAAAGCTGATATGAGCCACTGAATGCTCCATGAGCAATTTGAGATGTAAACTAAGAAAAAATGTAGGTGCGGCAGCAAAAGAAAGACCAAAGGGAGGAAGCTTTCTGTACATCTTGTCAGAATTAGTATACTGACTGGTACTGCCATGAGTGGATTCTCTGTAAACACCCATGATATTAATCCTCTGTCTAAACCTTTTCTGCATGACCTGCTAGTTCAAACTTAAATAGGTAAGTACCAGACAAATGCCATTTAAATTAACTCGAGTTACTAATTTCTGAATGCCTTACTAATGCATAAAAATTAAAAACCAAAATAAAATCAATTCAACCTTGTTTTATTGATATTAGATATAAATGCTTGCATGAAAAATTAAAAAGCAACAGTTAAATACAAACTTGAGTACAATTTTATAAATAAGTGGGGGAATGGGTTTTGAAAGGGATTGGGGAAGGGAAGAAGTGAGGGCTGAGAATACAAATTATTATCAGTAAATACGGGCAAAGTACCTTAGACAAGGAGGATTCAGCAGCAATGGACGTAACAGGCAACTCATTTGAACCATTTTGAAGTGCTAGGATATTATCATACGTGCATTCAGGGAGAGGTAACTGCTTGCTAAGCAAACAATACCTCTTAAGTTTATGATCAAGGTACATCCACTTGGAATTCTTCAGTCTGGAGAAATTGTAGAATGCAAACACAAGCTGCTTTCTAAAATATTGATAACAAGAGAACTTGAATCTGATAGATGTAACAGGTAACTGTACGTCAACATACTTCACCTGGTCTACAGCTTCACGAAATACTGTTAAAATGAGAAAGACAAAGGCTATAGCCTTCTTCAAGGAACCTTCAAACAAAAGAAGCCTCAACCCAACCACATTATCAACAAAAAGCATCTCTAATTGAACCCTTGGCCACTTGGCCATCACCGTACCACAATGATGCAGAATGACAGCATGGACCAACCACAAGTTCTCATATTCAAATGAGTTCTTCAGGACTGAATAAATTGGGAAGCTTATCTCAAACCTGGACGTCAGTTGTTCAGTGGCCATCTGGGTGGACCACAAAGGTCCATCAGCTTCCATCCTTCCCTGAGAAACATCATCTTCTAAAACAGCTACCCTAGCAGCAACAGGGACAAAGAAAGAAACAGAACCATGTGCCCTTCTAGTGAGATGATTCTTGTCAGATGTATGAGGTGATTCTGGACCTGACTTGCAAAACCGCCTCCTAAAATAGACAATTGGGGGTTTGTTATTTTTGGTGCAAATGGTGTACTGTGATGAGGGCTTTGCTCCCCTAGCAGCATCAGCTAAATTTTCTTGTAACAAAGAATCAATGCATGAATTACTGTTACCCCTTCTCAAGTAACCGTTGGCCAAATAACCATGTACATTGACAGCTTCATCAGAGGACAATGCTGGTGCCAGACCCAGAGACGGCCCGGATGATTTCTGTTTCTTATTTCCATTTGATGGAGAAGATTTAACCCGATGAGAAGATCGAGCCAACCAAGAGATTATTGGTTCTGAGTCCATGTTATTTCCAACACATCTATCATCCTCTATACTTAGTCCTCTTCTTTGCCTTTCTTTCCTTGGCTTCATGTTTCTCTTTTGGTGGTCAGAACTTCTATTTTTCATCACAGATTTTTTCCTTTCTGCCCTGCCAGGACCTTCACTAGGAAGCAGCAGGAGTTTAAACCTCTCATTTTCGAGATTAATCCATTCTTCATCTCGATCATCATATTTGACATGATGAAGCTTTCTTTCTTTGTCATAGTCATTGACAAGGCCATAGTACCAACTTTGATCCAAAGGCCAAAAAACCTTAATCTTTCTGTTCAATACCCAGTATGCATCCATATCCCCAATGCACATTTCATAAAAATGGCGCCTCTTCCTTGAGTTACCTTTCTCCTTCCGTTGCCTTCGTGGCCTCAATACTCTATCAGCAGCATCAACTGATGCAGATCTTGACCTTGTTAAAGACTTGGATGCATGGCTACCCACATTCGGACTAGAAGTTAACGAAAAAGACAAACCATCTGCAGGAGGCTTGCTACTTGAATTTAAGCCTGTACAGCTCGGATCAAACCTTGAAGATAGCATCCTTGCTGCGTTTTCTTCAAGATTCTCATCATCATACTCCTGTGCATCATTGCATACCTTACTATTATCAAGCAAAGGATCAGCCTTCTTACCACGACACCCATCAGGAACCAAAACCTTCCTCTTTCTATGATTCCGACCAGACTTCTTTAAAGACAAATCACCATTATTTACAACTGAATCACTGGCTAGATCGTCTTTTTCTTTGAAATGCAGGATTGAGTTCTGCTCACTACCCCTATTTTCCTTGAAATCGTCAAAATCTTTCTTCAGTTTAACCTCAGCAGGCTCACTCCGAGTGTCCAAGTCATCCTTACCTAACTTAGGTATCTGATCAACAAGGTCACCTTTAATACTAGACTGAGTAGCCCCATTCAGTGCTTGACCATCTTCGAATTTCTTCCTCCTCACAAAACCGCGCTTACGCTTTGGAATCCTAATGACATCACCATCCAGACTAAGAGAACCTATATTACACCCACCATTGCCATTTGATTTCTGACTCAAGCCCAACTTCCATTCATGTGAATCCTGCCAACCAGAACTCGACCCACCATGACATTCTTCGCCAACAACTTTGCTGTTACCATTAACGTTTTGTAAGCTACTTAAAGAAACTTCCTTCCTACTCTTCTTCTTCTTGTGACTCTTTTCATCACTGCCTTTGAGACTACCATTTTTCCTCTTTACACTGCCCTTAGGGCTATCATGTTTCTTCTTCAATTTCTCGTTTTGAGTATCTTTAGTCACTTTAGATTTATACAGACTTTTAAGATCCAAAGATCTCGATTTTTTGGGAATTTCTGTGCCATGTGAGTTTTCTACTCTATTTTCCATCAACAATCCCTAACTCCAAACGCCCAATTCAATAATTCACAATTATCATATTCCATCCTACATACCTGTTACAGATCTGCAACCACAGTTACCAGAACTCTCTAGCCACCTTGAATTTGAACTGAAATGCTCCTTCTCAATCGTGGTACGCCCGCGTTCCAGAACGGAAAAATCAACGTTCGACAGGTGAATCAAGAGAAAGTCCCATAGAAGATTCGATCGGTGCCGGGGTATAAAATCGTCCGTCGGTGATATGCGTGTGGTTGTTGAAATTTCTGGAGGACATAGAGATCGAAAAAAAGAGGTGGTGGTTGTGGCGCCGCTTCGGTGCTGTGTGTAAAGGGGAGGAAGGAGACGATGGTGAACACGAGATTTGAGATTCTGAATTTCCTAATTTTTTATTAATTTAAAAATTGCTGGAAACTAGAAACTGTGTCGTTTAAGCTATGGAAGTTAATGGCTCGTGGGCTGGCTGACATGGGTGCTTATTATGTCAAATTTTGGCGGGTTGGCCCATCAGCGAGGAAATTAAATAAGTCGATTACTTTATTGGATGCCGATTGGATGGGCTTTCAGTTCAATTATTAAAAACGTATTTAGTTAATAAATAATTTAATTTCTGTCTCTTTTGGTCTTTTGCGACGAGGTCAATGCCACGAGCTTGCAACAAAATATTCTCAATACGACGAAAAAAATATCAAATACGATAAATTTGTTCTAATTGAATTTTAGTAATATAAATTATTCATAATTATTATTAATTTTTCAAAAATATATGGTATAAGAAGTTATATAAACTATATTATATATTATTTAGTTTAGTATATGATATGATCATTAATAAAAGAATAAGGCTTTCTCTTAAATACTTATATTTTATAAACTTTAACATTTTCTATCACTTTCATAATTTGACATTTTCAATTATACATATATAATTAATTTTTTTGAGACAATAATAAATTTATTCTATACATATTTTTATTTCAATTATAAGAACTAAAATTAATATGAAAAAATATAAATAAAATATTAATCTATCTTAAAATTAAAAGTTTTAATTTAACCTACTAAAATTAGTAAATAAAAATATTAAGCTCAAATTTTATCATTGTGTTTTTTGTGAAGCTTTGTTGATCGGGGTATTATCATCGACATATTTTATATTATTGTTTTATTTGATATAATAGATTCTCCATGTTTTAATTAAAAGAATACAATTTCATAATTATACCCTCTATTTGTACAAAAAATATATATATGTATTAAAAAATTTAAATATACTGAATTGTATAAAATGGTTTTAACTGAATACATTCTATTTTATTTGGTTTCAAATAACCATTACATTACTTGAGGGTGGCAGTACATTTCAGCCTATATTTCAATCCTGCGTAACCTCACAAGTCACAGCCTGTTCTTGTTAAAGAATCTTTTGTCAAATTCGTTGCTGCTTGCTCCTCCTTCTCGTCGTCATGTTCTCAATTCAGACATTCGCAACAACTTACAGTCGTATCCATATCATTCTCAGATTAGATCTAGGGTTTTTCTCGCTCTGTTCCTGAGTTTTGCGCTGCCGAAATTTCATTCGGTTTGGGAATAAGGTTCAGGGTTCTGGGATTTTGGATCTCGGATTTGTGAAGGTAATTGATAGCTATAATCAGTTTTTTTTTTTTAAATGGTTATGCCGCTGAAGATCATACTTGGCGTTGTTGTATGTTGCTTTCGAAGAAAGGGCTTGCTTTAGATGATCCAATTTTTGTTACTACATAAATTTTAGCTATAATTTGATATATTTTGTATGATTTTTTGGCTTTTCTAGGGGCTTATGCTTGAATAGAATCTTGATTTGGGGAAGTAGGGGAAAATGAATGTGAAATCGGGGCAATCGTCATTCCGGGATCGGACACATGAGTTCCAGGGAGTAGCAGAGAAGCTGAAGAAGTCATTTTCTTCAGGGCCAGGGCCAAGGCCAAATGGACCAAGTAGTAGTTCAAAATCGGAGGAACAGCGATCTGCTGTTGCAATTCAGTCAGAGTTCAATAAAAGGGCTTCAAAGATTGGGTATGGGATACATCAAACATCACAGAAGCTTGCTAAGCTGGCCAAGTGTAAGTATTTGAGATAAAATTGCTACTCTAATTGTTAACTAAGTTATTTGTGGCGCACACATTTTTTTTACTACAGCTGTTAAACTAAGAAGATGAAACTGGGTTCATGTCTGTAGTTGCAGTTGCAAATTTGAAATTATGACTTATTGGTGGTAGTTATCCCTGGCCATATGATTACACATATTGAATCTGATGCTGCTTTCATGATCAATTTCCTTAATTGGCTATACTCCTCTGTATCAATGTCAAATTTACCTTTAGAATAGTTAATTCAGTAGCTTGCTAATTTTGCCACCTAAATTAAACAAAACTTCTTTAGGTTGCGAATTGTTGATTTGTATTTTTCTTGTTGACCAGTTTTGACTTAATAAAGATGTGAATTATTAATTTACATTAAAAATCTGAGTTATATACATTTATTTTACGGAGATATGTCACATGTATATTTCTGTGCATCCTCTGCAATAGTTTCATATGCATACACCTGGTTTAGGTTCTTTAATTTTTATAATTGCCGATCCTGTTGTTTCCTATAGTTACCTTGGTTTACACCTGAGGATAGTTTTGATGTTTAATAACAATGCTTGGTGGTTCCATATAACCTAAATCACCAACTATTAATCATGCGATATGTAGTATCTCTTGATATATAATATACTACAATGTCAACGAAATCAAATTAGTTGCTCCTTGGTACCACATAGATTTCTCAGCAACTTAGGGCTAGTTTAGTATGGAGAAACAACAATTCCATGGAATGAACATTTTTTCGTTTGATATGTTTTTAGCCTTAAAATACTCATTCTATTCCGGTTATTTTATTCCATAGAAGTAGTAATTTTCAAACCCACATAGGGGTGTGATTGTTCATTCCTACTTCTATGAAATCGGTTTAGTTCAGTTAAATGACATAAAAATCATTATGTCACATAAAATAAAAAATTGAATATTAATAAAATAATAATACTATAAATAAATTAAATATATTTATTATTTAATTTAGTCAAAGACAAAAATATCATTCATATTACATTAAATAATATAAAATCATATAAAATAAAAATAAAAATTTGTATATTAAAACAATAATAAATCAATTTATTTTAGTTAAATGACAAAAATATCATTCATATTATAATAAATAATATAATTATAAATAAATAAATTAGTTAAGTAATTTTGAACTAAAATATTAATATTAATAAATAAATAAAATAATAAAAAAATAAATATAAGTAATAATAATAATTAATTAATAAAAAATAAAAAATTAATATAAAAAATTAAGAATATATATTTCATAAATTGTTTTATTTTTATTATTTTATCTATAAAGGGATGTTTTTGTCATTTTAACATAATTTTTATATTATTTCATGTCTAAAAACTACGTAAAAAATAAGTAAATAAAGTGGAATGATTATTCCTCACCAAATCTACCAAATAATAGAATGGAATGATCATTCCGTTCCACTTACATTCCATTCTCATTCCCTTTCCCATTTTAATTTCGCAAAAATCATTATTGCATACCAAACTAGCCTTTATTGTGCATGTTGGTTTTGAATTGTTCTCCGTGCAATAATAACATGGACTCATGGAGTTAAGTTGAGGTGAGAATAATTGCCACCCAATTTGATACAGTTCCATTCTAAAATATATCTCTACTGCCTCTGTCAGTTAAGTAAAGGTGAGAATAATTGCCACCCAATTTGATACAGTTCCATTCTAAACTATATCTCTACTGCCTCTGTCAGTTAAGTTGAGGTGAGAATAATACATACTCAAGGTGTTTCAGTTGGCACAAAACATATGTTATTGGTGTTCAATTTCTATCTTCAATAAAATTATCAAATTTTGTACTGAAATCTTACTTTTTAAAGAGATAACCTGAATTGTACATCTTGCATTTCTGCGAGCAGTTCAATATTATAATGACAAAGATTGGAGATTTTTTTAATTTAAATTGGAAAAAGGATGAATCAGACTAACTTCAGCACATGTGATTCTTGGTGAGACGGGTGGCTTACCCTGTTGTTTTTATTACAGTGGCAAAGAGGACTTCGGTTTTTGATGACCCTACCTTGGAGATCCAGGAGCTTACATCAGTTATCAAGCAGGATATTACTGCACTGAACTCTGCAGTTGTGGATCTTCAGCTACTCTGCAACTCTAGAAGCGAGAGTGAAAATATGTCTAGTGACACTACTAGTCATTCAACCACAGTTGTAGATGACCTGAAAAATCGGTTAATGAGCACCACAAAAGAGTTCAAGGAAGTCCTGACCATGCGGACCGAGGTAAAGCCTTATTGTTACATTGTGTTACATGTTCACTGAGGCTGACTTGGTGTGACCCTGCTTCTTCTGCCTCATAGCTCCTTGAGGTGTTTTGCTAAACTAATCCTATCCTCTTATTTTATATAGAACTTGAAGGTTCATGAGAGCAGAAGACAATTGTTTTCTTCCACTGCTTCGAAGGATTCTGCAAATCCTTTTGTTCGCCAGCGTCCCTTGGCTGCAAGGTCGGCTGCTAGTGCCTCAAATGCACCTCCTCCTCCATGGGCTAACGGGTCTCCATCTTCATCGCAGTTGTTGCAAAAGTAAGATTCTCTCCGATGTGGTTCTGGTTAGCAATACATTTTCTGTTTGCTGGTTCTGCATTGGTTATACAGGAAGATAATTTGAATGAGATAAATCTTGTTAAACGAGGTGTATTTCTTAATTTACCTATCTATCATGCATGATTAAATTATTTACTATAATAATATCTTGAGTTTTATCATGGAACTGGTCTCTTCTGTTGTCAATAGTGCTTGGAGAATACCTGAAACTTTTGCACTGTATTACAACACTTCCCCCTTTTTTTTCTTATTCATTAGTAAACATTGAGAACTCCCCCACCACATGACTGTCAAGTATCTGGTATTCTTCATACAGCTGCAGAACAACTTGTGGAAATTTTTTTCCTCTTGTTGCTGCCATTTTCTTTGTTCATTTGATTTTTGGATGGAAAGAAATTCTAAACCTGGGATTATTGATTCAATTCTTACTTGTGTTTTGAATATTTAAGCTTCGATTTTTATCATCCTAATTGTCAGTAATGCTGTTAGTTTTTTGTAGGGATTAGCTGAGGTAGCTCTGGAAATTAGTATTTCTGTTTGAACTTCTCTTCTTCTTTTTTGGCTTCTATATTTGTAGGAAACAGATGGATGGGGAGAGTCAACCATTGCTACAGCAGCATCAACAACAGCAGCAGCAGCAGCAGCAGATGGTCCCATTGCAAGATAATTACATGCAAAGCAGAGCTGAAGCTCTTCAGAATGTGGAGTCCACTATTCATGAGCTGAGCAACATCTTTAACCAACTTGCAACTCTGGTTTCTCAACAAGGAGAGATTGCTATCAGGTTTTTTTATGGTTCCTTGTTGTGCGGCACATACTTTTAATTGTTACTCATCCCTGTATTCCAATTTATACACACATTTTATACTACTACTGATTTTTCAATTCTTATCATGTTATACGGATTATCATTATCAACTGAACCTTAGGCATGTTTTGTGACTTATGAGATGAGTTTGGGGGATTGACTAAGCTTTGCACAGGTTGCCTATGCTAATGTGAGGACAGGTAGGCTTAAGCATCTAACAAAATGGCTTAGCGCTGACAATTCATTCATATGGAAACTCCAATAGATTTATTCATGCAATCCTACATTCTTTGTCATATAGAAAATCTAGCTTGGGGTTTTTAACAGTTATAAATCACAACGTTTTGAGGAACTATCATCTGAGAGCAACACCTGTTAAATTCTTACTTTTTTTCTTTCTCCTGCATCATCATACTGGAATATAGAATGTTTCTTATCAATCTCACCTCTTTCTGTACATATCGATTGATTATCTTTGGGCATATGTACTGTTGAGTGTTTGGGGTTTTAGAAAGATATATGGAAGTTGTTCAGTAGTTAGTGCCTACCTTAATGAATTTTAATGACAATTTGCTGATGATAGTAGTTGATAGGAATTCAAAAACAGTTTCAGTAGATGTTTGTACCACCTGCATTGGATTGGTTGACCGAGACAACTGCATGCTAGCAAGGTGGATTGGTTTCACTAGATTTATGATCATCAGGGGGTGTTTTCATTGCAGGATTGATGAGAACATGGATGATTCATTGGCAAATGTAGAGGGGGCTCAAGGGGCTTTGTTGAAGTATCTCAACAGCATATCTTCCAATAGGTGGCTGATGATCAAGATATTCTTTGTATTAGTTTTTTTCCTTATGGTTTTCCTATTTTTTGTGGCATAGCCATTGCAAAGACAGACAACTTAAAAGGGAAGACAAAACTCACTGCCATTTTACTGGTGATATGCCTTTTATATTCTTTTCATATATATTTTTTCTTTTAACCAATTTATCCGTGAGCGCAGAGCTATGTTAGCACCCAGTTTACCAAATTTGATACATGTATGCAGGGGTGTATGTTACTGTACAAGGTGTTGGAAACATTGAGAATTGCAAAAGCTATGTACCATTTCTTATCCTCTTGATTGTAATTGTTACATACAGGACTAAAGAAGGCTTTTCTGATTGTTTTCATAAACGTATTTGGTAAGATAAAATTAAGGGTCAGTTGACATTTGTTACATGATTTGTTCCCTTAATCTGTGTTATGATTTTCAATTCGTCTTCAATTTAAAAAATGTTCTATTTAACTACTTTAGTGATGCTAATGAACTTAATAAATTTAACTTTATTTTGAGATCTAAAAGATTGAGATTTGGTTAATTGGATTTATTTTTAATTATTATGCCCAAGCATTTATTCTAAAAAAATTGAACGATGGTGTATATTCATGGGGTTTCTAATACTCTAGTTGAAATCAAATATGTTTCCTATGAAATATTAAATTTGAGTCGCCAATGAAATGGTGTTTGGCTTACTTGTTCTAAATTCATTGGGTTTCTAATACTTAAAAAGAAAACTTGATTCTCCTTATTTAATATTTGATTTTCTTAATCTTCATCATAATTTCTCTCATAATCACTTAATAAGTCAATTTCCATTAGACTAAAAAGAACCACAGCCCTTTGACAATTTTCGACCAATTTCTTCTGTTACATGGCCCTTCACCGTCTGGATTCTGAAACAGAGACAAGCCATTGTTCCTCTATCGTCCCACAGACCAATTAAACCCTAGTTTATCTAAATCTTTCTATCATCGAAATCCTAACCTGGGTTTGTTTCCATTACAGGGTTCGCAAATCTCTGTTGTCCCATAGCTACTGATTATTATCCATTAAAAATAATTTATTTTTGAGACAAATTTTGTTTCTTCCCTATATGGCTATATCTGTATTTTGGATGAAGTCGTGAAATTTTTGTTCATCGAATAACCTATTGCAAGGAACTATTTTTTATTTGGAATTACACAATACCACGAGTTTACCAACGATAAACTAGTAATTTGAACCACATAATTTACCAAAAAAACCTATACTTGGTACCCGCATTTTCGTTAATTCTTCATCTCTGCACCTTTATCTGATTTGGGTAGAGGGAAATGGTAGGAGGTGGAAGCAGGAGAGATGAAGGGTCGTTGGTGATCAACAAGTCGAATGTATTTGCTGCTCTCGAAACTCCCAGGAAGAAAAAGAACAAGGGGTCGTCTAAATCGCAAGCTCAATCTAAGGAGCCAGAGCCATAGGTATTCTGGGCTCCTACTCCGTTAAACTCGAAATCGTGGGCTGATGTTGATGACGATGATGCTAACACTGCCCCGCTCCAGTCTGTCTGCGGGGCTTGGGAGTCACAGCAGAGTAAGGAGAACAATGTGGAGGTGGGTAATGTATTGTTTGTGTTCCTGATTTTATGTTGTTATTTATATAATGTGTTGCTACATGTGGTTAAATTATAGGAGTGACTTTGTGTGAGTTAATGCTGAAGTTCAGGGAACTAAGCCACTTTGATGAAATTTATTGATTTTGGATGGAATCGTTTGATGCTTATGTTGATATTAGAACTTAGACATAAAAATGATCAACTTCTTCTGTTTGTTGTATTTCTTACAACTTTCAATGATGTCAAGGATATTTTGAAATATTAAACGGGCTTGTTTACATTTTTTATGTTGCTCATCATGGAGATGATCTGTGGTAATTGTTAAAACTACTCAGCTTGTTTTTGAAGCTTTTCTTCTTATTTTGTTATTATGCATTTATGATAGCATGTTTTTTGTGTAATTAGGACGATAATTTGCTTTTTCTGATTATGTTGGTGAAATTATTTAGAAAAAGGAGTCTTTAGAGTTGGGCGTCTTAAAGCTGGTTATATGGACCATTTTGTGTACCAAGGAAGCTATGTAAAAATTTATGTATTTGATGGACAGATGAAAACTTTTGTGCACAAAATATTGCAGAGAATGGTTAATGACTGTCAACTGATAGTTTATGTTGGTAAGGAACATAGGCGGATGACAATGTTATAGTTTTTTGGAGGGAAAGACAATAGCCACTCGCAGTAATTACAGAAATATGAAAAGGGGACCTTTTATAACGTGGAGCAACCAATTCATTGTTTTCATGTTTTTTTTCTTTGTATAGAATTGTTTAATGACTGTGGGTTGGCTAAGCTAGCTTTCCCTTGTTTGATTGGCTGAGTGTCCTAATAACTTTGCAATTTTCTTTACATTTGAAAGATATAGGGAAGCCTAAGTGTGTGCAGCGCATGCATATCCTTTACACTCACACCGTTACATTCATACTGCCATTGCTTTTTGAATTCCGTGTTAAGTTTTGAAGTTGACTTCTATTGTTATCTTTTCTTATCATAGAGCAAAAGTTAAAATTAATGTTGTTAACCTCGAAAAATTACTTGTAGAGCTTATGGTGATATTTGTCAATTTTTTTTTTAATTCAATGAGTTCACATTCATGGATATACTGAATGATATTTAGGAGGAATAGGAGTTAAATCCCATATATCTCTTTATGCCTAGGAAAAAGAGTATTAAAGTGTTAGTGTAACCTTAGTCAAAGACTCGAGGCAAAAGGACTTCTGACATCTTTCTGGTTTTGCTACTCTTGTTCTCTGATCAGCTATGATGTTAGTCTATTTTGATATGCTGGTTTGCCTGTTCTTTCCATGATGTGACAAGCCAAGTTTAGCCGGTTTTCAGTTGTTCTGTCCATGTTTGTTAGTCTATCAATTTTATGTGTACATAAATATTGGGTAGTTTTGGAACTAGTGGAATGAGGTAGCTGTGCCTTCATCTTGAGGAGAACAGATAGCATTATTTCTGAATACTAATTGGTCTGTTGTGGTTACTTATATTGGTACTTTAGAACTTAGAAAACTGTGGTAGCGAGTATGCTTTGATGTTCTTCTTTTGCTTCATATGAGTGTATGACTCAAATTGGTGGCAAAATTCTGTAATGTTCGATTAGAAATTTTATAATAGGTTTTCTCTCTCGTATCACAGGATAGTGAGACTGAAGAAGATGTGTTAGATGAAGGGGATGATGAAGGAGAGGAAGAGCATGAGCATGAGCCAGAGGTTTCTATGCACCCTGAGCCTGAGGTTAGTAAGCCTACTGAAGTTAATGTGGCACCTAAGGAGGCCGAGAGACAGCTCTCGAAAAAAGAAAGGAAGAAGAAGGAACTTTCAGAGCTTGAGGCCCTTCTGGCTGATTTTGGAGTTACTCAGAAAGAGAGCAATGGTGAGTCAAGTGGTAACTTTGAACAACTGCTTGAGAAAAGCTCTTCTCTTCTAGTTATCTGCCTATTATTGATTTTGAGTGCCATTTTATGCTGATAGTTTCTATTTTGTTCCAGAAAATAATGGGATTTTGAAAGAATGTAATTTTATATTTGAAGACCAGGTTGTTATGTCCTTCCATCGTCAGCAAGTTCCATGTTATTATAGGAAGTTGCTTTTGTAATATTAAGTTCTCAGTCCATCTCTCTCGTACAGTTGTCACGTGTTTGGGGTTAGATTATTTTAATCGTATAGCTTCTATTTTTAACAAAACCACTGTTGTTTGTTCACACAGTAGTCAGCATTGGAAAACCTGAAACTGTATGCATGTCAAGAAGCAAATAATTGCAATCAACCTTTATTGGTGAATCTTGATTACACTAAGACATTTGTAAAATCGTTCTGCAGGTGTTCCACAGGAAAAAAAAGATGCTAATGGAGAGAAGGAAAGTGCCGCAGCAGGGTCAAAAAATGCCAAAAAGAAGAAAAAGAAGGATAAAGCTGCAAAGGAGGTGAAAGAATCTCAGGATCAACCCAACAATGCAGATGCAAGTAATGGGCCCGATGTAGGCGAAGGATCTGAGCAGGCAGATGAGGATTCATCTGCTGTTGATGTCAAAGAGCATCTAAAGAAGGTGACAT
Organism: Quillaja saponaria; assembly: GCA_029379385.1. Classification (NCBI taxonomy): domain Eukaryota; kingdom Viridiplantae; phylum Streptophyta; class Magnoliopsida; order Fabales; family Quillajaceae; genus Quillaja; species Quillaja saponaria. The sequence goes on from CM055610.1 coordinate 24,106,801, forward strand.
CCATAAAGAAGAAGAAATCTAGTAAAGAAATGGATGCTGCTGCAAGAGCGTCTGCTGCCCAAGAGGCTGCTGCAAGGAGTGCAAGGCTTGCTGCAGCAAAGAAGAAAGTGAAGAACCATTACAACCAGCAGCCAGTTCGGTAAAAAAGAAACCCTGTCCATCAACATTGATACATGGACATGCATTTCCTCTTGTTCATATGAAAATGCTGAATAAACAGTGGGCCTTTGCCTCTAGTTTTTGAAAGATGACTTGCAGTTTACTGCCATGGACTGGAGTTTTTCTTCTGGCGTTTTGGAACTTATGCGCTAGCTCGTTTTTCATGGTAGCTGTTAGTCAAAACTACATAGCTGTGTATTAGTTTTTTCACTCCACTTGGTCGTTATTGCAGGCACATTAGGTTCGTTGAGTAATTAAAGCAATTTATTTTGGAGTTTTTATTTGAAGAGCTTGATCTAAAATCTTTCAAGGCAGCACCCCCAAGATTTTTGACAAACATTTTCTTAGGATGCCTAATTTTGAGAAAACAACACATAAGTTCACATAACCTAATTTGCCTTAACATGTAAACAAAAATACTAAAACAATTTTACTTAAGAACACTAAACAATTTTTTTGAATGTTTGTAGTAGATTGATTAACATATTACACTATTAGTTGATAAAATATTATGTTGTTATTCTCAATTTTTATAGTGTTTTTGGAATCACTTAAAAAGTAAAATTAATTTTAATGTAATTTATTTCAAATGAATTTTTTAGTTTGAAATAAAAAATTATAATTATAGAATTTAGTTAATTTAAAATAAGAATAAAAAAATATTTTAGTTATAAAAGATTAGAGTTAATAAGAATGAAAAAGTTATTTTGCTTATAAACTATGTTATATTAATTCTAAATGAATTTTACAAAAATTTAACCTATTTTGCTTAGAAATTAAAATTAAAATGTTTAATAATTTTAAATCAATTTTATTTACAATTTATAGAAATTCATTCATTCCAAAACACAGAAAACATAAAATCCATTCCAGATCAATTGAATTTCATATATATTTTTTTTCTAGTTCCAAAGCACTGCTACAATTTGAATTCTCTAATAAATTTTTATTTTTTAAAAAAATTGCTAATTGTCAATCGCCAGAGGAAACAAAGGGGGTTAGATTGCAAATTGCAAATAAGTAAACTTGGTCCTCTACAATATTCGAAAATATACTACAACGAAGTAAACAGCACCGTTCCCTGTAAACCCATCTCGGCGACTCCTATAAAGCCTCCTATTTCGTGTTTTTTCCATTACGTTATCTTTTAGCCTTGCCCTCTGATTTCTGAAACGGAAACTAAATCTCGGATCTTTTCCCTTTCTTTTTCAGGCATTCTCTTTCTTCCCATAAACCAATCAAACCCTAATCTTGTCCTTTTATTTTTATTTTTTATGCAAGTCTTGCTATCATCCAAACCCTAATCTGGATTTATCTCCATTTAGGCTTTGTCGAATCCTTGATCTCGAAGAGTTTCTGATTAAGAAATTGGCCTTTTTTCCCTTAAAAGACAGAAATTTTGTTTCTTCCTATTTGTATTTTGGATAAGGTCGTTAAATCATTGTTTATCGAATAAGTTGTTGCGAGGAACTGTTTTGATTTGAAAAATTCACAACCTGCGAGGTTACCCACGTTAGACTTGCAATCCGAGCCACATATTTTATCTAAATTTTACTTTTATACCCTCTATTTTCTTAGTTCTTCGTTTCTGCACCTTTATCTGATCTGGGTATAGAGAGAAATGGTAGGAGGTGGAAGCAGGAGAGATGAAGGGTCGTTGGTGATAAAAAATTCGAATGTATTCGCAGCGCTCGACACTCTCAGGAAGAAGAAGAAGTCCGATAAGGAGAAAAAGAACAGAGGGTCGTCTAAACCGCAGGCTCAATCTAAGGAACCTGAGCCCCAGGTGTTCTGGGCTCCAGCGCCATTGACTGTGTCATCGTGGGCTGATGTTGATGACGATGATGACTATTATGCTACCACTGCCCCGCCCCAGTCTGTCTGGGGGGCTTCAGAGCCACAGCAGAGTAAGGAGAACCCAGACAATTTGGAGGTGGGTGTTGAATAGATCTATTTAATCTTTTTTTATTACTGATTGTATATTTTCATTTATGCAATCGATGACTCCATGTTTGTGTGTCTAATAGGAATGCCTTTGTGTAAGTTAATGATGAAGTTCAGGAGAATAGCCCCTTTGATGCACTGTAGTGATATGGATTTTTGATGTCTATCTTGAAATTGTTAGAAGCTTAGACATAAATATGATCGGCTTCTTAGGCGTTGTTCTAATACAATTTGTTAATATAATATCTTTCAAGTTATATCAAGGATATTATGAAATATTAATGGATTGTATTTGTGTTAATGGGTTGGATTGAATGAGCAGTGTTAGATAGCATGGAGGTGAACTGCTCTAATTATTGAAATTGAAACTACTTGGCTTGTTTTGAAGCTGTTATGCATGAAAACACGTTTTTTTCTTCTTCTGTATTTAGGACGATCAATGTTTTAAAAAGCGTTAGGCGCATCTAGGCAATAAGGGCTTATATTGCCTAGGCGCTAGGCATAAGGCGCAGGCGCACGCCTAGGCGCACTTAAGTAAAAAAAATTAAATATTCTTAGGAGAAGATATATATAATGATAATGGGAATGAGATATTAAACTTATATATCACAAAAAAAAATTGTATTAAAGATTTAAAGCATATAGAATAACACATGAGCCATTTCAAACTCCAAGTCAAGTTCAAACAAGAAAATAAACATAAAATTCAGATGTAAGCATCTTTCAAAAAACAGTTCCTTCTACTTATAAGTCGCTTATTGTCTTATCCTCATTAATATTTGTAGATCCAATATCACCTCAATTAGCATCATTTGAATTGTAACCTTCATCATCTTCTTCTAATAACTCCTCATGCTCATGTGCATGGTTCTTGGTAGTAGAACTTGAACTCATAAATATTCTTGACGTAGCTCTTGTGTCAGAGCTTCCCTCATCAGCACCCGAAGCTACACTAACGTCAAGCCAAGTCAAGTCATCATCACTGTAAACAAGATCATTTTATTCTTCTTCAGTCCTCCCAATCAGCCACTCATTACTGTCATCAATATCTTTTAAAGATATAGGATCAATCTTTTCACGCAATTTGTATCTTCATTACTGTCATTAAGGCTCTATTGTATTTGATATACACTAAATCACTCAATCTCTCTTGTGCAAGTCTATTCCTCTTTTTGCTATGAACCTACAAAAAGAATATACTAAGGTATATAACTAAATGACACTCAAGTTTAAGGTTTAATTAACTATGAATTTAGGGTACTTACATTCTCAAAAACACTCCAATTTCGTTCACAGCCTGATGAGCTGCATGTCAAGCTAAGAACTTCTATAGAAAACTGTTGTAAATTTGGAGTTTCAGCCCCGAAAGACTTCCACCACTCTGCTGGTGCCTTTGTCTTTCTATGCCTAACAGCCATAGCACTCCCAAATAAACTCTCTGTATCAGAATTTTGGTACAATGGAAGCTCTCTCATAATCATATCCTGCATTTGAATGCTAGGTACCAACTTCTCAATACATTTGATTAAATCTCTATTAACCTCTCTGTCTCTCTCCATTGTAACTGGATCATTGTAATAGAATTCTGGATTCAAATAGTAACCAGCAGCGTGCAAAGGCCTATGAAGTTGACAATCCCACCTTTTATCAATAATTGAATAGATCGATTCATACTTATGCTTCTCATTATCATTAAAGGAGGCTGTAATAGCTTCTTTAGCTCGATCCATTGCCTCATAGATATCCCCATAGCTGGTTTCTTCTCACCATCGACTAATCGCAACACACGTACAAGAGGGTCTGTCACCTTAAGTGCATATATAATGCCAGCCCAAAATAAATCTGCCAAAATAGATTGAGCTGCCTTTTTTCCAGCTTGCTTCTTTGCCCATTTACTACTTGTCCAATCATCAGACACAAACATCTTCCTCAAATTCTTATAAATGCTTGAAAGGGTGATAAAGGCAGTGGCAAGTCTAGTCTTGGCTGGTCTAAGCAAATTCTTTAACCCCGTATAACGCTGCATCATATTTAACAGCCCACACTGGTTATAAATATAGCCATTAAGCTCAATTGCCCTTTTGATTGTCTTTGCAATTGTTGGGATCTTTCCAATGTCTTCCAACATAAGATCCACACAATGGGCAGCGCATGGCGTCCAATACAAATGAGGGTATTCAGCTTCCAAATGACATCCTAAACAATGATAAGTTTTAAAGTAAGATAATTATAAAGAGAGTTGTAAATACTAAATAACTAAATATAATAGTTTTACTAAAATTCCTTACCAGCCAATGCATAATTTGCAGCATTATTTGTAATGATTTGTATGATATTATCTTCTCCCACTGCACCATCCTTGATAATAACTTATACAACTCATCTCCGGTGTGAGAATAGGAAGACGCATCAACAGAGTCAATAAATAGACTTCCTCTGGAGGAATTCACCAAGAAATTTATTAATGATCTATTGCTCCTATCTGTCCACCCATCTGACATAATAGAACACCCATATCTTTCCCACTCTACTTTGTGACTTTTCATTACATCATTGGTGTTTTGCACTTCTTTTTTTAGTAAAGGAACTCTAACTTCATAATAACTTGGTGGTTTCAATCCTATTCCATATCGACTAATAGAATCAAGTGCAACCTTAAAACTCTCGAGATTAACAACATTAAAAGGAATTGCAGCCTCATACATCCACCTAGCTATGTCTTCACATACTTTCTCCCTTGCCTTCTTTTTGTAGGCATCATTTATAGTTTGCTGCTTCTCCTTTCCAGTGGCAGTTTAAGGATTACAATATATATCCATAGAACCCATTTGCCTTGGTTTTTTGTTTGCATAAGCATTGGCAATTTTTTTCCCACATGCATCAACCAAAGCAATATCATCTTCCTCATCATCTTCTATTCCCCCATCATCAAAATCTTGTACAAAAACTAAATTCTTCTTCTTTTCTTTTTCTTTTCCATGAAGTCATTAATTTCTTTCTGCACATTGTCTGGACATCTTCTACATTTTTTTACATTCCTAGACCCCCCAACCAGATGTTGTTTGTGTCTAAAAATACCTCCTTTAGATTCTAACCCACAAAATATGCATGTCAAGTTATTCTTATTATTAGGATTTTTCAATGTAGCTTACGCCCAGGCAGGATCTTTGTTTGAAGTTTCATCTTTAGCCATACTGTTAACAAAAATTGGAAAACAATGAGTGTTCTGCTGCTTCTTGCATTACTTTGAAGTACTAAGGAGAAATAATTAAAGCTAAAAAAGAATAAAAAATTAAAGCTTGATTTTTTTTTTCTATCAGAAAAATATACATATTAAAGCTGGATTGTTTTTTGTCTATTAAAAAAAAAAAAGTAGGATGGTTGTATGGATGGTCTATCTGGTTCTAACTTAGATTAGAGGTAGAGAAGAAGAAGAATAAAGAGAAGAAGAAGAGGAAAGAAACAAAGAAGAGAGTTTGAGGGAGGGAGAGAACTCTATCGTTTGAGGAAGAAAAGAAAAAGATATGAGAATAATATAGGTAGGGAGAGAGAGAGAGAGAGTTAGAGAGAGAGAGAGTAAGAGAGAAACCTGCTTTAGTGGAGTCCTCGTGTGTTTTGGTGGTCTGCTTCTGTCGCTGCTTCAAAGAGAGAGTTGCTGCTTTCTATTTTTTTAAACCCTAGAATCTAGATATTTTGTTTTTTGGGAAAGAAGTCTTGTGGTTTTTATAAATAAAAGAACTTAAGGTTTGTATGGCTTTTGTAAATTATACACCATTTATATATTTACTATATATACATCATTATGATACAAACAAACACAACCCTGAAAAAAAAAAAAAAAAAAAAAAAAAGGGCTGGAACTGCCTAGGCAGCGCCTAGCGCCTCACCTAAAGCGAGCGCCTAGGCAAGCCAGGCGTGCGCCTCACCTATCATTGCCTTGCCTAGACCAAGCGAGGCAATTTAGGTGCGCCTTAGGCGCGCTTTTCACAACACTGAGGATAATAATCTGCTTGCTTTGTGTACTTGTGCTGGTGAAACTAGTTAATATAAGAGAACTTATGTATTTGATGGATGGATGTGAACTTCTGTCCTCAAGGTATTGCAATAATAGTATGGTTACTGGCTGATATTTTATTTTGACAAGGAACATAATAAGCTGTGTCGACAAATTGGGCTAAGTGGAGCTCATGCAGCTTGTCTCAAAATTTTAAACATAATTATCGATCTTGAGTCGAACTGATTAATGAGTTGTTTTCTTCCCTCATCTTAACTTGATACGAGAAAGTTTCTGCCTCGAGCATGTCTCGGTAGCTCAATTGAGCTTGACAGAGTTTTTTTCGTCATTTTTCCAACTATGCTTAATTCAAATTTTACCAAGAGAAACTGTCATCATTCTATTTAAACATAATAATGCATTAAGCATGCCATCTGTTTTAATTTGATATATGCTTATGAGCTTATTGAGAAAATGCTCAACTGAGTCAATCTATGTTCAACTCGAGCTCACCTCGTTTCATTCAATGAGTTAGTTGGCAAGATTGACTCGCATCATTATGGATGAAGCTAACTTTGGGTCATATTATGGGTTTGAACTCAAAAGCAGTTGATGAGTTGCTAAAATCGTTTGCACCGTAAACATAGGTGGATGGTGGCAGTCTTATAGTTTTTAAGAAAGACATATGATATCCACTAGCAGTTTTGCAGAAATATATAAAAGGTCGCTTCTAGATGACTTTGAAGAACCCATTCATTGTTTCCATGTTATGACAACATGTACTGATTGTGCCTTATCTAAGCTAATTTTCCCTTGTATGCTTTTATTGTCTGAGTGCCCTAATAAGTTTACTAACATTTTTTACACGTGAAAGATATAGTATCATCAAATTGTCTGTATCACATTCATATCCTTAAATATCCCATGGACGATCTGATTACTATTTAAAATCCCTAATAAGTTGGAAAGTTGTGTTGTATTCTTATCTTGCCTTTTATTCTAGAGCTCAAAGTGAAAACTGAAGTTTTTAGCCTTTATGAATGACTTGTAGAGCTGATGATGATATTGGTGTTTTTCTCATGTCCGATTCAGTAAGTTCTCTTGCATTTACTGAATGACATGCAGGAGGGACTGGATTGAATCCCATTTATCTCTATACGTCTACTGAGAAGACTATTCAATTGTTAATGTGATATTCCTGCTAAGTCAAGAGGCAAAAAGACTCCTCTCACATCTTTCTACTCTTGCAGTAAACCTACTATTTTTCTATGATCAATTGAAATGTTTTGGTTTCATGACCACTTAACATGGGATTTGCTTGTTAGAACTTAAATTGGTGGCAAAAAGTTGTACGTTTTATTATAAATTCTTATAATTGTTTTGTTTTGATGATTATAGGATAGTGAGACTGAAGAGGATATTTTAGACGAAGGGGATGATGATGGGGAGGAAGAGCATGAGCATGAGCATGAGCATGAGTCAGAGGTTCCTGTACACCATGAACCTGAAGCTAGAAAGCCTGCTGAACTTAATGTGGCACCTAAGGAGGCAGAAAGACAGCTCTCGAAAAAAGAAAGGAAGAAAAAGGAACTAGCTGAGCTTGAGGCCCTTCTGGCTGATTTTGGAGTTACTAAGAAAGAGAGCAATGGTCAAGAGGAGTCAAGTGGTAATTTTGAACAAGTGCTTGAGAAAACCTATTCTGTTCAATTTATCATCCTTGATTTTGTTTAATGAATGCCATGTTGTGCTTATAATTCTATTTCGTCTCAGAAAAAAAATTGTTTTTGAAAGAACAAAACTGTTTGTGAAGGTGGTTACGTTTTTTGTATTCCCTCATCTTCATCAGCTACGTTCCATGTTATTGTAGGAAGTTGCTTTGAAATATTAAGATCTCAGTCCACCTATCTCATGCACAGATGTGGAACTTCTAGTTGGGTCAGACTATTTTTAATTTTATAGCTTCTACTTTTAACAAAATAACTATTGTTTGTTCACTCTGTAGTCAGCAATGGAAAATCTGAATTATATTCATGTCAAGAAGCAAATATTGCAGTCAACCTTTTTACTGGCGACTCTTGCTTACACTAAGAAATTTGTAAAATCATGTTTGCAGGTGTTCCACAGGAGAAGAAAGATGCAGAACACGATGCTGATGGAGAGAAGAAGGAAAGTGCCACAGCAGAGTCCAGAAGTGCCAAAAAGAAGAAAAAGAAGGATAAAGCTGCAAAGGAGGTGAAAGAATCTCAGGATCAACCCAACAATGCAGATGCTAGTAATGGGCTTGATGTAGGCGCAGGATCTGAACAGACAGATGAGGATTCATCTGCTGTTGATGTCAAAGAGCGTCTCAAGAAGGTGGCATCCATGAGGAAGAAGAAATCTAGTAAAGAGATGGATGCTGCTGCAAGAGCTGCTGCCCAAGAGGCTGCTGCAAGGAGTGCAAGGCTTGCTGCAGCAAAGAAGAAAGAAAAGAACCATTACAACCAGCAACCTGTTCGGTAAGAGCACCTGTTCATCGGCATCGATACATGAAGATGTATTTCTTCTTGTTATATGACAATGACGAATGATCAGTGGGCTTTTGGCTCTGGTTCTTGAAAGATGTCTTGTAGTTGTACTGTCATGGATTTGAGGAGTTCTGGCATTTTGGAACTCTAGCGTTGCTCAGTTGTGATGGTAGCAGCAAAAGATTTACATTGGAAAGTCGTTAGAACTTGGCAACTACATAGCTGTCTGTGTATTGTAGTTCCTTCCCTCGGTCTTTGTGACTGATACATTGGCTTACTTGAGAAATTTACAAACACTTTGGCTGGACAAGTTTCTCCCTTTTTTTTTTTTTCTTTTTTCCTTTTTCTTTTTTTATGCCCTTCCATGTTTTTAACTTCATCATGGTACGCTTGTTGATGTACAAATTAGCCCGGAGAATAATTTAGAAAAATAGAAGAAAGAAGTTTCCTTGACCTTACAGCCAGGTAGCAATTCAGATTATAATTAGAAGTTTAGAACAGCATTTAGCTACTTTGTCATAGTTGCTTAATGTTGGATGGTACAGCCTGATGCCTCATGCTTTATGTGCTCAGAAGTTCAAAACTAACGCCGGAATCCATGGTTATGTCACTTTGCCCCATTCTATGCGCTTCCAACCAACCCAATATGCGCAAAGACGGCATTCCTTGTGTGCTCTCAAGCGAGCGTGCACTAAAAAAAAAAATTACTAGGTTTTATTAAGCAATCGTAATTTTTGGTTGGGACTATATACATGAAACAAATTGCTATCTTACTTTGTGTTTGAACTCTAAACACAAATAATATGTAGACTTTATGATTATGAGGTTCACTATTTTTGTTCACACATTTTTACATATAACATTTGCTGCATGTAGTAGTGTGTTTTCTTAATTACTAGGTTTTATTAAGCAATCATAATTTTTGTTTGGGACTATATACATGAAACAAAATTGCTATCTTACTTTGTGTTTGAACTCTAAACACAAATAATATGTAGACTTTATGATTATGAGGTTCACTATTTTTGTTCACACATTTTTACATATAACATTTGCTGCATGTAGTAGTGTGTTTACTTAATCTTTTATTAAAGTAAATTATACTCACGTTTCTCAAAGTTTAGAGAAATAAAATTAAAACTACTTTATTTATAGAATATGTTTTATTTCATGTTTTTTTTTTACAAATTTTAAAACATAAACTTGGAAAGAAAAAAAAAAACTAGTGAAATTTATATGTTATATCTAAAATAATATTTAGGATTGTGAAAGTTCAGTTTTTTTTTACAACTTAGCTCTCCTTCACTTTATATTTTCTAAAAGTCAACAAAATTCCTATAATAATTTCAGTCAAAATATAATAATTTTTTTCATATTTTTGACTATAAAATAACATTTTTACTAAAAAATGAATTAAAAAATATCACAATTTCTCAATAATAATGATATTAATTTAAAATAATTTTATATTTTTATTTTATTCTATCTCTATAATAAATTAGATACGAGTTAAATCTATAAAAAAATCAATCAAACTGAGACAAATTGACTGGGAAACATTAATAAAATATTTATAAGATATCAACATCTATAACTCTTAAATTTTTGCATTATTTTTTGCTTCTTGGTTATTGTAATTTATTTTGAATATTTAATTATTCTTGAATATATTTATATTGTATATTTTTTAAATTTTATGTTTAAAAATTAAAGAGAATAGAATAAAAGATATTTTATTAAAGAATTATAAGATTCCGTGAAAAATAAGTGCTATTTATTTAAAATTTTTGAAGTGTCAGTGCAAGTTACTCTTTTTATTAGTTTGATAATTTCGTTATTATACTTAATTATAAGGGTATCTTCGTCATTCTAAGTATCACACTGTAGTATTTCGGTCGAGTCAAGCAAGCAAATATTCTCGACTTTCTTTCCCACACGGCCACTACGTAACAAAAATTACCGAACAATTCAAGCGAAATGACAAAAGCCTTCTCTGTCTCTCCCGAAACTCCAAAGCAAAGGGTGTCCCAGAAGGAAAAGGGAGAAACTTCAATTTATTTTATTCTTCATTTTGGTCAGTCTCTTCTGGTTCTCTCTTGCCCTTAATTTTCCTACTTATTTTTGCAAATTTTTTTCTTCTATTTTATGCATTCATGTCAGTACTTGAAAACTTGAGTTATTATCTTATGAATGATGCAATTTGCTGAATGATTTCACAGTGATCCATGTGCTACTTCTAGGGGTCTTTTGAGTTTTGAATGCTTGGGCATTATGAAGTCTTCTATAATGGTAAGGACTGAGAAGAGCAGCTTCTTGGTCCCTGGCATATGACCCACCTGGCCACCTCCAATTTCTTGGAGGTATGTGAGAAAAGATAATGAATTCAAGCAACCATAGCCCATTCCTTGGAGTTCCGGTTCATACTTCCTTGAATGGTAGAAGCAATGGGAATCTTTTCTGCTTAGACAGAAGGCAGCTTCCTAGAAGGGTTATTCGCAGGTGTGAGATATGTGCAAAGCAAAATTTCCAAGCATTTAATTGTATACATTTTTTGGGAAAAAAATGTAGAATTATTAAGGAAAAAACTTGTTACAAGAAGTGGTTCGAGGTTGAACTGCTTCCAAAGAACCTTTTTCTCAAAGCAAGGCACTGGTGAGGTATTTGGGTCCTTTATGGAACGAGGACTTGATTTTGTCAGGGGATTTATATTTGTAACTGTGATATCTGGAATATGTTTATTGGCATGGTATGGGCAGAATAAAGCCAAAGGTTTTATTGAAGCAAAGCTCTTACCTTCTGTTTGTTTGGCAGTTAGTGAACACATTCAGCGTGATCTTGATTTTGGGAAGGTTCGAAGAATCTCACCATTGAGCATTACATTAGAGTCATGTTCATTTGGACCTTATACTGAAGAATTTTCTTGCGGTGAGGTCCCTACAGTCAAACTACGTCTCAGTCCATTTGAAAGTCTGAGGAGGGGAAAGATAGTCATTGATGCGGTTTTGTCGCATCCAACTGTCTTAGTGGTGCAAAAGAAGGATTATAGTTGGTTAGGGATTCCATCATCTGAAGGTGTTATACAGAGGCACTTATCATCTGAAAAAGGGATTGATTATCGTACAAAAACCAGGAGAATTGCAAGAGAGGAAGCAGCTGCTAAGCGGGAAAGAGAAAGGGATGATGCAGCTAGGCAGGCTGCAGAGCTGGGATATATTGTTTCTGAGAAGAGTTCTAGTCTGTATGAAGATGATGCTTTGAAGAATATCACAACTCATTCAACAGAACCTACAAACTCCAAGTCCCTTTTATGCATGAGTGAGAGGATGCACTTGAGTGACCATCACTGCATGGATACGAGTGTTGATTATGATATGAAGCATGCAGATTTGGAGAAATCATTTGGGCAAAATTTCATGGTTCCGGGTCCAAATTTTGGTCTAAAATGATAAAAGGTCCTAAGAAGCACAAGTTCAAAAGGAAGGCTACTGAAAGTGATATCTCTACTTCTGGTCTTTCTGTTAAAAGAAGAATTCTCAAGCATAGTGCATTAGCAGCTCATACATATTTTCATGGTTTATCACATGGGAAATTTGGGGAGCTTTCATTCCCATCTGGAGGTTTTGATGCTATGAATGTTGACAAGCTTAGCGTGAAAAGTGAGGTTGATAATATTGCAGACTTTTTTATCAATGGCGGAGAACATAGAATCAATGAAAATCAAAACAAGAAGAATTACAGAGATCCAGGAACCGAGAATTCCATTGTGCAAGAAAATGGAAAGGGTAATTCAAACTATTCTAATTTCAGGGAGAGCCCATTTTTGTTGACTAGAGGTAAGCAGAATGGAGATAACAAATTTGATGAAAGTTTGTCACCTGCTGGGAATGTTGCAGGACCCGTAAATGATGATAGAAATGTTGGGGAGATGTTTGCTTATCATCTCGGAGGTCCCATCAAATGTTTGAAGTCTGAACTGGGTCCAAAAGTTGAGGATATTGTTTCAGAACTTGTTGATGGGGTAGATGTAGTGCAGTCTGAAGGCATTGAAAAGATGCTTCCGGTTACACTGGATTCTGTTCATTTTAGAGGTGCGACACTGATACTACTTGCATACGGTAACAGGGAAGTTAGGTGAGAACCATTCTAGTATCATTTATTACTTAATCACTCTTAAGATGAACTTACCTATTCCCTAAACTCTAACTGCACTTACCCTTTCGCGATCTTGGGAATTTACAGTATTTATGTACTGCACAGTGATCTGTTTAATCCATCTCTTTTACACTCTTACAGTAAAACTTGTGTCTAATGGGCTGACTTTATTGTAGAATGTTTAATATGGCAATATTAACGTGGCTCTGTGGGAACAAAATCCAGGTATTAGAAGAAAGCTAGACAGGATGAAAAAAATGAATGTCAAGTTGTATTTGATACACGCCGTCTATTAATGCTAGATTGCTAGTAAGCATTGCACAAACAAAGTTTATCTTATAGGAAGAAAGTAACTGGTATAAATATCTAAAAAGGTTAAGTAAGTCATTCGACATGTCAACTGACTAGAAATTCTCAAAAGCACATCTTAATTGAAGTATCAAAAATCAGATCTATGTGAGCAATAAAGATAGCTGCACATTGTCTCACTGCCAAAAATTTGAAAAGGAAATTTCAGGTGATAATTATTTGATGCTGAAATAATGGTGATGAAAGAAGTAGTTCATTAGTAGAGCCACAAGCTTATTTAATATATTTACAGCCCCCGTATGTCATAGAATATTTATAATTGATCTAGAAATGATAGGAATAAAAGATTCTGTTACCCTAACAACAAATGTGTTGCTGTGTAAGTCTCCCTGCAAAACTGTTGAAAGTTTCTTATCCTTCAGATAGCCAATGGTAATATGGTATAGATTACTGTGCGTTTATTTTTTGTAGCTTTCACTGAAGCAAACTGTTTTTAAATCTTATCAAAATAATTACATATGATTGAGTCATAAATGTCTTGATTAAGATTTGAGCATTTATAGAGTGTATGCTTGAGGCTAGGATACAATGTTGAAGTGGTTATGCAAAAAACGCTGACATTATATGTGGACCATGGTAAAGTTTCATATCACAAAATGCTATTGTGCATTGATCTAAAAAAATTCTATTTCATACTGTATAGGGAGATGGGGAATGTCAATGGCCATGTGAAGTTTCAAAACCACTATGGTCGTGTGCATGTACAATTGAGTGGCAATTGCAAGACTTGGAGATCAGATATGATTTCTGAAGATGGTGGCTGGTTGTCTGCTGATGTTTTTGTGGACAATATTGAGCAGAAATGGCATGCTAATTTGAAAATCGGGAACCTCTTTGTGCCGGTGAGAGATATATAATGATCTAAAAGTCTTATACTGCTGACTGCTAAAGTTAATTGCTTATGGGGCTTGTCTGGCTAGTATTTCTACAGCTTTTTGAAAGGATCTTAAAGATTCCATTTTCATGGTCTGAAGGGAGGGCTAGTGGTGAGGTGCTTCTCCTTCTCTAACTTTCAAATACATCTTTTCTTCATAATTTGTAAGTTTAGTAACATCTGTTCAAGTTAGTCCTTCGTTAAAGATTCAAATGCTATTTTAAAAACTCTCATGCCTTATAAACTTTGTTTCAGGAACTGAATTGTAGTTTAGTTCTTTGTTCTCATGTGACTTTTAGTTTTTATTTTTTGATTTTCATTACTATAATCATCCTCTGCTTCAATATGCTAAGAAACTGTTAATTAATATTAACCACAAGTTTTCTGGATGAACTTAAGTGTGCTTTGGGTTTAACTAGTGGAACGAAATGAGGAGTTTTGTGCTTTTCACTTTTTACTTGTCGGATTGCTTGCTAGTAGTTTTGGTGTATATCAAGGTGATTGTTCTCTTCCAGATGTGATGGTGATAGGGGATTGTTGCAGTGAGGAGCTTGCATTCAGAACATGAAGAGGGTATAGGGAAGGGGGACTGAACTATTAGGTTGAACTTATGTCAGAAAAACAAAAAATTTATTTGTTTAGAAGGTCATTATTTCAAGTCTGATTAACCCCCTTTTAGATAAATAATATATGTAAGAGATTATAACCTATTTATGGGGCCTCACCTAACAATTTAAGCACAAGGTATGAGGAAGGCCTGTGCATTGTCCTTGCTGTCAAACCCAATAGGCTTGCGCGTGCGGGAGTGTGTAAGATATTATAATCCATTCTTGGGGCATCACCTAATAGCTTAAACTTTTAGGTGTAATGGTTGTTTGGCTATATATTTCAATACTATGTTTTAGTTATTTACTTTAATGTTATTCAATTTCATGGTCCATTTTGCAAGTGCATATAAAGCTGGAGTGAAAATAAGTTAACTTGATATGTTAAGCTTGTATACTTACATCAGGTCCATTGCCCACCTAAAACATGCCATAGGTTCTTGCTTAGGTTGTAGACTTTCCTTATTATCTACCTTAACACTTAGTAAAATGCTACATCAAGTTTTTGGCGATGTATTTTCCATTTATTATATATTTATATGTAGGATAAGAAATTTGGATTCAATTGCATGATTTATTCACTTACTCAACATAAGTTGTTATTGTTAATTAGATTTTCACGTCTAACAATGGTATTTGCTTGTTATTCCATAATCGGTCCAACTTTAGCTGTCTTGAAATAATTATTTTTCCAGGTTCACTTGTGCATGTCAAGGGGAGAAACATTTCCTAATCTGCATGGACGGCTAGATATGAGAGGATTGAACTTCCAATTATTGGATGCTCCATCATGGTTTTCTGTATGTCCTAATTTCATCTCTTCTGAAATGCTTCCTCTTGTTGTCTCATTTGATATCCAAATTTTTATGTACGCACATTTTTTGATATTCTATAACCTTAATAAATTGTCCAAAAAACGAATACTAATATTAATAAAAACTAATAAAGATCTTACTATGATAATATTAGAATACTTTATTTATATAAATGGATAATTATATCCATTTATATAATTCTAAATAAATGGAAATTAATTATATAATTATAAATACTATAATTATAAAGAAAAGTATACTAATATAGAAAGATATATATAAATATAGAATAAAGATAGAATATAATTCGAATTCTATATTTTATAGAATTCTAACAATTTTATTCTATTTTATTATAATTCTATTTGAATTTATATTATATATAATAGAAGTTTTATAATTTTTGTTTTGTATTTTTATTTTGAATTACTCTTAACAGAGTATTCAACCTAGCTCTGCCCAAATAGAATCCATATATTATGTATCAAGAACGAAAAAAAAATGCGGATATAGTCGAATGGTCAAATTTCTCTTTGCCAAGGAGAAGACACAGGTTCGATTCCCGCTATCCGCCCTTTATTTTTGTAATCTATTTAAAAATTAGAAAGAAAGAATTAAGTACAGTTGATCGTGATAGTATAGTCTCTCCCTTCTTTTCCCTCAGCCCCCAAAAAAATATAATATATATATATATATATTAATTAATTATTAATATCTATTTAACAAAATAAAACCTCAATTTTTTTTGTCAAAAAATTTTGCGGAGACAGGGTTTGAACCTGTGACCTTAAGGGTATAAGCCTTGCGAGCTACCAAGCTGCTCTACCCCGCGATAAAGAGAAGATCTAAGAACTAATGGACAAGCAAGGATTGAATGTGCCCTTTTACCATATTTGTACAAATAGAATAACCCATTTATATAGAATGGTAAAGGTACTCTCCTATGATCGATGATCATAGAAATAAATAGAAAAATAAAGAGAGATTTTCATCCTTACCAACTTGATCTTGTTGCCTCGGGCAACAAACCTGCACGAACAATTTCACCAAGTATGTGCTCAGATAACCCAAAGTCTCGATAGTTAGCTCTCAGTCTTCCGGTCGAAAAACAATGTCGATGAAGACGTGTAGGTGCACTATTATGCGGTGGTGATTGTAACTTTCCATGAATTTCCCATTTATCACTTAACAACGGAACTTTGCTTATTTCTTTTTTTGAGGAGTGACGAATTAAATGATATTTTTGTTCCAATTCTAGCCTCTTCTTCTCCCTCTGAATCAAACTTTTCCTTGTCATAATGGTTTAATTCCTGTTAGTATCAATGATACAAGTCGAATCCTAGATGTAGAAATATAAAAATATAAGAAGGCAGCCCCCCTTCTCTATAGAAAGAAATGAGATTTTCGTGGATACAATAAAGAATTAGCCAAATTTGCCTGATGTAGCGGCAATCAAGAAAGTCGCATAAGTAAATATAAAACTTATAGAAAAGTGGGCTAATCCAACCAATCTTGCTTGCACAATGGAAAGAGCCACTGGTTTATCTCTCAATCGAATCAAACTAGCCAAAGGTGTGCGTTCATGAGCCCATGCTAAAGTTTCAATCAATTCCTGCCAATATCCACGCCAGGAGATTAAGAACATAAATCCAATAGCCCAAACAGATGTCCAAATAAGAACATCCAAGCCCATATTGATAAACTATTCATACCAAAAGGGTTTAAGATACAAATAAAACTCTCGTGCTTTCACCTCACTTCGGATTCTCGCTAAAGAAAAGGAATTCAAAATAAAAACTCTTTTTTATTATTTGGCCAATAGGCCTTCAAAAAGAAAAAGAAAAAAATATGTTAAATAAAATAGAATGAGGAAAAGGATTATGGGCTTGATTAGTTTTTTCAAAGCCTACTCCTATACCCTTTATTTATAGTAAATAATAAAAAATAAACTTCCACATCCAAGCAACGTGAGACTTAATAATACATTACTATCCTAACAAAGGAAAAGAAAAAAAATAATGGCTTGTTATATTCTGTCAGGCAACATACTTGTGACATTCATGGTGCATTCCCATCTTCTATTGTTCTGCAGTACTTCTACTTCTCTGCTATTTGATGCTAAGCAGTCGCTTTATTTCGAGGTGATGTACGTGCATAATTACGTTTGTGATGTTAATGTATTGAGAACTTAATATAGGCATATTGTAGCACATTATTATTATATTTCTAACACTCATCCACAAAATGGAGCATATAATAATGCTCAATCTTGTACAAGTAAAACCTAATTATCAATTGCAACACTCTCCCTCACTTATAACAACCTAAGAATAATAGGCCAAGCTTTAATATGTATGAAGAATGTACTGGTGAATAGTACCTGTGAACAATAGGTTTAGACATTTAGGTTTATTGCAAAATTACACCAGAGTTGTATTAGGGAAAAGGGCTCCATTGAAAGAGGTTCAAAATGGGTTTGTGACATAATACATTGTTATTCACTGAGATGATTTTGATTTTCGGTGGTGAGATGTTGGTTCTATACCTGCAAGCTGCATGTGTTGTTTTAACAAATTTTTCCCCTTTGTGTTTGAATAAGATAAGCACGTTTAAACAGTAAGTTTTTGTGTTCTTCTGTGAGTCAATTATGGAAATTCTGTGAGAAGGTAGGAGATAAATTACCACCACATCTAAAAGCTCAAGCTTGTAATGAGTTAATCATTTGTATACTCTAAATTTCTAATACTTCCCCCGTCACGTGTGAGCACGATACTTTTCTTTTTAATTGATCAACCCAACATATGAATTTTATAATTTTGATTTGGGTGCTGATTACAGAGTGTGCTTCAAACTCATGACCTCGTGCTCCGATACCATGATAAATCTCCACCTCATCTAAAAACTCAAGCTTGTAGGAACTAGGGAGGGAGGACATTTAATTATTTGTATATTCTAACTGTAGGACTCTTACCAAGGATGCTATTGAGGAGGGTTCTTGTTTTCTAAGATGTAAAGCCATCTAAAAATTACTCATAGTATTTTTTTCATTGAATTTCTAGTCCTCTCACTATCTCAAGACTGCGTGAAACTAATTTGATAATTCGCATGTCTGACTCTCCTTAATACCGAAGCTGGAATTCTTTTCATAAAATAATGAATGATTTTTAGAAGAATATTTATTATCATGAAGCTACTTATGAGAAAGTTTATCATGAACGCTCCTATTTAACCCAAATGTACTTGAATTTTACTGCAATCAATCTAGGGGACAAGATGCAACATGCCATGCATGATGAGAATTATTTGTTGATTTCTTTCATACTTTTTCCTAGCATAAGTTTTTCAAAAAATAGTTTAATTTATAAAGTTGTTTTAAACACTTAGCATTTTCTTGGAATGCAGTTGGATGCCATTGGTAGGCCTGATGAAAGTCTGGCAGTGGAGTTTGTTGGGCCACTACAGCCTGGTGGGGAAGATAGTTCACAAAGTGGAAAATTGTTGTCCTTTTCCCTTCAGAAGGGGCAACTAAGAGCTGACATTTGTTTTCAACCATTTCATTCTGCTAACTTGAGGTACCTATCATTGTTTTATGTGAAATTCAATTTGGATTTGTTTCTCGTACTTATTCTTCAAAAGAGATTATATGGGAATCTTGTCTTTTTTTACCCTGATTGTGTGGTTTGCTTGCAGGTACGCCATTTTCCACTGGATGAATTGGAGCTGGCTTCACTTCGAGGGACCATACAAAGGGTAAGGTATTACGTGGACCTACTTGACTTCATTGTTCTCTATCTGGGTTGTCTTCCTGCTGATGCTCCAGTAGTCCAGTATGCACTTGGATCACAATGGAGTTGGCCACAAGGGAGAGACAGAGGGATCTGTACCAGTTTTCCTGAGTCTTCTCCCATGTATATGAGATACATTATATTGGGTTACGGATTTATCACTTTGGCATCACATCTTGATGAAAGTATTGCTACTTACTCAAACTGTTCAATTGTTCTTTCTGTAAGCTTTGCAATTATTAACTATCCCTGATTGGACTTTAGGCCCTTCATACAAAAGCATGGTTTTCTTTCAATGACGGTTGAGTCAGTTGGCATGTCCACAAGTTTGATGATAAGAATGGACTTATAGGTCGTGGTTTGAATTAAAACCTAATGATATCTTTGTTGACTTACCAGTTGAAAGAAACAATTCTAACATTGATTTTTTTTCAATGCTGGCTCCAGATTAGGATTTGGAAGTTTTGGGATTGCCTAATGTGATCGAGTGTACTAAAATTCTTCAATAATCATTAGTTTAGCAGCAAGGGAAAAGTATATGTACATTACTTGGATGAGGGGCAAAGTCTAAATAAGTATCATAACAGTTGGTGTGCAGAGAGATGATATGTTTGTTTAAGGCATGACTTCAAGTTTCAATGAGCTTCAATTACTTTTCACCCTTTATGTTTCCCATTTGATGAAGTAGTAACCTGATAATTACATATTTATTATGTCATTGTTGAGCCGGTGAAACACTTTAAGCTGTATTCAGCCATTAGTGGTTTGTTTTCCTTCAGGCAGAAATTCAGCTTAATCTTCAGAAAAGAAGAGGACATGGAGTGTTATATGTACTTCGTCCAAAATTCAGCGGTGTGCTGGGTGAAGCCCTAGACGTTGCTGCTAGATGGAGTGGAGATGTTGTGAGTACCTTAAGTTTTTATACCTTCCACCCCTGAATTTGGATTGTAAGTTCTATCCTAGGAAGTTATGGATAATATATCCACCCCTAAATTGGTTGATTTAAACAATATATCCACCACTATAATTTTATTTTGTAATCTATTGTTGATATCCATTCCTGTTGGATGCACGATTATCCAGATCACTGTTGAAAAAGCTGTTCTGGAACAAAGCTATAGTCATTATGAACTTCAAGGTGAATATGTGTTGCCTGGCAGCCCGAGATCGTAACCCTTCTGGGAAAATTGGGGGTGGATTTATCAAAACATTGATGTCTGGGAACCTTGGTAGTGTCATATCCTCCATGGGAAGATGGAAAATGAAGCTTGAAGTTGGTAGAGCTGAGGTTGCTGAAATGCTTCCTCTTGCAAGACTTCTATCTCAAAGTACAGACCCTGCTGTTCTTTCGAGATCAAAGGTTGTATTCTGCTTGAAATGTGTTTGGAACTTGTATATTTCGTTGTTACTTACTGCATGTAGGTTGATTGTGCTTCTTGCAGTTGCTTCCAACTTCATAGTATCTCGAAGTACAGTCCCTGCTGTACCTTAGCTTCTACATCAGCCAGTCCTTTTTCCTTGAACCTTTTTAAATAGTAGTGAAAATTTCTACAGATGTCATCTGAAAGATTGTTTAGTGTAATTGTAGGCTTAGGCACCAAATATAACAATCATTGTATGATGATCGGTTGTGTCTCCTCTTCTGACATATGCATAAGTTTCTTGTATAAATAACAAAAATCTGATTCGGCATGGTACTGTGACACTTTTATGTATGCAGGACCTTTTGATTCAAAGTTTGCAGTCAGTGCGATTATGCACTGAAAACCTTCCAGAAATGCTTGAGGTACTCTATTTATAAACCACTATGTTCTTTTCTTTCCAGATAACACATTACTCAATGATGTCTTGGTCTCGCAAAAATTGCATGAATGGGTATCCATTTAATTTCTCCTGGGTGGAATAAATAAAGAAGCTAGTATGAGTCACATTTCTGGTACCTTTTTCCTTCCCACTTGTAATATTCAGATGTTATTTATAGAGGATACAAGATTAATTTCTCTGTTTCTTTCATGTTAATAAAAGTGCTTGTTGAGAGTAAGGGGGCATCATGCTCCATCAAATGAAGTTGTTCTTGAAGATCCAAGTCTTCCTGGTTTATCTGAATTTAAAGGTCGGTGGCGTGGCTCTCTTGATGCCAGTGGTGGAGGCAATGGGGACACTATGGTAAATATGACTTACTCTGTACATCCCTTGAAGTATTCCATATTATATGTGGATTTTCTCTAAATATTCGAGAAAATAAATTGAAAGTGACAAAGATCCAGAATAATCATTCTTGGGACTGTTATTTACATGATTTCTTAAGAATGAGATTCTCTTTTGGGGTTACTTATTTTAATGTTTCATCATTTTGAACTTTGACTGTTGATTCAGAATCGGATGTAACAATTGATTGTCTGTCCTCATTCGATTTATAAAGTTAACATCTATCTAAGTTTAGCTTCATTTTTATTTACTATCCTATCAACTGTGGCGCATGGGCCTGGATGAAGTTATTATTATGCCTATAAATTATGCATGTTAGGTTACCCTACTTGTTCATATGCACCACATTTATCCTAGATCTGCAAACATTGATATTTGTTGGGCTACCAAGTTTCGCAAAGGCTTGGGCTTATAGGAAGTTGTGCTATTATGTATATCAAGCTTAACACCCCTAACAAAGTAAGGATGACCTTTCAATTCTTAGAAGAAAACTTGTCATGTTACCATTTCCTATTATGCTTCTTGGACGTCTTTTTCATGAACATTCGTCTTTGGTTATTGGCTTTTATATTGTATGTCATTTCAGGCCGAATTTGATTTTCATGGGGATGACTGGAGTGGGGTGCCTACAAAACTCAACGTGTCCTTGCAGTCGGTGCATACAGCAATGATGATGGGTGGCGTCTGGAGAAGATTTTTATCCAGAAGGATAATGCCACCATCCATGCAGATGGGACTCTGTTAGGGCCTAAGACCAATCTTCATTTTGCTGTTTTGAATTTTGCTGTTAGTCTAGTCCCAACTCTGGTACAGGTCGTTGAATCTATGGCAACTGATGTGGTTCATTCTTTGCGTCAATTATTAGCACCAATAAGGGGTATATTGCACATGGAAGGATATCTTAGAGAAACCAGAATGTGATGTGCAGGTAAGACTCCTGGATGGCGCTATTGGCGGGATTGATCTTGGACGAGCAGAAGTTGTTGCATCGCTAACCTCAACCAGTCGTTTTCTATTCAATCCAAAATTTGAACCTTGTATCCAAAATGGTCATGTACTCATTCGGGGGAGTGTTCCTGTTTCTTTTGTTCAAAACAACATGTTACAGGAAGATGATGTAGAAACAGAGCAACGTGGCACTGCTTTAGTCCCTGGTTGGGTGGAAGAAAGCAGTCGAGGACCCACTGACGATGCCAGTGACCAAAAAGTTTCTAGAGATAGAAATGAAGAAGGTTGGAATGCCCAATTAGCAGAAAGCCTTAAAGGTTTAAACTGGAATATTTTAGATGTTGGAGAAGTCAGGGTTGATGCTGGTATTAAAGATGGGGGAATGATGTTGTTAACAGCGTTATCTCCTTATGCCAATTGGCTTAATGGGAATGCTGATATGATGCTTCAGGTGAGGGAACTCAATATAGGTTCATACTGAGTTTCTTATAATTTTGGGAACGTACTGAAAGAACAAAATCTTCGAGCTTGTGTTTTAAATTGGTGTGATTAGAGTTTGTT
The DNA here is from genome assembly GCA_029379385.1 of Quillaja saponaria. NCBI lineage: Eukaryota > Viridiplantae > Streptophyta > Magnoliopsida > Fabales > Quillajaceae > Quillaja > Quillaja saponaria. Next base: position 24,129,722 of record CM055610.1, read on the forward strand.
TCGCTAAGTCTTCTAATATGTCTCAACTTTATAGGTCAGAGGTACGGTTAATCAACCGGTACTTGATGGATCTGCATCATTCCACAGGGCATCTATATCTTCCCCAGTGCTCCAGAAACCACTCACAAATTTTGGTGGAACAGTTCATGTGAAATCCAATGGGTTATGCATCACCTCATTGGAGAGTAGGGTAAGCAGAAGAGGAAAGCTGTTTGTAAAAGGGAACCTTCCTCTTAGAACTATTGAAGCATCCCTTGGCGATAAAATCGACTTGAAGTGTGAAGTACTGGAAGTATGGGCAAGACATATTTTGAGGTCACTTCCTTTACTTTCGACACAATATTTTATTTCATGTCTTTGTCTCGAAGTCCTTGGGTATTGTCCCTGATGTGGCCTTAAAATCATTTACTTTAACAACTTCTAATCTACTCTGGTAGTAATATGGTGGGTCCTCATATAAAATAGTATTTATAAGGACGTAGAACTATTTTACTAGCTGAGAATCCGTTAGTCTGTTGTTAACTTTTGTGACTTTTGTTCTTTAATCTGTACTACAGTAAATGGTTGTTAACCATATTTTACTTTAATTACAGTGGTCAGGTTGACTCTCAGATGCAAATAACTGGTTCTATGTTGCAACCAAACATATCTGGAAATATTAAACTTAGTCATGGTGAAGCATATTTACCACATGATAAGAGCAGCGGAACTGCTTCTAATAGATTTGCAACAAATCAGTCTATGCTTCCTACTGGTGGTGTTAGTCGAGCAGTTGCTTCAAGATACGTTTCACGGTTTTTCAGCTCCAAACCTGCTGCTTTGAGGAACAAATTCTCTCAACCTTCCGGTAATACATCAAATACTCATTAGTTTAGCATGTGGAGCCTTATAATTATTTGCTGCATATGCTATGATAAAAATTGGCTACTAGGAATTGGCTTCTATTGTGTGTTTCAGAGAAAGAAAATGGTAATTTCTCTGGTACAATCCTATTCAATCCAAAGGTATCTCTGATTGAAGCATCAATTGAATAAGACACCCAATGTCTATACTAGAGGGAAATATGTGATTTAGACAGTTTATTTCTATGCTCATTATGGTTTATCTGCTCTACAGTTAATAAGTGGGCCCTTATCATCATTGTTTTCCTTTCAGTTCTCCCATCCAAAATACAATTATAGTCTGTTTGCTGTTGTGTATAAATTAAAAGTAGATGTTGATAATAAGAAAGGCTCATTGCTTAAAGCATTTATAACTATTAAATCAAAGGGAAAATTTAATTGGTATAACATAAAGATAAATTGCACTCACATTTGAGACTTGGAGATTAGAAAAGGTGGGAAACGCTGTCAACCTAAGTTTCTTAAATTGAATTATGCTTTAGGGTTAATTTTTTTTGAGAATCTTCAGAAGTTGATTTTGTAGTATGTATTGTTTATGATTTGCATGAGGTTCCTTGCTCTTCCACTTTGATTTGTTGGTCATTGAGTATTTGTTGTTTGTTTGGCACAATGCAGTCTATGAAACACGGGTATTTCAAAATGTATGCCGTACCCATGTCGGGTACACACCGGGTACTTATACTCCTTTGGTACACCTTGGTACATACTGCTTAATTACCACTTTTTCCCCTTAATTTCATGTACAACTTATTTGGTACATTGGGTCATTAGCTATAATTAAAGAAAACTTATATATATTAACAAACAAAATAAGAAATTACATTCAAGAAAAACTAGTTTGGTGGAATGTTTTTAAATAGAATATCTAATTACGTAATTATACACCTATGAATTTCCTTTATTTATGTACTCTGTAAAATTTGTTTCTAAATTAGTGAAGTTTATTTTATTAGTAAACCTTTAAATGTTTTGTTCTCATTTATAAAAAACATATATATTTAGTTATTTAATTTAACGTACCTTGCTGTACCCGTATCGTGATTTTTAGAAAATGACGAACCCACATACCCATATCGTACCATACTGCAACGAAGTACTGGTATTGGGGCTTCCTTGATGGCAGTTAAATCAACTGAAGTTGAGAAGGAAAAGAAGCAAGTAAACATTAAACCAAATATAGACCTCCGCCTTAGTGATTTGAAGCTTGTGCTTAATCCTTAATTTCACTGTTAGCGGAGAGCTGGAGCTGAATGGCATGGCTGATCCCAAATGGATAAAACCTAAAGGGATACTGGCATTTGAGAATGGCCAAGTTGATCTTGTTGCAACACAGGTTAGTCCCAAGGACACAGGTTCTATCCATTAGACTTTGGAAGTTTCTGATTCCAGGTTTCCTCTGGACAACTTGCTTCTATATCATTTTAGGCTGCCTTGTGATTTCACAAATTCGTTGCATATTCTGACATTAACCATTTCAACACAGGTGAGACTAAAACGAGAACATCTAAATATAGCAAAATTTGAGCCTGAATATGGATTACATCTTATGCTAGATTTAGCTTTAGTTGGATCTGAGTGGCTGTTTAGGATTCAAAGCCAAGCTAGCAATTGGCAGGGGAATCTTGTGGTGACCTCAACACGTTCTGTGGAACAGAATGTCCTCTCACCCACTGAGGTAAAAAATATTAATGCTCCCTTTTGTGTTGTTTCCAGTTACCTTGTTACTTGTTTAAAATGATAATTCCAATCTGGAGTTTCAAGTTTTGATCTTCACGTTCAACTTGAACACTGCTGTGCTTATGCTTGTACAATGTCAAATTCTAAATGTTTGATGCATGAGGTGCCTATTGTCTGGTATGCTGCATTTAACAAGTGAACTCATTTTTATGTTGACGTTTTCATCTATGAAAATGCAAGGAAAAGAAAACAGGAATAATAGTTAATTTAAGGTTCCTGGTGTAAGCAATTTTTACATTTTCCTTTTCTTTCATAAGTACAACAGGCCCAGTAACTGGGATGGGTCCCAGGTTTCCTGGTCCAAAATGCCGGGCCAGGCTGGGTCTAAAAACTGCCCCTGCTTCCTTTCATGTTCATCAACTAGAATCAGGAACTTATGGCATTAGTGTAAGCTTTCCCTGGGGTCATACTTGGATTTAGATCTGTGTAATTTTGTGCATGTGTGGTCTGCTTGTGCATATGAACCAATAATACCCAACTAAAAAGCTTGCCTGTGTGTGACAAAAATCTAGTTCTGTGGATAATTTTCAAATCATGTGGGTGCTTGTTAAGTGGATTTTATTTGGTTGCCATTAGTTACCTCCATTTAATCCATGGAAAATTCTATCTTGGAAAATATTATCTTCCTTAGTTTTTGTTGTTTGGTGCATCAAACATTGAAAAAAAAATTGTTAGTCAATGGAAGACACCCTTCTAAAGGAGAAACAAATTGATTTTTCTTTCTAATTGTGGAAGTCATTTTCCAGACTACCCATCCTTAACTGCCCCCTGCTTACAACTTCATCCAAAAGTCAGCCACCGATTATTGTTTGGCCGATCAATGATCATTTTTCCTCATTTGTACGCGAAACTTTGTAAAGATTTATATCAATTTATGGGAAAATATTTATTTTCTATAAGTAAAAACTGTGTTCTTTCATGGTACTTTGCTTGAAACAGGTCTTAGAATCTCTGCATGCTGCTAGATTTGTGCATTAGAGCCTCTTAGTTGTATTGATCCGCCAGTGCTCTAGATTTCCAATTCAGTCTGGTAGTTCCATTTTTGATGTTAGGAGCAAGAATTGTGGTAGTCTTCAGGCATATGGTGTGATCAATTATATCTAATTGGACAGGTTGCTGGAGGATTTGAGAGTCAATTGGCATAATCCATTTTGGAAGGAAATGGTCAGCTTGCTTTTGAGAAGCCTGCGACCGCAACAGTTGAAAAGTTAATGCCAAGAATAGAAGAAAAGGAGAATTTGGCCAAGCTAGGTGGAGGTTAGTGTATGCACCACAGATCCCTAGAATGCTCTCTGTTGATCCTACAGTAGATCCTCTCAAGTCACTAGCCAGCAATTTATCATTTGGCAACAAAGTTGAAATCCAGCTTGGCAAACGTCTTCAGGTTATCGCAAAACTGCTTATCAGATCATCTCTTTTCTTTCTTGATGTTAGTAATTTATTTGAACCGCTTTACTTCCTAGTATGTGAGTAATTAGAACTGAAACAATCAGCAATAAGGGGGACACAATAGAGAATCATATTGCATTAGAAAAAAGGTAAAATGCAATTTTTGTTTCGATGAATTGGTTCGAGATGAGAGAGCCCTTGCCACGATCACTGGTGAAAATCTTGGGGTAAAAGCTTGATAATTGGGCTGATTAAGGGTGCGTTTGGATTGAAGGCGAAATGATGACCATGGTCTTTGTCTGAATTTTGAATGTATTTGGATTGCTCAAAAACTGCGATTTGTGATTATGGTTTGAAAAATAATTTTGTGTGTAAATTACCAATAAAGACATTCACTTATTCTTTTATAAAATTAAACACTAAAAAAATTAGAAATTGATGAAAATTTGAAGATGAGTAAGTTGAGAATAGTATTAAAAAATGGTGGAAAAATGGTGGTATTTATAGAGTTAAAAAAGAACAAAAAAAATCAGAGAATTCAAAATTTGACCGTTGGCAACTATCAAATTTCTGACTGTTGGTGAAGGGACAAAAAGAGAATAAAAACTTTAAAGTAAAAGACATAAGAGAAAAAAAAAATGGTGTGGCTTTGGCGCCTCAAATGAGGCATATCAGCGTCCCAAGACACAGAATGCTCTTGTCCTTCCTCCAAATCAAACCCAGTCTAATCATGCATTTATGTGACATTAGATGCATCAGTTTGGTTTTAAATCAACGTGGAAACCTACTCTCCCATCTTCCAAGAATGACGCCACTGCTGAAATTGCAGTTTTTTCTTCTATCATCTAAAGAAAGCATATTTCTTCCAGGCTTCAATTGCTAGGCAAATGAAGGACTCGGAAATGGCAATGCAATCGACCATGATCTACCAGCTTACAAGTCGCTTGCGAGTGCACCTACAATCTGCTCCATCAAAACGGCTCATTTTTGAATATTCTGCTACGTCTCAGGATTAATCAACTGACAGAAATTTTTTTAACTTCAGTGACTGCTGGGAATTACCTTTGGCAAATGCAACTTTGACCATTAATACCAAATATACCTCCATAACTTGTTTTCCTACTGGTGGGGGAACGATGATGGTTTTCCACTGTGTAATAGCAGTTGCAGGAGATAAATATATTCCTTTTGCTCAGAAAATGCCCGAGCTTGTTTTTTAGGCAGATTATAGGTTGATATGCAATGCATTAAGTCGGCATCTTAGGAAGTTTACTATCAATGGAGTAAACATTTTATAGAAAACTGATGAATTGGTGAAGTGGAAACTCAGCCAGTTCATTTATCTTGTACGATACTGGATCTTGCAAGCAGAATTGCCAAATTATTGCATGTTACTGAGGAAATCACAAGATAATTCTTTTCACAAATTTCAGATTTATTTTTTATTTTTTTTAACACACATTATGAATAATAAATTTTCATTTTTCATCTTCAAATGATAGTTGAAAAGAAAAGAACATCCCAAAGGTTTAATTTATGATGTTTAATTGAAGTCATTAAAAAACCTTGCTTTTCAGTTGAAAATTACTAGAAAACATGGTTACATGTTAAATCAACATGTTGTCAGTATTAAAAACCTTAATGAGTTCTTTTTTGTTAATTGGAGATATTAGAAAATAGCTGAGGTGTTTTGTCCCACAGTATCCATGGAGCTGAAATTGTTATTGAAAGAACAATTAAAAAGAATAAATTATAAAAATAATCAAACTATGATCCACAGATATCACCAAAATCTCCATGGATCTTTGAATGGAGGGGTATAGTTTTCTGTCGGAGGGAGAAGCTGGAAAGAAGCCACAGTTTTTTCAAGGAAAGGCCCCATCTGTATATAACAAGAAATGTGCTATTAGAAATACAAAATCAAGAAATGAAGCAGAAATATCAAATATCACCTTGTGAAATCATAATTAAATTTTCCTAACCAAATTTGAAGCTAGATAGTAGAATTGAATATAAATGACAGTAATATGATTCCAGGAAGTCATGAAGGATTACAAGAAAAAAGTGATAACTAGATAGAAGAGACATGATATCAATTTTACCCTTACGACTGATTCTGAATACACATTTCACAAATACTTCAACCAATTTATGAATGCAACAGAATGAAATTGTGTATTAATAATTTAATACCCCATAGAAGCAAATTAAACTAGTTTTGTAACTTCAGTTCCCCCCTCCCTGAATTCATGCAACTGAATGCCATCCATCATACTCTCTTTAAATTGATGTACGGAGCTTTAGAGCTCAAAAGATAAACGAGACAATTATATGATACATGTTAGGCAGGAGTACAAAAGAAACAAGAGTGCTATCAGGTTTATAATCAATTACCAGAGCATCGAATCAACATTGAGATTCAACGCTTCGCGGTACATACTTTCATTTTTTTTAAAGAAAATCTATGGCATGTCCTTTATCCAATTATATCTCTTTTTATATGGAGGACTAACTTTGTTCACTATTATCATGTAATCTACAGATTACAAACAAAATTATTGATTACGATTGTGATTTTCTAGTTGCAAACTTGCAACTGCCTTTATCTGGTCAATTTAAGTGTGTGTGTGTTTTCAGTCTGCAGTGTACAGAGAGAGAGAGAGAGAGAGAGTGATGTACTTTGTTCCACTGCGTGCTAAGAGTTGAAGCATTGAAAGAGTATAAATAACCTGCAATCAAGAATTTTTGTAAGGGTAGTTGAATTAATGATGTTTTAAGTGTACTGCAAAAAAGCTAGCTAGTCCAATCGAGAAGGATCCTACCATCTCGTTCAGCTGTGGAAGCAACATAGTGTCTATAAATATTTGATTCTTGTGTCTACATAAGTTCAAATCAAAAATCAAGATATTCGTTAAAAATATACTATCTAAACATTTTCAGTAAAAATATACTATCTAAAAGGAAATACTTACAGTTTTTGTAGGTGATTTGCGAACCAGATATTCGTAATACCAGTAGGGCTCACCATCAATCTGAGAGGAAACAATTGTAAAGGCCCCACACATGCATAGACTTACACTATATGCTCACCCTTTTCTGGATATTCAGAGAAACACTAGATGTACTAGTTTTGAGATTTTCCTTTTCTCTGAATGGATATATTTTATTCATATATATATATACACGAATAAGACAATGCTCTTAGATATGAAGTCATCTCCAAGAAATGTCAACTGGAAAAATGTTAAAATTCTATAAGTAAAGCAAAGTCAAAGAGCTTACTTCACTGGAGTGTGCATCAAGAACGGAACTCTCAGCCATGCGCTGAGTTGAGGTGACTCGCTGTAAAATGTTGCAGCATGTTAGTTAAAAGTTCCAAGAATCCAATGACTTCCAGAGATTATGGGCAAAGCCCCTCTCTGATGTACATGGTTCTCTGGGTGTTCCTTCTATCCAAATAATAAACTTCATATAGACGTACGCCATCAGGCACTGAAAATAGCTAAGATAATATTTTGGTATGAAGATTTTAACTAATGGTACTGAGAAGTGTTAAAGCATTCAATTCATCAACATATACTAATAAGTTGAGAGACCCTGGTAATAGTTAAAACTATTGAGCACCAATCAAGCAATGTGTGATTCCTTTCCAACCCCCTGATGTGCAAGCCTAACAAGTCAAAATGGCAACCAGCTGAACAGAAATGGTTCAACCAAAACCACATATAGAACCAGCCATAGATACAGCTGTGGGCTTTCTCCTAGTTGATATCTTATCACCAATTTGCAATCCCACTTCAGATTAAGTCAGGCACCAATAATGCAAGAACTTTCCTGACCAGTTCATGGCTCAATCTGATATACTATTCTACACGTTTTGGATTTTCCTAACATTGTACTAAATCTTTTTGAAGTTAAAAGCAGGAAAAAAGAAAGAAAGTATGAACTCAAAAACCTATTTGTAATTGACAAACAGAGTCATTACCAGAGCAGACTTATCAGACAAGACTGAATCAGCAACATCCTTTGCAGTCCATGTAGTCTTATCCTTTGATTTTATAAACTTTGAATTAGGAGGACCTATCTGAATCAAATAAAAAAGAATGATAAAGCCTTGAACAATGAGTCAAAAATTAAAAGAACCACGCTAAGCAAATGCATCTTATCAAAAAATTTACCGTCACAGAGATAATGAGATTATCAACAATGTCAACACGCTCAGACACAATGCGCAAGCGTGCATCAGCTGTGCCGTTGCAAGATAATCATCCATTAGTATCGCACATAAGATCAGTGTTGCTTTGTATTGTTCATAGAGTTTGAGACACAAATATTTGCGTGATACATTTCAAATCTAAATCCCTGAATAATAATTGAAATAGAGATACAATTTTTATTTTTATTTTTGTTTCTATTAGGATCAGCTTTCATCATTTTGCTACAGGAAACAAGACAACTTACGAGAGAGGGGCGCAGCTGATGAATAGCGTTCTGGCTTTCTGGATGCTACCCTTCAATTTAGATGAAAAGAGTCAGGTTCATAGAAGTTAAGGACACCCCCATAAAGAATAGAGCTATTTGAATGTCACCAAAAAAAAAGAAGAAGTTATTTTACAAATCAGCAGAACTGAATGATCACAATTTCCTACAAAGGCATCTGCAGAAGAGTAGGAAATCTGAAATACTAAAGCAACTCAGAAGTAACTGACGGGCTGCTAAAAAAATTCAAAGATGTAATGCCAGTTTAAATCACTAATTAATTAATCCCTGCAGAGCAGAACTGGGTCTTGTTTTTGAAACATGTCATCTCAGGAAAATGCAAAGCAACGTATGGAGTTTTTAGGCCATACAAGCTAAAATACTTTGTTCCATACGCTACAAGTTCTAAGTTCATTTAACATATTCGGTTGAAACCAGAGAAATTGGTTGAGCTTTTATTCTCGGATAAAAGATCTTCTAGTCCATGGCAAGAAACTAATACCAACAAATTCCTGTAGCCATAGTAGTATTTTACAACTGCAATTATTAAAATAGCGGCAAGATTTTAACCTAAAATCTAGCCATGGTAGTATTTTGTAGCGCAAGAAAGTAATGTAATTTTTTCCTACCATTTGAAAATAAAATTCTTAGATGGCAACTCCACTGGGTATAGATAAGAATAAGCATTGATATCATCAACAAATGAAGCCATTTTCAACTCTTCTTCAGCAAGAACCCCTGCAAAAAAGGATGTGAGATATTAAGCATAAAATCCATATTTTATAAAATCGTACATAACTATCAATGGTTAAACAAAATGCATTGTTCTAGAGAGGATAAAGTGCAGATTAAGTATACCAGAAAATGGCAACATTATGGATACCGAAGAAGTGAGGCCAAAAAGCACTAAATCCCTTCTGCAAAGCCCATTTTTTGTAATGGGTTTTGAAGCACCACACGAACAATTTCGTGATTTCTCAGATATTCCACTCTCCTTGTTTAGTATTGTTCTAGTTTGGTTTCTGAGAAAAACCGACATAAGAGGAAGAAAATACATACATACATGGATGTAACTCACAAAGCGGAGAAAAGTACCTGAAGACGAAAACTTTAGGTAGCAAAGGATGTCTAGGCGTGAAGAGAGGTAGAGAAGGAGAGAGTAAAACCATTGTTATTGTTATTCTAGCTCTCTGCTCTCGGCCTTTTGCTTCTTTGTTTTTTATAGCTCATCCACTGGATAGGCCAAAACCGGAATACAATAGAACTAAAAAGTAAAAAAAAAAAAAAAAAAAAAAAACTAAAATAATCCCAGGATTGGTCAAAACCGGAATACAGTAACTTTGTTACCAAACAGGTAGCAGTCAGCAATACTGCTTTATTGGCATCCTCATTTCCCACCAAATTACAGACACTCGGACAAGAAAATTATTTTCCAAAATTTCCTTCTTTCTTTGCCTTTCGAGGCGATCTCAAAGATTAGGGTTTTCGTAACTTTGACCAGTCTTCGGCTTCTTACATCGATCGCACTGGTTTGTTCCAATTCCCTAATTCTCGAACTTTATACAAGGGTTTATTTCTTTGGTTCGCTATATTTTTGTATACGAATTAGAAGCTGGAATTTGTTCGTCAATTCTAATGATTTTTTGTTTTACTTTTGTGGTATTGAATTCCAATTGACTATTTACTGGGTTCGAAATTTGGAATGTTTAACTGCAAGCCCGTATGAAAAAAGGAGGGAGTTGACTAATAGAGCTTTTAGGCTATTAGCAGTGCTAATGTATAACTAAAGAATGAAACCATGATCTCAAGGTTTTTTCGTTTTGCAAGATGAATCAATTCTTGGGAAAATGGTTGAAAGTAAATCACTGGGTAGAAATTTTCGGGGCTTATTCGTTTTCTTTTTAATTGTATGCTTTCCTTCTTTAAGGAAGTATCGGGTATTGTGTAGTGTTGTGTTGAGTCAAATAGGAATATATGATTAAATAGAGGTAGAAGAAGCTCATGTTTAGTGCTTATTCGAATCTTGCATTGTGAGAATACTTTGTACTACAAGTATGTTTAGGGGGTTGCATTTGTTAATTGATTACAAAGTTCGAGACGAAAAGTTGTGAACAATATCTCCTAGTCTGGTTGTAAATCAATCACGAGGATTATTTGAAGCTTTTTACTTGCCTTGATCATTTGTCTTCTTTTTTTGTGCCTATATTGATGAAAACTTGTACATATTTAAGAGACAAATCTGCAAGGTCTTTTGGTTTTTTTCTTTCTCTCCTTTTGTTTTGTCTGTCTTTGTGAGTATATTGGAGGTGGGTCCATGTAGGTGGGTTGAAGCCAGGATTTGATATTAACAGGGCCAAAAAACAAAAAAAAATTATGCTATGAAACTTCTATTGGCTCATCAAAATTATTTATTTAGTAGTAAATTACCTATTGATAAAAGAAAATGTACAATATCTACTCATTCATGTATGACTCACACTACATTAGTAATAACCTTTGTGAGTGTATTACCTGTTGGTTCATCAAGAAGATGCTACCCCTGTCCTGAGGTATCCTTGCCCCTATATGTAGATATGTTGTACAGATCAGGATGCCATTTTTAGTCAAACGATTATGCCATTAGTTAAAAATGCTAGGGAGAACTGGTTTCTTGTACTTGAATTGATTCAGTTTGCCTCACAGTACAGTTAGATATCTTTTCAAATTATATTGCTAGATGTTATTCATGTTACAGTACATTTTGTTGTTGTGTATGCGGCTGCTTCTGGCTTTAAAGTTTTGGATTCCTGTATATCTTTTTTTCCCTCCCCTCACCCTCTTGATTGTTAAAAGTGGTGCATATACTAACACTTTTGTTGTATGTATGGTATGGGTCCCCCCTCCCGCCAAACCACTAAAAAAAGTGCAGTATCTTCTCTGAACTGAGTCCATGAAGCAAGGAGCGTCTTCTTTGAATCCATATGCAGCAGCATATATTCCACTGTCTAAAAGGGAGGCAGATGATATAACTCACATAACAAAAAGAGATTCTATGGTTAACGATGGAACTGTCTGGTATGGAACTTCCCATCATATCTCACAGGACAGGCAAATTCTTGGCCATAATACCCATGCTACTAAAAGGCTTCCCACTACCTCGTTTTCTGTAAAGAACCACCCCGACTCCTGTTCCTATGGTTCATCTTCCCAATATATGAATGAATTGACTGATAAGCAGATGTTAGACGAAGAATCTGACATGGATTTGGAATATCTTCGGATGTCTTTTCCTGGCGTATCTGATCAGTCTCTTACCGATGTCTATCTGGTAAATAGAGGTGACTTGGAAGCCACTATTGACATGTTGAGCCAACTTGAGGTAATTTCCCTCAATTCTTTGATTTGGAGTTGTTAACATCCTTGTCCAATATACTTGTTGGCCAATTATTTTCCCTTCAATTTATGAAAAAGTTGAAAAATTGAATACCTGGATTTCTATATTTTTGGTTATAAGATAACTATAGTTCAAGCTGGTGATGTTAAATTCAATTAACTCTAGATGGTAAGTGGCTTATTCATCTTCTGGCGGTAATTTTGTATTTGGCCCCCCGCACCCTATCTGTTTATTTTTCCTCTTTCTATATTGTTAGCTTTCTGGCTTTCTGGCTTTCTCCCAGCTGGTTGCAAGCTCCAGATGACATGCACTGCTTCAAAATTTTATCTCTTCACTGTTGACTCTTTGCAATTGGTTTTAGATTGCTATGGGATGATCATCAAGAACTTGTTTAGAATATAGATTTTACCCTGTTTATAATTGTTTGGGGATTTAAATATTGGAATTTACAATGATTTTATTAAGTAGCTTACATTGCAAAAGTGTATATCTTATTTTTACGCAGTTAATTTTCGGTACGATTTGTCTTATTTCTCAAAGATGGTTGTCTGTTCTGATGTATTATGCTGCTCCTTATATGTGATAGTTGCTCTTTCCACATTGTTTGTCATTTTATTTCTTTGGTTTTGTTTTGCTCTTTCTCTTTTTTAATTTGTGTGTGTGTGTGTGTGCTCGGAGGAGGGTAGTTGGGTTATACAAGGGATGATTGGTATTAAAACAACTAAATTAAAAAACTGTAGCGACCTTTGCACAGGTGAAGATATACTGTGGTGGTTCATGGGTGAGGAATTTTAGACAATTTAATTCTGCACTCATGGGTATATCCATATATGGTTGTGGAGATTTGCAACAGAGGAATAAATTTTGAAGAAAAATAGTGGCTGCAAAATATGGGGAAGAGAGAGTTGGGTGGACTACAATGGCAGTATGTAGTTCGCATGGATATAGATTTTCAGAATTTTCATTACATTGAAGTTTATTTACATATTTTGGTGAAACCTATTACTTTAAGAGATATTGAATTACTGTACTTAAGATGTGAAATATATTGCTACTTTGTTAGTATTATATCCATGTTCTATAACGTTTTGAAGTTGTTGCTTGATGTATCTCTTCTTTTTGTTTCTATATTTCCTGAGAATTGTACCTGTTTTCTGCTTTTAGTTTGACACCTTTGAGTCTTCTGGAAGTCTTCCCGATACACTGGACATTGGGGATGTTTCAGAGTCTGGATCTTCAGTTGAGTATGCTTCATTGAAACTGAAGAATGTAGCAGCCGAAGCCAGTACTTCATTTAGTTCCTTGGGATCAGCCAAGGTCTCGGGAACAACTTTGTGAAACACTTAACCAATTTTTCTTTTGCATCCTTGGTTTTGTGGATTAGAAGTTTAAAAAGAATTACTCAAATATGGGGCAGGCATTGATGCTGCTGCGTACATGCTTGGTTTTATGGTTTGTAATTTTGTATAGTCCTCAGTGTTTAAATGTTTGATGGGTTGCACACCCCTAGTGCAGTAAGTAATGCAGTGTTCAGGTGTCTGGGGGGGAGTGTTTTTGGCTTGGGGTAGTGGGTATTGGTGCTGGTTGATAGCCTTGCTATTATATCATGGTAAACTACTTTTGCAGCTTATTCGATACACATAATACCAAAAAAATTCTTCACTGGGTTGAGTTCTTTGTTGTTTTTTGTCAAAAGAAATTGATGATTACAAATATTTGTTAGCGTCGTTAAATAAACATTGAGTAAAATTCTCATCAATTTTTTAATTTTTAACAAAAAGATTAAAATAACAATTATGTTTTAATTTATTAATAATGACATTTATAATTAACAAATACTATTTTATAAATTTAGAGAATCTCCGGTGGGATTTTTTTTGTTTTACTTTTTACTGCTTCCTTTAAGTTTAGGATATGGAAAAAAAAAATCACTAAAAATAATTAAGTGAATTCATGTTCAATATTGAAGAGAAAAAGTTGAAGATAAGTTCTATTGATTTTTGAAGATAAAATAATTATTATTGAGGATTATTTTTTTTTAATACAAATAATATTAGCATCAATTACATATACAATGAGTCAATCCTCAAACAATCAACGAGTATGATTTAATTTTTTTTTTTTTTTTTTTTTTTGTAGATGAGTATAATTTTATTCAACATAAGTTATGTACGAATGTAAACAACAAACTCACAAATTTAGTAAAAATATCCCCACATCAAATATAATATATCACTATATGGTGTAGTTTTTCTCTCCCAACTCCATCCAGCGTTTCAGTTGTTTTCGAATTCTAGTTGTACTAAGCAGCTGGATGTATCACGTTGAAATTACAAAGAGCTAAATAATTGAATATAAATAATATTTTTTTTGCTAATAATTAAAAAAAGAAAAGACAACGTAATGATATTTGAATTTTATAATAATATAAAGATTATAAATAATTAATGTGAATACTACGTTAAAAAATAAAAAATAAAAAATAAAAAATATTGAAGCTCTTTACTGAATCTAGTTGTTACTTGGTAGCAACTAAGCCCTAGTTACAAAGGTTTGCACTTTGCAGGAATCTTATTCATGGCTTTGTTTGCTTGTCGGGAAAAGGTGGTCATGATTTGCGAAAGTTGTTTTCTTTTTTCAAATTTTTGGATCGGAAGTCTAGCCTTCGATAACAATAACCTTCATATTCATACTTCATAGTCCTTCTCAGCCGCTTCACGCTCTTTCCTCTTCTTGTTCAATTTGCTTGGCTAGGTTGAAGAGGCAACGGCCCCCATTTAGCAAAGGTGGCTCCTTCTCTGCGTGCCATGCTTTTTGGCACCATTTATCCAATAAGCTATTCATACAGATTTTGCAGAAAGGGTTCTATGTTTACGAATTTCTCTTCATTGGTTGCTGTAAACAGTGTAAATTTTGCAGAGGAGAATGGCGTCTATGATTATAGTTACATTGAATTAAAGCGAAGGATGCAGAACTATGCTACCTCAGGTTACTTCAGGAAAGCTCTAGAGACTTTGAATTGCATGAGAAATGTAGCGGGGAAGCCTACTGTATACGACTATAATGATTTGTTGTATTGCTATATGAAGTCCCAAAATGTATTATTGGAAGAGGTAGTTCAACTATATCTTGGGATGAAAAGGTCTGGTCCCATCCCAAATGCCGCAACTTTCAACACGCTTGTTAATGGGATGTTAGCTCTTGGCAATTCAAGAGATGCGTTTTCCATTGCTCAAGAGATGTATGGAAGTGGGTTTGTGCCGTCATTCACAACTTTGTCAAAAATTTTGAAACAACTGATTTGCTCGGGTAATGTCATTGATTCTCTTCATGTGTTTGACTTTATGTTGAGTCTTGTGTATTATCCCACTGAACGCACTCTAAATTTGCTAATCTCTATGCTAAACATGGCTGGGATGATTTGTCAGGCCTATTCTGTGTTCTATTATCTTCTGGGTAAGGGTTACTTTTGTGGTATGTACAACTATAATTCAATTCTCTGGGCTCTGTGTAAGTCTGGTCAGAGTCATGCTGCTTTGCAATTACTTTATTTGATGAAGAAGAAAGGAATTGTTCATAATGCATGCTCTTACACTGCTTTAGTATATGGATTTGGTAAAGAAGGTCTGTGGCAAGAACTTTTTAATTGTGTAGATGATATGCAAAATGACAGGTGTAAGCCTAATGTCATTACATACACTATAATTATCAAGTTTCTCTGTGATGATGGGAGAATTGAACAGGCGTTAAGCTTCTTGGCGAAAATGCAAACTGAAGGATGTAATCCAGACTTGACAACGTACAACGTAATTCTCCGTGAGCTTTGTCATCAAGATAGAGTAGGAGATGTTTGTAAGCTCATCGAAGTGATGAATCAGAAAGGATTTAATCCCTGTCCATACACATATGCTGCTTTGGCTGGAGGGCTGTTTAAAATAGGCAAGACAGGATTTGCTTATGAAATATTATTTGATGTAGTTTCAAAAGGTTGTAACCTGGATGTTGCTGTTTATAATATATATTTACATTGCCTATGTGATGAGAATAGATCAGGTGAAGCAGTAACGCTGTTGAAAAGTATGATTGCTAGAGGATTCATCCCAACTAATGTGTCTTATAACACAATTTTGAAGGGATTTTGTAAAGAGAATAATGTTGAGGGAGCTTTGGAGCTCTTGGATTGCTTTGATTGGATTGGAAATAAACCAGATTCAATTTCCTTCAACACACTTTTGTCTGCAGCATGCAAACAGGGGGATTCTTCAATGATTCGTAGGGTCTTGTATCATATGGACTATGAAGGTGTTAGGCTTAATGTTGTTGGTGCAACTTGTTTGCTTCAGTATTTCTGCACAGTGAGGAAATATTTAGAGTGTTTGAAGCTACTGGAATTCATGTTGCGTAATGGCCCTAGTCCCACTATAAAAACTATTAATATTGTTCTAAAAGAACTTTGCAAAAATCTGTCACGTGGAACTACGTACAGGATTTACAAGTATTTTAAAGACACAGGGTTTCCTCTTGATATGGTTTCATATAATACTCTTATATATGCTTCCATAAGAGAGCGTAATAACGTGCTTGCAACTGAATTGTTCAAAGATATGTATTGCCAGAGACTGAAGCCAGATGTTTTCACCTATGGGTCCTTAGTTACTGGCCTCTGTAGGGAAGGGAAGATATCTGTTGCTCTCGATTTAAGGGATCAAATGTTAGAGAATGGAATTAGTCCAAGCATTGCAATTTACAATGGTATATTGAGAGCTATGCTTATGAGAGGCAAGTTTTGGGAGATTGTTTCATTATTGAAAACTATGCTAATTGAAGGGTGTCAGCCTAATGAGGTAACTATTATGATCTTCAACCAAGCAGCATCTAAAGGTTCCTTGAAGAGATTTCCCAAGGTGGCAAAAATTCTAGAATTTGTCATGTGCAGCAATTCTAAGAAACATATTCATATAGAGTGATGACAAAACTTTTTGATGTGCCATGTTCGAGATTTTGCTCCAATACTCACATTGTATGCCCATTGCTATCTAGATTATGCTGAGTTCTGCATTTTGGAGGGTCCTCTTCCAAGAAGTTTGAAACCTCAAACCAGGTTCAATTAATTGTCATCTAATCCCAGTTCCCCTCCTGTTATTTTTGCTTGCATTGTGCATAACATTAGCAAGTGTGCATGTATAGAGCAATATATGACATGAAATTGATTTGTCAGGATTACATGGTCTTTCTTGTCTATGAAAAACTTGCAATAATGAAGGATTGGAGAGGTCCCTAACACCGACGTGACTGAATACAGTTGACTTTACGTTAATCTTGGTCTTGCTATTATTGTAGATATATATTATAGATTCTGTTATGGCCAGCATTTTTCTTAGCAAAACGAAGTTGGAACTTTTTCAAACTTCTAACAAAAGATCTACTACTGGTTCCTAAATCTGTAAATAAGCTGAATCGAACTGAACAGTATACTATAATTGGGCCATTAACTTCCAGTCAACTTCGAACGGAGTATTTTATTAAGCCAATATGAGTGAAAAATTCAGGTAGCCCCTTTTTTAGAGAACAAAAAACCAAAACTAGTCCAGTGGTTGGGGGTTTTAATTTAGTTTTTGAAGGGTTAAGATAACTACTTAATTATCAACTTGATCATGACCCAGACTTGAGTGTACTACTTCACTTGCCCAACATAAAGCATGTTCCATCAGTGCAGTGTAGTCATGCTCATTGATATGCTATGCTATCTACAGGTCAACACAATGCAACCATGTGGTGTAAAACCTATGATGAGGATTGAAGCAGCTTCCTGCAGTTTGGCAGAATTTGGGAGCATGGACTGAGAAAACTTTATCTTATCCTATGAGCTATTTAGAGAAGCTTAAAGAAGCCTAGTGCTGCTACTAAGTTTTTTTCTGCCAGAAGGTAGAAACGGCAATATGCTTGTTTTGAACATGGAGAATAGTAACAGTTTAATATATATTTTTGATAATATTTAAATGTCTTTTGTTTTTTTGCAGGTTAGCGCTTCATGATCTGCTTTTGACCTAGAGCTACATGTCCCACTGCTTCATTGATTTAACTGTGACTTGTGCTACATGGGGTGCAAGAGCTGTAAGAGTCACACCCTATATACCAGAATAAGATCATTTGATAAAAATGCTCAACCTCGTACTCGAAGAACCAGCGTTAGTTGCAAAGAAGTGCTTCTTTCAACCCAGTGGTTGGGGTCTTGTGGATTAGTTGATCCTGCCTTTTTTTATAGCATTCTCCAATTGGTTTGATCCTTGTTCCCAGCTCATCAATCATATGGCATCATCTTTCCCTTGAAACGTAAGTGCGTCTGTTCAGTTCATTGCACATGTTGTGAGATGTCTTTAGCTAGATATACTATTTTTTATGATTCTAAGGCATAATGAGCCTTAAGCTTCTCTTGTTCGTACTGTATTGTGAAGGTTGATGTAGAATATTGCATGCATTAGTTAATAATGCCTTAACAATCAATGAGAAGTGTTCGTTTTGTGTAATGGTATTTTTGTTGATTATTAATGACAACTAATAAAGGTACATTCTCCCCCATTGTCATTTTGACTGTGGTAATAGCTTTGCCGTTTCTTTAACTAAAAATATTGAAATCTCATTCCAGTTAGTACTTTCTGCCATGATATGTGAAGGCCAACTAGTACTATGCATTGGGTACCTAGGTTGGTAAAATTGAGGTGTTTTCGCCAAATTTCCATGCCCAGAAAAAATTGTTGTGTATTTTGTAAATGTGACTGTTAATCCATAACCAGTTCTAATGCCTAATTGACCTTTGACTTAAAATTTCACACGAAAAAAAAAAACAAGAGAAAAAAAGAAGAAGCAATTGTATGTCGTTGACATTATTGTACTAGTTTTAGGTAAACAGCTTGGTATAGGTTTTTCTTTAACAAGTGTCATAATAATATTTATTAAGATATAATAAATATGTAAGTCTTAAATTATAACTTATTACCATAATAATGTTAAAAAGTATATAGATATATAGATATATAGATATATATTTAACAAATTTTCTCAATGCACAAATTCACTTGAAATAAATCCTTCCATATGTAGCTAATTGTTAATTTAACTGGCTGATCAATTTACCACCCACAAAAATTAGCACCCTGAAATATTTTTCAGGTATTCCAATTTCCAGCACTTCAACGAAATCCCCACAAAAACTGTCTCCTTCTACCTGGATGAAAGAAAAAACAACATACTATTCTCCAAACGGAGCCGTTTATCTTTAACCTGCACTGACCTGAAAATTTCCAAAACTGAATTTTGGGTAGTTGACACCAGAAAGATGGGCTCGCCATCTTTGAAAAGTCATGAAGCCGGGAACAAATGACAAGAAAACAACCAACACAGACAACGTTATGTATATTCATATTCTGTATCTCCTGGTATTAGATTCAATTATTCTTTATTACCCATTAAACGCTTCATCACAGAATACCAAAGAAAATCAAGCAGCCCACGGTAGCATAAGTACATTCAGATTTTTCTTGCAAAAAAGAAACTTTCTTAGCAAATTATTGAGAAAGACCCATCAAATCTGAATTTCCCATTCACCAATGTCCATTGAGTTTATGAATATTCTATTCCTTGTTCAGTTTTGAAATATCATTTTCAGCATTATTTTACCGGGTTGAGCATCTGTTTTGAGCTTTAATACAATTCTCATGGTACTTCATCTTTAGATGATTCCTCAAGAAAGTTTCTGACTTTCTGGAGCTCAAGGGTTCGATTTTATGATCTGGGTTTTGTTGGGTTTGGATCTTATAGTGATTTCTATTTGTTAGATTCCAATATAATAAATATGGGGTTGGACTACTACAATATATTGAAGGTGGAAAACAATGCAAGCGACGACGATCTGAAGAAGGCATATAGAAAATTGGCCATGAAATGGCATCCTGACAAAAACCCCACCAACAGGAAAGAAGCTGAAGCCAAATTCAAGCAGATCTCTGAGGCCTACGAGGCAAGAAACATATATCCCTATTGTTCTTATGAGTTTCTTTTTTCTCTTTTCATCTGTTTTACTTAATGTTTATCATTGGATGCATGTTGGTTTAGCCATTGAAATTATTAGACTTTATGTTTATCATCTGTTTTACTATAGAGTAGGAAATGTGATTTTAACTAGGCTGGGTGTAGAGTTACTTGAAGGATATAGGAATAGATAATGAACTTAAACGTAGAAAACAAGAATTGACTACTACTTAATTGAATTTGAAAGTTGTTTAAGGTAGTTTTACACGGACTACAATGTAAAGTAGAATGGATGATATGCACAAAGCTAGGCATTGAAGTAGACAGGATGGCATCTTCTTTCAGGGAGGTAACTTATGAGGAAAAAGATGTTTTTGTTGGATATGGCCCATGATGGGTTGAGTGATAAAAATAATATTTTCTTCATGGTTTATCGAGAAATAGGGCTGTATTGAAGAAACACAAATCAATATAACCAAGTACTTGAATCAAGATGACAATATCAACTCAATTACTGCCCTTCCTTCCCTATCCGTTTGTTGATTCCATGTGCTATTTATTGATACCTTGTTAGCAATCAGATGGAGCTGAGAAGCATCTATTTTCTTGTTTAATGTGAATTCCCATAAATTTTCTCACTATTTATTGGCTATGCTTTTGTATACTCTTTAAACTAAACAATTTTAAGATTTTACTGGGGGTTAGCTTGAGAGAAAATCTGTGAATATGTGAATTCAGGTCTTGAGCAACCCTCGGAAAAGGGTGATATATGATTAGTGTGGAGTGGAAGGGTTGAAAGATATGCCACCACCTGGTAGTGGCCCATCTGGTGGAGATGGATGGTCAAATGGGTTTAATCCCAGGAATGCAGAGGATATTTTTGCAGAATTCTTTGGTAGTAGCCCTTTAGGATTTGGATCATCTGGACCTGGGAGGTCGAAGAGGTTCCAGTCTGATGGAGGGGGGATGTTTGGTGGATTTGGTGGGAGTGACAATATTTTTCAAAGTTACAGTGAAGGTGCAAGCATGCCAAAGAAGCCACCACCTATTGAGAGCAAATTGCCTTGCAGCCTGGAGGAGTTGTACTGTGGATCGTCTAGGAAAATGAAGATCTCAAGGACTGTCGTTGGTGTCAATGGGTATGTAAATCTCTTAAACTTTTCTCTGTTTAACTCCTTGTGCTCTTTAAGTTACTAAATTAGACCAAGCTACTGTTGCTGATATCTCTGTACTTGTCCACTAATTAATATTCTCTATCAAATTGATCACGTTCATTGAAATCATCTTTGTTCTTTTGCAAAATTTATACATATTTCTTCTATGTTATTATTAAATCAGAAAATTACTATTTACTTTCTTCCTGTAAAGTATCTTTTGAACATAATAATGGACCCATATATGGCAATCAGCTTAATCAACTTAATAGATTAACACTCAAAAATATGTAATTCAAAAGTCAGTCATCTCATTCACTACTTACTTTTCTTTTTCCTGTGGGTTAAAAAAAAAAAACAACAAAAACAGACACCAAGTTACAAATACAGAGATATTAACTATTGATGTGAAGCCTGGGTGGAAAAAGGGAACCAAGATTACTTTCCCAGATAAAGGAAATGAGATGCCAAATCTGCTGCCAGCAGACCTTGTGTTTGTAATTGATGAGAAGCCTCACAACATCTACAAGAGAAATAGCAACGACCTCATTGTGAGCCAAAGGGTAATCACTAGCTGAGGCACTTGGGGGAACTACAGTAAATCTCACAGCGCTTGATGGTCGTAGTTTATCAATCCCAGTGACTGAAATTGTGAGCCCTGGTTATGAGCTTGTTGTTGAGAGGGAGGGAATGCCAGTAGCAAGAGAGACTGGTAATAAAGGAGATTTGAGGATCAAATTTGAGGTGAAGTTCCCTACAAGATTGACGTCTGAGCAACGAGCAGGACTTAAGCGTGCATTGGCAGGTTGAGGATTGATTATCTTTCTTCATATTTGGCAATCACTGCCTGGGACATGGTTGAAGCCATTTAGAGGTCAAAGGCATGTCATGTTTAGTTGGTTATGTGGTTTACACTAGGCATGTTGTTGAAAGTATACCCAATCACCATCCCTGTTCACCGATGAAGTGATTTTAGTGACCTTTGTAATTTCTTAGCATTTTTTGTCATTCTGCTTTTTTTTTTTCTTCTGATTTATTAATTCTTTCTTTGATATTTTCTGTGACATTATTATCCATCCTTTTCTGTACACTCATGTAAAATGTATATAGAACCTTTTTTTTTTTCTTTTTTTTTCGTATGTAAATTGCAAAAGCTCAATCTCTGTTCCCGTCTCTGTTGCTGCATCACGGCACGCGTGTTCCCAGTCCTTCCTCCGGCCTCCTGTGCCTCTTATGTTCAATCTCTGTGTCCGATAGTCCTTTGTGAGAAATATTGTTGGCGTAACTTCAATGGTTATCAACAAGCAACATTCTGGCCAAATCATATGTCAAGAATGAAATCCTTGACTCGTTTATATTTATTCGAATCTACACCTGCCTACACGGCCTCATCTTACTACTCCATTCACTTTGATTTTGTGTTTGGTCTAAGAAAGAAAAAATCTGAAATGCAAAATTATATTCTACTCAACATGGTAAAGTGTCACGCAAAAACGCCTGTGTAGCAATACTGCAAGTAAGGTCTGGAACTGACAACAGCTCTGACTGCAACTAAAACGCATTACTGGCACTAACAAGGTTGAGGTTAATCAGAATTCCAACCAGTTGAGGTGAAGATTAAGATCCGACTTGCGGATGCACGTTCTGCGGTTGTTGGTCGGAAAGATTCCTTTATTGGAAAGAACTCTTCTTTAATCTCAGAAGGAGCTTTAGCAGTAAAAGCCAACCTTATAATCTAAGAAAACAAAAGCAGTTGATGTTCCATGCAATAGCAAAAATAAACTGATTTGGTTAAATTGACCACAAGGTCTGCGAGAAGCTGTCAAATCTAATCTTGTTCTCTGTAGAAAAGTATTGAGAATTTTTTTGTTGTGTACGGACATCCTTCATGCACTTCAGAACCTTCCTGTGGGTTTATATGTTCCACTGATGCCGTGGACTTCAGATAAGATGATATCAATTGAAGTAAACAACAAAGTTGTCTACTCAGTTGTTGTTTGATAGCATTTTTATTGCAGAAAAAAAAGTATTATCCATCGATTCTCTAGAAACGAATTATAAATTACTGCAACAAATTTAAAACATTTATGATTGGAGCTACAAATTTCTGGGATGAAAAGGAAAAATGATCTATACATGCTAAGAAACTAAAACCCTCTACTTTTGGGGACATTTTGTTGCCAAGCAATGCCTGGCTGACCAGTTGCTTGACTAGAGGTCCCATAGAGCTGTCCACCATTGGGCAAAGAAGCTAAGTTAGTTGGCTGTAGGGCATTCCCCTGCTCAGGCGGAACCCACCAAGTACCATAACTTCGTTGGCCTTGTGCAATGTTCACTTGGGATTGGAGAGACTGTATTGGCATCATTGACTGATGGGACTGTACTAAATGTGATTCATCCACCACATGGGGTCGAAGCTGATAGTTCTGCAGTGCCTGATGGGAAGGAAGCTGGTTCACGGGGACTTGAGGCTGCCACTCGGGTATATCATCATCGTCATCATTCCAAGACTGAACTCTAACCCCAATATTTCTATTGTCCTGCCAATGCCCTGAAGGCACAGTGCCTCCAGTTTGCCCATATTTGTAAACCAGCTCCCTCATTTGGTCCACAGGACGTGATGGGGTTTGGGAGTGGAACTGGGACATTCCTGGTTCCCTAGCGGACATTTGGGCAAACTGCGACACTACAGGCTTTGAACCACCAGAGAAGTTAAACTCTGGCAGGTCATCCTCATCTCGTGCAGATGCTGGACCAAACCCAGGAGGGACATCATCATCATCATCATCAGATGGTGGTCCACTGTTGACGGTTGGAAAGCCTCTACTAAGTGCCGGTTTGGGAGTGAAATTAGCATTTACATTTGTATCTTGCTGTCTCCTAGAACTGAGATGTTGCTTTTTAGAACTATGTTTATGATGTGATGATACGGTGGGTGACATGGTGGACGTTAAGTGAGTTTTTCTCCATACAATAATACCAATTAGGCCATTATCAATAGCATTAAGTGCCTCGGATTGTTCCTTTGGAAGTATCTTGCTCAGCATTTCAACTGTTTTTTTATGAGGGGGGCATAAGTAAAGTTCAACTGCAGGTGCAGGTTCCGCAAAGCCCACTCTTTCATCCAAGATGTACGAATCTGCCACCTGCAGAATAATATAATTTCATCAAATAAAGTAACAAGCACCATTTGCTAGAGTTCATAGAAGCAAGGATCTAGCAATTGATACCTCGCGGAGATTTGAGTTCTGTGTGTCTGGAGATCCCTCTTTAGAAACAAAATGCACAACCTGCACACAGCAAAAAACCCACTAAATCACATTCTGCTCAAATTTAACTCATAACGAACAAAACACCATATAAAATTGCCTCCTATTTATTGTTTTGCTATTATCACATAAATAAACCAAGTTCTGTCAACATCCGACCTCTATAATTGTAAGCACTTCCAACTATGGGTGCAACAATCCAATAGTTCCATCCGCTTAAAACTAGTCCCAGAATTGAATTTTGCATACAAGTAAAGGTTGAAATTTGCATACAAGTAGAGATTGAATTTTGAATACAAGTAGAGATTGAATTCTGTTGAGAAAGCAATTTCACGTTTGGGTTATCAAGATTTACTCAAATAATCAGATTTATACATCATTTGTATCCATCCAGTATGAGGGGATGTCCAAACCAAACATTTGTATCAAAGAAGTTCTTTGATTCAAATAATCAGGTCCGATCTTTTAATAAGTTTCCCTCTACAGTATCAAAGTGTGTATACACATTAAGTCTTAGCCTGCATCATTTGAATTCCTAGCCACAGTATGCTGGTCTGTATAAACATGATTTTCTTTTCTTTCTGGATATTGCGTGGTGTGAGGAAATGAAGCATTCAGCTCAAGGTGCTACACTGACATCAGCAGATAATAATGGAAAAAGATTGCCAAAAATTTTCTTTTTTTTTTCCCATCATTTTCTTACTTTCTGAATCGCGAGTTTTGTTAACAGATAGAAGAAAGTACAATACAAGTGTTATCAAGAAAACAAAAACTTGAGATACCATGACAGCTCGACTTCTGGACAAAGGAAGCTCTTGGAGGAACTTCTCGAAAGCGTCCAGTCTAACCCTCCCCTTGATCTCAAGAGAACCAGGCCACTCTTTTGCTGAAGTCTTCTCACCGCTGCAAAAAATATATCGGATCAACAGAGTACCACAAATTTATTCCTTCTCGCATAAAAGTACTTCCATATAAATTGCTTCATATGGTCTAGATATGGTGGACGAGTTAATAATAACATGAAGAAAACTTGCCATCGAGGTATCTTAACTAACAAAAAGTGATTTGATCCTAGACTTCTGCATACAGTATTCTGGCCTTCTGCTCTTGTCACTGCTGAACCAAGAATTTTAACTAAATGGACTAAAGCTCAATTTCTTTTTAAGTAAGAATGGGTGGGAGAGAAAATTGCACCATCTATATCTAGGACCTCTTAGAATTGACCCTGCAGCCTACAGAGAGTCATTCTCTTGTTATAATTATACATAAAATTTAAATAATAATTATAAAAAAAGACTATGGAACTTCTAGTTCATCATTTTGGGGAAGGCTGGGCGTCTTGGTATTGGAATTTAACTGGACATGAAGGACAGTGACTGGATAATCATCTATTGCAAAAATAAAATAAAAAATACACACATACATACATATATATATATATATATCATCTAAACATAATAGAATCACATAACTAAGACAACATTAAGAAGGCAAACTCGTGAAAACATGCAAGATAAATAATTCCAACATCTGAATTAGAAGGCTCTATTTAACATGGGAAACAAGATAATAGATTGTTGTCATAAGGGACCAAGGCACACACTTATGCGTGGCATTCTTACTACTATTTTAAAAGCAGATTGTCCTATTTTTTATCATAAGAGCTGATAATATTACTCTGCTGTGATCCTCGTAACTTGAACATTTAGGTAAATCTTTTATCATTGTTAAGATTTAAATTTTGAACATAGGATTCAACAGGAGAACTATAAAAACTGTGGAACTGTGGTTTAATATGAAAAAAAATTCAGTTCACACTACACACTGCAATATATAATGGGCGGGGAGAAGAAAAAAGTGGAGAAATGAACTTTCTACACTAAAACTTGTCTATGCACAAAAATAATTACAGAAATGGGAGATTAATGCACAAACCTTTTAAAGATGCCAATAACAGAACCTGTAGTAGAGATATTCAGTTGAAGTAGGCCTTCCCAGACCTGTTCACCCTTATATTTACCAGCAGGGACTGCAATTCTGGAATTTATATTGGTATCACCAGATTTCACATCAAGAGTCTGGCTGGTTTTCATCTCAGCATGATTAAGGGACTTCATGTTGTTGGTATGACCATCAATAGGCTTCATGTCACCGGACTTCAGGTCAGAAAGAACAATTCCAGATTCGACATCTGCGTGATGGCTGTCACTTGATTTCAGGTCGGAATCAACTTTTTTGCAGTCATCATCAATTTCCTTGAGTTTATCAGGGGTACCATCAGCAGGATCACTTTGGGACTTTGATTCAGAGCCCACACCCAGGTCATCCTTGTCCGAAAGGGGTGTCATTTTTCCAGATTCGACTGGTAGATTTCCAACTGATGGCTCTGAATTAAGGGATTGCATAAACTCATCAAGAGAGACGATAGGAGGCAGAAATTCTGCATCCTTCAATGTATCATCCCCTGTAAGCCCCTGTGTCAAATGATTCTGCTCTAATTTTCTCTTTCCACTATCAGTACTCACATCACTTTTGGCTCCAACAGGTTCAGAAGGGGCAGGAGGTGGAACCTCTTTTGCTTTTGATTGACTTCGGGGAAGGGAGTTTGCCCCACCAGAAACCTCCACAGACACACTGTCGTCGTGTTCAACTTCCACTTGAAACTCACCTTTATGTGTTTTCTTGACCAACCGTCTCATATCAACATCTGTATTGGGCAAAACAACCATTTGGGCAAGCTCCTCCGCCTTAGCTATTCGCCACTCAGAAAGCTCTTTTGAAGCAAGTTCCTCTGCAGTCATAGAACATAGTATTTCTGGAGGTATATCACCAGACATAACTCTTTCACTCAATTCAGGATTATTTCGATCTTTCAAATTAAATAAAAGAGACCTTCCCTTCTCCTTGTACTTCTTGTTCACACCACTAAATAATTTGAAGAGTTCTACCTCTATCTTCAATGCCAAAAGTTCTGGAGAATGATCCGCTTGCTCCCTGCGATCTCTGCCAACTTCTTGAGAACCCGCCCTCTGTTCTTCATCAGTTTGATTTTCTCTTTGACTTCCCAACCCCATATCAGAATCCAATACCCAGGACAGTCCATTCCCTTGCATAAATTCATCCTTGACAAAGAAGTTGTCACTAAAAGGAATGTCATCAGTAGACAGAATGTAACTAGATTGGAATTCTTGTTTATCACCATTAAAGGCTTCAATCTGATAATGTGTGTTCTCATTGGCTGAAATCATCAAAGATTCATTTGCATTAGGAACAAAAATTTTGGCAGAACTGTTTTCATTGGAGGCAGCAATCTCTCTGCGCTCTCCAGATACAAAGTCAACTGCATCAGTTGTAGCCAATGAACCAATAGGATTCTCGCATGACTGACCCTGAGCAACATTAGTTGCAGCTGATAGTAACTCAGTGTTTTGAGAAGTCGGCTCTGTTTTCCCAAGAGAACTTGCAGTCTCCTCCAAAATATCATTTTCTATATCCTGAGGTCTATCTTGTCGAGAAACCAAGGCCAGAGCAGAAGCCAATGACTCCCTCATTTTGCACCTAACGGATTCAGATGACTCAGTTTGGACCTTGGGAGATTGTTTCACCTGAGTATTCTGATTTTTTGGATTCCCAACCCGGGATGTCCCATGTTTTCCAGAAGTGGACACCATCTGTACCTTTCTCTTGGTTGTTGCAGGCAAATGCTTTGGTCCTGGAGCATTCAAAAAAGGTTGCATCTGTACAGAACTTCTGTTTGTTGGAGATATTTGCTGCAACCAAGGTCTATTTTCCATTTGTGCCATCCGCTTATTAGGCATGGCCAACAGCTGGGACAAAGGGCCGTTAGAAACTGGCTCCATTGGTTCCTTACGCTTAGGTACTGCTGAATGTTGCAACCCCACATTGTTCATCACGATCTCCATTTCCCCAGATTGTTTATTAGGTAGAAACCATTGGTGCATCCCTGGATTGGGGAAATCTATGTGTCCCATTTGTGTGGTCGATATCAACAGCCCCTGTGACCCTGCAGTACTCACCACGGGTCCCAATAATCCCATGTGATTGACGGATATTGAATGCTGATGTGACACAGTATTATTTGATACAGATTCCAGTAATCCCATTTGAAAGTCTTTTCCTGATGAGTCCACTTTATTTGCAATAGGTTCCAGCTGACCCACCTGCATGCTTGGAACAGGGAACTGTTGAGAAACCACATTGTTGAACATTCTTCACTGGTACCACTACACATAAGAATAATAATAGAAATGAAATATAAATCTCCAGAAAATATCCTGACTTGATACAGCTCAAATCATTTAACTAGCCTGTACAAACAGATCAACCACGCAATTGCATGTAGAGTTGCATTTCTCTTTGTTTTTTTTTTTGTTTTTTTTGGAGAGGGTTGGAATACGAGCATGGGCATGCCACAAAAAGGAGAATAGTTGAAACAACCACAAAATTGTTAACATCCACTACCACGATTGAACTAGATCCATTTAGTAACAAGAGATAAGGACAACACAAAACAAATTTTCTATCGTAAAGTTGGTTCCAAAAGAATGAATAAGGAAGGAAATTACCCAAATACACCATATCAGATTGATGAGAAGAAGGGACACACAAAACAACAACAGGAAATACGTGTTCTAAAGTATTAATAATCATCCCATACAATACAATCATATTTCATCGAGTTTTCCAAATTCTTGTATTCAAACCTCTAATCATGAAACAAAGAAGCAACGACTACCAAGCAGTTCCCAATTCTCTTGTCACAAACTGGTGGAAATAGAAGCTATAACCATCAAAACAAGAAAGGAAGAAATTAAAAATTATATATATATATATATACACACACACACACGCACATACATATATGAAGGCAGCTTCATTATAAAATCAGAAAAATCAATTCGAACACCTAAATATCGAGTTGCAATAGAAATGAACAACATCAACACCTTATCAGTTTACAACCACAATATTTGAATTATTGCAACCGCATTAGGGCAAAATCAAGTGAGACCGATTCAGGAACAGTGATCTACTAATGAAACACAAATTTATTGGCCTACGTTAATTATCTCATCGTTCTGTTTCGGTAAAAACCTCAATATCAGAACTAAAAATAACGCTTACATGGAATCAAAAACATAAACCATGGCCCAAAAACAACTATGAGTACCTGGAAGAGTTTTCCAGATGAACGTCGGAGATGCAGCTGAATAGTCAAGCTCCAACTGAAGCTGCAGAGTCGGCTAAAGATGTGAGGGCTAAATCCCCAAAACTCCGTTCGTGACAACCAAGTATCAATGAAAACCCTAGAATCTGAAAGGGATAATATATATCCGAGTCAGAACCGAAGAAAGGAGAACGGTTTTCTAGAGCGAGAAGGACCGGCTTACACGTGGTATAATTTGTGTTTAGGCTTATTTTCTTTTTGGTCACTGAATATTATATAATCCTTCACATTCATCCTTACAATTTTGTTTTTTTTAATCCAGTCCTCCCATTTTCATTTTTTGACACATCGTATTTTTAAGCAAAACTATTAAATTAAAAAACTTAATTACTGTTTTAGTTCTCATAATTGGCTCATTTTTTAATGTATTTCTTCAAGAATATTTTCAGAAAATTTCAACTTACATAATTTTTTAATCAAATTGGATTGTTCAATTATGTATAAAAAATTGATAATTTTATATAATTTAATGAAAATAACTAAACAAAATTTGTAAGACATAAAAACATATTAAGTATATCATTATCTTTATGTAAAATATGATTATTACGTTAATTCATAACATATAAACAGAATAATAAAACTTGATTGAAAAGTTCTAAAATTTAAAAGATAAAATTATTTGAGAAATTTTTTTAATAATAAATTAAAAACTGATACAATCCATAATTATACCAAATACTAAATAAACAAATTATAAAATTACTTGATTTGATTATAATATTTGAATATAACCTCCAAGAGATTGGCATAGTAATCAATATGTACTCACTTTATTGACTTTCTAAATTTGAATCTTTTTAAGGACGCGATGTTAGTAAAAAAAAATTCGTCAATGATGGAACTTGAATCCCACATAAAAAAATTATAAATGATTTGAAAAAAAATAAAAAACTTTAGTAATGAAATTAACAATAATGTAATCAACTAATCCTTCACCTAAACAATATTAAGTTCAGCTTTTGAATTTTTAATAACCAAATTAAAAACTGATACAATCCTGAATTATACCAAATACTAAATAAATAAATTATAAAATTACTTGATTTTATTAGAATTCTTGAATATAACCTCCAAGAAATTGGCATAGTGGTCAATGTGTACTCATTTCATTAATTTTTTAAATTTGAATCTTTTTAAGAAGGCGATGTTAGTATAAAAAATTTGGTAAATAAGGGAACTTGAATCCCCACACACAAAAAATCTAAATGATTTGAAAAAATAAAATAAATAACTTTAGTGATGAAATTAAAAATAATGTAATCCACTAATCCTTCACCTAAACAATATTAAGTTCAGCTTTTGAATTGCACATCTAACATGTGATATTATTAAACTTTCAAAAAGCTGAGATATACTACTGTGCACATTATTGGTATGTTACTTCTTTTTGTGGTATTTGAAGCCAAATTGTTGTTCTCTGGTTTCTAGGCACTAATGAAATTTGAAACGTGCTTCTCGAGCTTGACTGATTATTCCCTTTTGTCATATTGGTACAACTTGGGAATAGTAACACTATTGATATCTTTTTATACCCACTTTTCATAATATTGATATTGGTACAATTTGGAACTAGTAACAAAACACCAAGAAATGTATCTGACTAAGGGGTTTGACGGAATATAGAAAAATCAAATTTTATTTATGAAAAAAAAATTAGAATAAAATTATTCTTAACGCCATTAAGTTATGTATTGAATTGATGCAAATAAAAAAAATAAAAAAATTATATAATTGATTTTTTTTGTAAATTTAAAATTTAATTGAATTGATTTCTATAAGTTTAATTATTGTTGCACTCCCAAGAATCTCAGCCAAGTCTTGCTCACATCAAGAATGAAAAATTTATGTAAAAAGAGAATTATCTTTCATTGTAGTTCAAATACGAGAGACAGAAACACATTTGCTAAAAATATATAAAAGAGAGCAATAACTGTCTGCACTTAAATGGAGGTCTTGTTTATTTGAATTTTATTTGTTGGGTTTATCCGAAATGAATATATTCTTATTTGGTAATACAAGCATGAAGACAAGTCTTGCAACAATATGTTTGAAAATTGTAATAATTCTCCAACCCATTTCCATAAAATCTTATATAACTAGGTAACATTCATTATTGCCAACACCAACGAGCACATTCAAGTATTCAACAATCTACTACTGATAGTGGCCTAACTGCCTTGTATTCCACCAAGCTTACATTTCCACCCAGAGGAAAAGTGAATGCAACAGATGCTCATAAACAGAAACCATCCACCCTTCATATACTAGTAACGGTAAAAATACTTTTTTCACATTAAAATATGGCGGTGGCGAACGCATTCCTCACCATGCTCTCCCCCAGTCGTTGGCTGGCATTTTCCTCAGTGGCTGAACCTGTTACGCTCTCACCAACTTCACCTTTGCAAAGAGGACATAATGCATTGATCTTCAACCACTTGTCTACACAGTCTTTGTGGAAAAAATGAGAACAGCGCAGCTCTCTCAGCTCATCATTATTTTCGTATTTTGCAAGGCAAATGCAGCAAACCTGCAAACACCAAGTACAAACAACAGCAAAAATGAAAACCCGCAGATGAAGACATAAACCACAAGAAAATTATGTACAATACGTTCACAAATATATAAGTCATTAAATAGAAAAATTGAGAGGAACCATTCAATCCATAATATGCAGCTTAGCAAAATGAAAACTGTGACAAGCAGTCAAAAACCACACGCATGCATGTGCACATGCACACAGAGATAAAGAAAGTGAGAGACTATGCAGGCAATATTCACGAATTTGTTGAATTTTGAAGAAGTATATGTAGGTAAAATTTTATCCAGGATAAGGACCTGAAGGAGTCTCTGACAAATACTCTAGTTTCAGATGCCAGTATCTTGTTTTGATTTTGATCATGACCTTGCACCCCCCAAGTAGAGAGCCAGCTTTCAACTCAGAAGATATCTTAAATGGAAAGCAGATGAATGAAATATGCTTACGCAGTTGTCAAATGCTAATGACAACACCCATCAAACGATTCTCAATACTTAGTTTCACACACATAATACATCTACAGTGTAAGTTTCAACACGACATAACCAGTCATCGGAAACTACATTACTCCAGATGTGAACAACAAATAAGCATCTTCCAGATTTTATTCTTGCTTCTATATAGGAAGAATCCCTACTTGTGTTTATAGGCTTGTTGTGAGTTGTGACCAGACAAACAATGTCAGCAGGCCGTAATGGATTGTTGGGATACAAAATCAGATTTTACTTACTGCATCTTCTCCAGAGATCACACGCTCTTTTTCGGTTCCTGCAGCCACGATGCCACCTTCACTGGCACTGGAATTGCTGCCATCATTGTTCTTATTTTTCTTCAACTTGAACTTGTAAGTTGGCAGAGCATCAATGGATTCATTGGTGGCACCTCTGGTCTGCATCAGATCCTCTCTAAACCCAAGGACAGAAATTATACAGGGCAGACAACAGCAGATTGTTGCACATAGGATGAAGGGCATAGCATACCCTATACAGCTAAAGGTAAGGAAAACTATACATAACCTGCAAAGCAAAAGATACAGATTTTATTTGAAAAGACAGATCATAAAAAGAAAAAGAATTGCCAGAGAGTTATACCTATATAAGTTAGGAGCATCAGTGGCAGATGAGTGCCCCCCGAAGATCCAAACATTGCCAACAACGAACCATATGGCAAAGAAGCAATCTAAGGCCATTTTGAAGTATTCCACTAGTACTTTCAGTCTTCTGAGAAAAATAAATCAATGATTTACCATCTTCCATAGATTTACAAATTGTATAACCATTCAAACATTAAGTCAAGAAAGTAGATAAATAAATAGAATTCAAGAATAGTTGAACAACCAGATGTCTCGTGACTCTCATCTATATTTCATTTTGAAGGAACCCCCTTAAGTATT
Organism: Quillaja saponaria; assembly: GCA_029379385.1. Classification (NCBI taxonomy): domain Eukaryota; kingdom Viridiplantae; phylum Streptophyta; class Magnoliopsida; order Fabales; family Quillajaceae; genus Quillaja; species Quillaja saponaria. Next base: position 24,163,233 of record CM055610.1, read on the forward strand.
CTTAATTACAAAGAATGCTTTTTTCTAAGCAGTACGGTTGCAATCAATATATTCTACCTTTACTAACGACAAATGTTAATTTAGAGATACATCCTCTTAAACTAAAGGGTTCTCTGATTCTTTCTTCTGTAGGTCTGACAAAATAAAATAAAAAGAGAGAGAAGGAGAAAAGAACAAAAAGACAAAAAAGGCCGTGAATTCTATAAATCAGATCCCGAGTTCAATTTAGACTTTTATACTCCATTGATGTATTTGAACAAAAAGGTCTAAATTCAAATATTTTAGGGCCAATTGTCTTCACCTGGAGTTTTAGGGGGAAAATCTGGATCTAAAGATCCAAATCAAGATATTTTGTGGTCAATGCTGCCAATCAAAGTTTAAACCTAAAATATTATTAATTATGTATTGAATACTGATATACTGAAAAGAGGTTACATATGTACATACAAATCATAATGTAAAATTTTTTATTGGACAATGTATCTACAAGGGAGCTGCATACCAAAAGGATTAACTCTTTATATGCAAATCTTGTTGCAAACAGGAAGTTTCTAGGATAAGTTATTGTAAACTTAAGAGCTAAGGCAGCAATTTGAAAGCATAATGTACAAAAGACATTCAGTTATAGTTTTCCTGGATTTGACACAAGTAAACAGACATCAACCAGCATAAAGAAAAATAATTATGATAACTCATCAACAAAATGAAGAACTGGTGTAGATCAAACCAATATATCATTCCCTTTCAAAATATGACAACAGTAACCACACTGGAGGATTAAACTACTACTATTTTTAAGCAATAACATTGCCACAGTTTATTCATCCAAAACAATAAAAATCACATTGTCAGAATTTAACTAAAAGTTTAAGAATGGCAGAACAGTTTAATCTATGCCTTAGGGTTGTAAAAAGAGGAAGACAAAGACTTCCAAACCACTCCTCAGAACCAGATGTTGACATGAGTTTTTTTATTTTTTTATATTTATATATAGAAAAAAATGTAGACCAGTGATTAAGAATTTAAACTCCATTGTGAAGGTCAGTTCCCTTGAAGCCCTAAACAATGCTAATATATTGCTGTTACTTTAAATTCTCTTTTTCACCAGCTAACACCAGTGCATATAAAGGGCTAACAAGCATGCAACAATAAAACGACCATGCCAGAACAATAACAGAAGAGGATTCCAGATATGAAAAATATATAATTCAATTCCATATTTTATTTGAGCCAATAAGCTCATCCAAAAATCATGAGCTACCAACTGCATACAGGTCAGTTAGCTGACTTAGAAGGCCAACCACAGGGCATTGTCCATTTAAAATCAAATATCTTGCAGAAAATGCTACAAGAAAGAAATAGATATTAAAGAAAATGTTTTTAGCTTGAAGAATAGCAACATAATCATTTTAATCAAAGCATGATTTAGTTAACAATCCCATACCTCACACTCAGCATCCTAGAACCCTGACTACTTCTTGGGGATACAGTGGCAGTTTGCCTATCTTCTGCTTCAGGATTCCTAGTGACTGAAAGAGAAAATGGCCCTGCAGCAACATTGATTGGAGGAGACGTTTGACGGGGTTGAGACAAGTTTTGCTCTGCAATCTGGTTATGCTGATGATATCGCCAATAAAGAAGAGGGAGGGTAGCAACACATCCAGATGCATAGCCCACAATCCATGCAAACAATGGGGTGTGTGGATGCTCGTGCCTCGACAAAGACAAAACAACAATAGATGCAACAATCTGGCTAAGTGTGAGGACTAGTTCAATAGATATCCATAACCCAGAATTTAATGGACTCCTACGCCGACGGGCTTCTCCTCGTCTGATGAATGAGGAATTCCTAGAATTTGATCCATTAGATTCAATAGATGAAGAAGTTGAAGGTTGAGAAACAGGTGTTCTTGCACTACTTGAAGGTCTATCTTCTTGCCTTGAAGTATTTATGCTATTGAAATGTCTATCATGAGATGAATCAGATGTGGAAGCAGCACCACTCCCTGCTATGTCAATAATGTGCTCACGACTGTTAAGGTCCTCAGGGTGCTCCATTAATAACGGGTAGGTTTCAGCTGGACCTTTAGAAAGAAGTTCTGGTGAGGGAACATCCATCTAAGTCCACTGACACAATGGAGAACAAAGGAAGCATAGAATTGTAGAACAAGTATACCAACTTTATGTTCCACTTCTTATCTAAGCAGAAACAAATGTTGCTCCTGTCCTTTAGCCTTCTCAACTTGTAATGAAAAAGAAAATTACTTGGCACCACGAGATGCGGCGAAGTTAAAGAATTCCCATCCTGTTAACAAGCAATAGTGGCTGAGTCAGAGTTGTCCTCTTTATCGAGTGAAAACATAGTTGTTTATCGTAGTGCCAACAATATTCATATTATGTTTCCCAGGCTCATGAAAGTAATTGATGCTACTAGGAGGCAAGAAATTGATTTATTAATAATGCCAAAATAAATAAAAAGCAAATAATCCATGTCTAACTTCATCGCTACTAAAGCATGCAAAACTCAATTTTCTAAAAATTAATAAACCCAGTGCAAATATTGATAAGTCCAACCCGAACGAATTATAATATTGATAGTCAGTAATAAAAATGATGATAATATTAGCAATAACAGCTGGAGTTACTCCCCCTAGTAGTAGATTAATGGAAGAAAAAAAGTGTCATTTTGTCTGGGCAGTATTGTAAAAAGGGACAATGATACTTTCAGAAACTAAATCTAACTAAGTTATACTAAGAACTTGCAAAACTTTGCTGCCTATAAAAGAAGACACTGAATGGATGGTGCAAAGCCATCTTGCGTTTTGAGGATGGTTTTCCTTATCCGCTTTTCATCAATACGAAAAGACAAAGGCAAGCCCAATAAGAAATTCATTGGTAGTACTCTAAATTCAAGTTTTATTTAGCTCAATTTTCACAACAACCAAACAAGATGCACAAATTCCAAGATACCACCGCAAGAATTAATGAGATATACCTGATTAATCCGCTAATCAAAAAGAAAAAGTTGAATTCGGTTCTTCCATAGATTAAACCCAACAAAAGAATGATCAGAACCCAGAATTCAAAGCGTTGACTAAGATTCAAAAAGGATCATACACAGAAAGAATTCCATACCAAACCCAAAATAAACCTAAAACCCATAGATAATCCAATTCAAACAAGAAAACCCACAAAAATCACCAAGGAAATTGAAAATGTAAAACAACCAATACTGCATATTCACACGGAGATGAAGAAATAAATAGAAAAAGGAAAGTACCAGATGGGGTTAGTGTGAAGAAGAAGAGCGATTGGAGTTACAGTGGAGAAACGAAAGAGAAGATAGAAACGGCGCCGTCTGCTGTTTTTGTATATGTAGGACTCTTGTCGCTTGCTTTACGTGGCTGGAGCACTAGGCTGGGGGACGGATGAATTGTGAAATATCGCAACCAGCTTTTCCACCTCCATTGCTTCGTTGCGTTGCCCGAGAATAATATCTTTTTTTTTTCTTTTTTCTTTTTTCTTTTTACTTTTTCTTCTTACTTAAATTTTTTTGGTACTTAAATTTTTATTTTTTCGATTTAAGTATAAAATCTAATTTCATTGGTTTGCTGGCAATGCATTTTAAGGAAATATTTATTTAATTTCATTACTTTGCCTAAACTCATGTTTCATTTAGCTCCCTTTGTTGGTTTTTAGATTTGAATTTTCTTGAAGAGACAATATTGAGAAAAATTGTCACAAATCTCTAATTACAGCATGAATTACCTTGTTTTTGACCAGATAGGATAAATAATTAGTAAGGTGAGCTCATCCAATACACAACCACTACACAAAAATAAAATAAATTGTGCAATGGATACTCTACGACACTTGTCAAAATATAATAAATACAATATCTATAAATTAAAACTTTTTACAAATAATAATTTAAGAATTAAATGTCAATGAATTCATGGTCAAATATTATAATAAATACTATAAACTTTATATTTCTATTATCTTAAAAAGTATTTTTAGGACACTTGTTAGAAAAAACTTAATAAATGGATATTACCATAAATAAACCAATTAGAAAAATCCTTCATAAATTACTAATTTTATACTTTAACAAGTACTTGAATGACACCCATTAAACAAACTCTGAGTAAATTAGCACCAAATTAATTATTTTTATGTACCTTTTATACAAATATATTTATTAGCAATTTATATAAGAATATTAATAATATAAATTACATCATAATTCATGAAGAATTTATGAGTTAAGTTTTACAAAAATTAAGTTTGAATTATTAATTAATTGAGTATTAAGATAAAACTTGAGCACGACTTATTTAAAAATATAATTCAAATCGAGTTAAGTTCTTAATGAATAATTTATCAATTATTCACAAATAACTCTATTCATTTACACTTATTTTTAATTGATAAACTTAACATCAACTAAATAAATTACAAACTCACGTAGCTAAAAGTTATTACATTCATCAACCTGATTACTTCTAATCATGTCAATGTAAATAGCAATTGTATATAGGTGGAATTGTAATTTATTTGTTAGGACTTTAACTTTTGCATTTTCTCATGTAGATATGAACAAATGGAGAAACTTCCTTTGGAGAAATGACAAGCCTATAAGATAAGATTGATAAATAACATCACACTTTCGTTTGTATGAAAAAAAAAAGTGAATAATGTTACCCAAAAAAAAAAAGAAAAAAAAAAGTGAATAATTCCATACTTAAACCATCTTTATATCATCATTAATAAGATATAGTGATGGAGTGGGCCCAAAAGTGATTTTTATCATTTTTTAGTGGTTGAGTAAAACACGTAAGTAAGACATTTTCCTTATTGTAATCATGTAAGATGCGTATCGCATTGTAAAATATTAAAACCACCCACTTTAATTAGTGTCAAAATGTTTGGAAAATTAAATTTATTAGTTACTAATTTTTTGGTACACCGACATATAAATAAACAAAATAAGATAAATTATTTTTTTAAGCAATTATGTACATGTTAACACATATATATATATATATATATCTCGATTAATTCATAGTTTTTGTCAAATTAAATATAAATTATCTATGACAAGACTAAATAATTTATGATAATTTTATTATTTACGACCTATTCAACGATTTTGAAATTTAGAAAATTAGTGAATGAAACACACATTCTCAACCAACAACCAACTCTCATCAAATATAATTTTATTTATTTTTTGATAAGCTAGAGATCTAGACGTCTAGTAGAAAGCAAAAGATTTTCTACTAAATATTTAATCTTTACACTATAGTTTATAGCATAATTTAAAATCTGATTATAATAAGAAAATAAGTGATAATATGACTATCAACACAATTAAATATATATATATATATAATATATAATATAAAAAATTAATATAAATTTGTTATTCATGGAAATATAAAAAAGGTAATTTATCAAATTGAGATGTCATTTATGAAAATAATGACTAAAATATAATTTGATATGATTATAAGTAGGAAAAAAAAAATCATCAAATCCTTTTTTTTTATTAGATTTTATTAAAATAGTCTAATTATAATTCAAAAAAATTTATAATTAAATATCTAAATAATTTAATTATAATGAAGTTTGACCATTCTAATCAAATACAAACACCTTTAAACCTTAAAGGCTTAGTTTAGTGGTAAAAAATGCACGTTCCCTTAGTAGCCGAGCCCAGACATCACCTAATTACTACTAAAAAAAAGAAAAAAAAATCTAAGCATCTTTACCTTTATTTCCAAATTTCTCTCACTCATCAATTTCAAAGCGCAAAAAAAAAAAAAGAGGTTTCCTTCAAAAAAGAAAATCATACTCCAATTGATTGCATCTGTATTGTTAAGAAAAAGGGAAGGAAGCCAAAAAGTTGAAAAGATTACTTAAAATCATAAAATGATAGATTGCTCATTCACAAATTGTTACTCATTTTCTTAATTTCCATAAATATCAAACATACCAATCCAATGACAGCCAAAACATCTGAAATTTTAGCAGTGAAAATATTGAAAATAATGAGTGATTTTAATAAAAATATCATATTGGAGAATGATCATGTATTACTAAATTATTATTCAAGCGGCAATTTCTTTTTAGCAAACTTGAAGTAAGCATATAGTTGACAAATTTAAATGTATAAAATTAGGAATTGTATTTATTATTGTTTTGGTTTTTAGATTTGTTTTCTTTTTGTTGAAAACCCAAAATATTTTAGATTTGTTTTCAAATTAAGTCCAAACTAATGCAGAAGTTAGGAGCCAAATAAAAAAATTATTAAAACTACGACGTTTTTGTTAAATACACAGTAAAATTAAAGAGAAATCCACTGTAAACAATTATTCCTGAATAAAAGTAAAATTTTGGTGAAATTGAAGGGTTAAAATTAAATAATTTGTATTTATTTAAGTAAATTACAGTTTCCTCCGTTCAGCTTTAATTTATTAATTATGAAAAGCCCCAAATTTAGGAAAAATTGCAGTCTCATCCCCCCGTAAACAGTTGCTAACAGAAATAACTCCCAATCTGTTATTTTTTGACATGTGAAAACCACAAGTGAGACTTAATTTCTATAACCAATTCTACTTCAACCATGGTTGGCATCGTCATCTGTTTCTTCTTCCATCATGTCCTATAACCAAAAAGGCCTCTTGTGGCAAAACTAACCCAGACCCACTAAAAGCATTAACCAGAAATCCCTGCACCACTTCTTCGTCCACCTTATACTAGCTATAAATGCTTGTCATGCATGGTGGCTGTAGCTGGGTTAAAATGATCAATTTTTGTGGCAAGCTAGTGCATATGGGTGGGTTAAATGTCTGATGTAATGGTAGTCATTGGGTGTGATGTAATTGCCACCAAAGACGGTGGTGGTGATGGTGGTTAGGGAAGTGGAGGCCGTGGTGAAGAACTGAAGTGTGATTTCAAAGGGTGATACAGGCTTTGAATTATCTAAGAAACTAAACATGACGATTAAACTATTTTGAATTTTTCTTCCTTTTCTCTCAAGATTTTAGCAATCTCTGCCACTCCATGTCTTCTTTCAGATTGGTGTTAGTGAGTGGCATTGCTATTGCCACCACTAACCACCACTGACAGTATTAATAGCTACGCTAAACACTGTTCTGTTCTGCCACTACGTATAGAGAGAGGAGAAGAGGAGGGGCAAGGAGGATTATACAAATTTGCGTCTCCCTTTGATCCTCATGTGTCAGCCATAGAAGTGAATAATTTAGAATTTTACCCAATTGAGAAAGTTGAAAATGGATCCGGATGAAATTAAGAACGATTACATAACATAATGGACTCTGTGAGACAGCCAGATTTTGGGGACTTGAGTGTTGATTTCCCCATATTATGGGGGCTTTAGTGTTACATAGGCAAATCTTAAAGGAGAGAAGTATAATTTTCTCTATTTATTTTATGTACAAAATTTTGGTTAAATATCTTTTTGCTCCGGACTATGATATAGAAAAAAAAAAAACAGAGAAAAAGTGAAAAACCAAGCCAAAGCCTGTTCTTGGTTCTTTTGGCCTTTGGGTTTCGTGGAGATCAAACAGTAACAGCAACGAACAGCTCAGAGTCAAAGGTATCAATCATCAAAGCACCTGATAAGATCTCTATCACATTTATGGCTCCCGTGTGGATTTCTACCCTAATTTTTCCCTCCTGAGTCACCATACCTTTATCTTTTTCTCTCTCTAGAAGTTTTTCTTTGTTTATTTTCCGTGATTCTCTGTGAATTTTCTTAGCTTCCCAGAAAATCAGGCTGCTGCTGATGCAATCCTTCAATGTTTTTGTTATTTTTTTAAATTTTATTGAATCCCATATTTCTAATTGTTTATGATTCATATCGTTGTTCACAGATCTACTTTTCCAATCAATTTTCTCAGTTGTTTTTTTTTTAAGTTTCCATAATGTGGGCCTCAAGGTCAGGCATCGTCTAACCTTGTTCAAAATTCGTCCACATCCATGGCCGAGATCTAGGGTTTCTCGTTCTACCTCATACTAATTTGTTCCAGCTTGGGTTATTTGTAAATTATTAGGTTAACTCCTTCATAGGTTCGATATAGCTTGGTTTTTGATTTGATATTATTGTACTTACGCCATGTTCAAGCAATTTCTCAGTAGGCTTCCTCGGAAGTCTTTGAAATCCGACTCGGGTGAGTCACCTCGGGCTGATTCTTCACGCTCCTGCTCCTCACGGGCCGGTTCACCGCGCGCTTCTCCTGGGAATCATAAATCAAACGGAGGAAATTCCTCTTCCGGCCGATCCAACAGTGTAAAACGCACTTCTTCCTCTGCTGTTTTTCCGGCGAGCGTTGTATCTGGGATCGAACCCCTAGTCCCATTTAAAGATGTACCCAATGCGGAGAGGATGAACCTGTTTGTGAGTAAGTTAAGTCTTTGCTGTGTAGCATTCGATTTTACTGACCCATGTAAGAATACAGCAGAGAAAGACGTTAAAAGGCAAACTTTGCTTGAACTTGTTGATTTTGTGGCTTCTGGGTCAATGAGGTTCAGCGAACCTGCTATTCTTGCGATGTGTAGAATGTGTGCTATTAATCTCTTTAGGGTTTTCCCGCCTAATTATAGGTCTAATATGAGTCGGGCCAGTGGTGGTGGTGAAAATGATGATGATGAACCGATGTTTGACCCTGCGTGGCCACATTTACAGATTGTGTATGACTTGCTGCTTAAATTTATCTCTTCATCATGTCTCGATGTTAAGGTAGCAAAAAAGTATATAGACCATTCCTTTATAATGAGATTGCTGGAATTGTTTGATTCTGAGGATCCAAGAGAAAGAGATTGTTTGAAGACAATACTGCATAGGATCTATGGGAAGTTCATGGTGCATAGGCCTTATATTAGAAAATCTCTAAACAATATTTTTTATGGGTTTGTATTTGAGACCGAGAGACACAACGGGATTGCAGAGCTACTGGAAATCTTCGGCAGTATAATTAGTGGGTTTGCATTACCTTTGAAAGAGGAACACAAGATCTTCCTCTGGAGGGTTTTGGTCCCCTTGCACAAACCAAAGTCTATGGGGGTTTATTTCCAGCAATTATCTTATTGTGTTACACAGTTTACAGAGAAGGAGCCAAAGTTGGCAAGTACTGTGATAAGGGGTTTGCTAAAATATTGGCCAATAACAAATTGTCAGAAAGAGGTGATGTTCCTTGGTGAATTGGAAGAGATTTTGGAAGCTATTAACATGGTGGAGTTCCAGAAGGTCATGGTCCCGTTGTTCTGGAGGATTGGCTGCTGCATCAACAGTTTACACTTCCAGGTATTATTGGGTTTGAATTTAAGCCTTTCGGAATTCCCAATTTTACATATTCCTCTCTTACACTTCTTGAAAATAGTGTAGCAGTTTATTACATTTTCTGTCTTCCACTAATTTGATGTCATGTATATAGCTTGTATTTTGCTCGTTATATGTTTTTACATTTTTGCTACGAGCCTCTTTGTGCTGTTAGCATACCTCTCCAGCTGTATAGAATTAGACATAAATATATGTTTATGAAACTTCTTGACTCATTTATTATGTAAGACCTGTGAACATTTGATAGTGAAGGGCTTTTCTCAGTACAGCACTTCGAAGCAACTATTCAGTTGTACCGTCTTTACGAAATATGTGAGCATGCAGTAGATTATTATTTTTTTCCTTCTCCAAAAAGTGTGTATATGAGTGTGCCTGCATATACAAATGCAGGGCATTACATGCAAATCTCACCTATTTAAGTATAAGAAACAACCAATAGACAGTATTTATCTCAATACATGGAATGCATGATACTAGTGTTGGAATGCCATATTACTTGTAAATTATCTTTCAAAGGCAAATCTGCTAACTGAGGCTCTTTCATCATTACTATGTCTAAATTTTAAGGTGTACATAACATTATGGAAATAGATCTTTGATCGTTATTATTATATGGGTGAGGCTGTGTAGACTACAAAAAACACTAGGTGCACAAGAAGTAGGGTTCGGAATGCATGATACTGGGGTTGGAATGCAGCATTACTATTAATTTTTCTTTCAGAGGGAGTGAGGCTCTTTTCATCATTACGATGATTTTAAGATGTAGATAATATTATGGAAATAGATCTTTAACTATTATTATTATTATTATTATTATTATTATATGGGTGATGCTATGTAGATTTGTAGACTACAAAACACACTAGGTGCACAAAAAGTGAGAAGTGTAAAAAATAAAAAGTCTATTTATAATGTATGTTAATCAGTTGTCACATCTATGAATTGATGGAGACCAATAAAGTTGAATCTTGATGTTGTGCCTACAAAGTTTCCTTTAAGGAAGTAATATTTCTCTTCACGTCCCATGTGTGTTTCAGGTTTATTGCTGGAAAAAGTTACAACTTTGCTTTTTAACTTTGATTGTTTCAGGTGGCTGAAAGAGCCCTTTTCTTATGGAACAATGACCATATCGTCAACTTAGTTGCACATAACCGTCAGGTGATCCTGCCCATCATATTTGCAGCTTTAGAGAGGAACACTCAGAACCACTGGAATCAGGCCGTGCTCAACTTAACTCTTAATGTTAGAAAGATGTTCTTGGAGATGGATGAAAAGCTGTTTATGTCTTGCCATACTCACTTTAAGGAGGAAGAAAAGGTTCTGATCTTGGCAGCTGATAAGCGCAAGGAAGCATGGGAGCAACTAGAGCATGCAGCTAGTCTCCAGCCTATAATTGGAAATACTGCTGTGCTGGTATCTCCTTTGGCAACTTCATTTGCATGTTGAAGCCTCATGGTTTTCATTTTTCACTCCTTTCACGATGGTGGGAAACGGGGCAATGTATAAAAATGGCAATATTTGGGGTGTGATGTTTCTTTTTCTTTTCCCCCCTGAATGGTCTTTTGACAGCCTAACGTAGAAACTGTCTTTTGGTTGTGACTGTGTGGGATGTTGATTGCTTTCCCCCTGGAAGTAGTAGAAGGGCCATGCAGTGGATCATAAGCTTTTCCAGTGCCAGCTTATTTCTGATTCCTTTTCTGCTTCTCTCTTATTATCTATTACATTAATATTGTGAAACCAGGGCAGAATTGATCTCTTTTGAAGGCATACCAGAACAACGAAGAACTCACCTTAGACTTTCCACATTTTTGGTAGGCTTGGCAATGCTTCTATATCTTCATCAACATAGGGGAAAAATATGGGAAAAAATAATGATAAGTGTTGTAATAAATTTAATTTCTCAATAATTCTACATTTAAGATTTCTTTTTAAATAAATTTAAAATTTTGGATTGTTTTTTATTTATTTATAAATTTATCCTTATTAATAAAATATTAATTGAAACTTTGTATACAACTTTATCCTTATTAAAAGATTAAAAATAAGGATTTTATTAAATTTATCCAAATTTTTTTGAAAAGTCACGTGGTAAAAATTAAAAGATTTTATTATATAATCAATAACCAAATAATAATTTTTTTATAAAAAAAATGACATTTTTTTCAAATTCAACTTGCATTTTTGTTATCTTTTTAGAAAAAAATAAAAATAAAACTAGATACATTTTTTAATGAAAAAAGAATAAGTGGCATAAAATTACTTATGAAAATGATTTTTAATATTTTGAAAAAAAATATTAAAGAAGATGCTGAAATCTCATATGCTTTTACTACTTATTAGATAATGAATTTTATTTTTTTAAAAATTAATTAATGTATTTTTAAAAATTAATCTACTTAAATAATAATTTAATTACAAATTAAAATTAAGATAAAAAGTTTTAATTGAAAAGTTTGGACTTATTTAGAAAAAAAAATTGAGATTATAAATTGATTATAAGATTTATTTTTTATATTTTTTATAAGATTTATTACTTTAAAAGTGAGAGTTATCATTACTTTAAAAAAAAATATATATATATACCTACATAGATGTTTTACCTATTTTTCTTATTTTTTACATAAAGGTTTTTTCTAAAATTAAATTTTATCTTCTTTTTTAATGGATCAATAAGTTTTTGGTTTTGTTTTGTCTGTGTGCGGTTTTTTTTTTCCTTTTTTTGGGCTCCAGCTTTGCCATATTTATGAACATTTCATTTTAATGATCAGTGTGTGCTGTAGATATGACTTGAATATAAGAACTCAGTTTACTCCATAACAAGTTGTAAACATTGATTACTTCATGAGGAAATGTCACTAACACCCCCAGTCCACTTAGATTTGGTTTCAGTTGCACCATTTGAATTTTGGATATTTTAATCACACAACTTGAATTCCAGATTAATTGAAACCAAGTCCTTCTCAATTTGATTCATTTGGAAGACATCAAATAGTTTATATAACAATCCTTGAATGTTAAGCTTAAAGCTTCTTAATCGTTACTGCTGTTGAATGACTGCTTACACAATCTGATGCTCGAGGGCCCAAGGCAACATATCTTATTTGCAATGTGTGCATCAATGGTTTATGCATGCATTGCATTAGAAATACATAAACTAAATAGAAAAATGAATCAAAATAAATCAACATCACATGTTAATGTAAACTATTTATTTTCGTTATAACTTTTTTTTTCTCATTCCATATAAAGGTTCAAATACAAAAGTAATCTTGACATAGCTACATGCCTTGTTGCTTAATCACATCCCTGAAAATAAAAGCTACTGTCTGCTATTACCTCAAGTAAATTCTATAAAATTATTCAGCCGGAATGCACGGCACTTACTGCCTTTTAGTGTCATGCTCTAACAATTTTAAGTTACAAAGCCAGATCTGGAAGCACCAGAACTCGATAGAATGATATCATAAATTAGCAGGTATAAAGAATTTGCAATCAGTCATAATATCACCATGCAGTACCAGATGCAGGTAGGCGTACCCACTTCTGCATTTCTGAAATAATTCCTTCAAGGTATTATACAAGACTAATAGAAGAGTGTTTGTACCGGTTTTCCAGACGTCAAATTTGCCACAAACTTGAACTGCCATGAAAACAGATCTATTCAAATTGTATGTAAGAGATGCAAAGCTGGCTTTCATGTAACTATTATAAGAGCAGTTCAAATGACCTAAAACTGGAGTTTGTTTCTGTTAAACAAATCCAGCACATCTTTTCATTGGTTAGATTAATTAAACCAGATTAATAGGAGGTTTAGATGACCTACTGGACCTGGGGATTGTCTGAAGAGCAATAGCTCAGTACTATGTAATAAGAACAGTGTGATGTGGCACTTGTGGACGACTAAAGATGTTGATTTAGTTCAAATTAATAAAAGGGAGTTTTTTTTGGAAAAGTCTATACATCATTACCTTCTGTTGTTTATATTTTTCACGTACTGCATTTAGGGAACAACATTTGGTATTCAGCTGCAAATCTTCCAGTGCAAGAACTGTAGTTTTAAGGTCTGATGCACTGTAACTGGTATAATGCCTTAGAGTTGAATTCTGCAAGAAAGCACATGAAAATTTTCTAAGGAATACTTTTCTTCTATAGAAAGAAAGTTTATAACTGGGTAGACTAAAAAGCACCAACCCATGGGTGGTCTGATTGGTTGAATGTCCATCTAGCAAGGAACACAGCAGATGCAGCTATTAGAGAAGGTAGGAACTTCAGGAAGCTATATTCAAGAAGAGTCAGCTCTGCCAAATAATTTGCCAAGAATTCCATTTCAACACAAGGAGCCTGTATAACAGGGTAAATGAAAAGGAAAATTAGTTATTTCTTCCTTTCTCTGTTTCTTTTCTTTTTTGGCTATATTAAAGTGCTTTCCTGATTTTTCGTTGGAGAATTGAATGGCATTATAGTGTACCTTGTAAGAAGATTGTGATGCTTGGATGAATCTCCTGAAATTCAATTATGGAAATTGCCTAGTTTAGCGACATTACAATTGAATGGCATTTTTCCAACAAAAGAAGATAAAAGATATTGACTAAATACCTCAGAAATGATTTTGTGGTTGGAATGGATAGCTGAAAGTGTAAGAAATTTAATACTTCACTCTCCATTTTCAAAACCTGTCAAGGGAATTCAATCAGGAACCTTACATATCCATCTTATTCCCTAAATTATTTGGAGGATGAAAGATTTCTTGGGAGTGTTGTGATCTACACAATTAGATCATGTAACTAAGTGAGTAAACCCAGTTACTGTGGGACTAATAGGTGAGACATCTTCCAACTAAGCTTTTGGATGCAGAAATTTTCCAAGTATCTGACATACTAGCCATCAATGTTTTATCCAGAATGGATGAATTTTAATGAGTTTCTCTGAAACAAGGTACTTAATGAACACGTTCTTTTTTCTCATTTTTACCTTTTCTTCTTTTCTTAAAATTTCACACCTTTTATTCTTTTCGTAAATTTTCACTATACTTTTAAGGCTTAGTTTAATTGAGTTGAAATGGGTAAGCCATTTAAAATGACCCCTTCTTTTCTTCTCAAGTTGGTTAAGTAAAAAATGTAGAGGTCGGTCTTGAACCGATGAGAGCCATGAGCTCCCCATCTACCTCTATTCTTAAAAGAGGGGGGATAGCATTAGATCCAAAGTTCATTCCCAACTCTTACCATCTTATAACTTCCACCACACCATATCTCTACAAACCTTGCCACATCATCTCTCTACTACAGCAATAGGTACAGTAATATATGACACTATACCAAATTTAAACAATCACAACCAATGATTCATATTCAGAATATTAAATACAAAAGGAATAATGCAGCACCAAACGGAAACGTTGAGAGAGTAGTCTCATTGTTTGCTCATGCACGATAAAATACCAGTTGCAACTTCAGGAAAGAAGTAGTGTGATTTATGTCGATAGGAGACAAGACATATGGATACTAAGTATTTCTAGTCAGAGATGGGTTGATGCAAGATGTTTAAGAATAACAGGTGATGTCATTACTAAATGTCAAATATCAACAAAATCACATTAAAGAAGAAAAAGGCTGAAAATTAAATATTTTAAGTAGCAAGCAGGGCACCTCTCCTCTTGTGTAAGTATTATCAGTGATGAAGCAAAATTCTTCCACTCGAGGTGCACAAATTTCTTCATATTTTCTTCAAGACATGAGAAAACAGAAGCACATCTTAGATTCAATAATGATATAGAAGAACAGAGTCATAGGCATTATATTATATGCCATGTTACAGTACCAGTAAATGCATTCAATAATTTTAATTTGACATTCTTTCACCTTTCACGACTATATAATGATAACAAATTAAAAAGAGAGACACACTACTGCTTCCTGAGCACAATTCTCATACTCAGCTAGATTCTTGACATTACTAGCCCACCTAAAACTACTGTATGAAATTTAAGGCCAAAGCATTTCATACCACATTACCTAACTTAGCTTTCCCACTTCTGAAGATTAGACACGAAACTACAATTTTTACCTTGCGGTAGGAAGATGCAAGGACGCTGCCCTTGAGTCAAAGACCCACTGGTATCATTACCTTTTGTTCACTTAATGGAACCAGATTTATCTTCATTAAATTATGTAAAATAGAATTCTTGAAGAACTGCCAGCCACCATGATCATATAAAGTTAAAACTAAGTACAGTATTCACTTATGTTGCATGGGGGCCAGCTACAAACCAAAAAAGAAAAACTAAAAGACTATTTTTTTTTTTGTGGAGCCACAGTTCAGAGGTCAAAGAAGTTTATTGACATGTCGCAATTGTAGACTCTAGAACTTGCATCTTACTTAACCAGGACCATCAGAGTACAGAACTTACGATGCAAGTAGCATGCAAGTAATGCCAAGCAGCTGGAGTCTTTGTTTCTCAATCAAATTTCGAGAAAGAAACCGATCAATTAGATTCACTGTGAGATAGAGAGTATCTGGAACCAATTTATATTCTTCAGAAACCTGAAAAAGGATACGTTAAATGTTCAGAAAATCCATTCAGATTTCAATTCTGATGTCTATTCTTTCAGAAAAACAATTTGAGATGTCTGCTATCTGGTTTGCTTATTTCAGGAGCAAGATAAAGAAACATATTCCCATCCCATTTTTAATATCTACTATTCATGTTGTTTTGCTTAAGAAAACCTTGATGTGACTATCATGCATGATACTGGGAATGATGATGTTGAAGCTAGAGTTCATGTACAAGATAAAAAAAGAAATGAAAAGGGACCTTTAATGTGTGGATGACATCAGAAGAAGAATATAGGGGGTGCTATTCCACCTGTTGAAGACTCTAGAATTGAATCCTTCCGTGACATTAACTTCAAGAACTGTAATCGCTACTCAAAAATCACTAACCCTTACTGGTATTAATATGAAGAAATTTAACCTTCAAAGACAAATATTGTGACCTTTTGACTTGAGAGATAAAGCTTCTCTTCAATTCACTAGAGAAAAAATCATAGTACTACTATCAACATATCAACACTGGGTATGGCAGATGTTTAGATGATAAAAGGCCTTATAGTTTCACGCACTCAATTTTCTGGGGACTTGGCAAGCACTCAATTTTCTGGGGACTTGGCAAGATATGACGGAAGAACACAAGTCTCAAGTAAAGGCACAAACAGAACACAGGTACTAACCTCCACAAGCCAATCAATCAGAACTCCTCGCATGGTTGGAGTGATATCTTGCTGCAGCTTCTCCATGTATTTAGTTGATGGCCTTCGTTCAAGCTGATGGAGAGTTTTAGAGTAAGTTAGCATCAAATATGTTGCTTATAAAAAGTAAGCGTCAGTATCCTTATCCTTCCCCATCAGAATGAATATAAAAGTTCTCTCAGACAGCCATTAATGTAATGTTTTTGAAATAAAATTTTATCTCTCCTGCCGAAGAAGGAATTGTATACAAGTGGACATTGCATTCTGCAAGAATCATATGTGAATTTGATAAGGCTATAATCCAGTCAGCTCTGACATAATACTAGAAAAGTAGTAGCATCTACTTTTGTTAATTAGAGTTAAATTATAAGGATGTTTTCCTTTCCTAGCATCAATATGAATATAAGAAGTTCCCTTTACAACCATATAATAATGTTAAGAAATCAACTTGTCTCCCATTCCAGAGACAAAAATGCTCTCAAGTGGATATTCTATTCTGTAAGAATTACTTAACAATAAGATAATCCATAATCCATAATCCATTTGGTCAGAGACCACAGTAGAGAAGTAGTAGCATCAGAGGTGCACTCTTTATTATAGTCACAATATAAAAATGTTGAAGACATGCAGCTTGATTTGTTTGAAGAATCAGAAAGAACACTATGCCCATTAACTCAGAGGAAAATTATATCAACCATGAAATCATCACTATGGCATGACAAACCTCTGTGACACATATTTTGTCGTATATGTCGGGGGCATATAAGCTCCACAGTTGAGAATCCTTTAAGTCTGAATCAATATCCACAATGCCTGGACCTCTAGAAGATCCTAATTCATCACAAATCATATCTATGTCTGCACAAACCAAACCCATCAAATTCCTAACCAGGGAACAATATAATTATTTTGTAACTAATAAGCAATTTGTCTTTCTGTAACTTCAAATTCTTTTTCCTAACTAACAATTGTATAAACTACAATAGCAACAAAAAAAAAGGCAATGGCATAAACTAATTGTAACTCCATAATATTAAAAAAAATGCTTGAATATCAATATATTTTTCTGCCTCCCCTAAAAACTTATAAATGGATGATCTTCTCAACTAGCAATTGTGAGGAAATATAGCTGAGCAAGCAACAGAAATGGAAAATTCAAGAATTTTATTGAGGTGCAGAGAACAAAAGCTTGCATATTTGCATATAAGTTCTTTATTGTCAGATAGAATTTACTACAATGTTGGAAACTTTGGTTTAAGTTTCTACAATACTCTAATATGACTAGAGCAATGATTTAAGCAGACAAAAAGATAACCGTGCAAGGAAAAGTCATACTGAAACGAAACCTGAAGTAAGAAGCAAAAATATGGTAATCTTCATGTTGCCACCCAAAGAGAGGCTCTTAAAGTATCATTATTTTTGAGATAGATGATTGATTTATGTACAATTAGTGAGTCATATCATAATGGATGAGTGGAAATCCTTTTATTGGAATGCTCCAAAGTTCAGTAGGTTTTATGGAAGCATGGAGTCTTCTAAAACACATTCTTTTGCTATTGGTCATACCTTGTTGTACTAGCTCTTCTTCTTCCAACTTCACTGGCAAGGTGCTCTCCTGTGCTTCCACCATCCTTATTTTGGACAATTCTTCAGCTAACTTTGTTTTTACATCCTCTTGCACCAATTTATTTTCTACGGGGACATCTGAGGCTGCCTTTGTCTGCTTCCTAGTGGGAACTCCTCTAGCCTTTGTGCTGGCCTATCCTCATTACCAAGACACTAATTTAGTTCACGTGATAAATAAACAAAACATGGTGGATTGCATTTTGTTCATATGAACGCATGCACATAACATTTTACAGAATAATGTTTAACTAGTCTGCAGTTGATCATTGTAATTTTCACATGCTGATAATTTCAAATCTGCACATTGGCTCACGAAGTAAAACAGATTCACATATACCTGAGCTTTTGATATGTTGATGCTATTCAGACATATTTTTTCATTGGAGATGTTGGTAACATCATTAAGTACTGCCCTCTTCTTATGCTGAAGACCAGCAGTTGTAATTACAGAGGTTTTGTTTGTGTCTGATGCTGCTCTTTTGGGATTTGCTCGGGGTCTTTGCTTCTTTTCGTGTTTAAAGGAAGGTCTTGAGGAGGGGGGTATCCCTCCCAATGAGCTCAAGGTCTTGGCCCTTGCTCGTGTCATTCTGACAGGAGGCTCTTCATCTTTGGCATATGTTGTATTTTCTTTATTCATTTTTGCTTCCCTTATAGAAGAGAAATGATATTCTTTAAACTGGAATCTTGCTCAACCTTCCCTTCTAAGACAAAATCACCACAATATAACGTGAACTGAAAGCTGGTGCCTAGCTGCAAAACAAATAGATGAAGCTAACAAAAGGTTCCAATAACATTTTTGCAGTTTTTTTTTCAGAACATAGTAAGATTGCCTGTCTTTGGCAGCTGAAAACCTAGAGAAATAAAACATAAAAGTTGCAAACCCATTTACTCTTTAAAACTCGTCTCTGAAAAGGTTCAAGTGGTTGCGGAAGACCCAGTACAGTGGACATTTCAGTTTCATATAACTTCCTATCAAATTGAAAATCAACTCTGAAACCTCATTATTTCCTTCCCTTTTCACAAATTTTTTAAGAAAAACAAGAAAGCTGCAAATCATAAATTTTCAATATCATAAATCAAAACAAAATTTGCTTCAGAAAATGTTATCAGTAAAAATGTTAATATAAACTGTAGTAGAAATGCTGTCTCAGCCAAACCCATAATCCCTAATTCTGAAAATGTGAGTAATTTGTGAACCAAACAGCACTGGACCAGAACTTACAGCCAAATATCAAGGAAAAAGAGAGGAGCCACCCAACCAAACATTTCATTTGACATTTTACCCAACTTTCTCTTAAATTACTGGTAAATCAGGAAACAATAGGTGCCCATAAAAAATACATAATGTACTTAAAAACCCAGAGCTCTTTTACAGAAAAAGAAAAAGAGAAAAGGAAACAGCTAAGAATAACATAAAGAAGCCAAAAATGTAAAAATTCGAAGAGTGTTCCTCAATCACGGATCTATTTACCAAAATCAAAACGTATAACAGCTTCAAAAGAATCTACGAGCTCAATTCGATCTAAAAGCAGCAAGATAGAGCGGAAATGAAGTTCCTTTATGAAAATTAAAAACTTAACAATTTTGAAGAAGAAAGTTCAGAACTGAGCTTACTCCGTTCTTCTCGAAGCTCCTAGACTTTCAAAAGCGGACAGAAGAGCTGCACAGAGAAAGAAAGACCACGCAGTAAGTGTGTCTGTGTGAGTGTGAAGCTGAGGAGGGAGAGTGAGGAGTCCGACAATGCGTTGGACATAAGCGGACCGTAAGCGGGACGAAGGCACGATTTAAACTTCCAAAATCCAAATGGCAAGAATTATTATTTTTGCTATTTCCAGAACTTTGCTTTTTCACCCACATGGTATTTTTGCAGACTTTTTCTTTTCTCTCCCTCTTGTTTTTACTTTAAAAATAAAAATATTAAGAAAAATAAACTTAAAGATCAAAATTAGTTGCTTGGCTCAACATAATTCCCTTACTTACTCTCTTTCTTCCTTATTGGGTGGAATCTTTTTATTTATTTTTTTCTTTATTTTTGAACTAACACCTTTCATGTTGAAATAAAATCCTATAATCAAATATAATAAAAACATCCAAGATTTCTAACACAAAATTTTTCCTTCCTCCACTCATTAAATACTTTTAAAACATGACTTCAACTTCACCCTCTCTCATATTCTATATACTAAGAATATATTATTGTCTTCTCAAAAAAAAAAAAAGAACATATTATTGACTTATATATATTGACTTTGAAAAAAATATATCTAAAGCATGTGCAAAATATTATAAAGTCGTTAGTTTAAAAAAAAATTAATTTAAGAATGTGAAGTAACTTGTGTTTACACGCTTTCAAATTAAAAAATAGTTTTCTCATTCATACAATTACAAGTGGAAAAATAAAATTTTAACTACAATTTTCAACTAAGTCTAGTCAAGTCTATGAATTTGTTTGGTGTAAGGGTTGTGATTGTGACTCTCTTTTTTTTTTTTTTTAACTAACGATACCCAATGTCCATTGGATCTTTTATATTTTTTCTATTAAGGTTTCCATTGTGTTCTTGTTATTCATTCATAAAATTTTATATTTGGAAACAAAAAGAAATTAATGAAAAAGGAAAATGATATTTAAATCAAAGTTTTACAAAACGTTTGTAGTTTGAAACACTGTACTAAGGATATCACAATCATCATTAATGGTGCATAAAAGACACCAATTAATTTTGTTTCATAAGCATTTTCCAACTTAACATTGGGTTACGCCATAAAGAATTTATATGGAAGGTCAAAGTACTCATATGAAATAATTCAATGTTTTGAGAGTGGTCCTGCAGGTCGAATTGGCTCCGGATGCTATCTTGGGCCAGATTAATCCATTAAAAAAATGAAGAAATTTTTTTTAATAGACTACTTTCAATTCCTCTTTTAATTTTCATTTATACTTTTTTTTATTGATTATTTTTCATTTCATATTTGCCATTACATATTCATAATATATATATATATATATATTATAATGTCAGCAAGTTAACCTACGACCGTGGCACTTGACTCGGTTAACTTCTATGTTGGGTTTCAAAATATTAGTATTTTGAACTCTTTTTTTTTTGTCTAAATAGTTTTGAAAAAGTGCTATTTTCACGCAAAAAAAAGATTCCTTCAACTTTAAAACGAGTGTTCGAAATTTTGGACAGATGTGTCCAATTTTCAATTTTTTTAGACTATATAGTATGATTTACAATTAAATAGCTAAAATGAGATAAGTCTAGAAACCAGATTTTAAAATCTGATATATGGGTCCAGCTCACTAGCCCATGTCACTACTAGGGCCCAGCACCATCTTTGCACAAAAGGGACCCTCTACCTGCACAAACTAAAATAAGATTTTGAAAATTCGGTTCCACTCTGAAAAAATATTATACATTTTAAATTAAAAAAATATCATATAAATTTAAAAATTATCTATACTTTTAAATTTAAAAATTATCTTAAAATTTAAAATTTTAACATATCATACACTATAATAATAAAAAAAATTCATATAATATAAATTTAAAATATTATTATACATTTAAAATTTTAAAAATATCATAAGCTATAAATTTACAAACTATCATAAACTCTAAAATTAAAAATTATCATGCACTATAAATTTTAAATAAAAATAAAAATATCATACACTATAATAAAAAAATTATCATACATTACAAATTTAAATTTTATTATACATTTTAAAATTTTAAAATATCATACATTAAAAATTTTAAAATTATCATAAATTAAAAAATTTTAAACACATCATATTTTAAAATTATAAATTATCATAAACTTTAAATTTATAAAATATCACACAAGATAAATTTATAAATTATCATACAATTTAAAATTTAAAAATATCATATGTTAAAATTATCATATATTTTAAATTTTAAAAATTATCAAAATTCGTGGGGCATAGATTGAAACCAAATTTTCAAAATTTGATTTTAATTTGTGTAGGTGGTAGGCCTATTTTGTGCAAGGATGATGCGGCTAGTAAACCCAAGTGATGGCATAGGCTGGTGATTTAGACCCAAAAATATTGGGAATTGATATTGTCTCAAAATATTGAAATTTGGACCCTTGTGTCCAAAATCCCACGAATCCTCTTCACCGTTAATGAATTGCCCAACTACTCCCCAAGGAACAGGGAAGCGTTATTAATTCTTCATCTATGAATTATGATCCACACATGAAATTGATATATACTTTTTTCTGTAAAAGAAGAGTGATTGATGATTATTAATCTTAAATTATTTAATAAATATATCCTTTTTTTCTTTTCTTAATTTTATTTTATCTTATCATATCCTTCCTGGTAACAAATATATTTAGAAACAATCAAAAGCACATTATGAGTCAATAATCCGAACCCTAGGGTCCCAAAAGATCAACCTAGTTGAATGAATTTCTTGTTTGAAGTGTAAAGGAGTGTATCATGTGGCCATTGACCACAAAGTGACAGCCTACCAATTTGTTAAAGGAGTGGAAGTGAAGACTAAAATATAAGATATTATAATTCCAACTTTACAAGAGCCAAAAATGTATCTGCCCCAGTCCCGCTCCCCACTTATCCAATTCTCAAAATAAAAATTTTTGGCATCCCTTTTCAACCAAAGAATGATTGAGAATCATCATATCATATAATACAAATAAGCACAAGAGGAAGTGCCTTAGAGTTTGGAGTACAAGAGTTTCACAATGTAATTAAGACCCTCTGAATCTAATATGGTCTATCTGCTAAATTTTTTAAGCAGTAACAAGTAGGGCAACCATTCAATACCTTATATACACTTTAAACCATAGCCACCCAACTCTTTCAAAAGGCACCCACCTCAAAAGCCACTTCTGGCCAGACTAGCTAGCAGATTCTGTGCTTCTACAAAAAGGTCAGGGGAAAGACTCCAAATTCTATAGCCATCTCAAGCATACAAACCCTTTTTCTTTTATGTTTAAAAGCATCACAATCTTTTGATTCCTAAGCATTCTATAAAAACTAGTCAATATAATCTTAGAAACATATCTTTGATAAATTTAAAATTTCAAAACAACTACTATGTATTTTGAGGGGGGCAAACGTGCACAATTACTGACTTGGTTTTGGCTGAAAAAAAGGACTTACTTGATGGTGCTAAGGCTCCTATTAACTTCTAGACTGTTAAGTGTTTCATTGACTAATTGCAGTGCTCTGTCACTTAGGTGAACCAGGAAAAAGCTAAACTGGAATCTTTAGGCTTTAGTCCCTTTTAGTAACAGTCTCAGGCTCTCAGTGGGGGAGGGGGGCTGTAGCTTTGGCCTTTTTCACCCGCAACATTGTCATTTGTCAAGTGCAATGAAAAAGAAAAAGGGCAAGGGGAGAAAAAGAAAAGACAGTGATTTGTTGTTTGGTCAAATATTAAGCGCTGGTGGTCCCTGGAAATGCATGTATTCAACTCAAATCGCAAAAGGAGCAGCAACAGAGGCAGAACATGAAGTCGCTGAAAATAGATTAAACAGTGGATCGGAAGAAATTTTCCATACAGTAGAGTTTACTGGACAATCAATTATAGTTATTGGAAAATGAGCTTCAAGGAAAAAAACAATTCAGATATGAATCACTCCTCTGACATCTATGGTGTTAAAAAACAAATATCATCCTCTTAGAAGCCGAGTCTTCATGAATTTCCAGAGTCTGAGAATACATGCTATTAGCTCTCATCAATTTCTCTTACAATTTCATAGTTAGGCAACATAATTCACTATATCGCTACTGGTCAATCGGCAATGTCTATCCGACAACATTGACAACCATAAAGTCCAGATTGATGGAGTTAGAATTGAGAATGTCATGATACAGGCCCACACAAGTTTTTACTGTAATAATTCATGTGGTCGAGTTTCCACTAAGGGGCTTAATTACACATTCAAATGGCTTCTCTATTTTGTAGCAAGCATTATACAGATATCAGTAACAATAAAATTATACACACAATATGCATATCTGCACAAGTAAATTAGAATGGAAATAAAGGTTGCCATAACCTCACAAAGCATCACTGACCTGCAGTGGCCTCCAACTTTCTAATAAATGATTGAATCCATCTATTTATACTGGATAGTTTGGATCTTTAATCACTTCTTCCACTGAGGAATCCTCTGAACTGTAACCTAGAAATCCATTGTACCAAGAACAAAATATCAGGCAGAACTCCTAAACGTGGAAATCTCTTTTTCATTAAATTACATTGTTATGTTTTTACTAACATAAGACTATATTGTTAACACCCTCTTTCTAAAAGCCTACACATATGGGGAAAGTCTCCATTTCTCTCCACCAAAAGGTACCATTTTCTTCGATGTGTTATATGAGAATAAGCGAGGGTAGTATTGCTAGCATGCTTCTGAATTGTGACATCAAACAAGAGCAGAAGTATAGAATTAAATAAATAAAATTTCATTCACGACAGATGATCATGGAATATGTTCTAGAAATTATATCAAACTTCTAGAATCACAGAATAAAAACTAATATAGACATATAGTATAGTTGCCGAAACTTATAAATATTTGAATATAGTTCAAAGAATAAGCAATAGGCAATTAAAAAGAAACATTATGTTTTGAAAGACACCTTGCCAGAGTTTTCTTTATTTCCCACTATAGTTTGACAAGCTAGCCTCCAAGATTCAGGTTTCTGCGAATAAAACCTCAGTTAAAACAAGTGGCTAATTTCAAAAACAAAAATCAAGTTATCAACCAGAAAAAATAAGAAGGCAATTTATGTGAAGTAACTCACACACACATAAAGAAATTCACTTTGGATTGGCTGATAGAGTATATACAGGTTGAGTGATGCACTGGATGGTTCAATTGCTAAAATTTCATCATTGGGTAAAAGTCATCATATCAACAGGTTAAGTAACACGAGATGATGGAGGTGTCCGTGAGAAGCATAAATTTCCTAACACTATAAGTACTTTATCAGATTTGGTACACTGTCTAAGGTTTCAAGCGTTCAGCATCAGTAACTCAGGTAGCATAAGAGGTTGGATTTGTGTTCAAGAATCAAGAACCACAATTTTCCAATTAGTATTGAAGTTTCTCCGAGTGAGAGAGAAAGAGAGCATGCCTTCTTAAGATACCGGATTTCAGTATTTGTTCTTTCGTTTAAAAGGTCCTTTCCATCAATAATCTGCAAAAGAAGAAGGAATAAGGTCCTTTCCACAAGGTTTGGGCTTTGAACTTTGAAATTCTGGATTGCAAGCTGGGTTGAGAACATACAACAAACAGTTTACAATCAAAACAACTTGGTGAAAACTGTGAAAGATTAGAATCATACCTCGACAATGCAGGTTCCACAGCTACCACCACCTCCACAGTTCATCACCTTTCCCTATAAAAAACGGCAACAATTTGTACTTATAACAATAAAAGATCAATACGAAATTAAAAACCAACCAAACCAGAGATTATTTAGATTCTATTTGGTATTGTTGTCATTTTCTGTTTTTGTTTTTGAATTTATATCTTAAAAATCAAAACTGTTTTGAAAACCCTTCCAGAAAAAAATGTTGAAGTTGCAATGTATGGTTCTTCCATATATGTATTTAGAAATAATTTAAGAAAATACAGTAAATAGTTTGTGGTTTTTTAATGACTGGACTAGAAACATAAAAAAAATCAAGAACAATAGTCTACTTTTCCAAATGAACCCCCAAAAAAGGAAGAAAAAGAAAAGAAAACAACTTGGTGACTTTTGCTTCGTTTTCTTTTCTGAATTATACTTCTGATTTTAAACATGTCGTTTACTTGATATCTTTATCTTTCACTATAGTCGTTTTAGCCCCTAATGAATGGCAGTCGAGTGAGAATGAAACACGTACATACGTGGCGTAAAGCTCGATCTTGTTATCCAGCATGATGTTCCTCAACAGCTTCTCTCCACTAATTGCTTTAGCTTTCTCCACTCGATACGACCCGTCATTTCCTGGCGTCGGCTGCAAAAATTACAATCAATTTAATAAACTTCATATTTTTGGTCCGCAATCTATTCGAAATTTTCTGAATGAGCCTCATTATTCAAAAGGGTTTTACGTAGATGTACCCCAATGAATTCAAGCTCGATTTCAGGCTTTTCCAGCGAAGATTCCCTCAAATTTGCTGCAAATGCAATTGTGTTAGGCCTCTTGCTGGGAAAGTAAACGATATGGTTTCGAAAATTTCCAGCGCCGATTGAGAATTCCGGTGACCGGAGTGAATTGGCTGTGAAGAAGTTCAAGGAAGCCATTGTTTAGTTTTACGACTGCTTCGCGCCCTCTCTCTCTGCCCCTCTATTTTCGGTTTTTCTCTGTTCATTTACACTCTTATCGTTCAGAACAACGCAATTTTTAGTACTGAAAAGTTAAAACGAGTTGTCGTTTTTACAAATAAGTCAGTTTAAGGGCGTGTTTGGATTTGCATCTATTAGTGGCACAATTTGCCTGGGTCCCTTCCTCTGTGTCTTCTCCGAAGTTCTGAACCTAATGCCCTTCCATACACATTCTTGAACATAAATAATTTGATTACTCACTATTTTTTTTTTAGATAAATCATCAATAATTATGCTATATATTTACTAACTATTTTCATTAATATTTTACATGTAAGTGGATGGAAGTTAAAGAATTTAATTTTTTAACAAATATTATTATATAATAATTAATATATTGTTACATGTAAATCATCACTAGAAAAGACAATTTATTTATTATCTATATTTATATATAAATCAAGTGAATGATTTTCATAATAATTATTCCTTTTTTAATTTTTATAATCAAATCATTAAGTGAATGTGCCTTCGACTTGTAAATTTTTTCATAGTTATTTTGATACATATAAATAGTTATTTTATTTCATTTATTATGTCATGAAATAATAATTTTTTTTCATTTGATACGTATTTAATTTTAAAATACTTATTTTATTTTAGTTATTTTATTTCACAATAATAAGAATTCTTAAACTTAAGAGTGAGATATCTTATTTCACGTTATTCCATTCTCATTCCTTCTTCTACCAAGAGCCTAGCTTGAGCAATTAGTACTTGTTTCCTCACCTCTTAATGCCAAGTTTAAGCACTTCTAATATACAAACAAAAAAATTAATAATTTGTTATATATCTTCATTTGAAATAGGAAGTTTATGAGAAACGCTTATTGTGTAGTTATAAGTCCAATTGACTTCTTAAATAAATAATTAGACAATTTATTTATTAATTATTCTTATCTATAGGATGTAATTCTGAGATACTTTATGATGAAAATTGAACAAATTTAAATTAACAGCATAAAAAGTGGAATTCACAGCTTTAGAAAATAAAAATAAAAAGAGGGCAATAACCAGTAAAGGCGGAATGAAGGCCTCTCCTCTGTTTTATCTATGCCCAATCTCTTTCACAGTTTCTCTCTCCAATGTATGAACAAAATTTGCCAGAATACCTGTACAGTAACACACACCCCACCTATTTATACCAGAAAGTCACAAATTAAATATAACCCAATACCGTGACTCCCTCACAGTTCCCTGTGAGAGAGAGACATGCCCCTTTAGGTGAACAGAACAGAAAATTTTCCAAAGAATCTTTTGCTTTTTATTGCTCTCTTACTTACTCTCTTCAAAAAGGAGGCCGATTCCTCTTTATTTTCATTTATTTATCTGAAGATCGTGCTCTTGCCCTTTTCTCTTTCTCTCTCCTTGTGGGGTTGTGCGTGGAGGAGGAGTGGGTATGCAGTGTGATATGGCGATGAGATGGCCGAGCTGAGAATGGCTCAGCATAATAATGGCAACAACAGTACTAGTCAACTGTTAGTGAAACCAGTATTCCATGATTTTATGGGCATGAAGCCATCCGATTCTCCAGTGGTTTTGGCTCCTAAAGCTGCCGATGTGAGGCTGACAGAGGCGTCTCCCTCGTCGGCATCGGTGTCTATTGGTGGTTCGTCTGGTGGCGTCCGTGGGCCCATTTCTACTACCTCTGATGTGGGTTCCGGTGAGTGAGTCCTCCATTTGTTCAAAATCGTGTCTTTTATTGATGGGTGCTTGCAATTTACAGTTCTTATTTCAAGGAAGAAAAAAGGCCGAAACTATTGGTATATTTTTTGTTTGTTTTAGTTTGTAAGTGGGGATGTTCTTTCTCTGCGTGCCTGCTTTCGTTAGATTTATTTTATATTATTGATTTTCATCCGCTGATGTATTCCATCAATTCTCTATCTCTATCATACATAGTAGGTTTTTTTTTTTTTTTTCAGATGAATTAGCTTTAGTGAAGTTAGTACTGGGGTTGGTAGGTTCGTTGGTCTTCGTTCTCCAGGCTACTATTGTTTTTCTTCTCCCAAATTGGTCCGTGGACCCATTTCTACTACCTCTGGTTTGTTCCTCTCTTTGCTCCGTTAACTTATTTGGAAGAGAACAAATGCCAGTGAGAACATTTAATCCTTTCTCAAGAATTTATCCTCAAACTGTAAAAGCTTATTAAGTATCTCCTTTTGCTTTGTACTGGATTGTGCAATTGGTCATGATGATAGAGACTAATGAGCTTTATTACTATTATTATTTTGTCTTTCTTGAACATATGAATATTGCCAATCTTCAAGGTTCAATCTCATCTGTCGTATTTATAATTGATGAAAATACAAGTATTTATGGAAGCCTCTGTTCTCTTCTATTGCGACTTCACATATCTAGTTATGAGTTTGATTTTTCTTTTCTCATCATTTTGATAGAAAGACAGGTTGGAGATCATTTTGAGGGAGTGCCTTTCTATAGTCCGAGGAGTGATTTTTCTGTAAGCAATAGACTAGTAGGAAGAAAGCGAAGTGATTCGGATTCCACCTTTATGGGGTCATCTAGAGATGGGTTTACCCAGGTGGTCCCTGATTCCCTACAAAACACTCATTTGATGAAGGTGTGAATGGATAAAAATTCCTTCTTCTCCAATTCATATAATGACCAAAGTGCTCGTTTTTAATTATATTATCTGATTTAAATAGTGTTTATATGCAGATGCTACGGAATGCAACAGGTGGAGAACGACATAGAAGGTCCAATGATGACGAAATGTTTCTTGGTATGCAGCCATTGAGGCCAACTTCTGCTTCTCCCTTGTTTCAGCCTCCCAGCGGCAGTAAGGTTGACGCCAATATCTCCAAATGGGAACAATCTATCCTCATGAATGTCAATCATGCCATGCAGCATCCAACAAGAGGGGCTCAGTTTACTCCCTTTATGCATCAATTGGCTTCAAACAAGATCAGGGATGCCAATCCTGGTCCTTCATTTATCTCTCAGCCAGCTGCTGATGAAGGATCTAGAACTGGAATTAAAGGCCCTGGAATTCTTAGTTCTATCAATGGAACTGCTGCTGCCTCTGACAGAACCTCATCTGGTTTGATGCTCAGTGGCGGCAGGCAGAAGTCTGGGACTAGTATTGTGGAGCCAGAATCATCCACTCCTACAAGGTAAATATTAAATACACAGTTTATGCTCCTGTATTTTTCTTTTTTAATTGTTTTGCCTGGGAAGAAGAGGCTTCTTGATGGTACATACTATTTTAATGCAGTCGACATGGGTTAACATCTGCCAGCCGACAGATGACAATATTTTATGGTGGTCAAGCTCACGTGTTTGATGATGTCCACCCAAACAAGGTCTGCTTTTGTTGCTAATGAGACATAGTTGTATAAATTATTTGAATCGGATGCATATGCAAAAGCATAAATTGGTTTGTGAATCCTTGGAGAGCGTGATATATGAGTTACTTTGCTTTGTTGATGTGAGTTGTTTGAAAGTTGTCTGCCACAGCTTAGCGAAAAAGATTGTTGTCACTCAGTATAACTGTAGAAGCAACTTTTCTTCTATTTTCCTTATACCAGAAGTCTATGGAAGGAACTTCTACTGAAGTTTAAATTTATAGACAACCACACTTGGTCTGCTGAGGCATTGTATTGATGCAGCAACTAGACTGCTGACAGAATATGCACTATGTGGTGCCTCTCATC
This sequence comes from Quillaja saponaria, assembly GCA_029379385.1. Lineage (NCBI taxonomy): Eukaryota > Viridiplantae > Streptophyta > Magnoliopsida > Fabales > Quillajaceae > Quillaja > Quillaja saponaria. The sequence goes on from CM055610.1 coordinate 24,193,523, forward strand.
CATTGCCTGGTTTTCTGGAAGATTTCCTTTTTCACTAATTAGTGCTTATGTTTACTCTTGGTTTTTCATGGTAGGAACATTGAGACATGATTTCTTTGGAAACTTATACTAACCTTCTTTCGGTTAAAGATACTCACTCATACACACGGATGTATAATTCTATGTTTACATTCCTTTTGATATTAATTTTTCTTTGCCTGCTGGAAGATGGTTTTATGCAAAATCCCTGCAGCTAATGTTGATTGACTGTCCAAAATATATTTTCTTATTGTAGTTTAGAGCTGTAGAAAAGAGCACACCTGTGCATATCAATCTTAACACACTAAGGCTTGGTTTAGTAATGTTGTTTCGAAGGGTGCTTATGCTTATGAAAAGTAAAAGTCAATTTTTTTATATTTAGTAAAAAAAAAAGTGAGGTGTTTCTGCTATAGGTTTTTAAAAACCAGTGATGCATTTAAAAGCACCTATTAGGGTGCTTTCAAAAGCTAGGTTATATTCTCAAAAGTTTAAAGGACTAATAAAATCTCAATTTTTAATGAAAATCATATTTATATTTTTATTAACTAATATAGTAGGTTAATTATATCTCTTTTTATTATCAATATCTATTATAGTCAGTTTAAATTTTTGAAACAGTTTTACAATGAATTTACCAAACACTAATTTATGACTTCTACTTATTGAGAGCAGTGTTTGCATTATTTACCAAACACTGCTGTTGTAATTTTTTAAAAGTAGTTCCAAGAGAGCACAGTACCTCTAAAAAGTCACATCATTACCAATCCAAGCGTAAAACTCCTGACAAACATGTGCAGCGCGAAACACAGCATAAACAAAAAATGGAGACTATTATCGAAAAATTAATTCAAAACAAGAATTAGTGATACGATTTTAAGCAACCTTGCTTTGATACCAGGTTGAATTACCTATGATATAAAACGCTCAAGCTGTTAAGGAAACAGGCCAACTATGTTCATCAAGCCTAGCATACTAACAAGAGCTAAGCCCACTCGTCTGCATGCAGTTGCAGTATCCTGGTTGGAATCAATTATTAATGTCGTTACCAGCTATGCACAACTTATCTATGGGCAACTTATTCAGAGCTATGCAAAAAATGTGCAGCTGTCCTCAGTATGATCTGTATGATTATGTCAGTAAAGATGTTATGTCCATCGTGCACTTAATTAGGGTTGAAGTATTTTGGTCTTACGTGAAATAGCTAGTGTTTCTGATGAATGATACAAAGTCTTCTTATGGTTTAAGAAAGGTCCAATGTTATTTGCCTGCTGGACTGTTTAGATATTCTGAGCGATTATAAAAGATGAGCATGTGATAAGTTGACAAATTGTTGAGTTTAATTTGACCTATTGGGTAAAAATTGATCACTTCCATAATACTGTTAGGCCTCTGAAATTCTACGTTGTGATGAGACTTATTCAGTGCTGGTATCTGTCATTCCTGATTGTTTTGCCACATACTGGTATTTAACGTTTTCACTTATTTCCTTTTACGCTAAGAGTGTGCACATTATGCACAATTGTGTTTAGCATGCTTTGTAAACTGCGTTATTATTTGTTTATTTTGTTATCGTATTGTCATCATTGAGTTTTCTGTTTCAGTAGTATCCAGTGCCATGGAGCCTTAGATCTTCTGTTTTAGTACTGCTGAAAGTTTTTGCTACTAACCGTAATATATGTAGTCATCTGCCTTGTCACCCAAGTTTTTTTATATTTTTCTTTTTCCTTTTTGTTTCTCGTTTGCTGTGGGTTTCGAAGCGGACCTTACCCAACTTGTCCCTTGGGCATATGCTATCCCACCATCCCAAAATGAGAGTGACTATTGGCAGTGTCAAATCTTGGAGTGGGCCTTGGGGTGGGGTTTCAAGTCTTGGAGCTAGAATTCCTGAGGTGGTTATGTGATCTCTACCTGTCACTTGAACTAACCTGTGGGCTTCCTTATTGGATGAGATTGGCTTGCCACCTGAGTTAATTCCATTCTTCAATGCCTGAATTGGGAAGAAAGCACATGTTGATGGCTTTCATATATGCTTAGCCTAGTTTGTTGAAACTATACATGATAAAAAAAAGAAAAAAGAGGAATTAAAGTACATCACATGCAGGGTAAAATGGTGAAAGACAATCCATATAGCTAATCCAGTTTAGTCTTTGCTAAGAATGATGGAGCTGACACTAAGCCATCAATCCATATGGCTTGATGGCTTGATGGCTTGAGTTAATTCCACATCTAAGTAATGTGGGACTACTCAATCCATTAATATTGAGGAAAAGGGCTATTGCTTGAATTAATCAAAGCCTTTACCCATAAGTTTTTTTTTATTTTGAGTAATGTGGGACTATACAATCCATTAATATTATATTTCTAACAGAAAGTATCCTCTCTATTTATTTACTCCTTTTGTATATTCTGATATGTGGTTCTGCTCATTATGATGGTTATATTGTATTGTTGGTTTAATAATCTTTTTACAAGTCTATCTGTTGATAAGAAAATCATTCGAAATCACAAAAGTGGTGTATTATAGAAATTCCTACCCTTTGCGTGGATTACTATTTACGCTGATGGCTTCATTTGCTTAATTGGTGTGTGGAAGCCATGTTTTAATGATGCTATGGGGTTCGAGGTTCTGATAAAGGCTCAAGCAAATAATTTGTTTGCCTACCCTGTAATTTCTTGTTAACTGTCATTGACCAATTCAGTTCTTGTCATATGATTTTCAAAACAAATTAACTTAAGAGAATTGTCACCTTATTGAGGTATCCTCTGTATGTCTTGATTGCTTTCTACTTTCTACTTTCTGATATCCAGGCAGATGTTATAATGGCTTTAGCTGGGTCAAATGGAGGATCTTGGTCCTCCACATTATCACCCAAATCTACTGGGAAACAGGTTCATGAAAGTAACGTGCTAAATGGAGAAAATGAAACAGGGATTGCAAGTAATGTAGCATTATCACAAGAGCTACATGGGAGGTTATCTTTTACTGGTAATTATAGTCATGCTAGTGGCTCTGGTGACCGAGTATCTACTCCCGCAGGTGATTCTCAATCTTTTTGTAGTTCGATTGATTTCCTTTATGACATGTATCTCTATGCAAGGAGTTTGAAAAAAATGTGATTCCACACAGCATTCGGTACTCCATAATTTGTTATCAGATGCAGATATCTGGTGGGTCTTTGGTTGTTACCTGCTGTGTACGAAAGGCTTACAATAGACTGATGCTGTTACCCTTAAACACAGTTTTACAAACTGTCTCTCATCATGAAAAATTCCTAGGATCTAATATGGTTTTACCAACGCATTTTGATAAAAATCAACCACGTGTTTTTATTTTTGATTGTACAAGTGCACCTACCATTTCTTATTGAATTACATGTCATTTGATTGATATGAACTGTCAATCTACTGCTATTGATTGCTAAATCCTGGTTGTAGGGGGGCATCAGGGAAGCATTACAGCTAAAGATACAAGAAGCCCAGTTCAAGCAGTAGAAACCAGATCTGAAGACAAAAGAGCTCACTGATGTTGAGTCTAGAATAGTATTGTCTCCTTCAAGATGGATAAAAAGCCTTCTTACCGAAAAGAGCTTTCTCTTATCAGATGTCTTTACGGTTTGAAGTTCTCTTGAGTTCTCCATAATTTTCTTTTGCTCCTTTTAACTTTTTCGTCCTGGCCTTCTTATGGAGGGAATGGAATGATTGTTTATTATAGAGATACCCAGCAGAGATATTAGATTCACAAGCAGATATCAAAACCTGCCAAGTTTATCATATGCTTTTGAGTATGCTGCATCATAGAACATGAGACCATTTTTATCATGCATTGCTTGCAGTGATGGAGGGCATCTTTGCATAGCTAAATTCTCAGCAAATCGTTATGTCTTGGTCCATAAGGCACAATAGTTTTTACTCCTAGAGTACAAGGAAGAAAAATATTGTGTGGATGTAGTCCTCTATCTGGCCATAGGGCATCAAAAGCTTGTCTCACTTATTCAATAGATATCAACAGATAGAAATAAAATATATAAACCCATTTTCTCGTTGTCATTCTACACTCCAAGTAGAATTACCAATCATAGCCTTGGCCAACTAAGCTATACTTAATAGGTAGGGCAGGAATTGAGCCAAGTAGTTTGAGAGTTGGTAACCACCCATTTTGTATATTTGACTCGAGGTAAAATAAATTAAGCTTGAGTTTGATTTTAGACTTGTCTAATATTTTAAGTCAAGTTTCAAAATTCAAACACATAATTTGAATATCTCTTGAATTCAAGTTTAAATTCAAGTTCGACTATCTTAACATTGGGCTCGATTTCAACAAGTAGGTGCAACTTTCCTGTAACTTGTGGTTTATACAAAGTCTCAACTCTGGCCCATCATATGTGAGTTTGGGTAAACTTGGAAATTCTCTGTTTATTATGAACCACTTGACTTGAGCCTCACTCACTTTTAACATGACAAGACATTGTCGGTACAACCCCGGCCTCACACTCACAAAAATTTTGAGTAGGTAATGTCGGCAATCAAGAGAAAGACATTTCCAAACTCGGTTCAAACTTTGTTTTATTGGTACCTTAGAAAAAATATAGAAACTTGTGATGTAAATTATTATTAATCCAATTTAAAATTTCTGTATAAGATGGATTTACAGACTTAATTATCCCACTTAACATGCAGGTTATCAATAAAAAATGCACAAGATAGTAAACTATATAGTGGTAGGATGTACATAAATATATCTTTACAAATTACAAATAGTTACATCTTTACCTTCAATATATGTGTGAATTTGGTCCAGATGAAGGGAAGTTAAACTTCTATTAATTTCAAAGGAACTTTGGGCAGAAAAAGGTCAAATAAGAACCAGAATCTCTCTGTAATCATCATGTAACACTTGACTTGTTACATATTTTACAAATAATTTCGTCTTTACTATGATTGTGTCTTTTGGACCCAAAATACTAAAGTTATACCACGTCTGCTAATTTGGTCAAATAATTGGGCATGGCACTTTCATATTAATGGGTCATTTGGTACTTACACATATACGAGAATGATGTATTCTAAATTTAGAGAGTAATTGTTTTCCTAATTAAATATATTTGTAAAAAAAACGCATATTAAATGTTAATTTAAAACAAAAATTTATCCGATATGAAAGTCAATTCAAATTCTACTCGGAACCCATAACTACACAAATTTAAATTTGAAATACAGCAGTGGGCCCCTTCTTGTATTATTGTTGATTTACCAACCAATTAGATTTTTGCAACTTTTTCTAACAAAATCTTTTTCTCACAAAACAAAATAGAGAATGATCACTATGATTTGGGAACTATACTTACTTACTTCATTATTTGATCAATAAATTTTATTTATTGAGTTATTTTGAAAAAAAAATATTTTCTTTTTCACATAACTGTTTATTCTTAACATTAATGAAATTTAATTTTAAATTTTAAATTTTAAATCAATAGTAATATTACCAATTAAATCAATGAGTGTACCAAATTAAGTATAATGTGGAGTTCACATTATTTTTTACCCTAGAGTCATACACTGAGTTTTTTGGTACATATCACTTGCTTTATTTTATTGTGAATATTATACATAATTGTTTACGTACACATCAAAAACTAGTAGATTGTTCAATTAAAAAAAAAAAACTAGTAGATTCCATGTCTAATTAATTGATATTTTAAAGTTAATCTCCTCCTATCATTTTCTCCTCTTATACTCCATCCACTACAAGACAAAACATATACGTGTTGTCTAAATTATATAAAAAAAAATTGCTAAAGGAAAAGAAAAGAAAAAGAAAGAGGCATTCCCTAACCCTTATCATGAAAATTAGCAAACTAATTATTTTCAACTCCTTGCGATGCCCCAACTTTCCACACATTTTTTGTCTTTTTCAACCATAATCCTTGCAAAACCCAAAAACAAAAATAATTTTGTCCACACAGCCACCCACACACAACTCTTTATTATATTAAAATCCCAAACCCCATTTATATAATTATTTTATTCAATTTATGCTCTAACCAATCAAAATCCGAAAAAATAAAACAAAACAAACCCTATAATTAATTGGTGCTTTCTCTTGCAGCACTTGTCCAATTTTCATCAATGGTTACTCTCTCTGAAGCCTATAGAGACCACCCTCTTCACCTCCACCATATTATTCCCCTCGACTTTTCGTCGGCCGGGACCTTACCGGAAACACATGCATGGCCTGAATTGGATGATTTTGCAACCAATGGATGCTCCAATGGACAAAAATCCATACCCGTCATAGACTTGAAGGATCCTAATGCCATGGAAGTTATAGGGATTGCATGTGAGAAGTGGGGTGTGTTTGAATTAAGAAACCATGAGATACCCCTGAATCTTATTGAGGAGGTTGATTTTCAGGCGAAACGTTTCTTTGCTCTTCCTTCTCAAAACAAGTTAAAGGCTTTAAGATCTCCCGGTGGCGCCACCGGATATGGTGTCGCTCGTATATCGCCGTTCTTCTCCAAGTACATGTGGCATGAGGGTTTTACTATTATGGGATCTCCGGTTGATCTTGCTAAGAGGATTTGGCCTAATGACTATGCACCGTTTTGGTAAGTCCATCTCATATAGTTTTGGATATTGCATGCACTTATCTAGCTCTTATAGTCAAGACAAGACAAATTCAAACGAAATAATTTAGTTTTTGTGGATGTGACAAGATGGGATATAATTAATCAAGTTTGCTCTTATTGGAGGAAAAAAATAAAAAATAGAATATGTATTTTGAAGAGGACAACTCTTCCATAAATTTATTTTGTTAATGTTTGAATTTTAAAAATTATATTTCTCTAATTGAGTGCCAACAAGAAAACTTTTTAATAATATCGAATGTTAAAATATAAGGTAGAGCTAGGTTTTTTGAAAATTAAAATTTATGGATGTACTCTAACTTAGATTACTAATTTATTCTTGTTCAGTGTACTTGAATTAAGATATATACTACTAATTAAACTTGTCTTATCTTCAATTTTTTTATTTTTTTTTCTAAATCAAATATTACAATTTACAGTGATCCGATGGAAAATTATCAGAAGCAAATGAAGCACCTATCAGAGCAACTTAAACACTTAATTTTCAACTTCTTGGATATTTCAAACGAAGCAAAAAACTGGGTTGGATCCACCAACAGCTCCGGATCCGGATGTGCATGTACTGCTATCCAGCTAAATTCTTATCCTTCCTGCCCGGACCCGAATCGGGCCATGGGTCTAGCCCCACATACAGACACCTCCCTCTTCACAATCCTCCATCAAAGCAATACAAACGGGCTACAAATTTTCAAAGATGAAGTGGGTTGGGTTCCTGTAAACCCAGATCCTACTGCACTCGTGGTCAACACCGGTGACATCCTCCATATTATGTCAAACGGACGGTTTCGTAGTGTACTTCATCGGGTTATGGTTAATGGGACCCGACCACGGTATTCGGTTGCTTACTTCTATAGCCCACCACTAAACTACGTCGTTTCAGCTTCGTCCAATGGGGTTTTGAAGTCTGGCGAACTTGCTCGTTTCCATTCTGTGACTGTGAAAGAATATATTGGGCTTAAGGCCAAGAATTTAGAGAAAGCACTTTGTTTGATTACCATTTAAATGATAATAATAATGAATTAATTACCAAGGATTCTTTTTAATTATATAAAACCAAAGAGAATTTCCTTTCTTTTTCTATTACTAATATATTACAAGAAAACAATCTTAAAAGTTGAATATAAAAAATAAAAAAAATTAGAGATAAATTTTTTGTCGTATTCGAAGAAAGTGTAATCTAATCCTAATTAAGAACGTGTAATAAATTTAGACAAACTTAATAAAACATGTTAAGTGTGAAAGTTTCATTCATTATTCCACTACCCAATAAAGCAAGAAACAGGGTAAAGTAATTGTTGGCTGCTACTAGTCTACTTCTCCATTAGAAATTAGACTAGCTTGTGCATCGGATGCTTGAAGTGATTGAATTGCCTACTTGTGTACTTATCCAACTTCATGTCGTGTCAGTATCTAAATGTAAAATCCTTAATTTATTTTAAAATATTTTTCGTCGACTAACAATTTTGTCGACAACTTGTCTAATTATTTTTTATCTAGTAAAAAACGTATCATTAATATCAATATTGATAAATTTAAATTCAAAAAATCAACAAAAAAAAAAAACATATTTTCTTGATTACCAACCTTCTTAAAATCATTTAAAAATGATATTCACAATTACAACTCAAAAATTTAAATCTTGAACTCATGTTCTGCTTGAATAATGTCAATTAAGATACACTTGATTAATGGGTGGATTTAATATAGCTATAGAAGTATAATGCATGCAAAGTACAAACACTTTCATTATTCCAAATATAGATGTGGGAAAGTGTCTCTAATTCCAAACATTTTACCACATAATTCTATAGCGAAGACCATTATAACTAGATAACCCAAAAGAAGGGATCCATTCAAGCACTTGCAAATATTTCTAGGGCATCATCTCTAGTATTGGACACAAAGTAGGAGAAGTACTCTCCATAATTGAATGGCTTGTAGAGGAGAGGATGATCTTTGTCCACAAGCTCATTGGGTACCTCAATCACAGTTTCCTCCTTTGGAAGAGTAAACAGCCCACAAGAATACCTCTCTTTCTCACCGCTCATCACCACCCTGTGCCTTGCTGCCTGAAGCCTGCCATTGCTCCAAGCCTGCACAATATTATTGACACATAACACATCAATAAGTTATATGTATCTATGGTATCAGAACAATAAGTCCTCGTGACCATTGAACTAAGAAGAAACTATATGCCTACCATAAAGATGTTTCAAAATGAATTGCAAAAAATTTATATAAATATATATACCTTAAGTACATCACCAACAATGGCAACAAAGCATCCTTCAGGGACTTTTACTTGAATCCAAGTACCTTGTTTGGATAGTACTTGAAGGCCCTGCACTTCATTTTGTAACAGAATAGACAAACTACTCTTGTCTGTATGAGGCAATAAACCAATGTCTGTGACAGTCTCATTGTTGCTTGGAGTTGGAGGAGGAACTCTGTACTTCATCAGTCTCGAATGACTTGTCATGTTCTCAACCAGGGTATCATACTGCTTTTCCACACCAAAACTCTCCAAAATCATTTTCAGGATCAGGAAATTCAATTCTAGCATCTTCAATCTCATTGACCTCAGAGTCTCACTATCCCCACAAAAAGAGATTACAACTTAGTTAATTACTATGATATTTATTTTTTATTTTTCTTGTACAACGATGAAAGTAAAGATTGAACCTTGAACCTCAGCAAAATCAAGTGTCATCTGAGTCAAGACTCGTTAATAGTAAAATCTCGAAATTTACCTAGAAAAAAGTCCCTTTTTTATGTTTTGTAACTGAAACTTTTCAATGACATAGAACTTCTCCAGAAAATAAACAATGGAATTTAATGAAATCAGTTACAATTATGCAAAGAAACTGCAGATATATTATTTAATACATGATAGTCAAGTGAGGCTTGCAGTGAGAGCTCTCTTAGATTCAAATATCTGTTGCAAGGTATAAGACCCATAATAAATAAGGCATTGGCAGGTAGTGAAGGTGCGTGTGTGTGGTGTCTTCCATATCATTGTCATGTATATCCAAATTCAAAAAGATAAAATTTACCATAAAACTGGGTTTCCTTGGGGCCACATGAGATTGGTGAATGCCTGAGTTGCATCAGGAAGCTGTGCTGCATCATAAAGACCAAAGCTTTCACTTAGTGGAACGATTGGGCACTTCCCTTGGTAGCTGCTGTAAGGCTTAGAACTTATGTGTTTCTGCTTGGTTTCTTCAGGCAGGTCAAATAAGTTTTTCAAGGCCACCAACATTTCTTCATGTAAATCTTTGGGAGTTATATCATACATTACAAATAAACAACCATAAGTCTCACATGCATCTCTCACTTTGCTAACCATACCTTTCCATCCTTCTTCCTCCAAATCAAAATTCAGACATGGAATCTCATCCTCATGAAACTCACCCATTCTCCCTCTCTGCCTCAGTTCCTCTCTCTATCTCTATATGGAGCACTATTCTTAGACTAGCTTCCTCAATTTATATCCAAAGGGACTTTGAGAAAGAAGTCAGTTCATCTCTATCTGAAAAAGAATACAATTGTACATTTAATGCATTTTGCCAAATTTGAGAAAATGCTATCTTTTTAGTTTGTATGTTTCTGGAATCAGTAATGACTTTTTGATTGTTTGCAGACTGTATCTGAATGGATTTAAATAGGTTGTAACCGCCCACCTCTGTCCAAACTGGAGATGGAAATCAAGTGGTTAAGTGGTAAAATGGGAATTTTATTTGAGCAATGGGGGCAAACTAGGAATTTTATTTAAATATGACTAAGGATCATAAACAAGTTGAACCAAACCTATAAAATCCATTCTAGCCAATAAGTTTTAATCTAAATGATATCCATTGGTTGAATAAGACCCGATGAGATTGAGATTTAAAATTGAAACAAGATAAAAGTTAAGAAAATAAATGATGTTGGGTATAACTCATATATGATCAAGAGTTCCTAAACTGCTACTCAAGTCTATTCTATTTCTTTCTTCAAAAATTGCAAAAGAAACTCGTGTAATATTGTTTATGGCTACACCAACTGGAAAAAATAAATCTGTTTTGAATTTAGTAATTTTGAAAGAACTCTGAAGCAATTTTAAACAATGTCACTTCCCATTTCCGTCAGAAGGCAAAGGTTTCCATTTTAAGGCAAATATTGCTAGCCTATTCATTAAGAAGGGGAATAATTCAGAAGCTTTGTTACTCTTTCTTTCTGGTTGTCAAAGAAACTGAATTCTTTCTCTGTTTTTTTATACCAATTTCTGTCTTCGGGGGCAGTCCTAGTCTTATTAAAGCCCGTGTCATGGGTTTTGATTCTCAAGTGTTCCAAATAATCACAGCAGTAATTTGAAAAAGCAGAAGAACAGATCAGAATAGATGAAATCAGAAAGCATTTGGTTCAGTAGCAATGCCATTAGGTATCATGCATAATAGATCACGGGGTTCCCATAAGTTGAGAGTTTTCTCATTTTTTGTTTCTTTTGCTTTATTTATTGTAGGCTGGGGTTGACCAATGTTCAGGATGAACCCCATTTCCCTTTTAATTCAAAATCTAGTTTGTTCTATGATGGCAGAACCATTGGCATAAATATGAGAGAGAGAGAGAGAGAACTTTGGGGGGGTTTTGTCACAATCCACATCACCCACTTAGGAGATTAAGATAGGAGGAAGTTAGAGATTCTAAGATACGAGGATGATATTTTAGTCTTCCTATTTGGGGAAAGGAGTGAAGAGGATAATACAAGCTTGTTTTTATCCATGTCAGAATCTAAAATTTGTCAAATGAAAGTAACTAGTTATATATTAAGCATCATTAAAAGTGATAAAGATGATTATCGTAAGTTTCTAACTATGATGTGCCTGTGTTTGAGAATAGCAGCATCAATATTTGGTATACTATCACATTTATAGAGAAAATTTTCATACATAAGAGTAAAACCAGGTTGATTACTTATAAAACAAACACAGCCTACTTAATTTCTTTTCCAAATATAAATTATAAATACAGAACACAGAGATCTATTATTAGCAAATGCTGTGAGACAGAATATGAAAGAAAGCAAATTTTCCCAAACAAGTCCTATACTCTATATCCCAGCAAACACATAGACTTGCTTTTCAGAGTCAATAACCATTCCCTTCTCTGAATTGGAGAAATTAATGAAGTCCATATAATCAAAAGCTTTAAGAATTTCTGGGTGTTGTTCATCTACAAGCTCTTTGGGTGCCTTAATGATTGTACCTTCTACTGGAGCTTCAAAAATTCCCATAGAATATCGATCCTTGTTGCCACTCATCATCACTCTATGCTTCACTGGATGCATTCTGCCATTACTCCATGCCTACAAAAAAAAAAAAAAAAAAAAAAAAACAATGCATCTAAATCATGTTTCTTTCTTTTGTTTTTGGCTCTCTTGAAATGGTTGGTAAGCTATTGCTTTCATTAATTTGCTAACTCCCTAACTAGGAAGCAGGGGAGGAGGATTGAACTTGTAGCTTGTACTCTTGGTGAACATAGAAGTGTTTATATTATAAAGACCGGGACTAAGTGCACGAAACAAAACATTATGTCTCTTCTAATTAGTGGGGATACCATGCACATAGCATTTTTGCTCCTTGTATATAGTCATTTCCTATTATAATAAATAGGTAAATACATATCAAGCAACAGAGAATGGGAATAAGATTAGTATATGTACCATAAGAGGATCTCCAACAATGTAAATGAAGGAGCCAGGAGAAGGAAATAGTTTAACCCAGTGTCCATCCTTGGTTTCAATTTCTAATCCCGAAATTTGATCCTCACAAAGGATGGTGCTAAAGAATTTATCAGTATGTGGAGCAATCCCTTTCATATACTCTCCAGCTGGAGGAGCTGTATATTTCATTACCCTTAGCAATGTTTTACACTCCACAATAGAATCCAATTTCTCTCCTAAACCATATGCATCAACTATCATCTTTTCAATTGTGTTGTACAATTCTTGTAGCTGCTTGGCCATGGATTGCATAGTTTGGCTGCAAACTAATGATCACAAAATTAACAAAAGCCTGTAAGTGATACATTTTTAATATACCACATTTTAATTAGCGATGTGGGAGTCAGTAAAAACGCTAAAATGAAGTAAAAAGAGTAGAGATAAAGAAAGATTCACACATACCAAAACTGATTGTCGCATGTAGGCCACATTATTTCCATGAAAGCTTTAAGGGAATCATAATTTGAGGCATCGTCAAGGCCAATGCTCTCATACAAAGGAGATTGAGGATACTGGCCAAGGTAACCATGGAAAGGCTTTGGGTTAACATTCTTAAGCTTTGTCTCCAATGGTAGGTGAAAAAGTCGTTTTATTATTGAAAAGGTGTCAGCTCTCAGTTGGGAAGAAATTTTGTCACACACCATCTCAAAACAACCATAATTTTCACAAGCATCTTGAACCCTCTTACACAAATGGTGCCACCCTTCTGTTCCTCTGGTCATGTCTGGTGAATCCAATACAAACTCAATCACTGGGATTTGAAGATGAGAATCTGATCCCATTTTCCTCTTACTGTGCTTGATTGATGTTAAAAGATATGCGGTTTGTAATTATAGCTCTGAGAGTTCCCATGGAATACCTTATTTTATATTTCAAAAATGGTGCATTGTGCCATTCAAATATAGCCAAACATTAATTTTTAAACTTCTCCAAGAGGATCTAATTAGGAATCTTCGATTTCGTAATTGGCTACAACCAACAAGTATGCATTTGAAAAGATGAATATGTGCCAACGAGGTAAGTTTGGAAAAAATAATTAATTATGTCCCTGATGTATAATTTTATCTTTCCTTCTCCAATGACAGATGCATGGTTCCTATTTACTTTTTATAGCCGTATTTGTATCCGAGTTAGGAAAAAGTTTTTATAGTAATTCCAGACACAATTGGCCAAAAATTTATATGAAATTAAATATATAATCCAGACAGAAAAGCCTTGAAAGGACCAAATATTAATTAATGATGTACCATTAAAAATGATAAAGATGATTGTCATAAGTTTCTAACCATGAAGTGCCTGTGTAGTGCCGCTATATTCTACCATGTCATATGCTTTATTATACTAAAGCTTTTTCCCTAGAACAAGTCCTACACTATATCCCAGCAAACACAAAGATTTGTTTGAGTCAATGGCCTTTCCCATTCTCTGAACTTGAGAAATTAATGAAATCCATGTAATCAAACTCTTTAAGAATTTCTGGGTGTTATAGTTTGACTGGAAATGGAGTTATAATTTGGCTGCAAATGTGGTAACCATGTTATACCATGCTCGACATAATAGCAGTTATGAAATGAAAATAGCAGACAAAACTGAAACAGAACACTGGGAAACACTTACCAAAACTGATTGTGGCCTGTAGGCCATATTATTTCCATGAAAGCTTTGAGGGAATCATATTTTGAGGCATCTTCAAGGCCAAAGCTCTCATACAAAGGAGATTGAGGATACTGGCCAAGGTAACCATAGGAAGGTTTTTGATTAACATTCGTAAGTTTGTCTCCAGTAGTAGGTGAAAAAGTTGTCTTATTATATTGAAAATGTGATAGCTCTTAGTTGGAAAGAAATTTTATCACACACTATATCTCAAAGCAACCATACTTTTCACAAGCATCTTGCACTCTCTTACATAAATGGTACCACCCTTCTGTTCCTCTATTCATATCTGATGAATCCAACAAAATCTCAACCACTGAACCTATTTCCTTTTACTGTCTCAGATTGATGTTAAAAAGAAATGTGTGGGTTATACTTATAGCTCTGGGATCTCATGAGGAACCTTCTTCTTTTTTTCTTTTTTTTTAAAAGGTGCTCATTGTGACTTAGCCAAACATTCATTTTTAAACTCCTTCAAAAGAATCTAATTAGGAATCTTAGAATTCATCATTGGCTTATTGCAAACTGCGAAGACAGAACACAAAGGTCTATTATTAGCAAATGCTGGCATCAACTTATTTTCAAACCCAACCTTTGAAATTACACTGGAGTAGGATATTCTACTATATCATATGTTTACTTATAGAAGCAAGCTGTTTACTTTCCCAAAACAAGTCCTACCCTATATCCCAGCAAACACAAAGACATGCTTTTCTGAGTCAATGGCCCTTCCCTTCTCTGAACGGGAGAAAGTAAGGAAATCCATGTAATCAAACTCTTTCAGAATTTCTGGGTGTTCTTCATCTACAAGCTCTTTGGGTGCCCTGATGATGGTTTCTTCTACTGGAGCTGCAAAAGCTGCCATAGAATATCGATCAATATTACCCTTCATCATTACTCTATGCTTCACTGGATGCATTCCGCCATTACTCCATGCCTACAAAACAAACAATACCCTTAAATTATGTTTCCTTTCATTTTTTATCACTTAAATATTGCTTTCCTACTCCTGTAGGGAAGAGGGAACAACTGATCTTCTAAGGCGAGATCACCGAATCAACTGAGCTACGACTCACGTATTTTTCTTTACAGAATTCTAAGCATGAAAATGACAATTTATTATAGACAGGGCTCATGGTGCTTTGTTCAGTTGTTCACATTATGAAGCACAGCCTAGTTTCATGTGGAAATGTTGCTTACACTATAATTAAGGGGAAAAAAAAAGTTGAATAGGATAAGCATATATATACCATACCATAAGGGGGTCTCCAACAACAAATATGAAGGAATTAGGAGATGGATATAGCTTAACCCAGTGCCCTTCTTCGGTTTCAATTTCTAAACCTGAAATTTGATCCTCACAAAGGATTGTGCTCAATAGTTTATCAGTATGTTGAGAAAGCCCCTTCATATATTCTCCAGCAGGAGGAGCTTTATATTTCATTACCCTTATCAATGTCTTACACTCCATAATGGAATCCAACTTCTCTCCTAAACCATATGCATCAATAATCATCTTAGCAATTGTGTTGTGCAATTCACCCAGCTGCTTCGCCATAGAGATTATAGTTTGGCTGCAAATGAGTACAAAAACTTATAAGTGGTAAAGTAATGACAAGATCAACAAACGAAAAAATAGCAGACAAAACCAAAACAGAACACAGGAAACACTTACCAAAACTTATCGTTGCCCATCGGCCACATCAATTCGGCGAAAGCTTTAAGGGAATCATAATTTGAAGCATCTTCAAGGCCAAAGCTTTCATACAAAATAGGTTGAGGATACTGTCCAAAGTAACCATGGAAAGGTTTAGGGTTAACATTCCTTTTCTTTGTCTCAACTGGTAGGTCAAATAGTTGTCTTATCATTGAAAAGGTTTCAGCTTTAAGTTGGGAAGAAATATTATCACACACAATCTCAAAACAACCATAGTTTTCACAAGCCTCTTGAACACTCTTGTTCAATTGTTGCCACCCATCTGTTCCTCTTTTCATGTCTGTTGAGTTCATAGAGAACTCAATGACTGGGAGCTGAAAGTGAAAATCTGAACCCATTTTTCTTTGACTGTAATAGATGTTACAGATACTTGGCTTATATTTGTAGCCCTAGCAGAGTATTAGTTCTTATGGAGGACCTTATTTTTATATTAGGAGCTGTACGTAGTGGTCATAGTGACACTGAAATACAACCAAACATTAACTTTTCAACTCCTCTAAGAGGATTTAAATAGGAATATTAGATATCATCTTTGGGTACAAGTATGCAATTGAAAGGATAAAATTTGTAGAAAAAACAAGCAAACAAGTCCAGATTATGTAATCATAAAATGACAGATAAAGCATGAAAATCATTTTCTTAGACCTAGTTATTTCATCCTGACAATCATCTGATGTGTTATGCTATAAAATAATATTCATATATGTGGTATATTTACTAGGAAACTATTTAAATATCACGTATAATACTGCAATAATATGAGGGTATCAGTATGGAAGGTTCTATTCTGTTATAGCCGTTTAGTATGCCGATTGGGAAAATTCATAAAGTAATTCCAGACAAGAGCCTTGAAAGAATCAAAACAACGATCAATCTGAGATATCAAGAGACTAAGATGTCTATCTTATTCACAAAAGCAACAGTCTAATGCTGTCCTTCTGTTTCTTTAAGCTTGTTAGAGACACTGAAAATTAAAAATTATGATTAGCCCAAAAGGGCACAACGGACAAGATCCTAAGAAAATTATTCTGATTTCTGAGCCCTAGTACCTTTTTCTTTTTTTATAAGAATTGAGCTCTTGTACGTTTTTGCTGCTCATAAAGGATGCTTGCCAAAATTCAAAGAGCTGTTACCCCTCTAACGTCTGACAGAAATAGAAATAAAAAACATTTCATCAGTTTAGAAGGCAACATTCCTTACTCGTTTAACAGACTGGAAAATCTAAAAACGGCCCGTATAGCTATTGGAATTCTGAGTTTACAAATTGGAATTAAGAATTATGATAAAAGCAGTTCCTCATAAAGAATGAGTATAAGTGTCCAATTTTCTTTCCTTTTGGGCCAGAAATGTCCATATGGAACATGCATACAACAAGAGAAATAATATTACAAAGTTAGTTTCTAGAGTTAAGCAGAAGACCATATATCCATTCGCAGAAAACAGAAGTTAATCATGCAATAAATAAAAACAACATAAACTACAAGCATTTGATCAACACTGATAAAACCTAATCTTGTATTGCCGTATTTGTTTACTTGGAGACACGATCAAATTATTTCCAAAGCTTGACATATTTGTCATGACTGGCTGAAGCAACCAAACCAGTTGCAGTTGACACTGCCAAGGCAGCAATAAGTCCTTCATGAGCAGACAGAGTCATTGTCTTGTTCTCAGACATGTTCCACAGCTCCAAAGACTGCACCAATTATTAGAGTTATACCATACAAGTCAGCAACACAGACCTCAAATAATTTAAACAATTTCACCATTGGAAGGGGATGCGACAGAAACACAACTTAAAACTATGAACAGAATTTGATAGATCAATAAATTTACTTTAAATTCCAAATAGTTAAAAAAGACAGCAGAAGAGTTCCTAACAATAGGGATGCCAGGATGGAACTATATCGAGACTGAATCTTCACCTTATTTATCTTTTCTTTTCTCTTCATTTTTCTGTTTCTTTTTTCAGATAGACTCCGCAATCTGAAACTAAATCAGGACGTGTTCTCTGTGATTTATATCATCCAAGTCCCATATTTCCAAATAGGTATAGTCTCAAATCATTTCCAATTCAATTCAAGGATTACCTCCTTGAGTTACTTATACAGTTATACTCATATACTGATAATTAATATAAGGGTTTTTCTAACGGGTGCACAGTTGTTAAGCTACAATAAATACAGTCATTGAAAATTAAAACTTTTTACAAGTAGTAATTTATATAATAAATAACACTGAAATCATAATCAACTACCGTAATAAATATTATAAACTTTCTATTTATAGGAGCTTAACAAGTGCCCTTTGAGCACCCGTTAGATAAATCCTTCATATAAAGTGAACAAATACAGAAGAAAGATAACTGAACGAGTATTTCCATTGACAGCTCATAAATATCAGAAAAATCATAGGAAAAAAATACATATAAAGAAGTTGTATGCTTGCCTGGTAGCAGCCAATGACCAGCAACGAAGTATATGTGGGATGAAAAACACATGAGTGGAACTTATTGCCATTACAATTAAGCTCATGAACAGGGTCCCCTTCATTCCCTGATCCAAGTGTCCAAACCCTGACAGATTCCTCACTGACGGATGCCAGCAACTCCCCAGAAGGATTCCAGCACACAGAACGAACTGGTTTAGTATGTCCCTACAATACAGTACACATTCAAAGGAAGAAAGTCAGCCATGCTTTTATGAGAGAGTACAGAAGAGGAATTAATTTGAAAAGATCTACATTATTGAGAAACAATTCAATAAAAGAAAGAATCTTTCACAATATCAAGGACAACAATTATACATGCTGCATTGTTGCACAATCAATAAAATACTATTCACTGCTAAAAGCATGAATATACAAAGGAACAAAGGCTACTGATTTTTAATGAGACACAAAATAACAATGATGAAAGAACACGTGAAACTGACCTGTAATGAATACAGGCAAGCCAATGTCTCCACATCAAGTATAGAGACAACATTCTCCGCAGCTGCAGCCAAGTATCTCCCAAGACGGGGCTGAAATCTCACCTGATCTGTAGCACCCTATTCAACTTGGAAAATTTAGTATAATGAAAAATAGGGTCCACCATCACTCCAATACAGACATAGAAACAGAGGCATGCATAAAACACTTAATGATTGAATGCAGCTATAGAAATCTACCTTATAGATTCTGGTGCAGCTTCCTTTGTTTATGCTCCAATATCGTATCTCACCATCCCCATCACAAGAGCAGATGAGGTCCTCGTCATTTGGGTGAAAGTCAAGTGATATAACAGATGCAGAATGGCCAGTAAAGTTACGAAGTGAATACCCAGGCTGCATAGGTACAATATGTAATCAGTGAAAGAAAACACCAAAAAGAAAAAAGCACAGCTATGCAAATCCAAACAGGGAAAACAAATGAAGAAAGCACGAAAGTTCAAAACATGCCAGCAGATATATACAGCTAGAACCCATATCCAAATATTCAAATATATATTTAAGAAATAAATTCAGAAGCGACATGAAGACCTAAACCATTGAGGAAAGAGTAAAGAAGGTATCAACTAACATTGTCAGCATCCCAAACCCTAACGGTTTTGTCAAATGAAGATGTTGCAAGACGAGGAGGCTTGCTTGGACAAAAACGAACATCTGTTATCAAAGCTGAATGTTCTTCAAGAGGAGTTTTTAGCTTTAAAGAATCCGCATACCATATTATAGCCTGCATTGCATTATCATCAAACAAAGAACATCAGAAACTCTATACATTTGATAAGAAGGTGATAACACAAATGTTGGGTCTTCTTTCATTTATTCAGATAATGGCAGCTGCACAACATCACAGCTTTTTTTTTGGGGGGGGGGGTGAAAGCACAACTTCACAGCTGATGTCAGAGATATTGCCATTAAAACCTCACCACACTAATAAAGTCAAAAGCACATTTTCCACTATCACCTTCTTATCATGGCCACCACTAGCAAGCAATTTCCCATCTGGAGAGAAGTGACAACAGATAACTTTGCTTGTGCTTGCTCGTACAGAATTTACTTCTGAAAATGTGAAGCCTGAAACCAAAGTACAGATACTTTGCTCTCAGATCAAATCATAAAGGATGCCAGGAGACAAATGAAAATAAGATTTACCCTCCCACTAATGTTTTTCTTCCTTCAAAGAAGACAAAGCAATTCGGGAATGATTAAACATTTTGAGTTTTTGCACCTTTGCTTACGTCCATACAACGACCAACAGCATCTCTAGGGTCTGTATCATCATGGGATAAAAAAGACTCAACATTATCATCAAGAGATCCATCCTCTACAAAGCGATCCATATCAGCCTGCAATTCAAGATCTTTATCATCCCACTGCCACAATGGGAATGGCAATGAGAATGC
This sequence comes from Quillaja saponaria, assembly GCA_029379385.1. Taxonomy (NCBI): domain Eukaryota; kingdom Viridiplantae; phylum Streptophyta; class Magnoliopsida; order Fabales; family Quillajaceae; genus Quillaja; species Quillaja saponaria. The sequence continues at coordinate 24,213,706 of CM055610.1, forward strand.
ATTGCAAGGATCTTCTATTTCCTCTCACCAATGAGAAGATACAAAGAAAGTACTCACCAACTGGTTTGCTGGTGATGTAAGAGTGCCAGTTCCATCAGTGCCAAACATCATCAGTGGCTTGGAAGAACTACCACCATGGGCCAAAGCAGGCATGGATATCACATCTCCAGGTGTATGAGTTGAAGGTGTTGAGGGAGCTGAACTTGGAGAGGGCCCTGCCGTGTTGGCTGTTCCTGAGCTATTTGCAGGACCTGAAGAAGATACTGGCTGCTTTCTCTTTCTCCCAGTCTGATTTTTGGAAACCTTAAAATAAATACAAGAGAACCATGTTAGGAACCTAGTCAAGACAGTTCATAAGCTCCCTCTCCCTCTCGCTCTCGCGTATATAATGTGTCTTTGTGCATGTACATAATTTGCATAAAATATATCAGTGGCCAATCTCAAAAATTTCTAGTTAAAGCATTGATAAACACTTCCAGCACAAGGAAATTTTCTCAATTTCATAGAAAAAAATAATCTGACTTCTGTTATTTCTAAGAAGGATTCAGGTTGAAGTAGCTTCTGGGAAATCAACCCCATTACATATAATGGAAAAGCAAATATATGCTTTTCCCCTTCTTTATCTTTTTCAACGAGCAGATTATTAAATTTTTCCTTAAGGTCTCAGACATAAGGAAACAAGCTATTTTCTCGTGCAGTTTTTTATCAGTTTTCAGAATAATTAACATTCTGTTTCAGAAAATTGATTTTCATTTAGGTGATATTTAGCATGCATTTCTGTTCCAAAGTTATGGTCATAATGCCCACAAATTGACTTTGCCTATTCTAGTTTCTAGACTGTTCTGTGTTTAGTAAAGGAATCATATGATATGCCACGTGCCGTAAAAGACAGTCCTAGAGAGTATTTAACCAAAGAACATAACAATAGTCACTGTTTGTGCACATTTACACAAACAGATAGACACTAATGGAGGGAGGGAAAGGGAAAATACTTCACATGATGTGATAAAACTCTTAGAATACGAAGTGAAAAATACAAATATCTATATTAAATGGGAAAGATCTCATACACAAATGGTACACCACCATTGATAGATTCCTTGATGACCAATAATGAAACTGATTCATTTCAATTTCTGGTACACTTGATGCTATTTCATATTGTGTCTAATAAGTATTACAGAACCCACATAACCAAAATGCAGTCATACTGTGTCTGTTAATTATTACAGAACCCACATGGGAGATAATTAGCGAAGACAATAACCAAAATGCAGTCTATGAGCCATATTATATAATAGCAAATTTAAAGAGAGATATTCTCAAATATCTTTGGTGTATGTCATGATAGTGTATTTTTCATGACAGAGTTGGACATAAGGGAAACAAAACCAAAAAAGTAGCGCAACCAAAACAGGACTGACTTGATCATTTCCTCGAAAGGAGTTTGACATGCTGCCATCCATGGTGACACTGGCAGCACCTCCCATTTTATCTTGCTGATGGATGTTATGATTTGAACTCTGAGATTGCTGATTTGAAAGAGCATGCTGCTGAAGTTGCTGTGGCTGCTGTGCATTATTATTCTGTTGCTGCTGTTGCTGTTGCTGTTGCAACTGAGCCATTTTTAACTGTATACAATAGGGAACTCTTATAACATTGCCAGAACATGAAGCATATGGTAACCCAGTAAAATGAAGCAAATGACTAAAACTGATTAAAAGCAAAAAAGAACACCTTAATCAGCATATCCGCTTCTGCACGAGGCAAAAGAGAGCCACCACCTTGAAGAGGGGATCCAGCATTTGGAACCACATCACCAACAGGATTTGAAAGGCCATCCTTCCCAAGACTCATACTACGATTATTAAATAACATTCTAAGTCTTATATTATCATCACGGGCAGAAGGTGATGCCAAATTTTGCTGTGCAAGCATAAGCTGTTGCTGATGTTGTGGGGTCAACATCTGAAGCTGAGGAGCCTGCACAAAAGGCTTTTGTTGCGGAAAACGAAGCTGATCCAGCCCCTACATATAGCGAGAGAAGGCTGAAACCTCACAAATTGAATTTTGCAATTTCAATGACGCATTTAGATTGGATGGTAGGGGTCATGGTGTTACAACTTGGGTAATATCAAAAACTTTTATAGGACATGGTGCAGGTTTAGTACATATAAGAGGATATGAGGAAAGGAGAGCCAACTTCTAATTTTTCTCATTTATAGCTTCAACATGACCCCAAAAGGGCAAAATTGTAAAAGGGGATACACTATTTATGATTGTAGACTGAAAGTGACAATCAAGATTAAGATGACAGAAAAACATCCAACCAATTTATTACATTCAAAAAGTAAAGGGAAAAAAGGAAAATAAAATACTTACTGTGAGTGGCCACCCTTTTAGTGTCAAATTGTTACTACCTTGATTTGATCCTGAAAAAAGGTACTTCATGTTAAGCAAATGTATATGTAACAGTTCAGAAAACATCCTGAAAACATAAAACATTAATTGCCAAAACATCAGGCTCATCAATTAAATGTTAACAACATACTATGCAAAGTTAAATCCCATTGTATGTTTGCTAATTATCATTTTCAAAATAACAATGCAAGCCATTTATAACACAGAGAAAACACAAGTAGTGAGTACCAGGAATTCCAATCAATGATCCTTCAGGACCTGCAGCTCTTGGATTCAAAATAGGATTAATCTCACTCTTTATATCCTGATTCCACGTGCAAGTCAGAGCACCATTATAATAAGAAGGTATAATTAATGAGATCAACTGAAGGACAATACCATACCGGAGTTGACCCAGGGAGTTGCTGATTACGAGCTTGAACTTGTGGAGATATGCTACCACCAGCATTATGCAACACTTGCCTGAAATCAAGAAGTCAAGTGCTAAAAAGGTAAAGGTTCATAAGAAGAGGGAGCATGATATTAATAGGCAAGTATTGTCCCTTGTATATGGAGGAGAAAACGCATATGAGAATGAATTCCTTAGCCCTCCCCCACCCCTCCACCCCTTGAAAAGAATGCACAACTAAAAATTCTAAATCATGGATTAGATCAACTTTCGTACATAAATGTACACGCTCAAGGCATATCCTAATCTCAAATTAAACTTGTATAATATCAATTCACTAATCCCGTATGTGGTTTTTACGTTAAACACCTTGCCCCCCAATATTCCAAATTTGCGTATGAGTATATTTCCTCTATCAACTTGCCACCATCCATCAACATGTTGACAGAAAATGATCATCAATGTCACCTCCGAATTTCACGAAAATTGCATGAATCAATATTCATTCTGTCTGCTAGAGTTTAGGGTTGGGTCAAGATGTTGCAAATTGGGGATTCTGAAGTGGAAGGAGGAGAATAAGATGATGCTCATAACTTCTAAGTGCATTTTCTGTCCACCTAGTTGCCCGAAGGTGACAAATATGGAACAAACCTCGGGTGAGTCAAGTGTCAAATTTGGAAACACAGGGCGGCAACATGATTAGGGAAAACCACAATGTGGCTGAGTTTTCCCCTAAAGGAAAGAAAAGCAATAAAGTGTCAACTTCTATGGAAAAATACCCTGAAGGTTGCCCAGAGGCCACAGCTGACTTCAACATCGAGGCCTGATTGGGATCCAAGAGCTGGCTCACATTCTCACCAAATCTTTGCTGTAAAATTTCCCGAGATTGTTACAAATTTAATCATAGGATATAAGTGGGAATATATCAGGTTATAATCCACGTACCTTCATTGCTGCATCATCCAAAGACTCCCTCTGAAGTGGCAATTTCAACCTTTCCTCGTACATCTTTGTTGCCAAAGCATTTGCAGTTCCGGGGCTTTGCCGCATGATAGGGTCATTGCTGACTAGCCCGTTTGTAGTACCATTCAGGAGATGAGCCCCATCTCTCCGCTGTTGTTGCTGCAGCGGGGGCTGCTGTTGTTGTTGTGGCTGTTGTTGCTGTTGCTGTTGCTGTTGCTGTTGCTGCTGCTGCTGTTGTTGCTGCTGTTGAGCGTGTCTCTGTAACATGAGCTGCTGCATTTGTATGTGCTGCTGCTGCTGCTGCTGCTGTTGCTGATGCTGCGATTGTTGGGGTTGTGGCATCTGCTGTTGCTGCTGCTGTTGTTGTTGTTGCTGCTGCTGCTGCTCCCTTGCCTTAATCACCTGTGTCTGCAATTGCAGTTTCGCAAACCATAAGTTTCAAATGAGTACCTCCTGTCTTTATTTTCAAAAACTTCCTTGCATTATTGCAGATCTGACTCCACCATCAATAAGCAGCACAGACATCAGACAGATAACTGATTAAACCTAGTTATCTTCACAACACTTTCCTCAAATGATTTGCTTGGGTTTTTTACACCTTTGCTAAAAACATAGACTAAATCTATAATTGATAGTGTGATTTCACCAAAACATGAAAGTCATCACCTAGTTCAGATAGGGATACCTGTTTCAAACCACATTGAACATGCAAGTCCTTTTCGAAATATAAAATTAGCATAAGACAACAATAAATTACAGTTGGAAAGTAGGAAGTGGAGCCCTCATCGTATATTGCAAAAATGTCATAAAGAAAGCTGGGAAAAAAAGGATTTATAAATCAGGTAGATAAACCTTCATGGTATTGCAGGCCTACTAACTACCTACCTCTCCAACTCGAATATTTGGTAGATGTGGCAAGATAAATACCATATCGAGTTCACATATTTTATCACGGGTTTAAGCAATTAATGCTGTCAATGAATCACATGTCTAATAACCATAAAAATAAAAAAAAATAAAAAATAAAAAAAGAAGAAAATAGGCTTAATATGCATTTCAAGCATCATGTAAAAAGATAAGACTAGAGATTTTAAAATTGTTGGACAGAATAAAGTATAGCGAATCTGAGGTGAAGAATGCAACTGAATGACAACAGCAAGACAACCATAAATGCCTTACTTACAAACAAAACAAAGAAATACAGCTTAAAACAAGCTGCTACAGCACCAGTAAAATGTATTGCTACGTGGCACTGACAACAAAAAAAACTCAATAACATAAACTTATCAGTATGCTGATTTCAAGACAGACAGAATAAATTTGACGATTAACTCAATAAATGGATTTTGATTCTTCAAACTACAAATCAAGTTCTATTCCAAAATGGAAAATTTTTACAAGAACAATCAGTTTTGCAACTTTTCTTCTCAATAGAGCATCTCATCCAAATAAAATTCAGCCTAGAGAAATATCTTTGAGATGAACACAATGAAATAATGTGAAACTAACCTCAATATAAGATGCAGCCACCTCTGAGTGCTTCTCATTAGTCCTGGCAATAAAAATATCCCAGAAAACTGACCACCATTCGAACAAGAAACCTCCCGGAGCATCAATAGCTGCAAAGTCATGCACGTAATAGCAGAATAAAACAAAATAAGTAGATTGTAGAAAGAAAAAAAATGGGAAAAAGAAGATGTGGAGAGTTTCTTTCTTTTGCTATGCAAAACAACTTGACTCACCAACGGGATCTGATGATACTTTTCCTTCAGCTTGAAATGCCTGAGCAGAAGCCTTTAAATCCCTCTTTACTAAATAATCATGGATATACACGTCTAACCTGATATTTCATAGTGCAAGAACATGTTGCATCAGTCAGGCAGATTGGGGAAAAACTGAAACTTAAAATCGAACAACAGATCATGTAGATAAAAATACTCGCCAAAACAGGCACGGACTAGAAACATGAAGAGATCAAATGCAGTGACCAAAAGGTAGAACAACCCAGCAACAAAAAGCGATGAACTAAAAAAATTAACCCATCAAACTCCAGAATTTGCAAACCCTAATAAACCCAGCTTTACATTTAAAGCTAGTTCTGAAGTGAAAAAATATATATATATAACCAGGACCGAAATACCCAAACCCAAATCAGACAAAATAACAACAACAGGGACAACAAATTGAGAATGAACCATAAACCCTGATAATAAACAGAAACAAGAAGAAGAAAAATGATGAATATGTAAAGGAACTTACATTTTATCAGCTTCCCAGTTAGTTTGAGACATGCTGTAGGAACCACAACCTCACAATATAGTGGATAAAAATGGCAGATTTTCAGCTACTGACTTCTTCTACTCTCTACCCACTAAACGTTATTGAACCCAGAAGAGAGAAACTTCAATTTCTTGTCAAAGCACACAGAAACACACAAGACAAAATGAAGACAGAGTATAGAGAGAAAACGAAGTGAGGAAATCCAAGCGTATGATTAGAAGCTAAGCCTCAAATTTTATCAAAAAAACACATAAAATAGAAAATTCCACAATAATTGCATCATTACAATCATTAATCGGATTATATAAATATGGAAAATGACTGAGAAGATAGATAGAGTTAGCTTCAACCCAAAAATAAATTTTTGTTTCCAAGCTTCTTATTGGGTTTTCTTATTTTCTTTTTTCACTTTTGGAAGCTGCAAACTTTATCTGACGGCCTTGAGATGGAGAGAGGATGTTGCATATATCAAAAATCATAATAGCAGTTTTATTGATATTTCCCAAATGAGCCCTCAAAACCTGTCAGATTTAAGACTGAGACATGCATGTCGTGGACAACCTTTTAGTCAAATGACTATTATAGCCTGCAATTGTTTAGAAGACCGTGCAGCTGTTAAGTTTATAGGGGGTGTTTTGTAAATGTATTTATGGAGTTTACAGTTACTTTTCTATTCGACCCTTACTTTTCAGGATATTTCTTATCGATCCCAAAATTTGTTCTGAATTATATTTTCACCCCAAACTAATTTCTAGAATATGCTAATCCATACCTCTCGCCTAACACCCAATCATATAATGTGGGTTAGTCCAACATCAACCTAATTAAATTCCATGTATGATGATCAGATCTTTCTTGAAATTGAAATGATTAATATTTTATTGTTGTGTCTACATCCTATAACTAATTATAATCTCTTAAGTTATTTTTCAATCACCAAGTTAAGAATGGTAATTAAATTATTGTTTTATGAAATTTATTTTTCATAAGATTGTGCAATTTTGATATTTTTTTAGTTTCATTGAATATATTAACTATGATTTGAGTTACTAGACAATGGCTAGCTAACACATCAAATATACTAATAAAGATGGTCACACCAAAAAATTAAAATTAAACATTTGAAATGAGACATTGTCTAAAATTTTAATTCATATGAAAAATATTAAAATATGAAAAAATTTCACTTTTATGTATATCAATTAGAACTAAAATGACTTGGACTTTTTGTCTTTAATTTTGGTGAAAGATGACTTGGATATTGTCATTATATATTTATTTTTCTCTTTCTCTCTAATTTAACCATTATCTATTTGTATGGTAAGACAGTACATAATAGTTTATTATTTTTATTTTTTGTCAGAAGACTCATAAATAATTAAGTATGTTTTGCGTGTACGTTTCTCTTAATTACAAAAGAAAAGCACAAATTAATTATAAATTTGTACTTATCAATTTGCATTAAATTTACATAAATTGTAGTATTGTCCAAAAATGGAACAAGTTAATTACCGTGAAAGCAATTACAAACGTTTTCTTTTATTTAAATATTAAATACAGGCCCTGCTCCAAAATAATTTTTTATTTATACAATTATTTACTTTTACGGCCTCCAACTTTCCTAATAGGCAAGACAAGACAAGATGAGATTGCTAAGTGCAAGAAGTGTGCGCTTAGCTATCTTTTTATTTTTATTTTATCAGATTTTCATAAATAGTTTAGAATACTTTTGTTTCGTGTATAAATAATATAGAACAAAAGAAAAAAAAAGTTATTTTTCAAATAATATGGTTTGATCTAAATCTGGTTTTTTTTCTTTCTTTGTTTTAGCTACCACATGAAAAAAAAAAAAAGAAAAAAGATTTGATCAATGTGTCTTTTTAGTTGTAATTTTATTGGTTGTTTTTTATGTTTGTCTTTAATTCATTGGTTGATTCGATTTTGTTGCACAATCTCATTCAAATTCAAAGAGTTTCAATATATTATTTTCATGGTAGTTTAATTAGAAATAATAATTGATTTAATCGAAGTTTTATGACTTTTTCTTTTGACCCAAACAATAATTTTCCTTTAATACCAAAAGAATGTAGAAAAGAAAAATATTTGGTGCATCTATAAGTCATCCTTAAGGTCAGAAACTTCTTCATTCTCTTTTGACAGATAGACTCATCGTTTAATAATCTACGTGCCAAAAAAATATCCATTGTGATCAAAACGAGAAAGACAGAAAAAAATAGAAAGACCATAATGCCCGCATGATTTTCGCATCATGAACACGACAATGTTACTGCCATCGTTTTTGTTGAATTCGCGTAGACCACAATTGGTCCAGCCCATGGAATTATGTGAGTGACAATGCAAAGGCCCAATCCCCATGCTTGAATTGTAGACTTTTACTTTCAATGTTTATTTGGGCCCAGAATTAGGCCCATATGTGTGTGATTATATCCTTATGGCAAAATAGTTCTTATTGGTTTTCTATTTAATATTTAATTCATTGTTAATGAATAAGAAAATACATTTGTTTTTCATATCAACCATCTCACTTGATTTTTATTAAATGAGTTGATGTGCTATAATTTTATTTTATCAATAGTATAAAAAATTTTACACTAAAAATTAACTCTTCTGTTAAAATAATAAAAAATAAAATATTAATATAGGTTTTAAGAGTTGATCACGTGGTTAAGAAAATATACCATATTCTATAACTTTTTGCTTTAAAATCTTGGAGAGACATTAGAAAGTAAAATTTATCAGGTCTATTTAGTCACGAATAACATACACAGGCTCGAAAACCATTTGACCATTAAACCTTTGTTTGAAAAATGTGAAATTAGTTCTTGATTCCTCCAATTATATATTAGGGGAAATAGAAAGAATATTGATATGGATGTGTGTGTGTGTGGAGATTTAGTGTAGGTTTGGTTAGATACAAGGTAAGAAGATGAGGTGCAAGAAGGGTAGCCACTAGGCAGGCATTGTGAGGTCTTTCTCTAGTAATTACGTATTTTGCCTTGTGCTGTGTTTGTTTGTGTCAGCTTAAACTAAGCTGCTACAAAAGCAACATACCACTGAGATCAAGTGGGACCAAAGACCAAGAGAATTTATTTTCCTTCTTATATCATCATCACCTCATCACTACAAAAGGAACAAAATAGTTTCTATTTTAATTTATTTTCATTTTGAGAAAACGATGAAAATAATATAGTAAATGACAGAATATACAGTAATAATAATTTTGAATGGCATGCATGCAGCACTATCAGTCCTGCGATGAGTACATATGCCTATACTTGAAATCTTATCCCCCCCCCCCCCCTCCCTCTCCTGCAAGACTGCAATGTCGCAGTCAGAAACCTCAAACCTGCGCGTGTCTAGCTAATACGTACTAACTCGCGTGAGAGAGGGTGACATCAAGTGGATGCATGCAAAAAGAGGTATCAAGTGAATCTATCAACAGAGGAGGTAAAGTAATATTGTATGGGGTGTACTTGTTCGGGATAGAGGGGTAATGGTTTATGAGTAAAACCATGCAACGCAATCGATATGGCTTCAGTTCTTTCTCTCTGTATCGATCTCTGTAATCACAAAAGATATTTGGCTGCAGCCTCAGTAATATATTGTTCAGGGTCTCAGGGACTCTCTCTCTCTCTCTCTCTCTCTCTCTTTGTGTGTGACGTAAGTAATACTGGAAGGCGTGCTTGGAAGCGTGTGATTGTGATTTTTGAATTGAATGACTTCTTCATCATCTTTCTTCTTTTCTTTCTTTCAATATAAATTGGACTTTTCCTCACTATCAAACTCACTCAGCCACATTTACCCATTTCCGCTGTCTTATATATGGCGGCAGAGAGAGAGAGAAACCAAGCTTGGCAAACTTGCATTGGATTGCATCATCAACTAGCTAGGTACGTAACAGAGAGAGCTGATGAGAGACAGAGATAGAAGATGAAAGGGTGTAAGAGAAGCAGAGCTGTCAATCTGTTTTCTGATAGCTAGCTTCGTACGTACAAATATACAGTCTCTCTCTCTGTATGTATCTATGGAAGCTAGGTGGGCCCCGGATCACTGGTCAGAGCCCCATCATTGTCTCAATTATAAGCGTGACTGAGAGAGTGTGAGAAAACAAAGGAGATGACTCTTGCTATATGAATATGGACGTTGTTGCATGCGTCATTCTGAATTCTGATACTTCCACATGCTCATATATATATAATATAATATAACTATATACACCACATAACAAGCTAGCTTGTGTCGTGTCCTCATCATATATATATATATATATATATATAAAACATCCTTCACCCGTGTCGTGTAGTTAAGTCGTATGCAAAAAAAGCCAGTCGATAAAAATTATAATTCAAGATTCTAGAATGATGCCTAAGTGAGAAATTAAAAAGGGAAAAAAGTTGATAAACTAGATAATTCATCCTCAAATTAATTAGCTATATCAAGCTTCCCAAGAATTGATGATAGATATACAATCAAGAAACAAAAATTGAAAATGACTAGTTTGAAACTTTTTTAAGTCAAATTTCGAACATATGATTAGGCTTGTTCAAAATTTTCTTCATGTCACGTCTATGTTTTGTATCCTCATATGACCAACCAAATGATGACATGTGGAAAAAGCTACTATATATTCATTTGATTCATGTCCCATTTACATACATATTGGTCAAATACATGAATGTATCCTATCGCTTATCACTCCAGGTATGAGGCACCTAGCCTAAGTGCTACTTACCAAATTGGTAATTACCATTGCACATAAGGACCAAACAAATTAAGTTTCCAATGAATAATTGGCCACCAAGAGAGAAAACAATCTTTCTTTTTGATTTCATACTACTTGCCTGTAATGTATCTGCAGGGTTCAACAATTATTTTGTAGTCATAAGGGCTATCTCTAGGCCGTTCTAGGATCTAGGTACCAACCCTATGGCTTGCCTCTTACTCTCATTCACCTAAATTTAATTTTTAATTTTCATCTGTTACGTTACAGTAACTATGACCTTAATGAATAGTGATTAACAGAAAAAATATATACAGATTATTATTTTCTACTTATTTACTTATTTAATATAATAAAAGTGAATCTCGTATGAGATTATTTTTATACAAAGCTAGAAATTTGAACCAAAAATGAATTTTCATTTATGAGATATTACTTTTTATACAAAACTAACAGCTAATTAAAGGCAAAAGGAGATGTGTTCTACAATTAATGCAAAATTGTACATTTACAGATAACAGAAACGGGGAACTAAAAAATGAAGTAGAATTACCCACTTACTGCTAACTTGCCAAAACTATCCCAGTTCCTCTCCTATTCTATTTTCTTTTCCCCCATTTTTTACAAAATTTCTCACTCAATATTTATTATTATTATGAATTTTTGAGTACGAACATATGGGAATTACAATAATTTCTACAGTCTTTAGCTGTCCTCCATTGATCAGCAATGTCTCTGGCAATTTTGATCGCATCAGAGGATGTTCCAAGTAGACCTCTTCTTGTGAATCCCACTGTATACAACCCATTTTCCCCATTCCAACCATTTGGAAAGGGCATTTTTGGCATTCCATTCTTGGCGAAAAAATCACAATCCTGTATTCCAGAACAGAACATAAGCATAATTAGTTGAACCTATGATTATGTGTATATATACTTCTTACAAAAAAATGACACTTTTCAGGTACTAGGTATGCTTTTGCAACTTGCATTCCAACCTCAGACAACAATATTTAAAAAGCATACACTACAATTTTACTTTTCTGTATCTTCATAAAAATATTACTAATATTAAAATATAAAAAAAGACTTACGCTTTGTTTATATTTTCACTAGTAATTTGGTCATTTCGTTTGACCCGTTTTTATTTTAACTTCTTGCTTTGAAAAATAATTGAAATATTGGGGACAGACTCAGAATAATTAAGAAGATCTTCTTTTGTTAAAACACAAAATATATTGATTTTTCAAATAATAGTATAGTACATATAACCCCAAACAGAGCCCAACTGAATTTATTCTTCTTTGCATGGAGAAAAGAAGAGATTTGTAGGTTTCTGTGTCTGTGAGATGTGTCCAAGAATAGAAATTGATAGATGATTCATAATAAGACACAGCTAAAACTAAACAAATTGCAGCAGGTCACATTTGTTTACCTTGAGCCAAGTAGGCACGTTGCTTTTGTACCCAGTTGCTAAGATTATATGATCAAACTCTTTTTCTTGTCCATCCATAAATTTGGCTCCATTTCTTGTTATCTCCTTCACGCCTTCAGTCACCTGAAAACCCAACAATCTTAGCTAAGCCTGAAAAACTATATCTATTGAATAAAAAAAAACTAGTTAAGGTCATCAAGGTCTGAGATTTATGATCGAGAGAGCTCTTGTGTACGAAACAATCAAAGAAAACATAACTGTGTCTGAGTTTATTAGTTAAATTTACCTTTATTTTACCGGATCTTATTTGTGACAGTGCTCCAACATCAAGAACAGGGGTTTTTCCGGTGGCATTTTTTAGCTCAAGCGGCCCGGATTTCGGTCGCCGGATACCTAATTGATCTGTATTGCCTAAGATGAAATTAGATACTAGTAAGAGAAACTTGTCTACTAGTCTTAGAGGTATCCATTTAAGGAGAGCCATTGCTAATCCAAATGTTGAAAAGCCAAACATCTCTCTTGGCAGAACATGCACCTGTACAACAAAATTTTACAGAAATAAGCAAAAAGAAAAAAAAATTAAAAATTTATGACATTAATTACATTTTGAGTAACCAAATGAGCAAAGATTGCTTTTTCCAAAAAGAAAAGGTCAATTTTGAAACAAAAAAAGCAGTAGAGCTTTAAATTAAGGAAAGAGAACTTCAAGGATTCCTTCTACCCAGACAAAAGGGAAAATAACAGAGTTTGATTAGCACAGAATGAAATTTAAGAACTTACAGTGTTCCTTGCAACCATATGAGGAAGAGCATTGTGTCTACAAAGGTCCAAGCTAACTTCCATGCCAGAATTGCCACAACCAATCACCAAAACCCTCTTGTTTTTATAGTCAGAACCAGACTTATACACACTTGTGTGGATGACAGGGCCATGAAACTTGTCCATTCCTGAAATTTTCGGTATCACAGGCTCGGCATTTTCACCGGTGGCAACAATTATCCACCGGGAAATGTACTCAAAATCCTGACTTTGAACTGTCCAAAACCCGCTACTTGAGTCGAATTTTGCACTCTGAACAGTTTGATTGAATCTGGGTTGAATTGAGAAGTGTGAAGCATATGACTCCATGTATGAGATGAATTGGTACTTTGTTGGGTACTTAGGGAAATTTTCAGGGAAACCCATTAAAGGGAGCTGACAAAAGTGTTTGGGAAGATGAAGTTTGAGACGGTCATAGGTCCTGTATTGCCATAGTGAAGCTATACAGTCACTTCTCTCAAGAATTACTGAAGGTACTCCATGTTCAGAAAGGCAAGCTGCTACAGCTAACCCAGATGGTCCAGCCCCTACAATGATAGGCCCTTGAACCCACGCACACTTTGCTTGCTCCACTTCTTGATTTTTACAAGAACCCATGTAAGAAAACCCTAAGAAAACAGGAAAATAGTAAAGAAATGAAAGAAAAGAGGTTGCTTTCTTCACTTCCCCTGTTTTCTCGACACTGTAATTCTCAGTTTCTTTTCCCTCTGTTTTTTTCTTAAGAAAAATATTGAGTGAATGAGATTGGAATTTAAAGAGGTGAGAGAGAGAAGAAAATCGTCAATACTTGCTAATCAGAGCGATGACTGAAGGTTTTCATAAAAAGCAGAGAGAGACAAAAGAGTTTTTATGAGAAGTGAGAGGTAGAGAGAGATATTTACCACCAAAACAAGCTCAATATGACCGGGAGAGACAGGGGGGTGTAAATGGAGGCGTGAGGGTTAAGGGAAGGATTTGGTTCTCTCTCTCAAGGCTCTTTCTTGACTGCCTCTGCAGAGTTTTTGAGGGTGCAGAAGGCAATGAGGGAAGAGAGCTATAAATAACATTTGCATTGCATTAATGCATAGAAGATGTTTTAATTAGGGACTCATAGATCAATGTTTCATAACCTACTCGCATTTCACAAATCTTGAATTGTACACGGTTCCCATTTTGTGTATACTTTGTACATATGTTTTTCCTTTTCTTTTTCTAATCATAACTTTAGATTGTGCAATTAACTTCAAGAATGTAAGATGTTAGAATTAGGGTATGTTATGTGTACAACATTACACTAACAGGAGAAAATAACTTCAAATAGAATTGTTTTATATTAGAGATACAAAATATAAAAAATCCATATATTTAAATTATGTTTAGGGTTTGGTGTAGTGTTCTTCAAATCCAACCATTGAAATTCAAATTGTAATAATAATTTACGAGAGATGAATGCAAAAAACTACTTTATCTTCAACGGATAGGAGGGAGAGGGTTACCTTCTCAAGTAAGTCAGGCTAATAAGAGAAGAATGCAAAAAAGACAACCTTAAATTTTTTACATCACATGTATTCATTACAAAAATATATTATTTTCATATTCAAAAATAATCTTTGCATAGCTTTATAGTGTGTTGTGAGATGTTTAGAGAATACAATTTTCACAAATGGCAGCTTATGGTAGTCGTATTTTTTTCCTTTTGTAAGTTGTAAATATCTGCTTCACAATTCACATAACTTACATAAATATAATAATTTAAATTCAAAAGAAATTTTTTTTACTCAACTAAATTTTAAATTTCAAATTATATTCAACCATTTTAAATGACATCCATGATAATCACATCATTATCATATTTAATTGTTTCTTGTATGTCTGGTCAATCATCTTAACATTGTAGTTTTGTCATTTTTATCTTGTTTCTTAACTACACAATATGCAGACGTATACATCATAGTCAGTCTCATGATTGTCTTATAAAATTTCCTTTAACATGTGCAGAATTTTAGAATTACATACAACTACTGGAGTTACTTTGCTACTTAATCTATCGTGATCTAATTATTTAATTTACATCATACTTAATTTTGTCAAGTTTTTTAATCAAATAACCTGAGTACTTGAATACTTCATTCTCCAAGATTTCTAACCATTCAAAATCACTTCAGTCAACTCTCTTAACTAAAATTACACTTTATAAATTCATTTTTCTTTGACATAAATCCTATGTTATAATTTAAGCTTATTCTAGTATCGTTTACCAATACAAATAATTGGCAAAAAATATACATCGCATAATTATATTTAAAATGATTTACACAAGTTAGTCCATGATGAAATAAAAAAGTTTAGAATTTAAGGATGATATTTAGTGAAATTCTATTTTGATTGGGGAAAATTTAAATTAAAAATGAAAACTTTCAAATATAATTTAATGAGTTCTCAATTTAATATGGCCTGTGTTAGACTGTTTCAACGCGCTTGATGCGCTACAAGTCGTCGCAGATGGAGGGCACAGGGTTACAGCACGTGGGTGCCAAGTTAGCAAGGAAGTAGGTGTTGCTGCAGCGGTAACAAACAGCAAGGAGAGTTGTAGCCGTCCGATCATACTAAAAACTTAACATATCTACAACACGTGTCCTAATTTCCTTATGATGATTACAAACATTAACAACAAAAATAAAGTAAAACCATGCAAACTAAGCAAACAAAAACTTCTTAATTACCCTGGGAAAAAAGATCATACCAAAACAGAAAAGATTATGCTATATATGCACAAATTTTTTTAATATATAATTTACGTGCATTTTGATTAATTACTATTTTAGTCTAATCAAAGATATGCATTCCATTTGATTAACAAATTTATGATAATTTTATTTTTTATAATTTCTTAAAAAAATTCACATCCAATAAATTTATTAAAGAATATATATTTTTAACAACTAAGTCAATCTCTTAGAGATGTATATCTGATATAAGTAATCTATATTTTTTTTACCAAAATCCATATTCTTTTACCTCAAATTAATTTTTTTATATATATATATATATGTATATGTCTGTGACAGAGATAGATATCCCTATTATATTATCAATGCGTCAATCCTATAATATACTATCAATGTGTCATGCAAAGAGAATCCCTCCTACACATATATCTACCAACTGTGGATTGCCCTTATCGGTCAAAATTTAAAATTATGTGTTTGTTTACTAATTGGTAATTAATTAACACGTGTTTCTATATATGCCTTCAAATATATTAGTGTGATTAATTAGGTGATCGGTTTGTGATTATTTACGAACAATCGTAGCTAAATTGTATAATCTAATTACTTTACTATATATGTAAATGTCAAAACAACAAGCGACACCAAAGAGACAATGAGAACAAAACACAACATATATAATTGAGAAATCTAGGGTTAGAGGAAGGCAATCTAGCTAGTTAGTGTTGGGATCAAAATCGAATATTTATATACTTAATTGCAACCCATGTATTAATGAATCATGCTTCTTCTTTCTTTATTATAAATAAATCTAAACACAATCCTAACTAATAATGTAGGATGTCTGTCATGTTTTGTTATTGTGGGAACATATGCATATGTTTAGCCATTGTGATGTGTTCTAACAAGCACAAATTTAAATTTTACTATTGTATCTTTTACAAGTTCTTTGTATGTTTGTGATCATTATTATACTGTGTTTGAAATTTTAATATGAGATTCTGTTTTGTCAGTTAGCGTGAATATGTTTTGCACAGTTATATTAAAAAAAATGCTATATGTGTTTTTAAAAATATAATAATTAGTCTAAGTATAATTCAAGTAACATGATAAAAGAGTGCAATACTATTTATTTACGTTCAAGTAGTGAATTCAATACATGTCTCAAAATTATAATAAATAAATACAAAAACACAATAAGCACAGTCCATTGTATGGAAATAAATTATTTCCATCAAAAAATGACATTTTTGTTCTAGTTGGGCTTTTTGAATAGGGCTGAGTATAAAACTCATTTAAGCAAATAATCGATTCAAATTCAATCGGAACAGACTAAAATTGCCTCACAAAGGTTAAAACGGTTTTAGTTTTGGTTTATATTTTTAGATAAATTTTGGTTCAAGTTTGCAAATTTCTATATATCAATAAACCAAATAAAATTTATATATTTTTTTTTACACATGTCCACTTTACATTGGTTGGACTATAGTGTTTTAGACTCTATTATTTGTAATTGAACAGTTTATTGTTAAATTGAACTTGCACAAGGTAATTAGCCCCTATTGTTTGAAATGAAAATTGAACTGACCCGCAAATATAAACCGAAATAGATAACGGGTTCAAACTCAAAAATTAAAATAAAATTTTATATTATCAGTTTGAGCTTTAAACTACCAACTTAATCGGTTCGATCCGTATAAAATTTAAAACCGACTGAACCAACCGCAATCTCAACCTTATTTTTGAATACGAAGCAGCGACGTGTTAAGAGAGAGTTGGTACGGGCGTAGGCCACTGTGATTGAAATAAGCGTCATGGGCCGGACTGCGAGGCTGATGTCACGTGACCAAATCGCACTGTCACTCCGGCCAGTCACGTGGGAAAGACTTTGATCCCCCTCTGGCTCTCTCACCTAATAAAGCAACCCTCGTTTATGCCAAAGCCAAACGCACGTAGGTCCCATCAACTTAAATGACCAAAATGACACTGACAAAATATTGACAGTTTGACATTGATAGCAAAATTACAGAAAACACGTTAACACTGAATTGACCCCAAAATTGTATTATAAGGATCGGTGCACTTGATTTGACACTCGAGGGTATTTTCGTCATTAAGACACGTGTAAAAGTTGCTTCATGACGGTAGATTTTGACTGAAGTTGAAGCTTCAAACTTGGATCTTTTCTTGACGTGAGAAATTCATGCTTTGAATCTGATCCGTTGAATTCTCCACAAAAGGGCTTATGACGCAAACTCCGAGGCAAGATCCAATGTCTAGGGTTAAATAACAGCATACAAGTATATTCATACGATGATGAGAACGTATTGATTGTTGTTAATTTAATAGAGGTATGGACTTTAGATTTTTCATTTACTATGACATCACAAGAATTTTAACCACATTCATTTCAATTTACTTTCTATTTCCCATTGACCCATCACCATTTTTTTTTTTTTTTTTTTTATTATTAATTTCTGCTTTTTTTTTAATAATATATATTTGTTGAGTTTATTGAAAATTGTTATGTCATGTTATATAAGTCAAATTTAGAATTTTAATTTTTCTCTTTCTTATCACTTGAGTTAATTTTAAATTGTTGAATTACAGATGTCAAAGTGAGAGTTATCAAATAAAAAAGAAAAATTAATTGATTTTGAAAAATTAATTTGTCTTATTCATCTTGTCAAAGTATTTTTATGTTTATTTAACAATTGATATGTACTGCTTAATTTAGGAACAAGTTTGTTAGTCATCTCGATTTGATTTGAAGACATGTTATTCATGTTTGAATTAGAAAAATTATAAAAATTTTACTCTCTAAATAAATTAGACCCCAAAGAATTAATAATAAAATCATATATTATTGACCAATGGACTAATTACTTAGTTTTCTATTGTTTGGATGAATTAAAGACAAAGTACTTAGTAAAAGTGAAAGCAAAAGTGAGAGTGTAGCTCATTAGGCAATGGCCTTATTTAATTAGGACAAGAAACTGAACCGGCTCCAGTGTTTGAGACAAGGGTGTAACCTTGTTGTGACAGGCCCAATACATAAAACCTGCGGCTCATTCAACTGTGACTGGGCCCAAATCTTATCGTTTCTGTATGTACAAAAACCACACAACAAACAAACAAAAAAACAAAAACAAGCAAATCACCATCATCAATATTTTCATATTGAAAAATCATTGTTCAATTCCAACTTTCAAATTAATGATTTTGAGAAAATATCCCTTTGAATATTTCTTATAATTCGGTAGAATAATAATATAAATAAATAAAAGGTCATCCGTTGACAAAATGGGAACATATATATATGAATATGATTGACAAAAATGATAAATAAAGGCACAACTCTTTTCTTTTTCTTTTTTGAAATCTTAAATTAGTTTTTAGTCAAAAACACCTTGATATGTCGACACATTTGTTAGAAAAAGTTTTCAAGTAAGTTTTCTTTAACATAAAATGACCATTTCAGCGTGTACTTTATAACAATAATAATCATTATTGCATGCGATTTTTAAACAAGATCGTTCATTTAAATGTAAAAAAAAAATATAGATATTATTATCATAAAGAATAATTGACTATAATAGTGTTGGTTTTGGAAGAAGATCTATACTCTGAGCAAAAGAGATTCTGATCAATAAAATCTTCAACTATTGTGGTGGCTTTCTCTGTTGGGACGAATATATTAGGTCATGATTTGTACTGTATATATGCAGTGGCAGCTTTGTTTGATATATATAAGTGGAAAAGATTTTTCTGTGTCCAGCCCCCACCTATATATTTTCTCCACATAAGTGAGGAATATGTTTGTCAATTGGGTACAATTAAACCTCAGTGCTTCTTCTTTTTTTGCTATTCGTTTCTATTCTTCTAGCAATCATTTGAACTTTTCTAATTCTTTTCTCTTGTGTTTTTCTTTGGAGAGAAAGAAAAAAAAAATGTGAAAAAAGAAAGTGAATGAAATCTTATTACTTTGGAGTGGGAAAAAGTAAAAAAAAAAAAAAAGGTTTACCCAATGCATGCTCTCATTTATTTTAATAAGGATTTCTCAAAAATTATTCATCTCATTTTCTTCTTCATTCTAAAATTATTAAAAATAAGCAATTAATAACTTCTCAGTTTTCACGTACCTAATTTCCTTTCATTTCTTTCTACAATTATCTACAGTGGTCGTGAAAGAAATCCAACTTGAATTGAACTTATGAGAGGAAAAGGACATAAGAAAAAACATGCCAAACCTAAGACCTAAGCCCAAAAAAGACCAACCTAAGACCTAGATGTATTCATTATTTTGTGTCCAAAATAAATAAAGCTTTCACATGCTTGCTGCCACATGCTGGCAGTGAACAAGAAGCTAGCTTTGCACATTTGATGGTGTGCAATATTCAAAAATTAAAGATCATATGTAATTGTAAATTTGTGGTTTTGGACAAGGGTTGTAGCTCAATTGATTATATAAGAATTTTAGTCTTAAGTTTGAACTTTGAATAATGTCAATAATACTCTAAATTCTTACAGGTTACATCTCCATCATCAGTATCATTTGATTTAAATTCTGTATAATATTGATAAATAAAATTTTAACATATTAATTCACTTGATTAAATTTATAAGTAGGTCATTGATAGTGTTAACAGTACAAGATATTTTTTAATTAATTAATAATAATATATTGATTTTATAAATAGATAATAAATCATATATTAATTCTTATTTTTATCTAAAAAGATTCTCTTTTCTAATTATACCTGGAAAAAAGAAACAAATAAAAAAAAATGATGACTTCGAAATATTTACATGTAATATGTTGTGCATCATAATACCACCAGGCCCTTTCTTTAGGCCTAGAAGTTGTTGAGTAAAATTAAAACTCGTATATTAGAGCCCAATACTCATTTCCATAAAATATTGAGCCTCATTCCATCTCTGCATAAATCTTATTGCATATGGAAAAATTAAAATTCGAATACAAAAGTATCCACTCAGACAAGTCATCTTACTGTGTCTCAGTCTAGAAAGCTTACTTTGACCATCTATAATGACCTTTATAAATATATAGAAATTATATGGGTTCATTGATTCAGTTTGTAAACTTTAAATCTCAAAGTAGCTAGCTTGATTATATGATCACATTCATTTTTAGTAGAAAAATCCTTATAAATATCATTAGCAGATGAATTTTGTAGAGATAGAGTTGGTCTACAGCAAGATGTGCAGAGTTCATCATCAACAACAGATCATGAGGTCGGGTATCGTCGTCGGTACCAATGGAGCAACAAGAGAAAGAGGCTAATTATAAACCTGACATGGTTAGGGTTTATCGACGGTATATTTACATTTATGCACTTTTTTTTGCTATGACAGCCTACACTGTACTTGACCATCATGTATTCATGTCCATCCTTTCTTTGTCATGGTTAATTGCGTGAAAAAAGTGAAGAACTACTTACTTGAGTCTTAGACCAGATCTCTATTTAGACCAATCTCAATTAGATCATAGGATGATCACATGTGAAAAACTATTGTCAAAATTAGAAAAGATAAAGGTGATGTTTAATTATGTTAAAAAGTTTGTTTGAATGGTGTTTGTGTCCATTAGTTTGGATATATTTGGAGAAGAATTAGATTGGATTGGACTATATATTAATGTTCAAAACGGAGTGTATATAGAGGCCAAAATTCATTCATAACGTTTCGTGTTTAAAAAAAATTACAGAGAATGTAGTGATTACATTGTATTCATTTACGTACCTATCGGTTAATTTGTTTAATTAATTACAACCCCAGATTAGTGGAAGAGGAAAAGATTTTTCTGTGTCCAGACACCACCTATATATTTTGCCAATAAGTGAGGAATATGTTGTTTCATTTGGGGACAATTAAATCTCAATGGTTCATCTTTCTTTGCTATTCATTTCCTATTCTGTTAGCAATCATTTGAACTTTTCTAATTCTTTTCTCTTGTGTTTTCTTTGGAGAGAAAAACAAATAAAATGTGAAAAAAAAAGAAAAGAAAAGAAAAGAAAAGAAAAGAAAGTGAATGAAATCTTATCAATTTGGAGTGGGAAAAAGTGAAAAAGAAAAAAAGAAAAAAAAGGAATAAAAGCAACACCTAATGCATGCTCTCATTTGTTTTAATCAGGTAACGATGTAAATCGTTAGGTGTTAAAATATTAATGAACAGTTTTCTTTGCGTTCTCTTCATATATAAAGTTAAATTATATTTTTTTTCACAAAAATTACTCTTCTCATTTCTTCTTGATTCTAAAATTATTAAAAATAAACAAATAATAACTTTTCAATTTTCACATATCAAATTTTTTTTTATTGGCATGACTTTTGTGATCTAGCGATAATTTTTCTCTCATTCAAATCTAGATTCAGATTCTAAGTTTGACTTTTCTTCCCACCATTCAAATAATAGTAAATAAATAAAATTCCTTTCATTTCGTTACCAAATTATATATAGTCGCCGCTAGGAGAAATCCAATTTGAATAGGACGTATCAGAGGAAAAGGACATAAGGAAAAACATGCAAAACCTAAGACCTAACCCCAAAAAAGACGAACCTAAGACCTAGATCATGAGTGGATGTATTCATTAGTTTGTGTACAAAATAAATTAATATGCTTTCACATCCTTGCTGCCAAATGCTAGAAATGAACAAGAAGCTAGCTTTGCATATTTGATCATGTGTAATATTCAAAAAGTAAATATCATACATAATTGTAAATTTATGATTTTGGACAAGGGTTGTAGCTCAATTGATTAGATAAGAATTTTAGTGGCGTTAGTAATAATGTATACCCTCATGGGTCACGTCAACTAAGTCACATCATATTATTTTATTTAAAATCATTACAATATTAATAAATAAAATTATAATACAATAATTAACTTAATTAAAATAATAGATAAACCATTATTAATGTTAATATCACATGACATGTTTTAAATTTAATTGATAACAATATATAGATTTTATTAATTCATAGTAAAACATATATTAATTCATATTTTACTCAAAAAGATTCTCTTTTAAATTATCCTAGACCAAAAACAAGAAATAAATACATGACGAC
Source organism: Quillaja saponaria (assembly GCA_029379385.1). Lineage (NCBI taxonomy): Eukaryota > Viridiplantae > Streptophyta > Magnoliopsida > Fabales > Quillajaceae > Quillaja > Quillaja saponaria. The sequence continues at coordinate 24,236,554 of CM055610.1, forward strand.
TTTTAAATTATATGTCGATCAAAGAAAATAATTGTCAACTTGTAATATGTTTTGCACCATTTGAGAAGAGTATAATGCTAATTAGTTGTTAGTTCAAGACCAAAAAAAAAAGGTTGTTAGTTCAACTTTAATTTTAAATTTGAACAATAAGGATGAAATAAATATGAAAATTTAGTAACGTGACCTTCTATTATCTCTAGATTATAATTGATGTCACAACTAATGAACGTTTGGATTCTATTTGTAAGAAAAAATTGAATTGTGTAGTTTTCAATTATTTTTCAAGTTAATTTCTTATAAATTTTTAGGAAGTTGATGGATTTGTTATTTGAAAGAATTGTATTTATAAGGATAAATAATAGAAATTAAATACTCCTATAACATTTCCGTATATTAAAAGCAACTTATTTTAATTTACAAACTTTCTTACAAAAATAATTATTTTGATGTTAGGAAATTTCTTGGATGTTTCTTACAAAAATAAAAGTAAATGATTCAATCATGGAAGTAATATATTAAAAAATTAGTCTATATCATGTCTCTTAAGTAAAAAATCAATAAAGAATTAAAAACGCGTTTGTGATGCATATAAAGAAAACTCCATTCAAACATAATTAATTAATTGTACGTGCTACAAAGACTTGATGCTATATATAATACCTCTCAGATGGAAATTAGAGGCATCAAATTTTTACTTGTTGTGTGGTACATGATGATCAGCTTCATGCATGCCAACTATATATAAGGAGTTATGTTCAATTCCTGTAAAACGGGAGATGAGATTGCAATATCTCGAGACCAAAGCAATTGATGCCAAGTATAAGGAGTTGTGTTCAATTATTGGAACCAATTATGTTCCAAATATAAGAATTTTAGTCTTAAGTTTGAACTTTGAATAATGTCAATAATACTTTAAACTGTTGCGGGTTACATCTCTATCATCATATTATTTGTTTTAAAGTCAATATACTGTTGTTAAATAAGATTTTAACACATCAGTTGATTACAATAATAAATAGGTCATTGTTAGTGCTAATAATATATGATATATTTTTTAATTAATTACTAATAATATATTAATTTTATAAATGGATAGTACATCATTTATTAATTCATACATTTGTCCAAAAATATTATCTTTTCTAATTATCCTGGAAAAAAAATTAAAAAAATTGATGACTTTGAAATATATACCGATCAAAGAAAACAATTGTCAACATGTAGTGTTTTTTACATTATTTAAAAAGAGTAAAATACTAACTAGTTGTTACTTCAACTTATAACATATAACGAGAGGAAAGCAACCAAAATTTTAAATTTGAACAATAACGATGAAATAAATATAAAATTGTCGTAATATGATCCTCTATTCTCTCTAGATTACAGTTTCCCTTTCTTTGTAGAGTTGGCTAAATCCCTTTTATTATTATCGGTAGGAATAAACTAATCCATCGCTTGTATACAAAAAGTAAAATTATCAATATTTCTTGTGAAATTTATTATAACTGAAGTGATTGTAAATTCTTTCAACTGTCAAGCCTTTTCTTTAGGCCGAAAAGTTGTTGAATAAGGGCCCGTTTGGTACACAGATTGTAAAATTAAATTGATCATAAATCATATTGTTATAAGTCAGATATGTGTTTGGTATATAAATTGTAAATAAATCAATTTTGTGTGTGGTACACAGATTGTATAAGTCAGTTTGAATATGTAATTACTATCGAGGACATGTATAACAGTGTGTTTGGTTTATTGCATAAGTCAGTTTCATAAAAAATTATTTTATTTAACTATTAAATAATTTTAAAATACTATATTGGTCAATAATCTTCAAAATATTATAATCCTTTGCTTATGTGAGAAAGCTAATAATAGCTACTTGCATATTGTTTTTCATAGTCTACCAATATTGACAAATGAGTATGAGATTTGGTGGGAATAATTGTCTCATATATATATATATATTAAAAAGTTAAGGGCACATGAAAAATTTCATGTCTCACATAGCACGAACTTTCTCAAAGTACCTTTGAAGGTACTTATGCCGATTGAGGCATTTTGTAGATTGCAAGTCTGTTTGCGATGGATCCAATCGGATGATTGATACACCAAACATACTAAATCGACAGTTTCCTATTATAAATGCTAATCAGAGCTATGAATCTTTGTACCAAATTGGAGCTAAATTTAAAACTCGTATATTGGAGCTCAATATTGATGGCATCATACAGATTGAGCCCAATACTCATATCCATAAATATTGGGTCTCATTCCATCTTTGCTTGAATCTCATTGCATATGAAAAATTAAAAATTGAATACTAAAGTAGCTACTCAGACAAAGTCATCTTACTCTGTCTCACTCATAGCTTACTTTGACTATCTCTAATAACTTTTATAAATATAGTAATATTATATATATATATAAATATGTGATCGACATATTTAATATAATTTTAAGATACATAAATGTCAGGTCATAATTTTATCATTATAATCAAATATTTTAAATTATCTTTTATCATTATAATTTTTATTAATTTCTCTCACATTTATTAAATTAATAAATTATAAAATACACAAACAAAAACAAGCAGAACACCATCATCAATATTGTCATATTGAAAAATCTTTGTTCAATTCCAACTTTCAAATTATTTTGAGAAAATACCCCTTTGATATTTCTTATAATTCGGTAGACTAATAATAAAAATAAATAAAAGTTCACCCGTTAACAAATTGGGAACATATATATAAGATTAACAAAAATAATAAATAATAAATAAAGGCACATCTTTTTGCTTTTATTTTTATTTAAAAAAATAATAATCATAAATTTGTTTTAAGTCAAAAATGCAGAATTACTATAAATGATACGTCGACACATTGTTTAGAAAAAGTTTTAAAGTAAATTCTCTATTTTTAACAATAATTATTATCGCATACAATTTCTAAAACAAGATCATTCATTTAAATAGATAAAAAATCGTAGATATTATTATACACCATAAACAATAATTGACTGTAATAGTGTTGGTTTGGGAGGAATATATATACTCTGATGGAAAGAGATACTGATCAATGAAATCTTCAATTATTACGGTGGCTTTCTCTGTTGGGAAGAATAATATTAGGTCATGATTTGTACTGTGTATGTGCAGTGGCAGCTTTGCTTTGATATATATATATTTAATTAGTAGAAGAGGGGAAAAGATTTTTCAGTGTCCAGCCTCCACCTATGTATTTTCCCACATAAGTGAGGAATATGTTTGTCATTTGGGTACAAATAAAACCTCAATGCTTCTTCTTTATTTGCTATTCATCATTCCAATTCTTCAAGCAATCATTTGAACTTTTCTAATTCTTTTTCTCTTGTGTTTTCTTTGGAGAGAAAAAATAAATAAAATGTGAAATAAAAGAAAATGAATGAAATCTTATTAATTTGGAGTGGGAAAAGTTGAATTTTTTTTAAAAAAAGAAAAAGAAAAATTATGAATATTAACTTGGGCTTGAATAAGTTAAATAATTATTATGAACAACACCATCTTTAAATTCTTGGACTTCAGCGTTCCCTTTTAAATCTACTAACCTCGTCACACGAGGGTAAGCTCAGAATCTCTTTTTTTTTAGTTGAACACTTGTGGTATATTATTTTATAATATTTTAAAATAAAAAATAGTAATTATAAAAAGAATAAAATTTAATTTAATTATAGTTTCCTTAAAAATTGGCTAGCGGTGCGAACTTGTGGTTTAATTAGTTTGTTTTAATTTTTAAAATAAAAAATCCAAACAGTTATATTATTTAGTTTATATTGATTATTTTTTTTAATTTTTTGTAGATTTATATATAGTTTAACAGTTATATTCGTGCAGGGGCTCTTTTTTTTTAAATAATTAATTGGTAGAAAAAATTATAAGATATTTTAACTTATTTAGCTTTAAAATAAATGAATGAATCAGAGATGAATAATAAATTAGTATTAGATGGTAAAAACATGGGAAGTTTTTTAATTTATTTATCTTTTTATTTTATAAAATTTTAATATTAAGAAGATTTTTAAAAATTAGAATACACAATAAGGTATCCTGACTTTTACTAGAATATAGATATTGAAAAAGTTACTACTACAATTGTCATGATTAATACTTAATACATGGAAATTCCATAATTTGAATTCGACACTTTATTTGCCTGTCTTATAAACAACCAAATAAATATTCAATTGTAGTTGAAACCAGCCCAACCCAAGGAAAAAACAAGGTCCAGTAAGAAGAAACTTGCCCATAAAAACATTAAGGGCTTGGAGAAATAGAACTTACTTTAAAATAGATTAAAAACATGCATAATGCATTTGGCCTGGGGAAAATGTTTGGAAATATATTGTCTCAGACTATTTTCAAGTCCTTGGGGAGCTTGAATTTCTAGGTGGAACAAACCCAAAACATTAATACTTGCACTTTACGCATTTTTGTTGAAATTATTGATTAATAGAAATTAGAAAAACATTAGCAGCATTCTATTTCCTTTCACATTTGATTACAAATCTTTACCAGTGCGACTAAGAGGACTGAAATTAATTAAACCATGAAACAAACAAGAGATGTAAATCAACAGAGACAGAGTTTCATAATAATAATAGTATCAAGATTATTAACCAGACCCAGATCGGAACAAGAAATTCGTAATGCACGACCTCAACAAATCAATTGGAAATGAAATCACATGCCGTATCTCCATTATGAAGATTAAATTAAAAAGTCAAATCCAAATGACCACTCCAACAAGATCATCATAAGCCCAAAATTGGTAACTGTTACCTCCCTGATTAATTCCCAGCAAAACAAGAGAGCACCCTGCACAATTAGTAATTACAACGGTTATTAAGAATATCAAGACCATGTAAAAAATGAATCAAACTAGCTAATTTTGGGACTAGCTAGCTCGGAGGGAAGGGAGTACTATTACTTATATAAATACATAGATCTATTAGGTAGCCAATAGACATTAATTGACATATACACTATCACTGAGGGTGAAATTCGAATTTAAAAAATCGGATACAAATAATGTATTATTTGATTCTAAATTTCAAATAGTATTCAAATTCTAATAATATATATATATATATATTTATTTAAAAATTTAAATAAAAATAAAATTTTATTTTTGTCAAAATATTCTATAAAATTTGAATATTGTAAAATTTTATGCGAATCCAAATATTTTGAATTTAAATCTAAATTTGAATAGTGCAATGTTTAATTCGGATTTCAACCCCTAATACTAACTATGCAGAGGGAGAGGGCGAGGGAGGGAGTGAAAGACCTGACACGTAGTAGTTGGTCTAAAAGGCCTTTAGGTTTGACTGTTGTTATGACAGCTTGGCCTTCCTCGATTTTGATCTCCACCTTGACCTGATTAAGGTTACTGAATGTCCAAATGTAGAAGTAGGCCCCGTTCATGTACACAGAATAGTTCACTCCAGCCTCAGATGAGAATTTGCATAACGGAATTGGCTTACGTCCGCAATATGGTGTTAGTAATTACAACGGTTATTAAGAATATCAAGACCATGTAAACTATTCCACTGAATAAAAAATGAATCAAACTAGCTAATTTTGGGACTAGCTTGGAGGGAAGGGAGTACTATTACTTATATAAATACATAGATCTTTTGGGTAGCCAATAGACAGCAATTGACATGTACACTATCACTCGGCGTGAAATTCTAAATTTTAAATAGTATTCAAATTCTAATAATATATATTTATTTAAAAATGTAAATCAAAATAAAATTTTATTTTTGTCAAAATATTATATAAAATAAGAATATTGTAAAATTTTATTCGAATCCAAATATTTTGAATTTAAATCTAAATTTGAATAGTGCAATGTTTAATTCGGATTTCAACCCCTAATACTAAATATGCAGAGGGTGAGTGAGGGAATGAAAGACCTGACACGCAGTAGTTGGCCTTTTGGGCCTTCTTTAGGTTTGACATTTCTTATGACAGGTTGGCCGTCCTCGATTTTGATCAGCATCTTGACGTGATTGACAAGGTCATTGAATGTCCAAATGTCGAAGAAGGCCCCGTTCATGTACACAGAATAGTTCACTCCAGTCTCAGATGAGAATTTGCATAACGGGATTCGCTTACGTCGGCAATCCGGTGTTAGTTTTACAATGGGATCCCAGTCCCGTCGTGCTTGATGCTCGTAGATTTCAAAAAGCTGATCCGTACTATTAACAAAAATTATGGTCCGGCTAAAACATGAACCCATCTGTAATTATCAAAAGGAAAAAGGAGAAACATTCATGGTTAATTTATGCGTATGTCAGCTCTCCTTTACTATGTATGGTCTAAATTTGTAATAATTAAAACAAGAAAACAACAGTCCTATAATATATACTGCTGAGTTGCTGACTAATTGAATATCTTGCGTTTACCAATTCAACTTCCAAGTAATTGGCAAAATCATGAGTACTTGATTAGTCAGTATTTATATAAAGGCTTGTTAGGGTACTTAAAAGATTATTTGTTTTAATTGAATATATAATCAGCAAAGCAGCAAGCAAACAGAACTTAAGACAACATGTACAAATACAAGCAAAAGCAGAAAACTGAAACTAACTACAAAAGAACAGAGAGTTTGAGATTTACAAATTAGTAGCCAGGCTTGTAATTGTAAAGTAATTCAAACTCACATATGAAAGGGAAAAAAAAAAAAAAAAACTCGTAAAACGCCAATAACATGAAGAAATCAAGAAGTAAAGATGCCGAACTATAAGAAAAGAATATCCATTACTCATTAATTTTCATATATTTAACCACAATCAAGTCAATAACTTTTCAAAATGCCAAAAAGGAATTGACTTACGTACCTCTCTCCTTAAAAAGCGTCAGAATAGACCCTTTGACTGCCAATTCTTTTCCTCAAAAGAAGAAAACTAAACAAATTTCCTGTTTTGCAGAAAAAAAGAAAAATTAATAATTTACCCATATCAGTCAAGAATGCATCTAAGACTCAAGAAATCAAGAATCTGTGTTTTTCATCTTTTGAGTTACCCACATATACAAGTAAATCATATATGTAATTATGAATTTAAATAGATCAAAACTTTTTATGTGTTGAAAAGGGATATTGTTACACATTGTAACAAAACGGTGTCGTTAAGGTTTGAATTGGGATGCTGAGATAACGGACTAACGGCTAGTTGACAAAAACGACCCTGCGTTCTACTTATCTGTTTTATGTTATTACTTTCTGTTTTGCCTTGTTATTTTAGTATTGCATTTTAGTACTTAGACACGTAGGCTTAGGGGCAACGGTCTGATCAGAAGTTTGTTATTCTCGAGCAAGAGGGCTAGCTGGATTGGTAATGAGTCAGCATGTATGGACTGGATTCTCTCCTTAAATGTAGGAAGAGTAATCGAATCATCTTTGAATGAAATCAGTATTTTTCTTTTGGTAGCAGATTAGTAGTTTTCTCTCAATTATCTGAACTTTCTGCCAAAACGTCATTTTTAGCTTCAAGAACTAACATTTGGTATCAGAACTACTGTTTCTGGCCATGGTTTCCCAAACTCAGCAACTGCAAAATGATTTGCAGAGAATGGGTACAAGAGTAGAGGGAACTCAAACGGAATTAGGAGCTCGGGTGGAGGGGCTTCAGGCTGAAATCAGGGACCAGCAGCAGAGGATGGAAGATCAGCTGGCCCAGATGATGGTTGAGATGTGAGGGATGATGGACCTAAACAAGAATGACAACCATGGAAGGGGACAACCACCGGGCAACCCTGCTGTTGCAGTTGCTATTGCAGAACTTGGGTTGATGGCTCCAGGTCTGCAGAATCCACTCATGAGGCCTACTCGAGAGGTTAATATGGCACCTGTTCCTCCAAACTTGGGAGGGAACGCAATTATAAATTTTATCCCTGAAAGATCCAATATAGGTGTTAATGCAGGGGGTGTGGGGATGGATGGTGTTGAGCTAGGTGCTGCAGGTGCTTATGTGCCTAGACCAGGTATGCCTGCGGCCATGCCTTGGGGAAATGGAGGACAAATGGGGTTTCAGCAACCTAGGTTTGTTAGAATGGAGTGTCCACGTGTTGATGGAGATGGATTTAAGGACTGGTTGTATAAGTTAGAACAGTTCTTTGATATAGAGAGGACTCCTTAGACGTATAAAATCAAGGTGGTTAGTACTATGCTAGAAGGGAGAGCTCTTCATTGGCACCAAGCCTATATGAGGAGTGTCATGGGAAGGGTGTTGATATGGACTCAGTACATAGCTGATATAGGGCATAGGTTTGCTAATGTTGCCCTTGAAGACCCTGTCAGTACATTGCTGATATGGGGAAGAACTAGTGAGACTCAAACAGTGGGGCACTGTGACTGACTATTAAGATAAATTTGAGAGGATGTTGAGTCAAACTGTCATTCCTGAGAACTTTGCTATTAGCTCTTTCCTAAGTGGATTACATAAGGAAATAGAAACTGCTGTCAGGTGCTTTGCACCACAAACACTACACAAACCATGTACCTAGCTAGGTTACAAGAAGCTACATTCCAAGAACTCACCAAAAGACACAATCCTAAACCTCAAAGCTCTTATCCAAACCACAGACCACCTCCTACCAACCCAGAAATTGTTAACCCATACAACCATGCCACCTACACCTCAAAAACCTAGACCAGACTATTCTGCAAACAATCAAACCTCTATAAACCAGCCAGAATTATGACACGGAGATCGATGAAAGAAGGATGAAAGGTATGTGTTAGTGGTGTGAAGAGAAATATGTCCCTGGCCACAAATGTAGGAGGCCTCAATTGTACCAAATTATACTGGAGGCTTAAGAGGAATTGGACATTGGGTATAATGACAATGTGGTTAGTACTGTAAACATTAGAGAAATTACTGAAGAGGTTGTACCAAAGGCAGATGAGACCCCCGTTATTTCTCTGCATGCTTTGTGGGGTCTGGAGGAGTACAAGACAATGAAGGCAGTAGGGTTTGTTCAAAAACAAGGGGTTTCTATACTCGTGGACAGTGGGCTTCCACCCCGTTATTAGATGAACTATATGGTGCTGTGGTGTATTCTAAATTGGACCTAAGGGCAGGTTACCATCAGATTAGAATGGCAGAAAAAGATATTCATAAAACTGGCTTCAGAACTCATTCAGGCCACTATGAGTATTTAGTTATGCCTTTTGGCTTAAAAATAAAAAACAAAAGCCAAAAAAAAAAAAAAACCCATTGCATACCTGAAAGTCGATTTCAATCCTTTAAGACTATCTCCAGTTTCAAACGACCAAAACCCTGAAATAAACCAACAAATTCGTTAGTTGCAGACCCAAAAGCCCCACAAGTTGAAGCGGTGGTTTCTGAAAGAATGACAGAAAAAATAAAACCCTAACCCGACAGCTATCTCTTCACTTGTCACGAGCACCTTACCGAGAGAGTGGCTGTGAAACACTGAATCAAAGATTGAGAGGATTTAACAAAGAGGTGACTGCGGCTCCGTAGAACAAAAAAAAAAAAAAAAAAAAAGAATATATGTTTCCTAACCAGGATACGGCTCGGCCCATCTGGGCAAGGCCCAAAACGACCCATATACCGGATGGTAGTGAAAGAGTGCCTAGGTTTCAATCTCCTTATTGCTGCTTCTCACTTACCCATCGATCCAGGTCATTTTCTGAGTCATTGGGCTCGACCAAGGATGTCATTTCTTTGTCGGCTTTGCTTATGTAAGCTTTAGATGTGGTTGAGAATTGGGCTGGAACAAAACGACTCTGCGTTTCCTATCCGGGTTAAGCTCGGCCCATCTGGGCAAGGCCCATAAAGACCCATCTACCGTAAGGTTGTGAAAGGGTTTCAATCTTGTTATCGCTGCTTCTCACTTATACATCGATTCAGGTCGAAGTTGCAAGATGATCTAGCTGGGTTGTATCTGTACTCCCAACGAGAGAAGGTTGAAGACTTTCGATTGCTTGGAATCTGGTGAATGAATTCAAAGATGTTACCCAGGGTTTGAATCCTTTTGTCATTTCTTTGTTTGCTTTGCTTTTGTAAGCTTTGGATGTGGTTAAGAAAACCTCAAGCTCCGGGATAAGGGTTTGCTTTGAATTTCATGGCCAGATCTTTGAATTCAGAAACCAAATAATCGTCTTCATCTTGATCAATCCAACCGGGTTGTGTTTGCATCTTGGGTTTTTGATGGTTGGGTTTTTTTCTCTGTTTTCTGATTCTTGTTTGGCTTCTCAAATTGTTTTCTGATTCTTGTTTTTGCTTCTTGGGTTTTGCCCCTTTTTTTTTTGCCATGCTCTGCTTGAGAAGATCCGATATGGAAATTGAGGTGGGTTTGGTTGAATTGAAGGATTTCTATGTGGAATTAAGTTTTTTGAACTTGGTGGTAGAATTGAGGTTCTTGAGCTCAGTCACCTCAATTTGTTGGGACGCTTGCGATGATGTATACTTGCTTATGGGACGCTTGTGGCCGGTCATTCTCCCAACAAATGCTCTCAATCCTTCCTTGTCTGACCTGAAATCGTGATCCGAAGATTGGTGAAAATGGAAGATCAGAGGAAGAAATAATAAAATTGAAAATTGAAAATTGAAAATTGAAAATGAAACATATTGACTGAAGGTGTAATTGTTTAGTACTTAATTTGGTGGGAGGGTAGTTTAGTCTATATAACTTTAGGCTGCCTTAACACAATGCTAAGATAAACAAGTAGGACACGGTTTAGTTTTCTTGTTCCTCTCTCTCTCTCTCTCTCTCTCTCTCTCTCTCTCTCTCTCTCTCTCTCAACCTTAAATAAATTAGAAATTAAATACCCCTGTAACATTTCCGAATATTAAAAGCAACGAACTTTAATGATATGAAATTTCTTGCAAGTTTCTAGCAAAAATAAAAGTAAATGATTCGGAATAATTTATTAATAATTTTGTCTATATTATATCTAATAAAAAATTAAAATTAAAAATGCCATTATGATGCATATAAAGAAAACTCCATTCAAAGGTAATTAATTAAGTAAACTTAAGATTAGGGGATAATTTTTAAGTTAAATTATATTTTTGAACCTTGTAATTTTATTTTAATTCTTATTATTATTTTTATTATAATTGAATTTCATAATTATAAAATTATATTAATTGAGTTCATATTAACACTAATAAAAATGAAGTAAATTAATAATTAATAAAATAATTAATGATATCTGACCTGAATTAATGGATTAATAATAAATTATTATATCATCTTATTCTATTCTTTTTCTTAAAAATTATTTATACTTGAAAAATAAAAATTAAAACTCATTCTCTCTGTAATATCTACTTTCTCACTCTACTGCATACTCTGTCTTATCTCAACCATGGAATTACCCCCTTCTTCTCCATTTCATTCTATCTTCGCTGCTCTTTCCTCTTTTCCCCGTTGCATCCAAGAGTGTTCCATTGTTAGGGTTCAAAACAAGACCAAAAAACCTAAGCTTCCCCTCTCGTCATTTCTTCAATATTGCCATTGAATTGTCACAAGCATTAGCAAGAGATTTAAGGATATGGGAGCGATTAGGACTGAGCAGTAGAGCAAAAACAATGATGGGCAATTTAAGATTATCTTTGACAAGATTCAGATCTTGATTAGTGGTATTGGGTCTGTCTGCAGCAGGCAATACATACTTATCAGACACTCTGTCAAGCCCATTTTCACAGAGGTGCTTCACTCTTTTATGATATAAGCTTTGATCAACATTATCGCCACTTTTGTCTGATCTCTTGTCATTGCTATTGTAGGAGACATTGAAGCTATAAATTCTCTCTTTGGAATTTAGGGACTGAAGAAGGTTTAATTTATATAGGGATGAGAAATTGAGAACAGTAGCATGGTCCAAAGAAACCACCTTTGGATTTGGTAATCCGTATGTAGGACTTGTTCTAATCCACGTAACAATCCATTAACCGTGGAGAAGAATGGGGTAATGGAGTGAAATGGAGAGAGAATGTGTTTTATTTTATTTTATTTAAAATTTTAGTTTATAAATATTTTTAATAAAAAAATAAAATTTATTCTTTAAAATTAATACATTAAAGTCACATCACAATTTATTATAAATTCATTAATACACATGGATTAGTATCATCATTCATATTATCAATTGTTAGGCTATATTATTTTCTTAGTATTAGTATTGATGAAAAGTGACGGTAATGACTTAATTAGTGAAATTTTATAATTATGAAGATCTAATTGCTACAAAATGAATAGTAAGGATCAAAGTGAAATTTGAGTAAAATTATAGACACAAAAGATATAATTCAGCCTAATTGTTACCACATGTATTCAAAAAGTTTGTTGTAAACGTTGTTGTGATGATTTTTATAAAATTTTGAATTTAAATATAAAATATTCTTTTATAAGGTATAAAAATATTATTTTCAGTATATGTAATGTGATTAACTGCATTTGCAATCAATAATAATAATAAAAATAAATACACAAATTGCGTCAACAAATTACAGACACATGATACCATAATTAATTGCATATGTGGTTTCTGTGCATGAAGATAGACTTAGATACATAGACAAACATTATTGGAGATTAGATATTACGTCTGCCAGGTAGACGCATAATTAGACACAATGATACTTCTTGCATCTGTGCAGATGCTGATATTTTTGGTGTCTGCGCAAATATAGATAATAATATGAGTTTAGGGTTTTCACGTTTGTTTATCAGCATATGGTGGCAAACAAAAATTTGTCATCATCGTCTTCACAAACACACATAAAACAATTTCTTGTAGTGTTATGGTTTTTTTTTTTTTTTAAATAATATATATAATATTTTACATTGACTAATTTTTTTTTTTGTAAATCCGTCACGTTACTAAATTATATAATAATGTTCTAAAATTTTAGAACGTGGATTATATATATCAAATTATATCATATCATGTAATTTGTTGATAACTTGAAATTGAAAGATATTAAATATTATTGAATTTGTAATCTTTTCCTCTATTTTAACAATTTTATTTTTTTCAATCAATTACGCACTCTCATCCTCACTTTCCTACCTATATATCTACCAATTCTCTATTCATTTTCTCTCCAAATTTCTTTAGCATCCCCCCATTAATTTCCTCTAACCTCTCTGTCATGCATCAATTAATTAGATGAATTAGTATCACTGTCTCTCTAACAATAAAGGGAATATTGTATTTCCACGATAGTTGACTGTGCAAATAAATATATTACAAATCAAGGCTTCATAATCATGGTGACGGCTACACGAAAAATAAAATCACAAAAAACAAAGAAACGTGGAAGCCAGCAAGGTTTGATGGCCTAATAAAAAGGAGTTAGCTCACCTCTAATACAATTTTCACCCAATAATACCCTGTGCATGATAAGGATCATGCCATGTGTATTAAGAAAATCGTGCAGCTCAAATCAAAAGTTTTCTTTTTTTCTCTTCATCTACTTTCCTCTAATTTTTGGGCAGTTCTAAAGAGGCAGAAGCATCAAATTTTTTTGATTCTTCTTGGTTAGCGATTCACATATCCATCTTCTTTCTACCATCATGGGTCTTTATAAAATCAAACAGTCATGATTTTGTGTTTAAAATGAGAACAAAAAAAAGTAATCATTGGGTGAAAAGTAAATACAAATTCGAAAATACATGTTAAATAATTATAAATTTGCAAGAATTAAAACAGGAAACCTATAAATGGGAGTTTATCTGTTTCATCTATTCTATGGCTACGGCCTAATTTTAAAAATTTGTCAATCTCATTTGATTTTTGCTGAGGTCAGTAATGGAGGTAGAAGAAAACAGTTATGGGTTATAGATCTGATTCAAAGTGTTTGAATAAATTTAAGCATCTCGAAACACACCAGTGTCATAGCCGGCGGCAAAATAGTACTTAATTAATAACAAAGTTAGAATTCAATCCATGATTCATATATATATATATACAGATGATTCCAAATAAAAAGTATCATAAATATATTTCAATATCAGTGCGAGATGACTTTTGTCAAGATGGAATCGGTCTATCGCAATATATGCAGAATTCATCGTCAACAGCAACAGATGAGATCAAAATCATCATCAATATTAATTCAGCAGGAAGAGAAAGAGACTAGTTATAAACCTGACATGGTTCCAGTTTGTCGTCGGAATATCTAAGATCGGAAGAAATGATAAATAAAGAAAATAGAAAATGAAACATACTGACTAAAGGTGTAATTGTGTAGTATTTAATTTGGTTGGAGGGTATTTTAGTCTATATAAATTTAGGCTGCCTTAATATATTGCTTATAGAAGTAGGACATGGTTTAGTTTTCTTAAATACTCCGATAACATTTCCGCATATTAAAAGCAACGTATTTTACTATAGAATTTATTAAAATAAAAATAATTAAATGATTCAATCATGGAAATAATTTATTAAAAAATTTGGTCTATATTATATCTAATAAAGAATTAAAAAGGCGTTTATGATGCATATAAAGAAAACTCCATTCAAATGTAATTAATTAAGGAAAACAAAGTCTTTCCTCCGTAAAAGCTGTAAGTACCAATTCAGATGGGAATTAATGCATTAAATGAATTAGAATGGCGAGTCCTACTTGTGCTGAGGTACATGTTGATCTCCATCCTCCAAAAAAACAGGTGCATGATGATCAGCTTCAAGCCAGCTATAAGGAGTTGCGTTCAATTAGAGAAAAACAGGGAAAGAGATTACAATATCTCGAGACCAAAGCAATTCATATAACCATATATTACATTTTATTCCAATCAATAATCTTCCTCACTATTACTATTAATTCTCCATCACTTTCATGCCAAAATTGGAGGATTCCATTCTGCCTTTCACTACTTGTTGCTCTGATTTTTGGCTTCACCTTCTTTATTAGTATTCAGGAGTGGGCACGAGCTAAGTATCACCATGAGATGAATTTTGTGAAGATGGAATCGGTCTATGGCAATATATGCAGAATTTATCATCAACAACAACCACAGATGAGATCAGAATCATCATCAGTATTAGTTCAGCTGGAAGAGAGAGAGAGTAATTACAAACCAGACATGGTTGGAGTTTATTGTCGGAAAATTTACATTTATGCTATGGTTTCTGCTATGACAGCCTACACTGGACTCATCTTGTATTCATGTCGCTCTCTTTTATGTCTTGCTTAATTATACATATGAAAATTAGTAACCTGCTAAGTATTTGTTTACCTGTTAAACACATCAATAAATTTATGTATTTATGTTTCTTTTCTATAATTTTATTAAATGCTTTCAATTTCATTCTTTGTCCCTTCTCTTTCTCTCTCTTTTTCCAGCAATGCCTAAAAAATTAGAGGGATTGCCATTATCTACTTGGTCAGAGTTCACACTGGTTAATTAATTGGGAGATCACATATGGTGGTGGTTAACCCCTTCTTTGATTAATTCTTTGTATCTTGAATCTGGCTTCTGCAACTTCAATTCGTTCTTGAACCTAGAGATTAAATCATCAGCTTTCTTATCAACGAAAATACGGTCTTCAAACTGCGCCACCGACGGCGAATGTCAAGTTCAATTTCATAAACGAAACCATGTTACACCCAAGGAAGAAATTGAACACCCCAAGTTTCGAATCCAAGGTCGAATAGCCTAGACAAGCTCAAAGACATCAAAGCAAACGCACAAGAGGAAATCAAGCTAAGTATACAATTTCTATAGTGGTTGATTTCATCATTCCCTTCGGTACTCTTCCTAGAGAGTACAAAGACGTGAGCACTAGAATGAAATATCCAACATGAGCTTTCTACATGAAGCTCTTTGAAAATCCAAAGTTCTTTGCAAATAACATCATCCCAAAATGTAGGAAACTCACCAAACTATAAATAACGATCTTCAATCGCCGAATTGGTGCTTGCGAACGGTTCATGTGCGGGCAACTCACCTGACTCCAATAAAGACTGGTTAATATCCTTAACATCCGGAACATCGATCATTACATGCTCTCCCTCACCAAACCCATCACTTATTTATTGTTGGAAATTAGAGTAATAGGGAATACATAAAAGAAGAAATCTGTTCAAATTCTTCAATTTTCTGTAATTTGTTTATAGATGAAAAGTCAGTATATATTTTGGGAGAGAAAACATGATTATTGTTGTTAGAGTGTAAATATAGACAGTTTAATTAGTGGGTCAAATTTTCTCATTTATAGTTTTCTTATTTATGTATAGTTTATTTGTACTTCACACAAACTTGTACTTCACACAATATGGTAATATAAATATATTATCTTGGTATGAGAAATACTCATCCAATTCTTTAAAACATTTTGGGTATCTCTCTTTTAGGTTTTACAATTGTATTATCGAATAGTTCCAGTAATATAATATGTTAACAAGTTATTTAATCAAATATATTTGATGATTTTTCAGTGTACACATTTCAGTTGGGTATTCAATACACAACAAACAAAGTTTGGAGCTGTATAAATCACCATGTGAAAAAGGTAAGTTATATAATTGTAACTTCTATTATATATATGATCTAATATTGAAAGTGCTATAGGCTCAGCTCAAACACACATTATATAAAGAGAAATGAAAATGATATTAGAAGATCAGATCGTATTACCAAGACATTACAAGCGAGAAATGACTGGTCCAAAATTACAAGATCACAATTAAGAGTTACATCACGATTATTAAATTAAAAAGTCAATTACAAATTACTACTACAACAAGATCTTCATCAGCCCCACATTATATTGGTACCTCTGGCCTCTTCGAAAAATTCCCAGCAACACAGGCGAGCACCCTATATAATTAGTAATTACAATGGTTATTAAGAATTTTATGACCACGAAAACTATTCCATTGAATAAAAAATGAATCAAACTAGCTAATTTTGGGACTAGCTAGGAGCTGGGAAGGGAGTACTATTATATTTATATAATACATAGATCTATTACATACAAGTAAAAACTAATTGACATATATATTATGAGTGGGAGTGGAATTGGAATTAACAAATTTAAATGCGAATAATGTATTATTTGATTTAATATTCTAAATAATATGTCATTTTATTAAAAAATTAAATAAAAAAGTTAAATTATTATTTTTGTCAAAATATTTTTACAAATTAAATATGCTAAAATTTTATTTGAATTCAGATTTTAACTCGCATATTTGATATTACATTTGAATTCAGATTACTGCATATTTGATATTACATTTGAATTCAAATCCAAATAAGAATTTCAACCCTCTAATACTAACTATGCATAGAGCAGAGAGAGAGAGAGAGAGAGACTCGGCACGCAGTAGGTGGTCTATTCTGGCAGCTTTGACTCCTCTAACGACAGGTTGGCAGTTCTCCATTTTGATCACCACCTTGACGTGACGGACAAAGTCACGGGGTGTCAAAGTGCCGATGTAGTTCCCGTTCTCCACGTGCACAGAAAAGGCCACTCCATCGCTTCCAATCTGAGCTCTTCTGTATTTAGTTGCCGGAATTCGCTTAGTGATGCGAGGTCTTAGTTCTTCAATGGAAGGCCAAGATCTACCTGCATAATAGTCGTGGATTTGAATAGCCAGGTCCGTCCTGTTTTCCAAAATTACGGTCCGGCTCCAAAATGAACCCATCTGTAATTATCAAAAGGAAAATGGAGAAACATTCATGGTTAAGTTATGCGTATGTCAGCTCTCCTTTACTATGTATGCTCCAAATTTGTAATTAATAAAACAATAGTACTAATAATCAAAACACTATTCCTACAATATATAACGCTCAGTTGCTGACTAATTGAATATCATGCGTTTACCAATTCAACATCCAAGTAATTGGCAACATCATATATGAGTACTTGATTAGTCGGTATCTATATAAAGTCTCAGGGTACAAAAATATTATTTGTTTTAATTAAATACATAATCAGCAATTTTGATTTGTTACTATAATACAAAGAGATAACTATTAGCGGTCAGCTTTATTTGGAAGCAACTCTGGTTTAACTACTAACAACCAATAAATGTGAGTTGCGTATGCATGGTTTAACTCACACATGACCTCCTCCATGATTAGTACTAAACTAATGTTGGCATAAATATTGAGTATTTTAATTGCAGTACGCTATTATATTTTATGATAATGTTCTAGAATTTTAGTTCCCCCAAATGTATTTTTACACATTTTGAGTATGAATCTAATCTCGGTCGAGGTTTATGGCTATATCTTCCTATAAATATTTTAATGTGGAGTCAAACTCCTGATATTGAAGAAGCCTCTGATCAATCATTGAATTCCAGTGTGTCGTAATATTTGAATTGTATCTTGTGAACTACGTAGATCAATACATATATATACATATCATGTAACTTGTTGTTAAATGAAAGATATTAAATATTATTAATTTATAATTTTTTTCTCTAATTTTATCAAACTCTTCTTTTATTATTTTTAATTTAATAGTCATATGTGTCCGAATTAACTACACACTCTTCCCCACTTTCTTACCTATATTTCTACTTTTTCTCCCTTCATTTTCTCTGTTTATTTTCCATCCTTCACTCATACATCAGTGAATTAGTATCAATATCTCTCGTACAATCAATGAATTAGTATCAATATCTCTCTAACATCAAAGGGAATATTGTATTTCCACGATAGTAGACTGTGTAATTAAATATATTACAAATCAAGGCATCATATTATGGTGACGACAACACGAAAAAGAAAGTCACAAAAACTTAAGAAACGAGGAAGCCAGCAAGGTTTGCTGGCCGGTTAATAAAAAATATCATAAATATATTTGTGTAATGTGTTGACATTATAAACAAGATTATCCTATTAATATTTTCACGCTTGCGTCTCAAATTAAAACAAAGTTTTACATATAACTAAGTTTGGGACTGGACCAATTGCCCGGCCAAAGTCTAGAATTAAATTCACACAACATGCAATTTATAAATTTGTTTTCATACTAACAGTGGGTAACGAAATTAAAAATTCAAGTTTTCTTAACCGAATCATATAGTTTGTGGTAAAAGATATGAGTTATTTCCAAAACATTGTCATTCTTGATTTTTCAATAAGGATTTCCAGGTTCAATTTTTTATTTTTCATTCCTGATAAATATCTACTCCTAATTAACTTCTCTATAATTCATGCATGATCACAAACTTAATTTGAACTTTGATTTTTTACTTGAATCAATTCTTGCTTCTTTTTAAAACTTTTAATTATCAAGATATTGATATTTATTTATTATTTAAAATGAGTGACAATAATAACTAAACTGCACGTAGAAAATATTAAGAGAAATTCAACAAGAATGATTTAACCTGGCTTACTGAAAAGATTTAGAGAATTATAACATATATAAAACTAAAAAGATTTAGAGAATCAAAACATATTTATCTATATATACACTAGCTTTTGTGGTACACATGTTACACGTGAATCATCTTTATAATATATACATATTAAAAAAATTTAGTTAATAAAATATAATACTACATATTAACGATATTAATCAATTAGATAAATGCAATAAAAAATTAGTTCATAATATAAATTTATAATTTAAAAAAAAAATAAAAACTGAAGAAAAATGTAACATAACAATATTATAATTATAAAAATTATACTCTTAATATTTCTAACATTTTTTTAACATTTTAATTTATAACTTATTAAATAAATAAAAAAGGAAAATCAATTTTAACTCCTATTAATATATAGTTATTGAAAAATTATGGATTTATTAATTTGAAAAGAATTAGGACAAAAAAATTAATAGTTATAAAATAATTACAATCCTATTAATATTAAAATGAAAAAAAAATTAGAAAGAAAAATAATAATTTATTTGTAGCAAAATGATAACTAAAAATAACTATGTAACAACAAAAAATCATAAGAATATTTAAAGAAATCAAAAAATTATACTATTAAGCCACTTGTATATTTCTCTCCAAATTTCTTTACCATCCTCCACCCACTAATTTCCTTTAACCTCTCTGTCATACATCAATTAATTAGACGAATTAGAATCACTATCTCTCTAACAATAAAGAAAGGGAATATTGTATTTCCACGTTAGTTGACTGTGTAAATACATATATTACATATCAAGGCTTCATAATTTTGATGACGACAACACGATAAAGAAAATCACAAAAAATTAAGGAAAAAGGAAGCCAGGAAGGTCTGATGGCAGGTTAATAAAAAATATCATAAATATATTTGTGCCGACATTATGAGCAAGATTGTTGTATTAAAATTTCACTCTTACGTCTAAAATCAAAACAAAATTTTACATATAACTAAGTTTGGGAATGGACCAAGCCGGGCCAAAGTCTAGAATTGAATTTACACCAAGTACAATTTATCAACTTGTTGTTCACACTAACAGTGGGTAAGAAAATTATAAAACATTCTAAAAAGATTAAAAGTTCAAGTTTTCTTGACTGCATTATAGAGGTTCAAGTTTTATTAACCACATCATAAAATTTGTGGTAAAAGAAAGATGTGATTTCCAAACTATAGTCATGTTTGATTTTTCAATAATGATTTCTCGGTTCAATTTTTTTTTATTGAAAATACAACTATTTTTGTTTAATTTACATTGACCCCAAGTTAGATTTAGTCCTTACCGAATTTTCTTAGTAATTTACAGTATATTTAATCCATATATAGAACAAAGGAAAATATTCAACTTTACATAAAAAAATACCAATAATTAGCTAGTGAGAAGCAACTTTATAAATTAGCATTA
Organism: Quillaja saponaria; assembly: GCA_029379385.1. Taxonomy (NCBI): domain Eukaryota; kingdom Viridiplantae; phylum Streptophyta; class Magnoliopsida; order Fabales; family Quillajaceae; genus Quillaja; species Quillaja saponaria. The sequence goes on from CM055610.1 coordinate 24,257,367, forward strand.
GTAATGAAACTAGCTAGAAAGCAAGGAGTTGGTAATTAAGCAACCATACAAGTGTGATGACAAATAAAGGTGACATGCAGAATTGCCAAGCTGATCGTGAGAAGAAAAAGGTGGAAAAAGGAATCGAGGAATTGGAAACTGTACTTGAGGAACTGGGCAAGCGTCAAAGTGATCTCCAATCCAATGCATTCCAACTTGCTAACTATTATTTTGTTTTTCAAGGAGTCATTCTGTCAGCAATTTGGAATTGGAATGCATCGCAGAGAACAAAATGTTCATCTCGTTGGTTCATATTGTCCCTTTCCTCAATCGCTGCAGTAATTAATTTGGTCGCTTTGTGTCTTATCGGAAGCAAGTATAACCAAACCATCACTCTACATCGGCGAAACACGTCAAAGTTCAATGAGTTGAAAAAGAATCTGAGCAAACTTGAACTAGAACTAGCATCCAATGCTAAAAGTATTCCAGCAGCTGATGGGGATCATATTGATGATTATGAGGAAACAATGCGTAGGACCGTGCTTTATTTTTGTATGTCACTTTTTGTGGCCTTTGCAGTGATTGTGTTGGTGGCTTGCTTTAAGGTGCCTTGCATGAGCCATACTACAGGCCAGTACTCAACCAACAGTGATAAATGCATGACGGTTAATTGTGATGGTGGTAAATGCTTACACATCTGCTACGACCTATAGACTACAGTAAGTAATTAAGTTGGATTGAACATTATTAATGGTCGTAAATAAATGTTTCAGATCTTTTCAGTTATGTTATTTCTGGGACTGTAATTTGATTAATCCTTTGATGGGGGCCGTTTTTGTATTCATACTGCTTGAGGTTACAGGTTGCTGCCGTAGTGTGATATGTCATACGTGTTTTGTAATAAAATCTTACTCTGCTGTAAAACAAAATTGCAATTCCATGTGTTTTAATTCTAATTAGTACAAGTAGTCTCTCTCTTTTTTTTTCTTTTTTTTTTGGTTTTGTTTGCTATAAGAATTATCCAAACATATTAACCAAGAGAAAAAATCAGGCCTTTTTCTAATCAATAAAGCACATTAAAAAACACCAAAAGTGGAATACATCTATGAAAAACTCAAGAAAAGTGTAATATATATACAATTGTTGAAGTTAATTTACAAACAGAAAACCAAATACTAGCTAGTTATCAATAGCAATTTGCTCATTAACATATTAAGAATAATATATAGATTTTGTAAATCGATACTAATTCATATATTTACCCAAAAAGATTCTATTTTTAATTATCTTGGACCAAAGACAATAAAAAAAAATGATGACTTTTAAATATATATATAATAATTATCAACATGTAATATGTTTTGCATTGTTGATAGAATAATCCATTCTTTAAGAAAAAAGTCTGACTAATTTAAGAGAAAATTTTAAAACAAAGAAGTTGTTAGTTCAATTTGTAAAATATTGACTGGAAGAAGCAAAAAATCAAAATTTAAGTAGCAACGATGAGGTAAGTATGTAGTTTTGGTATTATGGTCATCCCTTCTATCTAGATTACAGTTTCTCCTTCTCCTTTCTTGTTTACATTTCCTGTTTCCCGTAAAGTAGGTTAATTCCTTTTCTTTATTCTTCTAAGAGTAAGAAGAGAATAATAAAAAATAATAAAAAAATATTTATCAATTTTTCTTGTGAAATTGTTGAATTGATTAAAACTCGTATATTGGAGTCTAATAGCGATGGCTTCGTCCAGATTGAACCCAATACTCATTTTCCATAAAATATTCGGCCTCATTCCATCTTTGCTTGAATCTAATACATATGGAAAAACTGAAAATTGAATACAAAAGTATTACTCTGTCTCACTCTGTAAGCTTACCTGACTATCTCTAATGACTTTCATAAATAAATAGAAATTATATAAGTTCATTGATTCATTAGTTACAATCCTGATTAAGGTAAATATTTAAAAATCTTAAATTTCAAACTAATTAGTTGAAGCTAATTACTTGACCAAAATATTTTCTTTCACTTTCACGAATCAAATAATTAATTAGAGCATGACACTAATTAAATAAGACTATTATTGGACCAACGAACCATTCATATCTTATAAAATATTTAATTAATATATTCATGGATTGGTTTTATTTTTTCATTTTAATGTTATGTTATTATATGAAATTGGAATTATAGCTTAACGTGGAATATACACTCCATTTCATAATAAAATGTGATTGATTTAATAAAGCAAATCAAATGAAAAAAACCAAACCCTACTATTCTAGAAGCCATCGACAGAAATTTAATCTAGAAGAATAATTCAACAACCTATGTCTATATCTATGTCAGAATTACGGAAGTCTTAAAGTCTATAATCAAGTGGAATAAACTAAACCCTTCTTAATTTCCAGCAAATTAATTGAATTCTTAAATTCTAAACCTTAAACTCTGAAAGTATCTGTGACTTACAGAAGAAGACAAAAGAAGCTATAACCAATTTAGCTTCAAAGTCATGTCCTACGACACAATGTGTAAAATGATATATATGACTAATCTCTCAATTGCCGGTGTAAAAGAATGGAAAAAAAAACTATTTAACATTTTCAAATTCACCAATAATATTCTTCCTCTATGGCAACTTTTTGAGACCGAATCAACTAGTTCCATTCTATATAAACATACACAACTCTAAGTGTATTATCGTTTTTTTTTTTTAATGGACAAAAAATTCAACTCTATCATTTTATTAAAAGAAAAAAAGACATTATAGTAATGTAATTTAAAAATTTACAAATTCTAAATTTTAGGATTCACATGCAATTTTCTCTCTCCTCGTAGCCTCCTCCTCCAATTTTTTCTCCTTTAATAGTGTCCACACTTTCAAGTGGACTAGAAACCCAACTTTTTGGGATAGACTAGTAATTTAAAAAAAAATTATAATCTCTTTATTCTCAAGACATTTCAATTCATTCTAGAGTTCATACTCTAAATCTATTATAATAATAACAATTATATATGCTTAATTTTTTTTTTCTTTTTTATGCTTTTTGAAATTACATATATCTTGATAAATGGAATTCTACACACATATTTTATCAGTATAAATATCGTCATTCACATGACTTACTATATCCTAAAATTATTGATATAATCAAATGATTTATCTGTCTAATGATGAATAGATAAATATGGTCATTAACATGTTTTATCAGCAGGTTTTCTTTAATCATGAATAGTTTTCCTTCCATTGGAAATTCTTATGCTGCAAGTATTTATACTGGTCAATTAAAGATATGTACTCTTTTTATTGGACAAAATATATATTTTTTTTCAATAACCCTCAATCGTGCCCTTAAAAAACAAAAAAAAGTTATCTTTGTTCCCACAAGGCATGAGTCATACTTCTCTACCTCGTACTCAATGCCTCAATCATATTCAATGTCGCCTTCAAACCCAAGAGAAGTCAATAAGAAACTTAAAGTCAAGTGTGGATGAATTTTAAATGTTAGGTACTTATATTTGTCAATGTCCGTCCACCTCAACGGAAAAAGACAGAAGAAAGTTAATAAGCAACTTCATACAACAGGAGTTCCTTTCAATAAGGATTACATATCGGCCATCTGAATTTTTGTGTAGACACAAGAACAAATATTCACAAGAAAACTGTCTGAATATTTTTATAGACAAAATAACAAATATTCACAAGAAAACTAAAGTCTGAATATTTGTATAGGCACAAGAAAACTAAGTCTTAGCCGCTGTTCCAGGATTCTAGGTTTTGTTATCACATTTCCACCATATAAAACAGATGGCTCTTTTGAATAAATTGTACCATATAATATATATACAATCAAACATTTATAAATTAGGTGTACAAATTGAATCTCCTATAAATAAGACTGATTTAGGTCATCATATAATATTAGATGGTTTAAGCTTATCTAATATATTAGACAATATTATTGACTACAAAACAGCGAATACATTTCGACTTCTGAGGCAAGTATATCATAATCCTGCTTGAGTCTCGTATCGGAATGTAATCGGCTACAAGTCATTGCCCTTATTAGAAAAATATACAAGATGCTATCGCATATACGTATTGTTAAGTTTTTTCTTTGATCAGCAGGATGATCATGTCTTTTAATTAGTTAAAAATGATTTGTTAATATGAAGGATAATGTGACATTTTAATTAATTAACATTTACATCAAAAAAGAATGATGTATATATATGTGTGTTTAAAAGGACTAATTAAAAATATTAAAATGCCGTTAGGTTTTCTGCTTATATAATTGTGAGTCCGAGTGAGTTTGTGAAGATACAAGGATATGTGATATTGTCTCCAATCTAGAGAAGGAAGGGAAAGAGGTTTGAGGGGAGACAAAGAGTTGTATAAAGAATTGAATTATGGGATTCATAACTTCATTTTCTTCATATAGCCATGGAGTAATTGATATTTTGTAAAATATAGGAGTCAAATTTTTAATTTTTTTAGGCTAATTAGTGGATGGTGGGATTTGAACATGAAACCATTAGGTTCTAAATATATCGTTTTAATGAGTTGAGCTAAGACCTTATTGACAATCTTTTGTTAGTTGAATAAAATATATTTTTAAATTAGTGCTGAATACTATATTTTTATAATTGTGAGAAAAATTCAATATTCATCTGTAGGTAGTTGGAAAAATTCACATACAGAATCATTATCAATACATATTAGTTCGGTAAGTATGTTACCTAATATAATCTTTATACAACTAATTGTTCAAGACTCAACACAGCTATATAATGTTAGTTTAATTAGGAAAAAATATATTTGACATTAATATATAAATAAAACTAGCTAGGATTAAGAATAAAAATGCTTAATTACTATTTTAGTCTTTTAAGGCTAGTTTGGTACGCATGAATGAATATTTCATTCCATACATGATATTATACATTATATATTATCATTTTTCGTTTAGTATATATTTAGCTTCAGTATGCTTATTCTATTTCGACTATTTTATTTCATAAAAGTATGAATCATTAAACTTACTTTGGGGTGGGATTCCTCATTCCTATATTTATGAAATCGGTTTAGTTCCGTCAAATGATTAAATACCCTTCAAACACATAAAATAATTAATTAAGTAAAAAGTTGTAGACTAATAAAATAATAATAATATAAATAAATAAACAGAATAATAAAAATATTTAGTTTAGTCAAATGACAAAAATACTTTTCATATCATAGTAAATAATATAATTAAGGTAAAATAAATAAATTAGTTAAGTAATTTTAAACTAAAATATTAATATTAATAAAGAATAGAAATCAAAATAAGAATAAGAAATAAAAAATAATATAATAGTAATAGTAATAATTAATTAAATAATAATAATATTATTAAATTTTAAAATAAATTAATGACAATAAGAAATATATAAATTTTATAAATTATATTAAATTTTTATTATTTTACCTATTTAGGAATACGTTTATCATTTTAACATAATTTTATATAATTTCATGTTTGAAAACTGCATATCAAATAGTTAAATGAAATGAAATAAGTATATTTATGTGATATCCTAGCTAATATCCCAATTTCTAGAACATTTCTTTGACACAAAAACTTCTCATTCAATCAAATTAATTGAAGTACATGCATGACAGAAACAAGTCTCACCATACTCTTGCAGCCAAACACAAATGTCCAAGAGTAACCAAGACAGCCAGACTACCCCTGAACAAGAAATTCCACGACCTCAACAAATCAATTGGAAATGCATACACAAAACCTATTCTATGCTACACAGATCAGGATTTAAATCAGCAAAATATCAAGCGATTTGCTTATTGCCTTCCTCTATTTGTACTTTTACATGTAAATCGCTAGATACGTTAATCATTTCTCATTAACTGTATTTAAGACATAAATCGTCAAGAAGTTATACGCTTTACTTATTAACTGTTTTTGTTTATATATTTACACTAAAATTTGAAAGTTCTCTATCGATTTATGTAAATCCCAAAATTTCTTAAACGATTTGATAATTGACTTTTCTTATTTAAATTATTTATAGATTAAAATGCCCTCCAACCAAATTTCATATTAATACAATTAATACTAGACAATTATAGACAGTCAACCTTTTTATCTTACCTTACCTTATCTTTTTTTTTTTTTTTTTACCTCTTTACTTTATCTCTATTTTTCCTTTTTTTTTTCTTTTACTCTATTAGAAACGAATCAAGTTAAAATTTAAACTCTTAACCAATATTTCACTTGCTATTCGTTGTACACAAAATCCCTTACTTTGTCAACTAACGACCCACGAAGGTGGCATCCACCTAACTCTAATACGATGACCAACCATCTCTTAAGTCTTCACTGTGTTGCTTTTGTTATGCCTATACCAAAATAATAGTCTTACTTTTTATTTATGGTTACTTAAAAAATAATTGTACCTACCTACAAATATAGTTCAAATAATAAGACATATTTAAGCTCAATAGTTGAGAGGCCTCTGCAATATTTGAGGGACAATCATGAACCCCGAAAGAGATTAAATTTATACTTAAAAGATGTGAAGATACTCATGAGTAACAAAAAAAAAAAATTATATTTTTTTCATATTCAATAGTTATTAAACAATTAATTTTTATTTTCTTAAAATATATATACTCCATAATTTAAATAAAAAGAATAATTTAAGTATGTTCTATTTTGATTAATACATTTAATGAGGTTTTCTAAGAATGTGTATTTCTTTCAAAAGAACAATTATTTAATTTGAAGAAGACTGTTGGGCCGGTTGGGCTGAAAAGAACATATTAGACCCAATACAACCTAAAAAAGGCTTTCAGCTTCCCAAATAATTTCCAAGCCCATATTATTTTGGAAAGTTGAATGTGTCCTACGTTTGATCATTGTTGCCTTGTCGGTTAAATCCACCAAATGTGTGTACTACATGTACTGCATACAAGGCTTTCAACTTCCCAAAAAGCCCAAAAAATTGCCGAGCCCATATTATGTTGGAAAGTTGCATATGTCCTACATTTGATCGTTGTTGCCTTGTTGGTTAAATCCACCAAATGTGTGTACTACATGTACTGCATACAATCTCACAGTTGCGTAGATTAATGGTACTGCACTATTAACAAATGAAGTACTTTTCAAACAAGTAGTAACATAGAAACATCCAATTTCAATCCTGGAAATCTTGGTGTTGTTCCTAAATAAAAGGAATATTTTTCTTATGTACAAAAAAAGAAGATAAAGATTGTATTAGAGGGAGTTGAGAAGAAATTAATAATAATTTTAGGATTAAAACTCGGTTAACATTGACTAGTTATTAAACTAATTGTAAAGCAATTTATTTACATAGAAAAGCATTTGCTTTTGCTTTTAACTGCTAAAGTAAGCGGCGGAGCATTCTTAGAGTAACCAACCGCCTCCCACCTCCGCCGTGCTGTTGGCCTTGGAAGATTCTCTGGCATGATGGTCTCCAACGAGTTATGTCGCCAAGATGGACATGTTCTTTCATCACTCCATTTCTTTGCCACTAATTTCTCCTTTGAATTTGACACCAAATACATCATAATTATATCATCCTTAGCAGTGGCATGACTTTGTTCGCTGCTCACTAAATTGCCAAATTCCAACCCAATTACAGTGCATGCCAAACCCACCACCAATATGCTTTGATTTCTCCAAGATCCTTCATTTTTCAACCTTAAACCAAAAGCAATATATATATTAGAACTATTTTATCATAATATTGAAGTGGGTCACCAAAAATATTATAAAATAAAATAAAATTGAGGCATGCACCCACCATGAAACTTGAGCTTTCTTAATGGGAACAGAATGGTTTGGAGTTGGAGGAGGAGTTATACTGAGGCAGCACCCTGTTCTCATGGCCATGTTTCTCTGTAATTTCAAGTTTGTGAATATTTCTGTGTCAAATAAAGCAAGGAATTGATCCCTTTATTATATAGAGGACTGTGTCAAAGTTGTTGGTCAGAACAGAAAAGGACTGCAGCCATGGAAGTTTGCTTATGGACACGTGGTTGGAGTGTTGAACAGTTAAACCAAAGACACTGTTCAACTATTGAGTTTGAAAAGTTTGGAATCGCCCACTTTATTCATCTAGAACAACTTACATTGCCAAATTTTAATTCTTAATAATCATAAAGGTAAATTAGTTCAAACTTCTAGATAAATAAATAAAATAAAAAAACTAAAGTAAATGCGACCTGCTTCAACTTATAATCTTAATCCTATTTAGTGTGATATTATTATTATATATGTGATTGAAGTAAATATTATAAATATAATCGATTAACATATAAAAAATTAGTAAAAAACATACACTACATCTAAATTAATAATGTCACGTATTTTATCAAATTGTTCATTATCTATCTTACAAACGAATTAGGAAAAATTTGGGAATGTAACAAGTGGCATGCACTAGGTTGATAAAAATAATTAGGCCAATGTGAGGCCCACATATTTGTGTCAATTTTCGTAGACTCCCTCATATATTATGCTCTAAAATTGTGAGACTCATTTGGCACATAATATAAAATTATATATTTATAAGGCTGAATAATTTTATAGTAACTATGTTATTGTCTTATTCTTTCAAGCACTATTTTATAGTTTTATACTGTTAAGCATAACAGAGAGTCAACAATGTAAGTCTATATTATCTTATTACTGTCAAACATTATATATGAGTCAACTGGATAATTTTATACTATTATATTATTCTTATATGATATGTCAAACGAATAGTTAGTATGCATAATACTATTCTATTTATGGTAGGATTATATAAAATAATTATTTTCTTATTTGGTATGTATTTAACATCGTAATATTCATTTTATTCTAGCTTTGGTATTGTGTAGAAGTATTCTTATTCACACTTTTATAAAAATCAATTCAGTTCAGTCAAATGACAAAAGTATTACTCATATCATATAAATTATTAACTAAAAAGTTACATATAAATAAATAATAGTAAAATATAAAATGTATAAATAAAAATATAATTAATACATAATTATTTAATTATTATTAAAAATAAATAAATTAAATAATAAATAATTTAATTTTAGTCAAATAACAAAAATACTCTTCATGTCAAGTTAAATAATAAAAATATAATTATAGATAAAAAGTAAAAAATATATATAAATGTTAATAAATAAATAAGTTTAATAACTAATATTAAAATAACGTAAAAGTATTCATAAATAACAAAAGTAAATATAAGAATAAGAAATAATAATAAAAAGCTAATAAATATATAAATTCCATATTACTTTTTGAATATCTATAGGAACATTTTTGTATGATTTTTAATTTCTATAACATTCAATGTCTTAAAGTTACACATCATATAAAGAAATATGATAGAATTATTATTTTTCATTGACTCTTGCAAACAATAAAAATAAATGATCATTTCGTTCAACAACATTCTAATTATAATTCAACCAAAATTATTTATGCATATTAAACTACAGATGAGTCAATATATTATAGAGAAAATATTTTTTTCTTCTTAATAATATTTATTGGATCAATAAATTATATATACAATAAGAAGTAACTGTCTATTTTTCATAAACACTTCATCTATGATGAAAGCATAAATTGATACCGAGAATTTTTTTTTTTTTGTTTAACTATCAAGTGGTAGTGGTGTATGAGTTAGTTAAGTATATTTCGACTAATTCAACTCTGCAATAAAATCAAATACTTCCCAAGGAGATTCATAAAGAAAAAGGAAGAAGATGAGTTTCAGTCTCTTATGTTTGGTCAAATATAAAATAATTATGCAGAATTAAGAAAAAGACCGTGCCAATAAGGTTATTTGTACAATAAATTTTAAAAAACAACCTATGATTAAGTTAATGATTACAATTTACAACATTAATGTTTCAGTTATTATTTATTATTATTGGATTTTTCTGTCGCCAAAAAGATCTAACCAGTTCCTTTAGGAGAAAGTGACGGTGAGGCTAATAAAGTCAAAACGTCTTCAATTTCCAAGACACGACGTCGTTACATACCTTCCTCAACATATTAACCGACCGACCATTCAGAATCTGCTTTCAGCTGCTACTTGTGCCCTCTTGTGTATCGCCCAAAATCTCTCCCTCGCTTCATCCTCGCTGTAGATCACAGTTAGTCACTACGATTTTGTTTCCTCTCTAATCCTTCTAAAACCCTAGTTCGTCCTGCTCTCTCTACTTCTCTCTGTATTCTATTTTCTCGCACATTCTAAAGCAAACTTCTTTGCAAGAAGTTCGACCTCTAAATCTCAAAATTTCAGCCGTCAAGGCCCTGGTCACTCATTCCATTGACGACCCACTTAGTTTTTCTCATCTGGGTTCCCAAAAAATTGTCTCTTTAGGGTTGAAGGTCTGTCAATTGTAACTCCTCATAGAAAACCCTAATATTTCACTTCACGGTTTCAACTTGCCAACTTGGAAAATTGGGTTGCTGTCTTAATGCTCTGTATAATTTGGGAATCATTTTCCTTTTTATCACTTTTGGAGGTAGGATTTTGAGTTGGGGAATTGATGGTTGGTAATAATGGAGGGAGCTGAAGATTTTTGTAGTCATAATGAAAATGGGAGCTCAAGTGATGGTCTCCCTCCGAATCCACTTTCTGCTTCATATAGACAATGTCTGAACAATGACCGTGTTATGGTTCCGTGCAAAAAGTCGCTTATTCGGCACCATTCTCTTGTAAGTTTGACTATGACAATGGTGTTAATGGTTTCTTAGATTTTTCCATCTTTTTTTCCAAAATAAATAAAATATTTGGAATTTATGTTTAAAGCTTAAACTGAGAAGAATTCAGTTTGTTACACCATGTAGCACTAGGGTTTTCCGTTCTTTTATGTAGCATATTTCTCGTTTTGCTTTGATTCTGTTTTTCTAGGTTGATCTAAGTGTATGCTTCTGGTAGGTTTTTTCTGTACACCTTGTTGAGGCAGAGGAGTGGTTTAGGAGGGGTGTAGCTAGTGAAAATAAGGAGTCTACTTGTAAATTTGAAGATAGCCATAAGTTATGGATATAATATTGGTCAATAGAAATTATAATGTTGAATTTGTGAATTTGATAGGATAGTGGATCGGCTGAGTAATTTAGAGACTGGATTACTGGACATAAGTGCATACGTATCTTTTGATTTCTTTACTCTGAAACCTAGTTTTCTTTTTTACTGCTGTAATGCTGTAGAATTATTAAATTCAAAAAAGGATTTTTGTTGGGTAAGTGTCATTGCACAATGCAATAACTGGAAATAATTACATACATATTCTTAATTTCTTTCTCATGGAGCTGGTTATTAATGTTTACAGCTGGAATTCTAGGGTAAATGAAACTGAAACAAGGATACTAGGTTGGGCGAGTGCCATTGCGCAATGAAAAAACTGGAATTTGATTTCTTTTGTCTTATTTTTAAGTTTAAAGCTGAAAGAAATTTATAATTATTTATTTAATTTCCATGTAACTTAATTTGTAATTATGTATTTTGGAATAAAAGTTTCTTTCTACAATTGCACTTGTTTTTATTTCACAATTCACTCTTTGTATGTGTATTTTGAAATTTTGACGGGAATTTTAGCAGATGGTGACAAGGGTTTCTGATGTCTCTGTCAAACCGGCATGTGTTGTAGAGGATGAGTCTGAGTTCCTTCCAATTCTTCGCTCTGGAGCATGGACTGATATTGGGATCCGTACAAGCATGGAAGATGTATATGTTTGTGTGGACAATTTTATGCAGGATTATGGGCTCAAGACTTATACTGATGGACTTAGTGCTTTCTATGGGGTATTCCTCTATCCTTGGTACTATAAATGAGTTGTGGTTTTGGTGAATATATCTTATATCAGCATATGCTGTCCTTGTGCTTTTACTCTGATGTATTTTCAATACAAAATGAAGTCTAATGTGGAAGTTTTACAAAAATTCTAACTCCGAAGTTTATCATCCTTTGACCATATTTATTAGGATATGGTTATGGTCTACCAAATATTGTTGTTTATGCATTATCTTGAATTTTTATATGTTGACTATGAAAAAGCAGACTGTCTCTGCTAGATTTTCTAAAATTTTATTTCATGCGAATAAAATACTTTGTAAAAATCATGGGTCTAAGGTGGCCACTTGGCCCAGCGGCACCCTGAATTCCCTGCTATCCATGGGTGTAAGACTCACTGAAAGAACAATGGTGGTGATGGGATATCAACAATGGTGCTATCTGATGGTTTGGCTTGGAGCTGGTCATTTACAAACATTGTGGTGGTGTAATGGGGAATACTGCTGATAATCTGGTTCTGGTAATCTAGGAGCACTTACAAATTGTCTGGGAGTCATTGAGCATTTATGGCATCAATTATAGTGGTTATTCTGGCATACACTTCTTATGTGAAAATATGATTATTTAGGATGGAGTATGCATGCTGTTTGCAAACTTGTTCTGAAAATCAACAATAACATTACGGGTTTATCAGGTGTTTGATGGACATGGAGGAAAGCATGCTGCTGACTTTGCTTGCTACCATTTGCCAAAGTTTATTGTTGAGGATGAAGACTTCCCAAGTGACATAGAGAGGGTTGTTGCTTCTGCATTTGTTCAAACGGACACTGCCTTTGCTGAAGCTTGCTCTTTGAATGCTGCCCTTGCCTCCGGCACCACTGCACTGGCTGCTCTTGTTATTGGGAGGTTAGGGCTTTTATTCAAAATATCAGTACAGAACATACCTTTCACATTTATTTTAAGAATGTGCAATTATGTGGCTATGGCACTACCTAAACTTTGGCTTCCAAAATTTGTGTACATATGATCACTTGGTGAGTTCAGGATATGATCCTGGTGCAACTGTGTCTATGATCTGACTCTTATATTTTTCCCCTTAAGCTGAAAAACCTGTAGAATATGACGTATTGCTTTCTTGTAGCTTCAAGCTGGAAGTATTGTGTTGTTGTTCTTCAAAGGAAGCTTAGAATATGATCCTGATATTGTGGCCTTGCTTATTATCTTATGTGTACTGAGCTAATTAATGAAATGCAATTTAGTTGTTTAAGGATGTCTAGGGGCAAAGGAATGAAGCCACAGGCAATGTTTGTATTTTGCCTTCTGGTTAATTCTCACTTGCCCATAAGTGAAGATTAAATTTTTTAGTTAAGAATGCTGATATTTGCACTGCAATAATGTAGAGTAGTCAAAAAGTAAAATGGAGTGCAACTCTACATTAATGGAGTGCAAATATCAGCACCCTTAGTTAAAAGTCTCTTGATGTCATAAGTCCAAAACCCATGATGTCAGTGGAAAGCGTAATGCAGATTCAGGTGTATTTTGAATCACAATAAAAATCAGCTCTATGTGTAAAAAATTCTGAATGTAAACTTTACCAAATGCCTTTGATGAGTTGCATATTGATTGTAGTTTCTGATGGCAGGTTGTTGGTAGTAGCAAATGCCGGAGATTGTCGAGCGGTTTTGTGCCGTCGTGGGAAAGCCCTTGAGATGTCTAGGGATCACAAACCAGTTTGCATTAAGGAGAGGAAGCGCATCGAGGCATCTGGAGGGTATGTAAATGATGGATACCTTAATGGACAGCTTAATGTTGCCCGAGCTCTTGGAGACTGGCACATGGAAGGAATGAAAAGCACGGATGGCGGGCCACTTAGTGCAGAGCCTGAGCTCATGACTGCTAGACTGACAGAGGAAGATGAATTCCTCATTATAGGTTGTGATGGGATTTGGGATGTGTTCATGAGCCAAAATGCTGTGGATTTTGCTCGGCGCAGACTTCAAGAGCATAATGACCCAGTCATGTGTAGTAAGGATCTGGTTGACGAGGCTTTGAAGAGAAAAAGTGGAGATAATTTAGTTGCTGTTGTAGTTTGTTTCCAACAGCAGCCTCCCCCTAACTTGGTCGCCCCACGCTCCAGAGTCCAGAGGAGCTTTTCTGCTGAAGGTTTGAGGGAGTTGCAAAGCTTCTTAGATAGCTTGGAAAATTGAGGTGGCTGCCACGGTTTCATGTTCGTTTTATCTTTTTTGAGTTCTTTAGAATTCATTTGTTGTTTTAGACGCAGAGAGGAAAACTTGAGTTGCAACTGTACCATATGCGGCACACAGTTTTTGTCCAATTTGATTCTGTAATGGTCTTTGTTTTAGGATTTTGGTAATACTGATATGGGATTACAATTATTTGTCATTATAACTATGTTTCTGAACTTCTTTGTTGCTTTTAGTGCCAGTAACTTGTTAATTCCATTAACATTGGGCCAGACCTAATTTCTAATGACATTAGTATCAGGTTCGTTTTTATTGTTGTTGTAAGTACTTTAAGTATTTCAGACTTGTACCCATAAAACCAGCCCAGTGATTGCTTTTTGTGCCTGGTTTTCTTAACTAAATCTAAAAGTCAGTAACACAAACGGCAGACAAGGCCACACGAAATTTAGAAGGCCTACTCAGACTTCTGCAAATATATTCCAATAAATGCCAGTCAGTTACACAGTTAGAAGGCACTTTTTTCCCTATGGAATTCAAGTTCAGCTGAGATGCAATCACATATGGCCTGTAATGGGTGGAGATGGTATAACAATCATTGTGAGACAGAAGAGAGGAAGAGCAGAAAGAAAAGGAAAATCAATACCGAAAAACAGCTGCTTAAAAATAATGGGAGGAGGCAGGGCGTGCATTCTTCTCATCTATTTTGGAAGTTAAATGCCTTGATTGCAAAGGCAAAGATGACTGCAAACAGCACCGAGAAACCTGCAACTACAGTTGCAGCAACTCCCACAAATTCATATCTATACCCGAAGTAACTCTCCACAAAATCTCCAACTGTTTGACCAGACTCAAGTTTGTCTTTTACATCTCCAAACTGTGAAGCAACCAATCCGTACAAGCTCCAGGCGACAGGGCATATCCAATAGTACCACTTCCACCATATTGGTATTCTCTGTCACACGATCAAATCCTAAGTTACAGTTCATATGGTATACAAAGATTAAAAAGTGCATGAAGCAAAATGAAGTTACCGATAAGGGAATGACGAATCCAGAGAAAAGGTTCCATAATGCATAGAAGGCAGATGAGAGTATGGCAGCAACGTGGTGGTTCGGACTGATAGCCATGGTCATCATCCCATAGAATGTGAAGTATAATAAGGTGAAGTACATAAAGAAGAGATACCACAGCAACTTGGACACCGTCCACTCAAATTCCATCATGGAGTAAACTATCATCCCATATATGAGAGACTGGATGAAAATGTAAGGAAGCTCAATCATCACCTGCAAAAGCTGAATCCTGAGCACACCAAATATTCTAAGATTGGGGGAAACATCAATTATTTCTATCGGTTTCCATGAGAACTTTGCCTATTGGAATCTCTATTTACCTGTCCAAACGCATATGGCAAACCTGAATACATCCCAGCAGCTCTTTCTCTGTAGAAGACTGTTCTTTCTATAGCCAGAACTGGCTGCACTGAGGCACCATTTTGTACCCCAATGAAGATAACAGCAGCATACATAGAGCCCATTGCATTAAAAAGATCCTGTTCATTTCTCCTGTGGTTACCAGAAAAAGTCAAACATATTATCTACTAAGAAAGGTTTTTCATTTCCATTTTCTTGCCTTACTTCTACTTTATGTATACCTTTTGGAGCCAAAGTCCCAAAAAATTAATCCGAACAGTACAGCTATGACAGTTGTGAATAATAGTCGCACTGCAGTATAGGATGTGTTTCGCCAATATGACAGATGTTGCTTCCATAGGCAAGCTATACACTGGGTGAAGAAAGGCTGTGAATACCGAGTGGAGAAGTATAAATCTTTTGAATCTTGTACAGGTGTACTGAGTTCCTGGATCAGTGTTTTATTTCTCCTGAATAAACCACCAAAATATTAATTGTTTATACAAAATTTATCTACACCTTTGCATGAAGACAATGAGCTGACATACATTTGCTTATCATCCTTTCCTAAGCTGTTACGAAAATGGAGTCCTCTGAAGCTTTAATTTTACCATGTCAAAGATAAAGAAAATGTAATGGTTCACGATTCCAAGATTCTGGCATGCCCATGCATTACCAACCTAATCAGGTGTAAGACAAAAGTCTTACCTATACAATTCTGAATGTTTGTAAACATCAGTGAAGTTAATCCCAAGGGTTGCTTCTATTGCTTCTGAAGTAACTTCCAGCATCCAGGTAGCAGGATTATAACCATCTTTGATCTTTGGAATTCCATTGATACCCTTCAATGAATTATAACTAGGATGAAATAATATGATAACAATGCAGTAAATTATGTGTTTAATCTCATTTATTCTTACTAAATCACCTCAAAGTACTGGATCAGACAAGAAGCGTGGAGGCCTAATGGACCAGAGTATATCTGCTCACCACCCAATTTCAAAAGTAGCAGCTGAAAGTAAACATTGAGTACTGAATCTTTTATGTGATTTAAAGTTTACAAAATAAAATCAGTTCTTAATCCTTCAGAGTGATGTCTCACCTCATCAAAAGCATCAAATATATCAATACTAGGCTGGTGGATGGTGCAAACCACAGTTCGTCCAGTGTCCACTGTGTTCCTCACTGTTCTCATTACAATTGCTGCAGCCCTAGCATCAAGACCAGAGGTTGGCTCATCCATGAATATTATTGATGGGTTGGCAACTAGCTCAACTGCAACTGTAAGCCTCTTGCGTTGCTCAGTTGAAAGGCCAGTTATGCCAGGCAATCCAACAAGTGCTTCTCTCAATGAGTTAAGTTCTACTAGCTCCATGATTTCTTCAACAAACATCTGTTCCATATCAGAAGTTATGTAGTTAAAAAGCTGTCCTGCCACCTGGTGCTTTTGGATTTTTTGTATCCTGAGAAATACTCAACCTATCCAGTTTCTATATCAATCCTCACTTAATATAGCCAAACCTGATTTAATGGGGAGAAAAACAGAGAGGAAAAAAGGAAGAGATACCCACACATTACCTTTCTAGTTGCATAATCAACCTCGTGGGATAAACGGAGCCATGCAGAATATAGCAAAGACTCATATACTGTAACATGGGGTGAGTGGATATCAGTTTGTTCACAGTATCCTGAAATGCGAGAAAATGTCTCTTGCTTCTTTGGGTACCCAGATATCTTTATGGTTCCTTCAATATATCCACCAGTTTTCCTTCCGGCCAACACATCCATTAGAGTGGTCTTGCCAGCACCACTGACACCCATTAGAGCTGTTAAGACTCCAGGCCTAAAAGCACCACTGACACCCTTTAAAAGTTCAAGACGATCTTCAGTAACACCTTGAGATTTCATTTCCTACAATGACAATAACAAAGTAAGGATGCATGAAATATCCTTTTTCACTTTTGGGGGTAGGGGCAGCAGGAGTAAAAGAGCTGCTCCTCAAAGCTTATCTGCTTTAATCTGTAACTGTGGCTTCCCCGGGTTGACTTGTAATATATGATATTCTGAAAATATTTTAAACAAACTTGGGCATTGTGACTACAGGGAAAGAAGAAATGAATGAATCAAAACACATCTAAAGCTTTCAAGCACCACATATCATGAACAAATTTGTATGCATTAAGAAGCGGATTATGCTTTTTAATTAAGGGAAAGAGATGCACATAGAGAACTAGGACCTGAAAAACAACAATTATATACAAATTGCTAGATTGTATACAACAAAATTCTAAATTACATAACAGAAGGCACCTGTGGCATGTCTACAGCATATTTGATATCATCGAAAGTGAGGGACAGTAGTTCAAAAGGGAGAACCATTCCCCTCTTTCCATTCCAACTAGCTTCATTATCAGTTCTACCAACTCTTTCAGATAATGACCTGTATGATACACTTGATTCATTTTGAAACTTTGCTCCTAAAGTTTCATCAAACAGAATAATTATGTTATGGTTGTATTTGTATATCACAATGACAAGCTAGAAACAGAGAGCATATATCTTGGAGCTTAAGGTACCTACCAGAAGAGCTCTTTTGTGTTGGTGACTTGTCAGTGAAATCTATCATTTGGTAAGAATTTCTCTCAACCAATTTTTCTTCAGAAAGCACTACCTGAGCCTTTCTGATTGCTGCAGAAATTATATCCAATTTTAGAAAAGAAGTTTGGTACCTTTAAGAAAGGTGAAGATGGTTCTTACGATTGAGATATTGCAAAGCCACGGTGAAGAGGAAATTGAATAAAAAAGCATAACCAACCAAAGCTCCTACTCCAATCCAATACCAATATGCTACTGGAAACAACCCACGAGATTTCAATATCACAACTCCCAGTGGTTCGGTGGAATTAGGAAGAACCTGTAACATGAATATTTCCACATCATTGGTGAACTTAATACTTATACTAAAGAAAAAAAAAATTCAAGAAAAAAAAAGAAAAAGGATTACATGCTTCCAACTTCTTCCAAGAAATTCATTCACAGCGATGGCATTTTGTCCATACATCATTGGTGAGAACCAATAACCCCACAACCACCATTTTGGCACATTCTCTGATTCAATAGAACAGATTAATCATTAAAAAATCCATATGAAATTAGTCAGGTCTAACTTATTCATCTTATTACCTCGGGAAATAACAAAACCACCCAAAACCATAACTACCAGAAAAGCAAATGCCCCAACTGTGCTAGCAACAACTACATCTCTTCCTAATGCTGCCACCATGCGGTAAAGTGCAGATGCCATCTGATTAATACAAACGAGTAGGAAGTACTGTTTGAAAAACCTGCCATTAAGAATTTCCATTAAAGTGTAAAACCCACTTACCAAATTCAACGATTAATGATGTTTTCTTGCTCACCTTCCAATGTTTGGATCAAAACCAATGACGTAATAGGTCAGGACCACCCAAATAGCAACTTCTATAAAGGTTACTGGGATCTTGAGTATCCATGTAGGTAGGGAATATGCCCATGAAGGATAGAGGAGAAGGTCTCTTTGCTTGTAAAATACAGGAAGTTTCATGATGGCCATATTGAGTTCAGATATTCCATTAAACATAGCTACAATGACTGTGAAGAACAGAGCACCCATATAGATTCCACCATTCGCCACTGTATCTCGATGCATCTTTGTTCGTATAAATAATGTCATCGTTACAAGAGCTAAAAAGGTAATCTGAAAATGAGAGAGAAAACGAAAATGAGAGAAGAAAAACTTGAATCTCTTCATTTGAGATCAAGTGACCAATTTTCCAACTATATTTATGAACATTTCTGGAAGTTGGTAGCCCATTATTAACTTTATCACATATGAAAACTTACAATGTATGAAGAACCTCAAACTTAGCTTGTTATAATCTGGATTTCATTTGGAATCACAAAAATAATGCTTAATGTTACTCACATTGATCATTTTGAATATGTAGACAAACGAATTTCTCTTCATAAGCAAAAATTCTCTCCAAACACAAGCCCTTAGTAGCTCTTTCTTGTTGACACCATACTTCTTTCTAGTCAAGGAAGCAGGGTGGCATTTAGACTTGTCAAAAGGATTAGCAAGCTCATCACCAAGTGTTTGACCTATGTGAAATGACTGAAAGGCTTCAGCAAAATCCTTGACAGTAACAAAGCTGTAAGGTTCATTGCTGCGTGCCCAATACTGAGATTGATCTTTACTTGATGTAACCTGTTGCATCCATAAAGGTCAAAGATTAGAAAAGTAGTAGAAGCTATTACACAGAGAAAAGTTCTAGATATTATAAAGAAGACTAAATGCTTCAAACTGGTATACTTCTTGTAAGAAGTCAGCAACTCCTTTTCTTTCAGGACACTTGAAACCCATGTATTCAAAGAATTCTAGCACATTTTCACATGGTCCTTGATACACAATTAACCCATCTGTGAGAAGGATTATATCATCAAATAGGTCATAGGTTTCTGGTGCTGGCTGTAGAAGAGAGACAAGTGCTGTTCCTTTGAGAATATGGATAGATTGTCGAATTGAATTTACAATCTGGAAAGTAGTTGAACTATCCAAGCCGGTTGATATCTCATCCATGAATAACGCTCTTACAGGTCCAACCAGCATCTCCCCTTTGTGTTATTGACCAGAAATTAAAAAAAAAAAAAAAAAAAAAGCACTAAGAATGATACATTCAGGGATAAAATTCTTTAGTCAAGATGTTTTCAAAAGCTCACAGGTTACCTGTCGTGACTCGCTTTCTTTGTCCACCTGAGACACCTCTTAGCATTTCATCCCCTACCATAATATCAGCACAGACTTCCAGTCCTAATATCTGAAACATTTTGGAACCGGAAACATAAAAATCTAGCGATTTGCCAACTTGCCTACATCTCCTTGGATTTCAGATTTTAGTTCAGTACCTTGAGAATATAATCAGTAACCACATTGGTTTCTTGTCCTTCTACTGCTGATGCCTGCAAAGCTTTAAGTAATCAAAGCCAATAGTATATTGCAGTATTCTCACTGTGACAATGATTTCAAAAATGCGATGTGTCAGTGCAAATAGAAACCTAATTATCTCAATCTTATCTCTCACCTTCATATACATATCAATGTCATGGTCTGGCTTAATGTTTGCTGCCTTCTCTCTTTTTAATAGTTCTAACAACATCTCTGCAAAATTTGTCAAAATCAAATACAGGTCTAAGTTGCTAGACTTGAGAACTCTTTGGATTCAATTAATAAGATCATACAAATTTCTGTTTTTTTTTTTTTTTTTTTTTCTTTTGGCTAACCATAGTTATGTCCAACTCCTTGGCATCTTGCAGAGAAAGATAGAGTTTCCCTCACAGTCATTTCTCCATTGTGGATATCATGCTGACTTATATAAGCTGATGTCCTCTGTGGTACAAACTCATCCATTGCATGTCCATTGTATGTTACTCTCCCTGAACACTGAATTTTCATCACTAAACAAATTAGACTGTAACATAAAATACTTTCGGGAAAGTTTCATTCTTTCACATTACCCTAACCCCTGGAAAAAATATACGAGTCTCAAAGTTGGTTCCTTACTTTTAAACTTCTACTGAGTTTTCCAGCCAAAGCCAATAGTAAAGTCGTCTTTCCAGAGCTTGGGGGCCCTAAGAGTAAAGTCATTCTGCAAAATTCAGTTCATTGGATTGAGAATGGTGAATGGCATTAAGATAGTTTATGAAGAATGGTTTTGAAACAATATATTTCAACTCACCTTCCAGGCTTGATGATTCCACTAATATTCTGAAGGATGTGAAATGGTTTCTTTTGACTAGGAGTGATGTGAAGGAAATTTAAGAATCCCTAAAAGATAGAGAGGTCATGGGAAGTTATGTACTTGGAGATAAATTAAGAAATACTTACACAATGGGACTGTTGTTTGCCTCCTAATGAATTACCTCTAGTATATTGGCAGAGAAGTTGAGTAATGTAGGCAGTGCTCTGCTTCCAACATAGACTTCTGCCTCTACCTTGAAATGCTCGAAACGAACTTCAATTGTTGGGATATCAAGTCCAACTCTGTGTTTTCATTTGGTTAAAATTTAAACAGATCAAACATATTCCATGTACAATATAAGAGCTGAAACTTGAAAGAAAGGTTTTCAATAATTTGACCATGTTGTGAGGAAAGAGTATCTGACACCAGATTACATATATAATTATATGAAGGTTCTCGAAAAAAAAAACTAAGAAAAAAGAATGCATGCTGATTCCAAACTAAACAATCAAATCCTTGTTTGCTTAATTTCCATCTGTGTTTAAATGAGATGAGCATAAGAATACAGTTAGAATTACATGACGCCAAATAATTTGACACACATGAAAAACATGAAATGTTAATTTTCCAGATTTTATTTTTTCAGATGATAGACATGAAAGTTAGGCAGTAATAAAAACTAACCGATCAATTCGATCCTTGAGTTTTATCAAGAACTTCTCATTATCTTCTTCTGCTATTTTCAACAGCCTCTCTAACAGAGCCTTTCTCTCTAGTAATCCGAGTTTCTTGATATCAACCTCTTTTACTTTACCCTCTGCAGTAGTGAATAGACTTCTTCTTATACGTAGATATGTAGGCAGTCTCTCTAGAGCAGCCCACTTCAGAGCTTCTTCATCATCTTCTCTAGCAGACATCTCAAAAACTTATTTTGTACCGTTCCAAGTAATCAATGCTCATGCATGGATGAAGATATACTAACCAGCAGAAAATTTATACATTAATTTCCATGCAAATAATATCGTAGATTTCTAAAGCTTCTGAAGCAGCTCTTTGTCTCTAACAAAAAATGTGTGTTTGTGTAAGTATTCATGAACGGATAGAGACGTATACTGTTGTCTGTGTTAATATTCCATGAACGAGATCTTGAAGTATAATATAAGAATTAAGCATTTCGGTAAAGTAACTAAACTTGTAGCACTGCTAAAAGAATGTGTGCTGCTTATTTTGCTTACCAAATTACTCAAACGAATATTAAGAAGAAAAAAAAAAGAAAGATAAGAAAACTATGGTGGAAAACAGAGCACGCTTTGTTTATATTATTGGAAAATGGTTGTTGGGTACTTGTATTATTTTCTTGGATAAGAAAAAATCAGGGAACAAATGTTGCTTAAGAAATACAACCCAACCGAGCTACCAAATAGAAAAACAAATAAGAAAGGGTGACTAAAGTTTCAGAATTTCGAAAAAAGTTCCCACTCAAAGAAAAAGAAGGGAAAAACAAACAAAAAGTATGGTTAAATGGCATATCACGTTGGTAAGCATCATTATCAAGTGGAAAATAGGTGGCCCTTAAAGGACTCTGACCAAAAGAATCCAATGATAGAGCATGGGTGCTTAAAAACAACATTATAAGTTTCTTACAAAGTAATCAAAAGTAAAATGAAGAGGCTTATATACTCGGGACAATTATTTGTGGCACATTTTATTGCTTTCAAATCAAATCATTACCTTTCAGTACACTCGTCAGAAGGAAATTGCTTCTTTTTTTTTTTTTTGCAATAAGATATATTTTTGGAATGGGAGAGCTAGAGCAGTGGAATAGGATCCCAAATCCCCTTTTTCTATATATGCATTCTGGTTCATAAAAATTCGTTCTGTATCTTTGTTCACAACAGAACAGTAATACTATTAAAGCATCAAGCAATAGTGCAGGGAACTGAAATTTACACTTCGAATATAATAAGGTAAAGTTTCAAAACATTCTGCACAACCAGGTCAGGCTGTCCAGAAACTACAACTGATTTGGGGACCTTCTGTGGCACTGCAATTCGGCCTTGTATTTACAAGTAAAAGGTTCTCATCTCTTTTGGAAATTAAATGCCTTAATTGAGAAGGCAAAAATAAATCCAAAGAGCAATGCTATACCAACAAGAACAATAGCAACAATCCCTACAAAATCATTTCTAAACCCAAAATAACTCCTAATAAAATCTTCTACAGTCTCTCCAGAATCCAATTTGTCCTTAATGTCACCAAATTGTGAAGCAACCAATCCATATAAGGTCCAAGACACAGGACAAACCCAATAGTACCATCTCCACCAGACCGGCATCCTCTGTTATAGATCAAATTTAGTCCTTGTAAGTTGTGGTCTACATTTTTCTGAAAAGAAATAAGCAAAAGTGATAACTGTAACTTACTGTTCGGGGGACAATGAAACCTGAGAAAAGGTTCCATACTGCATAGAAGGCAGAGGATACTATGGCAGCAATGTTGTGATTGGGAGTAACAGCCACAGTCATCATTCCATAGAAGGTGAAGTATAAAAAGGTGAAGTACATAAAGAAGAGATACCAAAAGAACTTGCTAAATGTCCACTCAAATCCTATCATGGCATACACTATAACCCCATATATGACTGTTTGTACGAAAATGTAAGGGAGTTCAATGACAACCTGCAAAATAATGTAGTTTGGGCGAGTAAGCAAAGCAATAAACTTACTTAATACTTGGAGAGTTACCATTTTTTGACAAGAAAATCATTAGTTACTATCCAATTTTAATAACCCTACACTTGCTGTGTGGTTAAACACTGTCAGTACTACTTTTCTAAATGCATTGGAAAAAAAAAAAAAAAACGTTATATGCTTTCTTCATTTAATGATTATGACCCATGGATACTGTAATGCCAATTTTGAGTTAAACTAAGACATGACTAAACCATTTTCCATTGAACGAAACATATATATATATATATATCAGAAATTTCATAAAGGCAACTATATACCTGTCCAAACGCATATGGCATAGACGAGTACATTCCAGCGGCTCTCTCTCTATAGAAAACTGTCCTCTCAACAGCCACAACTGGCTGTACAGAAGAGGCATTTTGGACACCAATGAAGAGAACTGCAGCATACATTGAGCCCATGGCATTGAAGAGATCTTGTTTATTTCGCCTGAATATTCAAATAAGGAAATAAAAAATAATTAAATAAATCACATAAACTAGGACACGAGGAAAGTGTAAAGCTTGGGTTCATTTTTTGCACTTGGCATTTTCTTTCTTTGGTACCTTTTCGAGCCAAAATCCCAAAATATAGTCCCAAACATCAAAGCTATGAACATTGTGAATATGAGTCTCACTGCAGTATATGGGGGATTTCGCCAGTATGATAAACGTTGTTTCCAAAGGCAAGCCATGCATTGGATAAAGAAAGTCCGTGAGTATTGCGCAAGAAAGTACAAGTCTTTGGAACCCGGTGGAGGTATACTTAGTTCCTTAATTAATGCCTTGTTTCTCCTGAATATCACCATGCAATATTTTAGTAACGGTTGAAAAAAGTACAGATCAACAGTAACAATTTCTTTGAACTTGCAGTTATATGGATGTAGTGTGTGATTGATGGAATTTTAATATCATTACCTCCAATCTAAAAGTTTGAATTGTTCCTACCTATATAGTTCGGAGTTCTTGTATATTTCAGCAAAGTTTACCCCAAGGACTGCTTCTTGCGCCACTGAAGTTACCTCCAACATCCAAGTTGCAGGATTGTAACCATCTTTAATTTTTGAAATTCCATTCATTCCCTTCATGAAATATAAATGACCATTAGTATTCAATATATTAAGTGGGAACATGAAAAGAACATTTTCTCTATTTGTTGATTAGCCTGAGTCCTGACCTCAAAGTAATTGATCAAATGGAAACAATGCCGGCCTAAGGGCCCAACATATATTTCCTCACCTCCTCGTTTCAAAAGAAACAGCTGTAATACAATATAGAGATGCAATATTAGAACTTCAGGTTTCAATGCTCAAACTGAACTGTCAATTTTTTGAACTAACAAGAAGGACTCTGACCTCATCAAAAGCATCAAAGATATCAATGCTGGGCTGGTGGATGGTGCAGACCACAGTTCGTCCTGTGTCTACTGTATTCCTTACTGTTCTCATTACTATAGCAGCTGCCCTGGCATCAAGTCCAGAGGTGGGTTCATCCATGAATATTATAGATGGGTTTGCAACAAGTTCGACTGCAATTGTGAGCCTTTTATGCTGCTCAGTGGACAGACCATTTACTCCAGGCAATCCAACAAGGGATTCTTTTAAAGATGTCAGCTCTACAAGTTCCATAATTTCCTCAATGAACATCTATTACCATTTAGTCAGATAATCAATGACCTTGAATTTCCGAGGATGCACTATATTTACATAAATTATGATTTGTATAATAATGTTAAGAAGATAAAAGGAGAAAGGGTTGTAGCTTGAACGATCCAAGACTACACCCATAGACTATATATCTAAGCAATGTGGGACTACACAAGACTCATTATATATTCTAACAAAAAAGAGAAAGAAAATGAAACAAATCAGAGAAACTGTACCAATCTAGTTGAAGAGTTGACCTCAGAGGCCAGCCTGAGCCATGCAGAGTAAAGCAAAGACTCATAGACTGTAACATGGGGAGAATGGATATCAGTTTGCTCGCAGTATCCTGATATGCGAGCAAACGTTTCTTGTTTCTTTGGATACCCAGATATAGTGATGGACCCCTCAATATATCCGCCAGTTTTTCTTCCAGCCAACACATCCATTAGAGTTGTTTTGCCAGCTCCACTCACACCCATTAGTGCTGTAAGGACTCCTGGCCTAAAAGAACCACTCACACCCTTCAAAAGGGTAAGCCTATTGTCAAGAATGCCTTGTGCCTTCATTTCCTGCAAGCATAATAGAAAAAGAAGGGTACATATCCATTTCCAGGGAACTAGTAGAAATCTTTAACAAAAAGTATACAAAAGAACTGGCACTTTTTTTTCTAGACTATTAAAAAGGTTTACACGAAATACACTGAATCATGCCAGACTATTATGATATCCATAGGTTGTGATAAATTCTTATATTGCTCAGACATTATTCCCCCAAAAGCAGCACTTTTCACATCAGTGGTTACAGATTAAACTCCATTTCAAAGTGCCTTAAGGAAATCTCAAGAGAATGACAGTTTAGTACCTGTGGCATGTCTACAGCATATCTGATTTCATCAAAAGTAACAGAAAGGGGAACAAAAGGAAGGACCATCCCCCGCTTCCTGTTCTGATCACCTTCATTGATGTTGCCCACTCTTGCTGATATTCTGGATGACGTACTTCTTTGACTTTCATTCCCTGGATTGTCATTATAGTAATCATGTCATAGTCTGAATTTAAGAGGTAAAAAAGGTAAGCATAAATGTGTGAACTCATGACCCACCAGAAGTCCTATTTTCTCTTAGGGACAGTTCAGTGAACTCCCCACTTCTGTTAGCATTTTTCTCAGCCATAGCCTCTTTTGACATCACTGCCTGAGTTTTTCCAAATGCTGAAACAGATTAATCAATTGTCAGAACCCAGCATCAATTTAAAATTAAAAATGCATATACTTAGTACTTGGATACTTACGATCAAGATACTCTAAAGCCAAAGTGAAAAGGAAATTGAATACTATAATATATCCAATTGTAGCTGCAACTCCTAACCAATACCAATGTGCTTCAGGGTAAATACCACGTGACTTCAAGACCGTAACTCCTAGTGGTTCTGTTGAATTAGGAGGAACCTGCAATGCAAATATTTTCACAAACTTATCAGCTAGTTCTGATCGATATCATCTATGGTTTCATTTCTGAGGGTTTAATATTTATGCGTACATGTCTCCAACTCTTTCCAAGGAATTCGTTCACAGCTATAGCATTTTGTACATACATCAAAGGAGAAAACCAATAACCCCACAACCACCACTTCTGCACATCATCTGATGCCAAAGGATAAAGATTTATCAGTATTTATATTTTTATATCAAAGAACCACAAAAATATAGATCCAGTGGAACAAATTGCATCAAAACTTTACCTCGTGGTACTATAAATCCACCCAAAACCATAACTGCAAGTAAAGCAAAAGACCCAACTGTGTTTGCAACAATCATGTTCCTTCCTAATGCTCCCATCAATCTAAACAATCCAGATGCCATCTGATTGAGACATAGGAGTAAAATGTACTGTTTGAAGAATCTGCCATAAGGAATTACTATCAGATTACAGTGCCCAAAATCTGAAGCTACAATGTACATGTTATTGTTTTCCTTCTTTTTACCTTCCAATATTCGGGTCAAAGCCTATGACATAGTAAGTCATAATCACCCAAATGGCAACTTCTACTAAGGTGATAGGAATCTTAAGGATCCACGTGGGTAGGGAATATGCCCACGAAGGATAAAAGAGAAAGTCCCTTTGCTTGTAAAAGACAGGAAGTTTCATGATTGTCATGGCAAGCTCAGAGAATCCATTAAACATAATCATGACAATGATGAAGAACAAAGCACCCATATAAATCCCACCATCGGTTACTGTATCCCGGTGCATCTCAGTTCGTAGAAATAAAGTCATTGTTAGGAACGCCATTACAATCAGCTGAAAATGGAAATAACATAATGTTAGCAAATGCCATTCCAATTTAAAAGGATTTAGTAAACCTTCAATAGTACTTACTTGCATCATTTTGAAAATATACACAAAAGAATTCCTCTTCATAAGCAAAAGTTCTCTGGATACACAAGCTTTGAACAGTTCCTTCTTGCTAACACCATATTTCTTTTTAGTTAAAGCAGCAGGGTGGCCTTTGGATTTGTCAAATGGAGTAGCAAGCTCATCACCAAGTTTTCGACCAATTTGAAATGACTGAAATGCTTCAGTAAATTCCTTAGCTGTGACAAAGCTATAAGGCTCATCTTTATTTTCCCAGTACTGCTCTTGATCTTTTCTCGATGTTACCTATCACATTCATCAACAAAAAGGAAGATATAGTTGAGATCAGTCTCTTGTGAAGAATGAAAACAAGTGGTATTCTTTAAGTCAAATTTAGAATTACTTCTTGTAAGAAGTCAGCTACTCCCTTCCTCTCGGGACACTTGAAACCCATGAACTCAAAGAATTCGAGCACAATTTCACGTGGACCCTGATAGACAATTTGTCCATCTGAGAGGAGAATTATATCATCAAATAGCTCATAAGTTTCCGGTGCTGGCTGGAGAAGAGAGATAACAGCTGTTCCATTGAGAATGTGGATAGATTGTCTGAGTGAATTAACTATTTGGAATGTGGTCGAACTGTCCAAACCAGTGGATATCTCATCCATAAAAAGTGCTCTTGCT
Source organism: Quillaja saponaria (assembly GCA_029379385.1). Taxonomy (NCBI): domain Eukaryota; kingdom Viridiplantae; phylum Streptophyta; class Magnoliopsida; order Fabales; family Quillajaceae; genus Quillaja; species Quillaja saponaria. The sequence continues at coordinate 24,285,994 of CM055610.1, forward strand.
GGTCCAACCAGCATCTCACCTATAATTTATTGACCAGAAATTCAGATTTCAGAGAACCAATTTAAGTGCATTGTGTTCACAGTTTCCAATTTCAGAACCTTCGGCAAATAGAGTGATTTAAATTTAGATACATATTAGTTTATATTTACCAGTTGTTACCCTCTTTTTCTGTCCACCAGATATACCCCTAATCATTTCATCCCCCACCATGGTATCAGCACAGACTTCAAGTCCCAAAATCTGCAAGTTGTTGAAAGTGATAGCATAGTTCCTGAATTTTCTTCTTTTGTTTGTATGCATTATCTTACAAACTACATTGATATATGATCATAGTACCTTTATTATATAATCTGTAATCACACTGGTTTCCTGACCTTCAAGTGCCGCTGCCTGAAAATTTTGAGGTACCAAAACATTTTTAGACAGAACTTGCAGAAAATAAATTTGTGAAGTGGGAATTAAAACATAATTGGGTCTTCTAACATTTTTCCCAGTTGTTTCTCACCTTCATATAGATATCAATATCAGGATCTGGCTTAATATTACCCTCCTTCTCTCTCCTTGATAGTTCTGCCAGCATTTCTGCAAGTTATCCAAATTAAAGAAAATAACACTTTAACCAAAGGCATCCAGAATCCGTTTGACTCAGTTGAATATGCCATGGCATGGGGTCTTACTGACCATAATTTGTTCCAACTCCTTGACACCTTGCTGAGAAAGCCAATGTTTCTCTCACTGTCATTTCTCCTATGTGGAGGTCATGTTGACTAATATAAGCCGATGTTCTATGGGCTACAAACTCTTCCATTCCATGCCCATTGTAGGTAACTCTCCCAGACAACTGAACCTCAAGCAATTTTAGTCAATCATAAGGTTAAAGAAATCTTACATGATAGTAAGATGGAATAAAAAATTTCCATAATAAATGCTAAAACAAGAGAGCAGTTAATTTCCTTACTTTAAGATCTTTTCCAAGTTTTCCGGCCAGTGCCAACAGTAATGTGGTCTTTCCAGAGCTTGGGGGCCCTAAGAGCAACGTCATTCTGCAGAAGCCGGAACAACAAATTGAAAATGTAGACTTTGCGAAGAATCTTTGATGGAATTCATGTTAAGTTATTGACTGCTAACCTTTTAGGCTTGATGATGCCGCTAACATCTTGAAGAATTAAAAATGGTTTCTTTCTACTTGGAAGAATGTGAAGAAAGTTCAACAACTCCTTCAGGTACCAAAAAATAGAAGTATGTCTACAAGTAAGTTTCCTACTCATAAACAAGACTGTTTGGATAAGTTGTTAATCAGTTAATCATATTATTACCTCAAACATATTAATGGAGAAGTTGAACATTGTGGGTAACGCCCTGCCTCCTACATGGGCTTCTGCTTCAATGTTTAAATGCTCGAAACGGACTTCAATGGTAGGAATATCAAGCCCAACCCTGTGTTTAAAATTTGAAAACGTAGAACCAAGACAACAAAATAGTGAGTTTCATCAAACATGGCACAAGCATAATGTAAAAGGTCCATTTCATTTTAGAAGCTAAACATTTGAAATGGTTCCAAATGATGCATAAACATGGTCTTTGCTCTGAGTTTTGATCAGATATTCAAACTAAAGCGAATGTAATAATGCTTATTAGTAAATACACAACCTCACACAAAGGACGAGAAAAGAAATTTCTCTTTGAACACCCAGATACATATTCAAGAAAAAAATAAATTAAAAGGTGGGAGTTGAATATTTTTCTTCAAGCTTACCGATGAATGCGATCTTTTAGCTTCAACAAGAACCTCTCATTATCTTCTTCTGCAATTTTCACAAGCCTCTCCAACAAATTCTTCCTCTCAAGTAGTCCAAGTTTCTCTATATCAATCTCTCTGGGCTGACCTTCTTCAGTGAGTATACCCCTCCTAATACGTAAATAGGTGGGCAGCTTCTCAAGTGCAGCCCATTTCAGTGCTTCTTCGTCATCTTCCTCTCTCGAAGACCTGGAGAAAACTTCTCTGTTACTGTTTCTCCATATGCTAGAGCTGCCTATACGTGCACTACTTACTTTGAACATTTCACGACTTTCCATTTTCTACTGCTAGACTAGAGGTTTCGGTATAATGAAACAAAACCCAGAAAGTTTTCTTAGGCTTTCATGCAAAGGAAACTCAAAAGTTTTAGACTTTAGAGCATAAGAAGGACAATTCTGAAATGGGTTTTCTCTCCCTGACAGTGCCTGTTGTTCGATATAGAGACAGAGAAATGCGAAATGTCTTTGGCTTTCTCTGTTCCTTTGCGAGTTGGATCGCAGTATATATATATATATATATCTATATCTATATATGAAGAAGCTGTCCCACCTCGAAAGTAGAACTTAACTTTATTAACGTTAAATATTAATTGTTAAAAAAAATCGATTAGTTGAATTTGCCACACTTTATTTTCAAAACTAATAACAAATAATTGAAAAAAACAAACAAGTAAATATTTTTATGCAATAAGTCATATTTTCCTTTTTGAATTATCATTAAGCCCTGATATATTTTCAAATGACCAATAAGTCTTGTTTCTAATAATATCTTTTCAAATAAGGTTTGAAAATTTATATTTTTTATATTGTCATCTATTTTGAATTTTTAAATAATATGTTATATTATTTTTATTTTTTTAATATTGATATAACGTTTATAATAAAATTGGAAAGAAAAATATTTTACATAATATATGTAAATAATAAAAATAGACTTTTTTATATTTCGAAGTAAGTGTGTTCGAATTAATTTATGAGCATCTCGATCAGTCACTTATTTTGAATTAGGCTAAAGATTATGATTATTACGAGGATTTTATTCCTTACAACCTTCTCCAAGAAGATTTGGACAAAAAAGTCAATGAATGTTGCACACTTTCTTAATCACAAAGTTAAAAGGTTGGTATTTTTTTTCTTCTTCATAATGCAGTATCTATTAAAAAAATATTATATATGAATTTACAACATAAATTCAAGTATTCTAGAAGGAAAAAAAATAGACAAATGATAAATTTTCTTTATTTTTTGAGAAAAAAATAGGAAAGGAGATAATGAAAAAATCTTATTAATTTAAAAAAAAATATATTCTTCTACTAATTATTCTACTAGTTTTCTACACTTAAATCTAACTTTTAAAGAATTGGTCGACTTAGTGTTTTCAACCTTGAAATCAAAACAAGAAAGAAATAAGGGTTAAAGAAGTATAAAATATTTAATCTTATGACTTATTTTAAAAAATATGATTTTTTGTTTCTCTTGTAAAATTATAACATGACTTATTGGTTATCTCAACAAAAAAAGAAAAAGAAAAATGACTTATTCATACTTCTATATTTTGTTATACTTTTTTTTGTTTGCCTTTTTTTTCTTTTAGATTTATAATGTGTCCTGAAATTTTTCCAAAAATAAAAGTAAAATACTTCTTGAAACTGTAATTGACATCGTCTTATTACTTTATTTTTATCATTAATTTATGACCATGTATAAAATAACTGAGATGAGATAAGAATTATGTCACTCTCTTTAACACAATATCAAGATGAAGTACATTAGTTTCTACTAATTTATAAATGTAGTTAGCTTGGATACTTATTTTATTAATTGTTGTTACAAGTACTTTCCTATTTTGTGAGACAAGATCTTTTAAACAATACTTCCTTCAAAGTGATCATAAAAACATATAGCTTATATTACCACACTATGTTTTTCATATTTTAGACTAAACAACTCATTATCTTTTTTTTTTTGCATTTAGGTAATTATACCATTTATACATACTTAATTAATGGTAAAAAAATGAATTCTTGGAACCATAAACTTGTTTGTTAGAGTTCATTAATAGATAAGAATAATTTTTAAAATTATAAAATTTATTAAATAGTCAAAATATATATCACACAAAATAATTATATTTTTTATTAAAATAGTCCAACAACACGTGCATGCAACGAGCTGCAACTAGTTTTATGGTACATTGCTTTGGAAATTGGAAGAAAAATAGATTAAAATAACTCTTACAATGTCAAATAAAATAGTTTTAAAAAAAGCAATCAGATGCCGACTTCACATATATTAATAATAATTATCAACCAGAAATCCATAAAATAAACGAAGAAGATTTTCTGTACATGGAAAAATAACTCTTCAATTCTTTAATATTTTCTCTTCTTCTTCTTCTTTTTTTAACCTTTTTTTTTCTTTTCTTTTTTTATACATGTACATTGGTTTTATTATTCTAATACTACTTAATCATTTTCTAAGTAACATAAAATATATCCCCAAAATTTTGATATAAATTCATTATACATTATTATTATTTTATTTTTTTTGTTTCTCAAGAGTATCCCACATTCAAAAATATAATCTTGTTTGTAATTTGTGATTGTCCCTCCACACAAATGTTTTCTTACAGGCTCAGGCCGCTAACATTGTAAAGATTACTCAATTGATGAACTCGAGCATATCTTACCACTTGAACCATACATTATGAGTCATTATACATAAATATTGATTTGCTTCAAGTATTATTAGCAGAAAAAACTTGGTTTTAGTTTTCATGTATTGCTAAGTCTTTTGCCATATTTGAAAGAGTTGAAAGTTGCAGAACAAGTTAATTAAAAAGATAAAAACAAGTGAAAAGAAAAATAATATTCATTTAAAAAGTCTCATAAAATCAACATGTTGGACTCAACTATTAAAAATATATCGAATAGACTTAATGTACAAATTAAGAAAGATAAAAAAAAAAACAAAAAAAAAATAATAATAATATTCATGTAAAAATCTCATAAAATTTATATTTTAAACAAATCATTAAAAACATATCAAATAGGCGTGATGTAAAGTGTTTGAAGTGTACAGATAATTAAAACATTAATCCTCTTAAGATGTTTGAGTTTATGAAAGTGATATTATCATAGACTTCTTAAGAAATGCTAATTTTTGAAGTACATGCATGATCAAGACGGCCAATAATCCTCTGGCAGTCAACTAATTAATAAAAAGAGAAATGAATATATAATTAAATAGTTAGGTAATCATCATAAATATACAAATAACTTAAAAAAATTAAAATCAAGACAAAATAAACAAAAAATGAGAAAAACAAATGGTCAACTGTGACCACTCAAGTTTTAGCTGAAGAGGGTACAAAGGTATGTACAATCAACTATCCAGATTCGCCAAAAAATCGCAGGAAGAATTTTCCTTCTACATTCAATGCATCTTTCCATGTGATATTATTATTTACTTGGAAATTAATCATTTTATTAGTACTATATATTCTTAATAAATGGTTCATATCAAATTGGCTCAATCTTTCTCAATCGTTAAATCAATGATGACCGGTAAGTAAGTAAAAATAAATTTTTTTTATTTATGTAAAAAAAAAAAAAAAAGTCAGACTCATTTAATTACACAAAAAATATAGGTCATAGTATATATATATAATTATATAAATAAAGATTTTCGTACTAAAAATTCTTACTTTTTAAACTAAAATGTAAAGCTTCTTCTAGAAGACATGTACATATATATGATTCTAAGATATTAGTTGTTTAAGAAATAAAAAGGCTAAAATGAAATGCCAACTATTAGGTATGCCCCAAAACCCAACATCATATTAGTTGTTTGGATCTAGTATCGAAGAACCCATGTGTACTAAAATCCCAAAGGATCCGAATAGAAGATCCGTCGGTCCATAGTCAAATACTTGTTTATAAAATTTTGATTATATATTTTTTATTTTTATATTAAATTTCTTAATTTAGTATTGCTTGGAGTACATGCATCTAAATGGGGCTGGGATTTCGTCTTCAACCTCATTATTTGATGCCTACACAGTTTTGGAATCTTTACTTTTCTTACGAGTATATGGGCAACATGTCATTTAACGATCACAATTAAGTAAGCATTAGCTTATTTTGTCATTATAGGCCATGGATGACTATCGTCCTAAATGTACGGTATAAATTAATTGATGCCAAAACATTGATTTGATAATATAGTCAAATTTATAAAGGTCATGTTTGATTAAGTTATGTATATAAATATTTTTTAAGTTGAGCTGTTTAAAAAATATTATATAAAAAATTAAAAAGAGTGTTTCAATTAATTAACCTAAAAATGTTGCGAGATAAAAAAATTTATTTTATTTTATTGTTTAAAAATAAATATTGAGTATCAAAATATTATTGTAATATTTATCTAAATAAAATAACTATTAAATTTATTTAAACTTCTCTTGTTTTCCATTTTGAAAAACTTATTTTTCTAACTTCAACTTTTAGGACTCTAAACTTTTAAAAATATTTTTTCATAAAACTTAAAAATAAAATTTATATTACTAAACAACTTTGTAGAAAAACCTAAACTTAAAAACTTTTTTAAAAGTTAAACCAAATAAGGAATAGTTTATGACCCAAATTCTAGGTGTTAGTATTTTATTTTATTTTAAAATGGCTACTAGTAAATTTCAAATTTGGAGAGATACGACAAAGTTTGAAAGTTAATGTATTTTAACAAATATTTTAACTTTAACAACAAAAAATTGCACATTAGTAACATCAAAGTTTGTAAAATATGAACATGTTATAAGTTGCTATATTACCGTTGTCTCTGATCTTCCTTCCTGCTCCAGGTAAAATTCTATTCTCCTTTCGATTGTTGCGTAGTTTGACTCAATATGATTTATCAGGGTTGAGTCTTCGGAGCATAGGGAGGTAAGCGTAGGCTATAATCTGGCCTATGTAGTTCCTTTTTTCTCTTTATAGTACGGTCATAATATCTAACTATGCAAATGTCATGGTAGGAGTAGAGGTTACAGACCCTATTGGTTGAATTAATTCTTTTTTGTACAGAGCTCATCTCGGTACTAAGGGTGGGTTGACAACCCACAACAAAAGACAGTTTACCTAATAAGACATATAGTTTGAATCCTACTTAGACGTCCCTTCGATGTGGCGACATGGGACCAAAAAAAAAAGGAATTATGTCAATTTATTCTGACCTAAAATATTAAGTTTGTAAACTTAGTTTTACTTCATAGTTGAAAAACGGAAAAAATCCTGTTAAGTTAACTTAAATATATTTTTATTAATGATCATATAAAAAAAATTTAGACTTATTATTTGTGTCTGTCTTTATTATTTATTCCCTAACAGAGACAATTAATCATAGTCATCTTCTAGATATAAAATTTTTATTTTCAATGATTAAAAAGTTGGTTGAAGCTGAAGATGCTTATTTTAGTCCCTTGGTTTCAGCATATCCTATGACACATTCGTATTATTATTATTTTTGGTCATAATGACACATTTGTATTTGACATTCTGTATTGATTCCGTAGTCTGAGATACTAATGGCGATTAATTAAAATTGACACCAATAAATTTTATGTACAAAAATCATCTTTCACATACAAGAAGAATCATGTGAAATTTAGTCTCATTTATACTTAATATGAAAAAAATTTCGTATATGGAATAATTTATCTAGTACAAATAGAATATTACTTGCTATTTTATAAAAATATAATAAATCTGATAAAAAAAAGTTCAATACCTAAGCTTTTGTAGTCCAACGGTTAGGATAATTGCCTTCCAAGCAATAGACCCGGGTTCGACTCCCGGAAGACGCATTTCTACTGTTTTCTCATCACAATTTCCCAAATCACGTAACACTGTATATTATATTTTTTGATATGTTCAGACACTGGTTTAAATAGAAAATCACCTATTATCTTAACATGTGGACTTTTTGATATGTTCAGACACTAGTTTAAATAAAAAATCACCTATTATCTTTACGTGTGGATCTTGTGGTTGACTTTTACAGGTTGGTAACTTGGAACTTCCATTTTAAAGATTGGGCAGGGGGGACACAAATCAACTTTGGAAACATGAGTTGATGATAATGAAATAAATTATGAGATACTATTCCAGTCTCAATCACTTCAAAATTTAAAAATATTTTATTTTTTCAGTGGCACTTATTCAATGCTATATATATCATATAAATAAAAACATCAAAAACAAGTTTGCTGACTTTGTCTTCATCGTGCCAGATCTAAAGGACTATACTTCAAATAATAACAAGCTTAGTTGCTTTATAACAAAGCATACTTCTTATTCACATTTCCTCATCAAAATAGTGGGAGAGTAGTTTGAAATAAGATCATCTTCACAAAGTTTAACTGCCTCATCCTCTCTAAGAGTAACCATAACCACCCGGCTCAATGGACCTTCCACAGTTGGTGCTGGGAAAATCACAACATGCCCTTCTCCTAACACTGGTTCAATATAGTAAGAAGCACGAATTGGTGTAAATTCATTTTCAAACATTGTTAAATACGGATTTATTTCTTCTAAGTTAGCACAAATTAGATCATAGCCGTGCATTATTGAAGGGGAATTACTATCAGTACTTTCTAACCATTCGATTAGATCCATTATTCCTTCAACATCCATTTTATCCACCACTTCTTTTATAGCAGTAGCAGCTTCTGACAAATTATGTTCTCCAAAATTAACTGCATGAACCTTGTTATACACCATGCAATTTCCAAAGAATCCACTATCTAGGCCCAACACTTTTCTCATATCCAAACATATGGACATGTTCACAAGTCCATTTCTAATACCCTTTATTTTACTCAGGCTGACCCAAAAGAGTCCCGCTAGAGCCTCGAAAGGTGTCGGTAGGGGCATATTAGACATTACGGTTTGGGCCTTGGTCATTTCCATGCAGGCCCGAACCATTTGATCTGAAAAAGTCAGAGTAATGGTTGTGTATCTTGAATCCATAACCGGTATGGACTTTTCAAATGATGATCTATAATGATCAATTAAGGCCGTGTATGGCTGGTGGTTGGGCTTTATGTTTCCGGGTCTTCGTGGAGGCAATGGGTGGAAAAAAGGCGGTGCAATCATTTTCTGGCCCAATGTTATGTTAGCCCAGGCCCTGATGAACAATGTTGCACAAATGGGATCAGCAAGGATATGAATGCAGCTTAAGCCAACGGCTAATCCACCTTCTTCAAATTCAGTTACCTGAAATGAAAAAAAAATTAAAAATTAAATATTAAATAAGGTCCACTTGATAAAGCAACAAAAGAAGAAGAAGAAGAATTTGATCCATGCCATATTCATCACCTGGACATTAAATGGGGACCAAAAATATTGCTTGTGGTACATTTCCTCCCAATGCACAAGTTTGAGTTCCTTTTCCCTATTCACATTCCTTAACCAATCTTCCACACTTCCTTTAGCTCTTGCCTCTACCATTCTAACACCGGCATCATTACACTTAACCATCCAATTTCCTTTCTCGTCTCTTATTAATCGGCCAGACATTATTGGAAAATAAGTAAGCAATTCTGCTAGAGACTCTCTTAATTTCTTAGTAATTTTTTCAACCTCTCCGGATGATTGAAAATAGTATACCATTCTTGTGTGGTTCTTCTCCATGTGACGTTGAAGAACAGATAAAGAATGATATTTTCCTGGTTGGACTGGCTTTGTGCTGACCACAGTTCGCTTGCAAATATAAGTGACCTCAGCCATTTTTGAGAAGCTAAGCTAGTGTAGTGATTTATTGACTATTGTACGTACTTTTTGGACCTGTTGGTAGCTAGCTTTACATGTAATTTATAATGAGAGAAATGTATAATGCATGGGGTTGAGATAAACGACCTTGTATCACGGTACCAGAAAAACAACCTTTCATACTTCAAGGAATCGCATTTTCATGACCCTGCCAATGAGTATTACATTGCGTCCACCACATTTGTTCCTCTTAAAACGACATGCCGTTCAGAAATACCGAAAAGCCCTTTCGTTTTATCTTCCCTTTGAACGACGACTTTCACACACTAAAACGACCTGATATCCCTCAAATTCGTGATCTCCTCTCCTCTGTTAATTATCAGATCAAACGAATCGCGAATCAGAAACAGAACCAGAAGGAGAACCAAACGAACAATGTCGAGGGCTATAGTGGTGGGAAGTGCGAGCTCCTGGGCTCGCGCCCTCGTTAAGATCTCTCCGTATACGTTCTCGGCGGTTGGCATCGCCGTCGCTATCGGAGTCTCCGTTCTCGGCGCCGCCTGGTAACCTGTTATCGCTGATTGTAATTTTTATTTCTACTATTTTTTCGTTTTTGATTTTTAAATTTTTATTCCAGTAATGAAATCTGAAACAACGTCTACGGATTTGTGGTATGTGTTTGTTAAGGGGGATTTATATAACTGGAAGTAGTTTGATCGGTGCTGCAATCAAGGCTCCTCGAATTACTTCGAAGAATCTAATCAGGTAGTAAGCCCGAGTATGCCTAATATTTCTTATTTTTATTTTTATGTTTCAAAAAATTTTCCTGATTAATTTATTTATTCTGCTCTTAATTGTCAGTTTGTGATGTTAACCGATTTTCAGTTGGAATTTTTCTTTTTAATTTAAACTAATTTTGGTATGCTTAATCTCTTCATAATAGCGGATGATGATGCTAAGGATATTACAATTGATGGCTGTTACTAGTTGTATAAATGCAAGATTAGAGGTTTTTCTCCATCTGTTTTAACATCAATTCTACAATAGTTTAGTCTGTTTTATTGAATCTAGAAACAGTTAGAAAAGAAATATAGAGGGTAATTTAGATTTTTGAAGGTATCCTACAAGTGATGCAAAAAGAGAAGGAACAATAAAGCACGCTCATTAGGTGCATTTCTCTGGTGGAGAATGTTTTAGAAGGAGAGAAAAGGATGGAATAAAATTTATTTTGGTTTCGAGGAATCATTTTAGAAGTGATTTCTGTTTACTGAATTTTACTAAATCTTACATCATGTCATATTACTTGCTTTCGATGCTAGTATTCAGTGCTATGGTGACTGACAGTTTTAATAATAGTGAAAAAAAATAAAATTGATGCCTGCAATTCCTGGGGCATTAATTTCTCCTTTTCGGGATGTGTCATTTACCATTCTGTATTCTCCTTAATGTGCCGGGCATCCCTTTGGGGGGTGGGGTGGGGTGGGGGAGGGGATGGATTGGTTTAGATAAATGGGTACAAGCTTGTGGACTCAAGGAAGCACTGGTGCTTATTTTACTAAGAAAATTAAGAAGATGGATATGTTATGACTGGATTGACTGTGTTTTCTGTTTCACATAAGTGTCACGATGCACTTATATATAAAATGACGGGTGGTTCTGTGGGGTTGAGCTTACATCTTGCCATCCTGCCAGCCAATATGCAATTAGACACACACAAACGCACACATTCGTGCAAGTGCTTTGGAGGTTGATGCGGCTAGAGTATCTGGTAATCTTTACAAGAATCAATGTTGGTGATAAGTCTCAGTAAATATGAATGCTTTTCATAGGATACAGATGGGTTTATGAAAATTTAGCTTGATTAACAATTTAGCTTTCAATAAGAATAGTTTGGAGGAGTTTCTAGCATTATGTTTGCAACATGGTGAATGCTGAATATGAAGGACATATATCGAAATCAACAACAAATTGTTGAGGGAGAGTCTTTGCTTTTTTGTCTGTTTTCCTGGCACCTTCACCCCTCCTCTCAACAACCAGTTGGACTACCATATACTATAATGAAAAGCTTCGTTAAAATGTGGTTTTGCTGGTTCAAAAGTATTGAAATTAAAGGTAAGCTTTAGTTGTGGAAAACTAATTCCATGCATATTTAGAACTTTGTAACTGAGCAATCTGTGAATTATTTTCTTAAAAACTCTCTGTCTATAAATTATGATGCTTTGAAGTTTTAATATCTATGAATAAAATTTCTTTGGTTCTGCTAACAACCATGTTTCCAATGCTTGTGATACGTCAGTGTAATCTTTTGTGAAGCTGTTGCCATATATGGAGTTATTGTGGCTATTATTCTACAAACAAAATTAGAGAGTGTTCCAGCATCACAAATATATGAACCCGAGTCTCTTAGAGCAGGATATGCAATCTTCGCCTCAGGAATTATCGTGGGTTTTGCAAATCTAGTCTGCGGGTGTGCATTTTTGGCCCTTATTGTCATTATCTCTTAGAAGTGAGAACCCCTCCCTTACTTTTGGTTTGGTGACAGGTTGTGTGTGGGAATAATTGGAAGCAGCTGTGCATTATCTGATGCTCAAAACTCCTCCCTTTTCGTGAAAATTCTTGTGATTGAGATCTTTGGTAGTGCACTCGGGCTATTTGGAGTAATTGTGGGAATTATTATGTCCGCTCAGGCAACATGGCCTTCTAAAGCGGTTTAATTCGTGGTCTCATCAGAAATTTATTAAATGCAATCGTGATGAAGTGCAATATGTTTTCTGCGCCACAATCAATTTCTGTATGTTTTTCTGTTAACCGTTATTGCTAGGAATGCAAAATCATATTAGATACATTATGCTTTATTGTTCTCCAAAGAAAATGAGGTTGATAGAAGGGTAAGTGTATCAGTATGTTGTCCTGTCCTGTTGGTAGATTTTGAAATTGTTGGAGGACCACAACGGAAGTATCAATTCATCTGTCAATAAAATGTTACTGTTTGGTCTTGGGCTTTCTTGAGTTTCTGTTTTCTGCTAGTAAAATAGCCAGATGCAAGCATTACCATTTTACACTTTGATTACATGTTGATGCATACCTCTTGCTCAACTCAGTTGTAATTTGTGCAATTTAATATTTTATGTTGATAATTTCATTAAAATTTACAACTACATTTAGTCAAGAGTGTATGACACACCTCTCCAAGAGGTAAGAAGAGAAAAAATGCAATCAATCAAAGGGTTATCTCTATGGCACACTAATTTTTTATTTTTTATTAAAAAGAAGTTGCATTGGATTGGTGAACTTGTGTATATTATATAATCATAATTTCAAATTAGTTGAGGTTGGAATTTAACTGACTAATTTTTAAGTTGCATTGGATTTGATGGACGTCAATATTATTTTTCGTTAGTTTTCATTTTCTGAAAAAATAACTGCCTCGTGTTGTGTCACATTGCTTTGGTGAAGGTCCATAGAAGGATGGAGCTGCAGCTCCGATCCTAGTACTGGGCTAAACTAGGGCCGGACTGGTTAAAATCAAAGCCCACCCAGGCCCAAAAAAAATTTTCGCCGTCACCAAGGAAAACCCAACTGAACCAACTAGAAAATTACTGTATTTAGGAAAAAGGAAAAAAGCTGGGACAATCCCCATTCCAATTCGCAGATAATAGAAATACGTTCTCTCCGAATCTCAGACAGCCTCCTCCTCGTAAAGTATAATCGCAGTTCTGTTCTGCAATGGGGGCTGGCCGAGAAGTCTCAATCTCGCTTGATGGGGTAAGGGACAAGAACTTGATGCAGCTGAAGAAGCTTAATGTAGCACTTTTTCCTGTTCGTTACAATGAGAAATACTACGCCGATGCCCTCGCTTCAGGCGAATTTACTAAGCTAGGTATGTGCTTCGGGATACCGCTTCTGGGTTGTCTCGTTTGTCCTTGTATCGGTTTCCTGGGGTTTTTTTAGCTTATTAAGAGGTCACAGCAATAGTTTCTATGCCAACGCCCGAAATTTGATCACGGGGTTTTCTGATTTTGTTTGATCTTTGATGGGTTTTCTTTCTTTTAGCTTGTTGAATTTTCTATCCTTGTTAGTGGTGGAACTTGGCCTCTTGTTGAGCCATTCATATTCTATACGTGCGAATGTTCTTCCTGTAGTTTGGTTTATGAGAAAAAAGAAATGGTGTTTTTGGGTTCTAGTAAAGATTTAGGTTTTGATTTAGTGCATCTATTTTGTGGGCTAATTCTGGATGCATTTTGAAGAAAATGCTTTGAGAAAAAAGAAAAGAAAAAAAGTATTGTGGAAAACTATCGCTAGAGTACCTGCTCCGTGTTTAGTAGGGAAGTTTCCTATGAGTGATGTGGTCACAAGGAGAATTAAGAAAAATGTAAAACCCGCATAGTTTGATGTGTTTGCATAATCGGTAGTTTCTTCTACTTACTTGAAGCTGACCCATGAACTATAATGTAAGGTTTTCGTTGTTGCATTAGTAATTGGTAGGTTCAGTATTCTTTTTTAAGTTCTGTTTCTATTGGGAAATGCCTGAGTTTTGGGCTTAAATAGCCTCCCCATTTTCATTGTTGATATTAGTAGAGTAGAATGTGTTCCAGTATGTAACCAATATTTTAATTTGTCTATTTAAAAAAAAATATTGAGTTGGACTATCTAAGAAACTCGAACAATTGCTTCCTTTGAACTGTTGATAAAGTTCCTCTGAGACTAGAGTTGAGAGAATGTAAGATAGGTTCTTGTATGACTGTGTGTTTTTGTCAGGGTTTAGTGTATCCATGGATAGATGGGGGAACACTTTGTAAGGTTGAGGTATAGGTATTTGGTAGTATCAGATGAACAAACACGGCTTTAGTCTGATAGGATTAGAGGAAAAGAATATTTTATAAATTTTGGGCCTTAATGCGTGGTGTTTCACTGATAATGTGGTGTTTCACTGATAATGTGGTGTTTCACTGATAATTAATCCAAATCCAGTTTGATTTTTTCTTTTATAATCATTCTTAATATTTATATGCATTAGATTTTATGTTAATTAAACATGCATTTGCATTGTTCTTGACTTCTTTTGATAATTCAATATATTGTTTTATTACCAAGTCACATACAGATTCCCTGTTGGTTAGAATCAATGATCTCACTGATCTCAACCTCCATCCTCATTCTCAAAGTGGTGTGGCTAGTAGGTTGTCATTGGTGATTAGACCCAAATTTGTTAGGTGTAACGTAAAATACATCCCTATACTTGTGATTATCCATTAAAATACCTTTTCCAACATTCATCTTCTCAACTGATGTTTTCAAATTATGTTGAACACCACTGGTCTTTTCTTGTTCTTCAATGCTGTCAACTAAATTACATCACTTGTTTTTGTTGGCTGTACTGCCTATTAGGACGACATACTGTATCTGTAATGTAAACCTGAAGGAAGACTGCCAATTTGTTCCTAAGTTTTCATTAGAGAATTTCTGTATAAAGTGAATATTAACTATTTCCGAAATGATTTAATGTATTTGAATGCCCTTCAATGATATCTAGGATAAAAAAAAAACCCCACATAATAGCATTATTTTTCAATATTTAAATCTGCTAGAACTCCTGAATATACAAACATAAGCTTACTTCTATGTATGGTGGATAGAAATCTACACAGAACCAAATGTCTCTCTGAAGCTCTGGCATGCTTAATCTGCGAGTTTATGTACGTATGAGTTGCACACAACTTATATGTTATGAGCTGAGTCATATTGGTTACTTATAATTGGTGCCAATATATTTGCCATCACTTATTAATGTGACATGTATATCTGTGCTTCAAGAAAAATTCTCCAAAATCAGCTGTGCTTTGGAATTGAGCTACCCAAGCAGACCAGCCCTTCCCGAGAAGAGTCAAAATCGAAGGAGTTTCAGTGAGCAAGAATAAGATTAATGTTTTGTGAAACATACTATTTACAAATATATTGAAGAAAGAATCAAATATTCAGTGATCAAATCATTCACTCCATCATAGTCTGATATATCTTTTGAAGAACTGATTAATCGGACTAGAATTATGCCTGAAATGCATGTTTTACTTTTTATTTATGGCCATTAACTGGGCTTTCAAAGGCAAAATCTATGGTTTCTCTTATCTACATGCAGATGTGGATGAGACACAAGTCTACAATGTATAGCCGTGTGTCCTTATGTTATGATATTGGTGATTTCCTGTTCCTGATATACCCTTTATTCATACCAAAGCCTATCTTCCTATTCCTCCACGATAGCTAATTAGGTTGTACTAAAACTTATAAATTTCACTTCTCTTTCAGCTTACTACAGTGACATCTGTGTTGGTGGAATTGCATGCCGCCTTGAGAAGAAGGAAGGTGGTGCGGTCTGTGTTTACATCATGACATTGGGTGTTTTAGCACCTTATCGTGGGCTTGGAATTGGTGAGCCAGCAGTTCATATTGTTTGCTATATAGTCAGAGTTCATGTAATATAATTTTATTAGATGTTAAGAGGTATTGTCATAATCCTGAAACCCATGCCACAACATTTCTCTGTAAGTTGTTTATCCAAGTTGTTATTGATTGAGAAATATATTAGATAAATGATGGTTTTATGGTTTAGTTCTGTGATTTGTGCAGGAACGAGACTGTTGAACCATGTGCTTGATCTATGCTCCAAGCAGAACATTTCTGAAGTTTACTTGCACGTTCAGACAAACAACGAAGAGGCCATTAGCTTTTATAAGAAGTTTGGGTTTGAAATTACAGAAACCATTCAGAACTACTACACAAACATCACCCCTCCAGATTGCTATGTTCTTTCCAAGCAGATCAGTCCAACTCAGATGAAGAAATAATATTATTTTAGAGGTAGTTGTTATAGTGGGGATTCGTTGGTAGATTTGTTGCATTACTTGTTGGACTTATCATTGCATCTATTACATTGGAGTTCAAGAATCTCAATTGAGGCTCTGAACAGGCTTAAAACATGCATCTGTATGTTAAAATATTTGAGTCAAGGATCTATCTATATTCATGTTAAGTTTTTGTTTTGTTTTTTGTCAGAAATTTTGTATTTGTTGGTATAAGATAAGAGTTTCCAGATTCTTAATGTGTGCTGTGACCAATTATTGCCGGGCATTGAACGTGATTGCTTATTCATAATCCAATTGTTACATATTTTATAATATATATATATATATATATATTTTTATATTTATCTATATGTACGTGTCCTGTAAGCCTGCTATATTGGTGTCACATGAGGAGGACGTGCATGTGTCCAGGAAAGATAGCATGTGGCAATGTATATGCTACGTTTTTTGATCATGCCATGTGAGAACATAATAGTAAAGACACTAATATTGACAGCCAAATAGAGATTAGTAAAACTAGAGTTAGGTTTGCATGTTACCCTCTTGCTCACATGAACTGTTTCATCGAACACACCTCAAACAGAGAGCCAACTCATTATGAGGCATGGACCAATTCACAAACCCTCATTCATATATCTTAGTCTTTAACGATGAGTTCTCTTTCCAGTGTTGGTTCCTCTCATGAAAAAAGAAAGCAAAGGATCTGTTGTTAGGCAGCACCTAATTTATTTCTGTTCTCTAAAATGAGAATAAAGCATAGTTTGAAAGTTTATTAGAAATTATGGGTTTTGTCTTATATATTTCTATTCACATCCATCATATATGAAATTATGAATATAAGAATTATAAAGTTATAACTATGTTTCACTTTTTAGGAATTGAGATCATGTGAAAATTTGTTGTCTAACTAATATATCAGATGGGGATTGTCATGTTATGGTCGCGAGAATTCGGATGGGCCCACACGAAGATCGTTCTCCGTTTATATGGACTGTTGTGTTGTTTAAGAGTTGCTGGGATACTGAATCCTTTATCGTCCCCGCATACATAAATGAAATCGAAGACAGAGACATTATTGTTGTTGTTTGTTGGGTGTATTGTCCACGTTATCCTAGTAATAAATGCCCTGTATTTTCTGTTTGCACTTGCCAGCCATCTACATTGTTGTCTTTATCTCAGCTTTCATATGCACATCCAATATACATAAATTTGAGTACAAGATTTTTATGAAATAAACCCAATTCTGAATAATTGTTGAAACTTCTTGGAACAAACAATGAATTGTGAGAAGTAGCTAGGAGTAATGACAAATTACACATCTCAATTTTGTTTGAAATTCATATTATAAGATTATGCTGTGTTTCTTCAGGTTGAGTTGAACCAAGTTTCAAATTTGAAAATCAAAAATGTTTGTGTCGCTAATATATTTTGCTAGAATTATAGTGGTTGGTTTTACACTGACATTATTTACGTGAATTTGGTAAAGCCACAGCAAACTCATTAAGACATTAATTCAATCACAACTTTAATTACGAGATTTATATTGAATATGCTAATCATTAAAGTTTAATTGTCTTAATAATATGATTTTGCATAATTACCTAGTTCACAATTCTGGTTTTTCCTTGACTAAAACTTTCATTAAAAACATAATAAATTTTAACATCAATAATTTATTTTTGACCGAATTATAAATATAAAATAGTCAATGACAAGTCTAAGCAATCAGAACATATTATCACTAAAAAATTTTAAAAATAATCTGTGGACCTTAATGGTTAATAAAGCTTCTACACGGATCTTTTTGATATATCCCCCAATTATTCTTTAGTTTCTTAACCCAGTTACACAGGGCTTCTTCACTGTTTCACTGTTCACACTTTACACGGGACTGGTGCATACAATTTGAAAATCATACTTTCCTCCGCTCCCTTCCACCTTCATCTCTCTCTCTGTTGATTTTTCAGGTCAGAAAACGACTTTTGCTTAGATTCACCATTTTAATTTTTAAGGTCAGTCTCCAATTTTGGTCTCACTCAAATTCAATTTCCTCCGGGTCTTTGCAATGATTGAATGATCTCTTTCTCTCTCTAAAAAAAAAAGGCCCTTTCCATCCATTAAAAGATGTTACTTATACAAGACTCAAATATTATTTTGTACTAATGATGGGTCATTCATTTTTGCAGGGCTGTTTAGGTTTTTTGAGCTGTATTGTATGATTCTCTATCGTGAAACGTACTCATCTGCATCTGCATTGTGATTCATCAAACACTATTCTGAAAAAAAAATCAAAAAAAATCCCTTCTTTCCTGAAGCTCTGGACCTCATCCATATCCAAAATCCTTAAATTTTCCCGGAAAGCCTGGGAAAATCCAATCAAAGGAAGAACCAGTGCCTGGACAATGTGTTTCCTGTAATTTGCATTGTATAGGGAAAAGCTTTCATACCCTTTCTCCTACTGTTCCATCTATATCAGCTGGGATTTTGTAGTTTTGCCATATTTACTTTGTTGCTCTCCGACTCATCTCTTCCAGACCCTTTTTCATACCAAAATGTCAGAATCAAATCCCAAAACACCGTTGATCCAATCATCCTTTTCTTCTTCCTCACAAAAGCTTCCAGATTTCAAACAATCTGTGAAATTGAAATACGTGAAATTGGGTTACCATTACCTCATCACCCATGGAATGTTCCTGTTCTTATCTCCTCTGGTTGTTCTAATAGCTGCTCAAGTCTCTACTTTTTCACTCCAAGATCTCCAAGATCTTTGGGACCATCTTCGCTATAATCTCATATCTGTGATTCTTTGTTCAACTCTGCTTGTATTCTTACTGACCCTTTATTTCGTTACTCGTCCTCGCCCAGTTTACCTTGTCGATTTCTCATGTTACAAACCAGAGGATGCCCGGAAATGCACGAGGCAGACTTTCATGGATCGGTCCGTTTCAGCTGGAACATTCACTGAGGAAAACCTTGGGTTTCAGAGGAAAATTATTGAAAGATCAGGGCTTGGTGAGTCAACCTATCTCCCTGAAGCTGTTATAAGAGTTCCTGCAAACCCATCAATGGCGGAGGCCAGGAAAGAAGCTGAGTTGGTAATGTTTGGTGCCCTTGATAAACTCTTTGAGAAAACTGGTTTGAAGCCTAAAGACATTGGGATTTTGATTGTGAATTGTAGTTTGTTTAACCCAACACCATCTCTATCTGCTATGGTTGTTAATCGTTACAAGCTTCGTGGGAATATTATTAGTTATAACCTAGGTGGAATGGGTTGTAGTGCTGGTTTAATTTCCATTGATCTAGCTAAAGATCTTCTTCGGGTCCATCCCAATTCTTATGCTTTGGTCATTAGCATGGAAAACATCACCTTGAATTGGTATTTTGGGAATGATAGATCAATGCTTGTTTCCAATTGCTTGTTTAGAATGGGAGGGGCTGCAATTTTGCTTTCGAACAAGAGATCTGATAGACATAGATCCAAGTATCAGTTGGTTCATACTGTTAGAACCCACAAAGGTGCTGACGATAAGTGCTTCTCTTGTGTTACACAAAAAGAGGATTCCACAGGAATGATTGGTGTTTCTTTGTCAAAGGATCTGATGGCAGTTGCTGGAGATGCTTTGAAGACTAATATCACTACCTTGGGTCCGCTTGTGTTGCCAATGTCTGAACAGTTGCTATTCTTTGCTACTTTGGTGGGTAGAAATTTTTTGAAGATGAAGGTGAAGCCTTATATCCCCGATTTCAAGTTGGCCTTTGAGCATTTCTGTATTCATGCTGGAGGAAGAGCTGTTCTAGATGAATTGGAGAAGAATTTGCAACTTTCAGATTGGCATATGGAACCCTCAAGGATGACACTTAACCGATTTGGCAACACTTCAAGCAGCTCACTTTGGTATGAATTGGCTTATGCAGAAGCTAAAGGGAGAATGAAGAAGGGTGATAGAACATGGCAAATTGCGTTTGGATCTGGGTTCAAGTGCAACAGTGCAATTTGGAAGGCCCTACGGAATGTGAATCCTGCAAAGGGAGAGGACCCATGGATGGATGAGATCCATCTGTTCCCTGTCGATGTTCCCAAAGTCTCTTTCATCTAGATCAGGTGGTAGTTAACTAGTCTCTTAGCGATATTAGTGCTTTGATGTGTGTAGTTCTGGGTCTAAAAGATAGTTAAATAAAAGATGGTTAAAATGGTGGAAAATCCGATCATCTTTGTTTTATGAGATTAGGAGTGAACCGTTGCCCTTTGGTAGAGCACAAGGGGAAGTGTTTAGAATTCACACTTAAGGGTTGTTAACCTACCTGTATTTTTGTTTATGTTCGTCTTGAGCATTCCTTCTCAAATCTCCATTTATCTTAAACATCTTGAACAACTAGAACTCATGCCATTTGAGCCATGTCTCTGCAAATTAGTTGCATCTACATAAAGGACAGTACGAATGATTTCAATCATTCACTTCACAGCTGCAAAAGGAAATTGTCGAAAAGAGAACATGACCACTAACATAGGGATGAGAAAATGAACCGATAATCTAGATATAAACTGATCCACATAGCAATGCCATTGGGCAAGAGAAAAAGTGGCCCTAACTAAGACCTAAAACAAATATGAAATTAGTGAGCTAGCTTCTGCACTTCCAAACCAACTACAGACGAATTAAGACACAAGCAGAAGAAACAGTTCCAATTCATTTGCCAAGGTTGAGATAAACACAATGAGACTTCATTCCTTGGTAGACTTGTTAATAAGAGATTTGTGGATGTGAGGGATAACACCGCCACCAGCTATAGTTCCTTTAATAAGAGTGTCCAGTTCTTCATCACCACGTATAGCAAGCTGCAGATGCCTAGGAGCAATGCGCTTCACTTTCAGATCCTTGCTAGCGTTGCCTGCTAGCTCTAATACCTCTGCAGTTAGGTACTCCAAGATAGCTGCAGAATACACTGCAGCTGTTGCACCAACTCTTCCATTGGCAGCTACCCTTGACTTCAGAAGACGGTGAATTCTTCCAACAGGAAACTGCACAAATATATCACAATAACAGCATCAGTGGACCAGGAGCACAAAATTATGGAAAGTATCTAAAAAGATTAAGAGGCAAAAAAACAACCAGCAGTCCGGAGAGGAAAAATAATCAGAAATGAAGATAAATCTCAACAACATTTTACAAACCCATAATCTAGAAGGAAAAAAAAAATGCTGATAAATTTCAATGAGCGTCACCAATCAACTACTTGCCACATTCATAATCCTCTCAAAAAACCACTCGATATATTGTCTCAACATATTCACCCCAGTATCTTGTGAACACAATAAAGATAAAAACTAATGCTACTGAATGACATATATATGGCAACATTAAATAGCATAATTGTGAGGGAAATTCAACTAAATATACAGTAATGCTATTCTGCCAGCTAGTGACTCAGTTATAGCATGGCAAATGAAAAAAGAGGATGTAACCATTACCCAACGGTTAACCGGAGACAGACTACATCAACAAAGTGTGTACAAATAGAATCCTGAATTTTTATTCCAGACAAGCTTTCAGAATTTCAGTTACAGATATAAGAAACAAAGGATAGGCATAAAGCACACTGAAAAATGGTATGTAGGACAATAAAGTTGTACACTGAAATAAGCTCTAGAATATGGTATGCAAGCCTTGTAAGATACAATTCCAAATTAACTCCGGACCTAAACCATCATTTGCTTATTACTGGTAAACTAATCTGCAACTTTCAATCTCTCCCTTGAAACATGGCACCTACGTGCAATAATGAGGACAAAAGCAGGTTAGATGTGGCACAACATGTCTAATGCAGAACGAGATTATCAACCCCAGTAGACTATATCATGTGTTTCTCTAAATATGAATTTTACTCCAAACCAGTATATATTGCTAGTCTTAATATTTCGGTATTACTAAATCCCAATACTCACTGTATGAGTTTCATTCAACCTCCTAACCCCGTAGGACATTTAAACCTTGACCTTTCCCTCTTAAAGTGGAAGGTAAGATCGTCGGACCAATGTCTATTTCTTATTAATTCATAATGTAGTTTAACAGCACAATTTGGAAGCAAAAACCTATAAATGCTATAACATGGTGAGCAACCAACAGCTATAGAACTGAACAGGTTAGACTAACCAAGTTGCACAAGTAAGGGTGGAGGTTGCCACTAACTAAACCTCTAGATAGCAGACATATAGTCAATCACGTGTTAGACATGTCTTCACACCTAAGTGGAGACTCAACGTGGCCCACTTGTGACAACTAATTCAGGTGGTTATACAAAAAGTTGGTAAAACAAAAGTCAAACTTATGAAAATGTTTGAATAATGGATGAACCACTCACTGGTTTTTCTAGATGTGGATAACAAATCAAATCCATAACCACTTCCTTGTTGGAAGGAAAAGTCTGTGTTGACCGACATAATACTATGTGTTTTTGTGAGGTTGTGCTCTTATATTCTATGTGATGTGATTGAAGTGCTTGGACAAGAATGACTGGAGTTAAGTCATTTCAAGGCATATTTGTATAGATTATATAAATATGCATAACATCACAAGGATAAAAAGGACAAAATTCTCAAAGAGACATCTCAAAAATCAAAGATTAATCTAATGTATCAAACTTATTTTCTTTGTACATCCCAAAGACAATATAATAGTCTTAGTCTGCAACTATTATAATTTGGTTGAACAATGTAATTGACAGAGTTATCTGGACAGATCCCAAAAAACAATACTAACAATAACCCAGAACATCAATTTCCTCTTCGTCTTCCCGTTTACTCATATCTTAGATGTTAGTAAATTACAAGTGAAACAACGCCTAACAAGCAATTAAAACTAATAACGGTACTTAGAAACCAACCAATATTTCAAATAAACGAACATGAATTATAAAGTTCCAACCTTGGAATCCCAGAAACCCAATTCAAAAATTATGAAATCAAAATCAGAAAATAAAAATAAAAATATTGGAATCAATAACAAATTAAAAGAACTTTGGAAGAAAGAGTGAAGCAGGGGTTACCTGAAGACCGGCTCGAGAAGACCGAGAGATAGGTTTCTTCTTATCCTTATCCTTGTCCTTGTTCTGAGATGGGGTTTTACCCATTATCAAACCCTTTGCACCTTTACCCGACATTATTTGGCGGCAACAATTGAATCTCCAGCCTCCAGGGAGCGACAGAGATAAATAATTGCGAAGAGATCCAACTTTGAGATTTCAGAGTCGAGAATAATCGGGGAGAGAAAGAGAGAGTCGGGGTACTATATTATATTATATTTCCTTTAATGTCCTATTTGTAAAGTACCCATATTTTCTCGTTTATTTACTAAGAAAACCTCAGTTATGTCTTCAAAACCAACACGGACTTGGACTCGGTGTCCTTACCCAACACCAACAAGCCAGTGAGCCACGCCGAACTTATGAATGGGTTAAAAAAAGTGCTCTAGTATTGAATTGGGTGGGACCCATGTGGGCATAAAAGAAAATTTGACCATGGATTTATGGTTTATGCATGCATGCACTTGCTTTCTTATGCGCAAAGAATGTGTTAGCAAAATAATAAATAATTTAATCATGTGAAAGTGTTAGAAAACTTATTTTAAATTAGTAGAGACTCTGTATAATATGATTTGAATAATATCTCATTGATAATTAAAAAAGTATTAATTATTTTCTCCACAGATTTAATTTATAGGTGTAATAAATATAAATTTTAGAATATTTAATAATATGACTCCAAAAATTTTATAGACATTGTTAATTTTTATACAAGTCATTTCTACACGAATTTCTTTGTAAAAATATTTTTCCTGAATTCATGAGTACCATGGCAATTAATTTGTTTGTTATCAACGAGAACTAGCTAGTGAAACATGCTCATGTGGTTGTGAAAATTAATGGTAGTTTAGAAATTTATAGTATATTATATAATTATTACTTTCTTGAGATTATATAACTATTGAACTCAAATATATTTTATCATTTGAACCACATCTTGTTGGGTTAAATTTTTATTTTTTATTTTATTTTAATACTTCAAGACTAATTGCTTTTGGATATTATTGACTTTCATATTATTATCTTTTCACATTTAATTCCACTTCCGCAATCTTCAAAAGATAGTTACTTCATCTTTGTATGTGTATTCTATATTTTAATTTTTTAAATAAAAATAATATAATTATATTGTATTATGATAATATTTCATTTTAACTATGATAAATAAATAAATAAAATCTCTATTAGCATTTTTAAAGGTTTACTGATTGAGAATATCTAGAATAATTGATTAGATTATAATAAAGAGGGTTTATCATTAATTTGAGTAAAATAATTATCCCTATCATTTTCTAGTTGAGTTTGGTAGATTAGTTATCTCAAGGGTATTAATTGGTTATCTGCTTTTAGAGTTTTA
Source organism: Quillaja saponaria (assembly GCA_029379385.1). NCBI lineage: Eukaryota > Viridiplantae > Streptophyta > Magnoliopsida > Fabales > Quillajaceae > Quillaja > Quillaja saponaria. Next base: position 24,310,854 of record CM055610.1, read on the forward strand.
TCAGCACACATCCTATATACTTAATAATTATCGATCCACCAACAAAAACAAAAACAAATGAAAATAATTTCAACTTATCAAGAGTCAATCCTTGGAGGAGATTGTTGATCATATTTTATGCATTAATAACTTTTTATAAAGTCCTCAGGACCATTCTCCCAAACAATCTAAAGTTTTGTTTAAGAATACAAGTTCAAATGAGTTTTGATGATGTGGAACAGGATGATTATTATTTGAGAATTTATTATTTTGTCTTGTTATGTAAAATTTGAATTTAAGAACTTTTTTAGTAGTATTTCTTAATTTTGTTTTAGATTTTATGTTTTCTGTATTATATTCTAGGATTTTATTATAACTTTTATATATAGGTGTAATATAACTTAAAATAAAAATATTTTGATAAATTAAGACAAGAAGAAAATGTTCGATGGTTGTTGCTATTAAAGTAAGAGCGAGTGTGTGTAAATTGTGAAGGCGACAACCTTGTGCATCATCCATCTAGCAAACAAGGGCGACAAACGCTAGATTGGTTGCTAAAGACTTATCTCAAGCTTTCATTTATGTTAAATTAACAAAATTTCTGAGTGTTCCAATATCAACCATATCCTACATTGTTGCTAATCCTTAAGTATCAATAAAAAATTCAAAACAAAATCTCTCTCTTAACGAATAACGGGTCGATTTACAGAACCCGGCAAGTCCTCCGAGTTTTTTGGACCTACATTGTACATCTTAATTTGGGTCCCACAAAACCCGCCAGCTTCTTCAGCGCCAATCTCTCTATCGTCTCTTCTCTTCTCTTCTCTTCTCTTCTCTCTCTCTCTCTCTCTGGTTTTGCATTTCATTACCAAATGCCAATGTGCCACCCTCCTCTCTGTCACCTCACCCCCACCTCTTTTCTCTCTCCTTTTAGAGAGAAAAAACATCTTAGAGAGAGAATACTAATCGGAACCCCCACCCCACCCACAGTAATCTGAATCCCACCGAGCTTTCTGGACTGGATTTCTCATCTTCGGCGTCGGGGTTAATTTCCAACTATGTTATTTCTTCCTTTTTTTATTGGCTATACGGGTACGCGACACTCCAGGAAAGGCACACCTTCATTATACATATAGGGTACGTAATTGGATGTCTTTGGATTTCTTTGTTCTTTTCTATTTTTGTTCTAAGATTTGTGTAATGTGCATGTCATTGGGTTTATTAAGATTTTTATAATATACTTGCATGGAGGTTCAACGTTGTCTTTTGTGGTGAAGAATTTGGTGGGTTTCTGTTTTTGACGAGACATGTAAGAAATTGGTGAGGCAGTGGAGCTCATTTTGCATGTTCGAAGTTTAAATGGAATTTCAGTCCCATTTGCTTTTCCTTGATTTTGTATGTTACTATTTCTCAGTAACCAAACTGTTGGTTCCCCTATGTATTTTATTGAACAGTCTGTCATGTTTAATTTTGTGTTCTTCTAATAAAAAATTGTTCCAACACTTTCCTTAGATGTGATCAATGAATTGGGAATTGTAGGATGGTAAATCTAATCTCTGCATAGTTCCTTGCATCAGCTATGGAAAACATTAGAACACCATTCAAAGGGATAATAAATGATTTTAAAGGAAGAAGTGCATGCTATAAGGAAGACTGGACGTGTGCACTTTGTTCAGGCGTTAGGTAATTCTCGTTTGTGCTGCTACAATTACATATTGGGAATATCGTATTCTCTCTGTGAGGCCGTATAATTCATATACTTGTACTCCTATATAACTCATTGTAGGATATTGGCTCCAACTTTCTATATTTTCTTTGCTTCTGCTCTTCCCGTTATTGCCTTTGGAGAGCAGCTTAATAGGGACACAGGTACACCATCTGTTCTCATAGAATTGAATCTTTGAATCAACGCCGAAAAGAAAAAAAAAATTCGAAGGTCAGCTGTAAAGAAGTAGATTTGTTTGAGGCTTCTGATAATCTTTTGTTGGTTTTAATAAGTGAGCTTCAATATTATGTTTCATAAGCTGGAAGCTTGAGCACGGTGGAAACACTAGCATCTACTGCCATCTGCGGAATCATCCACTCTATTTTTGGTGGACAGCCTTTGTTAATTTTAGGAGTTGCTGAACCTACTGTTATAATGTACACTTACCTCTACAATTTCAGTAAAGGAATTCCAGAGTTGGGTACCAAGTTGTATTTGGCTTGGGCTAGCTGGTATGGGATTCAGTATCTTCTCTTCCAGATCATTCAATTTCCATCATAGTTTATAGCAAATATGCATTCGGCTTAGTTAAATGGTCATCCACTTTGCAGGGTTTGTGTCTGGACAGCACTCTTGCTATTTCTGCTTGCAATTTTTAATGCATGCACAATCATCACTAGATTTACCAGAATTGCGGGGGAATCATTTGGCATGGTGATTACTGTCCTTTTCATCCAAGAAGCCATTAAGGTGTTGATTGGTCTTCGTAACAGAATAGATTGTGAATTTAAAGGAGCATGCATCAACCTCACAAATGTTTGAATTACAGGGACTGATAGGTGAGTTCAATATACCCAAGGCTGAAGACACGACGTTAGTGGAGTATCAATTCGAGTGGCTGTATACAAATGGTTTGCTTGCAGTCATTTTCTCTATCGGGTTAATTCTCACTGCCATTATTAGCAGAAAAGCAAGATCATGTCGATATGGAACAGGCAAAAATTTAATTGTTAGTTGATCCATTTATGAAATTCTCCTTAATGTTGGAACTAACTTTTCTTAGCACTTCCTTCTGGTATTCGATGCAGGGTGGCTAAGGGGATTTATTGCAGACTATGGGGTTCCCCTTATGGTCCTGTTATGGACTGCGTTATCATATACTGTACCGAGTAAAGTTCCAGATGCAGTTCCTAGAAGGCTCATTTGTCCACTTCCTTGGGAATCTGCATCACTTTACCATTGGACAGTGGTCAAGGTACTTTCATTCTATTGCCATTGTATATGAAATCACTCTGCCAATTAAAACAATACTGCTTCTAGATTTACTAGAATAGAATCTTCATTTCTGTTTCTCTGTCTAATCAGCATGATTTTAGAAGTATATGTTTTTATACTTGCCTGCTTTTCCCATTCTTGTACAACCTTCTTTGTATAATATTTGAATACAGAACATACTAATTGCAGGTCATGGATGGTTTAGTTGGGATAGGATGTTGAAATGTTTCTTAAATCTTAACTAGTTATGCTCTGAATAATTTCTTTAAAACACAAATTGCAGGATATGGTGAAAGTTCCAGTGGTTTATATCTTTGCTGCATTCATACCAGCCATGATGATAGCAGGTCTCTACTTTTTTGATCATACTGTAGCTTCACAAATGGCCCAACAGAAGGAGTTTAACCTCCAAAACCCATCTGCGTACCATTATGATATTCTATTGCTCGGAATAATGGTACATTTCTACATTTGTAGCTTCTTCTTTCAAACCTTTTTCATGATGTAAATCCATTAGTAGATAAACTGGTTCCTTATAAGCTATTTTATTTTAGACTCTGATTTGCGGTTTACTTGGCCTTCCTCCTTCAAATGGAGTCCTTCCACAGTCCCCCATGCACACAAAGAGTTTGGCAGTTCTCAGGAGGCAGGTAACTATCGAACTTCTTACAGAATATTATTAATATAAACTTAATCTGTTTAGATTCTTATATAATATTAACAATCATTTTCAGTTGATTAGAAAGAAGGTGGTAAAGAGTGCCAAGGAATGCATTGAACAACAACGAAGCAACTCTGAAATTTATGGAAAGATGCAAGCAGTGTTCATAGAAATGGACACTTCCCCTACAGTAAGTACTATTGGCTTGTAATGTCTCTGTATGTATATATTTTGTGCACTTGCACAAGTTTGCTCAGCATAGTTTGGATTTCTTGCAGGATAAAGAGTTGGAGGATTTGAAGGAGGCTGTTATGAAATCTGATGATGGGGGAGGTGCCAAGGAAAATTTTGATCCTGAGAAGCACATTGATGCCTTTCTACCTGTCCGCGTTAATGAGCAAAGAGTGAGCAACCTGTTGCAATCCCTCCTTGTGGCCTTGTCAATTTTTTCCATGTCTGTTATTAAAAGGATACCTACATCAGTTCTATGGGGATACTTTGCTTACATGGCAATTGATAGTCTCTCAGGGAATCAGTTCTGGGAAAGGATATTGCTGCTCTTCATCACCCCAAGCCGGCGGTATAAGTAAGTCATTTAATAAGTAATAAAGAACTTATAAACGAGGCATTTCAAATTGAGCCAGTGATCAACACCTCTTCAGAATTAGTTCCTTCGTCATGGAAAAGAAACTTATTTTTTCTTGATTAATTATCAAGAATCCCTGTGCACAAGTTTTAACTTCATTAACATATTTCTAAGGAGAACTTTATCCTGTAGAATAAATTACTAATTAGTGTGGTCCAAATACCCTTGTTTGTCTAAAATGATGTCCTCCAAGTTCTTACATGTTGCATATCTTTCAATATTCCATCATCGTCTTAATATCCTCTTCCATTGTGGCATGTTTCCACAGAGTATTGGAAGGCTCCCATGCTTCATTCGTGGAGTCGGTACCATTCAAGTCCATTGCTGCTTTTACAATCTTCCAATTTGCATATTTTTTGGTTTGTTTTGGAGCGACATGGATACCTATAGCTGGAATATTGTTTCCCTTGCCATTCTTCCTTCTTATTACTATAAGAGAACACGTGCTTCCAAAGCTGTTTGATCCTAACCATCTTCAAGAATTGGATGCTTCTGAGTACGAGGAAATTGCCGGTGCCCCCAAACATGGCTTAGGTCTACCATTTGCGGTACGTTTAATATTCTTTTGAAGGTTTATAAATATACTTCCAGAAAGTTGTTTTGGTTTGGCTGTATTAAGAGTCAATTTATAATAAAAGACAAATAGTTACTGCTCATAAGTTCATTATACCATTAAGTGAGCACTGAGGAATTTGTCAATTAAATCGTGTCTCTTTGCCTCCAACCTCTATCTTCTCTAGAGTAATTTTGGAGATAATAAGGAGTGCATTTGAGAGAATTTTTGTCTGTTAGAGTATGTGTTAACTAGTAGTCCCACATTGTCTAGATGTCGAGTCTTATTGTTATGATATAAATAAAGCTTATGTTGTGGTCTTCGATAACATATCAAGCGTACAACCTTTTCTCACTCTATTCACTTTACACTGTCTTACACGGTTCGTTCCCATATACCACCGGTAAAACCGTTATATTTTCTGTCACATTTAGCTCAGGAATAAAAGTATACTAGCAAGAGAGTTTGACACTACATTTGCCTCTTTAATAGTCCAATTACTTTACAAAATGGATAAGAAAATTTAGTAAGAATGGCCAAAGTATAATTTTATAGGCAAATTCTCATTGATCTATTGCTTGGTCTAGACAACCCATTCCTATCTTTGTTGCTACATTTCTTTGTAAGTTTTAAATCGTAATAGTCATATCCTGGAGCTTGAAAATGTGTTTGCAGGAAAGAGAACCACCTGATGATGAAAATGAGGCGAGTACAGATGATTTCTTTGATGCCGAGATATTGGATGAGATAACAACCCACAGAGGAGAGTTGAAGCTTAGAAATGTTAGCATAAATGACAGACCAGTAAGCATAAATGATGAGAGGTTGTATCAGGTAATGGACTAATAGGAATATACAATCTCTTGCGTGTATCAATATTCTAAATAACATTTATTTTATACTCATGTGTATTTAGTATTTACTATCATTGGCATCGTCTATAGGTTTACCCTGAAGATGCTGTCCGGTGGTGAGAGCTGTGGTGTGACTAGGATATAGACTGAGATCAATATGAAAGTAATTGTGGTGTGGTCTTCTGAAGTGGATACTCAAAGAGGCTAACATGTATAATCAACCAACAACAGAAGTTTGAACTAGGAAGTTACTTGGAACGAAAGCTACTTATGCATGCTAAACAAGGAAGAAACTTGAAAGGGTTACAACAAAACTGAATTCCGAAGGAAAGTCATAAGAATATTGTGATCAAGATTTTTTCTGTATAGCCCTTCATCCAATTGATTTAGTTTGATACCGAGTTCATACAGAAGGGTGAGGTGGGGGAGAAAGAACACTTGGAAGAAATGAAGAAGAACAGGGGATTCATACACATTTTGTACTCACATTACAATGCAATATAGATGAAGGCTCTAGAAAATTCTCCTTTTTCTATTGCCTTATTATTTTTAACAGCAAGTTTGTTCAAGTATTGTAGAGGCATTATTTTGGATTAGTTAGTTTTTTGTTTGATTAATTAGGTGTTAGTTTTTACCTTATTGGAAATATATTTGTACTTTCAACTATTGTTGGCTAGTTTTCTTTTCTTTTGTTTTCCTTTGCTACTATAAAGTTGGCTAGATTGAACATGAACTTACTCTGCCTGGTAATTTGATAAACTGATATTTGCACCTGAAACTAGTAACTATGTAGGCTGATTTTGAGCCTAAGGAATATACATTTGAGTTCTGTTTTTGTTGAGGTGTATTCTATATAATTAACTAACAGAAGCATTAAGGAATACAAAAATGACTTCTTTTTTTATACAAACATGGATTTAGCTTGCTCCTTTCTATTTTTATTAACTAAATCTTCGTACTTATCTCGTCATTGTTGCTCAAACTTGGGATCTTTACTTTTCTCTAATTCGTGTGTTGTCAATTGAATTAACAACTAGTTGACAATCAAATGACAACTAGAGTGGACACAGAATAATGTAATAAGAAAATAAATAAGTTACAAATGGATTCTAAAAGCACCTAAAACTAATTTAGTATATGGAATTTTTTATCTTATTTATATAAAAAAAATAATAGTAATAAATTTTTATTTTAAAAAAAAAAACCTCATCTTCAAAACTTCCTTTTCACAATGAAATGATGCCTACATGTAGGAAGTGTGGAAAATGGGTTGGGAATAAACCATCGAGAGTCAATCAATTCCTGATGCTAATTTTTTAATAGGTTTAAATAAATTTAGTGTTTTTGCTATTTGAAGTTTGAACAGAGTAATAACCGGTTGGTATCCTATTATTGTCTGTTAGCCCCTGTTGTAAGTCCCCCAAGCATTACACCAGTTTTCAGTCTCGTCCTCTATGATTATTCTTTTTATCAATCAAATCCTAAAGGTTTTAGTTATTTTTAGGACAATTTTCACTCAAAAGTGAAATTGGTTTCCCTCGTTTTCTAAGTTAAGACCAACAGTAATGGAACAAATTCCATTGAAAGAAATTAGTGTCTTTAATTTTTTTTGAATGTTCAGACTTAAAAAATATTCCTTACTCTTTACTTCTCAATCCACACCATTCATTTTTTTCCTCTTAAAATTATTCTTTATTTTCTTAGATTTGGATCCTCTCCTATATCAAAAAAAATATCATATTCATATCCAACGGTTCCTATCAAAATATATTTACTTGTAAAAAATTTTGCTTTTGAATTTTGAATAGACCATTTTTTTTTCCTTTGAAAACAGAAGAGAATCCAAATTCCTCTAAGCCCGTAACCTTAAAATTGCCATTAATTGTTTTATAATATCAACTATTCTCTCTCTCTCTCTCTCTATCCTAATCTTCTACATATTAATTTCCTGCTTATTTGAGAAATCTCATTCATTCATACTTCTTAGGTGATAAAAGGCCACCATATGAATAGGAGTTACAGTTGTTATTTATCAAATAAATTTTCCGTGTAAAAGCAACCATGCATGACCCATAAGCCAAGTACTTCTTTTCAAGGATTAAAATGTCAATTTCTTGTAAGCTAGTCTAAAAATAAAAGCGTGTTGGATATATATCAAAAATATTATAAGAACAATGTATAATTTTGAAAATATGTAGAAATATTATGTAATACCTATTAATAAATTATTTATAATATATATAATAATTAATCCTACATATTTTTTAATTTCTCTCTTCTCATAATATATTTTTTTCTTTTGTATTTGAAGTCTTAAACTCTCAACCATTTATTAAACCATACATAATATATGCAATACATATTAAGTAATAAAGTCTAAAAGTAATACTAACACTTAACTATATTTATTAACTTATTATTTGATTAACTTCTGTATAATAATTTTTTCCTCAAATTAATAGTTTTTTTTTAATTTTTTTTTTATACTTATCAAATATTATTGTATAATTTATAAATACTATTTAATTATATAACCTACTTTCGTAATGAAGTATAAAAAAATAAAAATAAAATAAAAATAATTTTATTAGTTTTAAATTTTGTATTAAAAAAATGATTTGTTTACAAATACTAAAAAAAAAGGTTAAAAAATAAAACTAGCCAAACCGAATTTTGCTTCTTTCTATGAAGTGAAAACGTAACAAAATATTAATTCAAATTTTTTTTTTGTTGATTATTGACATTATTATGCATTATTACTAGTCATATTTCTATTGACACTGAAAATCTTAAAAAAAAAATTCTTATTGTTTCATTGGATACAATTCAATACTAACAAAAATCAATGGAATACATTTGAATATTGATAATAAATTATAATTTTGTATTCGTAACTTAAAATAAGGATACGATTATACATATCGTTAAAAAAGATATGACATTTAATTTCTTCATTCTTTGTTTTCATATTCAATTCTAGATTTTCTTTTATTAAATGGAGCCTATATGATCATTAATCCAAATTTTATGTATCCCAGTCATTTCATTAAGTCTGGAGAAGATTAAGAATTTGATTTAGAAGAAAAATTCTTGGATGAAGAAATAAGAAATTGGTGTACTCTTCTGGGACCAAAATATTTGTTAAACTAGAAAATATTGTCATTTCTCACATTTTAAAACTATATCTGTCTCTGACTGTATCTCATATGTAAGTATTACTCGGTTTTCTATTTTTCTTGTGTTTCAAGATTTGCAACCATGAAACCCTTGCAAATAAATGAGGGAAGTGGCAAAAGTAAAAATCCCAAGCATTATATAAATTCATATACCTTACACTAATATCATGGCAGTTGGCAAAATTAATGCTTTGCATAAACCTTGGAGGAAGAATCCATTCATATTTCTCCAACTCTTCAGTCTTTTGTTTTTATAGAATCATCATCATTATCAAGACTACGACCAGCATTACTTGCAAGAACAAGATGATCACCATCTCTTATAAGTTCTATGTCTTCAACTTCAGCTCCATCTTTTGTTAAAATTAACGTGGGAGAAAACTCAAACTTTTTGGCACCAATATCCAGTAATTCTTTAAGTGACTTCGGTCGAAGAATAAGCTTTCCAGCAAATTCACCTTTTTCTGGGCAACTAATTGTCACCCTTTCCCGATAGTTGTTGATGTTCTGGCTAGTGGCAAAATTGCCAGCTGATGCAATAGAAGCTGCTGTACCTACTGCAGGATTTAAATGTGGGAAACATGTCAATAATAGATAAGGCCATCGTAAGTTACAGAGTGGATGAACCCTGTTCAAGGAATCTTCAGTTTTGTTTTCTACTTTCTGGCTTGTAATTGTGTTCCAAATCATTCTCAGAACTAAATAACCTTAACAAATGTATGATTCTCAAAACACAACATGTAGATTTGCCATAAAAATAAAAATCACCCCCAGTATTAAATAGTACTAAAAGAGATGCATGCTCACCACGATTAGCAGCTGATATGATCTCAAAAAAGGAATTCTTGAAATCACCAGCTCTGCGCCTTTGATGATTATCCACAGTTGGCATGCTTTCATGAGAAAGACGAGGAGGCATATTAGGTTCACTCTTAAACTTCCCAAAGGACACTCCAGCACTCTTTCCCTTTGGGATAACTGGTTGTTTTTTGGTTTTGCCCTTTTGGTTGTTCAGGAATACATCTTTTATTTCTTCATGGCTCTGATGATCAGCCAAAGCCATAGGCGTCCATCCATGAACATCCGGCATCTCGATGTCAGCACCTTGTTCTACCAGGAACCTAACCATTTCGGTGTTTCCTTCACATACTGCAGCATGAAGTGCTGTACTCCCATTGATTTTTGGCAGTGTTACATCACCGCCATATTGAACAATTTCTTTCAGCAATCCCAAATTGTTTTGCTCAACAGCAATGCATGCCATATTGCTCACATCTGCAGAAGATATATCTGCACCGTTGTCTAACAGAAGTTTAACAATAGATTCATGTCTCCCTAGCATTGCTTCCCATATTGGAGTAGTTCCTTCTAAATCTGTTGAAGTCACACCTAATTGATGAGTGATATGATTTTGTTTATTCTGTTTAATACTAAAATTAAAATTCCATAGGAGAATTTTCTGATCCTTAGTAACTAAATAATACCTTTTCTGTTGGGATCTGCTCCATATTCTAGGAGTAGAACTACACAATGTTCACTTCCATTAGATGCTGCAATATGCTGTTGCATAAGAAAGTAAAGTAAACATTGGTATCGAGTGGTGTCTATGTATTTGCATTTGATCATGTTGTGTGAAGAAAATATGTAATTTACACACCAGTGCCGTCCGTCCACTGTTATCCTCTTCATTTGGATCTGAACCCCTCCTCAGCAACTGATGCAACAAGAGATCGTCACTTCTGTTTGCTGCAAAGCATAAACTAAGAGGCAAATCCATTCTACCCCGAGCCAGCAAGTGCTCTGTATCCGTCAAAATTCCTTCCATCAATGGATCTTCCAAATCCTTCAAATGCTGCATCAAGATAGAGCATGCTTGAAATAATAATAATAAAAAAATCCTCCACTGGAAGAGAGCAGTTTGTTCCCAACTAAAAGCCGTGTTAATAAAAATTTTGCAGAAAGTGTAATAAAGATGGTTTATAACAGTCAATAAAGAGAAGCATCTGAAATCATTTTGATCTGCATCACTGCATCGAAAAGAAAATCTAGAGTAATATGCTACAAGAAAAACATGTGTACAATGAGATGAAGAGGTGAAAACTTTAGCCTGGTTCTCCAGTAATAACATCCCACAGAACTCCAAGAACTGTTTGATGACAAAGAACAATCTTGTAACCACGCTGTCAAGATTATGGACTACTTCCACAGAAAACAGTCATCATCGAGTATTTTTCTAAAAATCATTTCAGAATCCACATTGTTTCTTAGAAGATGCATATAGCTCAAGCCCAGTGGAAAAAAAAAAATCACTTTTGGTCAGATTGACAGCCGCTTACAAAAGATATCAACATATATGTTATTTGAGTGTACCTAGATTCTGAAGCAATACAATTCTGTTAGATATGTTCTAAATTGCAATATTGTTGCTTGGTCAGGACAAAGATGGCCTTCGTGATACGCATTCAAAAAGTAAGATAATGTCTCAAGTTCTAGGTTTAAAACAGGGCTAGGGTGGAAGGGGTTTAAGAAATAAGATGATTTATGCACTGCTTTTCTGTCCATGTTGTTGGCCCAGGGAAAAAGAATATAAAAGTCGTGAAATCCAGATATAAGTTGGTCAAGTTGGTAGCACTGCTGAAAGTCTATTAAAATAAGAACTTTTTAATTAACAAAATTTGAGATAAATGGAGACACATTCTTTCTATAATTACTTCCCAAAATACAAAGAAAACCAAAAGATCTCCATATTATATTTACCTGAAGAAAATTATTCACGATTATAGTCCCATCTCCAACATTTGACTGAGAAAGTCTTAATAATGTAGTACGGTTCAAGCGCAGCAGCTGACTCAATCGTTTTGTCCGAACTGTAAAGAGTTGTGGCCTGTAACAAAGCACACCTATTTCACCAAAGACCTCTCCTGTTTTTGCCTCACCGACAACCTGCAATTATCACTAACAAACATTAATTGTCACAGAAAAAGTGCCCATGTTATCACTTCTATGACAGAACAAAAAATAAAATAAAAAAAGAAGCAAAAAGGTTAATGATTTACAATTTTTTCTCTGAAATATCAAATATACTTGCCTCTTCTATTCCATTCCTTTGCACAAAAAGATCCTGTGAGGAGCAACAAGATGGAAAGTTCAACTTTTACTGTAAAAAGCAACCAAGGGAGAAAAAATAATGAAAAAAGAGAAACAGAAAGGACAGCATTGCAAGAGATTTTCTAGTGTGGATGTCTGTTCATGCAGAGCCGATTGAAACTGCAAATATCAGACACTGTTACCTATTAACTATATTTGAGAAATTCCACATTATGTACTCCACATATAATAACCATCAATTTCAATGATATTGTTATCTTCTCCAATTTTTTTCTGTCATATGGAGCCTCTTTCTTTTGATTCATATGACTAATTTAAAAAGGAAAAACAATGTACAATATTTCTTAGAATCCTGTTGTATTATTAGATACTTCTTCACCCTTGATTGTGGATCCTCTAAGTTCAAATGGAAACAGTCATTGTCTACATCCATCCAGGCACATGTTAGAGAGAATGGTAACAAAGGGATTTTATATCTTACCACAGCACCAGTAACTACTATATACAAGTCTGTGGGAGCTTCATTCTGCAAAATCACATCTTCCTTTGGAGCAAAGTACTCTGCCTTCATCTCTGCGACCTTCAAAACCAATGGCAAAGGTCGACATGAAGGTAAAAAAATGTGTTCCCCGGCCAAATAGGAAAAAAGGAAAATGAAGAAGAAATATACAAATAAAATTGTGCATGTCTTTGCATATTCTGTATTGACTTAAAGTAAACTTCTAATTATTAATAAATGAGTAACCCAAAAAGTATGTTTTACCCCTTTAAAGCTTCTTGTTTAGCAAGTTTGTATTTACAACACAAAAGATTAGTATATGAGTCAGTTATGTTTTTCACTTAATATGATGGAACATTTCTTGCTTTCTGTTACCAAAATAGAGACCACAAAGCAATTTAGAATCCCATTAAGCATAAAAAAAAATATGAAATCCACCCAAACACCATAAAGCAATTAAAATAGACATAAGAGGTATTACCAGTTGGAAAAGTAAGTCATTTGACACCCCACGGAACAAGTATATTTTGTCAACAAGTGAATAGAAGAGGAAGTGTGAGATGCTAGATTGAATGGCTTTAGGAAGGGAATCAACGATCTCTTGCTGCTGCAGTCCTTCAGAATCAGTTCTGTACTTCAGACACAAATGAGCAAGCATCTGCTCTTGCAGGCGGACAGGTAATTGATTTCGTGTTGCAAAATTTGTGGCAGCTTGAATTGTGTCTCTCTGATATGTCACACGTGTTCCAAAAAAAGAAGTTCCAAAATTATTCTTAATGAACCTCAAGAAATTTGTGTACAAACATATAGACTAGCTTTAGTATTCAAATATCCATGAAGTGATGTAAGAAAGTGATGTGAAGTGTATACTGATATTTAAAAGCATCATTGATAAAAGTATCTTCCACCCAGAAACTGAAGGATAATAGGCAATTGAGATTTTCATTTTCTTTTCTTTATTATCTTATAAAATTATTTGAAATTTAGATGTAGTTCAGGTAACCAGGAAATTCATTTGGTTTAATGGTAAAGCATGCACAAAAACAAAAGTTCTATCCAAACAGTCAACAGCATGCCAAACATGACGAAAGTATAAGTGAGAATCAGAATCTACTCACAAATTTCCTAGTACGACCAGTGCCATGCACAACCAAGTTGGTCATGTTTCCAATCAGATATGCAGTCAGACCAAGATTAAAGAGCATATAGAAAATGTCAAACAGCATTTCCTTTGTATTTACAGGATGCAGATCGCCATAACCAACGGTTGTAAGAGTCACTATGGACCAGTACATTGACGTCACATACTGAGCCCAAATACTGTCAAGGTTTGCCGCAACAAGCCCAACCCATGTCATTTTTATGTCACCATGATGCTGTGCAGCAATAAGATAGAAGAAGCACGCACCACAATGCACTGCAAATAGAGTAACCTACAATGGAATCACAAGGTCAATAAGATGTTTCTGTTAACAATAAGCCCTTATCATGAAGAATGGCTTCATTTACATAAAGATGTAGAAACTCACGCATATAAGCTTTGCACAGCGAACCCAAAAGTAGCTATAATTTCTATCCTTCTCCAATCTGGCACAATTGAAGAGGGGAAGAAAACTATTAATTTCATGATCAAAACTATAAGAGCGGGAAGAGTGTGCCTGAATCAAATGATTTGTCTTTGACTGTCGTTACAGAAAAAGCTGAAAAAATAAAACTCCGCATTACCTTGCAAACATGGCACTTACTCTTCTGAGACGCCAGAGTCGGAGCATATTAAAGAGACCATACGTCTGAAGAGGAGGAGGTAAAACTTTCTGAGCAAGTTCAGAAGGGATTATGGAGATGACATCAAAGGCCAACCAGGTTTTAACATATCTTAAAGCAATTAGCTTTGGGTTGTCAATTAGGAGATACGTACTTTTATCGAGATAGGCAAGAAAAAAGGTCAGAACGATGTCAATGGCAAAAAAAACCATTGACAACATTATCTGTAACAGCTAGAGGACCTTTGGAATTCGGAAGGAATCCAAATTCAAACGGACAGACCCATGCTGTGTAGAAAACTAGAAAAACCAGGAAAGTCTCCCAGAGTCTGCAGAATCACGTATGATTAAACAAGTTAAAATAGCTATAACAAATATAACTATTGATTTAAGCAATGAAAATATCCCACAAATAATGCTAAACAACACATATGACCAATACGAAAGAACCCTTTTGAAAGCAAGTTACTTGAGAAATCAAAACCCCCATATACATCCAACACCAAAATTTCACATGCTTGACGCTCCCAAGAATGGATTTTTAAGCATTTTTGTATAGGAAAAACAAGAGCAGGCCATCAAAATGGTCGAACCCTTTATCAATTCCCCTAAATAAAAAAAATTGCATAACCAATCAAACAAACGAATTAATCAGATAGAGCGAACAAAGGAGATAACCTGTAACGAGGGTTAAAAGGGGAGATAATGAAGGGTCGAAGCTGCATTTTTCGGGTGCTGCGAGCGGTTGCGCCTAAAGTAGGAAGCATACCAGCGGTGAGACTGTATTGGCTTCCGTCGTCCTTCGACATTTGCTCCATCTCTACCTGCATCTCTCCTTTCCCACACAAGGTCCCGTGGAAAACTTTCATGATCTTCCTTCTATGTGTCGACATTGGTGTTTCCAATGGTCTCTCCCAGACCTTCCTGTTTCAAACCCAGCAGTACCACAACATCTCCAACCCCTCCAAATAGCTCTCTCTGATTTTTCTGCTTCCCAGAACAAACGCTCTTTCCCTCCTCCCAGCTCGCTCTGTCTATGTAAAGCTTGCGAAAGTTATACTTGGTTTTGGTCCACGTTAATAGTTATGCAACTGTGTCCCTCCAAAACTAGCATCTGGGAAATGACTCTTCTGCACCCGTGTTCTCTGTGGGTTAATTTAGTTACCATTCCAAGCTCTTCAATTTTCAACTATTCACCAAACCCAATTGTTGACCTTTAATTTGAAACCCGAAAATCTTGGCAGGATTTTTGTTAAAGAAATATATATATATATATTAAATAATACTAATATGGATTCATTTATAATCCTATTTTTTGATAAATATTTTCCAGAAATAAAAATAAAGTTTATAATTTTTTTTTAAATTTAACCAAAAAAAAAAACAACGAATAGTTTGCTAAATATATAAACCAAATAACAGTCATTCCGTTTATATTTTTATTTTCTTTTGTGGTCAGAAAACCTGTTATCAATCATATATTTTTCCCTATAATCTATATTAATGATGCATCATTAAAACTTATAAGTATAATCTTTAAATTTAATGATTCCCCATTCATAGTAACCTATAACCAAATTTTAATTCAAAGTAAATTTTTAAATTTTTTTTTTTTTTTTAACAATATCAGAAATTAACTGTTTCGAATCTTATGGATATCATATTCTATTTTTTACATAACTCATGTTTCTAAATAACACATTAAAAGTACTAACATTCTTTAAAAAAATGATATAAATTAATTATGGGTAATTCTTATGTATGTATAGCTTCTTGAAGATTTCTTTCCATAAAGATTCTGGCTGCTCCATTTTTGGTTTAGTTTAGTGGCAACCAAGAGCCATAAGAAAAACAGTAGCTATAATTGTGAGTTATAGATGGACAAGAGATATATAGCATTACATATCAGTTAAGGAAGAAATGTCAAGGTAATTTTTGTAAATTCTAAACTATAGAGAAACTTATTTGATTAAGTTTATTAATTAATTATTCAAAAAGGGCGCATAAGAAATATAATTGTAATTAAGGAGAGGTTCAAACCCAAAAAAAAAAGAAAAAGATATAGAGCCAATTATAACGAAAGTTTTATGGTAATTGATTATAATCTCAATGATATTTGATATATAAATTATTATTAATATTTATAAAAAAATATTAATTTTAAAAATCTATATTTATTGTATTTCAACAAATATTTTGAAGATATCCATTAAAAGAAATTAAATTTTATGTCTTCCTTCCTTGTATTGACTATCTCACCAATTGATAATCTGGTAAAAAGTCTCCATTTTAGATTCGTGCATTATAGCCAACAATCATTTTGATCTCACCTTACCATGTATTCTTACAATGAATTATGAACTTTTCAATACAAAATCACCTCTGAGCTTGATATAAAAATATATAATAATTCAACACAAAAGTTTTATTTTAATATAAAACATTACTTTTCAACTAACTTATAAGCTAACTAGCTAGCTCGAGCACTATGTAAAAGATTCATGCATGAAGCACATGCTCTTTGTGGTTTATAATCTTTGATTTTATTCCTTTTTGACTAATTGTATTAAATGTTGGAGCATTTTTTTTTTAACCATTACTTTAGGACATCAAGATGATACACAGGAGGAATATTAAGATTTAAAGCAGTTATGCCTTTGAAAACAATTATGTGTAAACGTTTAAGACTTAAATATTTAATATTGGAGGTGCCCAATATTAAAGAGGAGTTAATTTTTCATTATGATCAAATCTCCAAAAGGAATGTTCTAACATTTTGAAACGCCCTTGAAACTCTCTTATAAACCTCCTCAATTTTTCATTATATTAATTATTTCTTTTAACTTTAAATATTTTTAAATACTAGTCATATACACATGACTTTTTTAAAAGGTATAAAATTGTCATTTTAAATTTTTTACTTGTACTTATATGAAAAATATAAGATAGTGTATGAATAAAAATGATGTAGATAGTTGTTAAGACATAAAAGATGAAAGAGTTATAGTTGATATGCGAGAGACTGAATGTGATTTATACTATCTAAAGTAGGAGATCATGAGAGTTTTCTGTTTTTTAAAATAGTATATATAGATAATAAAAACAGAATTAGTTGTGAGTGAAAATGATGTGAAAAGTTAGATATTTATGGGATGGGAAAAATAAAATTTTGATTGATTAAATTTAAAATTAATTAATTTATATCATTCAATTGTATTAAGTAATCTACTTCAACTTTGAGTCACTAAGTCTCAAGAAGAAAATTTAGATCCATGATAGATTAGTTTTTGAGTGGCAGTGGAGAATAAATTTTGAATTTTTTTTTATTACTGGCTGTGGAGTTCTGGCCTATTAAACTAATGTCTAATAAAAACCAAACGACGTCGTTTTTCTGATTGCTGATATTCCGTTGCTGATTCATGTCTTTGTGTATTGATTATTTGTGTTTTGGAATTGAAAATTAGGGTTTCGTCATGACGATCTTGATGATCCCTATTACGATTTGGATGTGAAGAAGGTAATAAATCGGTTGCCTAGAGAGATAATCCACGCACGCAGCCAGTGTCTCAAGCGAGCTATGGACCTTTCTATGAAGCACAAGTACCGCCCAGAAGATCTTCAGGTTTGGATTTCTCTCCATGAGCTTTTTTTTTTTTTTTTTTTTTTTTTTGAGGAATAAATTTCCCCATCTTGGGATCCCAAAATCAAAATTTTTTTGGGCATGCAAGATTGAAGCTTATTTGTTTTTTTGACAAAACATAGATGTCCGCGCATTGATGTCATGCCTATAATAGACGTGAGCTTTTACCCATGATTTATTTTAAGCATTGGGACTATTCATATAGGCATTATATTCAAATTTTGCCAATATGAACCGGGATTGATTGCGAGCGGAAGCAGAGGGGAAAAGCCAGGATTTGGTCTGGTTTGGGGAAATCAAGTCAGCCTCCGTTGGCAGAATCACTCCCTGCTTGCTGTCGCTGGGCTTCGAATCCCATTTTTTTCTATATCTAGAGAAAAAATTTCAAAATTCTAATATGTCTTTCTCTGTTTCAATAGGCCATGCAGACACCATTCAGAAGCTGGCCCTTGTATGTCTTTTCAAGATTTAAATATATAAATAAAAAAGGAATACATGTACATGTTTGTGTATGCATGCTTTCTGGTGTAGTTGTTTCATTACATGGTAGTATAAATATGTTGTTTCAAGTTTAAACACACTTGGCAGGCTTATTCTTAATTAATTTGTTTATAATTATGTCATTGCACATACATGCCCTTGAGTCCTTGACCAATCCACCATGATGTCTTATGCCATATCTATTTGTAAAGAGCCTCTACTTTTATGGCGTAGATGGGAGACGGGGCACATACTATATCCATAGATTTTATTTTCTTAGTTATTCAGTTCACTCTTTGGTGCAAACCTTCTAATTAGAGCATTATGCTATTGCAATCCTTGCTGTCAGTGCAAGTTTCATAGTATCCAGAAGTCAAGAAGAACCGAGAAATAGATTTTTTAGATTGCTAATAATAAATATTTTTAGTCTCTGTATGTTTGTAATGTTATTTTTGGATGTTCAGTAGCCTTTGTTTGTTTAATTGGGTTGGTATAGTTTTGCTTTACAAGCAAACTAGTGAACTTGTATATATAATTACTTTAGTAGGCTGAAACTAGGGAATATGTTGATGAAGTGTTTACTTATAAATTTAGTTCAGCCCAAGCCTGTGGCTTGAGTTTCAAAGCTAGGCCCCTAAAATATTGGGATGGGCCTGCCTGCATGGTGGTCCTGAGGCTGAGGACCTTCAGCCTGATGGCCACTGATCAAAAGTACGGTCTATATCTTAAACTTGTAACAAAATAATGCTGCCTATTGATTTTGGCCAATAGGAAGCCTGTTTGGCCTATTATTAGTTGCACAACAGGAGATAGTTCCTCTATCTTTGGCATAGACAGGGTTTGATTCTCGATCTTTTAGGGTGAGTGAATAACACTAAACGACTTTATAAGTTGAACCAACTGATAGCTTCATTGCCATTTATTTTTTGGAGGTGAAGAAGGAGAAAGCAGAATGTGAGGCTTTGGGAGCTCTGCCTCTCTATCGGTGTACAATTCCCTGAGCAGATGGTCTTTTCTAAAGCTATTCCCGATTGAAGTGGAACTTAGGGAAATTGTATTATGTATCTGTTAGGATAAGGGTATGGCCTTGGTCTATCTTTTGCCCAAATTTTTTGACTTCCATTTATAATAAATATAATTAGTAAACCAATCTTATAAGCTTTCTTGTCATGTTAACTGGAAGGATTTGAGAAGTTTTGTTTGTTCATTCTCTGTTTGTATAATTCCTGATGTCTTCTTTTATTACTGAATACTAATGTGTTTTTCTTTTTCTACCAAAGAATACTAGTGTTTCCTTTTGGCAAGATTTTTCTTTGATCTATAAGGGAAATCCTAGGTGCTGCCATTCATCATATCAGAGTTTCATCTTCTGGTAAAAGAATCCAGGAAATGCATTAACACAATTGGCCAAGTATAACTTGGAAATTTTCTTTCGTCTGATAAACAAATCCCTTACCCCCATATTGAAGTAACAGTAAGTAATGTACTGGTGGACATGCAATCTAGCACAAACAGTAAATAATGTACTGGTGGGCATGCAATCTAGCACTCTGTCAATTTATAGATATCAGAAAGAATTTTAAAATCCTCTTGGCTCAAATTACGTCCACAAACTTGCTGCCAAGTACCAATGATTGCAATGCTCTGTCTCCTTGGACGTGAACATGCACCAGAGCTTTGCTTCTTTGATGCGAGCACCTACCTTAAGGAGCCTGATTACTTGGATGTCCTTACTCTATATTTATCATCAATTATTATACTTCTGACAGTACAGATAAATATTGCAGAAACACACAATAGCATTGGACGAATGTGTGGTTCAGCACTTTGTCTGCACTAAGCTCTTGCTTAGGCTGTAAATTGTAATAATTACTTTCATTGATACTAATATTTAAAATGATTTGCAAAGAGAACTGTATTGGGTAAATTCAGATGCTTTTAGATAAAAGAAAATTCCAGCTCAATTAAGCATAGGCCTAAATCAGATTGAATACACTTATCAACCGAGTCTGAGTTGACCTATAATTATAGAAAAAAAAAATTTGCCTCATGAAGTTCTATCTAGTATTTGGACATTCCACGTGAAAACGATGAGGCTCCTCGTGCTTTCAATAAATGCTGTCTTCTTAGTAGTAAACCATGCATCCTCCTCTTTGTCTATTGAGCTAGTCTTGCATTATTTTTCTTTTACTCTTTGCTTATTTTAAATTTAAACTATGCCACTCTAAACAGTCTAATACAGTGTACCTATTTCACTATCAAACTTTAGGTGAAAATATAAGTTTTGGGCTTTGCTTAATATTCTTATAAATTACAAAGGGATTGATCTGGTTGAAGTTGGAATGTCTCGTTTTCAGTCATTGAGAGAAGTAGGGAACGTTGCATCACCATGTGTTTTTGCTCAAAACAAGTATCACAATTTTGCATTATTCGATTAATGATATATTTGCACTGTCCTAGGTCTTATATTGCATGTCAGATTTGTTTGAGGAAAATGGATAACTCAACCAAATCGGTGAGTTGACAAGGTGATAAGACTTCTATTTTACACTCTCTTCTTATCCTCATTCACATTATATTAATTAAGACAGCTGAATAAGGGGAATGATATTTCCTTCCCGTGGTAATATATAATTTATCAGATTGGTTTGGGCGAGATCAATTATCATATTCAATCAGATTAAATAAATTATGGGTTAGGCACAAATTGAACAACAAATAAACACTCATAAATATATTGAAAGCTAAAAAACAAGATAACTTTAATTTGAATCAAATTACATTTTGACTAATTATTTCAGATTAGATCAAATCAACTTTGAACCGGATTGCAATTAGATTACCATATATAAATATATCTACCTTCCCTCAAAACTCCCAAAAATAGCCTCAAAATACCATGAGAGGAAAGATCAAAATTAAAACTGTCCCCACTCCTAGCATTGGTTAGAACAAGGTAACGTATAAAATTAACTAACCAAATCATAGGAAAATAAGTAGCGCATTTGGATAATATATCATATTAATTAATGTGAGTGTCTTAGTCAGCCAACTTGAACTTTCATAATTATTGGGTGGAATTGATGTACAAAACTAAAAAGTTTAACACACGTATTGATTAATGATTAGTTATACAATGTAAATGAATGAATAAATCACATACTTATTAATACTAACTAAGCAACAAAAGACTCCTCAAATGTGTGTTTAATTCTCCTTGGTGGATCCGGGTACGGTTCGGGTTCGGGTTTCTACTTTTTTCATTGTTATGTGTCCAAAACTTCCTTTGCAAATTGGCATATATCTCATGGCCATGCAAGTCCTAATCGCATAGACAAGCACATTAAATGCAGCCTACATAGTGAGTTGGATTTCACCAATAAGAGAGTCAGTTAACTCGTCTCTTTCAAAAATAGGCACCAAATATGCTGTCATTGTGACTCTTTCCACTTGCCAGATCTATGTGTCAAACACAAAACACTCATCCATCCAAGTTTTTGATACATTCCTGTCTAACATGATCAATGTCATTACATAAAATATGAAGAGTTTCCTGTAATGAATTTTGAGAATAATTATCTTAATTATAATTTGATCTTAGTCAAATATTTTGGTTTTTTGATGCTTTTTCTAATCTCAACCTCATTTGGCAAATTGAAAGGTGGAAGTTCCAAAACTTGTCCCACATGAAATCCCTACTAAAAGTTAGATTGAAACTTTTGGACTCATTGACATCCTGATCTCTCCTCTCCCACCTTCTGAAAATATATTATTAGTTAAGTGTTCTTCTTATATATCCTGGCCTCTTTCTGTTTAGTCCATGTCAATTGTTTTGTTAATTATGCTAATTTTGTTTATCTTTATCCAACAACCAAGAGGAGGTTAATTTTATACACATATAGCATACCTAAACTAATCGCTTATCATTATAAATTATGCATGCGTCGTTGTTTTTTTTTTTTTAAATATATAATTATGAGAATAAGTAATTGAAATAATCGTATTACTAATGTTTAAAGTCACTTGTCAGTTATCACTATAAATATGACTTATCATTCTAAATTCAAATTTTTTAAGATCTTGAGAAACAGTTTGGCAATAATCATATTAATTTAGGCTTATATAATGGATGTAATAATAATATTTATAATAAATAAAAAAGTTTGAATTTTTTTATTGTCTAACTCAATTCTCAATTATTATTAGGATGAAAAAATAAATAAAACAAATTGTCAAATAGCTAGTGGGATCAGTCGGCAGTCAAACATTTCTGGGCTACAAGAGGAAGTACGAAAAAAATTACAGAAAAGAGAAATGACAAAAATCTCCTTGATATCCGGCCTAAGCTCGGTCGTCCACATGCTGACGATCATAAAGCGGATGAGGCTTATAATAAAAGTCGGCCCACATGAAAGCCCATCAAAAAAGCAGGATCATGGGGTTGTTCTCTGTCATGCCACTCTTACCGTTTTTTTTTTTTTTTGATGTGGGTCCCTTGACTTACAGCTTCCTATTTCCCTGATACCTGGCCCACATTCCTCGTGACATGTTTCTTGGACTCTTGTAAGTTGTAACATGCATGCATGTTTAGACGAAATTAAATTAAGAATACTACTACTTAGTCATAAACTTATAAATTAAATAAAAGCATTCGTGTTACTTTTACTCTTTATTAATTAAATTTCTATTTATATTTGGTAAATAAAATTATCTTCAAATTAAATGTCATGTCACTATATGTTGATTTAAAAAATTTAATGATAAAGAAGATATATTCCATTTATTAATTTTTTGAATTTGAATATGTTTAAAATTTTTGTGGATAGCTTATAAATTATGACTAACTTAATTATTAATTAAGTAATCATATATGCTTTTTCTTTCTTCACTACCTTATTAAATTTTTATTTATTTATTATTAGTGATAAATTTAATTACGAAATGAAACTAAATATTTTGTATTTTTTTGTAAATTATATTTTTATGTGAATGTAAATCATCTCTAAATTTTATATCAATATTATTTCTCCGTCCGTGAGAAGAAATTCCATGTTTGGATCAATTAAGAGAATTTTCTAACAATTTATTATTAAATTAATTGTAACAAATTTTTGAAAAATTTAAAGCTTCAATATTGATCACCATGAGAAACTCTTTTGACTGCATCAATGAGAAAATCCTTTTATAGGGTTGAAGAAAAGACTTGTAGTCTTTTTTTTTTTAATATAGATAGAGGAGTTGTCATGTGGTTTAAGGTAAAGAATATGAGCTAATTAATCATCTTTCTGAACGTTTTGAAACATAAGGGAGATAATTAATTATGTTAATATTTCTAAATTAGTGCACATGGGGGCAGGGTATAAGATCTAATCTACACTTTTGTGTTCCATAAACTAAAAAAAGCCATTTGTTTTTGTCGGATCAAATCAAGGGCCTTATTTGTCATTTTATCAAGATGAAAATTGTATATATCTTATAATAAAACAAAGTACATGAGTGACTTCTTTTAATCATGTTCACAATTTCACACTAACTAAAAAAAGTCGCATGAACTATTATAGTGATTATCTTCTTAAGTTAAAATAAAATAGTGTTAAATTGTGTATGTAAGATTTTTCCCCTACTTTACTCGGATGGCACATGCTTGCTAATGAAATTAGGTTTTTTTATTTTATTTTTATTTTTAATTCTTTTCTAAAATAAAAAAAATAATCACCTTAAGTGAAACAAAACTACAACTAAATTAAGAGGAGAGAAAACAAAAACCTTAAAATGTCAACTACATTTAACATTGCATCATAATTATGGGTTTTGTTTATATTGGCAAAAATATTATTGTTGAGGTTGTAAATGACGAAATTACCCTCTGATAAAATCCCAACAATAATTTAAGCCAGTCATATCGTGGCCTTGCATGCTTTGAAACATATTGGGGGAAGAAAACCATGTGACAATGAACAACTTTTGTCTCTAACCTCCACCTGAATATCCTAGATTTGGGGTAAAAAAATAAAATGACAGAGGGGTAATTTCGTCATTTAAATTCAAACCCAAAACTAAAACAGATAAACTAGTGAGTGGCACACTTGTAATTTTATTCAAAATTCAAGTGCTTTCTCGTAAGTTGGCATGCATATAATGCCATCCTCGCCTCCAATTTGCTACATCCCTTACTTTAAGTTCTCCGTTCTTCTTCTCTCCCACACACAACCCACCATGGGAATAGTAGTCGTCTTATTGTCGGTGCTGCTCTGCGCCGCCTTCAACATCGCCTTCTCCTTCACCGACGGTAAGCTTTTAGCTACAGCCATTTCTGGTCTTGTCGTAAAATTTAATTGTTTAGTACAGATGGATTTTCTGGTTTGAGATTTTTGTTTGTCTCTCCAAATGAACAATTAATATGTGTTCTTGTTTTTCTCAAAGGGTGAAATATGTCAGTCATTTCACTATGTTCTTCTTCTTCTTCTTCTTCTTCTTCTTCTTAGAAGTTAGATTTACTTCCTTCTGTTGCCCTTTAATTGGTGGGGTTTTGATACGTACCAATGTATATACATGTTGCTTGGTACAATCACAATCAATGTTTAAAAGTTTGATTCAAGTTTTGTTTTCTAGACCATGTGGTGTGCATGTGACTAGAATGTTTGGATGGTTTTGAATTTTGAAAAATTCTTGTGTGGGACCACTTTCTGTATATGCAGTGTTTGTCAGAAAGTTTCACATGCTGGGTGAATCATTTATTATTTACTAAATCTTAGAATGGATAGGTACTACAGTCCATACCTGTTTTTCATTACAATTGTTGTATCCTCTTACTATAGATAGCAAGAGGTCAATTTTGTCATTACACTCCAAGTTTTCTTGAGATGTGCTAAGTTAAAAAGAGTTTCTCTCATTCTCTTGTAATAATTATGTGATTTGAACAAATAATTACAGGACTAATACCAAATGGGAATTTTGAGCTGGGTCCAAAGCAATCGGAATTGAAGGGGACGGTGGTGATCGGCCGGAACGCCATACCGGAGTGGGAAATATCGGGTTTCGTGGAGTACATAAAATCAGGGCAGAAACAGGGTGACATGTTGCTAGTGGTACCAGAGGGTGCGTTTGCAGTTAGGCTTGGAAATGAGGCATCAATTAAGCAAAGAATAAAAGTGATAAAGGGGATGTACTATTCAATTACGTTTAGTGCTGCACGTACATGTGCACAAGAAGAGCGATTGAATGTGTCTGTGGCTCCAGATTCTGGCGTGCTGCCAATGCAAACATTGTACAGTAGCAGTGGTTGGGATTCATATGCATGGGCCTTTCAAGCTGATTATGATGTGGTGGAAATTGTTATTCATAATCCAGGAGTCGAGGAAGACCCAGCTTGTGGCCCATTGATTGATTCTGTTGCTTTGAGAGCTTTGTATCCTCCTAGACTAACTAATAGTAAGCAATTCCTATACATTCTCTTTCTAGTTAATTCATCGTTTCTAACACAATCAAGACCTAATCATACTAGTTAACTAGTTACTAGCTCAATTGTCATAATCAGTCTGATGTTCATCAGGTTTCGAATCCGGAGAGTGCTTGCATACTAATTAAGATTCTTGATTGGTATTGGCATGTTTTAGTGCACACATTCTAATCAATTATAGACATTTGTGGTCCTAGATATATATATATATATAGCCCTGCTTTCATGCACTCTGTAAAGGTAGGTACTTAGGCTATACCTATTTATTGCTGTATGCAACATTGAATCCATCATAAATTTTCGTACCCTTTATTTCCACCATGTCTGACCTCTTAAATGATTCTGCACCAGTTTTACTCTTAGATACTTTTTACAATTTTATCCTTGCACACCGTGAATGCCATATCTGTTACTAAATTAGTTTTCTGTGATATATAATTATGCAGAGAACATATTAAAGAATGGTGATTTTGAAGAAGGGCCTTATGTGTTCCCAAACACATCATGGGGTGTACTTATCCCACCAAACATTGAAGATGATCA
The DNA here is from genome assembly GCA_029379385.1 of Quillaja saponaria. NCBI lineage: Eukaryota > Viridiplantae > Streptophyta > Magnoliopsida > Fabales > Quillajaceae > Quillaja > Quillaja saponaria. The sequence goes on from CM055610.1 coordinate 24,337,195, forward strand.
CTCTCCTTTACCAGGATGGATGGTTGAATCCCTTAAAGCAGTGAAATACATTGATTCAGACCATTTCTCAGTCCCACAAGGTAAAAGAGCAGTGGAGCTTGTAGCTGGAAAAGAAAGTGCAATAGCACAAGTAGCCAGAACAATTCCTGGAAAAACATACATTCTATCATTTTCAGTTGGAGATGCTAGTAATGCTTGTGAAGGGTCAATGATTGTTGAAGCATTTGCAGGCAAAGACACTATAAAAGTACCTTATGAATCCAAAGGCAAAGGTGGGTTTAAACGTGCTGCTCTCAAATTTGTGGCTGTCACTACAAGAACAAGGATTATGTTCCTTAGCACATTTTACACTATGCGAAGCGATGATTTTTCTTCACTTTGCGGACCTGTGGTTGATGATGTCAGATTGCTCAGTCTTAGGAAGCCATAGAGGGAGTTCGAGTTCGAATTGTGAGGCTAAGGTGAAACAAAAATCATATTTATATGTACTACTATGGATGTAAGAATATTTTTGGTTTTAAAGTTTCATAGCTAGCTAGCTTCTACTGCATTTTCAATATTGTCATTTGGAAATAAGAAGAATATTATACACTATTTATTGGTATTGTAGTAAAAAGTAGAGTGATTTTATTGAGTGGTTTTGTAATTGAAATATATAAAATATGATTAAAATATAGTATCTTTCAGATTGCATTCGTGAGCTCCTTTAATTTAAATACAAATACATAATTTGAATAATCGTATAAGTAATTTTAGCTTTGACATAAGATAATGTTAATAAATTATTTTTAGTAATATTAATTTAGATTTAAATATATATGAAATAATAAATTCGTTAATTTTGATTAACGACACCATATTTTGAATTTTTTTATAAAAAACAAATTGAGAGCAACTATTGACGGATTAGTGCTATCACATATGAAATAGAGATAGATCTTGTCCATAACAAAATTATATTTTTTTTCTAGAAACCATGCAATAAGTGTTATTTTGAAGTATAATTTTTTTTTTTCTCGGAAGCATTCTTTTTGGGAAAATTCTTAAAATTTAAAATAACAGTTGATATAAAAAGTGTTAATTTTAAAAATTCTTAGTAAATATCTAATTCTATAATCACGGTAAAAAATAATTTCTCATATTTTAACCCAAAAAAATAAAACCCAAGAAAAAGAGAGTAAAAACTAGCCTATTTTGTAGCAGGGAAATCAACAAACCCAAAGCCGAACAACAGAACTCCGATGTGACAATATCAAGACTGTGCGTGGGCTAAACGGGTCGGGTAGAGACCGAAGCAATTTATTAATATCTAAACTCGGGCTCTTCTTCTTGCTCCGGATTAATCGGACGGACCAGATTCTGCGTCAGCTTGACGCTAATCTAGGGCCTCTCTAAAACTAGAAGCCTCGTTACGCCATATAAACCCTCATAGTGTCGTACAGAGTCCCAGTCATTCTTCTCCTCTAACTTATTTCGTCGGTTTGCAACTGAGACCCTTTTGGCAAAACACCAATATGGTATGGATTTTCCCGCATTTTCTAGGAAAATCTTCTTATTATTGCCGATATTTGATTTTTAATTTTTGAAGCAACAATACGATTTTTAGTGTTTGATTGATTTCATTGCTTCGGTATTGCAGGCTTTGCCGAATCAGCAAACTGTTGATTACCCGAGCTTCAAGCTCGTAATCGTAGGCGATGGTGGAACAGGTACTTCAGATTTCTATATAATTTTCTGTTGTTTCTCGATCTGTTTGATACATGGTGGTGAGATTAGGTTTCGACATGAATTTAAATTTTGAAATATATATTTACATATATAAATTTAACAATTCATAAATAGCTTAAAAGTGCAAATTTTTAGTAGGAAATGCATTCATTATTTACTATAAGTTTGCATGGATAAAAAACATGGCAAAATGTGGCTTGGAAGCATTGTCCCCATGAAAATAGATTACTTAGTTAAGTTGTTACATTTTGAGGTTTAGAGCTATGCGCTTGTATTTTACTATCTTTCTTGCATTTGTACATTCAGTATTGGCTTTGTTGTCTGTGATCTTCAAGCTATTAACCTGATTTACCTGTCCTGGAAAATGCAGGGAAGACTACATTCGTGAAAAGACATCTTACAGGAGAGTTTGAGAAGAAGTATGAACGTAAGTTTATTATTTAGTTTTTGATGTATTCAGAGTAACCTGAATAGAAATTTTCCTCTGTTTTTTTTTTTCCATGATTAAAAGGAATACAGGAAATGCCATGTTTTCCTAATGTTATGATTTGAACTCATTCATGCTGGGCAGCTACCATTGGTGTGGAAGTCCATCCACTTGATTTCTTCACTAACTGTGGAAAGATCCGATTCTACTGCTGGGACACAGCTGGGCAAGAGAAATTTGGTGGTCTTAGAGATGGATATTAGTAAGTAGTTCTGAAATCCCTTTTAGATTGATCCATAGAATATTTCTTAATTTAGTGTGCAACAGTGCAAGTAAGGTGTATTGAGCACTGTGCAGAGACTGGCTAAATATGAACGTTAATAAGTGAAAGTTTTCTGAAAATCTGCCTGTTTTGACCACCGTAGTTTTCTCTATCCGGATGTGAAGTCTTTGCTGCAAATGTTTATAAAATATTATCGTACCAATGCTTTGTTGGATGTTTGAGTTTCTATTACTTGCAAGCCAATAACTGCAGTTGTTTGTGCTGTTCATTTGTGGTGTTGATATTTACTGCTTCTGTTTAGGTTTATATGCCTTGTGAAAATTCAATAACAATGAATCTATGATCTTTGCCATATTAGTTTATAAGGTTCTACTTGGCTACTGATACTGAACATATTTTCTGCAAATAAACCCCCCAGATAGCCTCATTTGTGCTGTTTGTGTATCCTCAACTTTGAATACAAAAAATCAGCATGATTTATTATTTTCTGCAAATAACTCCATTAGTCTATTATGCATTCTTTTTCTTTCCTTTCTTCCTACAGTGTGATTTATTATTTTGTTAATGCTTAGATGATTATTATCTATGCAGCATCCACGGGCAATGTGCAATTATAATGTTTGATGTTACTGCCCGTTTGACATACAAAAATGTTCCAACATGGCACCGTGATCTCTGCAGGTCAGTGAAGGAAATTTTTAAGGTGTAGCTTTACAATTTTACAGTTAGATTATATCACTGTATCTTGTCTCTTATGGATGTTTTCTCTATTTTCTACTTTCAGGGTTTGCGAAAATATCCCCATTGTTCTTTGCGGTAACAAGGTTGATGTGAAGAACAGGCAGGTGAAGGCCAAGCAGGTAACTTTCCACCGGAAGAAGAACTTGCAGTACTATGAGATATCAGCTAAGAGCAACTATAATTTTGAGAAGCCTTTCCTCTATCTTGCCAGGAAACTTGCAGGGTACGTAGAACTAGTGTCTGATACAAAAGGAATGTTGTAAATTCTGCATAAAGCATTAATGTGATGCCTTTTATCCCAATTTTGCAGGGATCCTAATTTGCATTTTGTAGAAACTCCTGCCCTGGCTCCACCAGAAGTTCATATTGATTTGGCGGCACAGCAACAGTAAGGCTTCTTTCATTATCCGAATTATGTCTTTCACATTCTTTCCTAATTCCTCCTCGGAGGCTCGCATAAACACTTGTCTGCTGCCTCATTGCCTATGCAGAATAGACTCAAAGTAAGAATATTTAACTACTTAATTATAAAGGCTGCCATTGAAATGTCAACTCTCCTCTTGACATTGAAGGAGAGTTGCTGTCAAGGTTGATGACATTGTGATTACTAGGGAGATTCTGACACATCCACATATCAATGTGGTTCTTACTTTGTACATGTTTTTGGCCTTCAAACAGTTATCCCCATCCTCTTGTTTTACCCTCAATGTGTGGGTTTCTTATTAAAGATTCCACCTATTTCCATGGCAATTAAGAGGGTAAAAGAAGTCCTTTGTGAAGACGGAAACTTACATTGTTGTATTTGTGGTTTTGCAGGCATGAGGCGGAGCTTGCTCAAGCTGCTAGTCAACCTCTTCCCGATGACGATGATGACACATTTGAGTAAATTGGGCAAATTTTATTTTCGACAGAGCTATATCCTGGTAGATTTGTGGTTCCGTGGACCATTTTGCTAAGTTATTGGTATTTGTGTATGCTGGCTAAATATATGTTTTCCGGTTGCCGGTTATGGATTTGAGAATGCATAGTTTTATATGGTTTGACATGTTTTCTTTCTAAGATTGAATGATTCTTCTAATTAAGTCAATTTCTTTGTTGAACGCATTATGATCGATGTTATTCTGCCTGCCCAATGCCATGTATCAGCATCCGTACCAGAGTTGTGTAATCCTCCTGCAGTAAGAGAGTCCTATTGCGTTTGTGCACTTAGAAGACATCGATAGAGGATAAATTGTAACAGTGTAGCATAAGAGGATTGAGATACCTTCCTAGATTAGGGCAACTACTGGACTCAGACTGACTTTGAGATTACATATAAGTTCGTAACTATCAGCAAAGTAGAAGCCTGGTTGCTTCTGAGTTCATTTGGTTTCTCCAAACCTGCTTTTAAGTGCCGCAACTTTTGCCATTAAGACCGAATCTATACACATGGTTGTTGTGTTGTTGGGATGATCGGCCCTTCCTTGTTCTTCAAGCAAAACCCATTCCTGTATGATTTGAGCCTGGAATCCCAATTTCCTTTATAAGCCAACTCCAACTCAAAAGAGTTTAAGCTATTAATTATGTCAAAAATTGACATAATTATTTAGGAAATAGCATGCAGGTCAAAAGGCATCGAACACAAAAATTTCTTGTGTGTCCACAATTATATTTTTTAATCTCAAGTAGATAATAGCTCCCATTAATATAATCTTTATATATTAATAATGTAATTATTTTTATGAATTTCTTCATTCGTATTATTTTTTTTGGAATGTGCAGGTACCTTCTACGCTTTTTCAATTTATGAGTGAGTTTAGTTAGTTGTTGAACTTTTTTCTAGTAAATATTCTGGACATTAGAATTCATGAAAATTAGGAGTGATAACAATTCAAACTTGAGTTAATTTTTACAAAACTCATTTACTCGCCATACGCTTGTTAAGAAAAATATTTATGATATATTTATATATAAATAAAAAAAAATTAAATAAATTGATTCACAAGTTTATAAAAGCTAAAAATCAAAATAAAATTAAAAATAATAGAATTCAACTAAAAGTAATTTATAATCTATTCAGAGTTACCATTGGAAATAAAGCACCAAAAATATGAAAAAAATGAATGGAGAAATAAAATGGATACTTCCTAATGAAAAAAAAAAAAAAAAACCAAGGACACGATGGCTGGCTGTGTCTGTTATCTTGGAGGCGGAGGCCGCCAAATACATTTTTTTAAATTGGAGGCAAAGGAAGATTCTACGTGTACGTCCCATATTTAAGCGGAAATCTTAAGCGGGCATTGATCAAACGGTGTATAAAATTGCGTAGATTAAAAGTCGAACCCTCGGCCTGTATAAGACTCGCCTCCACCTTCTTCTCCATTGAGCTAAATTCAAACCCTCGGAAGTTACAGACAACGTAGCTCGCACAATTCAAGTTTTTCAGACACTGAAATTCCAAAAAAGAATGGTGAGCGGTCTCTCTCTCTCTCTCTGTGTATTTATATGTGCATGTCCTCGTGTTATGGTTTGATTATGGTTTAATGGTGACATTATTTTACGCAGGCACTTCCAAATCAGCAGACAGTGGATTACCCTAGCTTCAAGCTCGTGATCGTCGGCGATGGTGGAACTGGTACAGCTTCTTCTCTTTGTTCTCGTGCAATTTACTCTTTTTTTGCCCTTGGAAAGGTAGGAATCAGAAAGAGCTGGCAAACAAAATTCTGGGTCCTTTCCTTTTTGGCTTTCCCTCTACAAATTGAAATTCATCTAGTAATATTTTTTTTTGATAATTCTGAGATTTGGGGTTTGGTTTATGCTATTTCCAAGTTTTGCATGCAACCAAACAAGTTTTTGGGAAGATTTTTGGTTGATAATTTGTTAGATCCGAAATTCTTTAGCTGGAAGGTTTTTATTTTTATAATAATTTCTTTGATTTGGTACAGGGAAGACCACGTTCGTTAAAAGGCACCTTACTGGAGAGTTTGAGAAGAAATATGAACGTGAGATTATTTTCCCACTGGATTAATTGTAACATTAATTGTTTGCGAATTTCTGTGTCAATTGGTGTTAATATGTGATTGTGGAATTTTCAATTTACAGCCACAATTGGTGTTGAAGTTCATCCATTGGATTTCTTCACAAACTGCGGGAAAATCAGGTTCTATTGCTGGGATACAGCTGGTCAGGAGAAGTTTGGTGGACTGCGAGATGGTTACTAGTATGTGTATTTGGGATAATCCTTTCTTTTTTTTTTTCCGCCAATTATGATCTAATATATGATCACTGATGAAGTAATGTTTTCAAGACTCGTATTTGCTAAATTAGTTGGTTAAGTTTTCTGTATCTTCTTAGTCATACTGGTGTTAAATGAATTGAAAATTTATGTTTTGGGTTAGAAGCTTAAGCCTCATCTTGCATTATTAAAATTCTTATCTTGAGGTGTGTAGTTATGACTTATGTGTCTCGTTCATGTATGAATTCCATTTCAATTATCAATTTACTGATTTAGTGTTTATGGCTTAAATTTTGTAATTCAACTCTTAGGGAAGTCATAAAGTGCAGGGGATTATGTGAACTTCATTTCATTCTATATTTCTTACCAATGCCATGTTGTTATGCGTTCACTATTTAGTTCTGAATCTGTATCTTAATTAACTTATTTCATTCATTGCAAGATGTTTGGTCCTGTTGTATCTCAGTGATAACATGTTTTATCTCACATTTCATGCTTTGCTTTCAATTAAAAATCATACCCAGTAACTAGTAATTTCTATTTTTCCAATGCAGTATTCATGGACAGTGTGCTATTATCATGTTTGATGTCACTGCTCGTTTGACATACAAAAATGTCCCAACTTGGCATCGGGATCTCTGCAGGTGTGTTGCTGAAGCTTATGTATCTTTAATTTACCGAGTCATTGTAACAGTAGTGATGGTACTCTATTTTTATTTTCTGTCTCCTTGCTTACCCATTTGGACATATGGTAATTATTTCTGAAGTGGCTTCCGTGCTGCTGTTTTGCTAGGGTTTGTGAGAACATTCCTATTGTGTTGTGTGGCAACAAGGTAGACGTGAAGAACAGACAGGTTAAGGCAAAGCAGGTTACATTTCACAGAAAGAAAAATCTACAGTACTATGAAATCTCTGCAAAGAGCAACTATAACTTTGAGAAACCATTCTTATATCTTGCCAGAAAGCTTGCAGGGTAAAGTCCTATACTCCTAAATATATTATATTTCAAGTTTTACTTTTTGCCTTGTTTTTTTTTTTTTTCGGTTTCTCCATCTCTTGTAAGCATTGCTTAGCAATGGTTGTTTTTTTTTTGTTTTTGCAGAGATGTCAATCTTCATTTCGTTGAAACACCTGCCCTTGCTCCACCTGAAGTACAAATTGACATAGCTGCACAAGCACAGTAAGTGATAGAGAATATTTGTTTAATGGATCTAAATATCGTTTTCACTTCCGAAATCAAGTTCAGCTAGAAACTTGGCTGATGAAGAGAAGATTGGAGGAATCAGGATTTTGACTTCTAAAACAACAGTTGCTAGAGAAAAACATGACTAAAAAGTAGCATATAGACCTTAAAAAAATTAGTTAATTTTCACTTCTCCTTGGTTCTGACTGTCGATTTTGCTCTTACTGTCTTACCTAAATCAAATAATGAATGTGATCCTTTAGGTTTTATCCAGGGCAACTCGCTGCTCTATTGTTTTATACAATCCAATCTGGTTTCACGAGACTGTTATAATTAGGGAATCCGGTATACCTTTGGTTAGGAAGTGTTTCTATGCAGAAAATTGCTAACTAAAATCACGGTGTTATTGTTCAGGCTTGAAGCTGAGTTGAGAGAAGCTGCTGTACAACCTCTTCCTGATGACGATGATGATATATTTGAGTAGTTGGCTGTTTCCTGGTCTTGGTTTTTTGGATAGCTTTGCAAGATGTTTTCATGGTCTTTTCAACTGTTTTCTTTTATTTTTTTCCCCTACCAATTACCGTTCACTGTAACTGGTTCATATGAAAAGAACAGCACGCTGTATTATCCTTTTAAAGCTCAATGCCTTATCATACCCCACTTTACTGAATACTTTTCATGCTATTGCTGGAAGTTGTCAAGGCTGCTGTTCTTTAGTTAAGTCAAGAATTTTACTTGTCAGCCCATAATGTTATAAATCAACTTGCTTTTGATTAGCCTCACTGACATGATCCGACATGGTTCTAAATTCAAAATGACAAGAGTATGTGTGTGGTATTATCAACAGATTGGTCTTTCGGTTGTGTTAAAGTGGAATTTTAGTTGGCATGGCTCTAAAAACGTTGTCATTTGAGGTCAAGTGATTCAGCATTTTCTTGTTCTGCCTCCTCCAGTCCCCAGTTGGTTTTTGAAGGAGCCAGCTTTGTCATGTCAATGACGATTTGTATTACTCAAAACAAGCCACAAAAGAAAGGAAGTTAGTTATCGTGTGATTCTATTTAATCCTTTTTTACTAAATAATAATGTCATATCTACAAATTTGGCATAAAAATAAAAATAAACAACTAATAAAAAAGTGAACTTTATAAGCATTTTTTAAAGAATTTGGTCTAACCTTTGCAAGTGTGACAGAGAGAAGACAATCAATCTTCTCCACCTCTGTACGGTCCTATGGCTTGACGTCTTTCTCTAATTTTTTTTTGTCTTGAATGCCTATTCAGTATTCCTTTCACTTTTTTGGGTTATTGAATGTCTTATGTGCTATTATTTTGATGATTGATTCTTGCGTTGTTTTTGTTTTCTTTAGCTCTTACAAGTGGAGTCTTGTATCTCTAGTGTCCAGATTCGTCATCCCTGACTTCCACTGACCAAGTCCGTTCTTCCAAAATTCAAAGAGAGTGAGCAACCAATATTATAGATTTTTCAAATCTGCCACCCACCTGTAATTCATTCGATTGCAGTTGTTCATCCTTAACAAAAGTTCATGGGCATCATCTGAACCCAGAAATTTAATGGGAAAACCTTCCAAATGAGGGATTTTGACACAGCATGTGATAGTAGCATATTATCTGACTTAAAGTAGATGTAGATGCTGCCCCATTGTTTTACCAAGGGAAAGCTGGAAAACCAAGCATCATCTGTAACCTTTGGAAGTAAGGCATGGAAGCCTCCAACATTCCCTGGAAAATGTAGTGGATTCATCAATAATACTCTAAAAATTGCAACAGATACGTAATCAACTTTAACCAAATTAGATCAAGCAAGATGTTTAAATGGTTTATACATGAAATTTGGTATTAAAAACTTCACCAAAATGAAATAGAAATAATTGAGAAAAGGTATTTGTCGAATTTGTAGCCCAGAAGGTACAAGTAGCAAACCACATATACACACATGAAGCCTTCCCCAATGAAGAAAAGTCAAAGAGTTCTCAAAATCACTAGGGCAACGACTGTTGGAAATTACATCAAAATCCTTACAAACTTTTAGTAACGATTTTAAGAAAATTAAGAAACAGATTCTTACATATCATATATCCTCCAAAAAGAACAAACAGACAGAATGACGAAAATAGAGCAGTAAGCAATCTGAGCCTGAAAGATTCAATTTTTAACAAATTCGGTACATGATCTTCAAATTACATAATGAACCATGACTGATGCAAGAAAGTCTAACCTTTTAACCTGCTTCTAACATTGCTGTATGTAAAATAGAATGAAGTATGGATCCTATGATAAAATCCCTTGTCTAAACATTTAAATAAGACGAACACTTGTTCCCAGATGAGATTAAGTTCCTTAGCTCCATCAAGTGTTCATCATTTGAAATGTGAAGTGAAATGCGGAGATTTGTCAATAGTGCTTCCTGTTCCCAACTTAAGGGACCAGAAGCATACATTGCCCCTAGAGTGCTACGGTAAGCATTCATCTCTAACCTATGGATTCTCACTGCTACATCATCTTTTGGAGAAAGCTGACATTTTTCTTCCTCATCCCCAACATCTAAAGACTCTGCGTCACTACAAAGGGTATCTGCACCTTCACAAAGACCTGCTAAAATACAATTAGAGAGCTTATTTCTATCATTGTTAATCACACTACAACTACCAACAGAACATGCATCACTATCAGAATCATTAGGTTCTGAGCATCTTTCAACAAAACGTGCGACAACACCATCAGGGTTCCCACTACCCATTTCATAATTGCCAGTTGTTCGATTATTAAAGGAACCATGCATGTATTTGTCACCCATGTTTTCACATGGGTGAGTAACAGCATCTACCTTTTCCAAGAAGGGAGTTGGAGACACTGCTAAGAATTGTTGATGCTCACTGGCCTTCTCAATAGCTCTAATTTTGCTGGGATATGCCTCAACAGGCAAGGAGAAACAAGGAGACACTCTCTTCAATGATCTAAAAGAAACTAGTGGAGACTCCTGGAAATTACAATCATTCTGAACATGTAAACAGTCATTGCCACCCTGCTGCTTTATCCCTGTATCAACTTGGGGAACCTCAGAGGTCAACTTAAAAGAGTTTGAACTCGTATGAATGCTCAATCTCCCAACTTCACAATTTCCAGAGCCCTGCTGACCAGACCCACCAGAGAATTAGTAAAAGCAAAGGTAAGGTGAAAAAAACAATAATAAATAAATAAAATCCAAGTGCCTAAATGCCATGCTGGGAAAGATCTGCAATTGGTTTACTAAATGTTCTTCACCACACCAATACAATTCAACCAGTATAGAAAAAATTCGTAAACTAATTATTAACTTCTTTGAAGTAAAGAAATTTTTTCCCCTTGAAAGTTAAGACCGAAAGTAAATGAATCGCAATGAAAAGCAGAAATCCATTCATGTACTATGCCATAAGCTCGCTACCTGACGACCAAACAACTGTTGTCAATTCACAACATAGATTGTGGACGAAAAGCCAAACTATCAAAAGCATAAAATTGTTTAGAATGAACTCATGAAAACCACAGAAAGTCTCTCAATGCAATCTTCATAGAATTAACAACAAAACAAAAATGTGATGTAAGACGATGATATAGGAAGTGGTCTGAAGTCTGAACTGAATAAAGATTTACCTTTCCAATCACTTCCCACTGGCCATCTCGCCAAGATTGGCGCACTCTGATGTTAGATTTGTGAGTCCTGAACTCCTCGCAGGATCCAAGTAGCCTTACCACATAATAACGTCCACACAAAACCCTGGAAACAACAGCCCCTTTCCAAGAATCAACATTATAAACCTCCACAACATCATTGGCCACCCAACTATCAATGTTTCTTACAAGAGGGGGATGAGGCCTGATAGCTTTCCTCGAAACTCCCTCGTGAACTGCCTCGCTTTTTTTGCTAAAACAGTCATATTGGACACTGTAAGTGTGCCCATTCACTGAAATAATCTCAGCACAGCGCCACTCTCCTAAAGGCACATCATTATTGCTTAGAACCTCCACTCTACTCCCCTTCTTGAATCTCATGATGGCTGTTTCAGTGTGATCCCTAAATGACGAGCCCACAACAAACCAAGAAATAAATGTCAACAAAATCAGAATAATCTAATTGAAATTAAATCAAAAGTTAAAAGCTATTTGTTTGACAAGTGCCCATAAACTTTTCCAGGCTTCTACATATCTCATAGATCCTGTTAATAACGAGTATATGAAATGATTTAAAATCAAAATCAAACTTTCATCAGAGGACTCTTTACGTCCAACTTCCACAGAAACAAACATCATAGAAGTAATTAAGTTTACACCAAAATGGACAAATGTCTGCAGCAACTTAGCTTAATATTAGATTGATCTACATCAGAAGAATATTCTTAAAGATTCATCATTTTTCAAAAGCAATTCACACAACATCAAAAAAAGAAAAGAAAAGGAAAAGAAAAACAGATAAACTCCAGAAGGTATACTTCATTCATATCATATTCTTCAACTAACAATTATTAAAACCACCCATCACCAAAAGTAACTCTCAGAATACAAAACCCAAAGCATACTATGCACAGAATACTCAATCCAGCCCCAATCATCAGAACTTATCCAGCATACAGAATTACCTAAAAAGTTTAGGTATTTTTTGGTTAAAAAAATAAAAAATAAAAAAATCAAACAATAATTGAAAAAATAATCAAGGAACTCAAATGACAGCAATTAGATCGCAAGTTCGTAGAAGACAATTATAAATATGTGAAAGCATAATAAGCAAAATCAAAACCCTAAAAACGTAATTGGGAATAAAATTACTCACCTTGCTCAATGTCGCCCGTAATTTAATCGCTTACAGTCCCGACTTAATTATTCCGTATGTCTTTCTCTGAGATTTATGTTCAATCGGATGAATTTTGAAGCAGAAGGAGGCTAGGGTTTCAGGAGAGAAAAAATTAAAGAAAATCAGTTATTTTCTTCTTCTCTACTTTTTCCTTTTCCTATTTTTTTACTCCCCCTCCCTTACGTGGGAATGAAGTTTGATATCAAAATTTATAATGTATGATTCCTTAAATATTATAATTACCTAATTTGAGTTGGATATATCATTTCCTTAAAATTGTGATGGTTAAATGACAATTTTGGTCTCTAAATTGTCACCCAAATTTTAATTTTGTAAAAGAAAAATCCAAAATTTGTAAGAATACCATGGATTTGTTTTTAATATACCAAAAAAGAGTGCAATGTATTCTTTAGTGCAAACTGTATGAATTTTGTTCCCAGTTTTAGTGTTTATTATTATTTAATATATTTGACAAATGAGGAATATGAGCCATTTGGGTAATGGGTACTAACCACATCTATATTTTAAGGGTATAATAATATAAAATTATCAAATTAATTTTTATATAATATTTGACAAATAACTAGATAATATAAATTTATATTGTTAACATTCTTTTATATTATTTATAATAATATAAAATAATATAATAAATATTTTAAAAATAAAAAAATTGACAATTTAATATTTTTGTATTATCTTATACGATATGTACGTCATAATATATAAAATATTTGAAAAAGACTTTCCCTCTAAACATAAGAAGGCATAATAGCATGCAGAAAAAGCTCCGGAGCCCCTACTTCTAAAAACTTCCATTTCAATGTGCCTTTCCCAAACGAGCTCTAAGAGTGTGAAAAAAAAAATTAAAGTAAAAATAGTTCAGAAAGAATTTTGTTTTTTCTTTTGGCAAAAATAAAAAAGATTGGATTGAGAAGATTGAAAGTTTTAGGGAGCTGATTGGAAAAAAAATAAATTAATAATACCTTGCATTTTAAACCTTATAAGAAGGTGGTTAAACTTTACCTTATATTTTAAACTTTGTCTTATTAGAGTGGAGTTCTTTTAGAATATTTTGACCAAAATCATATTTAAAAAAATTAATGGAGTTTTCTTAATTAATAATAAGGAATAAATATGATTACATATATTATTTTTTATTGAGAGATTTGCTAGATATAGGGCCATAAAACAAAGAGTAGTCCTTATTTTGGTTATAAATTTCACATCTCTCAAATTAAGATATGGATCTGACCCATATAAATGAAGTCAAGCCTAAACTGCACTAAGTTAGAATTTGACTGTGATGATGACAGTAGTCTGTCACAAGAAGGAAGAATACAGTTTTCATGAATCACGACTGCCCTACGAATCAAAAGTTGTGTCATAGAAATATTCTTGGTGCGGGTTTGCATCTTTCCTTTTAAAGATCCGAATCTGTCCAACGGAGCTTGTGATAGAGGAAAAATATTATGGTTCAGCAAAACAAATATTGAAGTGAGGGAGCAACTACTGCTACACTTAAAACTGTTCCTTAACGAGGCATACCTGCATCCATAAAAAATTTACAGAGAGGCAATGGTTATCTGTTTACAGTTGCTATAAACTTAAGTTGCAGAATAATATTCTAGTATTCTACTGATATGTACAACAATCATACTACCAAGAATGCTTAGCAGGTAGTTCTCTTTTGAAACGAGATAATATTACGTACGTGTTGATATTACATATTCTTTACAGAAAAAGTATTAATGAGAAAATGTCGCACCGTTGTCTAAGACTTATGTGTTCTTCGGCAACTGAAAATCTTTTGGAAAAGAAATCAGATTTGCAACCTATTTTCAGATGAAGAAAACCTAAGTGAATCAACATGTATAGAGGGAAAGACAAGTAGACAAGCATAAAGACACAAACATATGTAGCACACTCTAGACAATGAAAAGGTATAGGAGAAATCCACGAACCTGCGTTGGGGTAAGATATCTAAAGCACTGCTCCTTCAATGAAAATGTCTTGCCTTTTTTCTTTGCATGCGTGTTCAGAACTTTACATAAAGACACAAACATATGTAGCACACTCTAGAGAATGAAAAGGTATATGAGAAATCCACGAACCTGCCTTGGGGTAAAATATCTAAGGCACTGCTCCTTCAATGAAAATGTCTTGCCTTTTTTCTTTGCATGCGTGTTCAGAACTTTACATAACTTATGGCTCGGGACAGCATGTTGTGAGACATTATAGAGATGAGTACAGGAACAACTAACAAGCGGAAAGTAAAAGAGAAAAGAGGGGGTAAAGAGATTCGTAAAAGCTTCGACCGCAAGTTCATACTTAAAATGAAGATGCAAGTATGTAACGCTATCATTTGTATTTTGTAGCACCAATACAGTATAACATAGACCATAGTCTTATGCTAAATACCATAATATACTGAATATATTAGGACCTACTAGTTTTGATACTTTGACATCCCAGCCAGCATATAGCCTTTATAATCCAACTATCCCAGGTACCAAAAAAATGAGAATTTAGAAGGTTTTCTATCGGTTTGCTCCAGAGTGCAAAGATTTAAAAGAATTTAGTTGTCTAGCTACCTGTATATTCAAGAAGATTTGGTACCTGGACAGTTGCCAAAAGGGATCCAGTACCCTTCACATATCTATAATAACATTTTGTAAAACAACAGCAATGCTTTGAATCAGGATGTACAATATCTAACTTCTATCAAGGAAGATTGAAGAAGACAGAGGATATACAACAAAGGTCAGTGCAAAGTATAAACTAACGAATCTAAAAAAGTCATCACAAATTAAAGAGGAAAAGGATATCCATAGCATTTCCCCACCACTCTATCAAGCTGAATGGAACAAGATATTGGTCTAAAGAGCTCTAGCAGCACGTTCATTATCCTCAACTTTCCAGGAAGTTCTAACAGAATCAGTAAAAACACTAGTGGTGAGCATAAATCCAGATTATACTTCTTTTTGGTTGCTAAGTTTCTTCAATTTAAGGAACCTCTCTACTGGTTCACATGACTAGAGCAACTCATCGAAGCTTTCTAGTGATTCACCATGTTCATTAGCTATTGTACTATCAACGTGCTCAAATAATGAGTGTTAACCGGTTATTGAAGAGTTCATTAACAAAAGATGAAGGTTTCCTCCTTGCCTGAGAAATAAATACAAGTACCAGGTTTGAATCCTCAAATTATTTGAATTGTAAGAAAGCTTATGGAAGAAATAGAAAAACAGATTCCGCTTCAGGCCTAACAGTTTTGAAAGTGCTATAACCCATGCTACCCACATGCCAAATGATTAACCAGACTTTCCACCATTAAACGGTAAACAAAGAGCAACATCAGCAGTGGCCATCTTTAAAACGACTCCCTGTCACAGACGTACAAGAGACTGCACAATCCCATTCATAAACCATGCAAGTTAATACTAGAATGAAGGGAGGGAACCTTCATACTCACATTGTATTTCATTTTCTTTTCCTGGGGAGGGCAGTGTTAGACAAAGGAGATAGATCTTCCTGATCTTTTGTTGGTGTGATATTTGAGCATTCAATGAAGGGAGGGAACCTTCATACTCACATTGTATTTCATTTTCTTTTCCTGGGGAGGGCAGTGTTAGACAAAGGAGATAGATCTTCCAGATCTTTTGTTGGTGTGATATTTGAGCATTCAATGAACTTACCCTCACTGGCTTAAACAAAAAGATATATGTTTAAGGCATACATACTCTTACAAGAAACTACATTAGATACATAGGCCAATGTTTTTAATGTTTCCATGCATCCAGTTATAAATTAATATTACAGGTTTGAAGTCACGTCAAGGACGTCCTTATGTCTAGACTTTTGGAAATTTCCTGGTTGACACCTGTCTCTGTATGTTTCAAACATAGCAATTATTTGATAATTTTCTGCATACATTTGTCATGCTTGGGTAAAAAGTAAAAAAGTCTCAAAGCACTCCATCTTACAACACACAAAACCTTGCTCCGTTCTCCAACGGATATTGATCTAATAAAGTTGTACTTAAACCAGTTCAAATGTTAGGGTGAATATTCTATTACTGATCTGCTCTATCCAGGATTTGTGTATCTTGATATTCATTTAGTACAATGACATTATAATTCACGCATTCAGATATAAACGTCCTTAATTATTCATGCAACCAAAAGGCACACCCTGCCTTTTAAGAATAATGGTGGAATATGAAATCGTAGGTTCTTTTTATGGAAAAATCAACATAAAGGATAGAAATCTAATAGATAGTACACCAAGAGTCAAGGTCAACCCAATTTTGCTCAACAATATTTATTTCAATGGAAAGTCCCACAACAGCCAAATTCCACTAACAATCTCCCATTACTTTAGTTGAGTTAGGCAGAATATGAAAGCCTTAAAAGATTATATCACGGTCAAGTTTGAGACATATTTTGTCTCTAAACAGAAGAAAACAAGATCACAGATACTCCAGAAAATGCAACTGCATAACCTTTTGACAGTTGATTCCTAAATTCCCCACCAGTTACACTGTTCTAGTCTTTCAACACACTTTAACATGTAACATAAAAAGTCTATTCATAACAGCAGAAAGAGAGGCTACCAGACAAATGTAACGTTGCCAGGACTATGGGATTCCAAACTGTAATGGGCTAAGAATGAACTCCACCATAACAAAATTTGTTTTTGACAATATTTCAATCATTTTTGCGTGCATATTAGATGTCTGCAACAAAAAAGGAAATGAGTGAAATAAGGAAATCAATTAACAAATTAGTTCATATATTGAGCTGGACTTGTAAAACCTAACCTCAAATCCAACAACATTTTCCACAAAGAACATATTTGGAGGATGCTGTATGTGTTGCATAAGTTCAAGAATCTGGAGAAAAGAAAGTGCCAAAGCATCACCAGAATCCTTCTGGAGACCTACTTTTAAGTTCATTTAGGCACTCTTCACCAAGTAATAGAACAAGAAGAAGAAAGGATTCACCTTGCCGAGAGTGAGGCTGGCAAGGAGGGGAAAGAAGCCATACATGTGCTCCATAGTTGTCAAGATCGTAGCAGTCAGGCTCAGAATATTACCCTATTTCCAGCCAACAAATTTTAATCAACAACATTATCCTGGCAGTCCAAAATGACTATAATTAAGTATTAACAAAAACACAAAGCAAGACAACAAGAACAAATCCAAACTTCAAACTGTGGCTAACAGGGGAATCTCAAATTTCTCAGCTCAACAGACAAAGACCAACAATTTTAAATAGCACTGTACATTTCTTCAACATGTAAAATACCATGTGATATATCCAATTAATTCAAAGAACTCTAACCTCTACGGGTCAAATATCCAAAATAATTGAATGGAGATTGATATCTTTAATCAGGCATAAACCCTTTTACATCATTACCACAGAAAAATATGGTAAAGAAGTAAACATCATGCCAACTAATATCCAAGGGGTAGTGTTACATCTTCTGGCCATCCAATATGGCAAACTTCAATGTTCAAAATGCTAACAGCTAATTAAATTATGCCCAACAGTTAATAGAGTAATTGGAGCTCACTTCTTCCATAAGCACCCTTATAGCATTTCCCTTACTTCGGAAGACAAAATTGGATTCAGCTTCTTGCTCTCCAACTAAAAAATAAAACTTCCAGTCAGCAAATCAAACCTAAGTTTGTAGAAGCTAGCAAATGCAAACCTGATAGGAGGGGTGACCAAAATTATGCTGGTGAACGTCGTTTGCTATCATTTATGTCAAAAGCGTCTTCTACTTCGGTATTAACGCCTGCCCTCATCGGAAAGTATATAACATAAACGCAAAAATAAAAACTAAAAAGAAAATTAAACTCAGAGAGATATCATTTGTACGTAATACCATGCCACCAATTCCGCTGACTCAAGAACTCGAGGACAATGTCTCCTAGGCCGTTTGGAACTTCGGCCATTCTGGCAGCTCGAGTCGACTATGTTCTTAGCAGAAAGCTTTAATTTTAAGACTGGACTATGCTTACATTGTCGTACAAAAGTTCATTTGAGTCTTTTTTTTTTTTTTTTTTTTTTTTTTCTGGTAGTATTTATTTATTTAATTTCTGATTAAAATTATCTCTCATTCAATCAAATTTCATCACTTGAAAATTTATAAAAAATTAATTTTTAATTTTATATACTACACAATAAAAAATATTTTTAATTTTTTAACTTTTTAACTTTTTAACTTTTTAACTTTTTAACTTTTTAATTCTATACAATTTATACTTCTCAAATGGAAAAACACCATATTCAGTAATTTTGGTATAATGCCCATTAGTAGGTTTCCTGTCGTTTGTGAAATTCCAGCATAAAGGAAAAAAAAAAAAGGAAAGAGAAAATTCTAACGTCACTGGGTAGGGGACATAGTCGTCAATTTGCTTCACTCTTAGCTCCAATTTCCTCCCATCATCTTCAGTGATCTTGATCAGTCCCAGGGACAGTCATGTAACTTCACAAACCAGTAGAAGTAGCTAGATTCTCTTCCTTTTCCTTTATTATTATATTAAGACTAGGTTTTCAGCTCAGTGCATTTCTCTCATCTCGTTGTTGCGGTTCTGTGGCTCTGCGTTTCTCAGGTGAACTACCTAGGGTTTTCTTTGACTCTTCCCCTTTGCTCTAATTCATCATTCTGCTTGATTAAGGTGTCTATAAAAGTCTATGCATGAAACTGATATTGAATCCTTCACATTGTCCCTCTTCTATTTTCAGCTTCCTTTTTCTATATTGTGGAATTTTTGTAGGTATGTGGCCTGTAACCTAATCACTGAGTAGACTTGTAAGTACGTTATGTGCTAAACTGTGAGGATTCGACTATTTATTTGGGTGGAAGATTCTTCAACAATTCTACATTATTTAGGTTTTTTTTTTTTTGTTGGAATAGGGTTTAAGGTGTAGGGAAGAGGGATTTGATTTGTGATGCTATTACAACTTACTTTTTGGTAGATGATCGTGCAAGGCTTTGGTTTGTTGTTCTATTTGATTATGGGAGAGAATGATCATTTTGTCGATCTGGAACTCTTAAGGTATTATGGAATTTCTTGCGATTTCTCTTTCTGGGTTGATCCCCTGACTGTTGTCAACTGGTTTGAATGTGTTGCCTACAGTCAGGAGTTGAACTACTTGAAAAATGATTATCTGTTGCATTGACATTTATGTTAGTATACTACTAATCTTATGGAGAATGATCATGCTGCTCGAAAAATGTGTTGTTTGATACTTTATGGTGTAGAAGGTTACTAGTCACTACTTGAAACAAATTCATCGTTTCTTGGAAAACTTGTTTGTCCGAGTGAATTTGTTTGGTTCATCAATATTTTGGAGGATAATTGTCCCTTAGACTTGACATGAATTCCTTTGGTACATGAGGTTTCTGCCTACAAAAATTTTTCTGTGCATATGGTACTTCTCAATAGTAACAAATTTGGTGCTTGTTTACTGATTGCTTAATCAGATTAATGAATCTACTGGCTTGAGTGCTGATGATAAAGAAAAAGACCATGACGAAGAAGAAGAACCAGTTGGTTTTTATGAATGTTTCCATTGATGGAGATCCTGCCGAAAGGATGGTTTTTGAGGTATTTTCTTTTTGAATATTGTGCTGGTCAATAAGTGTTTTATTTCCCATCTCCAAGGGTAATTTCCTTTATGTAGTAAAAATAAGTAAATTCAAACTAACAGTTGGTGGTCATTGTCCTCGCAGCTTTTCAATGATGTTGCTCCCAAAACTGCAGAAAACTTCCGTGCACTTTGTACTGGTAAATGTCTCATTTTAGTCAATGATGAGAAGCATTTTGATTCTTGCTTGTTCGGTTTTTGTTCTTTTTCTCTCCCACATCTCTTTGATGTATCATCATATCTTGTATTAGTTATTTGGATGTGATTTTTACATCATAGCTTTATATTTTCTCATACTGAAGTGAGAATAGGGGATCAGATTCTTAGATTTCAGTTTCATGTAAATTTCTGGATCACTAACTTCTTTTGAATTTTTTTGTTATACTTTTAGGAGAAAAGGGAATAGGTCCAAAAACAGGAAGGCCTTTGCACTACAAGGGCTCTTTCTTCCATCACATTGCAAGAGGTTCTATTGTACAGGTTTGTTGTCTTTATCTTCCTGACGACTTTAGATAAATTTATGTACCTAATTTTCTTGTTGAACATGACTAGTAGTGGTCTCTCTTTTAGTCGGTTACCCTTGTTTATGCTGTAGGATACAGGGCTGATGGTCACGCCTGCTTTTCTTGTGATATAGTTTTAAGGTTGTACTTACCAAGTTGTCTATCCTCAAAATTCTAATAAGCTTCATGATGTCGAACCATGTTTTGTGTGCAATGTTTGTCTTGTTATAACATATATTAATTGATGGTTCTCTCTTGCAGGGTGGTGATTTTGTTCGTCGAAATGGTAAGTGCTTTTTATCCACTAATGAATGAGTTACACCTCTTAAATTTTTTTTGAAGCCACGATGGATGTCGTTACACTCTTCCAACATTTTTCATTTGACTTTTAGTTATTCACTTTTTATTCAACTAAGAATCTGATTATTTATTTTATATTAGTAGCTTCACTAGACCACAGCTTGGGAGTAGTTCATTTATCATGACTGGGCATTGACTATATAAGCTACAATTATAAGTACTATTTAACTCTCCTATTTGTCTGCACTCTGCATACTCTATAATTACCATCAGTTGCATGTAGCCTTTTATTTAAATAAATCAACACTTAGAAGGATCCCTGAATGAAGGTCCTAAAGCAGTAGACTTTGAGAAAGTTAAGAGTGCCTAACCCTATGTGACAATTTCTTAATAAGATTAGGGAACAACTGCTAACAGATCTAATCATCTTGCGTTGCAAGTACTTTCCTATAATGTTTTAAATTTGAAGCTCAAAAATCCTGCATTCAGAATCGTACACCATTTAAGGTCCTTGCTCTTTCAATGTATTTGATTTGTTGCTTTTATGTTGTATGCTTGGTTACCACATTATTTAAATTCTTACTGATGTATTAAGATTGATCCTAGGATTTATTATTAATGTTGGATTTGAGATTTCCTGGATTGCTTTTCATATAGTTATCAGTAGCATCATTTTCGTTGAAGAAAAGCCTATAGAATTTCCTCATTCAAAGTGAAAACTTAATCCAGACGCGGAATACATTTTTAAAGAAAGCCTTTATTGTCTTGTCCCTTTTTATTATTTCTAGAATCCTTCGTTGTCCGGAATAACATATATTTGTTATTTGCAGGGACTGGTGGAGAAAGCATATATGGCTCAAAGTTTCCAGGTGAGAATACTAAAACCCTCCTTCCATTTTACACTCTTCTGATGTACTCATGATCAGCTCGTATTGAATGAGTACTAGGAAAAAGGGAATGTTGAATAATTGAAACATCTGAGAAAATAACTTTGTTAATAATAATCCAAGCTATGCATTTTTCATTTGTCTAAAGAGGATGCTGATTACAGCTAACTCAATGGTAGTAGGATCTGTGGATCTGTCTCAAATTTTTTCCTGTAGAATTTACAAGTTTTACTTGTGCTCAGATGAGTCACCTAAACTAAAGCATGATGAACGTGGGCTTCTGTCTATGGCCATAGCTGACCGTGATACCCTTGGTTCTCACTTTCTTGTCACCTTGAAAGCTGACCATCATCTTGATAGGTTTGTTGCCTACTTCATTCTTTGTTATTATTTTTGTTGTAAATTTCATTTTATCTCCCATTTTATTTACATCTGTAAGTTGAACAAGATAAATTTTGGTTTATTTTTGTTTAGTTCATAATTACGCAAGACTGTTCTGTTCATTTCTGCTCATATCTATAGGAATCATGTAGTCTTTGGGAAGCTTGTTCAAGGATATGATATATTGAAGAAAATGGAAGACGTTGGTGATGAAGAGGGGCATCCAACTGTAACAGTTAAAATCATCAATTCTGGTGAATATAAGGGTAAGAATTACTTCTTTTTTTCCAAACTTGGATTGTGATTTATAATATTTTATGGAAGATGATGGTCAAATTTAAAGTTGTTTAATGATCATATCCTGTACCTTACTGTTTAGATGTTTAGAGTGTCAGCCTTTGTAATACTTCGTCCTTCCTGGAATGTGCTCTAATTGGTGAGAGATTTCTTTCCTAATGTCTACTTATTTGTTGGTTTCTATTCGCAGACAGAAAGAAATTAAATAAATTAAAAATCGGAAAGGATGCATCTTCTGAGGCCAATAGCTATGAAGCCAGGCGAAGGGGAAAGCATAAAAAGCCTTCAAGAGATAGAAGGAAAAGGAGAAAGAGATACTATTCATCTGAGTCAGACAGTTCCTCAGATTCAGAGTTGGAATCATCAGAGACGGATAGTGACTCCGATTCGTATTCATCCTCATCATCTTACATAAGTTCTTCCAGTGATGACAGGCGAAGAAAGAGAAAG
Source organism: Quillaja saponaria (assembly GCA_029379385.1). Taxonomy (NCBI): domain Eukaryota; kingdom Viridiplantae; phylum Streptophyta; class Magnoliopsida; order Fabales; family Quillajaceae; genus Quillaja; species Quillaja saponaria. The sequence goes on from CM055610.1 coordinate 24,360,098, forward strand.
AGATCTTCTAGAAAAGACAAACATAGACGTGGGAAAAGGAAGGATAAGAAGCGCGATAAAAAGCAGAGGAAACGAGATAGGAGATCAAAGCGTAGATCAAGGTTTTTGCTGCTTATCTACATATTGCCATTGGTCCCATGTTATAACTACAGTGCAAGAAATTTGCATGTGCCTCTCATTGGTTTGTTGTTCACCTAGATATCACTGTTACTAAGTACAAAGCATCCTCCTATCCTGGTTTGAAGTATTCATGTCTCTTCATGCTACATGTTGCAAGATTGTTTGTATATATACCAAAGCACGAGAGATGTCATGACCTAGTGACATTCTTAATATACGTTCATGTGTATCTTACTCTTACATCCTTGATTTGTTCATATTATTAAGTGCTTTGTGCAATGCATGTGCTTATTAGCTGTTATACATGCCATCTGGAACAATGCTTTTTCTATTTCTTCTCAGTGGATGGGGGAGTACTTGGGTAATTGTGGACTGGATGAGCTAGATAGAATTCTGATTCTGCTAGTCATTCCTTCAGATCTAATTTTCTTCATCAAGTCAATGATGATGCCCATGCAAACTATGACACATGCACCATTTGGTTATATTTGTTCACTAATGAAATTCTGCTGTTCTGTTTGTAGGGTGTCAGACAGTTTGTCTGATTCTGATAGTGGAAGTGGGAGTGCAAGTGGCTCTGACAGTGATGGAATTGATGACCAAGCAAAACAGCAGAAGCGTAAAGATCGATCTCAGAAAAATGGTATTCATTTAAGTTATATACTATTTTCTTTTACATTATTTTACATGTGTGGGCACATAGTATCATTAACACCATTCTTTTTATTTATTTATTTTTTTGTGGGGCTGTGCCCGTAGGGCTGTACTATTTGGATTGAATTTATGCATGACTTCATGGAGTGACCTTTTTCTTTCATATTCCAGAGTTTTGATAATATCATCCAAGAAATAGGCGAAAGATTATTTGCTTATTAAAATCTCTCGAAAAAATTGCATTGCTCACTTTTTTTACTTAAAACAAATAACTATAATTTCTAAGCTTTAGAAAACAATTTCCTTATGCGTCTACAATTGTAGAATACGGAGCAGTGGTGGTACAGTGTCAGAATTTCTTTTATCTACTTCACCTGTAACATTTATTTGTCAAGTGTGTATCTGGACATGTTGTAGGAATCTAAGGTGTCTTGTACTCCTGTGTAGCAGAAAGAAGTCATTTATGTTGCTATCTCATTTTCTCGCTTTTTTTTTTTGTTTACATTTTCTTTGTTGTTTGCATTGCATTTTTAGCAGGGGATCAGTCTCCTTTGACTCTAGAGAAAGAAGTTGCATCCGTTCATCATAAAAAGACGGAAGAAGTAGATATGCTTGACAGGGAGGGAGAATCCCCAAAAGAGAATGGAGAGAAGCGGGGCAATGGCATTGGTGCAGACTATAAGTCTGACAGAAGTGAAGATCAGCAACCTGACGTGGTGGATGATCATCCAGGAAAATCTAGGTCTACTTTTCACTTTTGTCACACCTCAGCTATTCATTATGATTACCATTTTTTTCAGATTTTGGTAGTTTACTAAAAGTTGATGAGCAGGAGCCGAAGCATGAGTCCTAAGATGACTGTGAATAAGGGTATGAGTATTAGTCCCAGAAGGAGTGAGAGCAAAAGTCCAAGCCTTAGTTTAGAAAGGAGATTGAGCCGCAGTCCTAGTGGTAGGAGAAGCCCTCGTGCTCCAGTGAGAAGAAGTTTCAGCAGAAGTGCTGCTAGAAGCGCTAGTAGTAGCCCCAGCAGAAGCATCAGCAGCAGTCCAGTAGGGAGCAGGAAGGGAAGAAGTGTTGGTAGGAGCCCTGTGAGAGCCCGTTCTCGTAGAAGCATTGAGAGCCCTGTAAGGTCCCTATCTAGAAGAAGCCGGAGCCCTCCTAGAATATCATCACGAAAGTCGACTAGCAGAACCCCTGCAAGGGTTCCAAGTAAGAGTGTGAGCAGGAGTCCAGATAGATCTTCTGCAAGGAGCTTAAGCAGAAGTTCCAAGAGGGCCCTCTCAAGGAGGAGCATCAGCAGGAGTCCAATTAGGACACCAATCAGAAACAATCGGCGCAGCTATTCTAGGAGTCTTAGCCCTAGGGTAAGGTCACCTCTGGATCGTGGAAGGAGTTCATCGAGGAGTGTTTCACCTGATGTATCTCCCAAGCGTATCAGAAGGGGAAGGGGTTTCAGTGAGCGATACTCTTATGCACGTAGATATAGAACCCCCTCGAGATCTCCTGTGAGGTCCTACCGTTACAATGGCAGAAGTGACCGAGACAGGTAAACTTGCAGAATTACGTTCATATAAATCAAGTGTTGGAACTCGAATTCTAATAACTATCTAACATGACCAGATATTCAAGTTACAGAAGGTATTCCCCTAGGCGTTACAGGAGCCCACCCCGAGGAAGAACTCCAAGGTGGTTTCATCTCTTCCCATGAGATATTTTATTCAACTGCTGATGCATTTTAGACATGGAACCATTTTTATTAGCTATCATGAATCAGTGTTTTTTGTATCCTTTATGTTGTTCAACAGTAGGTTGATGGTATGACGGTGACTCCTGTTTACAGGTATAGAAGCAGAAGAAGCAGGACTCCATCTGTGTCACGGAGCCCTCACTATCGTAACCGTCGTCGTTATAGCCGTAGCCCAATTCGCAGTCGCTCCCCAGTTGAACCATCTAGATCTCGTGCAACTCCGCCTAGGCGCGGGAATCCATCAGTATCAAGGTCTTCTGTGGAATCAGAGTCTCCCAGGAGGGCTAGCGTGGACAGGTCAAGATCATCATCCGGAAGTCCAGTTGGAAAGAAGGGCTTGGTCTCTTATGCAGATGGTTCTCCAGACTCGGTCAGAACGTGAATTTGTGTTGAAAGCTTGAGAAACTGTAGTTTGGCTTCTGGGGCCTTGGATCCAACTGCCTGCACTTGCAAACTTGTACCTCTTTTTGGCTGGAATTTATGGCGTTTCTTGTTAGAAGCTTTTGGTTCATATCTTCTATTTGCGGTGGTACTTTTGAAGGATATCTGTTTTAGAATAATGAATGCTACTTGAGTCTGAGTAGGGGTGAAGATGGTTAGTTGTATTGCGGTATTTGGAGTCAGTCATCGATATATTATTCTTACTTTAGGTTAATTGAAATTGATTTTAAAAGTACGGCCACTTTAGCTCATGGTTTTTCATAGACTCTACTTTGGAATCAGTAGAGGATTTTGTTTCCAGTCAGTATAGCTGCAATCCATGAACAACAACCTGCAATCGAAGTAGGGTCAACTCTCAATTCTGTGGGTCATAACTTTTGGTCGTTAGGGAATTGGGTAATAGGGAGCCAAACCCTCACCATGGAATGGTCTATGGTTCCAATTCAAACGATTACATATTTAACTATATAACACGATACGCTTCAACTAAATACAATGAATGAAATCATTATGGGTACTTTTTAAATACATTTTGAAAATTACGTTAATCACACCTTTCAACTTTGAATTAAAAATAAAATAAAAATCTACTCTCTTAATGTGCACACATATATTTTGTGTTTTTATTTAATAAATTAGATATGATAAAACAATATTTTTATAGGAGGAAGAATTAAGAGATTACTATTAGTTATAAATTTATTTTTTAAATAATATAAATTTAAATAATTAAATAAGTGTATATTATATAGTGAGTGTAAGAATTTTTTATTTTTATAATAATATAAATTTCTATATTCATAAGTAAGATAAGATAAAATAAAATAAAATATCTAACAATTTTTCATCTATGCAACAATAAACAAATTCTCTCATTACCTATTAATTTATTTATCTTCTGATTAAATAAATCAAAATACCTAACAATTTTTTGTGCAAAAAGTTATGAAAAAAAACATATATTTTATTTAAAACAAACCCTTCCTTTAATATTCATTTGGATTAATCAATAGAAGCCAAGCATACCTCCGTAATATCTGCTAGCGCTGTCATTTTCAAATTTCAAGTGCTTTCCAAACCCAGCAGCCTTGAAATCGACCTAATGGCTATCTTCTTCTCTAAGATCCCTCACCTCTTTGCCATGATCGGCGGCTTATTATTCCTCCTCAGTCTCGGCCCGATTTTACTGCGACCTTCTCTTTCTGATTTCCCACATGAATGATATTCGAATTCTCATTTCGTGTTCTTATCAACTAAAGCAAATGAAAATTTCTAACTTTAATTTTCACGTTTAATGGGGTTGATAGATGCTCATCAATGTCACAAATCCTGACACCAAATTGAGTTGCTGATTAGAAAAGTGGAGAACATATCATGGGTAATTTGTTTATCTTTTTTTCGAGTTTATTGAGAATTTTCATAGTTTATCCCAAATAGTTGCAGTATTTGTTTTGAGGAGCAGGAGCTTTTCATTATTGAAAAATGGAAAATTAATAATTTAAAAGTTTGACTCTTTTCTTTTCACATTTTTTTTTTTTTTTTTTGCACTGCTAAAAATTTTAGTTCCTTCTCTATAATCACTAATCAGTAGAATGGGTATGTAAGGACATTGAATAATCAGATGATCAGTTACTACCCATTTTACTTGAATACCTTTCTTTCTCATTTTTTTTGGGTGTGGGGGTGGGGTAATGAGTTGGTTTATGAGGATATGTATTATATTTTATTTAGAATTATGAGGTGTTTATAAACAACGGTAGGCATAGTAGTTTGAAGAAGGTTGAAGATATCTGCCCATTGCCACTGGACATGAGCGAGAGGAGCTTGAAGCAGAGCTTGAGGCTGTTAATCTAAATATTTAAAGTTTATAATGCAATAGTATTAAAAGAATTCAGTTTTTATACATTAATTAATTACTGATTTACTTTTTATTTTGAACACAGGTAAGAAATATTCTTGAAATAAACTATCCAGTTGGCCCATTTGGCCCCAAGTTTGTTGTCATTTTATTTGAAGGTTTTCTTTGATTTTGTTTCCAATTCTGTTTAATGAATACGATGGTGCTCTTGTTGTATCCAGCATGTTTCACTTAGAAATTCTCAATAAACATCTCAATTATTTGACTTTAAAGCAATGCTTTTCACCAATCATCAACAACTTGGAAATTGGAAATTACAAACGCGTTCATGCTACATCTGTATGTAGAGCTGACTCGTGAATGGTTATTATATTTTGCTTTGGCATCACATGGTGTTGTAAAGTATTTGAATATTTTCTCATATATATGCTATTCACTTGTTTTCTGGTTGCAGGAAGCACCTGCTATTCTAAAGTCTGTCTATGACAAAACTCTAGTTGGATTCCCTGGTGGCGAGGGTTGTAAGCCTTCTGCCCATAATGTTTGGTCTCATTCAAGAAAATATAATATCTACAGAAGATGAGCATGATGTTGCGTGGTTTTGGCTGGAGAAAGGCTAGCCACATGAATGTCCTGTCTGCTCAGTATTTCAAGGTACTATATTGGAATCTCCCAAGTCCCAACTGTTTTTTGTTCAACTTCGGTCTTCCTGTGCCACTTTTAGCCAGTAGAATGATCTTTCTGAAGAGACATCTTTTTGCGGGTAAACTGGAATTAATTATGGAGCTATCCTATTCGTTCCTACATTTTTTCAGCAGGGAGTGGTTGGTTCCGGAGGTCCACCTGATGGTCACAATGATGGTCATAACCATTGATAAAATTTGCAGTAGTCATTTATAGTAAAGTTTATGTGATGAGGAATTTTTTTTTTTTTTTTAGTGTATGAGATTCTTACCTTATTCCTTCTTTGCCTTGTAAAATCTTTGTTTTTGAAATTGCTGCTAATTAATGTTTGGTATCAAATCTCAATAGGTTTGACGGCTTAATCACCGTTTGGACTTTGGATTATACTTAGCCCTCGTCAATGCTTGATCAAATAATACATGGCAGCAGTTTGATTGGCTCCTCCAATCTTTTCTTTGGAGTAATCCATCTGATATAAATATATATATTTTATATCTTCTGCTATGCATGACCCGATTAAAAACACTATTTATGTGTTCCAGTATTGCAAGTTTGCAACATTGTTGCACAGAATGGTTAATCTAATTTCAATTGTTCCTAATTTTGAGTCTTTGGACTGCCCTCATTTCTTTGTTTTTAATATAGAAGATGATCTAGGTATCTGGGAACAAGCAAAACAAGGAAAAAGATAGAAACAAGAAAACTATGAGAATATCGATAGAATGTGCCGCTGCCAAATATATCACATTTCACAAGGAAGGAATGGAGGGTTTTACAATATTATTGCAGCATTGTAATCATCTATGTGTTATGGTTCCTTTTTGCACTATCATTTATATGAATGTATTGTTCAGCGTCAAGCTGATTAACCACGGTCCATGCCTAACATTTTGCTCTATAAAACTCAATTCTGCACGGAAAAAATCTAAAACAATGTCTGCAGCTCAGCTTCGTGATGCCATTACTGAGTGTCTCTCCCAAACTTTATCAGACTCCGAGGAAGCCCAGCAGAAAGCTCTCCGAATGCTTGCTTTTATCACCAAGGTCAGTCCTCAAAACAGAAGCTTGCTTGCTCAGACAGATGGAGCCATCCCTACGTTTCTTTCACTCACCAAGTCTTCCTCCCCCAGAATCCAAACTCTTTCATTGTCCATTCTCTTCAATCTCTCCCTGAACCCTGATCTCAAGCTCTCTCTTGCAGACATGGAAACCATATATCGCCTCAATTCCATGATCACCTCGCCCAGTTCTCCAGAATCTAGTCAATTAGCTTCCTCATTGATCTGCAGTTTGGCAATGCTTGATAAGAACAAAGCCAAATTTGGGGTAACAGGCACTGTCCAGTTACTGGTAAATGCAATTTCGGGGCAATGTGGCCCTGCTGCTCATCACCTTTTGAGTTCTCTAGCAGAGATTGTCCAGTTTCAAGGTAACTGCACCTTAGCTGTACGATCAGGAGCTGTTCCGGTTCTACTTCAAGTAGTGGAGAGCAGTGAAGGAGAAGATCTAGCTGGAACTTCTCTTGCTATTCTTGGACTCCTTGCTAGGTTCAATGAAGGATTAAATGCTTTGAAGAAAACTGATCAGATTGTTAATTCAATGTTAAAAGTGTTGAAAGGAAGGTGCATGATGAGTAAGGAAGGTGCAGCCGAAATACTTTTTCGACTGTTCGATGAAAACGAAAGTTGTGTGCGAGATGCCATGAAGTTTTCAGATTTCTCAACTGTGCTAGCTGATCTTTCTGTAAGAGGATCAGCAAGAGCTAGAGATAAGGCTGCTTTGCTAATGAAGAAGATAATGGCTGAGGCAAACTTAAATTCTTATATGGATTCCCATCCCTTCTTTCTCTAGACTAGTCTACTGGCTCTCAAGTTGGCAAGTTCAAAGGTTTGGGAATTGTTTTCATCTGCTAGACTCACAATTTTAGTTTTAACTTAATTCAAACAAGTGTCTCTATGCCACACTGATTTTTTTTAGTATGCTTCTTAGATGAAGACACCATATTCATAGTAGGAACAGATTTGTGAGTATTAAACCAAAAAGGCCCAACATCACAAAAGCATATTGATCATATTTAAAGAAAAAATCAATCTTCCACATTACTTCAGCACCAAGGTGACAAGTTTTATGGTAGATATTAAGGTATTTGGAAAGAGGTGAAAGATTGTTGAGTATTATCCAATTACACGATAATTAATAAATTAGTGATGCCTTTATGTGTTATCTTTTTCAAAATTTTTAAATATAAATTAATTCAAAAAATAAATTCATTGTCCACATAATTCCAACTTTAATCCAAGTGCTTGATAGAATCATATAATACCTAAGCTCTTCTCCCAAAACTGTAAAATATTAATGTCTGTTCCCTCTACGATCAATAAAAAAGTCCATCATGGTGTCAGTCTCTTTCACATGCAAGAATCAAGGAACAAAAAGAACAATACACAGCTGTTTGACACTGTGAGAGACTTGGAGTATTCAGTAATATTTTTTTTTTGGGTGCTTTAATATTCAGTATAATATTTAAAGCAACATATTCTTGGCTTAAATATTAAGTGCTATATAAAATATATATATATATAATTAATTAATGCAAAGAACGAATCTAAGCTTTAACTTTCTGCTGGGATGTTTACTTTATAATGTGAATTTAACCAGCCAACTAAATTTTTTATTTTTTCTTCTTCTTTTCATCATATAAAATTAATTAAATTATTTTCTGCCAGAACTAATTATCAACAGCTCACGTTCAAGGGTGTACCTTTTTGTGCACATGATTTAATAATTATATTAAAGCTATTCCCATAAGTACAAAAATCTAACTAAAAAAAGCAGCAAAATATTCTAAATTCAAACTTGAAATTTGAAGCCTATTCCACTGCTCCTCTGGCCAAGTTGCTTAGCTAGCAGCATATTCACATTTAATGTGTCCGTAATATTTGTTTTAATATCAAGTCCATCAATTTGGACGTACGGAACCTTGATCATAGCTTTGTTTTGTGGGAGAACATTAAAAAATAAATATAATAATAAAAGCGTCAGTTATACGCTCGAAAATTATTCTTCTTGTATGGAAAATATATTTTTTATAATTTTAAGTGTTAGAAAACTCCCAATACAATAATTAAGTAATCAAGAGTTTTTGTCTTATCTGAACCGATATTTGTTTATATTTTAGACTCTTTTGCAAGCAAAAGATGGTAGGAGAACATTTACATTGTTGTGTATGCATGTATATACATTTGTAAAGGCTCTAAATGAAGCAAAAATCTTTGTGTCCCATCTTGATTATATTCCAAAGGCAAAGTCACTAAAATATAAAAAGGATTTCATTAGCACACACTTCTAATTAACAATGATTCCCCTTTTATCCAACAAGGGTGAGGCAGGAGTTGACAACTTAAAGGGATTCATAGTTCATAAAATAGAAAACATTCTAAATTTTTTCTCTTGGACAAAATATCAATGAATTTCATTTATTTCATTTCACTCCACATGATACCAAATTTTATGTGTTTCTCTCCCCTGAATTATGGAATGTATTCGAACCCAACCTCTTTAGTATATAAAAAAAAACAACAACAATAATTTATCACCAATTTTCGTATCAAATTTACACTTACATTACTAACGACAGTGAAGGAGAATTCAATCATGACACACCACCTTTCAATTCATGTGTGCATTGTCTATAATGCATGCATGCCGGCTAATTTCATAATATCTCAGTCAATATGTTTGACATTATTAGCATGGACACATGCAAATTCAGAAAAAAGCAAAATAAAGACACCAATTTTAACCATGTTCTCCTTTCATCTATTCTCTCGTTTTCTCACATAGATCATAGGAACCTATGATTTTGCTTTTCTAAGTTAAAATATGTGGCCGTCAATTTGGAGGTATATGTTCACATTAAAAAAATAAATAAAAAAATTGAACTTCTAAATAAAAATATATATGCCATTCATCCACTTCACTAGTGAATAATTATCTAGAGAAACAAAATATATAAAATTTGTTTCTGTCTTGTATGGCATGGTTTCCACTGAATAGAAGCCTATTTGATTCATTTAGAATGTAATAACGGTATTATAATTATGATATTATTATATTATTGTGTTATTATTTTGTTATATTGTATAGTCAAATATTTTTAGACATAATCTAAGAAAATATCGATAATACAGGTTTAAGTTATTATGTTACTATTAATGTATAAAAATAAGTTGTATATTTTTATATTTTTATGTTAATTTTTTTTTAATATATTCAATATTTTAAAATATAAATTAATTCGATTAAAAAAGAGAAAAGCAAGAAAAGGAAAGAAAATTGTAAGTAAGGGCATCATGGTCAATAAACTGTAAGAAAAGAATCAGATTTTGGACTTTTCTGGCGTCTCCATGTGCATCCTCTCTGCAAGTATGAAGAAGGAAGAAACAAAGCAGAAGGAGAGGAAAGAAAGTCGTGGGAAGCAAAGAAAAGCAAATCAGAGGGGCAAAGGAAAAGCCCATATGCTTTTAAGTTTCCACACCAGGTTCGTACAAAGAAAGCTTTACCCCACTTTTCTTCCTTTCCATTCAATATTACTTCCACTTCTATTACCCTTTTCTTTTCCAAATACCTGCAAGTTCATTCTACTTAAATAACCTCGTTGAACCGGGGAACATTTGAGATTCTACTTGTTACTTGATGGGTATTTTTCAATCATTAACGGTACATAAAATTCATGATTTTTCATTTTCTTTTGGAAATGGTATAGAAAATTGTAGTAAATTTCTGCAATTTCTGGTAATATTCTTGGTGTTTCCGTAATTGAAGTGCTTTACTTTACCCATTGTCCAAAAGCATTGATTCTTACTCCACCCCTTTCTATCACTTTCTCACTCACTCCCAGTGCATTACAAAGTGAAGACTGTGTTGGTTTGTTTTCTGCATTTGGGTGCTGTGGTTCGTTTTGGATTCTTTTTCCATGAAGAGTTTCTGCTTTTTGTGTCCAATTACTTGTCTAACTCCTTTACTGGGTGCTTTCTCTTTCTTCCAATTTTTTAAGTAGGTTCAGCTAGGGTATGTGTAACCTAGGAGTGGCTAGAGCAGACTCGTGGATGTTATTCAATTTTCACTCCTTCATTTATGTATAAATAGAGATGTTTCGTTTTGATTTTCTTCATTGCAGGAATTCATTTTAACCATTGCAACAAGTAGTCGGCACTGTTTTTAACCATTTGGGTAGAAAAGCATGAGCTACAACAGCTCCACTGTGGGTTCCGGTTAGTTTTTATCTATAGAATTGTATCTAAATTTCATGTGGGTGTTTGTGTTTTTCGTTTATACATTGAAAAATAAGTGAATAATTCTGTTACTTCTTCGCAAATGAATCATCTTTATGTCTTCCAAATATGCTTAACTTATGTTGCTGAAATGTGTTAGGTAGTAGAACTGCTAGACGGCCATTTGAGTTTGGGAGGACTTATGTAGTCAGACCCAAAGGGAAGCACCAGGCAACTATAATTTGGCTACATGGCCTAGGTGATAATGGCTCAAGGTATGATACTGATTCTGAGTATCATTGTTCTGAAACTAGCTTTGATGCAAGTCTCATTTAATGGTAGTTATTCTCTTTGCTAGTTTATAGTAATTTGAGATTTTTTTAAGGAAAAACTCTTCTCCTAAGCAGGTTGACTAAATGGAACCAAAAATCATATAAACTTTTATACCTTCTGCAACAACCATCATGTATTGCTTAACAAGTCTTGTGGACGTGCATGGATCAACAGTTAATAGTTTTTTGTTTTTTATTTTGGAGTTTTAGTAATCATCTTGAATTGTTTATTCCCTTCTTTATGAGCATATTTGGTGTGAGTGGATGCTTTCTATGTTTGCTTGAGAATATACCTTTTATGACGGTAATGGACTTGTTTTCTTCTTAAAAAGACAAAAGGAAGGGAGTTAGAGAATGTCAACTTCTTGTCCTGTTCTGTTGGAGTTTCCATAATTAAGTTGTTGAGCTGTACGACCTTTTTGTTAGATTCTTACTGATTGATTTGATGGGATAAAACATTGCTACCATCAAGGAAATCAGTATGAGAAAGAGTCATTTTATTACATCCTGACAATTGATTCTGAGCCATAGTTGGAAAACCTTGAATCTGAAATCAATATCTGGCAAAGAATACATTAGGGGACCACTCCATTAGTGGATAAGTTGTCCTCAAAGTTTAGCATATAGAATATACTATTAATTAACAGAGACATGTCACCCTGGTGCTTAATTAATCAATTCTTATTTTTCACAAAAATGATATCAGGTATAGAAATTTATAGTGTCATGCTATATATTTTATGCAAATATTGTCAAAGATGTGGTCCCAGATTTTGGTAGTGGATACAATTTAAGAAGCCCTAAAATAAGTTGGTATAGTTCAAATTTCTTGAGGTTTTCTATCAAACCTCTTAGTCACTGTATATTCTAATATTTTTCTATCCCAGCATGTGTGAATGCTTACTTGAAGATTAGCCAATAGTGACAGAAATGGTTTTTCCTATTTCTGGATTTGTTTTGCAGCTGGTCCCAGCTTTTGGAAACCCTTCCTCTTCCAAATGTAAGAATAAGCATGTTCCTTATTTTAGTATCTTCTATACACCTCCACATGTTGCATTATCTGCAGCTCTAATGATTCAATATCTAGCCAATCCATTTCTCTTACTTATTCATTTATATGTCTTGCAGATTAAGTGGATTTGTCCCACTGCTCCTACTCGGCCAGTTCAAATATTTGGTGGATTTCCCTGCACTGCTTGTAAGATTCAATGCTATAAAATTCCATCTTTTCTTGCTGAAAACCAACTTTTTTTTTCCTTTTTTGGTGACTGCAACTTTATATTAGAAAGTAGTGGTATATCTGAGTTATTTAGTGACTTGCTTTGTGCTAACAAAGGAAAATAACATATGCTTTCTGTTATAACTTCGAAGAACATAGTCTTAATGATTGAGTGATCTCTTCCAGGGTTTGATGTCGGAGATATCTCAGTTGATGCTCCTGATGATTTAGAGGGTTTGGATGCTTCTGCAGCACATGTGGCCAACCTTCTTTCAACAGAGCCCGCAGATAGTATGTTTCTCTCTTGATACAAACACTCTGCTGACCTTAAAATATCTATAATTTTTGAGATACTGCAAAGGATTTTATAAAGGAGATGTATGAATCTAAGTCTCTCTCTAGAAAAGTGGAAAAAATGAAAGGAGGATAAATTAGTTTAATTATCTTTGATTTACTGAAAGAGTGAACAAAGTGGTAGTTCAGATACTTGCGAATTCCTAAACTTGCCTGATAACCGTAGGAAGTCTAGTATATTTTCAGAAAACTTTAGTTGGGTGGGAGAGAGATGAGGAGAGGAGAGGTCCTTACCTTGAAGCATATAAGAACAGTGGAGTGTTATCAATTACATCTTTATGTACATCTAATACTGATGTTTCAATTTCATGTTTCCTGATATAATGTAATTTTCTACTGTCTACGTTACAGTCAAACTTGGTGTCGGGGGCTTCAGTATGGGTGCTGCGACTGCACTCTACTCAGCTACATGCCGCGTCTTGGGGCACTATGGAAATGGAAATATATATCCAGTCAATCTAACTGCAATTGTTGCGCTAAGTGGCTGGCTTCCTTGTTCAAGGTTGGGTTTGTCATATAATTATAAGCAAATACATCAATTAACCATCCCCCACAGCTTGTCTGCACAACCTACCCGCATGCTCTTGTTTCTAAGCTATATAATCATCTCAGAAGGTACTGTTTGTTTTGTAGGACTTTAAGGAATCGAATTGAGGGGTCACATGAGGCAACAAGGCGGGCTGCATCATTGCCTCTATTTCTCTGCCATGGCCTAGGTATTCATAACATTTAGTTTGTTTTCTGAACAACAATTTTTAATAGTTTTAATTTTGTTTTATTATGTTTTTTATTCTTAATTTAGGCTGTAGAAGCATAATTGAATCATTTATCCTCCCCTTTTAGTTTATGTCAAGAGGCATGCGTGCTGGTGATATAGTCCATTTGGTACAAGTTGAGAATAATAGACTTCAATGGATTTATAGAACTTTCATATAACAACCCTCCATGCATATTTATAGGACTTCCTTGTAACACACAGGTTCCTTTTTCAGAAAATAGTCATATCTTTTATATTGATTCATATTAATATAGCCTAAAGAACGTCAGAAGACACATAAACACAAGTAGCATTTACTTTTCTTTTTTTTTTCAGTTCGAATTGCTTATAGGGAAAAGGAAATAAATTTTTGTCCTCAGTGATTTATACTAGAGGTTATGTTGACAGAAGTAGGAGTACTATTAGCTTCCAATAAAACCTGTTTCAGTTAAACAGCTGTGTTTCTCTAGAAAAGGACAAATCATAAGCTGCTTGTTTCATCGGAAACTAGGCTTCAAGGGATCTTCAGCCATGTATGATTTGCATTTTTTGGACTTCTTAGTCAGTACACTTCTGCGTTAGAAGTTGCCCCAAAACCAAGCCTCCTGACATCTGGTTTCCTTCAATTACTTCATTTGTTTTCTTCTTTGGTAGTTGTATCTAGGCTGAAAAATCACCATAGACTCCTGTGTCAGTACATGCTCTTTATCTATCTCACACACAAGCACAGGTGCATGCATGCACACACCTGGACACATGCACATCCACATGCACTCATGCATAAATTTACTTGTTGGAGTTTTCACTGATACCTCTCACACATTTCATGGCATCACGTTTTTTTCTAGGATGTGTCGCACTAAGAAAAATGGCCATTCTATTAGACTCTCCCTATGCCCCCCCCCACAACACGCACATATACACGCAATATACATGTAATAGTGAAGCAGAACTAATGCATGCCTGTTCTGTGAAAAAAAATAGTTAGCAAATTCAAGAGCCTTGGTATTTTCTTGGAGCAGTCTTAGCCTGTAGGGCTATATAAATGGCTTAGCTGTATGTCTTTGTTCTTAGAATTTGAACCTTGTGCTGCTCTTGTATTGCCTTTTATGGCTGGAGCTTACAAATTTGTTATAAACAACCTTACTGGAACTTGATCATATAAATGTGTGGGCAATGAACCAAAGTTAAAAAGGTAATGAGAGAACTGGGCAGTTCAAGTTATATTGCTTCAGAAAGACTGTATATCAGGAATAATTTATTGTATTCATTTTGTCATATGTAGTTTTTCAATAAAGTCTATGATTGGTTTGAAGAACATCTTAAGATTCAGGCAAATGCAGATTAGAGAAATTAGATAATCTAAAAAAGTTATTTGAAAAACCGTAGTTCAGTTCATTGCACATAGCATGCCAAGAGTTCATGTTGCTCTCTAAAATTAATGTCAACGAATTCATTGAAAAGGAATGAAGGGTGGGGGCATAGAGAGAGAAAAGGAAGGATGACAAAGACACTCACAGACTGGAATATGGTCAACTTTACATATGTTACATAACTTGCTGAGTAGCTATCTAGTAACCATATAACTGCTTTGTTGCAGGTGACGATGTTGTTGCCTACAAACATGGAGAAAAATCTGCACAGACCTTAAGCTCGGCTGGATTTCGGAATCTTATATTTAGAACCTACAATGGGTATCAACTTTGTTCTGAACTCTGCTAAGCCATATTTTGTCAGAATAGTTTAAGTATAAGTTATTTTTTGACATGCAGGCTGGGGCATTACACAATTCCTGAAGAGACTGATGAAGTTTGCAATTGGTTAACTGCAAATTTAGGGCTTGAGGGGCTACGGTTGAACTAGTGGAGAATGTGAATGAGGAAGCAGGTACAAGAATTGCAAGACGCACTTCAGTATAGATAGTGGTGTGGTTATATGGGATAGCTGGTTTCATACCCCCAACACCACCCCCCGCCCCAACCCAACCCACCCCAACAAAATATTTTACTAAATAAGGTACCAGCTAAAGCGTCTTCTCGTTCTCCTTTGCTTTGGGGTGGGGGTCCTTTGGCGGAGGGGGAGATGATAAATCCCTCTGCATCCAGCAAATTTTGTTCCTTTTCTTTTAAGCTTGGCTGGCAGTGGCAATATAGCATTGGCTATGTAATAAATGCTAAAATAAAGGGTATTTACATTTTTGACTTGAATAAACTCATAATATTGGTCTTCTCATCAAGGTTCCCCCAACTTTTGCATGTGAGATCTGTAAAGGACCAAAAAGGGGACTTTCAACTCCAAGGGCTTGTTTGCATTTTTTTGAAAGGTGTTAAGAGAGTAAAATTTATATAAATTTGTTTAAACGTGAATAATTTGTTTTTTATCAGATTAAAAATGTTACTGTCAATTTTCTAGCTTCAAGATTTTAGATATTTTTATACTTAGGATTACAATTTATTTATCACTGCTATCAACTGTTTTTGGGTTAATTGTACTTAAATTACATAATAAAATAATAATATAGATAATAGTATATTAAAATTAAGACTTCTACTTATAGTTCTAATCCTATTAAAACTTTCAATCTCGTCAAATTAGGGTTTTGGTTAACTCTATACATAGACATATTCTATACTTTTCTGTTTACCTTTGAATGTTAAAAATATTAATTTTCTTTTTTCCAGGATAGCTTAGGATAGGGTAATTTTATTCACATGCACACTATAGCCTCCATTTTCTGCAGGTTTGTTCAAGCTATTAACTTAGTTGTGTTAGAAGATCTTTTGGAGTTGGTGTTCTTGCTGCAAATTGTTGCAATGGACTTCTTGGTTGCAAGGATCGGTTATTAGTCATGTTCGCAAGAAAAAGAAAGTTTCACTCCTTATGACAATGGTCACCCAACTGAACAATTAGCTATAGCCTTCTTACATCAAATCGCAATAAGATAAACCATGATATTCAATCACATAAAGAACTGGTAAGGAACAATGAGTTCTGTAATAATTCTTCAAACGCGGGCCACTCAGGAACCTGTTTATTACATGAAGCAATGACAGTTAATAAAACTTCTACAACAGGAAAAGTATGAGATTAAAGAAAATCACCACAATCAAACCTGAAAACCTTCACAAAATTATATATGCAAGTTTCAGCTGCGTCCCAACTAGAATTAATTGTCCCACACAGTCACCCAAAATGGTGGCAGGCTGAGCAGTAACGAAAAAATAGTGGATCAATAATATAGCTTAGGAAGATGGCGAGAGAATGACGAAGACTCCCCTAAAGCTTCAAGATTGTCAACTAACTGTTACTTCTAGTTTCTTGATTGCCTGCAGTCTTATCACTACTGCTTTTAGAATCAATGCAAGGGGTTAATGATGGGAAAGAAGGCACAGCTTTCAATATGTACTTGATGCCACTTTTCAAGCCTCCAGAAGAGATTGACCCAAGCTCATGCATGTGAATGTTAGGAGGGGAAACCCGCTTCTTATTTGGTGAACTTACTTTCACAGAATTGCAGGGAGTTGAAGTCTCCTTCAATACCTCAGGTGTGTCATCTTCTAGGATGTCGCAAAGCCTGCTATCAGACTCAAAACACTCTAGATATTTGGTCTCACCTAATCCAGTTTCTGGGGTAATTGGTGAACTACGCCAATGCAGAGAACCACGAGATAAGAGGCTACCACTTCGGTGGCAAGCTTGGGCTTGGGGATCCCGACTCCAGCCCCTTGTGTTGGATGAAATTGACATAGCCCTGGCAGTCGTGGGAGGACCCAACAGAGTAGTAAGATGGCATACATTATCATCTGTATCACATATTGGTGATGATTGATCCATTATCCCCACATTGTAATCCATTCGCCAATCAAAGGAACCCGCAGCCAGTACCTCCTTGCTTGTTTCCAGAAGCACATCGTTGCTCTCTAAGTTTTTTGAAGTTTTTGTGTATTTTGCACCAGATGAAAGTACAGTAACATCAGATCCAGTTGTTAGTAGGTATTTTCCAGAAAGAAGCCTGGATTTTGCCACACCCTTTCCACGGCTAGCCAAACAGAAGAGGAGAATTAGAGCAAGTGGAGAAACTGGCAAACTTGGTAGGATTCAGAATTATAATCTCTAATTTACAGGAGTGTATAATAAGAAAGGCCATACTCTGAGAATTGCAATGACGGTGTCATAGGTGAGAGGTTGGGCAGATCATTCAATTCAGCAAATAGCAAATCTGTATTGTTTGAAACTGATTCCAACTTGTCATTAAATGCGCCATCGAACCGTTGTTCAACAACTCTGCTGCTCATCATTTCATTAATCAAAGCATGTCCTGTTGCAACGTATTCTGAAACACAAAACACAGATTACTCTAGTCTATTTTATAAAATCCATTACTGATTTATTTTCTATTTTTCATTTTTCTATGGGCATTCAAACAAAGTCTGTTAATTTAAATTCTTTCACACAAAAGCAGCTAATAAGGTTTCCATAATCTTTCTATAACAAATCCATCTTCTAAGGTGCATTACGTATAAAGACTGTTGAAAAGAAACGTGGGTGACATATAGACAACGCTTAGACCTCAGCTTGTTAATATAACTAATTCCATGGGGGCTTGGCTAGGATATGAAGGGAGCATTCTTTTTCTTTTTACTTTTATTCTGGTTGACACCTAAAACTTTATAACATTAATCTATTGCTCTAGGAATTAATAGAAAAGTTTAGATTCCTACCTTCTTTTCTGCCATAGACATTCTTACATCCATCACATCGACATCCACCAGAGCATCCAACATTAGCCTTTTTTCACATGGAGATGCTGTAGTTAGTAAAAACTAAACGGACAAAATTAAGACATATCTGAATATAAATGCATAATAGAATATACAAACCTGATAGCATTCACAATACTTTTTCAAACACATTGACTTTTTGCAATTGCAACCTGTTTTGTGCCTGGCAGAGGATGGTGTGGTTAAATTACCTTCCTCCTGCAGTGGGCACATTAAATCAGTAACCTCCTTAGAAAAGAAAAACACAATGATCATTAACAAGTTGAACAATTAGGATTTACTACCCCATTATTTTCTTGAAACTCATTAACTCGCTGTATAATCTTGGGAGCAAATGCAAGTGGATTACGAGATTCGATTTGTTGCCTTGTCTCAAGAACTGTATCTTCATATTCAGGTCTGTTGAAGCAGCCTTGGCAAGCACAAGGTTCGCCGCAGTAGATTCCGGCAGCAAAACAATCACAATAACTGCAAAACAGACAAATTAACATACACAGCAACAAATCCATATATACAAACAAGAGATACCACAAATGTGAATTCACTTACAGTTTTAAGCATTTAGTCTTCTTACAGTTGCAGCGTTTACAACCATCTCCATCGCTGGTGCTTAATGATTTCTTCCTGGAGAATCATTAAGAATTAGCCAATCCAAACTGAATGCATTTAGTAGAATAAAAATATTACCTCTGAGAAAGGACATGCAGACTAACATTTTCTTTCTGGGGCTTGGTTGGTTAAACTCCTCGAAACTCTCAGCATGTTCAGAGCATAATTTCCTCTTATCATGGAGAGTTTCAGGATTCTCAATATGCTTCAACAAATATGAATGTTCCACAGCGCCAGGAGACTCAGAGGTGGAAGAAGTTGCAGCTCTTAGAGCACTGGTATCATGCCTCTCATCTTCATTGCTTGCTGAAGCTTCACCAACTGCATTTGATGAAATTAAACAGCTTTTCATGTTCTCCAGTACATGACAGTTCATTGTAGATGCTGGCTTCATACCCTGTACACTCATATAATCCTCTGCTAATCTCGTACTTGTAGATGAGACACGAGCAAGTGGCACAGCATTTACGATGCTATTTAAATGCAAGGCAATACCTGATGGTTTGGAACCGGCCAAGGGAGAATTTCCACTACATCGGGTAGCAAACAAGGAAGTGATAGGTTGGGACAGCTTCAGCATTTGCTTCTTGCTTGAAGCTACATTCAAAGCCACATGAGATGAATGTTGACTTTTTAACACTGATGAGGATGATGCTGCTCTTGAATTAATTACAATTTTGGCAACACGTGGAAAGATTGTGCTATTTCTGAGAGCATTTGACGTGTCCTCCTCAAACTGAAGACAACGTCTACGCATGCCACATTGTATCTGACTAGCCTGAACATGATTATAGCAATTAGTCTACTGTCATAAGAAAAACCTAGTACAATTTGATAGCAAAAAAGGAAATGGCTGCTAATCATGCTGGAGCCTCTTGGTATTATACAAAAGTTCTACAACATACTTGTCATGTACGAAGTAAAAACCACTTGCTCACATTTGCATCATCATCGAAAACCATACCTCCAGCAAGAAAGTTAATCATGCAAAAGTTTAAAAATGATATATTCACAGCAATGCCTTGATTGGTTATGTCTCAAGAATCTCTCAATCACATCTTCACATCTTTTTACAGGGTAGATATTTGTGCATATATGAAGAACACAACCCAAGAGATCCCTCTTACCATGATGCAGACCTCTCCTTATCCTAGCTCCAATATTATGTCAAATGCAGTTTAATATATCATTTAACAAATTTACACCACCCCCTCACTTGATCAGACTGCAAATTTTCTCTGAGGACATTCCAAGTAGAATGGTTTAACAGAAAGTCGTAGAGCATTCAAAACTCCATTGTATGAACCAGACAACCAAAGCATGAGATGAAACTTCACAGATTGACACTGTCAATGTTATACAAATAACCTTCTCTTAATTGACGAGAATGTGTGTAACCTGATGGAACAATAGAAGAACCAAACTATAGTCTACAATCAATGGCTGCAAGTGATCCTTTTCAGTATAGAAAGCACCACAGATATTTAAGTGCTAAATACTGAATTTATTTGAAACTAGGTCATTACCCAAACAAGCAAGGAATACCTCAAATGAAAAACTAAAGGACTGCAACAACTAGATGGGACAAAAAAATGATATTCTAATTTCTATTATCCACCTTAGAATCATCCAGCAATATGTTCTGTGCAGTTACATTGGATGTTACACCTGTATTTTCATCATAGTTTTCACATCCCCAAACACCCTGCAAAGGTTCACGCATCAATTGACGGGTACAATCGTAACCATCCAGCTGTCCACCTCCTGCATTCTACAACTAAAATCTCATCATTACTGGAAGGAAAAATAATATCTAGACCACAGTAAGTCCAATCTCATTGAGTCATATCTCTAGGTTGTAAAAAGAATGATAGGAACATCATGATTCTATAGTCACCTGAGCAAATGACTCTTCACATTGCTGTTTCTCAGAAGCAAGACCTATAGACAAACTGGGCTCAAGATGAGGGACTTCTTTAGATGGTTGTTCAACATCCCTTTCCTCTTCTTCCATGTAAATTTTTTCAAATTTAAATGATGGATTTCCTTGAAGATCCTCTTCAGATTGCTCTGACAAAACCATAGGCTCTCTCAGTTTTTCCCCTGCAACATTTTTCTCGTCAAAATTTGATAGGGTTTCCCTTGGGCCATTTGAGTCACCCACTGATGATTTAGGCACATCATTAGATTGTTTCACATCTCTCTTCAATGAATGTACGCTATCGCAGTCGACCTCTACATGATCAGCCAGATAATCATCAACACGTACTAAAGAATTGGGCTGGGTATTTGCATAGTTCTTGATATTGCAGTCATTCTGAGCGTCATTTACTAGCTCACCAGGCAATAGAGAACTTAATTTCTTCGAATCATGATTATCATCACCAGAATACTTGCCTATATCGTCATTTTGATTACTCTCTACACTGGGTGATTGCGAGTATCGGGCCCTGATAAAAAAAAAAAAAATTAAATGTCAATTTATAGTCAGTGGATAATCAATATAAACATTAAAAGTAAAATACAAGTCCTCAGACCTCTTTAGGAAGTTTGTTTCGCGAAGAGAATTTATACGTGGTAATCTGAATACAAGATGCGGGGAACTGAGCCCTGGAAGACCTTGGGCTAAATAAGCAGCCTTGAAAGCATTTATTGGTGGAGAGAGGTTGTTAACATAACTGAAAAATGGGGATTCCTGGAATCAAACAAATGACAAATAAGAGATAAATTGTTGACTGACCGTAAAATTTCACACTCTTGCTGTTGTGGGACATATATGGAAGATCATGTTTGAGGAATCACAATGCATATATCAACATTGGTTTAGTTAACTGTAATTAAGGAGTCAGAAAAACATTATAGCAGTAACATCAAAGCATTTGGAAAGATATATAGAATGATTCAGTATGAGTCCATAAAACCATATAACAGTTTCATGGAAGCAATTGACAAATTGTGTTTCTGAAGTGACATATGTTTATTAAGATATTGAAGGGGGGAAAGAGGAACATATAGCAGTTTCACCAAAGCAATTGATAAATTGTTTCTGAAGTACCATACGTTTATTTAGATATTGAAGGGGAACAGAGAAAAATGGGTAAGCATTGACAATGAACTTTGTGTATTAGTACACCTCCTATCCCTTTAAAAACAAGGATGGAGGGTGAAATCTGGAGTTCCACTTTCCCGATGCAAAGGTGGCTACCATGAATAAAGAATATAAAATAGACAGCAATGAAATGGCACAACATGAAGAAATTATACTACTCCTTGAGGAAATCCCAGATAAGGAAAGAACAAAAAAATACCTTTGTGAAGTTTTCAACTGTGATATACATATACTAGTTTAAAAGAAGTTACCATCTATTCCAAAAATGCATATACGCAGAACTCATCAAGACAACCAACAGTGGACCACATCATAAGAAGTCTACCACACCCATTTCATATTACATCATTTCCATCAAAAAGACAAAATCTAAACCCAATGAACTCACTTTCAAAATCACTCATCAGTCATCATATGACTCAAAAAACAAAACTGCATATTTTACGTTGATAATTGCATTCATAAGAATTCTTAAAATAGTTGGCAGCAATCAAAACCCAATTCAGTTCCCAACTCCACAAACTAATTTTTACTGATTCAATTTTCTGGCCATCCACTTACAATATAATTAAATTTAACGCCACATAATAAGTCTATACCCAAACCAAAACCACTAACGGTATTTCATAACTTGAGATGTTCATCAAATTTCGAATGTATCATAAAATTCAAAGAAATAATACACATAAATTAATAAATACAAAAGCAAAACAGGATCCACAGCAAAGAAAAATGATGATACAAACAAATCTACAGATTGAAACTAATTGAACAGGACGCACTGAAAACTTAAGGAATTGATTGAAAATATAGGCAAATTAGAAAAAATAAAATAAAAAAATCGGAGGAAGTGAACTTACTTGAACTGGAGGAGACTCTGATGAAGAAGTGGCGGCGGTGGCAGCAGTGGAGTGGGCGGCGTTATTAGCAGCTTCTGGAGAATCCATGATCAAAATCCCTAATCTTAACCCTAACAACCACTATCTGCATCTTTCTCTTGCTTCCTGAAACTAAAGAGAAAATGTGAAATTTTTTATTTTTTTTCCTTCTTTGTTATTTTCATGCAAAAGGATAGTTTTCTGCGAGAGACCGTAGACTGCAAGGGCGGGCGTTTAAAATGAGAGCGGGAATAATTGGCACTGGCCTTGTGTCTATTATGGGCCTATGTTGGGCCTTAAACTCCAAATTCATTATGGGCTTAGTCTAAACAAAATTACTACTAGCTTTGTGTCTACTCTAGGCTTTTCCAAAAATATTTCTGGGCTCTTATACTGTTGCAGTGACTATGGCCATGGGTATGTAACCAATAAATTGGGCCTTAGACCACCTTAAGCCGGCTTTTATGAATACAAAAATTAAAATTGGGTGGCCACCTCGACACTCTAAGAGTTTTTTGTTTTTGTTTTTTTTTTTATTCTTGGATGAAAATGAGATTTCATCATAATCTCTTGAGTCTATCTCATTATAAGTATATTCTATTTCATTTATCATATTTTTCTCTTTCATTAAATTTTAACTTAACTATTATTTTAATCTCTTAAAATTATTTTAGTTTTCAATTTAGTGCTTCAAATGATCAGGATAATGCTTGTAATTTGTAAATGTATTATGATGATAATCTTATTTATTGGTGTTGTGACTAAAAAATATTGTAGGCATGGCTAGAAAATTGTGCAAAATCAAAGAGGTGGACATTTGGGGAGTCTCACAGCATAATATAAAAGATATTGGAGGTCCAAAAAGTAAAGAAAAGAGAAAACTTTTATCATTGTGATTACGTCACTCACATTTCCCTAATCGCCTCACGTGCATGCAACCAAACCACGAATTACGTAGTACTTGCTACGTGGTATTTGATACAGATATTGCCACTTGGACAAACTATGATTTTACAATATCTTAAGGCTTCTTATTTTTAATAAATGAAAATTTTAAAATCAAACATGTGATACAACGTAAAAAGAATATACTCGTTAAAGCATTTTATCGTTAATTATTAAAGTTGTTCTAGTTATATTCATGTCCCGGGTGTCCCGATCTCTTTGTTAGATCACATGAAATTAGGAAGACTATAGTGTATAAGAGGATATACGTACAGCATAAGGGTGAAATTTAATAATGTATAAATGTAGTTAGTAGATAGATTAGATAAAAAGAGAAAGGGAAAAAGCATATGCAGAGAGTGAGAGTGTATTAGGGTTTAGTCATGGTCATGCATGGAAGCATTTCCCAATGAGAGAATCGAATAAGTACTCTTCCTCCCTTTATTTTTAGCTTTTTTCACGGCTCTCTGCAGCTTTCTTTACCACTCCCCAATAAAAATGGTGGGTGCATCATCTCATTAATTCTTTCAATTTTACACATTGATTCTATCTCTCTCTCTCTCTCACACACACAAATTTAGATAGATAATTAAAGAGAGAGTTATGGGGATTATGAGAATGGAAAAAGAAAATGACAGCAAAAAAGCCATTGCAGTACGAGTAGTGAAGAAGAACAAGAAAAGAAAAAGATACATGGTCAAATTTTGAACCTCGAAAACTTCTCTTCCATCATCATCAACTTCGACTATCTTTATCGGAACCCTACCATGCAGGCTACCATTTTTATTTGTTTTTGCGTTGCTTTTAAACCAAATGAATTTGAACTTGATCTAATTTTTATTTTTATTTTTTTTACTATCTTCAACACTAATTTATAAGTGAATAGATCATGGTGGAATAATTTGAAATGAGGACGTTCCTCGAAGTAATGGCCATGCAACTTTTACTTTAATATAAATGACATGCACGAGTCTATGTATAATTCCATGAAACACTGTCCACCAATATTTAGTAACTTATTTATACAATTTGAAAAATTCCCTATAAACATATATATATAGGACTATAACTTACCAAATTAATGGGAGTTTGATCACTTTTGGAGACTTGTATATATATACAAGCTATTGTCGGATGAGGCTTACATAAATCTACTTATTAAAGAGATCGAGAATCTCATACGTACAGAACTAATAATTAATTACATATAATTTCAAATTAACGTATTTTTCTTTTCTTTTCAGTTTGTGAAACAAATTCACAACGTTATTGCAACTTTTTCTGTTGGAATATTAGAGTCTTTTTAACTTCTTCCAACAACTGAGTTCTAATTACAGAAAAGGAATATTCAAAATTGAAAAACAACTCCAATTTTTCCCATGTACATGCATGAGGTAGTGACCGTTAGAATAAATGGTTCTCAAAGTATACTATTGAAAAGAGACATGACCCCTCCTTAATTAGCATACTAAATTTTTTGAGATAAGAATAAAGGGTGAGGGACAATATGGAGATGGGTCCTTCTCTCTTATATATATTAAGGTTTTTCTTGATGTATAAGGAATATTCATTTTGTCTGGCCAGTAAAAAAAAATGAATTTTGTTCCTTCTTATCCAATAACTGACTCATCAAGAAAGGTAGCAGGTAATCAACTATAGGCCATACTGATATTATTCTTGTGTTTGTGAGGACCATATATTATACGCAGTCCTACATTTATCAATATACATGGTCAAAAAGTAATTGCTATGGTTTTAATTAAGGACCAACAACTCTCTACTAGCTAGACATAAAGGGTATAGCTAGGATGGCATTGCTGTGTTTAGAGGTTACAATCCATTCAAATTTGCTTATGCTTTATGTGGGTTTGTGGGACATGAAACTTAAGCTTGACAAAGTTGAACAAAATAAACTCAAGCTAGCTAGATCATGTATTTCACTTTAGCTATCTCTTTTTTTTTGTGTCAATCGGTATAGGAGAGGGAAAATAGAGGAATAAGTCTTTCTGCTGGCATCCACAAGGGTTTGGATACACTACTTAAAAAATTTGCTCGTTTTACACATCATATAAAAATAACAATATAAACTAGATTATCTAGTTAACTCTTATATTATATTGGCACTAACATATAATTATACAGACTTATATTATTGACCACCTCCTATACAATATATCTTACTAACGATTATAGACAAGTTATCATTTATAGGAAGGAGAAGGATAATACAATTATATAACTAATATTGTCTAATACATCATATAAGCTTATATATACTATCAATCATACACAATGGGTTAAAAGAATCATTATTTTGCTACTTTTTTTTTAATTTTTGCCTTTGTAATTGGAATCCCATTTCAAAATTCTTCCCTTTACCTCTTTTTTTTTTTTTTTTTTTCCTTTCTAATTTTAGTTTTTGGTGGTCAGTCCATATATAGTTTATTTTTATATTTTTTATTTAAAAAAATAAGAAGAAAACAACAACTTGCCCTATCTAGCTAGCACTTGTTATATACTGAATCTATCCGATTCTCGAGGTCTTACTAACTCTCTTAAGCAAGTATATAAACCACCTCTACCCTCTTCACCATATCTCCAACTTCAAGCCGTTGCAATTTTAGTTAAGAGGTATATGCATATATATCCTTCGTTAATTTCCGTTGTTTTAGTCGCTTTTAATTTGTAAAAGCACATTAATTAATGGTTTTTTTTTTGTGGTACTAATTAATATATATCTG